>CP141129.1:81844026-83251526 GCA_035236585.1 Warburgia ugandensis | reverse complement strand
GAAAAGAAGACCCCCATTAGCATATATGTTGGGTTCGCACCATTGTAATGTTCCAGTGTACTTGCCCATTAGGCTTTTCAACAAAGAATACATTAGTCAGTGTCCATTTTTAAAACAAGACTTTGACACATCAGAAACAGACAAATAAACACAAGATCCTACTCTTGTTTTCTTTAGTAATGCTCAATACCATACAACTACTTGGTTTTGTGTCAGTTATACTCTGACAGAAGTTTGGTAGATTTTCATGTCCCAACATATGACCCTTGCATTTCTTCTTTAGCAACCAACCTTCCCTCGCTATGCTTGGTGGTGGTATTCAACTAGAACACCATAATCTCATTGAATGTCTTGAAATATTTCTTGCGGTCTACATTGAGAGTAGTATAGTTTTCCCGAAATGTGATTGATTTCTAAGATCACTTCCAGAATAAACCTAAATTAAGACTGAACTACATGATAAACGAAGCTAAATCTACTGCAGTACTACAAAGAGAAATAACATGAATTGTATCAATTTCTGGATTATTTTGTATGTTCTCTATAGTATATAGATACTAAGTTAAAAATCCTTTTCTTTATTTGTTTTGTATAGATCAAACTACTCCAATCAGTTTTTTATACATAGTTGGAAGTTCCCCCGACATAATATAATAGATTGATACCCTGACATTTGGAGAGAAAAAAATTGCATTTCTTCTTTAGCAACCAACCTTCCCTCACTATGCTTGGTGGTATTCAACTAGAACACCATAATCTCTTCTCCTTGGCAAAGAATCCGCCTTCATTTGATTCGATGGAGAAGGGGGGGATCCGCCTTCTTATATTTCTACATCTAAGATTCGACCTGTATCATTGATAATAATAGGAACTGAACCATTATGGCAAGGAAAAGTTTGATTCAGAGGGAGAGTAAGAGGCAGAAATTGGAACAAAAATATCATTTGATTCATTGATCCTCAAAAAAAGAAATAAGCAAAGTTTCGTCATTGAGTGAAAAATGGGAAATTCATGGAAAATTACAATCCCACCATGTAATAGTGCACCTATACGTCTTCATTGATGTTATTTTTCAATCGGAAGACCTAGAGGTCACTATCGAGACTTTGGACTATCCAAACACATACTTCATGAAAGGTTTCATGCATGTTTGTTGCCGAGGACAACAAGATCGAGCTAGTAAGGATAAAAGGATCCCTTCTTTCTATTTCTATTGATCTCTATGATCATGGATCATAGAGGGGCCCCTTTACCATTCTATATAAATGGGCTATTCTATTTGTATAGAATATGGTAGAGGGGTATATCCAATCCTTGTTCCTCCATTAGTTCCCAATTCTTCAGTGCGAGGTAAAGCAGTTTGGTAGCTTGCAAGGCTCATAACCTTGAGGTCACGGGTTCAAATCCTGCCTCTGCAACATCTTTTGGAATGGTAAGAAAAGAAGAGTGGAAAATAGAACCACTACACTATCGTGTTCAACTATACCGAATCATTTATCATACTACATTACTTTACCATGGGTGGATAGCGGGAATCGAACCCACATCTTCTCCTTGGCAAAGAATCCACCTTCTTATATTTCAAGAGGCGTATATCTATTATGTGCAGTCAGCAACTTCACATACGACATTCATGTGGCCTGTATCATTCTTTATGTACCTAAGTTTAAAACAACAAGAGGCGGTTACCTACCCAATCACAAAAAAAGCTTGAGGTTTACGAATTCTGGTCCACCCTTTTATGGCTTTTTCCAAACCTGATGGTGTACCAATAAAGTTTTCTACTCCTAGTACTACTCCAATATCTCCCATATGCTTCCAAACCTCTATTGGTACACCATCAGGCCCTATGGCCTTTTCTGATTTCATCTTTTTCAAGGCCTCTTTTACTTCAGGTATTCTAATCCTACGTTCATATCTATAATATCCAATGTTATTTAGATTTATAGTATTTTCAATCCCTATATTCTCAGAGCCATTGTCAATTAGCAATTTTTGAAAGTATGCTTCCCACCTTTGTTTGATCTCATTTTCTTTGACTAATACCCTTTGAGCATCGCTTCTAATACACCTAACATGATATAAGTCCTTACCCTTCTGTTCTCTTACTTTTGCAAGTTTAAACACGTCTTTCTCACCTTCTCTTGTTCCTAATTTATTATAGAGCTCATCATATGCTTTAAGTTTAGCCTCACTTACTATTCTCTTAGCAGAGTTTTTAGCATTATTATATTGTTCATAGTTTTCATTATTTCTAATCTTCTGCCAAGCTTTAAAACGCATCCATTTTTCTTTAATAACTTTTTGCACTATTTCACTCCACCACCATGTTTCCTTTTCTAATAGCCTTTTACCTTTAGATACTCCTAAGACATCTTTTGCCACTTTCTTAATGGACTCAGCCATATTAGTCCATATAGTATTTACTTATGTTTCATAGTTCCAATTTCCTTCTACCATCAACTTATTTTTGAATGAGGTTATGTTCTCTCCTTTTAAGTTCCACCACTTAGTTTTTGGATGTGTATTAAGTTTAGTTCTTTTACTCCATCTTTTAATATGGATATCCATAGCCATTAACCTATGTTGTGAGGTTAAACTCTCACCAGGTATCATCTTATAATCCTTACATATAGATTGTTCATTATTCCTACCTAGAAGAAAGTTTATTTGGCTTTTATAAAGTCCACTTTTAAAGGTTATTAAGTGCTCATCCCTCTTCTTGAAGAGTGTATTTGCAATGGACAGGTTATATGATAAAGCAAAATCGAGGATATCCTCCCCCATCTCATTTCGTTCACCTATACCATAACCTCTGTGTATTCTATTATATCCTCCCTTATCTTTTCCTACATGGCCATTTAAGTCTGCTCCTATAAATATCCCCTCAGTGTTGGGAATTTCTTGTATGGCTCCCTCTATATCTTCCCAAAACCATGGCTCCCTCTATATCTTCCCAAAACTATCTCCTGATTATATCTTGTAACCCTACTTGTGGTGCGTATGCACTTATAACATTTATAATTTACTCTCCTAGAATAATTTTTATTATTATAATTCTATCACTGATTCTTTTGACGTCCACAACTTTATCCTTTAATTCCTTATTCACTATTATTCCTATGCCATTTCTGTTATTTTCCTTTCCTATGTACCATAATTTAGACCCATCTATTTCTCTAGCTTTAGCACCTTTCCACTTGGTTTCTTGAATATAAGCTATGTTGACTATCCTACGTTTCATCATGTCTAATAACTCTAAACTCTTACTTGTCAGTGTCCCTATATTCCATGTAGCAATGCGAATCTTATGTTCTGGAGATACCCTATTTACTACTGCCTTTCTCAACCTCTATAGTATGAACCCATGTCCACTTTTCATTGCACCTGGGTTTTGATGCAGTGCGTCGCTTTCGAGGGGATGCTTTAGCAGCCCTTGTCCACTTTTCACTACACCCGGGATCTGATATCGCGTGTTGCTTCTGGGAGAACGCCCTAGAAACCCTTGTCTATTTTTCACCGCACCTGGGATCCGATACAGTGCATCGCTTATGGGGAACGCCCTAGCTTGAGGGAATGTCAGTTTTCGATTCATGTCATGTTGGGGTTGCCATAGTTTTAAAAAGCTGAAGATGATTTCATTTCTTCGTTACAAACTAATACACATGCATATTCATTTGCAAGTAGAAAAGAAATAACTAAATCATCTTTAGCTTAACCCTTGTCGGCTGGCTACCTAACACAAGGATGTCCGTATTTTAAGAAGCTGGAGATGATCTTCATTTTTTCCTCACAAACTAATATACAAATGCATATTCATTTGTAAGAAAGAAATAACAGAATCATCTTCAACTTCCTCCTTGCCGGCTGGCACGTGACACTAGACCCTCCTCCTTTTTCATTAAGGCTTGGGACCGGCATTGGCAGAGTTGCAGACCCACTTGACTATTGTATGTTAAGGTACTAATTTTCCATAATTGATATAATCTCAAAGTTAACAAAGATAATGACTTATAATGTGAAAAAGTACAATGATATTGACACTTATACATATATCAGATGATCAACAAACTTTTAAGCATTGATACCAGGGACGATAAAGCTTAGATTGTCTTCAATGTAGATCTGAATTAGTTTGAGACAACTGTCAAGATCATGGTATTCTAGTGAAGCACTGCCATGCATTATGAAGTGAAGCTATTGTAGAAGAAGAATTGCAGGGGTTTTATGTCGAGGTGAAAAAAAATTGGTCACACTTCTGTCAGATTATTAGTGGCACAAGAAATCTAGTTTGTGGTATTGTATTGACTAAACAAGGCAAACAAGGTTAAGAGCTTGTTTATTTGCATTCATGTATCTAACTTTGTTTCAGATAAGAATTCTGATTTGTATTATTGTTTTATAGCATAATTTAAAAGGCAAACATTTAGAAGTAATATTAGGTAGAACCTAAGTAGATGTTAGCGGATTTTTTCCCATTAGCATTATTTGTGGCGATAACATTAACAACACTGATCAGCTTTGGTTTTATTATTATCGAAGCACATGGTAATTTGAATTTTCAAATTATGTTTGTGTTAGATATATAGAGAAGGTTGATAAATGATGTTCCTCATGGACGCTCTACTATTTAAATGCACTTTCGCTACAACACTTGTGCAAAAACATGAAGTCTAATCTGAAGGGGGTTTCTTCATCAAATTTGAAAAAAAAAAAAAAAAAAAAACTGCAGAATTAGCATGCAACATTGATGAGGCAATTTGAGGAGGAAATTGATTTGAGAGATATCTGAGTTTGCTGCTAATGGGGGTCAACAAGTTATCCAGATCATTAATCTTATGCATTCTTGATTGGGTGATTGATATAACAATGTGATATCAAACACTGCAGGGTCCTCCATCACACCAGTATTTGCTATCGTGACTTTCCCATCATTTAAATGGTTGACCAAATACATTGTAAGAAGATGGAGTCAGTATATTGGTGTTGTTTTGAGTAAAAGAATTGGGAGACTTTAGTAGTGGCAAAGTATAAGGGCTAAATCACTTGGATCTAATACATGTCAAGTATTATATTCCTCTAACAATGGCTTGAGGATAATGATGAGTTCAACAAGTGGAGAATTGATGCATTGGCATACTTACAAGTAGTGGAGATTATGTGGATGGCCTTGGCCTCATGCATTTTTTATTCCAAATCTCCATGATATTGTTTAATGTATTCACAACTTATAAATCCTACCATGCATCAATCAACAAGATACAGACACCTAGGCCACATGTTGCATCATTCTACTGCAAATGATAACTTGAGTGACCAAAAGATAGAAGAACTAAAGTGGTGTAGCTAGACATCTTATACATCCATTTTGATAGAAATGAATTTGTTAGGCATGGCGTGACAAAAATGTAAGAAGGGTCTTCTCTGTCACTTAAGAATTTTACAAATCAAAGATAGAAAGGTAGCTGAGCGAGTCTCCATCTTCAACAGCTTCTAGCCATACAAGTTTGAGAAATATCCCCTTTTCTTCTTTGTTCTTTACAGTTGAAGTTCATGTAGTACTTGTTGTTTTCATTTGCAAATAGATGCTGCAGCCAAAGAGTTGCTTGATCATGGTATTGCAGTTTTCAAATAAAAAATATTTGAGACTGGCCTCTACATTGGCTTTGTTTTGTGGAACATTAATGAGATATTTTCCATAATCAGTTGAAAATTTTCTGTTAGTGAGACGCAAAAGTGAACCCTTTGTAGGATGCCTTATTTATTCCATAACCCTAGTAGTCTGTATTTAGGAGTTTTTCATTTTTATTGGTCTATATAAAGATTTGATGTCCTCTTTTGTACTGTTGCTAGCAAATGTATGCATTTGGACTTCTTGGTTCTTCTCATGCCTTACAAGATCTCTGACATCAATGTGATGCTTGTGGTTTCTATCATTCCGATGTTCTGCAATTACAGGATGCGGAATGTGTTGTTTGGACTGGTAAAAAGTCTAAATTTATTATAAGTTGCAACTAAAGTTGTGGAAGTCCTTCCCCTCAATTTCTGTTCCTAAGAGAAAAACCCAATATGACAAAAAAGACTTCAAAACTCTCCATTTGCAAATATCATCCAGTAAATACCATCTATGTTACATTTAGGAGCTAGAGTTATGGATGTCAAGTACCATTTAAACCTCCAAGTGAAGTATAAAAAAGTAGAGCCAGAGAAACCCCAGCATCAGTTTTATATGGTGGGTCTGTGCCCTGGATCCTAGTTTAGCATTTGCATACTGCTTCTTGAACATCTACAACTTGAATTTCTCAATCAGCTGAGATGCTGTATTGCATTGAAGGTTGAAACAATTGTTATGACAAAGCTGCTCCCGATTGGCTTCGTAGCTATTGCCTTGATACCAAAGAAGAGTTCAACGCAATGTTTTATTTTTGTCCTAGTTGATTCTGATTCAACATTAGAATTATATTGATTGTTCTCTCCAACATTTCTATTGGGAAATAGGAGGACTTGGATACCGGTTAAACTGTAGAGACCCAAATTCAGGAATTAGTCCGATTGAACCATAGAGACCCAAAATTTTCAGGATCTTGTTAGGTAACTCAGATTTCTCTGTTTAAGGGTCAACCAGCAAGATAGTTGAGAGGATATGACATAATGGTGGCTGTGTGTCCTTTCCTTGTCTTCTGTTTGAGGATTGCCACACCGCCCAAGTTTCCAGTCATTGTACATAAATGCAAGGCTGGGCGTGGGAGTATCATTCCCCCTTTGTTACGTACGTATGCAAATTCTATCATCCTTGTGTTCAAACGACTGAAATGATTTTCTTGGGTTATTTGGTGTTACAGAAATTACCGTGACTATTTTCACTAGACAAGATGGGATCTAGGTGTCTAGAGAAAAAAGGGCAGCCCTAATGCATGAAGCTCCCGTATATGCGGGGTCCGGGGAAGGGGCGGGCCACAAGGGTCAATAGTACTCAACCTTACTTTTTGCATTTTGCAAAGAGGCTGTTTTCACTCCTTGAACCCACGTCCTCAAGGTCACACGATGACAACTCTGCTGTTGCGCCAAGGCTCCCCTTCTATCTAGCTGTCTAGAGAAGAGAAACTTAAAGGCTAATTATCTTGTTTCCACTATCAGGGAGAGAAATCATTTCCTGTGTATACTTTCCTTTTCCTCTTTTTGGTTCTTTTTTTTTTCCCCTTTGTGTGTCAGACTGAAACATGCTTATGAACCTGGTAAGCATACGGATTACTGCAGTAATGTGTAGTGACTTACTCTCTGTTGCTCACTTGGTTTGTTTTGGTACATGGTAAGATTTATGTTGGTAAATATGTAAAAGTGGGTACTGATATAAGGGACTCGTAAAAATGTTTCACGGGAGTTATCTATAATAATTCTAGCAGATAAAGGTAGAACCAAGGCTTCTGGTGATGTGATTCTTACCAAAAATGTTTGTTTCTTAAGATAAGTGAACAACAGATTCCATTTTGGTTTCAGGGAAATTGCATGCAAGGTGAGAGGAGGATGTGGGCGGCGTGGATTCAGCACCAATGAGAAGATTGCCACCAAAGTCGCGTTGGTGTAGAGTGCCTTGCTTCGTAGCTTGGGTCTTTCTTCTAATAGATTGTTTTTATTAAAAAATAATAAAATATAAATAAATAAAAGTTTCAATTACAAGAGGTAGAGATTGTGCATAGAACGAGAAGATGGAGGAGAACGTAAGGGGAGAGATTGCCGGGAGAACCAAGTTCCAGTGTATAGTACAATGAGGTTTTGCATACCATAAACATTGCAAAATGATTGAAGGGGAGCCTTGGTGCAACGGTAGAGTTATCGTCGTGTGACCTTGAGGTCACGGGTTCAAGGCGTGGAAATGGCCTCTTGCAAAATGCAAGGTAAGGCTACGTACTATTGACCCTTGTGGTCTGCCACTTCTCCAAACTCTGCATGCACAGGACTTTGTGCACCGAGACTGCCCTTTTAGGCACTGCAAAATGATTGAATCATTCATCAGAGGCAAATGTTTGAATTGTGGAAGAACGGTAGCTGCACGAGAGTTCATTCTAGAGATATATCTGCCTTTAGAACTAGATCAACCTATGAAATCGACACATTGTGGGGGAATGAAAGAAACGTGAATAGACACAGAAATGACTTTTGAAACGTTAGAAAGTGATAGCCCGGACCTCTAGTAATCAATCCCTAATATAATGAAAGGAGTTATGTAAAGAAACTAGTCGATGGCGTGTGATTTGGTTCCCTCGTTTCCTCAACCAGCTCATCTATTTTGATCGGCACATCGGAGCCATCTATTCGATGGACTTTTGGACCCTGAACCTTAATCATTGACCATTTTCAATTTCTTGCAGTCCATGTAAGGCCGCCAATCGCGATCTAAGGTTGTCTAATTGATCTTCTTTTAACGGGCAATCTAGACAGTTGAATTTGTAGATAGAGATCAGCCATCCTAGTGGATGACAAGTCCTGTTGTGGAACAAAGGAGATGCATTTTCACCGTTCAAAGAACAAAAATGGATTCTACTCTCAGTAAAGTTGCAAGGGAAGTAGATTGTTATTCAGTGTGACACGCTGAATAGTCCCTTGGTGGGAGGAATTTCAAGACGCTAATGGTGAAGCTGATAGGCTTACTCGAGATTAAATCCTCCCATTTCGGTGGATTTAGAATTTCTTTCGCTTAACTTGGCTGTTCTTGATATATTTTCCTATTTGTGCTCTTTTTTTCTTTTCTTTTTTGAAATCCAATGTACCCTGCTTGAAAGTGAACAAATTGCAGAATGGGACATTTATTAAATGGTTAGGATTTCTCAATTGAATTGTTTTTAGCTGTAGATCATCTCAACCAGTGAGTTCCTTTAAGAAGCTTACAATTTAATCAACACTACGTCGGCAGAGAGATTTTGAAACGAGAGGAAGATCATTATTGGGATGTCCTTATGTGAGACACATTATAATGAACAGCTATGAGCAGTAATACAGGTACTATGTGTGTGTGTCCATTTTATAGCTGACAGTGACAATGTTTAAGATAAGCTATTGGATGAGAATTTTGGACCATAGTGTACCTCAATTGAGAACAAGATTCTAAAGAACATCTATCTTCACAAAATTGAGCCCCCATAAGATTTAGAGTTTATAGCCATCCAAAACATTAGTAGGGGCTAATTTATCAAAAATAGCAGTTGATTAAATGGGCTAAGTATTTCCTGTTTGTTAGATAATTTATCCTATATTTACAAATTTGAAAATTACATCTATTGTTTATCTTATTTTTCTTCAGTTAAAAAAAAAGGATAAAACATTTCACAGGCATTGAATTTTGAGCTTAACCTATCTAATCCATTTTTGACAAGATGAACGGTTTAGATCTACAGAATGACAAGTTAAAGGTAAGTAAAACTGCCCTTGTCTTTATCATTCCTCATATATGTGTGTAGGTGGGTGTGTGGGGAGTAGTAATTTTAGCAAGGAGTTGCAAGTATAAAGTGCAGGTGACATTTGATTAGCCAGGAAAAAGTTTCTAAGTGTCATTTCCTCTAACTTTTTCTATTTTCTACTTTTTTCCAGCCAATCAAATGTCACTTGCTCCTTGCACCTGCATGAAACAGCTGAAATTAACACATCCCTATATATATTCAATTATTTTATTTTTGTTGTAGGTACCAAGAATATCTAATTGAGGCTGAATAAGTGTCTTGGATTTGTGAAAAAGAATACAAAAAAGTTGGATCACAAATTATTTTTCTTCAATTCACACCACTTGAAGTTATGTAAAGTAGAAACTAATATACTTTCCTTATATGTTGCATGGATGAGTCTATTTATTCATTTATCCTCACCAGTGATTTAAGTGGAGTTGACATTTAAACATAATTTAAAACTTTATAAATGTCCAATAAAGTTTGCTATTGATATATATATATATATATAGATGTATAAGAATATAAGAAAGAGAGAGAGAAGGAAAATTATGAAACACCATGAGAGAGAGAATAAGAAAAGACTAAAGAAAACAAGGAAGTGATATTGTGAGGCTCTTTAAAGCTCCCTCTCAAGACAACATATGTCCTATTTAACCCAAATGGATAGCGCATTTTAGCGTTAGAGGTAATAAACTAGGGTTTGGGATTGAATGGGACATGTGATGAGTTAAGGGGGAGTCTCATTTTGAGGCCCAGTTAAAAAGCCTTAGTTTATCATTTCCAAAGGAAAAAATAGAACATATTAGAGGAAGAATAGGAGAAAACTTAATGACTTTTAAATGTGCTACTTATATTTATAATTGTAATTAGCTTAGTATACAATAGATTCTAGAGAGAGAGAGAATGTTGTATAGATGGCTATAACTCTATATAGTGCTACAATTTGAAATATCCAAAGCCGTTCAAAATATTGCTAATTCATTAGTCCCAAAAGTCTAAAATAGCGTATGTACATAGATATCTCTTTTCTCATGATTTAGGCATGATTTTTTTAAAAGATCTAACCCATTCATCTTGTTCCATCTCCCTACATTATGTGAACACCAAAAACTATGTTGATTGGATGATCTTAGCTTATGTTTCTTTAGTTTTTTAAATCAAGACCATGGATTATTGGAAACCCAAATACATTGTGAAATTTTTAACCTTTCATTTTACAACTTAGATAACCCATGTCCGAAAATCGCATCCAATTCCTTGATACTAGATTTTGCTACTTTTTTATGTTAAATACACCGAGAACCTTTTAACCTTTCATTTTGCAACTCTAGAAAATAGCGGCTAGCTGACCTCTTCATGGCCCATAATTCCCCCTTGTTGATTCAACAAACTCTTTGTGCATTGTATTCTCAACACGATCTTCTCGATCGTTTTATTTGGAATAATAAAATTCAATCTTTTACCCTTAAGAAAAAAAAGAAAAGAAAATAGTGGCTAGCTCATCTCAAGAATGTGATTTTCAGAATTGGCTAAGTCATTGGCAATATATTGAGTGGGTTGGAACTTTCAAAATCTTGCCCCACATGCCTCTATGACTGCTTTGGGAGAATTATTTTCCACGGCAAAAATTAAGTGCAAGCGAAGACATTCACCAAAGACCTCAACATGATGATCTTTACCTTTGTTTTGCCAAATCATAAAATGGATGGTGGAACTAACCACCTTCCATTTCGCAAGCACGGTCAACTAGCATTATAGAACAAGCCAAAACCACACTTTTTTGGAGAATCTTAGCATCCACTTGTGTACTCTTTCTATGCTAGTTTCCATCTCTACCTAATTCATGTCAACAAAAATATCACATTTACTCTGCCCCCATATTCATTCATTCTTTTCCTTTATCCAGTTTATGACCATGTAATTGAATATAAAGTCCCTCATTTGCAAGCCAAATATAACCCCATATAGCGGATTATATATGACTTGCCAAATGGACCATTCTCATTGATTTATCCTAATTTATATTGAAACTTGTCAACAGTTGAGCCCAACTTATTTCCCTTTCACTACTACGGCGATGGGCTTATAAGACGGTTAAAAATAGCTATAAAAGAAGGTTATAAAACCGTCTTATAAAATGACCCCTGTAAGACAGTTTTCAAAAACTGTCACATAAATATGAAAAAATATTGGACAATGTTTTAAAATCCATCCTATATTACTGGAAAAATATAAGATGGTTATTCAACAATAGTCCTATATAGATAAGTTTATAGGACAGTTTTTGAAAACCCATCCTACATTGATTTGTATATAGGACAATTTTTGAAAAACCGTCATACCTACTCGTCTATATAGGATGTTTTTTCAAAAATCATCCAATATTTATCAGTATATACAAGATGGTTTTTCAAAAACCATCCTATATAGAACAATATATAGAATGATTTTTGAAAAATCATCTTATATAGAACAGTATATAGGATGATGTTTGAAAAACCATCAATGCAAATGTCACATTTACTCTGCCCCCATATTCATTCATTCTTTTCCTTTATCTAGTTTATGACCATGTAATTGAATATAAATAAAGTCCCTAATTTACTAGCCAAATATAACCCCATACAGCAGATTATATATGACTTGCCAAATGGACCATTCTCATTGATGTATCCTAATTTATACTGAAACTTGTCAACAATTGAGCCCAACTTATTTCCCTTTCACTACTACAGCGATGGGCTTATAAGACGATTAAAAACAGTTATAAAATACAGTTATAAAACTATCTTATAAAATGAATACCTATATAAGATGGTTTCGAAAACCATCTTATATAGAAAACCCATGTAAGACAGTTTTCAAAAACTATCCTATAAATATGAAAAAATATAGGATAATTTTTGAAAAACCATCTTATATTACTGAAAAAATATAAGACGGTTATTCAAAAATAGTCCTATATAGATAAGTATATAGGACAGTTTTTGAAAAACCATCCTATATTGATTCGTATATAAGATAGTTTTCGAAAAACTGACCTATATACGAATCAATATAGGATGGTTTTTGAAAATTCATCTTATATAGAGCAGTATATATGATGATTTTTCAAGTTGGTTTTCAAGCAATATTTTGCATGCCTTCTTAAATGAAACACCAAAATCTAAAGCATGGTTCTTCTTAAACTCAATGAATGCTATTTAGAATTATCAATTTCAACCATTTACAAGTAATAAAGAAGCAAAAAAGCAGCGACATATACAATAAAAAATGCATGGTTCAAAGTCATATTCAAGCAACATTTTGCATGCCTTCTTAAATGAAACATCAAAATCTAAAACATGGGTATTCTTAAAGTCAATGGAGGCTATCTAGAATGATCAATTTCAACCATTTACAAGTATTAAATCAACAAAATATATTGTAAAAAATGCATGGTTCACACACACACACACACACACACACACACACACACACACACACACACACACACACACACACACACACACACACACACACACACAATGCATGGTAATGTTACCATTCAAATGCGTATTACAATAAGCATACTTCAAGCAACATTTTGCATGCCTTCTTGAATGAAACATCAAAATCTAAAATATGGGTCTTCTTAAACTCAATGGAGGCTATCTAGAATGATTAATTTCAACCATTTATAAGCTATAAAGAAGCAGAACATCAGCACCATATATAGTAGAAAATGCATGGTTTAAACTCATTTTTAAGCAACATTTTGCATGCTTCTTCAATGCAACATTAAAATCTAAAACATGCACCTTCTTAAACTCAATAAAGGCTATCTAAAATGATTAATTTCCACCATTTACAAGCATTAAAGAAGCATAAAATCAAGAAATGAGAGAGATCCAACCTATTAAAAGAAAACTGATCCAACCACTTCTCCTCCTCTTCTTTCTTCTCCTTCTTCTTCTACTCAAGGGTTTTAGGTTAGAAAATTTTGGGGGGGTGGGGGAGGGGGGCGCTTGAATTCTCTCCTCTCTTCTTCTTCTTCTCCTTAAGGGTTTTGTGGGTTTTAAAAATTTTGTATGGGGGTTGGGGGGCATGATTTTTCTACTCTCTTCTCTTATTTCTTCTTCTTCTTCCATCTTTCTCTCCTTCTCTCTCTTTCTCCTCTCCTCCTCTTCTTCTTCTCTTTAAGGGTTTTGGGGGTTTAGGTTTAAAAAATTCGTATGGGGGTGGTGGGGGGTGCGATTTTGATATATATTAGGTGAGAGTATCATTAGGAATATAAGATGGTTTTTCAAAAACTATCCTATATATTTTTTTAATATAGGACTATTTTTAGAAAACCATCCTTTATTCACATGAATATAGGATGATTTTGTAAAAACCATCCTATTTTTGAATAATTATATAAGACGAGTTTTCAAAAATCGTCCTATATTAAAGGTCACTTTTAAACCACTACATTCCTGCCAAAATTTTTTGTTTGAATAATAAAAGACAATTTATTAATAACCATCTTATATGAATTAAAGTAGTTTTACTAGTTTTTTTAACCCTTAAAATCTTAAAAACTTATGAAGTGCATAGGTTATCCCATCATTTATTTAAAATTTCTATAAGACGGTTCTAGAAAATCGTCTTATATTATATTAAAATATAGGACAGTTCTTAAAAACTGTCTTATATAAATTTATATAAGACATTATGTTGAAACCATCTTATATTATTATTTACCACAACTGTCTTATATTTGCCATCTTATAAAGCCTTTTATTTATTTACAGCAAAGATTTATGAAACAAACTACTTAACATAACATTAAAAAATTTACTCTAGAACCTATTATTCTAATTCTTAAATACCAAGTGTAATGGGAAGAGACACTATATTATCCCTCAAATAACACATTTACCCAAACGAAAATAGTCAGTCAAAAAGTCATTTAAATTTATCACCACCCATATATACACATGTTGACCTTCAAAAATGTTTGACTTTCCTATAGTCAAACATTTCCTCTGGTCAACCCTCAAAGGCTAGCCGACCTTGTAGATCTTCTTCAACCTATATAAACCTTCCCACTCCTCCATTCTCCCCTCATCCAATCAGATTGAAGAAGGAAGCAATAACATAAGTGAGAAAAAGTGCAAAGGAGTACATTTGAGTATTAGAAATTCGGCTAAAAGGAACCCGAAGCCAATTATGGCTGGAATCTTATTGTTGATTGTTTAACCGCAAGTGCATGGGCTATTGTAGTATAGCTTATGCAAGTACGGGTCCATCCCATAGAGACTTGACTTAAACTGATGGAGTTTTCAATAAAATACAATTAATAAAAGAATAAAAAATAAAGATTATACTAGAAATAAAATAACAATAAAATAAAATCCAGATTTATTCAATTGTTGCAATTTACACAATTATTTATTTAAAAGAAAAGAGAAAATGCAAGTAAATAAGCTGTCCTGCATAAGCCTGTCCCTGAATAGTCAGAATGAGGATAATGTAAAACTAGGATATTCAGGGACACAGATGGAATTAAATCGGGGACTCAGTTGGAATTAAACTGGGGACACATATGGTATTTCAGACAAAGGACAGAGGTGTGATAACTCAAATCTGCTAGGGGCAGACTTGTAAATTTCCCAGATTTCTGGTTTTAATCAAAAACCAGATGAAAATGATGAAAACCAGAGAAGATGGGGAAGAAGGAAGAAGGGAGAAGAAGGAGGAGGGAGAGAAAACCCGTTCTGGGTTTTCTTCCCCAAGACCATCCGAGTGGCAACTACTAGGAGATGGGCATTTTTTGGCATCTGAACTAGAACCCAATGAAGAAGAAATAGCCTGAGGAAGAGGAGATGGAGAATTTAGAGATGGTGTGGCACAGTCAAGCTGGAATTGCCTGGGCTTGCTCCTGGCTGGTGGAAGATCTTTGTACTCTGGGCGTCGTCCAATGGTTCTGATCTGGACGTAGATGCTTGTCTGAAGAGGCAAAATGGCGCCTTTTCTAGATGTCGGATGAATAGAGCCAGTGATGCCGGGAAGGTGGAGATGCAAGGTGGAGCAGAGGAGGAAGGGAGTTGGGAATATGGGTGCTGGGAAAGTCAGTGAGAAGGGAGTCGGAACAGAGGAGATGAGATGAGATGAGAGAGGAAAGAGGTGACAATGAGAGGGAGAGAATGAGAGAGAACAAGAGAAAGAGAGTGAGAGTGAGATAGAGAAAGGAGAAAGAGAGAGGTACGGTGAGAAAAAGACAGAGAACGAGAGGGAGGTGGGAAGTGGTGAATGAGAAGGATCCTAAAGAAATAGAACGAGAGAGTGAGACAAAGATAAGGGAACCAAAAAGGAGAAAGAGAGAGTGAGATAGATAAGAAGTAGGAGAAAGAAGGGAGAGAGGGAAACGTGGGAGAAGCCTAGATAGAGGAGGGAGGAGGGTGATCCAGCCAGCCCAACAGTGGAGAAGAAGTAGATGTGTGTCCAGGAGAGAGAACAAGGGAGTGAGATAGGGAACGAAGAAAGGAAGAAGAGGGAGAAAAGAGACGTGGGGGGGGGGGGGGGGGGTTGGTTTGGCTACCTCCTACGGCCAGCCACCACAGTCCTGCCGGGGAGGTGAAGAATGAAGAGCCGTGTTTGGGTAGTGGAAAAGGGGAATATGAGAGAGAGAGAGAGAGAGAGAGAGAGAGAGAGAGAGAGAGAGAGAGAGAGAGAGAGAGAGAGAGAGAGTTGGGTGGGGTCCACTAGAAGTCTAGTCTTGCTAGAACTCTAGCTTCAACTTTGTCCTATCCTAGGACTCTTCAAAGTCTTCTTTTTCCATGAAACTTTATCATCCTCATCTGATATCCTTGATTCGATCTAGATCGTCCATGCTTGAGTCGATTAATCTGCAATGCACAAAACCCAATTAGAATCATCTAAACCATTCATTTTTCATCTAATTAGCTTTGATGATCATCTGACCACTAAATCTTACAATTCAACGGTTGGATGATCAATTAAAGTTAAAATAAAATATTTTATGTAAAATCTTAAAATTAATAGTCTAGATGTTCTAATTGAACATTAAATTAGGGGTATTTTGACCAAAATTGAACACTTAACACTTACTCCACCCTAGAGGCTGCAATAGTGGCCCATGACACTACTATTTTCTATTTGAAAGGCTCTTCAGCTGATAATTTGAACTTCCCAATGTGTGTTCCCATGTCCCTTCAAGCCAACTTATCACCAAGATCCATATAGAGGGTGGCTTCAGATGTAGGGAGACTGGATAGTGTGGAAATGTTTGGAAGATATGAGTTGAGAGAAGAAGATGCATTGAATATTTCAATTGGTGACATGGAGATCCTTCTCTAGTTCTTTGAAGGGCTACCACCAGTTTCTTCATCTCAAGCTTGGACATAGCAATAATCTTAAATACTAACTATTACAGTAAATATCCATGTGGATCTGCCTTTCAATTTGTATGGATCCACCATGAACTGTATCTAGTATAGTTATTGTTATCCTTTGATAAGCATTTGCATAGTGGGGTCAAAATGGAGCAAGATGATATTATCTTGTTTAATGTCAGAAAACATGACATTTTGATAAAGAAGATGGCATCTGCTTTTATCCTTGATCAAGGGCTAGATTTACTAGACAACAAGCAGGATCGTCATTTAGATCCTTTTTTTGTATTGGTTTCAATTGAAGAATTACAAAAAAAAAAAAAAAACCGCAGAATCTATTTGAAGATGGGAGTTGTCCTCTATAATCTATTTGAAGAAGTCATATGTTACCCATGAATGAATACATTTGATTTTACAGTAATGGAAAACACATGCCCAATACAAGAATCACATAGAAATTAGGCCTACTAGATTAAATGCGAGTTGTGTCATGGCCCACACTACAAGAAACCTGCCATGAATCTTGTCAGCCAAATCAATGTACTCCCACCCACTAATTTATCTACACCATCAAATCAAATTTGACAAGGATCCCTCTTTTCCACTTCACCATCCATTGTTGTTGCTTTTCTACAACTAAGAACTCTAATATTTAACAAAACGCAGAAAGCAAGTCACCAAACATGGGTTGTCCTACCATTTTTCTGAATGGATCCTATCACATAAGACACCACAGTGGCCCACTAAATCAACGACCATAGAACCCCACATGGCCAGGATTAAGTCCACTATTAGGGCTTTAATATAAAAGATTTGAGATAAGATAGATACAAAAATGGGATTCATGTTCCTCTCTCTCTCTCTCTCTCTCTCTCTCTCTCTCTCTCTCTCTCTCTCTCTCTCTCTCTCTCTCTCTCTCTCTCTCTCTCTCTCTCTCTCTCTCTCTCTCAAGAGTAGGTATATGGTATGCATATTCAAGGTCCACAACACACACACCCTAATTAGTGATGTTATGATTGTCCCACTGAAGATAAAAAAGGGGGTTTTGGAGTCATCATCCATGTCTCTTTTACTTGATAGATCACCAGGTTAGGCTTACGATATTCTCAATTGATTTTAGGCCCTACTTAACTATTTCTTGTTGATGGTGGTACCACCTACCATGTACTCCTTAAGGTTTTTTTATTAGTTAAAATTTTAAGAAAATAAGATATTTAACTAGGTACTTTGAAGAAAATAAAAAAGGCAGGAGGTTTAGTAGTCTGTTGGGTTGAAATCTATGGGTACTTAACCAGGAATCCTAAAAGAAAAATAAACTGACAGAATTTAAACAAGATGCAAGTGACATAAAGGGGTCAAAGCAGCTATTAGACATGTGTGGTTAAATTACATAAAGAGCTAACTAATTGCCTTAATAGAGTATGATCTATATGATGTGAGTACTATAATTTAAATAAAATAAATAAATAGCAAGCGGACTTAGTGCAATGATGGGATGCTACACCTTCAATTCTTAACCAGGTTTGCTATAATAAAAGACAAAATTGTAGAAATTAAATAGAGCACTTAATGGTCCACACAATTTTAGAGACTTTATTTTTGACTTGGTTATCAAGTGAGAAGGAACCATGAGGGTTGCATCCACTCGGCCTATAAGTGGTCTTTACTAATCAGTGCTAATATCGATGACTATTTTTATAAAGTTTTAAAGAGGGATTTGCTTAAACCAGCGTATTAAAAGAGATTATATTAAAGAAATAATTTATCCTAAACAAAAGTAGGATGTACCCTTTCACTTTTCTTACAAAATTAGATATAATTATATAAATAAAGTGTGCGAGAAAATGCATACAGACCATGGATGGTCCCACCTACCGTTTCTTATCATCAAATACAACATTCATAGGACATCCCAAAGCTAGTAAATCTAGTTGCACATCTCCTTCCTTTCTTACATGGATCACATTTCTCAAGGAAAAATCATTTTGCTAACCATTAGATACTTGTTCATAAATATTATAGCAATTTGTTAGTTACAATCCTGAGATGGTACCAGCGTACTACCTACATAGGGTTGCATGTACACTAATGGGATAGGGAGATACCTTTGGCATACATATCTAGATTAACTATAAAACATAATAGAGATACTTAAAAAAGAAATAGCTTGCAAGAATTATAATAATGCACAAGTTATCTTTCAATGGTAGTATGAATGTACCACCTATGCAAGGTTACTTAGACAAATGTGAGATGAGATGATTTTTACATGGGTTCTAAATCATTTTTGGGCATAATAGCTTCCTAGAGGTAGCAAGGGTCTTAAAAGAAGGGTACACAAACTTTTGTAGAAAGAGTGGTTCAAGGAAGAGGAGAAATGCCCTCCTGGGATATTTTTGTATTTCTTAAGAGGGCATCTTTTTCTTCCAAAATGCATGGAGCCCTACATTTGAGATATCATTTTTTTGTCTTTTCCTTGATTTTAGCACATTTCACTAAGATCTTAGCCCATGTCCCCTTTGAGGAACATCTCTCTTTTTATACTTGAAAAAGAAGTTAATATCACACTTTTAAGGTAGCCTTTTCTCCATACACAAAGAGGGGAGACATGCATCCCTACAAAAGTAATTTTTAACTACATGTGAGGCCAAAAATAGTGATGGAAGTGTGAACTATGGTTATATGTCTTTAGATAATTGGTTTGCATGAGAAGAGCCCTTTCTTTGATGATGTCATAGGACATCATGGGTATTAACATCATCAACTTTGAGACTACACTCCATTAATTAAGCACTTCAGAATGGGTCATTTTAGGGTTTACATTTTTATGAGACCAAAGGCCAAGCGTTTGTGGTTTGCCACTTGACATCCTTCAGAAGAAATATATGTGGCTTCTTTCATAGAGTATATTTCCTTGGCTACCTTGGCTACTATAGTTGGGCCCCTCGACCAATCGAGCACGACTTTTTTAGAGGTGGAGTAGCTATAACATCATGTGTTCTATGTTAATAGTGCTATCATATCAGTTATTTTTATGTCTTTTTGCACATGAAATGGGGACACATTGGGGTGTTCTATTAGTGTTTCCTTAATAACAACACTTTATTATGATAAAAATAGGAGTGTCTACAAATGAGGGCATTTTGTCGAAGGTTAGCACAATTGCGCATCAAAACAAAAGGAGACACCTTTTATCACCCAAGATGGAATTATTCTTTGGGATTGACCTTGTGATGGATATAATCCACTACCTTTACTTTTTGGATAGCAATCCCAATGAGAGACCATAGGTAATCAAGTTTTTTGGTCTGTTCTTGACAATAGCTACAATTCTAATAATCTGACTCTAGAGTGCACATTTGATCCTTACTTTTGCTTCCAATAGAGGTAAGTGGTGCCATGGTACCTAACATTAAGAAGGACACTTGGCCTTGAAACTTAAAAAGAGGTACTCAGCCTTGAAACCTAAAGAGCGAATATGGCCTTAAAGAGGGGGGCTTGGTCAAAATTTGAGAGAGGGACTTCGCCCAAAAATTGAAAGGTGATGTTCCATTCTCTTTTTTTTCCAGTGGTTTGGACCTCCTTTTCAGTTGTTCACTTGTGTAGTGCTTCCGCATCTTAAGAGGTTTTACCTTGAACATGGTACTCAATATATCAGTGTGGCTGCCTTGCCCTTGCTGCTATATACTATGTTTGGAACACTCAACCCAAGTGGGCTTGCTCAACCATTTATCTAAAGTGTAGATTCTTCTATCCTTCATTTGGTCCAAAAAGTTGGTGGTTTGTCGGACCATTATAATGAGTCTAAAATAATGTCGACTTCTTCCTCTACCTCTATGTGTCTCGAATGACTAGTGATTGCCATCTTTGTCCTTGTTTAAAATTCAAACCCTCATTTTATTTTCTACATACTTCTTTGAAGTATCGTAGCTCCTCAGGTTCTAAATCTCAAAACTATAACAGCAGCTCAAGTGTTTCCATGTCGTCCTACTGATTCATGCTTTATAATTCATGTGTTGGTATACGACTCTTCCTATTTCCAGGTTCTGTGTTCTTTAGTGGTCCATATGTACTACCACTTCTTGCCTTTGGACATCCACTCACAAGTCCTTCATATTATTTTCTTCTTCAAACCACTTTTTTCTAGACTTCCATCGGCTACTCTTGATTTTTCTTTTCTTTTTTTTGTATGTGATTTTACAAAGCTTCTTCTTCTTCTTGTTGTTCTTCTTCTTCTTCTTTAAGTGATGTGTATGGGTCTACTTGATGGAGGACTTAGTAGTATTAGAGCCACTTACCATAAAACTAGTGCCTAGCAATAACCATAAATGATGATAAGCTTTGGCATGATGCACATTTGTGGGTCCCTTTTTTGTTTTCTTTTTTTGATTACTCTACTTATCCAATATTTTTTATGATGTGGAACTTGACCCATTTGAAATGATGCAATGTCAACTTGAAATTTCACCTGGAAACTTAAACTTACTATTTGACAAGTTGTGGTCCCACCTACCAAGAAGCAACAACTTGCACTAAAGAGTTAATGTACAAGTTGATCGCTTAGCTGCCCCTGGATATAGGCATGTCTAAAAGTGGAGAGGCAATCCCTCCTACTACTAGTCCAGGTTCTTCTTAGGTGCCTCCAAATAAAACAAAACCATTGTATGTTATTGATGTTGTTAGAGACTTGGAGGAGGACCATCTAACCATGGTTGTCTACCCTAATTAATGACTGTGAGTTCTTCACTTGCTTTTGATGATTCTTTCCTTTGATATAGGTACTCTTTTCATTGATGTTGTTGGCAAAACTACTAGCTATGATTTTGAGAGAGGTGATATGTCTACCCCACCTTGTGATGATTTTACTGCTTATAACTTAGTGACACTAAAAGTGGATTGTGCCAGGTTGCATTATTTTTACCCCTGCTGTCCCTTCTGCATGTATAAAGCTGGCTATCATTGAGAAGTTAGTACGAGGAACCTCCTCCTTTGATAAGATAAAGCATGCCAATTTAGTCAAGAAAAGGGACACTACACATAAGAATCCAGCTCTCCAATTATTTTTTAGTCTATTTAGATGCCCTGCCAGCCTATTTAAAGTTAGTTGAACTAGTAGACAAGGGCAGCGGTGCCCAGTTCCACCATGTAAGAAAGCACTCCTTTAGTAAATAAGAACAACCTCTTCAACTCGAGGAAAAGGAGTATTATTGATGTGGAATCCAATGTTTTCTGGTTTAGAGCTCTACTAGATCCTCCTTTGTTTCTGGTTAATTGGGATTTGGTAGCAAGAACATCCATTAGCGCAAAGGTGATAGGCATGGACCACATCCCCCTCCATCATGAATTTGTAAGGACGCTCAGCTGTCATAATAGAATTACATCTGTATGGAATCACATAAAAAATGACCTTTCTAAGGACCAAGTGTTTCTGATCGAACACTAACACAGCTAACCAAAAGAGACCTTGTGTATGAGGTGGCGGAACTCGGGAAAGAGGAACTTATGATGCAATTTGCAAAAGTGACACAGTCCCACAAGGATTACATTAGAAGCTTGGAAAGGCATCTTCACCTGAAGCATTGAGTACTTGCCATGCCCCACCTTGTGAGCAGGTGGATATGGCAAACCCCCACAGGAAAGACTAGGCCTTCCTCCAGCTCTTGTGAAGCAAATCAACACGAGTGTGTTTCCTTATTGAGAAAAGTTGTCTTTCCTTCTTTTTGTTCTCTTTCATCTTTTTGGGTGTGCCTATATGTACATGTAATCCGTCACTTCTATAATTAGAATGTAAATGCGAAGAATGTAAATACTTTGCTTTCCTTATAGATACCATAAATGCATTCTAGTTTCGTTCATATATTGTGACAAAATAGAGGTGTCTACCGACAGAAAATGGGATTTACATTTCTCTCTTTCCTCTCTCTAAAAGAAAAGAAGAGAAAATGTATGAGCTCAACTTTGAGCCCTAGGTTGAAAGTAATTGAACGTGATTGTCTAGTGGCTCTTTACTTGGTGACTAGAGCTAATGTTAGAGCTAAACTTTGGTGCCCCAGGTTGAGCATGATTTTCTAGCGGTTCTTTACTTGGTTAATCTTGTTGATTAGAGCTTGACTGGTGATATTGGTGAGGGATAAATCTTGTGGTCTCTCCAATCTATAAGTGGTTAATTATTCTCTTGTATACTTTGTGCTTGATCTCTTGTATCTAAAGAGGTATTCATGGGTGTATGTGAGTTTATGTATCTCTAGATCTCATTTTATTTGAGTTTATATTGGCTGTTATTATCTATGCAAATCAGTAATGTTTGGATTTCTATTATTTCTTTTTTGCATGTACTACAAGCTGTTTGGATTTCTATCGTTTCTTTTCTGCATGTACCCCAAGCTGGAGATCCTCTGGGCCAACAGGGACATCTAATCTCCCTCGCACGTGTCATCATTGTATCAAACAAATGCATGGGCAGGCTTAGAAGGCCAAAAATATACTTAGAAGAAAAACAAGCATAATGAAGCTTTTATAGTAAGGTCTCAGCTAAGATAGAGCCCGTTCTCTTGTGCCTTGAGACCAAGGTTCCTCCATCAATCCGAATGCATTGCTTCAGAAGCATCTCCTTTCTCTAACCCGGTATTTACCATTTATTCATCCCTATAAAGGAATTAGTCCTACTCCATATTTTCTCACCATATGCAAAACGAAACTAAAACACACAGAACAAAGAAAAATTCTAAAAGAGAGAACTTCTCGGTGAGGGCTTCACTCGGACTTTTGTTGCTGGAGAGAGTGTGGTGTGAAGGTCAAAGGGCCTGTGAGGAGCTTCCTAGGAGAACTGGTCTCTACAAGTGGCCTTCCTGTTCCAAGATGTGACCTTTGCCGACGGTCGTTGGCCACAAGTAGCAGGCGCAATGTCCAACCTAGAACATTCGGGGCGAAAACCCTGTAAAGGAGAAAGATGTCGTACCAGCTGGGGAACTTCACATATGCATCACCTCTACAAGCCCCAGAGACAATTGACCTTGCGAACTCCTCAACTTGAGATCCAGCCGCTTGTACCTAAACCGTGCCTTGTGATTAGTTCAATGTGGTTCATCAGCTCAAAGCATACACGACAACATTTGGATCTTGTAAGGCACATAGATAAAGAGTTCAACTTTAGTAAGCTGGTCGAACCAATTTGAAAGCAAATTAACCTACTTCAAGTTAGACATACCCTTCTTCTGTTGACATGGCTTGAGCTTTTCATAGCCCAGGAGTTTGGATTTGCCCATCTTAAAAACATTATACAAGATAGTCTTGTTTCAATTGTTTTCTAGAGAAAATGAGGATCTTCATTTTCAACAGTCAAGCAATCGGCGTAAGTGAAGTTGTTTGAGCTTGAGGAGTCCATTTTAATGAATTAAGTTGACAAGCTTAGGTGCGCCTCTTGGTAGCATCGGGCCAACTTGGACTGTTTGGTCCCTTAATTCTCAGGATGCTTCTACATAGCCAGAAAATCTACCATGCACAAATAGACTCAAACCAATATGTGACTTGCCTTGAACAATACTCCACAAACATGTCTTCAACCACCCAAACAGCAGGTAAGTTACGTACTTGTTTGTTTGAATACATGGTGTTTTTCTGTGAATGTTTATGCTTACGCAGGTGCGTCTCTCCAATGGCAGGCCACTAGTTTGAGGTCGCTCACCAGTGTGTGTATCTGATTGTCAAGTTTCAACACAGAAAAAAGGGGAAAAGGACTGACTGTACGTATACCATGTCATTCTCTATTGGTTGGGGGTGGGGGGGGGGGGGGTGTGGTTGTCTAACTTTCAGCATACAAATCAAGTTCATAAATATGTACACTTGAATGGTGTGTATGCACATATATGACCTTAGTACTGATCAAATCATGCCTTTACAGTTGTTCCTCTCCATTGGGCTTCATTCAGAGTGTCCATACTTCCTATTACACAAATGGCTCTCCCCGTTATTTATACTTTCCAATGGGCTACTAAATGCAATATTATTATAACCAAGCAGAATGTTTACGACAAGGTGAGAGTCATTATAAGATAAAGGAGTCATAATAACATCAGAAGCTCACACGCGCAGAGAGAAACACTTACATCTCTCTCTTCCTTCCATTGCATCTCTATTCCCTCTTCCCTCTTCCAACATGAACTTGCCTGTGGGCATCTCACTCCCAATCCAGCCATGCGTTGCTACAGTTATTCCAACATCATCCCCTACTTCGTATCTCAGCGTCTCATAAAAGTTTATCACAGCTGCCTTTGCTGCCTAATCACGCCCAAAAAGTAAAGAAAAATGAGAAAAAGCCCAGTGGAATGTAGAAGACAAGCAATTGTCAATTAGCTATAATACCCAATAAAAGCTAATACCATGACATCAAGTGCTTAGAGCATTCTCAAAATCAACAATAAGATAATATAAGCTTCAGGCCTTTGATACTTACAGCATAAAGGCTCATCCTTGGCATAGGTAGCCAACTTTCAACTGATGCATTAACAACGATTCGACCATGACTGTGCCTCAGGTGAGGAAGTGCAACAAAAGTAGGATAGACATTTCCCCGAAAGTTAATATCCTGTTACCAACAGATGCAACAAGTTAGATAAAATTTGTCTTCGCTAGAGCAGAACAATCATGCCTTAAAATGATACAGTTTTCATCCCAAAGTGAAGATGGACAAAATAGGACTAACTACTATGCCGTATTAAAAACACATAGCCCTTACCATCATATGAGGAAATACCGAGGTGTCAATGGCATCTTCAAAGAAGAAAGTGTGTCCCAAGCTTGCCGTGTTTACCAGATGATCCACTACAACATAGACGTCACTAATTAATGTTAACACTAGGACATATTAGAAATTGACCAAACTGGACAATTTGTCTTACACTTTAGAAAATACATAAGTCTCCCAATTCAATTGCATTTTTAGCAGGGCTTATGCAGGATGATATTCTTATATACCCAGAATATTATTAGCAGCATTCAACTAGCTTATGAAGTTCGAGTATCATCAAGCATATTTAGCACAGTCAAGTTATTTTAATCTAAGTGTGAGCGTTACTAAGTTCTTGTCCTTTTCTCTTCTTTTCTTCTTTATAAAAATGCAATAGGAGTTACAAAATCCCTACAAATATAAAAGAGAAGCAATCAAGTGCTAAAGAGCCAATGGCTAGGAGAAAATTTGGTATAAAGCCAGCGACAGAATTGCATCTTTGGCTAGTATAAAACAAGCTTAAGCAATCATTACCAAGATCACGATTATAAGGAAATTGTTCCACTTAGACTAGCAAACAAAAACTAGCATGAAAAACCCATAAATTTGTTGGCTTCTGCTGGAACCAACATACTTGTGCAAGAAGGACGAGAAACAAATATTGAAACCCTTAACATGAACAAGTGCCCCTTCCCATGGACAAGAATATTTACACGATGAAACAATTCTGGGTTTTTTGGTATTCCAGTGAAGGATTAATGCATTTGATGTTACTGCACTGACAAGCATGGATTATCTAACCAGTTTCCTGAAGTAGAAGACAAGTTTATCAATGCTTTGTAGTTACTCAAGTCACGCTCATGCATTCCAGCCGAAAGACATGATTTTGTTAACTCACCATGACCATAATAATTTATAACTTCATTGATGAACCTTCTACAATCCTCTTCCTTGACAACATCTGCAGCTAAAACCATTACATTCCTTGCACCCAATGCTCTAGCATTGTCACTGATTCTCCACAATCTGTGCTCCCTTCTAGCTACTAATGCCAGATTTGCCCTCCTCTGGGCATATTCATATGCTATTTGCTGAACTTACACACAAAGCCAATACATCAGCATACAGGGAATCCAAATTAAAAAATAAAAAGATATCCTAAACCAATGGCAAAACCTCGAAATTTCATATGAATAATAGCGATGCTGAACTGCTGATTTCTCACCTCGCAAAAAATAGAAAGAAAACTCTACTTCTTTCTGTAACTCAAAGACAAATTCATTCCTAAACCAAATGCTGTTTTCAAGAAATTAAGATGTCTCTAAGGTTCTTCAACGACGGAAGGAACATGAACATAGGATGTGTCCTGAATAGAAACCAATCATAACTGTACGATTCTGATCAACCCCATTCAAAAAACTCCAAAAATTCTGATGTAAAGCTTGGCTAACGATTACCTCTCCGATCCCGGATGAAGCTCCGGTAACAACGACAACCTTATCTTGCATGTTTTCACTGTAAAAGCTGTGATAAACCCACTCACAAGCACGGATGAATGACAAGGTGGGCCATGCGAAGGCCAGCATAACAAGACTTGCTGGTGGTACCACCAAATTTAGAAGAGAATTGAACAGACCCATAACAGAAAGAAGAAGAGAAGAAGATTATTTTGAAGAAGTGGGCTGGTTATGGAGGAAGAAGATGAAAGTAGAGAGTATGTCAACAAATGGGTAGAAAGTGGATTGGAACGCCCAAACTGATGAACACAAGGGGTCATGCATGCAAGTTTTTGTGCCACGTTTGAGCTTGCAAGAATGGCCTCTCGACACATGTAGGGGCTTCTCCATTTCTAGCTAAACTTCGCTGAATTTGACCAAGGATGGATTTTGTTTCTTGTGTAGCTTGGCTTCTTTACAGCCACTTTGGCTTTTGGGTGAGAAGGAAGATGATAAAACTGCATAACCGGGAACCTTCTTTGCCAATAATATAAATGCTAATGTATATTTCGATTGTTGACAAATTAAAAAATAATCCATAATTATCTATACGTAAAAGATATCACTTTATGGTTTGGAAATGATATGGGCACCCTTGTTGAAGGCACCCATCATCTTATTGACCTCTTCTTTTGTTAGCTCATTGCATGCAGATTTTTTAGAATTGTATAGTTAGTGGCTTTTAACACCGCCAAGTGAAAAGTATAAAAGAAGGAAGAACAAAGAACCCAGGAGACTAGTGAAATGACAGAATTCCCTTCTATTGTAGTCAGGCAAGGAGGCTCTCTTGTGTTAGGTCACGGGTACGCGCCTGCTCATTGGTGTGTTTATGTGGTTAACAATAGGGAAAAAAAAATGAAGAAGAAAAATCTCATATTTCCAAGTGATGGTTAACTCATACATGCAATTGGGTGGGTTAGTCCAGCAGCTTGTTTAAGCGATGATTGTGGTTTTAAAACCAAATTAGTGACTTAATAGATGAACTAAACCATAAACCATGACAGTTATGTGATGTTGCAAGTAAAAAGGGCAGCTTTGCTGCATGAAACTCCCACATATGGAGGGTCCAGAAAAAGGGCGGACCACAAAGGTCAATAGTAGGTAAACAAAATAAAAAACTAAAAAAAGAAAACAACTGATTATGAATAGAGCATTGGTTTCAAAGTTTCTGAGTTACATCGGAAACTAACTTCAATGCTTCAACATTGCAAGAGTGCAATCGAGTGATTCGACATGCATAAGGCGTTTTGTTGTGATCTTCTCTACATCTGTTTGTGATTCTGATAATTGGATATAGTTGGATTGGCTGATGCCTAGACCGCAACTGGAGTCATTGTTGGTCAATCAGATACACTGGTCTTTTATTTTTTCTCAACTAACCTCCTACATGATCAATTAAGCATTCGATTATCAATCTTCATACTGAATATTAGTGTGCCCAAATTGGGCAGAGTTTGATCGCTTTGGACCTATGTTGTTGATCATCTGCTAAACTATACAAGCTCTACTCAATTGTTGGTGTCTTTGTCCTGGAATGCTTATGGAGATGTTTTTATTGATTGGTCACTTTTGGTGTCTTTCGGGTTCCTCTTCCCGGTCTTTGTAATGTTCTGACAGTCAGTGGACTTGGACTAAAGCCTTTAGCACAGAATCACAAGGAGGAGTCTCTCACCTGAACCGTCTACTCTCACAATTTCTTCATTCCACAAAGGAAAAATGAACCTTAAGACGGTGAGGCAATGCTTAATCATTTCCAATTTCCTGATGGGAGTCAAAAATCAAATATATGTTGGGAGGATGCTTTATGCTTTAAGTAATTGGTGGAGAAAGACATCTTGAACGTATCCAAAACATAAAGATATAAAAGGAGCACGTAACATACTCGTTCTCATAAAAGGAGACTGAATGCTAACTTGTTGAGAAGATTTAAGGTCTTCTTGAATGGTTGTTCTTATTTGGACTGGATCACCTCAATTTGCTTTTGATGCAATAAAACTAACAATTAGAAGAACAAAAAAAACAAGGTTGTCTAAGTGTGTTAACATAAATATAAAACAAGTGGGGGAGAGTTGCAATTGTTTTTAAGTTAAAATGAATAATACTTCCACCTGGAATTCAAGTATTGTGTAGGATAAGAGGCACCCCTATATAAAGGCTTGCCTCTCCTCAATTTCAATAAAAAGAAAACTTGTTTAAGTGAGTAAGCCTACGCACGTGAGAGTACGAGTTGTTCAGGTGTGAAGCCTGTTGCTGCAAAGACAGTCCAGTGTTACAAGGCCTAGTACTCATTAGCGGGGGCCACCTATGTGTGAAGAGCGAATAGGACATTTTTCCAGATAGACATAGGGGTCAAACCATGTATGGCGTCCAGGTAAGGCTCCCACATATAAAGGGTGCCCCTAAGCCATTCCACTTGCACATTCTCCTTCTTCTCTGCCTGAAGTTTTAAGAGAGTCTAGCTTTTGATTTTTGTAGAGTCTATCCCTTTGGGCACTCTTCTATTTCTCCTAGAGTTTGATCGTTTAGCACTCTCTTTTTAGTGGTTCTTACACTTGTGAAGTTCTTTGGTTCTAGTTAGAAAGATCGACCTAACTATATTGATCTTCTAGTACTCTAGTTTCTAGCATTTGTGATGTTGTGAAGTTTTTCTTGTTCTTTATTAGAGTATGCCTGATCTTGATATTTACTTTCTATTTTATTTCTCTCTAAAACTTAGTTTTTTTAGTTTCTCATTGATTCTTTGGATTATTGGTCTATTGGGCATGTTTTTGAATTGATTGGGTTTTGAGTGTGTTTATCTCACTAGAGATTTCGAACTCTATATTTGTGAGTCTTTAAGAGGACTATTTCAAAGAGATTAATTTAATAAACAAAGAGACATGTAAGTTTGATAGTTTTCAAGAACAAGATTTTGGCAGATTTGAAATATATATTATTTTGAGACATACATTATTAGGAAAAAAGTACAATCTAAACTCCAGAGTGCAACTCGGTTTAAAAACAAATTGAATATGGTTTGGTTGGTCCAGGAGATATAGCTGCCGTCAAACCCCTTGTACTAGAAGGCCTATGACTATCTTTAAAAAGTTGCTCTAATCATTATGCCTCTGAGTTAGTTCAATGAATTCATTATAGTTGAAAATACTATATATAAATATGAAATATATTTCCAACAAAAACTCGTTCAGAAGATATTCTGGCTTTAAAGCAAAATTGAATTCTTCATCTCGAGGAAAATTACAATCCATTAAATCTTAGAGTAGGAATAGTGATGATATAAAAGTTGAGTAACAGAATCATAGTCTCCACACAAGATATAAATTACTGATTTGTGATTATGCATTCCAGTGCTATTAGTCAATGCATTAAGGACCAAAACCGGGCAGTTATATCTTGACGTTCTTAAACTTAAAAAACGAAAAATTGACATTCATGTGAAGCTGGAGAAGAAGTGGACACATTGCCACCAAACATGGAGAAGAGTTCGTTGTGTACTTAAGTACGACATAATCAGAACTCAGATGTGATTTAGATTGCCGTAGAGCTTAAAAAAGGTTCACCTGGTGCATGAAGCTCTTATACTTGTGAGGTCTGAAAAAAAACGGACCACAAGAGTCAATAGTATATAACCTTACTTTATATTTTGCAAGAGAACGTTGAACCCTTGTAGATTGCGTAGAGCTCCCGCGATAATATTCTATGCGATAAGGCGATTAGTTTAGCACTGTTGTTCCGTCTTCGTACGTGAACAGCCACTGTCTACCAAACTCAACTTATGCTAGCAACGCACGCGTGTTTAGATTATATTTTTAAGTTTAAACAAAATCTTGTTTGGGTTTGGCTGACAACGTCCTTCCCTCTCTCTCTCTCTCTCTCTCTCTCTCTCTCTCTCTCTCTCTCTCTCTCTTGTTTCTCTCTCTAGATGGCTGGGTCAGCCATCTAAACCTGTCCAGTCCCAAAATCCCTCGGACGCTCGCAAATTTTGGAATTTCCGAGATCCGCAAAACCCTCTCTCTCTCTCCTTCCCTCTTCCAACTCTTCCCAGCACACAAAAAAACCCCAAAACAGAAAAGAGGAGAAAGAGAAAAACACCCATCCAAAAAGCTGACATTTTTTTTTATTGTTGATAAATTTTTTATCTTTATCTTTATTTTTAATTTCAATTTCTCTTCTGTTTTTTCTCATCCTTGTGGTTTTGATAGAAAATAGAAAATACAGCAACATTTTTTATACCATTAACAGATCGAGTATAGTAAAAAGAAAAATCACAGGCCCCCATTAAGCCTTTGAAGTTCTCGGCCAGAATTCCTGGGCAAGTTTGGATTTTCATTCGGTGCCTATGCTAATGCTGGATTTCTGGTCGGAGATTCGACGGCTTTTGGATCTGGGTTTTTTATTCATTTTTCCCCTTTAATTTGTTTGAGGGTTTTGAGATCTGGCCTTATGTTTTTCTCTTCAATCGGGTGGATTTTGATCTTGTTCTTGTGATTTTTAATCTGGGTTTGGAGATGCATACTTTTGAGATCTGGGTTTCCCACTATTCCAGAGAGTGCTGATTGGTTGATGTGGATTGGGATTTCGGGGTTTTTATCAGGAGGCAATGCTGACAGATTGAAGAGGCAATTAAGATTTTCAGATTCCATTTTTTGAAGAAGGATTGCAGAATTGATGTTTTAGACAATGCCGGTTGGTTGACAATTGAGTCTCAGGTTTTTGTATGGTGATATAATGATTGGAGTTCTTTGAGCTGGTTCCGAAGAGGAATCAATGCTGGTTGAGTATTGGGCTAAATGCAAAGAAAGGTTGTGGTTGGTAGGTTTGGCGAATTGCGGAAATTTGACAGTAGCCTCTGTGCAAACCGGGGACTGTGATACAGTATGGGCTGCATTTGCTCAAAACCGAGCACTACAGAAGACTACACCCAAAATAAGAGAGAGAAAGAGTCGAATAAGTCATCGAGACTGTTGGTCACCCCCTCAAAGAGACAAGAAGTTGTACTGGAGGCGGAGAATGGTGGTGGGAATGATGGGACGGCAAGGTTGATATCAAAGTCACAAGAAGATGTGATTTTGACACCGGTATCATCAGATGAGGGGGAGAAGAAAGAGGTTGCTGAGCTGCAACCGAAGAAAGTTACACATCAAAGGCGGGCGACAGTTGGTATTGGGCCAGAAGGAGCAGAGCCGAGCTTGAGGATTTTCAATGTGCCAAAAGCTGTTGAGGGGGAACAGATTGCTGCAGGATGGCCTTCTTGGCTCACGGCGGTCGCAGGAGAAGCAGTCAAGGGGTGGCTGCCACGCAGGGCAGAGTCTTTCGAGAAATTAGACAAAGTCAGTTCTACTTTTCATTTTACACTATCTTCCACGCAGTAGAAAAATGTTGCATTTGGTATTTCTTCTTATTGGTTGGCTTGGTTCATGGTATAAAGCTCCCATCCGTGTTATTGGTCATTCTATTCTTATATCTGTTAACAATATCGTGCTTCTGTAGGTATATTGAAACATCTCCTTTTGGTAGGATTGATAGGAGATCATTGCTCAATGCTTAGAAGCTTTCAGTCTTAACATCTTAGCCAAGTGAGTTTGTATGGATGAAGATAGCATATGGAATGATATTATTTACTGTTTGTTGAATTGAGGTGAAAAAATCAGCTGAACCAAGATAGAATACATGAATGCAATTTTATCAAGGAGAGGAGTAGGAGTGGAACACTAGTTAAGATTGATAACCAAGAAGTTTCTATAAAAGACCACTTTCGATACTTAGGATCAATGATTCATCAGAGTGGAGAGATTGAGAGGGAGGTTACCCAGAGAATCCAAGCGGGTTGGAACAAATGAAGATGTGCATCTGGAGTTTTGTGTGACTGGCAGGTGCCACTCAAACTAAAAGAAAAATTCTATAGGATGCCCACAAGGTTGGCTATGCTCCCTGGATCAAAATGCTAGGCAGTTAAGGCACATCATGTTAGTAGGATGAGCATCGCGGAAATGAAGATGTTGAGATGAATGAGTGGCAAGACAAGAAAAGATAGAATTAGGAATGAAAACATTAGAGGAAACTTATAGGTAGCACAAACAGGTGATAAGACGATGGAGATTAGACTTAGATGGTTTGGACATGCCTAAGGGAGACCCAAAACTGCACCGGTTAGAAGGAGTGAGGCAATGCAAGTAGAAGGTTCTAAAAGGGCAAGGGGAATGCCCAAAATAACGTGGATAGAACTGGTGAGAAAAGATTTAAAAATTTTAGGACTAAATGAAGCCATGGTACTTAATAGAGGGGAATGAAGGAACAAGATTCATGTGGCCGACCCCTAATTGGGATAAGGTCTTGGTGATGATAATGAATTGAGGTGAAAAAATGGTCATGGCTGTGATCTAAATAACTGTGTAACATGCCAAAAGAGATAAGTGTTCCAACTCACATTCACAGCTTGATTGATGAAAACAGAAGGTTTAATTTTAGTTCTTGAAAGAGTAGATTTTATCAATATTTTGCAACTGGAAGAATCTTCTACGTTCGGAAGAGTGTCTCTGGCTGGGATCTTTACTTTAAATTAGCAGCGATGTGATTCTATCTAGAGCATTAAACAGATCATGCAAACTACTGAATGCAGCCTAATGAAAAGTATGAGTGAAATTTTTTGAGAGAGTTGCCCTAAGTTTTCCAAGAATTGAAGAATAAATGTACTATAATACTTTGTACTATTTTTCTTTTGGGACTATCCAGGTCACGGCTGCTCAATGGTAGATTTGCCTGAAACAAACACTCAAAAAAATATGTCCTGCAAAGGAGGTTGCACTTTGTGTAAAACAGAGGGAGTTCTTTGATTTATCTTAGTTGAGAATTAGGCTATTATCTGAGTATCTTTTTCTTTTCATGTAATGATGTGCAATCTGCTCTGTTAACTCCAAACTCCAAGAAACACAACTTCCCTTCTTAAGAAGATAAATACTTTGGTTTCGGTCCATTTTTACCACTTCATGTTGCCAATCTTTCTTGTTTTACTTGCACAAATAATGACTCGAGTTATATGAATTCTGACAAGATCACACTATCACAGTGATGTAAGGTACTATACCTTTGCAGTAAGTTTCTTCTCTAACCACTATGAGAGGACACTTATTGCTATATTGTGCTCTCTGTTTCTGTGATATCATATCCAAACTAGATCCGTGATTGTACTGGCTGAAGAGATATTCTATTCAAGGCAACTCTGGTGACGTTTGGAAATTGAACAGTAGGTTGCTTTGTTTCTTTATGTTATTGAGATGGAGGCTTATATACAGCTTATCTCTATCCTACTTGTCACATCAAATTCTATTATCATTTAATTACAAAAGATGCCAATTCCAAGAACCAAATAAGGCTTTTTGATGTTTCTTATGATTACCTAGTGGCTTTGCTGAAGATCTATTTACAATTGTATTAATCAATCCAGTCACGGTGACTTTCTATATGCAGACTGCCATTGCAGACTTTTTATAAAAATGATCTGCTTCCTTATACTTACTAAATGATATGGGCTACTGAATTGTTATAGGTGGCAAAATCTGATTAAAACTTAATTTACCGTCTAGAATCTGGAACCTAATATGCCAGGTTGGTTTCAGGATATCTCAATCATAAAAGAGTGATTCTGAAATAACTGTTTAGAGTGCTGGCATCTTGACATTTACAGGAGAAAAATCTAATTATGTTTTTCTTGTATTTCCGTATCTTGGTTTTGTATGATTTTAATTATAGGAGTTTCTAAGTGCTCTCAGTTTTACCTTGGCCTTTCCTGAAGGGAGGGAAGGGGGGACAGAAGGGCCTCATTCAGCTTCTTCCCTCCAGCTTCATGATGTTATGGAGAAGTGAGGGCAAGTCCATGGGCCGCGTGCACTTTTCCTCCCCAACACAGATCCTTCTGGTACATAATTACTTGTCCTTGCAATTTTAGGCAGAAAGAAGATGAACAGGAGGAATAGTGGGAGGATTCTGAAGAAGAAACTGAGACAAGAGAATATGAGATCAAGAATCCTAATTTGTAAACTGACAATTGCAAAATACAGATACATAGTTCTTGAGAAAATAACTTGAGCTCTTCACCTTGATGATGGAAAGGGGAAAATTCAAATGTCATGCCCATGGGAGATTCTCTCCACTAGATGCTTGCTTCCACATATACTCGTCTTTACACTTTTAGACAGAAAGAAGCTAAAGAAAAGGAATAACAAGACAGAGAAGTTAGAAAAGAAAAACTCGAGATTAAGGATCCTAATTTTGTGAAATTGAAGATTGCTAAAGCCAGACACAGATTATTGAGAAACAGATTGAGCTCCCCAAGCAAGAAAGAGTATAAATGTAGAAAATAAAGCTTATGAGCATTGACGAGTCTGCAAGAACAAGAAAAAACAGAACAAGCAAGAAAACATTTAGTGCCTGTGTGCCGTTAACACAGGAAAGAGAAGATGCTGGAAGGGGAAGAGATGATGAGAAGGGAGGCAGGATGTAGGTCTCTCGAAGTCCTTTCCTTAGAGGGAGGGAGGGACTGTGCGGATTTTTCAGATTCCTTTTACCTTCCCAATTCCATGTCAATCTCAACACTAAAATGTACCTCCTATTCTGATTTACAGATGTGTTGTTTGTGGATTTGGTTTAGCTCTCTTAGTTGTTGGTATTAATTTTGCGTGGTGGTCAAATACATCCATGCATATACTCCCATTCAAAAGAAAAAAAAAGGAGGGCAGCCCTAGTGCACAAGCTCCCGCCTATACGTGGTCCGGGGAAGGGGCGGACCACAAAGGCCTAAAGTACACAGCCTTACCTTGCATTTTGCAAGAGGCTGTTTCCACGCCTTGAACCCGTGACCTCAAGGTCACACGGTGTCAACTTTTACTGTCGCGCCAAGGCTCCCCTTCTGTTAGTGCCTATCATTGTGTGTTATTTTCAGTTTCAACTGATTTACTGTTCCCTGCTTCCCACAGATTGGGCAAGGTACTTATAGTAATGTATACAAGGCCCGTGATCTCGAAACTGGCAAAATTGTTGCACTGAAGAAAGTGAGATTCGTTAATATGGATCCTGAAAGTGTCCGTTTTATGGCAAGGGAGATTTATATTCTACGTCGACTCGATCACCCAAATATTTTAAAGCTCGAAGGTCTAGTCACGTCGCGGATGTCATGCAGCTTGTACCTTGTATTTGAATATATGGAGCATGATCTTGCTGGCCTTGCATCATTAACTGGTGTTAAGTTTACTGAAGCACAGGTAGCAATTTTGCCTCTACCCACATATCGTGCTCTACTAGTCTGTTCTGCTTACACAATTTGCTTCTTTTTATCAGTGAAATGGATCCTACGTATTTTATTTTCTCATTTAGTTTACCCTTATGATTTCAGGTCAAGTGTTATATGCAGCAGTTGTTTCGTGGGCTTGAGCACTGCCACAGTCGTGGAGTTTTGCATCGAGACATCAAGGGATCAAATCTTCTGATCAATAATGAAGGCATTCTCAAGATAGGAGATTTTGGCCTGGCCACATTTTTCCATCCCAATCAGAAACAGCCCCTAACAAGCCGTGTAGTAACACTCTGGTATCGGCCTCCTGAGCTTTTGCTCGGTGCCACAGAGTATGGGGTTGCAGTTGATCTGTGGAGCACTGGTTGCATCCTTGCAGAATTGCTTGCTGGAAAGCCTGTTATGCCTGGAAGAACAGAGGTATACCCCCCTTTGTATTTGCTTTGAAGAGATCATGATTATGTTGCCTTGATAAGAAATATTTTTCAATGACCAAAAAGTTCTGATACTCATACCTGCCCTGGATTTGTTTGATGTTAGAATCTTGTCATTTTTTGCTTCAGCAATTACATTTTGTCAAAGTTCATCAGAGAATGTTGTAGCATGTACTTGTATACCTGAAGGTCTAAATTCTTTGTGCATGAACTGGTTCTGGTGTTCATGTAGTGTTATAATTGGATCTATTTGTTCTTAAACAAGTTGGCGTTGTCAAGGTGAGACCCTGTAGTTGCATAGTGGCAGCTGAGAGCCAAGATATACGGAATCCCTATTGATGCCTGACTTGGCCAATTGATCCACTACACCATTGGCACTTAGGGATATGATAGAACTCAAGATTAGAATTAAAAGACAAGTCATGGATCTCATTAATGCATGCAAAAGCTCCAATGAATAGGAGATTTCTTGCGTCCCATGAGATCATATTCGAAGAGTTGCCCTGAACTATCACATGCTCCTGTGTAACTGTTGACTTGATCCAAGACCAAAGACCCAAACAACAATGTACGGACTCAAGTGTTTTTTCAAATCAACAATACCAGTTTGACTAGAATAGGCGTGAAGCATATTTACCAGCATGATTTCTAACACTGATGCCCCATCAAAATTTAGCTTAGTTGCTTCCCATGGGGGCTCTTTCCACCTCCTCTTGATCTTCGCTTAATTCCCTTTGTCTATGATAACAGAGCTTCAGAACCTAAAGACATCCTTAGTGGATTAGCCTTTCAATTCTATTCTAGAAGTAGCCCACTAATGATGATACTCAGGGCCTCCAACAAGCATTACCCCAGCGGTCCAGCCCCTTCTTGATCTCCTCAAAACCTCTTCTATTTGTGTACAAAGAACCTATGTTTTAGAAAACGGAACCATTTTCCATAAGATTCTAGTATTGTGCCTGAGATGAGAGCAGTACCAACCAGCTAGAAGACCACCAAAAGACTATGACATCAACTAAGCTAAAAATCTAGAGGAACCGGCATCACACCTTTCTAGCCACATTGTAGTGCATGAAGATATGATTGGAAGAATTAAATGGCATAAGTAGATCTCAAATTACAAACGAAGATAAAGCGGTTGTCACTGGGTTGTGATGGACCGTTTTACTCTTCATCTCTGTAGCTATCATATTTTGTTAGATTTCACATTACATGTGCATGTTGACTCCAAAATCAGGACTACAAATTTTCATATCTCTTTGATATTTTAGCACCTTGTATCTATCTCTCTATCAATCTGTGTAGCCGATAAATTATATGGTCATTCCTACCATTTGATTCTTGGGCCTTTAATCTTAATCTTCTCTACTCCTTGTCTTGGATGGAATGCATTTGGGTCTGGCTTCTGATTACTCTGGGTATTTGCATGGTTTTCTTATCGGATCATTAGTGATGGTTGAATACTTTTATGTTCTACTCCTGTAGGTGGAGCAATTGCACAAGATCTTTAAGCTCTGTGGATCGCCATCTGAGGACTATTGGAAGACATCAAAACTGCCACATGCAACCATTTTCAAACCTCAACATCCCTACAAGCGTTGTGTTGCAGAAACATTCAAGGACTTCCCTTCCTCAGCTTTAGCTCTTATGGATGTCCTTCTCGCAATAGAACCTGGAGCTCGGGGAACAGCAGCTTCTGCCCTCAAGAGTGAGGTAATTTCACATAATAGTTTCCTTTGGTTGATTCTGGAACTCATGTATAATCAGCAGATTTCTGATGGTATGACCTTATAATTTGGAGAAAGAATGATGAAAGATTAGAAATTTTTGTACTTGGAAAATACATCTGTTCTGAAAACCAGCATTAGTATATGCATTGTGTTCCTGCCAAATTGTGGTTATGCTACAATTTGGGAATATATCTGTGTTGGCTGGAGGTGAACTTTGGTTTCAATTGGAGGACATGGAAACCCGGTTCCCTAGGTAATGCAGTACATGTGATACCCATGTATGAGATACCAATCTATCATGTGGCAGGTCCTTCTGTTGGTGGTATTTGCCAAACAATTGACTGATCAATCACTGGCCTGGTATCTTCAATGCAAAAACATGCATGTGACATGTGTACTCAAACTTTTGATGTTGAAACCAGAGATGGGCTTTAGCCCAAAACCAAACTTTATTTTGTAATTGGTGTACCCTTCAGCAGTAGGTAGTTATGTGAATAGATGGTTAGATTACCAAATAATTATTGTTCTTTGACTTGAACTATCGAGGGCCATGTTGGATCATCATCATCATCAAGGCCTTATCCCAATTAGGGGTTGGCTACACAAATCTTGTTTTTCTTGTTCCTCCATTACCCTCTATTAAGTGTAATGGCTTTATTTAGTCAAAAGTTTTTTAAATCTTTTCCGACCACTTCTATCCATGTCCTTTTGGGCCTTCCCCTAGCCTTTTTAGAGCTTTTGACTTGGATCAACTCACTCATTCTAACTGGTGCCATTTTCAGTCTTCTTTAGACATATCCAAACCATCTAAGTCTACTCTCTTTCACCTTGTTACCTATTAGTGGCACTTCTAAGTTTCGTTTAATGTTGTCATTTCTAATTCTATCCTTTCTTGTCTTGCCACTCATCCATCTCAACATTTTCATTTCGGTGAGCTCATCCTATGTACATGTTGTTCCTTATCTGCCCAACACTCTGACCCATAGAGCATGGCCAGCCTTACAGTCATCTTATAGAATTTCCCTTTTAGTTTGCGTGACACCTGTCAATCACATAGAACTGTAGAGGCATGCCCATTTGTTCCAACCCACTTGGGTTCTCTAGGTTACCCTATCAATCTCTTTGCCCTCATGAATTATCAATCCCAAATAGCGAAAGTGGTGTTTTTGGCTAACTTCTTGGTTATCAATATTTATTGGTACTTCACTCCCACTCCTCTCCTTGCTAAAATTGCATTCCATATACTCTTTTTTAGTTCGGCCAATTTTAAATCCTTTAGACTCTATAGCATTTCTCTGCAACTCTAGCTTTATGTTTACGCACTCCTTTGTCTTATCGATCAGATTTATGTCATGTGCAAATAATATGCACAGTGGAATCTGCATGTGCAAATGTTTTGTTCGCTCATCCATAACCAATGTGAAAAGGTACGAGCTCAATGCCTATCCTTAGTGCAATCCTATGGTGATATAGAAATCATTAGTCTTGCTGCTAGTGGTCATAACATTTTGTTATCGCTCTCCCATATATATATATATATATATGTATATGTATATGTCTATATCCTTAATTATGTCTACATACCTCCGTGGAAACCTTTCTCACCCAATACTCACTATATTAACTCTCTAAGGTCTCTATCATAAGCTTTTTCTAAGTCAATAAAGATCATGTGGAGGTCCTTCCTCCTTTCTCTATATTTCTCTATCAATTGTCTGAGTAGGAAAATAACTTCCATGGTAGACCTCCTAGGCATGAAACCAAACTGGTTTTCCAATATTCTCATCTCATGTCGTAACCTCTTTTCAATCATTCTTTCCCAAAATTTCATGATATGGCTCATAAGATTGATCCCATGATAATTAGTGCAACTCTGTACATCTCCTTTATTCTTATAATTGGTACGATAGAACTTTTCCTCCATTCATCTGGCATTTTCTTTGATTTTATAATATTGTTAAACAACATTGTCAATCAAACTACTCCAGTGACTCCCATATACTTCCAAACCTCTATTTGTATACCATCGCGACTTAGGGCCTTTACTAATTTCACCTTTTTCAAGGCCTATTTCACTTCAGGCATCCTAATCCTATGCTTGTATCTATATAGTCCATCGTTATTCAAGTTTACGGTTCTTTTGGTCCCTATAATCCAGGGCAATTGTCATTTGACAAATTTTGAAATTTACTTTCCCACCTTGAGGTCATGGGTCTGACACATGGAAACAACCTCTATAGACCTTTTGTGGTCCTCTCCTTCCCTAGACCCTGCATATGCGGGAGTTTCGTGCAAGCGGCTAGCTTTTAAAACTTTTCCACCTTTGATTGATCTCGTCATCTTTGACTAATACCCTTTAGTCATCACTTTTAATGCATTTAATGTGGTTCAAGTCCTTACTCTTCTGTTCTCTTATTTTTACAAGTTTAAATGCATTTTTCTCACCTTTTATTGACCCAAATCTATTATAGATATCATCATACTCCTTGAATTAGTCTCACTTCTCTCTTAGCAACCTTTTTAGCATTCTTATATTGCTCAAAGTTATCATTATTTCTAGCCTTCAGCTATATTTTAAAACACACCCATTTCTCTTTAATAACTATGTGCACCTTTTCACATCACCACCAAGTTTCCTTTATTGGTTGTGGATACTCTTAGAACATCTTTTGCCACTTTCTTAATGGACTTTGCCATATTAGTCTAGGTGATTTTTACTTCCGTTTCATTGTTTCATTTTCCTTCCACCATCAATTTGTTTATAAATAATGTTTTCTTCTCTCCATTTAAGTTCCACCACTTAGTTTTTGAACACGTATTAAGTTTATTTCCTTTCTCCCTTCTCTTGATGTAAATATTCATAACCATTAATTATTTTATATTTAGACTCACTGGGTATCACCTTACAATCCTTGCACATTGATCTTTTAGTATTCCTAAGTGAAAAAAGTCTATTTGGCTTTTATATGATCCACTTTTAAAATGTTAGTAAGTGTTCATCCCTCTTTTTAAAGTAGGTCTTTGCTACAGCTAGGTTATATGTCAAAGCAATATTGATGATTCTGTCTCCAACACCATACCCTCCATGTACCCTATGATTTCTTTCATTTTTTTTTCCTACATGATCATTTAAGCTGCTCTCATGATTATGCCCTCTACGTTGGTAATTTCTTGCATTTGTGCCTCCATATCTCCTCAGAATTGTCTCTTAGTTCTATCTTATAACCTCACTTGTGGGTAGTATGCACTTATAACATTTATGATCTTCTCTTCTAGAATAAGTCTAATTAGTATAATTCTATCACTAGTTCTTCCAATGTTTGTTACTTTATCCTTTAATTCTTTATCCACCACAATCCCTATGCCATTTTTATTATTGTCCTTTCCTATGTTCCAGAGCTTATACCCATCGATTTCTCTAGTTTTAGCCCCTTTCCACTTGGTTTATTGGACATAAGTTATGTTGACCCTCCTACATTTCATTGTATCTACTAACTTCGTACTCTTACATGTCATTGTGCCTATATTCCATGTGGTAGTATGAATCTTATTCTCCTAAGTTAGTCTCTTTTCCTGTAGACATCTAGAACAGCATAGGAACCCCTGCCTACTTCCACTGCACCTGGGTTCTGATGCAGTATGTCGCTTACGAGAAAACGCTTTAGCAGCCCTTGCCCATTCCCATTGCACCCAAGATCCTTGCAGGACGTCACTTATGGGGAAACTGCCCAGCAGCCTTTGCCTATTTTCCATTGCATCCAGGCTCCGCTGCAGTGTGTTGCTTGTGGGAAATGCCCTAGCCTGAGGGAATGTCATAGTCAGATAGATGCCATAGGATTTGCCAAAAGATTTTATGCTCGTTACCAACCTGACGCAACCCTTCTTTATTCAGGCTTGAGACCGGCCGCTGGATCATAAAACCACATAGGGAGTTCTGGAGGCCATGTTGGATGCTTAGATTAATTATTAAAGCGGTGCAGTCCTTGGACTTGGACTGTCTGGGCCTTACATCATGAACCATAAATTCTCACATGCCATGTGCAAAGTTATGCATGAACCATAAATTTCCACACGCCGTGTGCAAAGTTATGTATATATGGACATCACATTTTCTTGTCCTCAAAAATATAAATGGGTTCTTTTCCTACATATAGACACAAATGTAGGGACATCCATGCAGCACACAGTATGCATATGCAAAAATGCTTATATATTCATGCACATATATATATTTTGTTATTGCTCTTGAAGCAGTGGTTGAACATCTACTGTCTCTTGTGCCCATGGCATGTGCCTGCCAAAGCAATAGGGCCGATACTGGTACTTTAAAATAGCTATCTGGTTTGCTTGTTTGATGCCCACAAGTTTGACACAGAAACTAAGACTCCTCCAGAATGGACAAAAGAAGTGGTACCAAATGGAAAGAAGTTAGCAGAGAGGTGACCTAGTCCATTATGGAATATAAACTGTAAAAATCTTTATAAACCTAAAAAGTAGCTGATATCTATTATAAAGGCCCTAACATCACATTAACATGATTGGTGATTAACCAACCTCTCACTAGGCTGATGGTTGAAGGCCGGGCAAAACTGAACCTTTGGTCTCAGTTTTGAGCATTGCTACGTTCTCTCCATCTCAAAACATGATTGATGAGCAGGGATATTTCTAGCCACAACTTTAAGTATGCTGCCCCCATGTGTTGTCTTTTTCGTTTTTTCAACCAAGAAGTATGTGTTACATGTGTCTAACAGAGAAAGAAAAGCGGGCAACTCTCTCTCTCTCTCTCTCTCTCTCTCTCTCTCTCTCTCTCTCTCTCTCTCACACACACACACACACACACACACACACACATTCTTTCTTCTCTTCTCTTCTATTGTTTTTTCTGGAAATGTTGTGGACATTTCCGATGCACAGACACGAGTATCCATTATCCACTAAATATTCCATCCCATCAGTTGGGTTCCCTAGAGTCCATGGCTACTGCTGGGGCATGTCTCTGTGGTTCAAGGAGTACCACATCATATTGGAAAGCCTGCATTTGGAAGATCAATCAATTGAAGAATATTTTGCATGGGGAGAGCAGGTTTTTATTCTTTCAGTTATTTATCAAGAACCATCCAGTTTATGTCAGTATTTTTTGTTGTTGAATAGACAACTTAGAGAACTCCGTTAAACATCCATCTAACCTATTAAGCATACTTAAATGGGGTCTGCTAACCACTCTGAAGTTCTTCATTTAATTTGGGGATTTAAATGAATTTGGTTCTGCTGCTGTCTTATGTTCGCCTAAGAATAATTACGATGCAAATAATTGAGGGAAAAGGCATATGTTGCCTATCCTCCTATAATTTGTTATTTCTCCATATCTTTTATGAATTTCAGTAAAGGAGACAATTTGGTAGCTCGTCTGCTTCTGATATTATTTAAAAACTCAGGTAACCGATTTGAATCTTCAAGTTTTACATATGAAGTGCAAGTGGCTGTTAAAGAAATTGGGGATATTGATGATTGGAGTATAGATGTTCTGATGGGAAGAGATTAGCATTTACATCGGTAGATTTACTTGAAATGAGAGTTGAGATGATGGAATGAGAAGAACAGTGATAACACAGTTAACTTTTATATTGTCAAAAGTGGAATATAGGTTAGCAGACTTCATCTTTTCAACAGTTTAGACATCAATCAGCAGAACCTTCTCGTCTCTCGTCTCTCGTCTCTCGTCTCTCTCTCTCTCTCTCCTATGTTACTTTCTCTCTCTTGCTGTTTTCTGACTACTGGGGTTGGTATTCCAGAATCAATAGCAGCTGCCAGCTCCCAACCCTCCACCTTAATGTCACCTTTGAGTTTAGAGACTTAAAGGAGTTGAAACCTGGTTGTCTCTAGTTGTCTTCTTGCTGACAAGAAGGCCTATAGAGCTACTCATCTTGGCTCCACATTTCTTAAAGATAAAGTTGATACATTTACACCGAGCATACGACCTATGATATTTGGTAGGGTACTTTTGATATTCATAACAGATACCTACACGATGTGCCCAATCTATTGTTCCAATGACATGTATTTTTTATATACATTCGGGTTGTGGAACTAAAAATCGTGCTTTTTGCTTGAAATTCACACATATATGAAGCTCTTTTCAAGTATGGATCACATTTGTGTGTGTGTGTGTGTGTGTGTGTGTGTGTTTTTTTTTTTTAAATTTTCTAAGTCTAGTTTTTATTTTTATGATGTTTTATTTGCACACATCTTCCTACTTAGACCTTATGTCATCTTAAAAATTAATATATCTATATCCATCTAATGGATTTCAAATTGCCAAATCACTTTTCAGTCTCTCTCTTAGTGTCCATATCCATCATCCGTAGCCATCCATCATAACCGTATAGGGTTGTAGGTTGATGCTAGCAATGTCCAGTTTTACCTGTCAGCTCTGTTAAGACTTACTAATGCAGAGATGCAAAATGAGTTGGAAAATCAGTAGGGATATAATTTGAATAAATGACTAGTTGGTATAACCTAGTAGGGTTTCTAGGCTTAAATGTATTTCACATCCTTAGAGACCCATGATCTTTGAGCTCCTAAGGAACAGCAAAGAACGAGCTGAAATCAGCAAAGAACAACTTTATTCGTGAAAAACAGACTGAGGAAAATGTCTCACCCTTTGCATGTATTTATAAATGATAGGATTTGGATGGGAAGTTAGGACTCTTCTATGTTAGCTATTAAGACTTTACTACCTTTGCAAGGAACTGGTAAACTCTCTGATAGACTCCTCAAACATTAAGAGAGTACTTGACTTGAGTAAGAAGTTCCTAAAAGAAGCATACTTCAGAAAAGAAAACACTTCTAAGTTACCTCTGCCATTAGAACTATTACTGGAACAAACTTTAAAAGAAGGAAACTACTAAACCTGTCAAAATCAAAACTATCCAAAACTCTAAACGCATTAAACTTTGTAAACTTAGACTAGGGTTACTGTTCATGTAGATCTAGCTGTCCCCGAATGGGATGGAGGGTGCCGACCTCGGACCCTTCACCTAGCTTCAACAGGAGAGGTGCCTCTTTTCACTAAACCACTGGGCTGCTGGGCCTTTTGGCAAATAGTATTACTGTTCACGTTTTGCTATTTGTGTGAATAGTGGACGCGATCAGTAATTCTTCCTTTACCATATTTTCTTCTTCCTGCTTTTATGGGATTTTTTTACTTCTAGAGAAAGGTGATGACATTCCTTCATCACTTGTTCCTGCTGCAACATGGAGCTGGATTGTTATCAGGTGCTGTATTTAGTGGCTAAACATACAACCTTGGGGTCTGCTGCTGTTGTACTGTGGAAAGTAGTGCTCCAGTATTTTGATAATGTTTTGGAAGAGGTGCTTTCCAGTTATATGGTATAGAGGATGACGTGACCACTGCCACACTATAACTCAGCCCTTGTATGGTGCAGAGGATCGCTACTTTCCTTCTACAGACCTGTGGATTGGGTTTCCTCAAGTGATGAGTTTGTAGCAGGGGTTAAGTTTGAATGAAGGATGTGGAGAAAAGGGATATTTTGAGGGGCGGATCATAGGAAACAGGTGGTAGAATCAAAACTCAGACCTGTCTCAAGGGCCTGCACTCAATTTACCTACTTCTATATTTCTTTGTTTGGCCAAGAGACTTCTTGCCCATCCCTCAACAAATTTCAATATCTGTTCTTCCTTCTTCAGTGGATTAAACTCCTATGTCTCTTTTGAACTCTTGATATTGATCTCAAATCTCTATCTCCCTAGTTTGTCTTAACTTCCATCTCATGCATGTCGTATGGCATCAGGTTCCCTAACCACAATAAGAATTGCAACCAAGAAACAGAAAGCTGAAAAGTGGGTTTCATGTTTCTCCCCTAGATTGAAAGGAAAACCAAGCCATTCATTGTTTTGGGGAAATTAGTCTACTAGTCAAGATAAGTTACTGATAACATCTATAACTCAGAGGTCCGGTAAGATTAAGTCCACGCCCCTTTTCTCATGCATAGTGATACATTTTTTTTGGTAGATCTAAGCCGTTCATCATGTTTGGAATGGTTTAGATAGGGCAGAGATAAATTTCATGTCCATTGGCTGCTTTTAGCATAGGTTTCTTTGGGTCCAAAATCACAAAAATCCACTTCCATTAATTTTGTCGATGACCCAAAACAAGTGGATAGAGTCATTCAAATGCATTGGTTTCTCATGGGTTATTTTTGGTACAGCGAAGATGATGAAGGGCTTAGATCTACAAAAAAGGCCTCACCATGCATGAAAAAAGGGGCATTGACTTCTTCCACACTTTTGCCCATGGACACTTGCCGGGTCTCGTGTAACTTATATAAGGCTAAATAATCACCATTTCTTTGTCTTTTCAATTTAATAAATTAAATTTTTGCTTATATGTAAAACCAAACGTTAATTTAAGTTAGTAACAATGATTCTTGGTGCCAATACCTATTAAAAGCTAACAGTAACTAGTAAAATAAGCAAACTACATAGCTTTCTGAAAATTTCATATGATCTTAAGCTTTTGATGTCATGCTGGAATTTAAAATGTGAGTTAATACATTTTGGATATCCAATGTACAAAAAATCGCTTGTTTTGTCATTTTCAGTAAAGTGTGTTGGATATCAGTATAATGAACAATAACTTCTCTGCAAAATAATGAATGTTACCCTTGACTCATGCCATCATACAACTTATTGTCAACATGTGATAGTGTTGTGTTAACTCAATATTTTTTCCTTTTAGCTTAACTGAGATTAGGATACATAACTTATTCTGGCTCAAGGAAACTGGTTTGTCAAAAGACTTATTTTTGACAATTGTTTTTATCTTTCCAGAAAACAGATACTTTTGCTACATGAAATATGTCAGAAGTCATGAGCGGTAACATTACATGAAGGCTAATGAATGATAACATTAATTCACGTGATTAGTACATTATAGTCAACATCTAATCATTTCCATAGTAAGTGCAGTCAACATTTGATCTGTGTGTGTGTGTGTGTGTGTTTAAGTGTACAAATATCACATTTCAAGAAAATAATATGTATATATTTTGTACTTGATCCTACCCCAAGCACATAGGACAACCATGAGAAGGTGGTGCATGATGACCCTACATTGCACATAGCTTTGTGTTGTATCTACACCTCTAAAGTTGATTCCACACATGCATACATGCAAAGTCTCACAACCTAAATATTTGATTTCATCTTGTCAATTTCCACCTGCTATACTTTTGGATTCTTTAGTTTCAGGCCTTCTTTATCCTCATTGGAGTTGTCTTTTTCAGTTCTTCACAACAAAGCCTCTTGCCTGTGACCCTTCAAGTTTGCCTAAATATCCGCCAAGTAAGGAGTTTGATGCTAAGCTTCGTGATGAAGAAGCTAGAAGGTATGTTACCTTACACCTCTTTTCTTCATAGGTTTTTCCTTGCTCAAGAAAGTCCTTTCCTAGTTTCATGAAAGATGGACCTCCAGTAAGGCTAACAACTGCTTGTTATTGGCCAACAATTACCAAACTGTTAAATAGTAAGCTAAGAAGTTACTGTGGCATCTTCAGGAAGGATATTAGTCAAAGCCAGGAAGAAAAGAACACCTACAGAACAATTGTCTCTGTTTGCCTCAATCAATTCAAATAACTAAAACATCTTCCATTTTTCCTTTGTACTGGCCCGCTATATAATAATTCAAATCTGTAAAGCCTTCTGACTTTGCACAAAATTGACATTTACCAAACTCTTAACATGTCTAGTTCTATGTTGTGCTAGCACAGATCTGCTGATACACTTGAAGCATTCGCATTCTGTAGGTTGGATATTTCATTTCCTGCTAGCAGCTGAAATAGTTTGAATAGTTGGGCTTACTTTCTTGGAGATATTCCTTTGCAAAACGATAATTGAAACATGCTTTTGAGGTTGGAGAAGGAAATTCTTTTTGTAGTCCTTGTTTTGGGAATGCCAACACTTGTCTAATTGGTTGTTCCAGTTCGGAATTCTAATAACTAATAGAAATGGAAGAGAGTGTACCATCACTAAAACATGATCAGGTTGTATTTAGTTTGAAGATTATTTAACTTTGTAAAATACTATGTCTGTTAGGAGCCATTGGAATTGCCTATGACATTTTAGTTTATTCTTTTAGCCATCATGGACATACAAATTTGAGAACTCACACTCAGATAAGGTACATGAATGCAGGTGAGCCAAAAGTGTTTTTGGTCATCTCAAGCCAAAACCAAGTATTTAAGATGAGCTAATAAATTGGGAAGATTCAGCCAGTGGGATGAGTGTTGGGGCACTCATTTCATTATGATACTCAAAACTGAAAAACAGGAAAGATTCTATTTTAATATGAATGACGACCCTCCATTTGTCTGAACTGGCTAGATACTGCTCCACATCTTACTAAGACACAGAGGACTTCTTTCCTTTTACATTTGCAAGAACCATGAGTCTTAGCTTTCTCAGAAGAAAGACTTTTGAGGACAAGGCAATAATGATCATGATTAAGCCCTGGAAATCAGATGCATTTTCTTCTTGTGCTTGTACTAGTAGAATATTTCAAGATATTCAACAGAAGAACTCTATGGTCTGGAATATTATCATAGTTGATACGGAGGGTAACTGAGGAAAAACCATTTTGGTTGCCTACCTACAGGTAAGCTGATCTTTGAGGGTACATCTTTTGGCAATCCAGTTCCTCAGGTATTGAGGCCAACTTCCTCAAAAGGAAGAGGTGATTCTCCGTATTTGGACCATACTGGACATGAGACTAGTGAAGTGAAGGCTCATGTAACTATTATGGACCTTAAGCCTTTTGTTCCACAGTGTCTGTTGCTTTCTTTTAGCAAAGGTGATCTAGGCACTGCTATATCTTTGCATTAGAGATCAAACCGCCTGGTGGGTTTGCATGGATAATTTCTCTGCAGTCCTTTTTGCTCTCTTTGTATTCCTAGTATGGACGTAATGACTTGTGGGTTCTCTTGCCCATGAAGTGTAGATTGATTCCTTTGTTCTTGAGCCAATCTGCCCTCCCATTTCCTTTTTCTTCTTCTTAATTCATTCCTGCCTTTTCAAAAAAAAGAAGCTCTAGTTAAGCATAAGAATCAACCTTGTGGGTAAGGTGGCTGTTCTCCAACTATGTGTTTGGTGGTTCAAGTATGTGAAAAAAAAAAACCAACTTTCACAATAAAAGGGGAAGACGTCAGCTCGAGGCTGCTTGTGGTTGTGGCTTTCTAGCTGGTTGGTGCAAGGAGGCTCTCCAGTAGTAGCTCACAGATTTGAAGCTGCTATTGGGGCCCTGTCCCCAGCATTGAAAGTAAAGGAAAAAGAAGAAGAAAAAAGCTAGCTTCACAATCTTGTCATGACACACAGATGCATGCTTTGATCTCCTATTAAATAATGAATACTCTATTCTAGTTAAAACTGGTCAAACTGCTGCATGTTTTTCTTTGTTTAAATTTTCTGCAGAAGCTGGTCATCTTCTGCACGTCTAATTTGTTATTCTGGTACCAGGCAAAGGGCAGCAGCTTCAAAAGGGAATGGATCTGAATTGGGAATGAGCAAGCAAAGAGATTCCAAAGCGATTCCAGCACCAGATGCAAATGCTGAGCTACAAGCATCAATGCAGGTATCATATCTCTGGTTCTTCTTTGAGTTGAGGGTTCATAGTTATGAAAAATCATTTCAAATACCCTTGAAACTGGTAATCTCTGGAGCTCCTTCTGCAGTCCTGAATGAATTGGTTAATGTGGATGAATACCATGTTTTAGAATTTGATATAGTTATTGTGCTTCCTTGTTGCTTAATGCTCCTGATTTTTCTGCTACTACAGAAGCGGCAGGGACAATCAAATCCTAAGAGCAGCAGCGAGAAATACAATCCCTATGATGAAAGCGGATCTGGGTTTCCCCTTGATCCTCCAAAAGGGGGAACTACTCGGAATGGTTTCTCTCATTCTGGTCCATTGATGCACCCTAGTGCATTTGGGAATTCTTGGACTTGGAAGTCAAAGGAGGATGAGCTTCAGATAGCTGGCCAAGCATTATCAAAGGGTTTGAATGGCTCTGAATTGAGGATGCAGCGGTCTTATATGCCTCAGGGGACCACTGACTTGGCCAGCATGTCTGGTTTGATAGCAGCAAGAAGCAGTGCTAAGACTGGCAGTCACAGAGAGAATAGTGTGCATGACCACTGGCCAGAGCAGAGACCTAGCACCAAATACAATATAGATGTTGCTGAGCCGTCTGAAAATATGGAATGGACCCATCATTTGCTGGATAGGCCAACGTCTTCACATAAAAAGGACTATAAGGTTGGTGACATGGAGTCTAAACTGGTACCGAATTATATTAATATTAAAATTAAAATCTCTAGTTTGGATTTTGTTTGATATGTAGATCATGAATAACATATCCCAGATATGTAAATTTGTACTTAAAGATGAATGTGTTTGTTGTTTAGGCCAAGTACTGGAAATCCTGAAAGCTAACAGTTTAAGGATTCAGAGTCTTCAAACCAGGAAAAGGTGTACTCATCCTGGAACAGTACCTATAAAAGTACAACAGAGGTGTCTGTACTGGACACAGATGAAAGCTCTCAGACATGATGACAAAAATCTCTTTACTGACATATGTAAATGTAAATGTACATGCATATATGTAAAATATATACATAAAAAAGGGCAGCCCCAGTGCACGAAGCTCCCGCCTATGCAGGGTCTGGGGAAGGGGTGGACGACAAGGGCCTAAAGTACACAGCCTTACCTTGCATTTGCAAGAGGCTGTTTCCACGCCTATGTAAAATATATACATGACAAAACTATAAATGCTTAGACTGTTTTAATCTTGTCTGGTAAATAGTAGTGCCATTGAACCATATCAGATATTTAAGAATACCAGAACAGAATAATAGGCCAATTCTTCTTGCTCTATCTTTAAACAGCATCATATTTTCTTTTAAGTGCATTATTGTTACTTCAGAACAGCGTGAATTGGTGTCAACTGGAGATGGGTCTTACCAAAATTCTTAGATTCATTTGTAATTTTATAATTTATAAAATCCAATTACTTGGACAAACAATACATGTGTTTCCAACGAAATCTGTCAGAGACCTCAAAATCTAGCTTCTGATTGAGAAAAGTTACCAAAGCATTGCTGAGAAAAATCACTATATATTTGAAAACTACCCCACTGAGAGGAAGGAACTGATGCCTTCCATTTTCTTAGTCATGATAACAGAAGGATTTTATATACTGGGAACTTTACATCCCAATGTGGTAAAAAATAGAGAGCCTAGGGTAAGGATGATTTCTGAAATATTTGATATTCTGTAAAATACATATAGGTACCAAAACTAAAGAGTTTCCTAATTCAATAAGTAGATTCATTCCAGAAGCTGGATTTTAGGGTGCCCCAAGCGAGTACTTATCCTGACATTACATTATAATTTTAACTTGACATCTGTGCTTCCTTTGTTATCAGGGTTATAGCGCTAAGAAGAACAGAATCCACTACTCTGGACCATTGATGCCTCCAGGAGGCAACCTTGATGACATGCTCAAAGAGCATGAAAAGCAAATCCAGCATGCTGTTCGTAAAGCACGGCTTGACAAGGCTAAGACCAAGAAAAACTATGATGAGAAAACACAATTTGAAGCACTACTTCACCCTGGGAGAAACGGCAGTTCAGATGTTTGAAGAGAAAGTTGTGCTTTACTTTGGCTTAACTCCCCTGGGACAAGGAAAACTGCTGTCAATCAAAGGAACTGTGGTATTCAAATGCCTCAAAATGTATGTCATTCATCTTGTCTTTGTGGGGATTCGGCTTATCATTGCCCATTGCAGCTGATGAAACTGACGCAAAATTATGTAAAATACAATATTGAATCATCCCAATTTAGATTTATCCAAGCCAGGTTAGGTTGGTTGGAAATGGATGCTGAATTTTTGGACTTGAAAGAACTTCAAACAGTCGAAACTTCACAATAGACAGTATCTATATTGTTATTGACTTCAACTTCAGAGCTAAGGAAAATATGCCATGATCAAATGTCCAACTTGCCACACGTTCTCAGCTTGGTTCTTCAGTGTTGGGAAAGGAAGTTGAAAGGATGAGGTAGAATCTGCTAATTTGTTGGCTTGTTTCCTTGTTGGGTGGAAGATTTACTTGTGGAAGTGAAACTGGGTATTGTTGATTGAACCACACCTTTTGTAAGGCAAAGAGCCTTCTTTCCAAATATAAATGAATTTATTTAGCTCAAGCAAGTTGATCAGTTATGCCTTTTGAGTATTGTTAGAACTAGATTCTTTTTCTATAAGTTGGGTGAGATGACAGTCTTATAGAAGCCAATAACCCCACAAAATCTAGCAGCAGTGGAGAAATCTGTTGCGCAGTTAAGTGAAACCAAGTATCACCTGCAAAATTTAGGTTTGTGATATCAAATTCTGTCCATAGGCAGTCCATAGTTCAGTACATCTTAAGAGTTTTTTTTAAAGAAGGAAAAAAATCCAGTGGACCTTAACCATAATAACAATCAGCATTGTGATTAATACATATGATGACTGTGGAGGTTTTTTGAGTTCCCAAACTTGGTAATTAAATGTTATGTTCAAAGAGCCAGTTCTTTTGTATTCACAACAATTGTACTTATAGTGCATGTTCTCCAGACGAACACACTTTGTATGTAAATCTAAGTTCTACTTGTTCTTTTTGTTGGACTTAAACTGCAAAATGGATGAATTATTTGTAAATTCATGTTCAATTCAGTGAACCACATGTATTAAGAATGACAACTTTTTGAGTTATTCGAGACCTAATTAAAGTTCAAAATAGGGCATTAGCAAATCAGCTCACTCTTCGAAGATTTTCACCTATGCAGATAATGTTTTAACCGTGTTAATAAGGTGTTGCATTAAAGGGGTGTTAGTAAATTGGAAATTGATGATTTAACGCGGCAAAGATTACATAATAGAATGAACTTAATGACTGGTGAAAATTAAGAGTTGGAGGTGAGGTACCATGCTGCTTGCTGTAGGATGACTGATGATTGATTTAGCAACGATGAGCAACCTTTTTTGAAGGTTGAAAATGTTTATCACTAGAAAATTTTCAATTTACTGCTGTTTTGTTGCCTTTACTGCAGAGAAGCTTTCAGAAGCCTCAATTAAAAATTCACCAATTTGGACTTTACAAAAACTATTAGGAAACCATTGAAACGATCGGATGACTAATATGAATTAAGTTAAGCAACTTATGTACATTTGATTGAGATGGCTCCGAGAAAACCATGGATCCTCATGAGCTATCTTGTTTTGGTTTCCTGCTCAGTTCTGAGTAATGGCCACCCATAAGCTGCAAAATCTCCTCCCACAAGCCGGATGAAGAATCTGATGAAACCCCACTAATTAGGTTTGCACTGCAAGCAGCAACATACCAGTAATCTGATTCAATCTCCTCTCTCAATTGATCCAACTGCCATCCGGCATAGCCAACAAAGAATTTGAAATCTTGTGGCTTAAGAAGCCCTTTCTTCACTAGCCCAGCAGCTTCATCTAAACTGTTTCTGGCACCAAAACAGAGGCCTGGGATCACCTGTTCAAAGCACGGAAGCGGCTGACTGTCTTCAGTCTTTAACAAGAACATGCTAGCATCAAGAGGGCCACCAAAATGTAGTGAACACTCAGAAAAGGTGGTTGCCAAATCGAGATTGGTTGGTTTCATGTGCTTGATTTTCTTTTGAAGTGGGCGATTGATGACTATTCCAAAAGGACCCTCCCTTGGATCTCTGTTTCCTAATCTGAGAAGTAGGACAACAGTTCTTTCAAAGAAGCGAACGCCATCAAGCTTTTCTGTAGCAACTAGGACACAGCCAGTCTCTGGCACAGGAATTGGGTGGGCCCACTTCATACCAAGGGTCTTGGAGGAGTCTTCGGAGACTGCGTCTTCAACAGGAGCATCAGCATCCAGTAGCTGCACCTGGCAACAATATCAAGTATTAGTTTATGTTTATATATTGATTGTTGGGATGAGTACTTCATAGATAATGCAGGCCTCAAGATCACAGCAGTTTTACAACTCGAGTTACTAGCATTATGATTTAGCAATTTAAGGGTTAACATTGCATCCTTTTGGTTCCTTATTTATTTTTAGCCCATTCAGTTTTCTTTATATTCTTTCCTTTGGAAATTGATAACATATGCAAAAGTTCCAGTGAGCCACTTACACAACTTAAGAGAACAATAGAAATAGAACTCAACCTTTCAAGAACATTATACATCCTTCAACAAGATTTGTTCATGAAGCAAATTCAAAAACACATCTCCATCTAGCAAATTGCCATCAAGCTAACAGCTACACTAGTACTGAAATTATGTAGTTATTATGTGTCAAATTACCTGCTCCTGAGCCACAAGATGCGCTCTGAAAGTACGCCAGTCTGAGATCATATGATAGGATTTCTGGTTGGCAACATCATCAGATTTACTGCTGCCAAAGGCAGGATCACTACGACCAGGATTCTCTCCCCCAGGAACTGAATGATCATTGCTTCCTGTATACATGTTTTGTCAATCAGTACATTAAGATGTTGCCCAATCATGTCCTACAAAGATGATGTCCGATTTGGTACTATGGCGTTTCTGTTCTGCTCTGTTTTAATGTTTCCTGGTTTCATGATGGTTATAGACATCTTGGTCTATGCATTTAAATGCCTTTGCCTACTCCTACCTATCTCTTTGGTGAATTGTCTTAAAATTCCAACAGAAACACACCAGAATAAAAGTTTGACGGAATTGACACAGGTTTGAGATTCTTCCTTAAGGAGCAACTAATGATTTGATAAGGTAGTTTTATCAAGAACATGGAAAGATTATGATATCTCAACCAATTGAAAGTTTAAAGTGGAAATAAATGCAAGAATGAGGAGAATTGCATCCAGACGTCTTTAGCTTCACAGAGTTCTTAGATGGAATTCGTGCAGATAGATTAGCAAGACTTAAATGTGGTAAAAGTACATGTGGGGCCTAGATTGGAGGAGATCCAATCAGTTTATCTGCTGGCCACTTGTTCAATACACCATAACCCAATAAGTTTTCTTCTTCAAATAATGTTAGTCCTTCCTATGATGCAGCCTGGAGGATGAATGGTTTGTATCACCAAGCTTCTGGTCCCTCCTAGATGTAGACCTGCTTATTTGCATATGTAGCTCATAGAAGTTGAAAATAAATCAATTGAAAGAGCGCCAAAATTCAGGATTGATCATATAGAGGTAGAATAATATTTACAAGTTAGAGACATTGAATCCAGCTTAGCATAGGTGGAATAGAAACAAAATAAAAATCCCAAATTTGAAACTTAAATGGAATTCTAAAACAAAGCTAAAGACATAATAAAGGGAAGACTAAGAGTAAGAGGTGCTGATTCAAAGAAGAAAACAAAATTTTTCTTAAACCTCTAGTAGTGATCATGCATTCTCCATTTTATGAATCCAACAACAGCCAAAAGAAAGCAGTTCTAATCCTAGTAAGTTGGACACGGATTCTAATTACAGAAGTAGATACGTCAGCCAAAATCGATTTTTAAATATGTTAAACTAACTCTTTCTCATCAGAAAATTTAAGTAAAAACAATAAAATAAATAAAATCCCCTTATTCAGGATGTTCTCTGTTTTCTGGCTTAAAGAACTTATGCGATTTGTCCTGCTTCAATAGGATCTGATGATCACTGTTTACAGTTGCCTTCCATCAGAATCTTCTGGCTTGTTTCATTGCAGATTCACTACCAAACTCCATGGTCAATTATCTGTGATATTCATGTGACAAAATTTTGTTGTTTCACAGGCTGCAACAGCCCTTAGACCAATTCTTTTCGCACCATACAAAACAAGAAGAATTAGCAAAAGACTGAAACAGATCTAATAGGTCATGCCATGATGCCACACTCTCCCACTAGCTACTTGTTGACAATTTTCTTGCTACATTTTGCCAATCAATATTTCTGATTATGTTTCTGGTATTTAGAGAGTTCTAGAAGGATATAACATGGTATACGGTGAGTTACAATATAAGTTTTTGAAGATATTCGTTTTAGATTAGTTCAAACTAGGTCTCAGATAATAGTGGAGCTTGATTTGAGTTTGCAGTTTTAGGTCCCACTTTATCTTGGATTTTAGAAAAGTAGGCACCTTAAGAAGTTCAATGACAACTCTGTGGTTGATTGCATATTGAAATTTTCAGCCATTGAGTTAATCATCTCTGTTGTTTGTATTCTGCCTCCTGCAAACAGGTAAAGTTTGTTTGTTGCTGTAAATTATCATCTCCATGGAAACCTGCATCGAGTGTTGGCACTTGACATATTAATTTGTGTTGTTTAATTAGTTTTGATAATCAAATCACTCAAAGGCATCCAAGACTGTCAAAATACATGATATTGAAATTTTCAGCCATCAAGTTAATCATCTCTGTTGTTTGTATTCTGGCTCCTGCAAACAGGTAAAGTTTTTTTGTTGCTGTAAATTATCATCTCCATGGATACCTGCATCGAGTGTTGGCACTTGACATATTAATTTGTGGTGTTTAATTAGTTTTGATAATCAAATCAGTCAAAGGCTTCCAAGACTGTCAAAATACATGAAGATGTTAAGGTGAGCTCTTGTCAAGAGCAGGCAATTTGGAAATGTCAGTGAATACATAAACAAATTTGATCAGCCCCTTCTGTAATCGACCCAACAAGAAGAAAACCGTATATGGGATCTAAATAGAAAGTCTCCCATCAGCGTAGCATCAAGTAGATGTGTCATTTCAAGGATTTCCAACAAGGCTATTTTGGTTATACCAAATTTTTACCTTAAATATTTTTGGAATTTTGGTTTCAGATCAATTTCAGCAACTATTCCCTGTATTAAAAGGTTGAGGTTTTTGCTATATGGATTCAGACGGAGAAATTCTCCAAAGGTGATTAAATATGATATTTTCATCCTTCTTATATTTCAACTGCTCCACAAGGTAGCTTTTGTCTTGGTTACTATTTTCCTATTTTCTGAACTGTTTCTGCTGCAAATTATCCCCTCCAACTGAAGCTGCATGAACATGTTGATGATTAAGCCCAATAGAATAGTTACCTTTTCCTGCTTTTCCAGATATAGAACTGACAGAAGTAAGCATAACACAAGTGACAACTATAAAGATAATAGCTCATAGGACCGGATATGGGATCTAAGTAGACAGTCTCCCATCAGCCCAGCATCACGTATATGTCACTTCAGGGGATCATTCCCAGAGTTGGGTCTCTAACAAGATCTAGAGACCCCATAGTTCCATTATCTAGAGAAAAGTCAAGGATTTCCAACAAGGCTATATAGGTTATACCAAATTTTTTCCTTATATTTTTGGAATTATGGTTTTAGATCAATTTCAGCAACTATTCCCCATATTAAAAGGTTGAGGTTTTTGCTATATGGATTCAGAAGGAGAACTTCTCCTAAGGTGATTAAAAATGAGATTTTCATCCTTTTTCTCATATTTTAACTGATCCACAAGGTAGCTTTCATCTTGGTTACTATTTTCCTATTGCCCAAACTGTTTCTGCTAAAAATCATCCCCTCCAACTGAAGCTGTATCAACAAGTTGATGATTAAGCCCAATAGAATAGTTACCTTTTCCTGCTTTTCCAGATATAGAACTGATAGAAGGAAGCATAACACAAGTGACAACTATAAAGATAATAGCTCATAGGACTCCCCAACAAGAGAAAAGCTCTCTTTCTCCATGTAAAAGGCAGTAAGGAATCTTATGATAGGGTGAAGATGGCACAGGCTGTTAGGGACTCAATCTCAAGTTCTCGTTGGTAGTAACTCCGAAGGAAACTATGGCACAGGTCATTGGGGCTTAATTTCAAGTTTTTTTTTCTTTTTCTTTTTTGTGGTAACTCTAGAGGAAATTACAGCACAGGCAGTTAGAGGCTTAATCTCAAGTTTTCTTTGGTGGCGAACTCTAAAGGAAATTAGAGTCATATGTAAGTAGTTTAATTATTCGAAAATGATACAGATTTGGACGATCAGCTTTTGAGGTAAAAGCATGCAGGCTTTAAGCTGTCTTTCAATCTACAAGCAGGGTTTTGGGGAGTTATGGAGAGTCTTCAAATGTTGTAGCTTGCACACTAGAAAAATTAGAAGTGTGTTAGTGGTTGCCAACTACACTAACTGTCAATATGGACCATCCTCCTGGTAAGGGAATCCACTATCTCACTGGCACTTCTGGGAATGCACCTAAAAGAAAAAGAACTAGTGCTCAACACTTCTCTTATCTCATTGCCCTTCTTCCTTATGGTTATGGCCTATGAATCACAGCCAATGAATAGTTTAAATAATGAGAACTCCAGTCAATTCATTCCAGAAATTTCAAATCCCCATTAAAAGAGGCTGGACTTTTGGCTTCATAGATATCTTTATGGCTAGTTGATTGAATAGACAGAAATTACCTCTCTAGAGCTGGTGGCCCCAGGCACCAAAAAGGAAGCCCATGAAAGTTCAATTTGAAAGACTAAATATGAGGGGTCCAAGTAGGTTGGACTTTTGCTTCCTCACTTTATCAAAAATAATAGGGCCGCCATTATAGTTAGCTTCTTATCACAAACCTGGTAAATTCTTTCCTAAAAATGAATGGCCCATGAAAGCACAAGACCTTAAAAAAACAGGCATCAAATGCCTTTCGCTTTCCAACTAAAGGATCTAGCACTGTGTTCTGTATGAACCAAATAATCACAAAAGGATTTATCTTCCACAGAGTTCTCCCTTCTCACCTAGATAATTGAAATGCCTAACCAACAGATACATGTACGGGCAAGGAAACTGCTGCAGAAATAGTATTCAGAAACAGAAACACTTCACAGATCTAGTCTATCTTTAATTCTACAGGGAGCTGATCTCTAGAACAGTAAATATGTTACTTCAAATCAACCTTCTTGTCGACTTCTGTAGAAAGTATCTAATCCCAGGGGAAGGAATAGATAACTGATAGATGTTCCTTAGCAGGAAACATCCCAGTAAGTCCTTCACTGAAATAACAGTTTATCCATAGTGATTTTCAGAGAAAATCCCAAGAAAGTGTAAAAAGGCAGAAGAAAGAAGAAAAGAAGAACATCATTCTCATTGACTGAAAATTCTAATCTGTTTCTACTTCCCTTTATGTAGACTTGTTGGACTAATAATACAGAAAGACATAGCGCTAACCAATTTCTATCATCTAGCCAACTTCCAATTAAAACAAGAGGAAACATAAACTAGGAAACTTAACAAAACCTTTCTTAAAAGAACTATGAACTTCACTAGAAAACTACCAAAAGCAAAGGTAGCAAAATAACTATCTCTTCTCCAATTAAAAGACACCTCAGCAAATTGCTTTCAGACTTACAAAACATGTATTTTCTGGGTTGGGGAAAGAAAAGACATCAATACTCAAGAATGACATGCTTTCTGGATTCTTGCAGAAAACGTCATCTTACTCTGTTATTCATGGCCTTTTACTCTTTCTCCTTTTCATCTAGCTTTGTTGGTGTGTCTTCAGTGATGACATCAATACTTAAGAATGACATGTTTTCTGGATTCTTGCAGAAGACGTCATCTTACTCTGTTATTCATGGCCTTTTACTCTCTCTCCTTTTCGTCTAGCTTTGTTGGTGTGTCTTCAGTGATCAAATTGATCAATGAATGACTCCACAGATTGTTCTACATTCAAGGACAAAGAAGCACTTGGATCAGAAAACATCCAGAATCCCCAAAGTGGATGAGAACTTGGCGCTAAGTGAATTGTGACCATGACACAAGTTGTCGTGATGATACACTGAACCTGCATATAAGTATGATGTCATGATTAAATAGATGAATTGTGTTCACTAATTCCAATTCTGCACATCACAAATTGGTTCAGATAACAACTGAGATCACCCTTACATGGAAAATGGTCCTATAAGAAGCTTGCTTTTTCGATAGATGATCAAATCCAATCACATCCCCCCTCACTGGAAGAAGAGGTACCAGTAAGACACAAGAAGAAAGACCATACCTATATGAACCCATGAAAGTCTGCATACCAAATCCTCTTAGCATCATGGTTGAGGAGACAAATGTATCTCAAGCAACAAAAGAAGGTTAAAAAAAGAAATGATTTCCTTAGCTTTGAGTTTACACACAAAGGATCAGCCCTAAAACTGACCTCCCAACAACTATCTCACAACAATCCAGATAGATAGTATCTTTCTTTCTCACTATCCCATAGAGATCCAAGAGTACATGGCAAAGAGACCTTTTACTCCCCCTCATTCTCCTCAAACTTTAGATTGTCTCTGCTTCCCACCCCAAACTGAATAAAGGCATAAGAGACCATTGACATTTTAAACTAACTTCTGCGCCCAGAACATCTGCCCCTAACTAAATCTTTCCATCAATCACCTACCTTCCCATGTTTCTTGAAAATTAGATCTCCATAAAGTATCCAAATCTTCCTCAAACCAACACAACCATTTACCCAAAAGGGTTTTGTCCTTAGCCACAATGTTGCCAATTTCTACACCATAGTCATGTCCAATCTACACATGGCCTCATATCCAGTGCTTCTCCTTCTTTTGCATGTCCCCTCCAAAACAAGGCCCCTTTACAAAAGCCAGTGTATTCAAGTTTAGAGACGTATTTAGAGGTTATTTTTGAAGCTTCGCTTTCTCAACTGTCTATATCTTTGATGTGTGTTAGAGGAATTCTACTTCAAGTAAAATATGTGGTGGAAATACTCAACAGAGAAATCAAGCATGCTTCATATTTCTCAGTCCAATTCTCCACCAAAAGTGATACCTTCTAAAGAGACATGATGTAACATTCCAAAGTTTAAATTCCAATTTGAGTGAATTTTGAAAAATGTTAAATTGGGATAAAAAGATAATAGTGAAATTTCATATTTTGAAGTTTTATAAGTGGAAAATTTTGATAAACATCAAATCAAGTATTGAAACCTCCATAATTGGATAGTACTCGGAAAGACGATTCTCATGACATAAATTTTGCTAAAATCGAAGTCCAAATGGTAAAGATATGGAATTTTGAACATTGAGTAAAAAAAAAAAATTCTAAAAGGGAGGTGTTGCTTTGCTAACAACCACCCCCCTACCCTCTTTTGGTTAAGTGACAGTCGTTGACTATCACATGATGGCACCCAAGAGAGAGAGAGAGAGAGAGAGAGAGAGAGAGAGAGAGAGAGAGAGAGAGAGGAAAAGGCAATCGCTAGCAACGGCGTGAGCGTTGATGACTACGTGAAACGGAGAAAAAAGGGGGAAAACGGACATTTTTACAGGGGCCAGATTTGCAGGCATCGTGGCTCAGATTGATGATTCGAGCTGATCATTTTATTCTTCATGATCCCATGATCAAAAGGTCTCAAGAATCACCACGATCAAACAAGTAATGAGGGAGAATCGAGCCGTTGAAGATGACACTAGCGAGTGGTAGAAATCCGGCGACCGGCAACTTTTTTTTGCATTTTCCAACATCAAACAATGTTAGATCGCCACCAAATTTCAGGAGAGTGAAGGTGAGACCTTGATCTACAATCCCTTTTGAATAATTTGAGATTTGACAAAAAATGGGCGACCGGCAGCGATCGCGCCACCACCTTCTCCGGCGACAGCCGATCAATGCCATTGACTCATCGCAATGATGTGAAAATCATGCCCTAGGCATATTTTGGTGTGATCTACACGGTGGGAAGGTTAGATCTTTGATCAGGAATCATTTGACCATCCAATGTGGACATGAGCCAGATCAGAGATCGATGAGATGAGATCATAAGATCTGAACCATCCATCGTGATCCTTGTGATGCGTAGATCAAGATCCAAGTGAGGTATACTAGATTTGAGATTTATGTGAGACGATCTAGCCGATCTTGATCAATGGATGAGATCAATTGATGATTTTGGTGTGAAATTGGATTGAGTTTGATGATCCATCCCGTTTAAATGGATTATTGAGACTGTTAATAAAGTTAATGATCTATTCCATGATTTGCGATTGATCAGATGGAGAAATGTCATCGAATCAGTACGGACATCTTTGATTATGCACATTCGAGGCGATTAATTGATAATCTAGCGACGCGGATAGCTGGATGTCCTTTAGATGGACCTACATGAGGTAGGATTATCGTCCTAACCTCTTGATTTTATTGTTTTAGCTATAATTATATAAGATTATGCATGAATTGCATGTAATAGTGCCCGATTGGTCGATTTATCAATAAATTTCTTGAGATTGATATGATTTGAGCCTAATAGCTCTGAATTACATGATGATATAACTAAGAAGAGAAATCAAATGGTTAATAGAGGGCTTGATGCAGTGTGATTTGAAAAATTAGCCAATTAGGGCAGGCCCCACCTTGAGATTCTAGGGCTGGGAATAATTGGAATGTCTTGAATGAGATGTAATGAAATACTAAAACATAATGTTGTGTAATTACGAATCTAAGTTAGATGAATTGGATTCTAAGTGTGACTGGATGTGCTATGTATCCAGGTGATGGAATTGTGGTGGACCGCATTAGAGTTTGATCCAACAGAATTGGGAGGTACAGACGAGTAGTACATCGTCTAAGATAGGTGATAGCATTTAATAATTTTTTTATTTCATGGATCATGACATAATTACTTGGAAACTTTGAAGCATGGATTTTATGTCCTATCATGTTTTTCTGAGATTACCTTCATCATACATGATTAACGTTATAGCATTTTGCTCAACATAGTTTATACCTTGTTTTAAGGTACGATTTATGATGTATTAGCACGTCTTGATTTGATCTTCTTGAGATTGACTACACATGGAAACTCTTATGATTTATCTCGTATTTGTTGCTGCTTTATGACGGGTGTTTCTGACCGATGGGTACAATGCTAGGAGGGTTGTAGGGTTAACCACTCGCCCTCTAACTTTATGATGATGATGATTAGATACCCACCCCAAAAGGGGACAATGTACGTAGGAGGTGGTATCATGACTAGTCCCTACTACGGGTCTGTCCCCTCATGTGAGACGGAGGAAGTCTCCTGTATAGGCGTCGACGGTAAGCGGCAATGGTTGAGACCTTGGAGTGGTTACCACTGCAATATAGTAACTCATACTCTTATTCTGCATGCTCATGTAGTATGGATATATTTGGTGAAGCTTATGTGAAATGGCCAGATGTGGGTGGGCCTACGGGCTGAGCGAGCTACCTGGTGTGTGAGCTACAGGTGAGGCCCCCTGGGATCTCATGTGGTATTGATATATTGGGTGAAGCTTATGTGGGGGGCCAGATGTGGGCAGGCCTATGGGCTAAGCGAGCTACCTGGTGTGCGAAATACAGGTGAGGAACCCTGGAATTGGAATAAGTCCTCATTGCCATTGATATGAGTGTAGTGGGACACTCTTAGAGCATGATTATGTATAGTACCCTATTTATCATGACATGCATTCATATTTTTGATGATGAAACTGATCTTTACTTGATTCTGATAGATGCATGACCATGCATTATTCATGCCTTGCATACCATGGTGAGTGGATATGATGTCTTCATGTTTCGGCATAAACTATGCTTTGACTGCCATTGACTTGTTCAAACTCATGATCTTTCATGCACTATTTACTATGGATGATCGATAATTTGACGTACTATATAAATGTTTCTCTATGAGATTTGCCTTGACATCGATACTCTTACACCACACTAGTCATTATATATATTTTTTAATGCGATCACCTACACAAGCAATAGCTTGCTAAGGCATTGCTGTGGTTTGCAATGCCTCAAATACAAAGAGTAGCAACAGGTTTAATGTGCTGATAGAGCAAGCAAAAGTGATGACAGTTCCCAGTGAAGTATTGAGGACATTTGAGAAATGATAAGGTTTGTTCAGGACCTCACTTTAGCTATTGTTTATGGACTGTACCTAGATGTAAGGATTTGCATTCATGTTGGATGTGATGGTTGTATGGACAAACCCTGGGCAATTTTGTCATTTCTTGATTTATTATCCATTGTTGGCGTATATGTTTTTATTGAGTATATTATTTGATTTGAATGGATGAGCATGGAGACCGAGTCTCCTAAATGTCATGTCATGTACTATATTTATCAGGTGGTTTTTGTATTACACATATTATGTGCAATGGTCCAAAATATAAAGGAGACTGTTGGATTTTCGGTAGAAAATGGATATTATTTCACTATTAAATATGTGATTTTGTGGTTGTATGACTTTCAGATTTTAAAAGAAGTGCTTTTTGTTCGAGTTTCTATTTTTTGTCACTTTAAAAATCGAAGTTTTAAAAACAAGGATCCCAATACATTTTAAAATTGTTATTATATTGTTGTGAAAAACCCTAGGTGTCACACATGAAGCATGTTTGGAGGTTTAGCCAACTAAACTTTCACAGAATGGATGACCAAGCTATCTCCCCATTCAGATACCAAGGAGCTTTCAATAGAACTCCAAAAGCAGTGGAAGAACAATGTTGGCAACTGTGAAGGATTTTGTTCTACAACAAAAAGAGGACATCGACCCCGTAATCTTATGTTTGTTATATATCAAATATCAACCAAAAAATTCTTTACTCCACTAATTCTCAATCATGGGACTTTGCTCAATCACCAAATGATACCTTTAAGAATGCAAACTTGGTCACTAGAATCAGCACACAAATTAGGAATATCATTGGCAAATTGAAGGTGTAATGTGGAAGTTAGTCTCCAACATCTTCTTCTTTTTCAAAAAGGTTACTAACCATCCACCATTGTAAAAAGAAATGGATAGAGAAGGCACCCTTAATCTAAGGCCCCTTGAACTTTTAAAAAAAACCTTCCACTTCTCCATTGGGCAGAAGAGCTGAAGAAACACATCCAATCATCAATTGGTTCCATGCATCTTTAAGTCAATCCTTTATAACATATGGAAAGAAATTCCCAATCAACCAAATCATCATCTTTCTCCATATCAACTTCCTTCGGACCCAGGTTTTTTCATCTCTCACCTTGGTTCCAGAATTAATTAGCTAAAAGAACCCATCTCAAATTTGCCTGCCACCAACATAAGCGCTGAGGTGGACATTTCAGCTGTCCAACAACCTTCCTTGGCTTATTAGCAAGAACTTTAGCCAAGTAAAAGCCATTCACAGATATAGTTCTTAATCTCTGTGGCTCCTTCCTCTGGGATCATATTGATGAAAGAATGCACCCACTCCTTATCAAGATTACCATTCTTGCAAACAAGTCAATGGGAAAACAGAAACGTTTTTGTAATCTAGTCTGACATTCCTAGGATTGAAACCATGCTGGGCTATTTGATACCTGCTTTAACAAGTGGAATTATGTAGGCAAAAGATAAGGCCCAATGGAAGAGGGTAATGGAATTCAACCAGCCATTTGGCACTATGGAAGGCTTAAGGCTGCTTGCAGGGTTTTCATCTTGCAGACCAGCATAAGAAAACATGTTTTCTCCCTCCATCCCTCAGTTGCCTGCATCTTCCATTGTCCCTACCTCCTTCAATCTTGGTAAAAAGACAGACCCAGCAGCAAAAAGTGTGTGAAAAGAGAGAATCTTCCAATTGGAAACATTTGTCCCCTAGGGCAGCTGTTGTTTCTTATAATTCCAGGCTTCTTACTGTTTTCTCTGTAGTCTTTTGTTTTCAGGATTACCTCAAACCCTCATCTCGGTCTTTGTACTATGCATCTTGACCAGAAAAACGTGAAAGCAGAACAGGTGTAGGTGAGAGTTGATGACAGGTGCCTAAGCAATGGATAAGGATAACAAAGGTGCAAATAGACAATATTTAAAAAACAAGTTCAACTCAACTTGAATTAATCTCCATGGCATATGCAAGGAAATCCTTTTGGTCAAATACTTCCAGCAGAAAATCTCAAGTCAGTGTAACAGACTTGGCAGCCCATTGCAAGTAAAGACTACACCCTTCTTTAATTCTAGCTGAGTGAGTTCTACATGAAATCAACAAGTTCTCACACGCTGGAAAAGATGAAGCAACAAAATGTTGGCTTACTTCAATGGGTAACCAAACCCTCTGTATACACTCTATGCATTTTCTGACCAGATGCATCTCACTGTTGATGTCCAATAAAACAAACATGTTATCTCAGTGAATTCCTGCTCCATGGTCCTATTACTAAACTGAATTACTAACATGTATTATAGGGTTTAGAATGGCACCTTAAGTAACTGTTAAGATCATGTGTACATATTCATTAACATTTAACTGTTCTTAGCTTTTGCCTCCCATCAACAGTTCACCATCCTTGGGGTAGAACTTTTGCCAGTTCTTTATTCTTTTGAATAGTTTTCAGTTCAACAAAAGGGGCTGCCTGACTCACTCTCAAATAATAATTTGTCCGTAATGGTCACCAAACACATTGATACGATAATTCATGTTCAATCACTAATCAGAAACTACTTACTGAAAGGAAATGGAAAACAAAATTAAATAAATCAATTTAGTTTATCTGGTTTTCAATTATGAGATTAGTGATCATGGAATTCGGACTCCCTCCAGAAGATTTACTTGAGGAATTCACATTAATTTAGTATCTCCGGAGAATAATTAACTCAGAGATTCATACTTGAAAACCACTTTATTGCACGATTTCAGCTTCTTCAAATTTTCCTTCGGGACTTTTCGCTCAATTGCTGTTAACACAACAGAATGAACTCACAAAGAAAAGGTACGGACCAATTCTCAAAATTGAAAACCAAGTCAAAATTCCAACAGAAGAAAAATGCCATGAGAAGCTGAAATGGTACAGATAACATGATCCTCTGGGAAATTGCACCAAAACAAGAAATAGAAAGCAAGAAAACTAAAATCCCAGAAAGCAACAGTAATGTCAAAAGCACAAGAAAACTGAAAATTTGAAACCAAGAAAAATCACACAACCTAGAAAAAAGAAATGAAACGTAATTCCCAAACCCCATAAATATGAACAACTGAAAAATAACACCCAGAACCACTTTAAATCTTCCCAAAACCAAGACCCAGTACAAGATCAAGATCAAGAGAAACAACCATCTAAACCCAGAACTGAGAAAGCCAACCTGAAGACGAGGAATTCTCATGATCCTCCTTCCCAATGGCTTTAACAGCTAGAGATCTGTAAAAAGAACGTTTGAGTTTGGAAACCCTTATCTCCAAAACATCTTCGCCTCTGAAAATCCCCACCTTTCCAGAATTAGACCATGAATTTATTCTCTGCTGAAAAGGGCAGATTTTCGCAGTCAAAAGGCCTCGATTGCTGCAGGTGAGATTCAGTGACCATAGATCCATCGAAATCCAAAACTGTGTTTCAAGGATTTCCCTACTACTTTCGATTTTTCCTACGAATTCTTCTTCTCCCTCGTCGGACGTCACAAACGATCATGTGAGTAGAGAACTGAAGAAGCCATTGACAGACTTTCTTGCCAACGGATATAAATATATCAAGTCCTACCAGGAAAACGATGCTGCAGTTTTATTGATCAAACTGCTCCTATCATCTATTGCCACGTATACACTAGAGCTAAACGAAACTAACGGCATTTTTTTCTTTTTTCTTTTTTGTCTTTATTAAATTTATTGAAAATATCTTTATATTTAAGGGATGCTGCCCTGGGACTAGCTTCTGAACTCTGTTACAACCGGTGTTAATATCGTTCGTACCGCCCGGTATTCTAATATATGCCATACCGGTCGAAAAAACAACTGTACCCCCAATACCATTCCGGCCAACACCGAAATACACGCCGGTATCTAAATACCACCCGAAATTCACATGCCGGCCAGTAAATATAAAACAAAGCCATTATTTCTTCCTCTTCTCTGACCATAATCTTTGAAATCGGATCAGAATAGACAGCGGAAGGAATGCGGGAGCATATAAATATAAGTCGACCGAAAGAGAGAGACTATCGTTTGGGGAAGAAAAAGCTGAGTAGTTTGAGCAGAACCGGATTGGCTTGTGTTGGAAAGATGGTTTTCTGTATTTGGTTCCTTTTAGAAATTCTTTCATGGGTAAAAAGGGCAGCCTAATATATGAAGCTTTCGCGTATGCAGGGGTTCAGGGAAGGGCCGGACACAAAAGATCTATAGTGCGTACATAGTCTTATCTTATATTTTCGCAAGAGCTTGTTTTCACGTTTCGACCTCAAGGTCACACAATGGCAACTCTATCTGTTGCACCAAGGCTCCTCTTTAAATTCTGCCTTAGATAAGATAAGATGCACAATTTAGGGTCTCTGCTATATAATAATCTTAACCAGTGATCACCCAGCCCCATCATTAGTTCAACTAATCACTACTGTAACATGGGTTCTTATGTTAGCGACTATTGATCAGCTACCCACATGAAATATGACGTTGGGCGGCTGTCACCATTCATCTCGTGGGGCTTACCTAGCTTTAAAGATGAGATAGAGTGCTTTTAATGCACTTAATTAGCATGACAATATGGGTCTACATATGTCATAATGTTGGATTCCTAAGCTTTGAAGTCCAATAATGGATATTGAGGAATACCATCTCACGAGCTGTTACAATAGTGCATTATGTTATAAATACTTTCAGAGTTTCAGGACGGTTCGACCATGTTGATTTTTAGTGCGTTGGTCGTCCATTGCATGATAGAAAGGCAGTTTTGGTGCACAAAGCTCCAGTAGAAAGCTCTCAAGCGATAGTCCCTATAGTTTGTCCCCACCTAAAGTAATCAATAAAAGGTCTTTCACAAATAAGCTAAAAGGAATTTATCAAGTAAGAAACTCAGCGTATGTAAGAGAAGGGCCAGACCACAAGGGTCTATAGTACACAGTTTTACTTTATATTTTTGCAAGAGGTTGTGTTCCACGCTTTGTGCACCTAACCTCAAAGTCACACAACAATAACTTTACCGTTGTTCCAAGACTCCCCTTCTATCCATAACATGATATACAAGATAAATAATTTGGATTGATCGTTGAACAAGTCAGCCTGTTTATTCTTCCTACTCATATTCTTCTAATAAAAAAATAAAATGATTATCTATCAATTAAGACTCATTAGTGTTTTCCATACTTTTTATTTTCTATTTTTTATGGCTAAGCGGTAGACTTGAACCAATGGCTTCCCATTTGCCAAATATTAGGGGTGACAAAATATGACACGACTTGAACTCGATACAGATTTAACAGGTTAAGGTTGAGTCTTATCATGTTCATGTCATTTTTAGGCGACCCGACCCAAAAATGACAAGCAAAAAAAATCGTGTCGTGTTCGGGTCAATCAACATTGACCCGTTGTGTTGACCTATTTGACACGTAACCTATTAATTCGTCATGTTGACCTATCTGACTCACAACTTGTTAACCAATCAGGTTGAAAATATAGGATAGTTTTTCAAAAATAGTCCTATATTATTATAGGAATATATGATGGATTTTGAAAACCAGTCCTATATTCTTACAGTTTTTAAAAAACCATCAATATAGGACGGGTTTTAAAATAGTTTTTGAAAACCGGTCCTATATTCTTACGATTTTTTAAAAACCATTAATATATGACGGGTTTTCAAAAACCATCATATATTTTTATGATTTTTGAAAAATCAACAGCCTATATTCTTATACGAAAAATCATCCTATATTAGTTATTTTACATTCTTTTAATCGTGTTACACAAGTTGTGTCATGTCGACTCGTTTAATAATCATGTCGTATTTGAATCATTGGTTCTTAACATGATTATTAAGCGGATTGTGTTCGTGTTGACCCATATACGATAATGGGTCAGTCTAGACACGACACAAACACGACTCTCAGACACGATTTGCCACCCCTCCCAAACATGACACTTAACCAACTCTGACTAAGTAAATCAAGTCCATGTTTTATAGGTCAAATATTATGACTTTAGAACTACAAAACTAGCACATTATATATATATATATATATATTGATGGTTAGAACTTCAGAATTAAGAAACTAACTCATTATATGTATCAATTTATGGTAACAAGAACTTACAAAATTTATTATTATTGGATGTTAATATTTGTAATTTTACCATTTTTTCTAATCTTTCTCTATTATTGAGAATTTTTTTAGATTTCCATTTTTGCTTTTAGTAAAAAATTTATTCAGATAATTGAAATACCGGCCGATTTGCTGGTACATACCATTCTAGACTCTGGTCAGTAGAGCATCTAGTACGGTATTAACAACATTGGTTACAACAATATGGAAGTGTTGATTGAAACGATACAAGCGCCAAGAACAAGTACAAGTTTTTTTCTTCTCTATTAAACTCGAGTCCAGCGCACAAAACACAAATTAAAGTGTTGGGCCCACTTTACAATGATCATCTTTGGTTGATCAAATCCATTCATCTGAGTTTTTTTACTGTAAATGACTACTAATATAATCCTAAAATAGTGTTGAATGAGTGAGTCTTGAATTTGAAAATATGCTTTTAGTAGCAAATATATGAACGGCCACAAGCACGACCAATTCAAAAGATGTTAAAATCATCAATTCATGATTTTGTTTAGTATATAAGATATAAATCGTTAAAAATTTAGATAAATAGGTCTAATCAACCAAAGGTGTCACTTAGCATGGTAAGCATAGGCACCTAATTTCTATGCAATAGGCCATAATACATACACTCACACACGCATGCACACACAGATATATAATTTTAGCTGTTTCATGCAGATGCAAAGAATATGTGACATAAGATTGGTCAGGAGAAAGTAGAAAATAAAAAAAGTTAGAGAAAAGGATAATTAAAAACTTTTTCCCAACCTATCAAATGTCACCTTACTTTCATAAATAATTATCATTTTAAAAAAAATTTTGCTTTAAGAGATAAAAATATTCTTTTATTTTTATATTACTGAAAATAACGTTTATTAGTAATTTTATATTAATTTCCACACTTCTTTATAGCGCTTTTGGTGGTATGTGTGCGTGTGAAAGCGAGAGAATATGCTGCCTTTTAGCTGAGGGGGGTTTATTTAATGGCGTATGTATGGCGTTTTTGAGATATCACGGCATATCTCAAATATGCACCTTATTTAACCGCGTTATCTGTGGCATATGTGAGATGTGCACCTTATTTAACCGCATTATTTGTGGCATATGTGAGATATTAGGTTTATTTAACCACGTTATCTCTAGCATATCTGAGATATTAGGTTTATTTAACTGCGTTATCTCTGGCATATCTGAGATATCAGGTTTATTTAATCGCGTTATCTCTGGCATATCTAAGATATCGGTTTTATTTAACTTTTGTCATGTTGATATGTTTGATGTTATTTCAAATATGCCAAATGTAGATTCAAGTGTATATTTGCTCCTCTTGTAGAGAGAGAAAAGTAAAAAATAAACTGCGTTTTTTAGAGAGAGAGAGAGGGAAGAGGGTGTTTTCAACATTCCTTATTATTCTGGTCTATTTTGTTCGTGGACCGTTTTATAATAGTGGTGCGATGAACTGTATCTTTCACAGGATTCTGCCACATGTCTTGCTTTGGAGTCGTTTATTTCCCTTTACACTTTTAGGAAATGAATTCCCAAGCCATTAGGACTATCGGGACATATGGTTTTATAAACAAAAAGTAAAGTGGGGCTCTCTTTAACGATGATCTTGCCGTTCATCTTGATCATCTTGGGTTATGACTCAAAAGTCGCATACTAATGGAGATATCCTGCCATTGACTTTTTCATGAGCTGCTTTGAGTATGCCGATTTTACTACGGTCCGTTTTGACAGCTGAGATAATCAATGATTGATCATCAGAAATATGCGATCTTCAGCACATTGCCCATCTACGGCAAAGATGGGTGAGATGAACGGTTCATATTGTTCAGAAATGTGGGCATTGATGATGTTGACCGCTTAATGGACGGTTGTGATTATCTAATCATAGGATCTTGTTTGTTGTTTGCCATTGATGATGGGGACCGCTTAATGGAAGGTCCAAATTTGCCGCATGGCCATTGATGATCTGGTTTGTGTTTTCTTCCTATGGTGTGTAGGGGCAGAAGGTGAGACGGAGGACTGACCGAGGCTGGTCTGTTTGACTTCGAGTGAAATCCAAGTTGGGTTTTGTAATTGAATTTAGTTTGGCCAGTAGCTTTTTGATGAATTTTATTGGTTGGAGAAATTTTAGGTTCCAGAGAATCTCATGGCTTTTGGGCCGTTTTTTCTTGTTCTCTTTATCCTTCATGAGATTCAAAACAACTCTTCTCCTGATTGATTATTCTAGACCATTGAATAGAGCACGTCTCTGATGGCAAGGATTTTGAAATTAACTTGTCTTGTATTACGCAGGAATTGATCATAGACCCACTTGTAGTACAGATCGGATCTTGCTTCTAGACCGTTTGTTTCCCATAGAAAACATGGCTTCTAGACTGTTCATTTCCCACTTGTTGAAACTTGAATATAGGACGGTTCCAAAAAAACCATCCTATAAAACCTGTTGAACAATATAGGACGGTTTCAATGGAACCGTCCTATATTACTGATCAAATATAGGATGGTTCTTGAACTGTCCTATATTACTTGTGAATATAGGCGGTTCCAGCAGAACCATCCTATATTACTAGTGAATATAGGACGGTTCCAGAATAACCGTGCTTTATTCTTGTTGAGACTTGAATATAGGACGGTTCCGTAAGAACCGTCCTATATTGCCTGTTGAAGAATATAGGACAGTTTCAGTGGAATCGTCCTATATTACATGTTGAAGAATGAGTCATATCATTGATAAATATCATGGCAAAGATGAATGGCCTAGATCATTGATAAATATCAAGGTGCTAGTTGATATCATGACATATGTAAAAAATGCAGCTTATTTAACTATGATATCTGAGAGGCATATGTTTCTCATATCTGAGGCATATTTCAGATATCACGACAAAAATCGCCAAAGATATCATAAAACAAATGCCACATATCTCAGATATCATAGAACATATGACACATATCTTGGATATCACAGAAGATATCGCAGGAGATATTACAAGAGATGCGCTAACAAAAACGTCATACATACGCCGTTAAATAAACTGCCCTGAATCATTGTGTGTCCTAGGATCGCATACAAGGATAAAAGAATCATGAGGTATTAGACGGATTGTCCTCGTGGAATTTGGCTAAGGTTTCGTCTGTCAATTGTTGCTTTATTCTTCTTCTTCTTCCTTTTTTTTTTTTTTTTTAAAGTAAAGCTTCGCTTGACAAATGTTGTGCAAGGAGGCTTTAACTTGGGTGATCAATGTTCAAAACTATGCAACGGTGTCTATTTACCATTAAAAAAGAAAAAGGAAAAGAGTTTCCAAAGGTGTTGCACCCACTTTACTAATGATAGTCCCATCTTTGGTTGATCAGATCCATTCATCTAATTTCTCTTATTGTAAATGACTAATTATCTAATCTAGAATAGTGTTGAATGAGTGAATCTCATATTTAAAAGGGTGTTTTCAGTCACAAAAATATGAACGGCTACGGACACTGCATCGACGGGTCCATCTAATCTGTGTGTGGTATACATAGTGGAGGATTTAATTTATATTTCTTAAATTTATATTCAAAGACATTGGCTATTATCCTCTTTCCTAACGGATGTTTCAGGGCCCACATAAGGGATATCCTCCGGATCACACATCTTTTTGTGGCATTGGCCCACATGTTGATTTGTTGAGTACCAATCAGGCAAGATCATAGTAGTACCATCCGATTACTTAGGTCTCTTATCTATGTAGTCCAACAACTGATTCTTAAAATCCAAATCCAACGGTGTAGATCAGCAGCAAAAGCTCCTTGTCGGTCTAAGTTGCATAGCGATCTAAAGATGGCAATTGGAAGGATAGAAGTATATGATACGAGAGTCTTACATAGGAACTCATGACATGATTCGTCTTTGCTTCGAAAGATAAAAACGCGCCAGGCAAAAATAATCTTTCACCAAAAAAAAATTGAAAAAAGAAAGAAATTTTCGCCATCTTACAAAAAGTAAAGGTTTATTAGTAGTTTTACAGCAATTTCCAAGCTTATTTGTAGCGCTGTCGACGAAGTGAGTGAGGGCGAGAGCGAGAGAATATGCTACCTCTCAAGGAATTTGGTTAAGGCTTCGCATGAAGAATAACTTTTTCTTTTCTTTTCTTTTCCTTTTTTCTTTTTTAAATATAAAGTTTCGTTTGGCAACCGTTGCGAGGGTTTCAAGCTGTGTACGGGCGTGTTTACCATTCAAATAAAAAGAGTCCTGGTAGGCATATGCGTTCTTGGGCGTGAGAAGAACTTTGCGCTTTTCTTTTTTCATGCATGGATGATAATTTTTTCATATACATAAGCCACTCATCATATTCTTCATACCAGAAAATAGGTAACTCATAATAAATTAAATGTATTTGAATAATCCTAGCTAACATTTTGTTAGTTTGAAAAAATTAATAAAAATAGATTATCAATATTTTCTACTCATGAAAATGGCTAAAAGCTTTCAATAAATATGAAATTTGATATCTAACCTATCTTAAGACATTTTAATTATGATAGATGGCTTAGAACTACGTAACAAAGTTTCGCCATGCATAAAAAGTAGGTTGTAGATTTCTTCTCACGCTCAAAAGCATGCATGCATACTGAGACTCAAAGAAAAAAAATATTTTGCAAAATTCGATAGTTACTTTCCTATTGAAGCACTAACAGCTGGAGCCAATATAGGTCTATGATGGCAATTGCCCTCCATCAAATTTCTGCTAAAGGCAAATAAATAGTTATTTATTTGTATTGCATGCTTGAACCCAAACAATTTGTTTTTTTACTTATATAAAAAAAAAAGTTTGTTTTATCCGATTATATCCCATTTACATTTTTGCAATCATATTTCATTGGCTGCCAAACTTCCCAGCAGAGTTATATTAGGCAAACCACGAGATTTCACAACATGTTTGTCATGCAAATAATTCTAAATTGTACTTAATCAAGCAAAGACTTTTTGAATCTTCAAATATGGGCCCTATCACTTGCCCAATGTACTAAGCATGTTCTTAGAAGGTTACTAGATTGAGCATGTATTTTCTTCAGCAAGCTATTGTTTCAAGAGTCTTATTTTAAGTACTTCAATTGTTTTAGAAACCTTTGTTTTGAATGCTTTCAAGTAAACTTTCCTAACAAGATTTGATTTCCTATGTAAATGGTGGAGAAAAACTATTAATGGAGAAGTTGGAATGCTTTTATGTAAACTTTCTTGTCAAGATTTAGGTTCCTATGTAAGCGGTGGAGAAAACTGTTAATGCATATAAGAAGATAAGGGGATGATTATTTACCCAAAACATTCTTGCCTCATGAGACCAAGTTGTTCTTCACCTAAATTCTCCACATGTTTGCTCTCAAAAAAGAAGTACTTCTTGTAATTTGTACTAATTGCCAATGCAAATTTTTCTATGCAATTCTAATGTAGGCTATTTCCTCTACAGCCTTGCATATTTGCCCAAGTGAGCTTCTTAAAAGAGGTATTCTTAAGATTAATCGTTGGAGTGGGCAATTTACTGATTTCAGAATTGGTAAATTGGAGCTAAAAGTCTATGGACAATTATGTTAAACATATAAATATTGTTAGCCCACTTCCTATTAGATTAAGCTTTAGGTTGATTGGTAAACCAACATGATATGGAGTCTTATTGACCAAAAGATTAGTGATTCAAATCTCTTCTTCACTAATATTTGTTTTTCTTCACCAATTATATAGAAACCTAAATGTTGTCACACAATTCTACCACTAAATAGCAATACTTCATAACAAAGATTTCTGAAATAATTAAATTAACTAAAAGAAAATGGCACTTAGAATAATAACTTACTTAAGAAAATACCTATTAGTCTAATAACCTTTTAGGAACATGACTAATATGTTCAAGCAATTCATATGCCCCCTATATATGATTGTATCAAGTATTGTTATGCACTTTTTGCCATTAAAAACATATTATGCCCTTTAAGAAACATAGAACATCTCTTTTAATCTTATTCACAAGGATGAGGCCATTTTGGCTTCTAGAATCTCTACTTTAATATCTTGTACTGAGACTTTTCCTAAATGGTTTAGAATCTCTTTGCAGATACCTGCTACACTCATGTTAACAAAGGTGGAACTATCAAAATTTAATTAATTTAATCCACCCTTATGAAGTCTGGGATAGTCAAGTTTGAGGCTTATGTTTGCTAGATGTGATATCACAAAGAGCACTCATGAGAATATGATCTTCTAGGTAGAATAATTGGAGAACTCTTCATCCATGGTACTCAAATATGATAATCTTCTCTCATATTCTGCATTGGTCAACACTGTAGTTCTTAAATATTCAATTATTCCTTGTATGATTCTTTGTGGATTTTGTTTAATTCTAGGAGAACCAACCACCTATTTAAATTGAATTCGAGTAGAACACAGGTCTCTTAAAACTCACAAGCTCATGTTTTGGTTAGGAAATTAGTTTTATTATCACCATTACATTATAGTTTGAGTCGCAATTGACATAAATAGAATTTGGTTTAATTTGAGACTCTGTTAAAACAAAAAAGCTGAGGAATAATAATTGGCTACCGAAGTGTAATAAATTAATAACCTTGGGCCTTAGATTTTTAAAGTAAGGGGGTGATATAAGGATGAGCAATTGAGTATGGTGCAATGCAACAAGAGCGGATTTAAATACATGCACGAGCTTAGGTTCACTTAAGGGTGTGGGTGTGTGGGGGTGGGGGTATGATGACCTGGGTTTTATAACACTTTTTAAATATGAAAGGCATTTACATAGCGAGATCGATCTCTATTGAAAACCATTTTAGAAAATCAAATAATAGCAAAGGAATCTTTTTCCTTTAAATTCATTTATAAAATCCCAAATGTCATTTTTGCTTTTCTAAAAAAACTAGGATTTTTGGTTACATAAGCACTACATTTCTACTGAAAATTTGGCAAAGTTTCCTCTGTTTTTCTGACATAAGACATCTAACGCATGTGACGCGAAGTACATAATAAACATTTATCTGGTATTTTAAAATATAATTGGAGACTCTGTCCCCTTTTCAAACACATTTAACATTTCAACATTCCCAGGACTTATCAGACATAACCCAATTACAATTCAAATCACATATAAGATCAAAATATTACCTAATAGTCAACACAATTTGAGTTTCTTAATGAAACTCAAGATTACATCTCTTCTTACCTTCTTTAAATCAACAAGAGGTCTTCTTAAAATCTTAATCTCCTTTCTAATTCTCTCTCAGCTGACTTGTGGTAAAACGATAGGGTGAGTATACAACATACTCAGTAGATAATCCAATACTACAAAACTGAAATCATGGCATACACATACAATGATTTGAATAAAGGTTCTGTTAATAATAAAATCACTTGGCCACAATCCATCACATTGAATGTATTATAAGCATACCGATGCATGTATATAGATATATTTATACATATCATTCACAAAATCTGCATCATACTTGACAAACCAAGTAACATATAATTACTTAAAATTCATTGTAGTAATTTGTTAATCCACATGTCAGCCATTTCAAACCAATAATAACATCATTACTGTGCACATATCTGTTCTAAGGAACATTATACAGTCATATAGTATTAAGCATAAGATAATATTTATACTACATACATTTCAATTCATTTTAAGTAATCTCATATCATTTCATTTTATTAGAAATCAACTCATGATGTAGACAGATCCATATCAAAACATCTCAAACTCTACAGCTCACATTCTACTTAGAGCTTATTATAAACATATGCAATGCAATTAACATAACAAAAATCCCATCCAAGATTTAATCTATCCATGTATGACATCATTACATATAAAATCACAAGATATTCATAGTCTTACAACTCTTGAAAGTCTTTTCATAGATAGACAAACACAATATTGTCTGCTTTCTGGGAGATGGGCTACCCATAGTCATTGCTTGTGACTTTATTCCATACACTCAGAGCAGATGGGCTTCCCGCAGTACTCTGGCTCCAAATGTGTTATGCTGTAGACAAACAGACACAATACTATCAACCTTCCAAGAGATGGGCTACTCCTAATCACTAGTCATGGCTTGTTTCATATGGAGGGAGATGGGCGACCCACAGTCAACCTCCTTAGAACGCATCACTTCCATACACACTGAGGAGATGGGCTTCCCACAGTCACTTTGGCTACAGTCATGATATTGTCCTCTTCCCAAGAGATGGGGTACCCACAATCATCGGTCAAGGATTTGTTTCATAGAAAAGGAGATGAGAAACCCATAGTCAACCTCCTCAGAATGCGTCACTTCCATACACATAGAGGAGATGGCCTTGTCGCAGTCACTCTGGTTTTCAGATATATCATCTGCTTTGCAGGAGATGGCCTTGCTATAGTCAATTGCTCATGGTTTTTGCTTTTCATAGCAGGAGATAGGCCACCCATAGTTACTCGTGAAAAATGCTTTGTTTCAAACACAAAGGAGATGGGCTTCCCATAGTCACTCTGATTACAGTCATGATATTGTCCTCTTCTCGAGAGATGGGCTACTGATAGTCACCAATCAAGGATTTACTTTCTGCCAAGAGATGGGCTTCCCACAGTCGCTGGTCAAATGTGTCACTTATACACAGACTGACTAATTGACTGAACTGCATAGTCACAATATTGTCCTCTTTGGAGTAGTTGGGCTTCCCATAGTACTTCGCAGAATACATCATTTCATACATTATGCAAAACCATGCATTTTCAAGCATTACTTTCAAAGTATGAAAATCATGCATGTACACCCACAATCTTTCTCATGCCTCATAAGTAAATATTTGAATACTTTAAATTGAATGATTCATTATTCTTACCAAAATTAGGTACAAAATATGAATTCAAAATCATATATCAATTTACATGCATCATTTATAAGAATTGTCAGACAAGGAACATATGATAGATCATGAATCTTTATGAAAATTTATATACACTTAAATAACATACATATGTATCAAAACCATTCTAACCTGGTAACAGTTCACAAACTATTTCTTCATTTTGAAATTCAATTGAAACTTGGTAGTATCAAATTACCTACCTCTTACGATGCTCTCCGATTTTGATTGTGTCAATTTTAGCTCGGATGGCAACTCACCTCCAATCAATCTCGTTATTTGATATCAAGTAACATCCCTGTAGTGATTACAATTTCCAATCGTCATCGGAGAAAATACGATTCATTTAAATTTTTTAGCAACTATTCTCGTACGTAGCTTTCCCCCTTCAATTCTACATTATTCCTCCTCTGATCATGGTAGAAACAAAGGGGTTTTGTTCCTCCCTTTGTGCAAAGTAAGGTGAACAGCTCGGATCCAAAATCCAAGCAACCATTGTTGCCAATGAACTCCATTTTCTTGATGACACGAAAACCCCCAAATTTGCTTTCTCTGATGTGGTCTGGGTTTTCCAGCGTGCAGGCTCCCGCTCCCTCTCTCTTTTCTCTCCTTTCTCCTTTCTCCTTTCTCCTTTCTTCTCACCTTCCTCTCCTCCTTCCTTCCTTTCTTCTTCCTCTTTTTTGTTTCCCCTCTTCTTCTTCTTCCTCTTTTTCTCTTTTCATTAGGTTTTCTCGTGCTTATCAGGTTTGGGAAAACAGACCTAATGTCTATTTCATTTCACTTAAATGGGGAGGGGGGTTCCAATATCAATTCTTGCCCCTTCTTTAAGTATTTTAATTTAATTTCTTTTTAATTTATTTATGATGTTTTCTTTATTCTGCACATTATAATTTTAGTGAAAAAGGGGTGAGTCATACTAATTATGTTTTTTCAACTCCATTGACTGTCAAATTTTGATTTCTACAAGTGAAGTCTACTTAAAAAATTACAAAAATACCCTTCATGAGAAAAATCACAATTTATTCGTCCAAACACCAATTTCATTAAACTTAGTGTATTTGGAATTGTCTTTTCAAATACAATCCAAATATCAAGGTTTCAACACTTGATTTGATGTCTATAAAATTTTCACTTACAAAACTCTAAAAATTAGAAATTTCAATATTCTCTTTTCATCCCAATTTAACATAATTTAAAATTTACTTAAATTGAGATTTAAAAATCAGGGATGTTACATGGAGCGGGGGTTTTTATCTAATAAAGTTACAGCTTAAAAGAAAAAAATAAAAGCAAAAAAATCTCTTGAACCACTACTCTAAAACAAATGCACCCCTCTACTACAACTACATATGAATAAACCACTCTATTGATTATCTACATGCAATTGATGCTTCCATCCATAATCAGTTAAATTTTGCTAATGAAAATTATTTTTAGTCTCACTCAACATTATTTTACATTTTCTCAAAATGGAAAAAACTAAAATCCAAAAAATAAGTCCAACCCTTGTTGTTGGCCAAATTTGACGGGGCATCAATAGAGAGAGAGAGAGAGAGAGAGAGAGAGAGAGAGAGAGAGAGAGAGAGAGAGAGAGAATTTGAAGGTTGCTTTGTCGAAAAGATCAAGACCATTTCATGCACTAAAGCTGTAAAGAAGAGTCCAACAAGATGATTAGTCAAGAATAGAAATTGGAATTATCAAAGAACCATTGAACCAAAAACCCTGATGACATTCCCACTCTTCCACAAGCTCATCAACATTGGAATGATCTTATTCAAATGGCTAGATGCTCATAATTCAAGTCATTTCTAACCATAATTAAAGAGGAAATGACCCAAGTCGGCCTATTAAAATGTTGATAAGGCACCACAAACAAAATCTACCCCCAAATTGACTCCATTATTGAAAAAGAAGTTGAGAAAATGTATTAGCAATATTTCTCTCTGTCATGATTCTTTTTCAATTATTATATTTCTTAAATTGTTGAAGCTCCTGAAGTATTATTGCTACAAGGAGAGAGCATAGAACACTTGTGCAGGAACTGGGAAGACAAAACTTGACTATTAGTGGAGGGTAGAAAGAAGAGGAAAGAATTGGGGTACTAGTTGATTCTTTTGCAAATGACAGTGATACTAGTATTTAGAATAGAAAAGATGTAGTTTTATCACCCCCAATTCAGGTTTGTTATTTTCAGAAATAAGTTTTTTGTATTAGGGATCTTTTGCTAACATAGAAAAATTATTCATGGGTTAGAAAATAGTGTGGTTTGACCTCTCCTAAGTACCATCACTTTTGAAATAGCCCCATCCAACAAAACATTGGTGCAAGGGTGTTCAATCTTGTCCCACCGTCTCATTCTCCATCATATGTAGTTAGAGGACTAAGAAGTGGGTCCCACGTGGGACCCACTTGATGTCATGTGAACTTAAATGCTAGAATTACCCCTACAATGGCTTTAAATTTTCAAATCTCATCCTCGTCTGAATTCATCAACTGGGAAATTCATACCATATCAAGTTCTACTTGTCATGGATTTCACTCGAAATTTCAAATATTTAACAATGACATTATATATATTTGTACATGGAAGAATCGGTTTATGCTACTAAATGAATAAGTACCCAAAGGATGACCTTAACCATCTCAATTAGCAGTAATCTTAGCTTTTGTGCTAAGGTGGATGATCCTAACTATCCATCAAGACACATATTACTCTTACCAAATTACAACTACTATTGTTGTGAACTCTAAAATGAATTGTGACGGTGATTCACTGTCTATTTAATGAGGGTTGTCGAAGATAGGAAAAATATGTCACCAGTTTGGACCAACATATGTGCAAGACCCACTTCTTATTACAAGAATGTTAAGAAGTCTTAGCTCAATTTGGTCCAAAACCCGCATTTTCTCACCACCCATTTTGCTTAGTCCATCGAAACAAACAAATCTTTTCTTCTTTACCAATGTTGGGCCATCAATCATGATCTCTACCTACTAATCCAATGCTATAACCCTAATAAAACTCAGTTCAAAACCATGAGTTTTGACTAAGAAATAGTTGGTTCTTGTAATGATTTGTTATGCCTCATGGCTATTTTGATCTTATTTATCTATATAACCCTCTTCTTGGTGAACAAATGTCCCTTCCAAAAGGTGTGAAGTACTGTGGAGTTCCTAACTAAATCTAGGTTTGGTTTTCTCAAAATCAAAACAACTTCATTGATGCGTTTGTATTGTTTCCTAAGGTTAGAACTTCAACCTTTTGAGGACTACATATCCCCTTTCTAATCAAATTTTAGATTTTTCTCATTCCAAGAAAGATGAGAAAATTGATTATTGTGATAGATTTAATTCTTTACTATAGAATTCCATGTAGATCCTTTTCACCTTTTGAATTTGTGATACTCCTAAAAAATCTTAGGTCTTTAGAAGAAAAGTTGTTTTCATTTTCAAGAAGATGGAAAAGAAAGAAGGCAGGTCCCACATGGGACCTACATGTTAGTTATATAACTACATTTGCTAGTTGGACCCCATTCATTGCATAGATGTTGTGTTGGAGGGGCTATTCCAAAGGTAATGGTAGTTGGGGGGGTGGCTCAAACCATACTTTCCCTATTAATAGATGGGCAGCATGTTGTGTACGTTGTTTTATCTAAAAAACTCATTCTTTTCCATTTTTATTCCATACCTTTTGCTTTTTTCTCTAGGTAATTATCAAATCTATCTCTATCATTAATTTTTCTTATAGTAATGTTCATTTGCCATTATCTATTTCTAAGTTTTTTTTCCAACTTCTTGATTTTCTCTACTAGCTAAACAACTCTCTCACTCTCCACTTGTATGAGTGTCTACTTGCCTTTATCTTTCCTTATCTTTTTCCAACTTAACAATTTTATTTTAAATAAGTACAAAATATCTCCCTATGTGAGAAAAATAGACAATGGGACAAATCTTTGTGCTTTTATATATCCAAACCATTAATCTCATGTAGCTTCATCTAAATGGCATGGGTGCCAAACCTTACATCCATCAAGTGCCTATAAGTTCTATTTTATTGGGACCCTTGTGGTTCTAAAATAGATGATATAAAAGGATAGAGATTGTTTTCTATTTATATCATTTATTTTACAACCAAAGGAGCCCAGTAAAAGAGACCTTAGAGGCATGTACTAGATGTCAAGGTGTGCTACCTAGGCCATTTGGATGAGGCCGAATCAACTAAATAGTTAAGGTCTATGGTAAAGCACAAAAAAAGCATGTTTGCTACCCCTTTTCCTCTGTGCCTACATATGCTCCTGTTTACTTCCAAGAGTATCAAATAATTCCTCTCTCTCTCTCTCTCTCTCTCTCTCTCTCTCTCTCTCTCTCTCTCTCTCTCCTATGATGTGACAACCTGGGTTTTTAAAACACTTTTTCATGTTTGTTTTTAAAGGATGGCGCCTTTAATTTGAAAATAAATAAATCAATCAAACAGTGGAAAATGTTTTCTTTGAAATTCATTTCTAAAAGACCGGATGTCACCTTTACAATATGTATATATATTTATATATTATTTATAAAATATATTTCTACTAAATTAATTAATGAAAATTCATTTATTGAAAATAGGACCCATCCAATGGTTCACATATGCAGCCCCTTATATTTATTTCATGAAATGTTTAAAGTTCACAATCAAAATAACTAACTACACAATATAAGAATTTTAATAAGTGTATGTATCCTTGATTAGTAGTATGATTGCTGGTATCCCCTTGTTGTATTCATCCACTCTTGTATATCTAAGATATTATAAACATTCAACATTTACAATATCTCAGCAAGCTATGCTTGATAAGATATTTAAGAAGCATATGGAATTTAAAAACATAATTTATAACCCAATACTTCATTGATAATTCCAATATCCATATTCATTATATTCCATAAAGTAATTCAAATTTCCATGAACCATACTCTGTATAACAAATCCATCATGTAATTTTTCATGTAAAATCTTCTATGAATATATTCTCTAATAATTCATATATAATTATATCGTATATATGTAAATTGTTAAAATCATGAAAATAGTTAATGTCGTCAACAATAATATCATAATATCCACACTCAGACCATATTGGGTCTATTATCCGTACCCCTGACTATATGGGGTCCATAATCATCCAGCCTCTGCTGGACAATATCCCTTCATGAGAACATCAGTAATGAGCTTATACCAGGCATCTCATCATGCCATCATATAGGACATCTCATCATGCCATACCATTTGCACCATAGTGCAATATACGTAAAGAACTACTATGCGGCAGTCTCAATCTACACCAGCGCACCGAATGACTGCCTAGGTAATCCACTGATACTAAAGGTGGAAAACACAATATCCATGTTCGTATGGGGGAACATAGCTATCAAAGTAGCAGCCTACCCATAATTTCTCCACCCGAAAACAAAATCCACAGGCCTCCATGCCCATATGAAAAATAATGATAATACTAGTAGGCTATTTGCATGTCCCTATATAAAATTCATACTAACATCATCATCCTCATTAATTGGGTACTCATGTACCGATGATATAATTCACCATCTAAGTTCATAGACAAACATGTAATATAAATGGTACCCATGTACCAAGCATGTAATTTCTCAATTTAAGCAAATAATGTAATTCCAGAACATGCTTTTCAGATAATATAATTCTAAGCATAAGATCATCATATCATTCTAATTAAATCATTAGATATTTTTAAATAACTAAGACCTACCAATTTATGAACATTTTACTTGATGAATAATTTTAATTCTATAATTTTTATAATATTAAATAGATTAGGTTTAGAACATAGATCTTGCAATTTAGAAAAATGCATTCTTAAGGTTCCACCTACCTTGAATGCGATAATTTTCAATACTTAGAATGATCAATGATCTCATTAGCATATCAATTTGTGCATATGTCAATTCATATGTACATATAATATCATTTTTTATCTCTTAATCATCATAATTTTAGATGATCTTACATTTGTCTTTCTTTGTTCATATTTATCCTCTTGTAGGATTAGTATAATTATCTCATTCTAACCCTTGATTAATAATTAATGGTCTAGATTTCTTTTTATTTCTTAATCTTGACTAATCTATCTTTTATAAATTGTTTTTCTCATATTGTAATAGTTGGTTTATAAATTTGACAATAGGATTCACTTTTGATCTGTCAGATTTAGGTTTTTGAACTATTCCCTAATCATAATTCTTTGTATACATATTATTGGATCTTTGATCATCTTTAAAGATGATGATCTTGATCTATATGGATTTCTTTACTTTGGATACCATTTGTAATGGCCCGAGGGTCCTACACACAACCATATTGTCCGCTCTGGAGATTGGGGCCCATATCACCCAGTCCCCACATGATTTTGTTCTTCCCTCGTAGGGGAAAAGGCCTGGTTGTATGGAAAGTCCTCCGAACCTTTATCAACAGCCCAGTAACTCTCCATGTGGGACTAACTCTCAGCGCCTCATCTTGCTTAGAAGCCTGCTAGCCTAAAAGCCTGCCACCACATTAGGTCGAGTCCTGCTCTGATACCACTGTAACAACCTGAGGGCCCCACACACAACCATATTGTTCGCTTTGGAGATTGGGGCCCATATCACCCAGTCCACGGACGGTTTTGTTCTTCCCTCGTGGGGGAAAAGGCCTAGTTGTATGGAAAGTCCTCCGAACCTTTATCAACAGCTTAGTAACTCTCCCCTTAGTGATGTGGGACTAACTCTTAGCACCTCACCTTGCCTAGAAGCCTGCCAGCCCTTAGCGACCGCACCTTTTGGGCCCCCCCTGATCAACCTGCCCTCATCGACCATTAGAGTGGGACCCCGACCCGGTGTGGTGGTTAACTACACGTGGGCCCGTCGCGTGTGACACGCCAGGATGTGTGTCCCCTAAGGAGGGGAGAGGTGAACCCTTGGCCGATGAGGGTGGGCTGATGAGGGCAGGCCAAAAGGTACAGTCGCTGAGGCTGACAGGCTTCTAGGCAAGCTGAGGAACTGAGAGTTTAGTCTCACATTGCTAGGGAGAAGGTTCCTGGACGGTTGATAAGAGATGAGATGTCTCTCACAGTAATGACGCATTTTACCCTACGAGGTGAGAACAAAACCCAGGTTAACCAGGACAATATCATTGTTGTGGAGCCCTTGGGCTGTTATGGGCGGGCCCAAAAAGGCGCGGTCGCTAAGGGCTGGTAGGCTTCTAGGCAAGGTGAGGCACTAAGAGTTAGTCTCACATCACTAAGGGGAGAGTTACTAGGCTGTTGATAAAGGTTCGGAGGACTTTCCATACAACCAGGCCTTTTCCCCCACGGGGGAAGAACACAACAGTGCGGGGACTGGGTGATATGGGCCCTAGTCTCTAGAGCGGACAATATAGTTGTGTGTGGGGCCCTCGGGTTGTTACACCATTGATATATGGCTGTTGATCAATGGTTTAGATCTTTTAATTTTTAGTTTCCATTGATTTCAGTTTGATCTATAATCTATTTCATTTATCAAGGTTTGATTTATTAATCTTATATTTAGATCTACCTTTGATTATCCTTGATCATCAAGATCTTACATTTGATCTTCCTTGATCATAGTCATCTTACTTAAAGTTTTGTCTGATTATTAAATTCTAGCCTTTGAATGTCAATTTATGGTCTTGATCATTTGATGCATCTTAATCTTAACTACTTTGTATTTTATGGTCTAAATACTATTCCTAAGCTAAATGATACACAACCAATCTTAGTATGTTGCTAATTAAGCAATGTCTTGATTATCTTTTTTTAGTGCATAGGTAGTAGCTTCTTAAACCTAAATGTAGACAACTCCTCCTTGTTTCCAAATTTGATACTACTTACCACTTGGATTTTGCTCTAAAGTAGTTAATACAATCCTCGTGTTAGAGGTATTTAGACCTCAACTACTATCAATGGAAGATGTAGGAAAATCACTTAGATTTTAAGACATCTACTATAACCACAATGCTTGATACCCTAAGTCAATTTCTACTTGATTTTAAATTAATGGTCAAGGATTGGGATTACGATATACAAGGATGTAGATTGATTCTTAGGTGAGCAAGGATCTGGTGATGAAATCTAGTTCTTATCTTATAATGTTTCTTGTAGGGCCCTTACTAACATTAATTCCATTCGACCATAAAGTTGAAAATATGCAATGTAAATTTACTTTACATTAGTCAGGTCTTGGGTTTTTGACTATTTTCTAAGTTACTTCTATATAATTTCATACTATGCTAAATCTTATCATTGATTAAGTCTAATTGTCCAATCTATAGTTATATCAGATGAAATTTTACTTAAATGTAGTATCTTCAATATTTTGTTACATTTCTAAAGTTTTTGTGTTGATCTAATAGTCAGATCTAATCTTGATCTCTTAGATCTAGAGTTTTGATCTCAATCAATGGTTCAGATCATGATTTATCACATGTATAGAAGATCTGACCAATTAATTAGTCTTATCTCTTCACTATATCACTTATTCAATCATTTCAGATAATCTGATCATTTTTTATCTAGCTAATCTAAGATATGTTCATGGTTTTTGGATTTTGATCAATCTAAAAAGTATTCAAATCCCAAGTTTTATCATTCCATTAGATTTTTCTTGTCAATACAAATCTAGTAGATGTTTCATATCTAAATTTGGAGTTGTATTGACTCAAGATTTGAAAATTTAAGTTTTCATACATTTTTAACGGTCCAGATTTGATTCTAGATCGAAAACATGTCAAGATGCTATCACTGGGATGCACTAGAGTGGAATGCTCATTCTAGAATGCTCCGGTGCATCCTGGACTCCAAAACGCATTGTCAATGCATCATGGCATCAAGGACGTAGAGGCGTTCCAGTCGGTCCACAATAGTTCTCGCAAGCATAGTGCACGGGTGGGAACACGCCCAGAGGATGTGTTTCCATAGTGCATTATCTTGGTACGTCTTGGTGACAAAAGTCCATAAGAAAGGCAAGGCAGCCTGATCAGGACTATCAGATCATCTTTCTTCTAGATCTACGTCTGTGATCATTTTATTTTTACTATTTTTACATATTCCAAGGTTTTTAGGTCCCACAAATTTATTGGACGGCTTAGATTTTCGATCTTAGTTGTCCTTAGATGGTTTCAACCTATGCTAGCCAGGTTTATTTCCTGACTAACTACTAGCCGGGGAAACCAAGGAAGAGGTAGATCGGAGAGACTAGGGAAAGAAAAAGAAATACATGGAATGGCCAGAGAGGAAAGAGTGGCGATGTCGTTTGATTGCCAATGAAAGGATAGGGTGGAAATGCTGTGTCGGTGAAGAATTCAGTGTTTACCACTTTGATTAACATGAGAGGAAAGGGAAAAACAATGATGTCACTGGAAAAGAAAGGGAAAGGGAAAGTTTGGCTAGAGATGTCTGGCAGTGGCCTGTATTGGATCACCGCCTGGGGCCAAACAGAGGAGGGAAAAATGATCAAAGGGAGAAGGGTTCATTGTCAGGTGTGGTCACCAGTCAAGGCACACAATTTGGCGATGGCTGCTCTGAGGGGGATAAACCCTGCAAGAATAAGGAAAGGGAAATAGGAAGGCTAGTCAACGGTGGAGCACTGTTGGTGCTGAAAGGAAAACAAGGGAGGAAGATCTAACAAAGGGAGGTTTGTGCCTGTTGGGTTCAGGGATAGAGAGTCTATGGACTCGCTGTCTTTGTTCATACTATTCTTTTATCTGGCGTGTCAATTATGTGCTGATAGGTAAGAGAGAGTAGAGAGAAAAAGGAAAAGAAAGGGAAAAAGAGAGCAAAAAGGAAGGAAAATAGGGAGGAGGAAAAAGGGAAAGGCAAAGAGATGGGAAAAGAGAGAAGAGTTTTCTTGAAAATTTTTGTGGGAATTTTTGATGTATTTATAGGCTAAATTTTGATTATTTTATTAATTTTATTAATAATTTATCTTTTTATATCACTAAAATTATTTTAATGAAAGTGGAATTTCTGCTATCATTACTTTTATCTTTGTGCTAGCTAACTCATATCTTACATAACTTTTGTGGACCTCGCACAAAAGTGAAATTATCATTTTATCCTTTTTTAATAAAATTAAATTCTAAAAATTAAGAAAAATAAGGATTTTTCATTCGTACTCCAATTTTGGCGTGCTTATAGTCATCGGACTTGATTTTTTTAGTACATCCCAATATCCATGTTTCAACTCCTAATTTTATTTCTATAAAAAGTTCATTTTCTTGAAATCTCAAATTTCGTTTCCAAAATTTTCAAATTCTCACTTTCAATAAATGAAATATATTCTCAAAATTTGGGGGTTATTACATATGATTATCTATAACAAGCTAATTGGCATATTTATTTTTCTTTTAGCTATGTAAATATTGGGTTTTGAAAGAAGTTGCAAATTTATTATTAAGATTCTTTCAACTATTAATTTACCACATTTGACCAAGTTGGGACTACAATTTGTATTATCTAAAGGTGATTATCAATTTACTATTTGATGTGACACCTCGAGTTTTCTAAACCTTTTTCCAATACATAAATAATAATAATATATTTTATAAAATAGGCAGGATCCCTGAAATAGAAAACTCACAATTAACATAACAACGCAAGCGTTCAAGAGAAATATCAAAAAAAGAAAACCCCGAGGGTCATTCAAGATCCAAAACCACTACAATAATATCATGTCCAAATTGTCGATAAGCTGAGCATGCTCAATCTAAAACTAACGCCATCCGTGAAAAAGATAGTAATAATAGCATGTCCAAAATCCCCAAGGTTTCATCAATGATCACCACATCATACACATGTATGCAAGTAAATGTACACTATACAAAAGTGTGGGTCTAATCTATTCAAAATAACAATATCCATGTATAGCCCAAAGGAATCTAAACACAAGTCCAAGAGACATACACTAAATCAGTCTCTGAAATACAAAATATAGATGGTCCTTCAGGTCCTTGCTCAATCAACGCTGCTCCTCCTACTTTCCCTTAGTGCATTCACGCTCCAAATTTGAGGCATTGCAAAATAAAGCAATGCCTCAGCAAACTATAGCTTGTGTAGGTGATTACAAATGATTAAAACTTGCGATTAATACTCTGCAAGAAGTACCAACATCATGTCAAGTGTCAATAGGGTAAATCATTTATAAGGCAATTTAAATCATCAAGCATCCATACTGGATAACGCATGAAACTCATAAATCTGAACGAAACAATCAAGATCAAAACATGTTTTTTGTCAAAGGTAAAGCAATACCAAAGCAAAATATCATGGCATGCGAAGCATAATCAACACATGAATAAGCATCTGTCAAAACAAACAAAAACTAGTGTCCACAAAATAATATGAAGCATGTCATGATAAGCAGGGCATTGCACACTATAAGCCTTAGGAGTGACCCACTACAATCAATCCCTAGCAATGAGTACTCATCCCAACATCCAGGGTCTCTAGCCTATCGCATAGCCCATAGACCTACCCACATTTGGCTGCCCACCCAGGCATCGCCCCCAATACAGCATCACACTATGGGTATACAATCACATATGCACTGCATGAACATGCAGAATAAGAGTATGGGCTACTATGTTGTAGTGGCAACCACTCCAGGGTCTTAACCACTACTGCTCCCTGTCGACACCAGAACGGAAGACTTCCTTCGTCTCGTATGGGAGAAGACAGACTTGTAGTGTGGACTACCCGTGATACCAACCCTACGGACATACCTCCGTCTCGCATGGGAGAAGATGGGCTCGTAGTGTGGATACCCATGATACCACCCCTATGGACATTGCCCCCCTTTGGGGCAAGTGTCTAAACATCATCGTCATCACAAAGTCAGAGGGCAGGTAGCCAACCCTACAACCCTCCTAACATAATACCCACTAGGCAGAAGCACTCGTCATAAATCAACAAACCATGAATCAAGAATAAAAAATTCGTGCATAATCATTCTCGAAAAAACCAAATCAATAGAGTAATTCATTATATCAACATCATGCATTGAAAAATTAGTTTATATCATCTTCAAATAATCAAATCGATGCAACATAAAATGTATTACGAAACAACACATAAATCATACACAAAAGGAGTAGTAAACATATAGGCAATACATACTGAAAAGCAATCTCATGCAAACATGGTAAGACATAAAATTCATGCTTCAAAGTTCTCAAGTAATGCATCATCATTTAAGAAATCATGGAAAAATCTCAAATGTAATCACCTACATCAAAATGCGATACTCTAATGAGGCGCATAAGCCATATCATGTTGTGCGTTCTGATGTACCTATCACATCATAAATCATCGATCACTTGCTGTTCTCACATATCAAAATAAATAAATCCAAGCGATACCTTCCTTGATCTAGTAGTTAATTTGAAATTAATGTCACAAATCATCTAATTAACCCTCTATTAGGGCAAACCTGAACTAGATGTTGGTTTTTCTAACATCTAGTCAGTCATCCGTCATCCTTGATCATACTGTATGTCATGATTCATTCAAATAATGTCCCTTAGTCAATGAAGGGTCAATCTCTTTCATCTTATGAAGTTTGGAGATGATCCAACCATTGGATCATTCTTTATCACTTATAATCAACATTTGATCATTAATTCCAATCATTTTCATTACGATCCATCTAAGTTCTATGTTTGTTTAGTGATTTACATGTATCTCCATGATTGTATGTCGATCTGACAGTTAGAGCGTTCTCTAATCAGCATATCCTAATGCACCTGATCAAATCAATGGCCAAGATACTTTTCTTGACAATCACATGAGATCTATCCTTCTAATCCCCTAGATCATCTCATATTTGATATATATAATCAATTTCCAAGACATGATCATCTATTGATTGACCTAATTTAGGTCATTGAATAGTATTTCCTGATTTGACAAATCTAAAAGTAGTCAAATCAAAGTTTTCTTCTTAAATCTAGGTATGCGTTGTCGATACAATCGCAACGAATGTCTCAGATCATGATTTGGACCTTTGTACCTCCCAAAATTGAGCTTTTAGTGAATAAATGACCCAATGGCCCCGACGTCGTCATTGCTGGCATCCGGCATCGTCGCTACCTGTGGCATGAGGAATTGAGAGGGGATAGTTATGGGGGGGGAGGGGCATTTAAAGCCCCCCATTAATACAATTTTTAAGGTTTTGTTTTTTATATATATAATTTGATTTATTAAATGCATAAATGATTACCAGCCATAAATCTAGGTAATCATCACCATGCTTATTTAATGCCGGTCATGTCATCAATTTCAACTCTTGATCTCAAGGACCCCACCTATGAAATTACCATTCTACCCCTTTCGTTTATTTAATTAAATAGGTAAATTAAAATAATTAGTCATTTTTTTCTTGGTCTTTGATTTTAGCATTCTTAGTGTCTTTGAATGTCATTTCTCGTGTACATTTCAAATATTGAGGTTTTAGCTCATGATTCCATCTCTAAAATTTTCAAATCTCCTCTTTTCTCAATTTTTGCAAATTTTTAAAATTTCACGCAATTATGCATTTTTAGAATTTAAAATTAGTAGGTATTACATTTTAACTTTTATTATATATTAATTTAGAGTGTATTATAATTGAACATAAAAATTGCATTAGAAAGGAATTACTATTTTTGAATAACTTAATTGAAAAGAAAACCATTTCCAAGAATAAAAAAACTTATCCTCAATAAAAATAATAAGAACCCAAAATATTGAAAGATTAGCACTTGAATGATTGTCTAAGAGTTGCTGAAGCTCTCACTCTTAGTCCATGCATAGTAGAGGTCATATCAAATGGCAATCCACATCAATTGAAAATTGAGCTCCATATTGCTCTTGCATAATAGTAGTATATTAAGCTTTGGTTAATAGATTCCACACGAGATCGAACATCAGTAAAAAAAAAAAATCGCTAATATACCAGCCTCTTGGTTTAGATTATAGATGGTTACTGCCTTATCCCATCCCTAGATCTATTGACCATTTTCGCACTCACTGGGTGCTACTTATGATGTGCTCCAGTCAACTCACTGCATGCAAAAAACTACCGTCCAAGTGCATTTTCTATCCATTCCCATCATCATCTGTCTTGACCTCTATTGTGAATATGAAAAGGATTAAAAATGGCATTACCTCTATTTCTACTTCTTTGTAGCTAAGTGACCACCTATGTACAAGTGAAAGGAATATGTCATAGAGTCTCTCACCATGCCTCCTCAATTAGTCTGCCATTGTTGCATCTTGGTTCAAGACGAGGTGGAACAAAATTTTATAAAAGCTCTTCATCAATGGCTGGTCAGAGCACCATACATCCAACCAAAATCTAACTAACTATGTGTTAAGTGTTCAATTTTGGTCAAAATACCCCTAATTTAGTATTTGATTAAGCATCTAGACCATTAATTTTAAGATTTTACATCAAATATTTTATTTTAGCTTTAATTGGCCATCCAACCGTTGAATTGTAAAATTTAGTGGTTAGATGACTATTAAAGCTAATTGACGGTTTAGATTGCGCTAATTGGGTCCTGTGCATTGCAGATCAGTCAACTCAGGTGCGGACACTCCAGATCGAATCAAGGATACAAGATGGAGATCAAATGAAGTTTCATGGAAAAAAGTGGATTTTGAAGAGTCCTAAGACAGAACAAAGTTTAAGACTTGCAGAGTTCTAGCAAGTCTAAACTTCTAGTGGACCCCACTCTCTCTTATCTCTCCTATCTCTCTTCAATCTCCCTTTCCCTCTCTTTCACATCTCTATCTCTCACTCTCCTTTTTATACCTCTTCCCCTCTCTCTCCAAAAACGTTTTTCCTTCTCTTGGGGAGGCTGGGCTATTTTCTCTCTCTCTCTCTCTCGTACTCTTTGCTAATTCATCACCGCACCCCACTTCTTCTAACTACCTCTTCTCTTCACCCTCCTCTCTCTCCATTCCCTTTTCTCTTCCTCCTCTAGGCTGAAACGTTGGTAGAGGCAGATCCACCATCCCTCTCTCACTACCGCACCTTTCCAGCACTGATCAAAGTTTGCCCAGGTTGCCTCCACCTTTCCAATCCAAGGCACTCCTCTGCTTCTCGTTGTCTCTCCCTCATCTATTTGCTTTTCCCACTCACTTTCCTTCTCTACCATCTATATCATTTCTTACTCTCTTGACCCATCTCTCCCTCACCTCTGCTTTCCTGTCTTCCTCACTTTCTTTGCCTCTCCACACAGGTAAACCAGCTCCTTTGTTCCTCTCTCTCTCTCTCTCTCTCTCTCTCTCTCTCTCTCTCTCTCTCTCTCTCTCTCTCTCTCTCTCTCTCTCTCTCTCTCTCTCTCTCTCTCTCTCTCTCTCTCTCTCTCTCTCTCTCTCTCTCTCTCTCTCTCCTATTTTCTTGTCATCAATCTCTCTCTTCTTTACCTGCTACAACCCAACACGCATCCTCCGAACGTCTCAGCATTGGCAGATGTTTTTCCCATGCCACCTGCACCTCTCCCCAATACACCGGCTCCATTGGTGAAATCCTTCTTCTCCGACCAAATAGGCCAGGATTCCTCACCACAATCTTAGGCTTCTGCTACTATTTCCAAGAGAAAACCCAGGTCGTGTTTTCCTTAGAATTCCCTGTTTTTCATTTTCCCCCAGCATTTGCTTTTCGAGGCGTCATCTTCTCCACTAGCCTGAACCAGACGATGCCCAGAAAGGCGTCGTTGTTTCACAGACCCATCCGGATGCCCCGGGAGAGAAAACCCAACATCTTCCTTCTTCCCTCTTCTTCCGGTTCCCACCGTGTTTTCCTAGTTTTTTTCATGAAAAACCAAAACCCAGGGAAAATTTTGGTTCTGCCCCTGGAAGATCTCAAGAATGACCAACAAGTCCCCATTTTAATACCAAATCTGTCCTTTGATGGAAATTCCATCTGTGTCCCCTGTTTAATACCAATTGTGTCCCCAGAGAAATTACATCTGATCTGTGTCCCTGTGCTATTCTGGTTTTACATTATCTTCATTCTGACTATTCAGGGACAGTGCAATCCAAGACAGGCTTATCCATGACTGCTTGTTTTGCTGCAATTTCTATGTTTTTGGAATAAATAATTGTGAACATTGCAACAATTGAATAAGTCTGAATTTTATTTTATTGTTAGTTTATATTCTTTTATTAATTGAATTTTATTGAAAACTCCATCATTTTAAATCAAGTCCTCGTGGGATTGACTCGTACTTGCATAAGCTACACTACAATAGCCTGTGCACTTGCAGTTAAACAATCAACAAGTTTTTGGCGCCGTTGCCAGGGACTTACAATGGAGTTTTTACAAAAATTTAATTAAAAATCCAAAAAAATACAAAAAATTAGGAATTGCAGTTTAGGCATTCTTAGGTGCATCTTTAGGCATTTTTAGTGCATAACCACTTTATTTCCTAAATTTGGTACTAATCATTATTTTTCTTTTTCAGGAAATTGGAGTGGAGCTTCATCAATTAGATAGATTTTTCTTGCTTTCCTAGATTAGGAATTTTTTATTTTTGAGTGAATCTTTTAGTGAGGCCCCTTGTAATTTGCATTTTCAATTTCAATTTTAAAAGGTTGTAATAATACAGGACAAGTGTGGGACAAGGTGGCTCACACTTGATCTTCATCAAAAACCTCACTGTAAGTCTTCTCACTCATTTATTTTCTAGATTAGGGTTTGCATTTAGAATAATTTGCATTACTTGGTAGTTAATTGCATATAGAAAGAATCTGTTATAATTGTTGCGTCTTAGGGTTTTGCATTAGTTTATTGCTTTTAATTGCATTTTAGGACACGTCTAACGCTTTAAGGTGGATTATATGTTGATCGAATTACCATGGTGTGTGAAAATTAACTAGTAAGGGCACCCTACCCCACAAGATCAAGGGTGGATTTCATCACCACTCCTTGGCCCACCTAAGATAATCACCTCAAGCGCGCAACCCCACCATTCACATTAATTTAAAATCAATTAGAAGAGACCTATAGGGTCATCACATGCTCGTAGGACCCTCTTAATAGGACACGAATTACTGTCACTCTGGTTGCTTTTGATCACTGTGGTTATTGGGGGTTGTCTAATAGAGCCTTGATCTTCCCCCACCTCCTGTCGACGTTTGTTGAGGTCTAAACACCTCCTTACACGAGGGTTGTATTAACTACTTTGGTTAGAACCTAACTGGTAAGCAGTAGTCAACTCCTAAAAGGAGGAGGAGCTTTAGATTAGGCTAATTAAAAGCATTGTCCCCACAGAATATCAAGAAAATTAAAATATCTATGCTTGTTATCCTTAGGGGATTGCTTGATTGTGTCCTATTTTGTGCATCATTTTAGGCATTTAGGTTGCATCATTTAGGATAGAAAAAATAAAAATAAAATAAAATAAACCAAAAAGATTTTTCATTGTATGCCCTTTTGGATACGTGACGAAACCAGTAGGTTAGTCTCGTACGACCAAAAAGACAGACCAACAATGGCTGATCAATGATCAAGGGGTAACTCACCCCATGGTAGTATCAGAGGTGATCAAGGTCCTCCATTCATCATGAATGAGGACCCACACCTCTAATTGATGATGAATATCAACCTCCACCAAGGATTAATAATCATCAACAAAGAAATTGGAGAAGTAATGGAAATAGGGAATGAGACCAACAGAGTGACCATGGAGAAAATGATGTTTATTAGAATCCTCATGGATGAACCGTAAGAGACTACCTTCAACCTACACGCACCAGTACACCCTCTTGTGTCATTCTTCCTCAAAATGCTGGTGCGTTAGAATTAAAAATGGGAGTAATTCAATTACTTCCCAAATTTCATGGGCTAGATAGTGAGAGTCCTTATTTGCACCTTAAAGAATTTGATGAGGTATGTAGTACCCAAAGAACCCAAAATATAGGTCTAGATATTGTTAGGCTTAAGCTATTTCCTTTCTCTTTAAAGGAAAAAGCAAAAATGTGGTTTAACGAATTGCCACCAGGTTCCATAAGGACTTGGAATGAAATGACTAGGGAATTCTTGAAAAAGTTTTTCCCTACACATAAAACAAATACACTCCGTCGTAAGATAATGAACTTTACCCAAAAAGATAAAGAATCATTCGACCAATGCTGGGAACGGTTCAAAGATCTATTACTTACTTGCCCACATCATGTCTATGAACCATGGCACATTATCAGCTTCTTTTATGAAGGACTTAATTCTGACATGCACCAGTTTGTAGAGATGATGTGCAATGGTAACTTTTTGAATAAACAACTAGATGAGGCGGAGGAGTATTTGGAATGGCTGGCTGAAAGTGCACAGACCTGGGCTGACTCAGAAAGAGTAGAACATTCAGATAGACCCAAGCCCACTACCACATCTACTAGGGGAGGCATGTATGCCATGACTGAAAAAGATGAAATCAGTGCCAAAGTAGCAACACTAGCTAGAAAAGTAGAAGCGATAGAAATGAGAACGAAAACCTTAACTAATGATGAACAAGTGTGTAGCATTTGTGAAAATACGTCACATCTTACTCAAGAATGTCATCCCTGCATTTCAAGATGTACTTCATGATCAAGCTAATGCACTTAATAATTATAAAAGATCTTTCTCCCCATATTCAGAGACATATAATCCCAACTGGAGAAACCATCCAAATTTCAGTTGGAAAAATGGACCAAATACTAATGTCTCACAACCAGGCCCATACCAGCGTCATCAACAACCAAACCAAGGATTACTTGCTCCACCCCCATACCAAACTCATCAACCTCATTCTCCTGGACGTTACTTGCCCCCACCTAAAAGGCATGTTGAGGATAATCAATGCGTTCAAAATCAAGAAAGGAAAATTTCTCAATTAGAAAGTCAAGTAAAACAAACCAACTAGTCCATGAATGAATTAAAAAACATGATGAGTCAAATGATGCAAAATATGGAAAAAGGAAAATTCCCAGCTCAACCACAAGCAAACCCTAAGGGAGCGCATGCAGTTAGCATTAATGCATATGATGAAACATCTAGCTCTACCATGGAACAAACCAAAGCCATTACTATTCTTAAGAGTGGTAAAATAATTGAGAAAGATGAGCCTCAAAAGATTGAAAAGGTAGAAAAATCTAAAGAAAAATATAAAGAAAAGGATCCCACTCCACCTGTTGAGCCATGTCCATTCCCTGCTCCATTCCCTCAAAAGTTGCGCCAAGCCCCAAAGTCTGCATCTAATGATGAGATTTTAGAGATTTTCAAGCAAGTCAAGATCAACATACCGATCTTAGATGCCATAAAAAAAATCCCATCATATGCCAAATTCTTAAAAGACTTATGCACCATCAAGAGAAAATTAAATGTCCAAAAGAAGGCATTTTTGATCGAATGTGTTAGTTCTATTCTTCAACATCATACACCACCAAAGTACAAGGATCCTGGTTGCCCCACTCTTACTTGCATTATTGGCAACTACAAAATTAACTAAACTCTTCTTGATTTAGGATCTAGTGTAAACTTATTACCATACTCGATATACGAACAGTTAGGTCTGGGTGAATTGAAACCTACATCTACTACGCTCCAGCTAGCTAATCGTTCTATAAAAATACTGAGAGGGGTAATAGAGGATGTGTTAGTCCAGGTAGAACAATTTTTCTTCTCTGTAGATTTTTTGGTTCTAGATACACAACCGATGGTGAATGAGAAGAATGAAATACCAGTCATCTTGGGACTACCATTTTTGGCCACGTCCAATGCCTTAATCAATTGTAGAAATGGTGTCATGAAACTGTCCTTTGGCAATATGACATTAGAACTAAACATCTTTAACATTTGTAAGCAACCTGGTGAAACTACTGATGATTTGCACAGTATTAACATGATCAATTCAATTGTGCAGGATTAGTTTCAGTCATCTTCCTTGTCGAACCCACTTGAGGCATGTTTGGCCCATTTTAATGAGTTTAATGAGGATGCATTAATAGAGGAAGTTAATGCCCTCCTTGATTCTGTTCCTATCATGGAAACAGAAAAATGGAAACCTCCTTTCGAGGACCTTCCACTGAGGGAGTCCACTCTCCTTCCATCATTCATAGAAACTCCTAAGCTTGAATTGAAATCTCTACCATCAGATTTAAAATATGCCTTTTTAGGAGACAAAGAGACTTTTCCTGTAATAATTTCCTCCCAATTAGAAACATCTCAGGAGAAAAAATTAATAGACACTTTAAAAGAACACAAAGGTGCTATAGGATGGACCATAGCTGATATAAAGGGCATTAACCCTTTAATCTGCACCCATAGGATATATCTAGAGGATGAAGCTAAACCATGTCATCAAATGCAAAGAAGGTTAAATCCTAACATGAAAGATGTGGTTAGAGCAGAAGTCCTAAAGTTTCTTGATGTGGGAATCATCTATCCCATAAGTGATAGCAAATGGGTAAGTCCTACTCAGGTGGTTCCAAAGAAGTCTGGAGTGACAGTAATAACTAACGCCAACAATGAATTGATCCCTACCAGGGTTATTACTGGTTGGCGTATGTGTATCGACTATCGAAAGTTAAATGCTGTTACAAGGAAGGACCATTTTCCTTTGCCCTTCATTGATCAAATGTTAGAAAGGGTTGCAGGACATCAGTACTATTGTTTCTTAGATGGTTATTCAGGGTATAACCAAATAGAAATTGCACCCGAGGATCAGGAAAAGACCACATTTACATGTCCTTTTAGCACTTTTGCTTACAAAAGAATGCCATTTGGAATATGTAATGCTCTTGCCACATTTCAAAGCTGCATGTTAGGCATTTTTAGTGATATGGTGGAGAGAATTTTAGAGGTTTTCATGGACGACTTTTCTGTTTTCAGTAATTCATTTGAAACATGTCTTGAAAATCTAAGAAAAGTCTTAACTCGTTGTAAAGAAAAGAACCTAGTGCTTAATTGGGAAAAATGTCATTTCATGGTTCCTAAGGGAATTGTCTTAGGTCACATTGTGTCATCTAAAGGTATAGAGGTAGATAGAGCTAAAGTTGTTCTAATTTCCAATCTACCCATTCCAAAATCTATTAGGGACATTCGATCTTTCCTAGGTCATGCAGGATTCTATCGGAGGTTTATTAAGGATTTTAGTGCAATATCTAGACCACTATGTCAGCTCCTCACAAAGGATACTCCTTTTGAGTGGACTGAGGATTGTCAAGAAGCATTTATAAAGTTGAAAGACAAGTTGACCACTGCACCTATCATGCAGCCACCTAATTGAAGTCTACCCTTTGAAATCATGTGTGATGCCAGTGACTATGCTGTAGGAGTTGTACTAGGATAGAGAAAAGAAAAGAAGCCATACGTCATCTACTATGCCAGTAGGACCTTAAATAGCACCCAAATGAACTATTCTACTACAGAGAAAGAACTCTTAGCAGTTGTATTCGCATTGGATAAATTCAGGTCTTACTTGGTTGGATCTAAAATAGTCATATTCACTGACCATTCGGCCCTCAAGTATCTTCTTTATAAGAAAGATGCTAAGCCTAGACTAATTAGATGGATTCTCTTACTCCAAGAGTTTGACATTGAAATAAAAGATAAAAAGGGAGTAGAGAATGTGGTAGCTGACCATTTGTCTCACTTAGTCCTAATAGAGCCTTTAGATGAGTTGCCAATTAAAGACACTTTCCCTGATGAGCAACTTTTTCATGTTTCCCATCCTCCCTGGTTTGCTGATATTGCAAATTATTTAGTCACGGGGAAAATTCTTGAACATTGGACTAAACAAGAAAAGCAAAAAATCTTTTCCAATGTTAAGCACTATTTCTGGGATGATCCATACCTGTTTAAATACTGCCCAGATCAAATCATTAGGAGATGTTCCCTAACTTAGAACAACATAGTGTTATCTCCTTTTGTCATTCAGAAGCATGTGGTGGACATTTTTCTGCCTAGAAAATAGCGACAAAGATTTTACAATGCGGTTTTTATTGGCCGTTGTTGTTCAGAGACACACATGTGTTCTGTAAATTATGTGAGCAATGTCAAAAGTTAGGAGGAATAACCTGTAGGAATATGATGCCTCTAAACCCTATTCTTATCATAGAAATTTTTTATTGTTGGGGTATAGATTTCATGGGTCCATTCCCACCCTCTTTTGGCTATATTTATATCTTATTGGCCGTAGACTATGTTTCAAAATGGATTGAGGCTATCCCATGTAGGCATAATGATCAGAAAATGGTTCTTAAATTTTTAAAAGAAAACATTTTTTCAAGATTTGGGACCCCTCGAGCCATTATACGTGATAACGATACACATTTTTGCAACAAACCATTTGAAGCACTAATGAAAAAATATAATATTACACATAAAGTTGCAACATCATATCACCCACAAACAAGTGGACAAGTAGAAGTATCTAATCGGGCCATCAAACAAATCCTTCAAAAGATTGTTAATCCAAATCGTAAAGATTGGTCTCTTCGACTGACCGATGCGCTCTGGGCTTACAGGACTGCACATCGCACCTCGATTGGTATGTCTCCCTATCGTATTGTATATGGTAAGGCTTGTCATTTGCCTGTGGAATTGGAACATAGGGCCTATTGGGCAATAAAGACATTCAATTTCAATATGGATAAAGCAGGCTCACATCGCAAACTCCAACTTAATAAGTTGGAAGAGATCAAGCAAGAAGCTTATGAGAGTAATAGGATATATAAAGAAAAGATGAAAGTTTTTCATGATAAGAACATAATGAGAAAATCCTTTACTCCAAGTTAGAAGGTTCTACTTTACAATTCTAAGCTCCACTTATTTCCAGGTAAGCTTAGATCTCGATGGACCAGTCCATATATAGTAAAAGAAGTTTTTCCATATGGGACTGTCGAGATTGAGAATACTAGGACTGGTCATTCTTTTAAAGTGAATGGTCAACATTTAAAGCCTTTCCTAGATTATGAGAATCCAGAAGTTGAGTCCACAACTCTGGAGGATCCTGTTTATCAGGATTCAGTGAATTTGATCCCTCTGTACCATATTTTGTATTTTGTTGTTTTCTGCATCACCCATATTCATTTTAGGTTCTAGTTTTTAAACATTGAGGACAATGTTTTTGTCAGGTTGGGGGTGTAGAATTCTAGCAAGTTCTAGCTTTCTTTTAGTTTTTATGTGATTTCCTTGGTTTTTCAAAAAAAAAAAAAAGTGTAAAAATGAAAAATTTTAGGTCATTTCCCATACTGTGATGAAAATTGGATTTTCTGAAGTATAATTTAGATAACTTTAGCTTATTAATGGAATTGAATATGATTAATTCATCATTGTACTCATTTTCTAAAGTCTTTCATGAAAGCAAAGTCTAAGATCACATCTATACACGCAGTTGCATATAGATAGTCTAGATTGATAAGTGATTATAACTTAGAAATTCTGAAGAAATTCAGTGGAGACCTATAACCTAAGTGAGTTTTAGAGCCATTCATCCTTCTTGAGAGGTTATAAATATTCCTAATTTTCTTCAGCGTGCTTAAAGAAAATTGATCCCAAACTCTTAAATTTGGCTAATTACCTGAATAATTAGAATACTACCTTTAAAATTCTGGAAGTTCATTGAATTCGATAGATTATAGGAAACTTAGAAAATGATTTAGGCCATCCTTGTTGTAAACCTAGAGACATAACGCCTACCCATAAAGTATTTTTACCACTAGTTAGCCAACTTGAGCCTTGAATATAAAGTCATTTTTCTTGTGTCACCCAAATTACCCTTTACCCATGTTAAACTAGTATAAATTGACCATTACCCATCTTCTTTGAAAAATAAGTTAGAGAAGAATGAAAGAATATCTTTTAGTTGCAATGAAAGTAGAAAAGTGGATATGAAGAAAAGAAATATTCTTCAAAGTGAGTCAAAAGTACTGAAAAAGAAAGAAAGGAAGAATTGCTAACTTTAGTAGAAGACCTCTACTTATTTTTTTGAAGAAATTTTGAATATCCTTATACCCTTTCTTTGGTACCCTGTCCTAAGCCTATGTTTCGTCCCAATTAAAGACCTATTGATTTTAGGATGAATATAGTCTTGATGAGGAAATGAATGGATAGGATTAAAAGAGTGGTATTTCTAAATATTCAAAGGCAATGGCATCCATTCCAAAGGGATCAATACAAGTAAATTCCTTAGTAACTCCCATTCTTCATGAGTATATGTGAGATAAATTTGTTTTCATTGACTCTTCTCACATAATTAAAAGAGAGATATGATTTGAACCCTCTATTTGAGAGACTTTATTTGAGCGTATGCCATTAGTAAGGATTGAGGTCAAAACATATTTCAGATGGAGTTCAAAAGTTAGAAGTCTACTTAGAGATAAAGATTATTCTATGTGTAGACTGTATACGCACACACTTACTCTAAGATCTGAGCTTAAGTGGAATATTTTTAGCATATGGGTAGGGTTTTGAATTATTCAGTCATCTTTATTAGTTTGCTAAAGTTGATAGATTTATTGAAGATAATTCTCTGAGAGAAAAAAGTGGAGATGACCTGAAAAATAAAAATTTATGAGTTGATTTCTTCGCATCTTTTGCTAGGGACTAGCAAAATGCTGGTTGGGGGTGTGTTAAGTGTTCAATTTTGGTCAAAATACCCCTAATTTAGTATTTGATTAGAGCATCTAGACCATTAATTTTAAGATTTTACATCAAATATTTTATTTTAGCTTTAATTGACCATCCAACCGTTGAATTGTAAAATTTATTAGTTAGATGACTATTAAAGCTAATTGACGGTTTAGATTGCGCTAATTGGGTCCTGTGCATTGTAGATCGGTCAACTTAGGCGTGGATGCTCCAAATCGAATCAAGGATACAAGATGGAGATCAGATGAAGTTTCATGAAAAAAAAATGGATTTTGAAGAGTCCTAAGACAGAACAAAGTTTAAGACTTGCAGAGTTCTAGCAAGTCTAAACTTCTAGTGGACCCCACTCTCTCTTATCTCTCATCTCTCCTATCTTATCTCTCCTATCTCTCTTCAATCTCCCTTTCCCTCTCTTTCACGTCTCTATCTCTCACTCTCCTTCTTATACCTCTTCCCCTCTCTCTCCAAAAACGTTTTTCCTTCTCTTGGGGAGGCTGGGCTGTTTTCTCTCTCTCTCTCTCGTACTCTTTGCTAATTCATCACCGCACCCCACTTCTTCTAACTACCTCTTCTCTTCACCCTCCTCTCTCTCCATTCCCTTTTCTCTTCCTCCTCTAGGCTGAAACGTTGGTGGAGGTAGATCCACCGTCCCTCTCTCACTACCGCACCTTTCCAGCACTGATCGAAGTTTGCCCAGGTTGCCTCCACCTTTCCAATCCAAGGCACTCCTCTGCTTCTCGTTGTTTCTCCCTCATCTATTTGCTTTTCCCACTCACTTTCCTTCTCTATCATCTATATCGTTTCCTACTCTCTTGACCCATCTCTCCCTCACCTTTGCTTTCCTCTCTTCCTCACTTTCTTTGCCTCTCCACACAGGCAAACCAGCTCCTCTCTCTCTCTCTCTCTCTCTCTCTCTCTCTCTCTCTCTCTCTCTCTCTCTCTCTCTCTCTCTCTCTCTCTCTCTCTCCATCCTATTTTCTTATCATCAATCTCTCTCTTCTTTACCTGCTACAACCCAACACGCATCCTCCGAACGTCTCAGCATTGGCAGATGTTTTTCCCATGCCACCTGCACCTCTCCCCAATACACCGGCTCCATTGGTGAAATCCTTCTTCTCCGACCAGATAGGCCAGGCTTCCTCACCACAATCTTAGGCTTCTGCTACTATTTCCAGGAGAAAACCCAGGTCGTGTTTTCCTTAGAATTCCCTGTTTTTCATTTTCCCCCAGCATTTGCTTTTCGAGGCGTCATCTTCTCCACTAGCCTGAACCAGACGACGCCCAGAAAGGCGTCGTTGTTTCACAGACCCATCCGGATGCCCCGGGAGAGAAAACCCAACATCTTCCTTCTTCCCTCTTCTTCCGGTTCCCACCGTGTTTTCCTAGTTTTTTTCATGAAAAACCAAAACCCAGGGAAAATTTTGGTTCTACCCCTGGAAGATCTCAAGAATGACCAACAAGTCCCCATTTTAATACCAAATATGTCCTTTGATGGAAATTCCATCTGTGTCCCCTGTTTAATACCAACTGTGTCCCCAGAGAAATTACATCTGTGTCCCTGTGCTATTCTGGTTTTACATTATCTTCATTCTGACTATTCAGGGACAGTGCAATCCAAGACAGGCTTATCCATGACTGCTTATTTTGCTGCAATTTCTGTGTTTTTGGAATAAATAATTGTGAACATTGCAACAATTGAATAAGTCTGAATTTTATTTTATTGTTAGTTTATATTCTTTTATTAATTGAATTTTATTGAAAACTCCATCATTTTAAATCAAGTCCTCGTGGGATTGACTCGTACTCGCATAAGCTACACTACAATAGCCCGTGCACTTGCGGTTAAACAATCAACACTATGTCTAACTTGAGACTTGATAACTTGGTAGTACTGTTGTATTTGGGCACAAGGAGTGGATCCTCTATATGGAGCATCACTTGGTTTTCATCCTACTCATGAATATGATGATATTGGCCTCAAGGCAACCGTGTTATAACATGTTCCTCTGTTCTCCAAACTTCCAAGCTCATTTCAGACTTGAAATATTTGATTATTACACACGGTCAGGTCAACAAAAGGCACAACAATTGGATAGCTATTAGGCTAGAGTAGTAGGACTTTGTGCTATTTATATATTGTAGTATAAATAGTAGCAAATTTTCCTGCAGTCTTATTGACTTTAGCTTCATAGTGGCATCTCTATGATATTCCTTTTTTACACTTCACTAACTTAGTTCCAACTTGCTATTTAGAAAAAAAAGAAGAAGAAGCATGTTTGCTTAAGCTTACCTTTATACCACTCCATGGTTTCTATTTCATCCATAAAAAGTAAACTATGTATTTAGTCTAACTTACTAATAAGGATAAACAGTAAGTGAAAAGGAAATAATTTATAATAGTAGCTAACTTTCTCTTTCTTTGTGATTCCTATTCTTATGTTAGTGGTAAAAGGATAACTATCTTGGAAAGGTTTTCCATTAATGTTAGCTAATTTCTAAAGACCATTCTAGCCACATATAATGTTTTCTCTCATATTATTATGACGTATTGTTTTCATAAGATGCATCAAATATCAAGCAGCGAATCTTGGAAAACATTTGTATAATTTTAGAAAAAAAAGGTTAAAAGATTCTACAAAAAATCTTTCTATACTAAACCCACTACACACACTCACAACTCACACAATTCCTTTCCCCTTCTTCTCACTCCTTTCTTCCACAAAAAGATTAGGGAGTGGCAGTGGGGTGGGGTTGGGGCAGGTGTTTACTTGTCATGTCCCACCGCACCACAAGTCACTGAGATTTGCATCCCATTGTGGTGCGGGGAAAATTTTGAAAAATCCATCTTGACCAACCCGACCTCATCAATTGCTATGGCCGGGATGGGTCAATATCACCATATCTACATTAGTGGGATATTTCTTTTATTTTTCTTCTATTCTTTTTTCACTTTTTATTTGGAAATGTGTTAATTTTTTTTTTTTCTAATTTTGTAATCTTTTTTATGTGTCCATATCTAATTTTTATAAAAATGCCCTTCTTTAGTGACTAAAGCATAGAATAATAGTGGGTGCATTTGGTATATGAATATATGTGAAAAATGCGGGTTGACCCATGGAATTTCCTCACTGACCACCCTGCCCCGCCCCATCTCAGGTTACCTCTCTCTCTCTCTCTCTCTCTCTCTCTCTCTCTCTCTCTCTCTCTCTCTCTCTCTCTCTCTCTCTCTCTCTCTCTCTCTCTCTCTCTCTCTCTCTCTCTCTCTCTCTCTCTCTCTCGATCGATCGATCGATCGAATTTCTTCCATATATATGTATTGAAGAAAAATGGGCATTAGGCTCACTATTTTATATTTTTTAATCAATTCAAAACATTCATATGATTCTACTTCAATCCAATGTTCTTGGTATCAAAACTCATATTTAACTAAAATTTCTTAGCCTTTTATGGTGATAAAATGAATGGTAAGAGGATCTTTTTATTTTTATTTTTTACACTATCCATTATGACCATAACAGGTCCATAAATGCCTTAGATATTCCCATTAGAAATGAGTTTTTGTGCTAGGAACATCTGATTAAGACCAAATCTGATGAACCTTTTGGATTGATAAAAATATACAAAAATTGCTTCTATAAAAATCTTTGTGTTCAATACCGATCCAAAAGTTAGTCAATTTCTTACTTATATAAATATGTGTGTGTGCACGCGCACGCGTGTATTTATAAATTTTTATCAATTCTTTTTCCAAAAATTAGTTGATACATTTATTCTAATTTCCCTCATTTTTATGGTTCGATTCCATGTGTTTCGTTAACAAAGTTAAGGAATCAATAGGTTGGATTGAGTTGTGAGATTTTTTTGCTAAAAAACTATTATTATTGAGTCATGTGCTTTATAATTTTGGTGACCAAGATTTTATTATTATTATTATTATTATTATTTTATTTATTTATTTATTTTATTGAAATATCCAAGCTTATATGATTTGTTGCTCTTGACAGTGACTAAGCCCCTTAATGAGTACGCATATGATATGTTTTCTTACGTCATGATTTACTGATTTCAAGATACTAACCTTAATCATAATGACTAGAAGTATGTAGAAATGTATGTTTGGGAAGAAATTCTTCATTAATCAAGTTAGTCCACCTTTCATTTTTATTTTTTTCTAAATTATATGTTTATAAGTTCAAGATCTAGAAATGGTGCAACATAATACCTATAAAAAAAAAAAAAAAAAGAAGAAAAAGTTACATAAAAAGACACAAAAAAAGGAAGGAAACAAAAAAGATCCTAAATAGTAGGAAAACTCTAATGAAAGAGACAAATGCATTAAACAAACAACATAGATAAAAGGAGTAAAAAAAAAAAAAAAACCTAGAAAAAGGCCCACAATAGAGTCTTAGAGAAAGGGTGCAAAGAAGAAATAAATATAGAAAAAGAAGTCTTGGTATTTTCAAATGCTAAGGCTCCATGTTATTTTTAGATGATGCCTTTTTGTGATTATAGGCTGAATTTTTTAATGGTCTAACCCATTCATATGATTCAAAATCACTTGGATTACTCCTATACCAAAAGTCACTTATATTAGATACTTGCAACCTTATGTTTCTCTGTGCTTTGAATATATCAATAGCACAAAACAAAAATGAAAATAAAACAAAAGCTAGAATCATTTGATAGATATGATTATTAAGGGACAAACTAAAATTAGAGGCCCAAACAATATCAATGCCTTAGATCTAAAAATAGAAAAAATAAAAAGGTGGTGTCTAAAAGTAATATGTTGTCTCAGCATTTGAAAATCCCAAGACTCTAGAAAAGAAAAAATTAGAAATACTTAAAGAACAAATAAACCCATTTGGACCAACATTACAAGACTTATGATTGCTAAACATGAATCACATTGATTATTTTACACATAAAATTATGGCAATACTAAATATTTGCAATATATTAACTATATAAACACAATGAATTAATTTTCCATGCAAATATGAAATAGAAATTGATATCTAGGAACAGATGGACCACATTTCGCTATGCAATTATCTTATCCATGTAATGTAACTACAGTTTCAGATTTTATCTACCATCCATTTATAGATGCATCAAGGCATGGATGAGTTTTTTGGTCTATGGTTTATCAAGATCTTGTGGATGAATGGTTTGGATTCATTAAAATGTTGGGCTCTTTCTACTTAATCAGATATATTCTATTGGAGGCTAATTAGCTGATTACATTTGAAAAATTGAAAGATCAAACCTTTCACTAAATTTAACACAATTTATTTTTTCTAGGGGGACATTTAGGAGCATAGTAATTTGGATCTAGGGACCTCAACATAGCTATGGTCCCATGGCAACAATAATTTCTTTTTCTCAAAATGATAGGATGTTGATCTGGAGGGTACCTCACTAAAAAATAATACATATTAATTATATTTGTGGACAAATGACAACTTAATTCAAAATTTTCATATAACGTTCATACAAAGGTGATAATGATTTTTTTATTTGTAATAATTTACGTGCAATGAGCTATGTTACTAGTTCAATTGCAATAAAGGAAATGAAAAGGGACACAACAAAGAGAGGAAGAGGTGCACCAAGTTTGACCTTTTCTTCTTGCTATATATAGGTAGGATAAGTGCAAGGGACATACAAACGAAATGTGTTTAGTTATTAGTTTGAACTAGAACTCTTCTCGTTAATTAGTTTTTGTTGGGCATTATCCAATCCACATCTCCATTGTTTGATTCCATGTTTGAGTTTTTTTACTATTTCCTAAATCTTAGTTCATCTCTTGACTATGTATTAGGATCTCCTTCAAGGTTGAAATTTCTAATAAACACTCTCTCATCAAAAGAGAGAAACAACCACAAGTCACAAGGAAAAGAAATCTAACTATTTATTTATGTTTTGTTCTTCTTGTTCCTTGAAGTAGTTCTTCAATTCACAAATAATATTGTGAATTGTCTTAGTAAACATAGCGTGCATATACGGCCTACCTATATAGGATAATCTTTGCCTCCTATGTAATTTTCTTAATTCATCATCATCATCAAGACCTTATCCCAATTAGGGTTCGGTCACATGAATCTTGTTCCTCCATTCTCCTCTATTAAGTACCATGACTTCATTTAGTCCCAAAGTTTTTAAATATTTTCTCACCACTTCTATCCACGTTCTTTTGGGCCTTCTCCTTGCTCCTTTAGAACCTTTTACTTCCATTGCCTTACTCCTTCTAATTGGTGCCATTTTGGGCCTCCTTTGGACATGTCCAAACCATCTAATTATAATCTCCCTCATCTTGTTACCTATTGGTGCTACGTCTAAGTTTCCTCTAATGTTTTTATTCCTAATTCTATCCTGTCTTGTCTTGCCACTCATCCATCTCAATATCCTCATTTCTTAATTAATTTGTCTAATATAGTTAAGAGTGAGGCAATGCAAGTTGAAGGTTTTAAAAGGGCAAGGGAAAGGTCCAAAAGAATGTAGATAGAAGGGCTGAGAAAATATTTAAAAACTTTGAGACTAAATAAAACCATGATACGTAATAGAGGGGAATGGAGGAACAAGATTCATGTGATAGACCCCTAATTGGGATAAGGTCTTGATGATGATGAATTTGTCTAATATAATTCTTTGACCATTTTTTGAATTTAAAATAGAAGAAATGTTTAACATTAAACCTATATCATTTCTTTATTTTTAAAAAATTTATCATTGAAAAGAAAGGTGCATAATATCTAGTTATTAGACCATATATCATGTTGAATCGTCAAACAAGTTACAATTTAATACCATTTTCTTTGGATTCATTTCCTTTGATGCATTTTGCTCTTGTAGTCTTAGTTACACATATGTCTTCAAATAAGTCAGACCATGTTAGGCATTTAGATTTGACAATGTAACACCATTTGCTTATATCGTTACTACTGTTGTTTTCGTATGTCTTTCTCTTAAAATTTACACTTTGTTACATGAATGAGTTTATGAAAGACAGCACATTTCCATATTTCTTAACTTGACATAAAATATTACAAATTAAAATTTTGATATCATGTTTGAGTCATCATTTATCTTAATTAAATGAAAGATATCTGATATTGTAATTGACACCAAGATAATAAAACTGCATCCACCTCCACGTTAAATGAAAACAAGTTGAATAGTTGGTTACCAGTAACAACCTCACTAAAGGGCAAATGGTGGTACTCAGCATTTCACAATGTAACTACCATGGTTGGTGCAAGTGTCCTTGGCTTACCTTTTGCAATGTCACAATTAGGATAGTATAAATTATCCTATTATCTTTAAACTAAATACACATCCATTTGACTTGAATGAGCCAATTCGAGTCCACATTGTGGGGCACTTGGACTCCTTGCAATACTTGTTTCATGGGCAATCACATTGTACACACTCTAGCAAATGGTAGAAATGAATGAAATGTTGTCGGTAAAAGCAATTGGATCGTTACCATGTGTAATAACCTAAATTTTAAAGTTCTATTTTGGAATATTAAAAATGATATCTTTAGATATCCAATTTGATTAAAAAAAAAAGAAGTATACAATTAGATTCTACTCGAAAAATGGAATCCAACGCCTCACAGAATGCCAAAAATGGAGTTCGTATGAAGAAGTTGTGGCATTTAAAGATTAAGGGCATTTCTGTAATTTATATTAGGAAAAGAACACGAAACACAGGGGGCCATTTTTATAACGGCACCCCCGTCTTCTTCCTCTAAACGACATTCCCAACGCTTCCAGAACCGCCTTTGCGAGGCGGTAGAAATGGCGGCACCGCCTTGGCCAGGCTATAAAGAGCCGTCTACGCTTGTCCTCAACCATCCTTTCCTTCTTCTCCATCTCCGACCATCTCGGGCTAGGGTTTCCGACAAAACCAGAAAACCCATCTCTAGGATTCCTTTTTAATTTTTGGTGCTGGCCCAAGTCTTCCCTTTGGGCTGACCATTTCCTTTTTTCCTCTTCCCCATTTCTTCCCTGGAATCACCCGAAAATTTGGGTTTTTCCCCTTCTTCGGGTTTTTCCAGTGACCTAGGATTCCAACACACGTAAAGGGAGCTACACACCAGAAAGAGAGCATCTTCTTCAGCTGCCCAAGTACGGTTTCCCCCATCTTTCCCCTCTCTCCGTTTTTCCTTCTTTCAGGCCGGATTCGGGCGTTTCCCGACCAGAGAACATGCCGGGAAAAGCCGGGTTCCTCCTAGCTCCACGCAAACCAGGCATCCCAGGGGCATGGTGCGCGACGCATGCCCAGGGCACGGTCCCTGGCGCGGCCTTTGGGCGTGCGCGACATGGGGCACTGGTCCTAGCTCGACCAGGGCACGCGAGGGTCCTGGGAACCATGACGCGCGGGCCCTATTCATGGACAATCTATTTTGTCCGTGACTTTGTGATGCTAAATATGCAATTACGGAGGCTGTAGGACTCTGATTGATGATCCAAAAGAACCGTTGCGTCCGTATTAATGATGCAGACCTAATGAGACTATAAGGCTTAGGCTCCTAGGACTATTTAGTATAACTATAGCCTAAAAACTATAAAAATCTTCTAGATCTAGCTTAGAAGCGCACTAAGCAAGGGCTTATAAATCCTAAAAGGCAGATTTAGCCATTAATCTATAAGTCTAAGTAATGACCCATAAAGGGTAGAAAATAATACTTGAATCCTTCGTATTAATAAATATCTAGGTGTAACATCGCACATTAAAAAAAAAAAGAAAAGAAAAAGAAAAGCCTAAATAGAAGGGGGGCCAGATTTGATACTGGCACCCCCTCTCATTAAACAAACACGACAGACGTTGGGTCTGTCTTCCCGAAAGCAATAGAAAAAAAAAAAAAACTATGAAGAGGAAAAACCCGATGGGAAGAAAGGGGAAGAGGAGGAAGAAGAAAGAGAAGAAGGGAGAGGGGGAGAGAGAGAGAGAGAGAGAGAGAGCTGCATGTAGGCGTGGAAGGGAAAACAAGGGTTTTCCTGGGTCACTGGATTCCAGACCGTCGCTGGAGACGACGCCAACTCGGATCGATGATCTGACCAGTCATGTTGCCCAGCACGACGAGACGAACAAAACCCCCAAGGTTATTGGGGGATCCGACGTGATCTTGACCGTTGATTGAAGAGGGGAACGTCGCATAGTGAAGATTGGAGGCTTTGCGACTGATCTGAACCAATCCAGCCCATCCAATGGTGGAAAATGCATGGAAATGCATCTAGAAGGTAAGATCTACAAAACCCTATTCTTGATTTTGAGATTTTAGCTAAATCCGCACCATTGATGCTAGATCTAGGTCTTGTGGGTAATCCAACTGTCCATTTTCAAATCAAAGCTTAGGGATAAGTATTTTAGGGCATGATGTAGCTTGGATCACAAAAAAAAAAAACATCAGATCTAGGCTGAAAACTGATCGGACAATCTTAGCCGTCCGATCGGGTACTATTCACATAGTAACTTTGTGATGTCTGATCGTCAATCAGACACCACAGATGAGTTCTTCATCATCAAAAATGATAGAATGATTAAAATGATGTGAATTGGAAGTGAAACAGATTGGATAATCTAGGCCGTTCGATCTATCACTATTCAAACAAACACCTTATGATGTTAGATGAATGATTTGAAGTCGCAGATGGATTCCTGAACCCTAAATTAGCTTAGATATGATATAAAGTATGGAAAATAACATCCAGCTCTAAACCAAGAGTTGATCTAGATATGAATCATGAGTTCAGATCACTGAATAGTGAAAGTGACTTACAGTCGCTTAAGAAGAGTAATGGATAGCCAATCCAGGGCTAATGGCATGGATTGGAAATCCAGTAACTGTTCGTCATTAAATTAGCTATCAACCAATAGCTAATGAAACGCCTTTTGGACAGTAATGAACATTGTCACTTTGCCTTATGCCAAATAGTGTTAGGGAAGCTAGGAGAAGTCCTAGAATTGTATAACTGAACATGTGTTTGTATTGTTACAGAGGTGACTGATAAGGAGCGCGTACGCGAAGTGAATGAACTACTCGCGCCAGTGAATTAGAAGATCTCCAATTGAGGTAGGTGGAATTAAGATTGCTATGATTTTCGCTATATATGCACGTTTGTATGAATTTCAAGTATTTAAATGAATCTTTTATGTTTATATGAAAGATAAGATGAATGTGCATGCTGAAATTGAATCATGAATAAACGAGTTCTGCATAAGTTATGCATTATTGTAAACCAAGTGTGAGAAAATGTAAGACTGATACCAGAAAATTGTGAAGTGGCTCATATGAGCGAGCGGGGTCGTTATGATATAGGTGGGCCTTCGGGCTGGGCGAGCTAACGGTTTCTGGCTGGACGAGCTACCGATCCCTGGGATGTAGCCCCATTGTTTGGGGAGTTTGACGCATTCTGAGAGGTCATTATGATGTGGGCGGGCCATGGAGTCGTTATGATGTGGGCGGGCCTTCGGGCTGGACGAGCTACCGGTTCCTGGCTGGACGAGCTACCGGTCTCTCAGGAGTAAAGCCTTGAGGTGTGTCTTTGAGTTTGGTGTGTCTTTAGGTTTAACCCACTGCGCCGACTCACTGCGCTAAAGAGGATAATATTGTTTGCTGTGTACTTGATGCACACAACAACGCGTTGGTATTGATATGTGAAATGGCTCGTAAGAGCGAAGACTGGTATCAGGAAAATGTAAATGAGTTGTAAGTTTGACATGTGACTACATAATTTGCATTTTAAATGTGTTTTGTACTAATGCATTGGTATTCTTTCCATCTTGGCGTGGATTTGTGATTTTGATGATGTTAAATGATTTCAAGTTAAATGATAATTGAATTGTTGTTTGCATGATTCAGCATTGCTAAATTGATCTATATATAATTATCATGATTTTCGTTATATATAAAATATTGCATCTTACTCCACCTACACAAGCGATTGCCTGTTGAGGCATTGTTGTGGTTTGCAATGCCTCAGATATAGAGAATAGTAGTAGGTTTGGTATGTTGACAGTATCGCAGAACAAAAGACACTCAAGGAATAGGAGCTGCTTACTGACATGAGCACGCCAATAGAAACTTGGGAAGAGGACAGGTATAAAAATTGGTCGTTGAGTTGAAGTTGTTATATTAGAAATGAGAAAGAGATTGCATTGTATGTAATTATGTGAATTTGGAAGAATAATGTGACTGAGTTGTGCTGTGGAGGTTCTGGGTGTGTTGTTTTGAGGTAAAATGTTTTTATCTTGTTAGATGTATGAAAAAGAGATAGAGTCTCCATTTATATTTTAAAATCGTCAACAATGTTTATCAGGTACTTCGCAATGACATGCGTTAAATGTCATATGTCCGAAAAATAGAGGAAACTCTACTGGATTTTTGGTAGAAATGAGCGCTCGTTTCACTAAGAATCCTTGTTTTTATAGAAGGAAAAAATGACGCTCGGGGTGTTTCAAAGTGAATTTGAAAGAAAAGATTTTCCATTGCATTGCACTATTTGACAAAAATTATTTCAAATTGGATCGATCCTGCATTAGAAATTAGTTTGTATTTAAAATTTCATTTGAAAACCCGGGTCGTCACACCAGGGTTTCACTAAGATGGGTCAGGGTCGAGTAATGAAGAACGTGATTCGAGGAACATCGAGGTAGGTAGTTTGATACTGCTACATTTTTAATGCATTTTCAAATATACTTGATAAGTATGTAGTCTAATATTGCTACGTTTTTAATGCATTTCCAAATGTACTTGATTTATTGATCTTATATTATCAAGTTGTTTTCATAATATATGGTCTTGAATGTGATCATTTGCATTGAGATGATTTTATGAATGCATTGCTCGCATACTTTAGAATGGATGGCATAAATTGCATGAATTAAAACAATTGCATTGCCTATCCTCGAGGGTTGCCAAAAGACATTGGAGTGCCCAAAAGACACTAGTTAAGCAGTACTGAGGGCCAGGCAATGTGAGGGACCCAAAGAGGATATTGAAAATGATTGCATAAATTGCATGATTTGCGATTATTGCGATTCGGATAAAAGCATAACCTTGAGGGTTACCAAAAGACGCTGGAGTGCCCAAAAGACGCTGGTGAGGCAGTGTGAGGACCAGGCAATGTGAGGGACCCAAAGAGGACATGCTTTTTATATTTTACGGGATGATAAGCCTGGTGGGCACTATGCTAAAAGGAGGTACGGGGTTGGCCTCCCAGCCTCTACCACCAAAAGGGTGGATAGTATCACTGCCAAAAAGAGCATTGTCCCTTACCCGACTGCTGTGGTAAACAGGGACGACCACTGGAGGTGTTCACGGCACCCTTTTGGGGATATTCATAGTCGTCGTAGAGGCTATGGTGGATTCCAGCTGTATGCTGAGTATGAGTATAGTGGCCCTATGATTGCGGTGTGATTGATATGCATATAGCGTTGAGATGGTTGTATACGAGTACTCGTGACCAGTTGGTGTAACATGTACGCCGAGAGACTCATGCGCATGATACTAGCATTTGCTTGAATGAAGACTATTTTAAGAGTTTCATCATTATTATATTTGACTCACTGGTTTGATGCATTTGCCGAGATCTTCGTATATGGATCTATTGATTTCTATTTTAATCATATTTATATGACGCGATTTGCATACGGATTCCATGATTGAAATTGCATCAATAAGCTTATGTTTTATGCATAAATATGCATGTTTATAAAAAAAAGAAAAAAAAAAAAGAATCACTGATCTTTTGCATTAAAAAGCTCTTGGAATCATGCATGATGCATACTGTGTTTTCGAAATAGTAGTACCAGATCACCTACTGAGTATGAGAAATACTCACTCAAATATATTATTTTTTAGGATAGCTCCACTCACGAGTAGAAGAAGCATCAGAAAATGTTAGTACTACGATCAAGTAAATAAAGAAGAGACAAGTATGAATGTAAGTAAACTCTCTATCCCTTTGGATATGTATCTGTATTTATTTATAGTTGGGCTGTGAGCTGTGACTGGATAGACCTGGAAAGACATTTAGGATTACAGCAAATTTTCAAACACTACTTTGCTTATTGTGAAAATGACACTTGGGGTTTTCAAAATGAGTTTGAAACAAAAAGATTTTTTTTCGATGCATTGCATTGTTTCTAAAATGTTTTCAAATAGGGATCCCGCCTTAGGACTTAGTTATTGCAGTTAAAAATGCATGTGAAAACTCGGGTCGTCACACCATGAGCTTGGGCAAGCATCATTCGGTTCCAAATTCAGACTTCGAATTGTGATACCACAACAAGTTATGGTGGAAGTAGATTTAGATATAATTTACATGGTCAGTGGAGGACAATTACTAGAAAAGTTCTTTTAAAATAACTATTTCTATATTCGATAGAAGCACTATTTGATACTTCATTCTCATTTTTAATACTATTCAATTAGTGCCTTCTCAAACTCCAAATTTCCATGAGTTGAAGGTAGTTTCCTTACTTGTAGCCGTCATGTCGTTTAGGTTATGATCCTAAATGACACACACATTCTCTTCACTAGTGTTATATATCCATAACTGCAAGCTTACTTCTCTAGTTATGATTGATTTGCTTCAGTTACTCTATCATTTTGTTCATTACTTCATTGATCATGGGTCAACATGAAAGCATCAGTTACCATGTTCGATCTACAAAGCTAGCAGACACTGAATTTGATGTGTTCAATGCCCCCTGCAATGATAGCCTTTGTTTATGCAGGTCAGAGTGCCATTCAAGATATCCAGGCCACCATCCCTTCTACAAAGGCCTCAATTTTTCTGAAATTATTTGGAATTAATTGGAATTTTAATGAAAATCAACGTGGAATATTATATTTAATATAATATTATTTTTTAGAAAAGAATCAAGCCTTGAAACATAGATATTTGGAATCATACTAAGAAAACGAGTCAAAATGATTGTAAGCACACTGAAATTTGAGCTCAAGTGAAAAATCTCTATTTTTCTTAATTTTTGTGAATTTATATTTACCCATAGGGGTAAAATAGTCATTTTACTTTTGGGTGGGGTCCACAAAAGTTAGGTGAGCCGGGGAACAACCAGCACAAAGAATATCAATGATGAAGAATAAACATGATGAGGAATCTCTTTTGAATTTAATAAGAAAAGGGGAAAATCATTTAGAATAAAAATAATTCAAAATTAAATTAAAATAATTCAAAAACAAACCTATAAATACCTCCCCTAATATTCACACGAAATTCCCAAGCTTCCACACTCTCCCTCTCCCTTTCCCTTTCCCTCTCTCTTTCCTCCTCTTTCTCCTTCTCCTTCTCTTTCTTTTTTCTTTTTCTTTTCTTTTTCTTTCTTTTCTCTCTCCTCCTCCCTTTACATCTGCAAAGCACGTCTATGGACACACCCGAGGGGAATATTCCCCCAATTTGTTGAGCACGTCCACAGGTGTGTCGTCCCTGACAGACCCAGGGTTTCACCCTGGGTACTGTTTTTCAATTATACGTACTATTTAGACCATTGGAAATCAGATCTGAACCATTCATTCTGTTCAAAATTTCCCAAGCTTCAAAAGCCCTATAATTTCACAATGATTAGATGTGTATTCACTGGTGAAATCACCAAAAAACAGCAAGTCCGGCAACCCTATATTTTTCAATGATATTTTTTGATTCTGGATACTACAGGTAGGTACCCCTCATCTTCCTCTAACTATTCTGGTAATTTTCCATGTATAAAGATCACTGGACTGGATTTTTTATCGAGATTTTTTCAGTGAATCCAATATCGGCAATCAAGCTTGAAAACACCTATGAGATGTGAGTTTTGGGGAATTCTGAACTATTTGATGGATTCAAAGGGTCCCAAAACCCCAGGAAAGGTGTTGATAGTAAAATTTTATTAGATATTGGCCGTAGATCCAGGTTAAAAGAAAATGGACCATCCAAATCAAATGATCCAAACAGACTACATTGATTTGAGTCAAAGATGCTGTCTCAAAAGGCACGCAGGGAGATGCAAGAGCTCTCCTCCTAAGATGCTGCCTACGTCTCAAGGATGGAGACACCGGCAGCCCTATTTTGTCATGTTCTAACAGTCCAAATCAAATCTGGACCTTCAAAACTGATATGAAACTTCAAGTATCAATTCAGAGCTCATTTTAACTCCATATCAAGATAAAAAAGAATCTCTAAATACCTGGTGAAGGGTAGAATATAATGGAAACATAAAATTTAAGTTTTATTCACTGTAAATCAAAAAAAGTGATACTAATTCCCAAGATCAGTCAAATCTGACATGATCAAACCTTAGAATTCTTATCCATTAGTGACTTAATGATGTGATAACTTGAATAAATAGATTAGATGTAACTAATTCGGAAGATCTTAAGATCTTGACCATTAAAAGTAATAAAATCCTTAAAAAGTAATAATCTCCTTGATTAGATTGATCAAGGATGATCAAGAACTTTGAATAAGTATGGATGATGATCTAATGATAAGATCATGAGAAATGAATAGTCTGATATGGCTAATTTGGGATAGATTGAGATCTATGCCCTTAATTTTGATAAAATGGCTTAAAATCTTCTTGATTGGTTGGATCAAGAAAGATCAGATCATTTGATAAGATCAATCAATGATCTAGAGATGAGATTATATGAGATGATGTAAGAAAAATATGAAAAATCAAGATATAGGCCTTTGAAGGGATGAAAACCCTAGATCTAATGAATAAAAAACAAAGAGAATTATGATGAAGCATAACATGAGCATTGGAATTACTATTATTGTGAATGTCTTTATTTGCTTAGTAGATTTACTTGCTAAATTTACTTCTTTATGCTTTCCTATTATGTAAATTACATGAAAAATGTAATTAATGAAATATAGCTGGATAAGGGCTATAGTTAGTAGGACAATATGAGGATTATAAATCCTTGGGCCAAATTAAGAGAATAATAAACCCCATGAATGAGCCTCGCTCTTCCCCCACCTTCTAGTGACATTTGTTGAAGTCTAAACGCCTCATTACATGAGGATTGAATTAACCACTTTGTGAGCAGCTTTTAACTGGTAAACCTTAGTCAATTGGAAATAAGAGGAGCTGTCTAGAATTAGGAGTGCATAAATTATCTTCAACCAGTAAAACATTAACTGGTTGAATAATAATAAGATCATAAAAGGATGGTAAAATATCTAATCCTAATAAAAATGGTAATTAAGATAATCAAAGATCAAACAAGATCCATAAGGAGATCTTGAATGATCAAGAATAATAAGAATCATAATATTGTGTTAATTTGTATGTTTTTGAATTAGTGTAAATGTTAAATTCAAATATAGATCAATAGATTAGACCCTTGATCACTATGAACCAAGTAAAAGGATTAAAATCATCCTATGTAAGGATGATCAAAAGAACAACTATGAGGTATAAATGAGTTGAGGAATGACTGTATATATATATATATATATATATGATTTGACAGATATATGAAGGATATGATGATAAAGATCAATGGGATGATGGATTGTTGAAAGAAAAGGTAGGAGGACGTTAAGAATATATTCAGTGTAGAAGATACATGTATTTTACACATGATCTTATCCTGATAACTGCATATTGATGATAGTTGCCTTAGAATTATTTATGAATCAACAAATGATGTTGAAATGAATACAAAGTGATTGATTAACTAATTATAAAATTACTTAAGGCAACAAATGATGTTGAAATGATTACAAAGTGATTGATTAAGTAATTATGAGATTACTTAATGGATAGAATGAAAAGATTTGAACTACATAAGTTGGACCCCAAATATTAAGGAAAGAAGTTATATGCATGTCTTATTATAACCAGACACACAATCTGTAAGTATGAATTATTATTTTCCATACACTCATGGAGGCTAGTGATTTTGTTTTAAGATAAACTTATGCCTAGGGATGCCAATGCTAGGAGAGTTATGAGGGTTTGGCCACCTGCTCTTTGAAACTGATTATGATGATGATATCGTGCCCAAAGAGAGGCAAAATGTAGGGTGGGGCAATTATGAGAAGGTCGCCACTATGATAGCAATGGTTCCCCCCATACAAACATGGATCTGTATTTTCCACCATGGTATCAGTGGAGTATTGAGCAGTTATCCGGGCGCATTGTACGGATTGATATTGCAAGGATGGTAGTCCTTGATTATTTTACATTATGATGCAATTGATTATGGCATGATGAGATGCCTTATGTTATGGTATGATGAGATGCCTTATGTTATGGCATTGTGAGATGCTTATTTTATGACATGATAAGATGCTGAATAAAAGTTATTACTGATGTTGTATTGGAGGATGATTCCTAATACAGTATAATTATATATTAACACCTAGTGATAATATTGAAGTCAATTTGAAAATGAGATATTATTGATGATATTAATTATATTCATAATTTTAAATAATTTTATTTATATGTAATATATACATATAATTCATATGAAGAGTGAAGGATAAAATGGTTATTCAATGTATAAATTGATTTATATCATGGATATAAAGAACTATTGATTTTGAGATACATTGATTATATTTCTTAAATCCCTTACCAAGCATAGCTTGCTGGGATATTGTAAATGTTTGAATGTTTACAATATCTTAGATTCAGTTAAGAAAAATTGAGAGCTCAACACTTGAGGATAATCATCACCGAACTACTGCTTAGGGTATTTACTTTGAAGAAGATTGTATTGATTGTTTTGTAATTTGTATTGTAATATTTGGACAATGTATGTAATGACTACTGGGGCTGTGTATGTGAACCACTAGATTGATCCTGATTTTAATAAAAGTATTTCTATTGTTATTCAATGAAAATTTTATTTTATACAAAAATCTATGTATGATAAGTAATTTAAGGTGGCACTTGGGTTTTTGACAAATCAATTTCAAAGAAAATATGTTTCCGCTATTTGTATTTAAAATTTTTTTAAAATAAAGGACCTACCTTTTTAAATATTTATGAAAATGTGTTTTAAAAACCAGGGTCATCACACCTTCCGCCCCAAAGAGGCCTTCCAAGGGACCTATGTGGAAAGAATGCATCCTAGCATATATTATTGTTGCCATTTGCTACGTGTAATATCCTTAATTTTTAGGATAAAATAGAAAATTATTAAATAAATTAAAATAAAAATTTATGGATGAAATTTTTTCCTGAAAACATAATAATTTGAAAGTGCTCGTCGATAGGAGTCCAACGCCACCAAGAACGCAAAAAACGGAGCTCAAACGAGGGAGTTATGAGCCGTCAAAGTTGTAAGGGCAATTTTGTCATTTGACAGAAACGTATAACACAGGGGCCCAAATTGATAATGGCACCCCCGTCTTCCACACGTCTGTACCCAGATCCGGCAAAATCGCCGGAGAAGCCATGGAAAGAGGCGTGAATGGAAGAGGTTCTCTTCCCCTAGGACTCTAGGCCTATATCTACTCTCCCCAGGTTGCCAAAACGCTCCACTTTGAGCGTTTTCTCTGAGTGTTTACGCAAAACCCTAGCCCTGCAAAACTTGGATTTTCCAGCGAGTGGAGCCCCGGCAACACGAGCAACCACGGCTAGGTGCAAGGTAAGCCTTAAAACTATGTTTTTTAGTATTTATTAAATAGAGAAAATAATTAGAAAACCATTTAAAAATTAGGAAAAAATCAGATTTTTTTTAGGAACTTTGTGCACGCTACTGTTGGAGCGCGATTTCATAGACCAAACGTTGTCCGTTTGGAAATCGCACCGTCCAACTAGTGCACAAGAGACCCAAGAGCAAACCCTTTAAATTTGGGAGTGATCCAATGGTGGATTTCTCCAGAAAATCCAAAAACCAGTACCTAGGGATGTTTTTAGGAACTTGGGAAAAACCGTTTAAAAAACATGGTTTTTGGAGAAATCAATGCAAAAGGATGATAGAAATGGAAACTAGACAAAATTTGGAACAAAATGGTTCAAAAACCAAGTGATTTGGACACCTGTAGGGTCATCGGTGATGACCGGAAGCCGGTCGTCTTCTCAGGCGCCGGTTTCCGCATCGCTGGTGTAAACCGGTGTAAACCGGGCTGCCTGTGTAACCCAGTGTACACTGGGTGCCGGTGTAACCCGGTGTAAACCGGGCCACCAGTGTAACCCAGTGTACACTGGTCGCCGGTGTAAAGCAAGGCCGCTGGTGTAAACCAGTGCACCCTCCAAACACCCTATAAATTAATAAATATTAATTTATGAAGTATTTTCACTTAAAATTGATTTTTGGGAGCTAGAGGAGTCCAAATCACGATCCGAAAGATGCGTTGTGACCGTATTGACGACACGGACCTAGTTTTAACTTGAAAACTTATAAATGACCACTTTTTATTTAGAAAATTTTTTAAATAGTGATGTGACATGTACAGGTGTACTTGAATATACCAGTTAAAGGGAGTTATTAGCAAGCTAGTGGTCTCACACTGAGGTAGGTGACGACAACTAATGTTTTGTTTTGAATTTTAAACCATGTTTAAACATAGCATCATGTGTGATTGTGTTTTAAAATGCAATTATTATTTACCGTGGATTTCATGCGACATTGCGTACAGGATGGTTATTCCAAATTGAAATCTTTTACTGAATAAACTTATTTAAAATGCTTTTACAAGTATGATGTTAATTAGTTATGCTTAATTAGAGTTTTATTTCTTATTGTATATATAGAAAATACATGAATTTACATGGAAATGAGAATAGAGGCTTATTAGCTGGTCCTTTTATAGGCTAACCCCAGGATGAGGGGCATGTCTTGGGGATTGCAAGCTATAAGTGCTCTTGAGTTTTAGCATATACATATGATTTTCGTGTTTTATATTTGATGACGGGTGCTCTCGCCCGGTGGGCGTCATGCTAGGAGGGATAGGGCCGGCCACCCACCTTCCGAGATTATGATGTGATGAGTTTGTGATATGATAGACACCTACCCATAGATGGCATTCGGTAGGGGTTTGGTAACATGGATAGTCCACACTACCGGTCTGAGCCTTTCCATGGGGACAGACGCTAAGTCTCCCGTTATGGTGTCGACGGGGAGCGGCGGTGGTTGATACCCATGGAGGGTTGCCACTGCAGCATGATGGCCCATATTCTTATTATGTGTGCATGTATGATGAGCATGGTTATGGATGATATGCCTGGGTGTGACGACACTCAGAGGTTGACTACGTGTACTCCTGATCAGGGATGTTAGTGCGATGTGGTGGGACCCATTACCTTAGGGTGCCCTTATTCTGGATGTATGCTCCATTTTATTGATTCATGTCATGTTTTAACTCCGTGAATTTCATGTTTTAGCATATGGAATAAATTGGCATTTATTGAACATGGCATTATGATATCACTATCTTCATAACTGTTAGATTTTTCATCAGTATTGTTCATTATTTCTTTCATTTATTACATTAATTGTCTATGTACCTACACAAGCGATAGCTTGCTGAGGCATTGCTTTGTTTTGCAATGCCTTAGATCTCGAGCGCGATAACAGGAAAGGCAAGGCTGTTGAGAAGCCGTGAGAGTTGCTGAAGACCATTTTTCTATAGTATTAGATAGTGATGTGAGTCATTAAACAGGATTATCATTTGGATTTTTATTTTGGACTGTATATTTTATATTGGGATGTGATTTAGATCTTTGGACATATGTTGGACATTTATATGGGATGTTATGATGGATAGACCCTGGGCCATATTATTATTGTGTTTTGGACATTTATTTGATTTAAAATAAAGGCGCCTATTTATTTGACGTTGATTTATACGCGGATTATTTATTTATGTTTAAATTACATGTACGTCATTTTGAGAAAGGAAAACTAACACTCGGAGTTTTTAAGATAGGTTTAGTAAAATGTTGAATAAATCTTTTCTTATGGGATCCCAAATGCTCTTATTTAAATTGCCATTATAAAAAAAAAAAAAAATTGTCTTAAAAATCCAGGGTGTTACACTACGTCTTGTTGTCGCCGTAGCTAGTTATTGGGCCTTCAAGAATATTATACAGGATGACATCCTTATGTACCCTTTGTGGTCCACCCCTTTCCCAGACCCTGGATACGCCGTAGCTTTGTGCACTAGGCTACCCTTTTACAACGTCCTTATTTACTTAAAGAAACCTCCTGGCTCATCACTACAACCAATCTCATGCTACTTTTCCATGTTGTAGTATATAATAACCCCAATTTTTGTAAATATTTTGATTGATTGAATGTATGAATTGAAATTTTTGAAAACAAAACTAGAATGTGAGATTCCAAGAAAGTTAACTTTTTATAGAAATGGAATCAGGAGTTAAAATATGAATATTTGGACTATACTAAAAAAATTGAGTCCAACGACATAAAGAACACTAAAATCGGAGTACGGATGAAATTTTCTTATTTTTCTCAATTTTTAAATTTTAATTTCATTAAATAAGGGAAAATTGGCAATTTTACTTTATGTGGGCTCCATAAAAAGTTAGGGAGGCAATGAGTCATCAAGTGTGAGAATTTGTAATGATTAAATTTGTAATTATGACAAATCCACTTTTTAATAAAATAATAAAATATAAATAAAATATAAAATAATTAAGTAAATAAAATAAATAAATCTATAAATAAGTTTGAAAATTCCTACAAAATTTTTCTCAAACTCTTTCCCTCTTCCCTTTCTCTTTCTCTCTCTCCTCTCTCTTACTGGGAGCATCTGCCAAAGCAAGGCACCTAGATAGAAGATAGGCAAGTCCACCAACACATTGTCCCCAACCCAATAGATGCACCAACTGACCCCCCTTTTTTCCTATTTATCCTTCAGCACCGACACCAACTCCCTTTCCTCTTTCTCTTTCTTCTTTCCCTTTTCTTTTTCTTTTGCCTCCTTTCCTCTAGAGTTTCCCTCTTTCCTTTATGTTCTCTAGCAATCTGATTCACTAGTGGGCATAGAATGGTGTTTAAACCCAACGAAATCACCAATTTCCTCTCCTCCAATTGTTCTAGGTAACTCTCATTCCCTCTCTCTTTCCGTTTTTCCCTTTTCGGCATTCTTTTCCATCTCTCATCGACTAATTTGGTCTCACCGACCGGCGATCTGCCAGTTAAAAAGATTTGGTAGATCTAAATAGGAACTACATCAAAGATGGCTTAAATGGAAGATCTTAGTTGTTTGATGAACTCATGGGAACCAAAAAATCCCAAATCTATATATAAAAAAAGAGTGAAAATAAAATGAATCCTAGGTGTAGATCTAAAGGCAGTTGATCCGATGGTCTAGATCGGATTGTCTCATCGACCACTATTTTCTACTACTAAGATGTGTCCTGGAATGAATCTTAGAGATGTGCGACCCCAGCGAGTGTCCACTCATGCACAAAGCGTGCAAAGCGATCATAGTTCGACTGAGACGGCGCTGTGTTCTGAGAACCGCGAGCAACTTAGTGTGTTTTGGACACCAAGACACATCGATGTATTCTAGAATGCACGTCATGCTCCAATGCATCCCGATGACATTTAATTTTTATATTATCTTAACATATTTAAATTTTGACTGTTTAAAAGATCTGAAACACAAAATCTTAGATTTAGAGGGCTATGCAAGTCCAATTTGTGGTCGAAAAAGTTTGTTATGATGCAGACCTATTTATACAATAAATTTAGGTTTAGAAAATAGTTTAAGCTGGTCAAGACATATAAATCATAAAAGTAACTTAGATCGATCAGATCCTAAGAAATGATTAATTAGATAATATAGTAGAATATTAAGACTAATCTTATGATCAGATTACCTAAATACGTTTCAAATTATGATATGAAACATTGATTAAGATCAGAATCGTAGATCTGATAGATCAAAATTAGATCTGACAGTTAAATCAATACAAAAACTTTAGATGTGTAATCAAATAAATTGAAATACTAAAATTTAGTATAATTATATCTAATTGAGTCATAGATTGAACAATTAAAATAATTTAATAGTTACATCTACCATTAACATTGAGAAAAAATAGAATGGACAAAGATGATAATCAGAAACCCTAAATTTGGATGATTAAAAGATGATCCAACCGTTAGATTTATAGATTAATAATTTTAATATAAGAAACAAAACTATCTATAGAAGATAGATTAGTTGAGTATAAGAAACATCAATCGATCAAGACTATAAATTGATGATCAACAGTCAGAATCAAATGATTAGACAAACCATAAAGAAATATAACTATGATTAGAGAATGTCAAATGCAAGATCATCTAAATTTATGATGATTAGAAATAAAATTAATCAAATATATTACTAAAAGAAAGAAAATAACCCAATACTATTCATGTAATTTGATAGATATACCAGATTATACCTACAAAAAAGAATACGATTTTGAAGGGATTGGCTACTCGTTACGAGGTTAGTGGAATCTTAAGAAAGTAATTTCTAAATTGCAAAATATGTGTTCTAAACATGACCTTATTTAATATTATGATATTTATAGAATTTAAATTGTTCATCAAATAGAATAATTACAAATTAATGCTTACAACTATACATCATTATTTGAAAACCATGATTTGAGTTTACATTATCTGTATGTCCATGAAATTATATTTTTGTACATAAGTACCAATTATATTATCTATTTATTCATGAATTTAGATTGATAAATTACATTCTTAGTACACAAGCACCCAATAAATGAGGATGATGATATTGTTATGAATTTTATATATGGACAAGCAAATAGCTTAGTAGTATCATTATTTTACATCTGGACATGGAGGCTTATGGGTTTTGTTTTTTACGGGCATAGGCCTGGAGATGCTATGCTAGGAGAGTTATGAGGGTTTGGCCACCCACTCTCTGAAACTAATGATATATGGATACCTTGCCCAAAAAGGGGTTAAAAGTCGAGTGAGTCAATTATGGGAAGGTCACCACTGTAAAAGTCCTGTCTCCTTATATATGCAGTGACATTATGTATTTCCACCATGGTATCAGTGAATTATTTGGTAGTGATCCTGGCTAGCAGGTTTGGATTGCACTGCAACATAGTAGTCCTTTTATTTATTACACTATAGTGTCAATGGTATGGCATGATGATAAGTCTGATATGAGTTCATTACTGATATATGTACAAATGAATGTGGACCAATAGAGTCTGGATGAATATGGACCCCATATAATTAGGGGCTTGGTTATTATTGATCTTATTCATTATTTTTATGATTTTAACATGATATATATGTAGTGGTGTTATTATATATGGATTAATGTGGGAGCATGTTTGCAGAAGATTACATATGAGAAGGATTATTTGATAGAATTTTCTTTTCATTGAATAGCTCATGGAAATTGAATTACTTCACTCAAAATGAATATGTTGGATATGAATATTTGAATTATTGAGAAATTATAAATTTATATCTCATATTTTAAAGTCCATATGCTTCTTAAATCCCTTACCAAGCATAGTTGACTGAGATATTGTAAATGTTTGAATGTTTAGGAGCGAAAGGATATAACTTGAGGATATCGGCAATATTACATCTAATCAAGGGTACATACCTAGTTACATTCATTGTATTGAGACATGTATTATTTAGTTAGATGTTTGGATTGTAAGCTTTTGACATGTTATGTAATAAATACAAGGAGGTTGTGTATGTGAACCACTGGATTGATCCTGTTTTCAAATTTTGTTCAATATAAATATGTATTTTCTAAATTACACACACACACACATGTAGTGAGAAGGTGAATGTGACAACTAGGCTTTTAAAAATGAATTTCAAAGAAATTTTTTTTCACTGTTTGATTTTCAACTTGTTTTCAAAACAAGGGCCCTACCTTGCTAAAATAAACATGAAAAAGTGTTATAAAATCCTGGATTGTCACAATTGGTATTAGAGCACAGTTTATCTAGTCATTTCCAGCCTCATATGTCCAATAATAAGTGTAAACAATCCAAATATAAGATAGGATAAAAGTGAGTTAAATGGTTAACTCATGTATGGATGTTGAACTTTGAGTAGATGCCACCTAAGAGAGCAACTAGGAGGATGGCTCAAAGAACCATTGATTCCAACGTTGAAAATAATACACAAGGGAATCAAGTGGTAGAAATAGTTACACAAATATTGTAGGGCATTCTTCCCATATCTACAACACACTCAGACACCATTACAGCCTGTAGCAGTGCAAAATACTCTGACTTAGGCTCAACCTGAAGTTATGCCCAGCACACCTATTCAGAGACAGAATGCCCCAACTCTAATACATGATCATTCTTCACCCATATCGAGTGCAATAGTAGGGAGTTCAAAAGGAACAAATGATAAATTAGAAAAGATGGCGGAGAGATTTCAAAAAATGGTCCCAGCCTTTATAGGAAAAGGTGAAGTAGAAAAAGCTGAAGAATGGATCTTCAATGTAGAGAAAGCATTTGAAGTAATGCAAATCCATGTGGAGGTGAGAGTCAGGATTGCCACTTACATAATAAAACAAGAAGCAACATTCTGGTGGTGATCGGCAAGACAAACATATTTTCGAAACCGAGAGGACATTTCTTGGGAAGAATTTAAAGAAATATTCAACAATAAGTACTTTCCTCTCCACATGCAGGTGATGAAGGAAAGGGAATTCTTAAGTTTGCATCAGGGGAACCTCATTGTAGTAGAATACAAGAATAAATTTGTTCAGCTGAAGAGATTTGCACCAACTATCAGCGCTACAGATAGACAAGCAACTAATAGATTCCTGAAAGGTCTACACCCTAGACTAAGGACTAAAGTTCTAAGTAAGAAACCCATGACATTAGCTGAATGCATAGAAGTGACCTCTAAATTTGAGGAAGAGTACAAGAAAAATCTGACCATGAATTGTGGGGAGATGGGAAATTACAATCCAAGGCCTTTCAAAAAGAGCAAAAGACCCATGGAAACATTCAGGCCACAAAGAAATCAAGGACAATACGCAATAGGACAAAACAAGAAACAATGTCCTAAACGCAGAAGATTCCACCCTAGGAATGTATGCTTCAAGCCAAGGCAACAACAGCAAAGACCTCCTATTTCAGTTTTAAAATTGTGAAGAACTTGGACATATTGCTAGTGTATTCCCTAAACAACTGGCAGTTAAGGAAGTCAAACCAGAGAATATTCCTCGATAGCCATGCCAAAGTTTTATTTGATTCAAGCTCTATGCTTTCTTTTATTTCTTATGCATTTGCATCAAGTATGAATTTACAAGTAAAAAATTTGAGATTCAGAGTAGACATGATAACCCCAATTAATGAGTTAGTTATAGCACAAGATTTCATTCAAGAAGTACATATGAAAGTTATTTGGAAGAGGATGGACACTGATTTTATTTTACTTAACATAATAAACTTAGATATCATCCTAGGAATGGATTGGTTAGCAAAATACTGGGCAGTGATGGATTGTCGCAAAAAGAAAATCAAATTCTGTATACTTGATGAGAAATAGTTTTGCATGGGAGACAAGACACTATAGGCACATGTATCATATTGGCTACAAAGGAGGTTATACACATCTCTAAAGGTTGCCATGCATTTCTGGCAGCTATGGTTGCTATGGATGTTGAATGACCTAAGATTGAGGAGATTGATGTAGTTAGAGAGTTTCAGGATGTCTTTCCAAAGGAACTTTCAGGATTACCACCCTAATGAGAGATCAAGTTCACCATTGAATTATTGCCTAGTACGACTCCAATTTCTAAGGCACCTTATATGATGGCTCCATCTTAATTGAAAGAATTTAAGAGTCAATTATATGAATTATTAATTAAAGGGTTTACTCGACCAAGTAGTTCACCTTCGGGAGCACCGATCCTTTTTGTCAAGAAAAAGAATGGATCGATGCGGTTGTATTGACTGCAGAATGCTGAATAATGTTGCTGTAAAGAATAAGTAACCTCTACCATGCATTGATGATCTTTTTTTATCAACTTCAATAAGCTAAAGTCTTTTTCTGAGATTGACTTGAGATCAGGATATCATCAGTTGCGAATCAGAGATGAGGATATATTCAAGACTACCTTCAGAACTCACTATGGACATTATGAATTCTTAGTTATGCCATTAGGTCTAACAAATGCACCTGCAATGTTCATGGACTTAATGAATCGAGTCTTTCGAGTCTTCTTAGACAAATTTGTGATTATATTCATTGATGATATATTGATTTACTCTATTAGTATCAAGGAACACCAAGAACACTCACAAATTGTGTTAAACACTCTCAGAACTCAAAAAGTGTATGCCAAATTTAGTAAGTGTGACTTTTGGTTAAAGAAAGTCAATTTCTTAGGCCATGTAATTGTTAAGGATGGTGTAGCAGTTGACCCTACAAAGGTAGAGGCAGTGATGAATTCAAAAAGGCCTAAGACAGTCACAAAAATTTGCAGTTTTCTTGGTCTTGTTGAAGGGTTTTCTCGCATAGTCCTACCTTTGACTGCATTGACAAGAATGGGTGTACAATTCATTTGGACTGATGCATGTGAGTCAAGTTTCCAAGAGTTGAAGAAGAGACTGATTACGGCACCAATTTTGACTCTTCAATTCGGAAGTGGAGGTTATGAAGTTTATTTTGGTGCTTTAGGAAAAGGCTTGGGAAATGTACTAATGTAGCATGGGAAAGTCATAGCTGACGCTTCATGACAATTGAAGAAGCATGAAAAAAATTATCTAGTACACGATTTGGAACTTGCAGTGGTAGTGTTTGCTTTAAAATTTTGGCAACATTACCTAAACGGTGAAAATTTTAATGTCTTCGCCGACCATAAAAGCCACAAGTATACTTTCCTGCAAGTCAACCTTAATATGAGACAACAAAGATAGATGGACTACATCAAAGACTATTATTTCACCATCCATTATCTTCCTGAGAAGGTGAACATAGTCGCTGATGCACTAAGTAGAAAATCCAGTGCAATACTTGCAAATATCACTATTAAATCAGCCTTTGTGGATCAGATATTAAAATCTCAAGAAGATGATGCAATGACTCAAGAATTGTGTAAAAAGAGTGGTTTTTGCGAAAGTCAACATGGAGGTATCTTTTTTCAGGATAGACAGGTGGTTCCATCATTGACGGACTTGAGAAGAGAACTATTACAAGAAGCACATCAGTCAATATTTTCTATCTATCCTGGAGGCACAAAGATGTGTAAGGACCTAAAGAAGAACTTCTGGTGGGAAGGAATGAAAAGTGATATAGGTGACTTTGTAGACAAATGCTTGACTTGTCAACAGGTGAAAGCAAAACATTAGAAACCTGTAGGAATGTTACGGATTGGAACTTCCTAAACGAAAGTGGGACCATATCATTATGGACTTCGTTGAAGATTTTCCTAAGACATGTGATGGCTATGATATGATTTGGGTGAAAGTGGACAGATTGACAAAGTTGGCACATTTCCTCCTGATCAGACAAAACCAATTAGTGGATAGTTTAGTTAAACTATAGGTAAAGGAGATTGTAAGCCTTCATGGAGTACCATTATCCATTATCTCGGACAAAGATGGTAAATTTACTTTTATATGCTGGAAAAGTGTTCAAAAGGTAATGGAGATATCACTTAGATTCAGTATAACATTTCACCTAGAAATAGATGGTCAATTGGAAAGAACTACTCAGATCTTGGAAGACATATTGAGAGCATGTGAGTTAGAATGGAAAGGAAACTGGGATGAGCATCTTCCACTTGCCTAATTTGCGGACAACAATAATTTTCATGCAAGCATCGGTATGGCACCCTATGAGGCATTATATGGGGGACCATGCTAATCACCGACTTGTTGGAGTGAGGTTGGAGAAAGAGGGTTAATGGCATCAAAACTTGTTGAACAATGTGCAGACAAGGTTAAATTAATTAAGAAGAGGATATTAATCGCTCATAGTCAGCAAAAGAGTTACGCAGATAAAAGGCATAGGAACTTAGAGTTTGCAGTTAAAGACCATGTATTTCTAAAAGTCTCACCTATTAAAGAATTATGAGGTTTGGAGAGAATTGGTATGGTAGCTTACAAGTTAGCATTTCCACCACAACTAGTGGAAGTATGCAAGTATTTCATGTTTCGATGTTGAGAAAGTATATACTAGATGCTACACATATACATCAAAAGATGTTTGCTAAATTAAAACAAGATTTAACCTTTTAGGAAAAGGCAATACGAATTTTGGACTACAAGGAACAAAAGTTAAGGACAAAAATGATTCCATTAGTCAAAGTTATGTGGCAACATCACTCAGTTGAAGAAGCCACGTGGGAAACTAAAGGCAAAATGAGGGAAACACATCTTGAGTTGTTTGCATATTAGTGTTGTGGTAAATTTCGAGGACTAAAGTTTTGTAAGGGGGAAGGATGTAATAACCCCAATTTTTATAAATATATTTGATTGATTGAAGGTTGAAAATTTTGAAAGTAGAACTAGAATTTGATGTTCTAAGAAAGTTAACATTTTATAGAGTTTGGATGAAAAATCCATATATTTTTTTATTTTTGAAATTTAATTTCATTTAAAAAGGACAAAAATAGTAATTTTACTTTTATGTGGGGTCCATAGAAAGTTACATAGACCATGAGTCATCAAGTATAAGAATCTATAATGATTACAAAACTTTTTAATAAAATAATACAAATAGATAAAAATAAAATAAATAAGTCTAAAAAAATCCTGTGAAATTTTTGTCAAACTCTCTCTCTCTCTCTCTCTCTCTCTCTCTCTCTCTCTCTCTCTCTCTCTCTCTCTCTCTCTCTCTCTCCACCAGGATGGAAAATAGGCATCCACTGACGCATTGTCCACTGACGCATCGTCCCCGACCAGACAGACGCATCGATTGACCCCCCTTTTTCCTGTTTATCCTCCTACAGTGGGACCAACATTGGCTCCCTTTCCCCTTTCTCTTTCTTCTCCCTCATTCTTCTTTCCCTTTTATTTTCCTTTTCCATCCTTCCCTCTCTAGTTTGCCTCTTTCCTTTCCATTCTCAGGCAACCCCATTCACCGGTGAGCACAGAACGATGCTTGAACCCACTGGAATCACTAGTTTCGTCTCCTTCGACTATTCTATGTAACTTTCTCTCCCTCTCTCTTTTCGGTGTTCTTTTCCATTTCTCATCACATGATTTGGTCTCACCAGCCGGTGATCTACCGGTGAAAATAGATCCAGTGGATCTAAATGGGAACCACCTCAAAGAATACTCAAATGGAAGATTTGAGCCATCCGATGAACTTGTGGGACCCCAAAAACCCAAGATCTAGAGGTGGGTGATCCAACGGTTCAAATCGGATTGTCTCACCGATCGACATTTTCGGCAACCAAGATGCATCCTGGAACATATCTTGGAGATGCGTAACCCCATTGAGCATTTGCTCATGCACAACACATGCAGAGTGGTCGCAGTTCAATCGAGATGCCACTGCGTCTTGATGAATTAGAGGTTAGAGGATTCTATATCAATGGAACAGCTACTGTTCCACTCCACTGCGGTCTCTTGAACTGAACTTTGTTGCCTTCCCGTGCACAAAGTGAATGGGCGTTGTGCCATGGATGCCATTTTAATTATGGTGCTTTCTTAAATTTCATACGAACCGTGATGCAGCCCGGTGTGTTCTGGACACCAAGATGCACCAATGCATTCTAAAGCAAGCATCACGTTCTAATATGTACCGATAACATTTAATTTCTTTATTATTTTAACATATTTAAATTCTAACTGTTTAAAAGATCTGAAACAAAAAATCTTAGATTCAGAGGGCTATACAAGTTAAATTTGTGAACCAAAAAGTCTGTTGGGTTCATTTTGATGACGCAGACATATTTATATAATAAAATTTAGGATCAGAAAATAGTTTAAGTTGATCAAGACCTAAAAATCATAAAAATAACTTAGATCGATCAAATCAAAGGTGATCAGATCCAAAAAATAATTAATTAGACTATGTAGTAGAATATTAAGACTAATCTCATGATTAGATTGCCCAAATACATTGCAAATTATGATCTGAAACATTGATTAAGATTAGAATCAGACATCTCACAGATTAAAGTTAGATTTGACTATTAGATCAATACAGAAACTTCAGATGTGTAATCAAATAAATTGAAATATTGAAATTTAGTATAATTATATCTAATTGAGTTATAGATTAAATAATTAAACTAATTTAATGATGAGATCTACCATTAACGCTGAGAAAAATAGAATGGACATAGAAAATAGTCAAAAACCCTCAATCTAATCAATCAAAAGATGATCCAATAGATTAATAATTTTAATATAAGAAAACATACTATCTGTAAATAATAGATTAGTTAAGTATAAGAGATATCAAATCATGGAGACTAGGAATTGATGATCAACGGTCAGAATCAAATGATCAAGCCAATCATAAAGAAATATAACTATGATCAGAAAAGATCAAATGCAAGATCATCTAAATTTATGATGATCAGGAATAGAATAAGTCAAATGTTTTACTAAAAGAAAGAAAATAACCCTATATTATACATGTAATTTGACAGATATACTAGATTACATCAACAAAAAAGGAATACAATTTTGAAGGAATTAGCTACTCATTACGAGGTAGGTGGAATCTTAAGAATGCATATTTTTTAATTGAAATATTTGTGTTCTAAACACGTTCTTATTTAATATTATTATATTTATAGAATTTAAATTATCCACCAAATAAGCTAATTGCAAATTAATATGCTTAAATTGTTTAAGATGTGTAATGATTTAGTTAGAATGATATAATGATTTTATGCTTATAATTATTCATCATTATTTGAAAAGCATGATTTGAATTTGCATTATCTGTATGTCCATAAAATAATATTCTTGGTATATAGGTACCAATTATATTATCTATTTATTCAAGAGTTTAGATTGATAAATTACATGCTCAGTACACAAGTACCCAATAAATAAGGATGATGATATTGTTAAGAATTTTATATATGGACAGGCAAATAGCTTGCTGGTATCATTATTTTACATTTAGACATGAAAGCTTGAGGGTTTTGTTTTTGACAGACATAGGCCTGGAGATGCTATGCTAGGAGAGTTTATGAGGGTTTAGTCACCCGCTTTCCGAAACTAATGATATATGGATACTTTGCCCAAAAAGGGGCTAAAAGTCTAGTGGGACAATTATGAGAAAGCCACCATTATAAAAGTCCTGTCTCCCTATATAGCTAGTGATATTATGTATTTTTACTATGGTATTAGTGAATTATTTGGCAATAATCCTAGCTTGTGGGTTTGGATTGCATTGCAGCATAGCAGTCCTTTTAATTTTTGTACTATGGGGTCAATGGTATGGCATGATGATATGTTTGGTATAAGCTCATTACCGATACATGTACAAATGAGTGTGGACCAGCAAAGTCTAGATGAATATGGACCCCATATAGTTAGGGGCATGGTTATTATTGATTTTATTCCTTACTTTTATGATTTTAACTTGATATATATGTACTGGTGTTATTATATCTGGATTAATGTGGGAACATGTTTGCAGAAGATTACATATGAGAAGGATTATTTGATAGAATTTTCTATACATTGAATAGTTCATGAAAATTGAATTACTTCATTCAAAATGAATATGTTTGATATGAATATTCAAATTATTGAGAAATTGCTAATTTATATCTAATATTTTAAATTTCATATGCTTCTTAAATCCTCTACCATATAACTTGCTGAGATATTATAAATGTTTGAATGTTTATAATATATCAGATACACATAAACAGCAGTGGAAGGATATAGCTCAAGGATATTGGCAATATTACAACTGATCAAGCGTACATACCTATTTACATTCACTGTATTGAGACTTGTATGTTTAGTTAGATGTTTGGACTATTATATAATAAATACAAGGATGCTGTGTATGTGAACTACTAGATGGATTCTGTTTTCAAAATTTTGTTCAATATAAATATGTATTTTCTAAATTAAGTATATATATAGTGAGAAGGTAAATGTGACAACTGGGCTTTTAAAAATGAATTTCAAAGAAAACATTTTTCACCGTTTGATTTTCAACTTCTTTTAAAAAACAAAGGCCCTACCTTTCTAAAATAAATATGAAAAAGTATTATAAAAACCTGGATTATCAAATAGGAAGTCATTAGAAGTGTTACAAACAACAGTATTTTCCTCTCCTTTTTGTTTACATAGAACGGTGATTGATGAAGTACCTATATAGCTTGCAAAGTTTGAGGGAACTGGTAGGCCCAATTAACAGGGAATCACTCAGCATGAGCACCTAGCCTGGTGGCAAGCTTCGCTTCTTCCAGCCTTAATATAATATTAATCGTCACATTAATCAATTTCTACCAGTTGCTAACCAAATTTCTTTCAGACGTTAGATGTGCCTGTGTTTGACGTGATTGAAACATTTCTAGCAAAGAAATGTCACTTCATCCCTGGACATCCACTTTGTATAACAGCCCGTAGTTTGACGTGATTGCTCGGAGAATTGCCGGGTTATAATTTCTTCGACGCACATTGGCAGCCTTTACGGCAGTCATCGCTGTATGCATTCCTTTCTTTGGTGGTCTGCTTGGGTTTTTCGGAGGATTAGCATTCCCTCCGGCTTCATATTATGTGAACAAGTGATTATTACCAAATCATTGTTGATCATGTCCGACGTTCTTTCGTTGATTCAATTATTTCATTTTACAGTTCCCTTGAGTCATGTGGGTCATCCTCTGCAAGCCAAAGAGGCTCAGCTTCCATTGGAACGCATCCTGGGTATGTGCAAATTAAGATCTATGTATAACTCCCAGTTAGTGGGTTACAAAGAGGCACCGGTATACTAACCTTGATTTTCTGCTTTTAAATTGAGGTTCTATGTTGTCCTGGCGCAACGGTAAAATTATCATCATGTAACCTTGAGGTTACGGGTTCAAGGCATGGAAACAGCCTCTTGCAAAAATGTAAGGTGAGGCTGCAGACTACAGATCCTTGTGATCCGCCCCTTCCCCCAATCCCGCGTATGCGGGAGCTCCCAGCATCAGGGCTGATGTTTTTAATTCATATTCTATGTTCCTAGGAGTTCTATTAATGATCCCATCACCTATCGGAGGATTGCGCAATATCATACTCATGGCAAATGATTACAAGTTCATCTCTTACATCTTAATCAGTACATGTCTGGATGCAAATTTTCTTGGAAGCATGACAGTTTAGAATTAACATGTGATTGGTAGCCTATATTGAGCTTTGTTTATATGTAATCTTTGCAAAGCATTCGTCCATTGGGTCTGGATATATATGTCGTAATTGGTACAAGTTGAAAACGAAAATTTCTTTTGGAAGTGCATCTTGAGGTTTTGAACATCATCATATCTAACAAATTTGGAAGAAGCCACTGGCCGCATTTGGTCCCACAGTACAGATATGCTCAGATAATCAAGAACACTGATCTAATAGGTCATTATGTTTTTCAGCAAGCTCATTGATAAGACGGCCTATTTAGTGAACTTTTGTTCCAAACGTACAAATGACAGGGCATCGTAGTCATTCAATCAATGGTTAATATAGATTTGTCAGTTTAAAATCCACATACAAGTATCAGACAAATTTGATCCGCAAATTAAAATGAATTGAATTAATCCGACCATTAAATCTGCATGAATATGTCCGTCGAATATTTTTTAAAAATCAAACTGAAAGATGGTATAAACAGTGGATGTTAACTTCTGTTTGAAAGATCTAGCTGTTAATCATGTTCGGCATCCCAAAATAGGTGACTCATGAAACAATCATCGCATTTGATGATCCTAGCTACTTGTTCTTTTCTTTTTTTTCAAGTCAGTGACTCTAATTTCAACTTCAATAAATTAAGTTATAAGAATTCATTATTCTTGAAATTTAGTATCCGACCTCTATGGGCATTCTGAATAACATTAATGCTTAGATTTTTAAAAAGAAGCCAATATCTACCAGTCTACATCACTTACGAGGGATGGATGGATCTTTGTCCAATATGTATCTGGGTGGATCGGATGGGGTTCAATCCACTTACCAATTTTGCCGGCACTACATCAAGTACGCCGGCTGGAAGATGAGCGGCTTTGATCGCCAACATATTAGCCCAGTTAACAGAAGTTTCCTTCAGATCATAGATTTAGCGATTCTTAACAGAAGCTACAATAAACCTTCAAGCTCGATTAACAAAATTAGAGGCCCACAAGCTGGGCAACAAAGAAACTTTCCAATACGTATCGGATACCTTCAACAGAAGGTGGCTGAATAAGAAGAACACAGAATTCCTATTTCTCCAACCCAAACACTGCTGCTCTTGCTGGGCACGGTGCGATGACTTTTCACCAAGAAGCTGCAAGCTATCAATCTGAGGCCCTTCAACTATCCTTACTGGAGGTGGGCAGGGGCAGCCCCAGTGCACGAAGTTCCCACCGATGCAGGGTCTGGGGAATGGGCGGACCACAAGGGCCTGTAGCCATGCATTTTTGCAAGAGGCAGTTACCACGCCTTGAACCTGTGACCTCAAGGTCGCATGACGACAACTTTTACCTTTGCGTCAAGGCTCCCCTTCTAACTATCCTTACTGGAGATGATTTCCTAAAATTCGGAAAGTTTCTAAACTGTGAGAAAAATAGTGGGACTATTGGCATGACGTAGCAAACCGTGGATAAACATATCCCTTCACAACGATATTATCCATTGCTATTGATTGCCATAAAACATGGAAATAGTAAGAAAAATGGTCGAGACCATGGCCTCTGTTCTCCAATAACAAATCAACAGTTGGAGCAACCCCATGTTAACAGCCACAATAAAGACAAGTAACAAATAAGAGTAAACATCCCAGCAGGTTACTCCGTTGCAAGGAGCAGTTTGATCATGCTGTGCTAATGTGTAAGCATATTATTGTAAGCAGGTGAAGCTGGTTTTGTGCATGAGGATGATCAAGATAATTATTCCTACAAGTTTGTACCTAGTAAATATGCAAAGCAATGAAAAACCTGCTCTAATATAGATATACTACACTGATCAGTAAGTACAAGACACCATGGAAGAAAATTAAGAGAGAAAAAATGTTAACCGTTGCTGCTGAATTCCTTCTGGAGGTCTTGAAATGATATCGTTGCAGAGCCTCTCCTTTTTGGCTTTTGTTGTGACGGGTGATCTCTCCATCCAGTCATGTAGATGACCTACAATGACAAGCATGCTCTTGGTTACAACCACCACATATTAAGCTCAAGAAAGATGTTGACATACAACAAATAGTAAATCATACTTCACTGTCAAAAGAAAGTAATCATCATCATCAAGACCTTATCCGAATTAGGGGTCGGCCACATGAATCTTATTCCTTCATTCCACTCTATTAAATACCATGTCTTCATTTAGTCCCAAAGAAAGTAATCAAAACAAAATAAAAAAGAGCCAGAAAACTTCCTTTTATTGAGAAGCTAATAAATTTTATTAACGGAATGAAGAAAAAAATCTACGAGGAAGAAAATACCCAGTGTAAATTGTCGTACCAAATGGACCCTTTAGCAAGAAATGTGCTATACAATGTTGATCTTGGGATATCAATAAAAGGAAAACTCATTAAGCGATGAAACTGCTCTAATCTCTCCAGTGATAGGATCCACTTCAAAGGAACTGGAGGGCATTTGAAAGAATTACTCTTAAAAGTTAATTTACCATCTAAATGTTCTATAAACACCTTAGAGCCATACTAATATCATGTACAGAAGACTCTTTCTACGTAATTGGCCCTGAGAATGGTATAAAGTCCCCGCCTAAATGATTCCAAACACCATCAACACCAGCAGAACCAAGATCATTAAGGAAAAACCATCAAAATTTAAGTCCAGGCCACCCCAAGTTGGATGTACCCATAGAATCAGTCTCTTCATTTTGCCACATCTAGAAAATATCTCGAATGGGGTAGCCAAGAAACTCCTTCATGCTCAAAGCCCCAAAAAATTAATGTCCTTTGAATCTAACAGAGAAAGAATGCTTTAAATCTAACGACTCAGTTTCTGTCAAATGGCAGTGACACAAGTGAAGCAATTAGTGGACCCAAGTTTGAGTGATAGAGATGTATGGAATTCTTAGTCATGCATAGGTTATATAAACTCCATATAATTGCACTTGTTTTCCTTAATTTGTGGAATTCTTAGTCATGCATAGGTTATATAGTCCATACAGTTACACATGGTTTCCCCAATTTGTGGAGCCATGAACTGCTGCACGCATACACAACTGCTAGGTAATCTTGTCCATTCAATACATCAGATTCTTTTGGGAAATGGATAACAGTTAATTATGGATAATCTAAAAGAATGGATTCATCACAAACGCTACACTCATCCAAAGATTGGAGGATAGACTGCACATCTCAGATTGATGAAATCAATCACCAAGTTTCAAACAAGGAAACCACAAAACACGCAACCCATAAGATATGCTCAAACAGGAGTTGAGATCATTTTGATAACGCCAATGGTCCAAACTACTTTTCTTGGGTTTGAAATAGACAGCTATAGATTTTTCATAATGATGGTAACAAAGACTATCCATTGGATGGTCAATATTTTCACTATACTTTTTGTCATTACCTGAAAAGTTGCAGGAACTGTGCCATCCTCTCCTCCAAACATTGACTGATACACTGCAGCAGTTGCCAAAGCTGTCTCCTTCTTTAAAATCTGACAACATTTAAACACAGTTATAAATTTCCAAAAGGATTTTTAGGAACTACACTGTACCCTCTAAGAATAATATTTGGTGGATGATACAGCCCATATGCATCAGAAGAAAATGTTGAATTCACTGAGATTTTATCACCATAAACAGCCCATGTACCAGCAATCCAAAAAGATCACATAATTGCACTTGGGACTATCATATGGAACTGACCAGAAAGAACATACATGCTTTATTGATGCACATCTTTCTAAACTAGCAAGAATGGAGAAGTTTCATCTTATAAGAAGCCTCACACTGTTTCTCTGCAGCAGCGCATTTGTCTCACCCATTGCCCGCAGATGCTCAATCAGCTCCAAAGCTACATTGCATTTGCAGTTCATGGTAAGAATCAGGTATTTTCTCACGACTGATTGGAAGGAAAGATCTTATAACCTAGAAATATTGTGGCAGCTTAATTGCTTGATTACATGATGCACAAGGTTCATTTTACAGCTAAAGTTACTACTATATTCCATCGCCATCAAAGTAGAATATAGATAGCATCCAGTTTAATGCAGTCACTTAATGAACAAAATATCTATCCAGGTAGATGTGTACGCAAAGAAAGCCCTCCTGTTCTCAAAGACTCCTAGAAAGAACTACTGCAAGTCACTTATTGCAACAAAATTATCTTTAGCTTTTTAAAACTATGGCAACCCCAACATGACATGAATCAAAAACTGACATTCGCTCAAGCTAGGGCGTTCCCCATAAACGACGCGCTGCATCGGATCCCGGGTGCTGTGAAAAATAGGCAAGGGTTGCTAGGGCGTTCTCCCAGAAGCGACACGCTACATTGGATCCCAGATGTAGTGAAAAATGGGCAAGGGCTGCTAGAGCGTCCCCTCGAAAGCGACGCGCTGCATCAGAACCCAGGTGCAGTGAAAAGTGGATATGGGTTCATACCATGGAGGTCAAGAAAGGCGATAGTAAATAGGGTATCTCTAGAACATAAGATTCGCATTGCTACATGGAATATAAGGACATTGACAGGTAAGAGTTTGGAGTTAGTAGACACAATGAAACGTAGGAGAGTCAACATCGCTTGTATCCAAGAAACCAAGTGGAAAGGGGCTAAAGCTAGAGAAATAGATGGGTATAAATTATGGTACGTAGGAACGGAAAATAACAGAAATGGCGTAGGAACAATAGTGTGGAAGGAATTAAAGGATAAAGTTGTGGACGTTAAAAGAATCAGTGATAGAATTATAATAATAAAAATTATTCTAGGAGAGCAGATTATAAATATTATAAGTGCATATGCACCACAAGTAGGGTTATAAGATATAATCAAGAGACAGTTTTGAGAAGATATGGAGGGAGTCATGCAAGAAATTCCCAACACCGAGGGGATATTTATAGGAGCAGACTTAAATGGTCATGTAGGAAAAGATAAGGAAGGATATGATAGAATACATGGAGGGTATGGTATAGGTGAACGAAATGAGATGGGGGAGAATATCCTTGATTTTACTTTGTCATATAACCTATCCATTGCAAATACACTCTTTAAGAAGAGGGATGAACACTTAACAACCTTTAAAAGTGGACTTCATAAAAGCCAAATAGAGTTTTTTCTACTTAGGAATAATGAATGATTTATATGTAAGGATTGTAAGGTGATACTCGGTGAGAGTTTAACCTCACAACATAGGTTAATGGTTATGGATATTCATATCAAAAGATGGAGTAAAAGAATTGAACTTAATACACATCCAAAAACTAAGTGGTGGAATTTAAAAGGAGAGAAAATAACCTCATTCAAAAATAAGTTGATGGTAGAAGGAATATAGAACTATGAAACAGAAGTAAATACCATGTGGACTAATATGGCTGAGTCCATTAAGAAAGTGGCAAAAAATGTCTTAGGAGTATTTAAAGGTAAAAGGCCATTAACAAAGGAAACATGGTGGTGGAATGAAACAGTGCAAAAAGCTATTAAAGAAAAACGAGTGCGTTTTAAAGCATGGCAGAAGATTAGAAATAATGAAGACTATGAACAATATAAGAATGCTAAAAACGTTGCTAAGAGAATAGTGAGGCTAAACATAAAACATATGATGAGCTCTACAATAGACTAGGAACAAGAGATGGTGAGAAAGATGTGTTTAAACTTGCAAAAGTAAGAGAACAGAAGAGTAAGAACTTAGAGCATGTTAGGTGCATTAGAAGCGATGATCAAAGGGTATTAGTCAAAGATGATGAGATCAAACAAAGGTGGGAAATATACTTTCAAAAATTGTTAAATGACATGGCCCTGAGAATATAGGGATTGAAAATAATATAAATCTAAATAACATTGAATATTATAGATATGAACGTAGGATTAGAATACCTGAAGTAAAAGACGCCTTAAGAAAGATGAAATCAGGAAAGGTCATGGGGCCTGATGGCATACCAATAGAGGTTTGGAAGCATATGGGAGATATTGGGATAGTTTGGTTGACCAAGTTGTTTAACAAGATTATAAAATCAAAGAAAATGCCTGATGAGTGGAGGAAAAGCTCTATTGTACCAATCTATAAGAATAAAGGAGACATTCAGAGCTACACTTATTATCGAGGGATCAAACTTATGAACCACACCATGAAACTTTTTGAAAGAGTGATTGAGAAGAGGGTACGACATGAAACAAGTGTATCGGAGAATCAGTTTGGTTTCATGCCTGGGAGGTCTACCATGGAAGCTATTTTCTTACTAAGACAATTAGTAGAGAAATATAGGGAGAGGAGAAAAGACCTCCACATGGTCTTTATCGACTTAGAGAAAGCTTATTATGATAGAGTCCCTAGAGAGTTAATATGGACGGTGTTGGGTGGTAAAGGGGTTTCTTAGGGGTATATAGACATAATTAAAGATATGTATGAGGGAGCGATAACAAATGTTAAGACTACTAGTGACGTGACTGGTGATTTTCTTGTCACTGTCGGATTGCACCAAGGATCGGCATTGAGTCCATACCTTTTCACATTAGTTATGGATGAGTTAACAAAACATTTGCATGAGGAGATCTCCTGGTGCATGCTATTTGCAGACGATATAGTCTTACTTGATGAGACAAGGGAGGGTGTAAACATAAAGCTAGAGTTATGGAGAGAAGCATTAGAATCTGAAGGATTTAAAATTAGCCGAACTAAGACAGAATATATGGAATGTAATTTTACAAGGAGAGTAGGAGTGGAACACCAGGCAAGATTGATAACCAAGAGGTCCCCATGAAAGACCACTTTCGATACCTAGGATCATTGATCCATGAGACTGGAGAGATTGAGAGAGAGGTTACCCAGAGAATCCAAGCGGGTTGGAACAAATGGAGATATGCATCGGGTATTTTATGTGATCGGCGGGTGCCACTCAAACTAAAGGAAAATTTTTATAGGATGGCTATAAGGCTGGCCATGCTCTATGGATCAGAGTGTTGGGTAGTTAAGGAACATCATACTCATAGGATGAGCGTCGCAAAAATGAGAATGTTGAGATGGATGTGTGGTAAGACAAGAAATGATAGAATTAGAAATGAAAATATTAGGTGAAATTTAGGGGTAGCACCAATAGGTAACAAGATGAGGCAGATTAGACTTAGATGGTTTGGACATGTTCAAAGGAGACCAACAACGGCACCAGTTAGAAGGAGTGAGGCAATACAAGTAGAAGGTTCTAAAAGGGCAAGGGGAAGGCCCAAAAGAACATGGATAGAAGTGGTGAGGAAAGATTTAAAAAACTTTAGGATAAAATGAAGCCATGGTATTTAATAGAGTGGAATGGAGGAATAAGATTCATGTGTCCGACCCCTAATTAGGATAAGGTCTTGATGATGGTGATGATGATGATGATGACATTTTGAGGTGTGGGTCTTCACCTGATAGGTAATATTGACACCAGGTATGTTGCTCGAGAGAAGTCAAGGAATAGTAGCAAACTCAAGAAGGTGAGTTATAGTCCCAAGCAATCATTTATGTGCTAGTTTGTTAAATTTAAGTAGTGTAATAGAGTTATTGGCTCAATATGGCAGTCATGATCAATCGATGTTATTGGCTTTACATGGCAATCATGATCAATCAATGCAGACGGGATTACATGTCACTGTGTTAGTTGTGGTACATGATTATATTATCATATTATCCATAGAGATTTTGCATTCATTAAAAAATAATAAATTATCTCATGTAGCATTTTTCAAACTAACGATCTTGTTAAGCCACAATGTCCTTGGCATTGAACTTGCAAGAGGGAAGAGCACAGTTTATTTAAAGGAAATATGTTCCACATTAGTGATCGAGAGTAGAATGTTAGGTACCAAAGCCTACAATACTCTGCGAACATAACATTAAGCTGGAACTTGATGATAGAGCTGCTTTTCTTGATCCCAAAAATATAGACAATGCTTGGTGAGTTCTTCTAGTCATAGTTATTTGTTCGGACATCTATTTTGCAGTTAATAGTTGTAGTCATGGGAAGTAGTTTGCCGTATCACGGTATCTTAATAGAAAGCTTGAGGAGAATGATTGATACATGGGAGAGCAGCTTTGGAATTTTCACATTTCTAGCTATTTACAGATCAGATCCCTCTCTCAGATGAAGGAGAGTCTTGGCGCAACCGTAAAAGTTGTCATCATGTGACCTTGAGGTCACGGGTTCAAGGCATGGAATCAGCCTCTTGCAAAAATGCAAGGTAAGGCTACCTACTTTAGGCCATTTTGGCCCGCCCCTTCCCCGGACCCCACGTAGGTGGGAGCTTCGTGCACCGGGGCTGCCCTTTTTTATGCCTCTCACAGACAAGGGATCAGCACAGGTAATTGTTTGTGTATAGGAGATAATCTGTTTACATATCAGAGCAAGAAACAAAATGTTGTTGCCTGCTCTAGGGGCTGAAGAAGAATATAGGGCCACAGCCTATAGTGCATATGAATGCAGGAGGTTGAAAACTCTCATGCAAGACTGCTATGACAATCTTATAAAAAAACTACTATGATGATCAAGTAGCCAAACATATTGCAAGTAATCATATTTCCATGAGAGAACAAAGAATATTGAGGGTGAGCAGTAAGAAGACATCCAAGCATTACTGTGTGCAACTAAATCAGCAAGTTGACAGTTCCACAGGACCTTTAGCTAGTAATCCTTTCTTACCTATGTGTTCCAAGCAAGGGTGTGTGACATATATGCTGCAATTTGAGAAGGACAGTTTACATGTTTATTGTTTTGTTAATTTTTTTCTTTCAAAAATGCATGTTGATATCATTGATGAACATGAGACGTCATTGTCCATTTTTCTTCTAAGTTTTGATTGTCTATTCATTACTTAAGAGGACTATCATAGGGCCCATCACTAGGCATTTCTTTGATGTAACTTTTCTTCAAATGTAAATAGCATAAGAAGAAATTATGTAGCTATATAAACTACACAAAATTTCTTCTTCCTTCTTCATTCTCTTCTGTTTCTCTATGTTCTTGTTTGAAAATATCATTGACTAGCATCACCTTTCTTGGATGCTAAACCATTTTCCTGTTGATATCCTCTTCTCAACCATGTTCATATTCTAGATTCCAATAACATTTCATTACAACATGTCATGAAAATATCATTGACTAACTCTTGATATTCCATCAACTTGCAATAAATTTTCGTTTACAAATACTTTAGTCGAGTGGAATCCTAAACCAAAGAGCAAGATGACCGCGGTTTCTGTATAATCCATCTTCTCCATGGAAAATTTCTTCAGATACTTGTTGTTTTCATTGCAAGGACTTATGGATCACCCTTTATTCCATACCATGACAATTTTAGATCTTGGACTAGGCGTTGCATGTGGGTTTACATGGAATCCTCTAAACAAGGGTATCTTCTCCAGCTGAGAGGATTTTTTGAACCACTTTCTCCCATACAGCAACCTCTGCATGACCAGGAGAAGTTTCAACATCTCTGCACTTAAGAAAATGGGCTACCAATGTTCCCTACTTTCATACCCATAAGGTTTCCTTTTCTATCCTTTCTAGAATCCATCCTTCTCCTCCTTATCTAAGACACTCATCGTAGATGGTGAACCTACCATGTCTTAGCCTCCTCTTGGCAGTTCCTTAGAGAATTTGTTCTCTTCCCCTTGACCACATGATCATGGAAGGGCTCCCCCAAGGGGCCACGACCAAGGTCATGAACTGCAAACCACATCATTTTTAGCACCAAAATTTGAAAAATTGGTGTACTAGTACCCTATAGTAGTCATGTCCAATGGTGGGGCTGTCTTTTTAAAAATCCCATGGAAATACCCAAACTTAGCAATTTCATTCCACCATAGTCCATTCCGTTAGCCACCATTAGAACCGTGCATGGGAATGTGGTCACATGTCTTTCACAAGTGATTTTTAAGACATTAGCAAGAGTAGAATGGGTATTTAATATATCTTGGAGAAGTTAACCAAAGAGGAAATACCCATTCTACCTCGTTAATGTCTTAAAAAGCACGTGTTGGAGCAGAAGGAATATATATATATATATATATATATATATATATATATATAGGGGTGTTAATTTGAGCTATTTAATGCAGGTGTAAAGTGCATGTGACATGTGATTGGCTGGAAAAAAGTCAAAAGTAGAAAAAGTTAGTGGAAATGGCTGCTTTTGACTTTTTTCCAGCCAATCACCATATCACCTACACTCTACAACTGCATTAAATAGCTGAAATTACTACTTATAGGGTGTTAGCTGCAGCACTTTATTGCAAATATAAGGAGCAGCTAATAGCTGTTTAGTTGAGAAAAAGTAAAAAACAGAAAAAGACAAAGGAAATGATAGCTTTTTACTTTTTTTCAGTTAATCAACTGTTAGCTGCTCACACCTGCAATAAATGGCTGAAATTATCATATATATATATATATATATATATATATATATATATATATATATATATATATACTTCCCCATTTCTAATTACTCGGTTAAGTGAGCTTGTCCATCCCTTCCCGCTAGGGCCACTCCCATTCCACAAAGGTGGAGTCAAGGTTACAAAGTCACTTTCTATTATCAATCACTGCAAATAGTAAGCCCTGATATCGTCGGCCCCACTCACTATAGGATTGGAACCGCAATTCGTAACTATAATACTGTATGCAATTCTGATGGTCGTTGATGGAATGGACTAAGGCGGAATTGGGCCCTTCCATGGGACATTTTAAAAGGCCAGCCATCCTATGGGACAGAAGAACAACCATAAGGTACTAGTATGAAATTTTTCCAGGACTTCTAGCATCATGGTTTCTGCGGCACCTATGCATTGAATACCATCCAGATAGTAGGTACAAAGCTGAACCTATCACCAACTTACATCGAGACTTCTCATCCTCAGTTCTGTCTTGCTCATGAGCCACCACCACTTGTCTATTTTATGTTGCCCTTCTCCCCTTCTACAAATGTCAGATATATGGAACCACACTATTATAGATTATGCTACCACTATGATCCTCAGCCATCTAGTTTTCCAGCCAGCCGGCTAGAACTCGGCTAGATGATCTTTGACACAAAACTGATGATTCAGCTTAACTATTGACCTTGATCTCTCTGCCACCATTTAGGGTTCTGTCTGGACTGCATATGATTTGTCTATTGAGTTTCTATTCTGCCAAAGAAGAGGGATTTCTGGTGCATCCTCCTATGTATTTGCTACTTGGTTTACTAAGCTGCTTCTCATGTCAATAATTTACATTTTAGCTTAGCAATTTCCTAATTTTTCTTAGTTCCTACTTTAGTTGGTCCTAACTGAAGTAGTTCACAAGGTTATGTGATTAGTTTCTAGGCTAGTAGTCCTGCAATGCTGTGTGGTTGTTTCTTGGATTTAGTTACTTTGCTTCTAGTAAGATTACTGTTATTTATAGTTTCCTAAAATTAGTTCCAAATCAAGATGTAAGCTGCAATTATAAACAAACCTAGATGGAGTAAGATATTGGTTGTAAACTCAAAGTGCCTGTCTTCTATCTTCCTCTTTTTATTTATTCTCTGCAACTTGGGTTTCTAAGTTTTTCATTCTAATTACGCAAGTATATGCCTCTCTTCTATCTTCCTCATTATTCCTTTCTGCAACTTTGATTTCAAAGTTCACCATTCAATTTACGCAAGTTGATGCAGTGCCTATCCCTTCTACTTTTGGTTCTTTATATATTCCCAGTATCTATCATGTTTTAAATATTATCATGTTCCATATATTATCAGCACCTAAATTTACTTATCAAATTCAATGTTACTTTGTTTTACTCCCAAATCCCAAGTTATATGCTTAAGTTAAGATCTGTGGATAGGAACGGCTTACATCCCTTCTCCATGCTGATCTTTACTATTTTTGGTTTCTTCTGGAGATTCTTCAAAACAGCCCTGAAAATTTTGGCCTTGCTCTGCTTCTAGCTCATATCCTTTGTGGTTGCCACTTCATCTATGCTCATGCCATAAGTTACAAGTAGGTCATCATCTACAATGGACCCGTGCACTCATGTAAGTTGAAAAGTGTTTCATGTGGCCAGCACGGCCTACATCCCTCTCCGTGCTGATCTTTACTAATTTTTGGCTTCTTCTGGAGATTCTTCAAAACAGCCCTGAAAAGTTTGTCCTTTCTCTGCTTCTAGTTCATATCCTTTGTGGTTGCCACTTTGTCTATGCTCATGCCATAAGTTACAAGTAGGTCATCATCTACAATGGGCCTGGGCACTCATGTAAGTTGAAAAATGCTTCATGTGGCAAGCATTGTTTTTGGATTAAATCCATTCACCATTCAAAAAGACGAAGCTTTTCTCTATGTATAACTCTATCAAGGTATCTTTGCTCCAGTTGTCTACTTGACAAATACAGAATACTTTCTTATTTAACTAATAATAAACTTTTTCCTTTTTCATATTGTTCATCTGAGGGTTTGAGGACCAGCTAAGTCTTCATCTCATTCAGGAATTGCTTCTAAGCTACTTCCTTTCACAATTACTCTTCTATCTCATTGATTTACTTTTGCACATGTAAATCTGATCTTTCCTCCAGCTTTGCATACTTCTGCACATTTAAAAAACATTATGGTAGCAGATCTCCTATGTGCTTACAGTGATGGGAAGTATACATCCGTGACTTGCAGAGACTTTTTATCTGTCTCATGACATAGTTCAGCCATTTTCATGACCACACTCCATGATGAAAGAGTGTCGCTGAAAACAAGCACCAGTTTTCATAGAGACTGATCATTCAGCACTTTTTTAGTTTGGCAGGATATCTTTGCACTGTGGCATTCACATGGCTGTTATCATCACAAATATGCTCCAATCTGGCAGACTTGGGCACACATTGCCAGTTCATCTTCAAACTTGAATTCCTCTGGATTTGTTCATATCTGCATTTACTACATTCACAACCCACCCTTTGTATCCACGCAGACCACCTAAATTGACCACACAACTACTTACTATGTCGACTCAGACTGCCTAAATTGACCACACATCCACTATGATGTCCAACTCTTTGAGTAAATCTACTCCATCAAATTTGCCACCAATTTCTATACTAAACCTGACAAGCTTTCAGTATTACCATTATGTTTATGATTATATTCAAGTCAAAATTTACATCAAATATCACATGATATGCCAACAGGTTTAAGCACTAGACCCGGCTTCAATTTAAAACATAGTCATGTAAGGCCATTGGTGAAATAGGAAAGTTAGAAACTACAAGTAGAAAGTATTACCACTTTCATATCGAACAGTATATTGATCAACATCAACACTTGGAAGGGTAAAACCCACCCTTGTCAGAAGATTGCCTGCATCCCTGACCTGAATAAAGACAATGGGAAAGTTTTACTTATACTTTCTTGGACTATAGCACTTAGTCAAGTTGGTTAAGTGCCTTGTCTGAGTGTCTCACAATCCAGAAGTAATGTATATGAAGCTAAAAGTACGCTGCATGTGTGCAGGTGAAAATAGAGGCATCTGCATGCATTTTTGTATGTACCAATGGCTGTCTGTCCAAGTGAAGGTGTGAGCAGTGAAAGCATGTCTCTTTGTACATTTACATAGATAAGCATGGAATATGCATCCAGACACACTTACATACATTTCTACATGTGCGCATGCAAGTGTATGAATAAAATGTGGACACAATTTTGAAAAAAGTAGCTGAAATTTCAATTTTGATCAGAAAAACAAAATACACTAAGACACTGAAATTGGATAAAACACACTGAAATTTTTCAAAACACCAAAATTTCAATTTTTGTCCAGACCAAAACAGCAACCAAAATGAAATTTACAAGCATGCTAGTGTGTGAGTTACTTTAGAGAACCATGTAATAATTAATCACAAAATTTTCAATTTAGAAGAAAGAGCAGCAAACAATGAGAAATCAGAAGCATAGCCACATACTTGTGCCAGAGGAGATATTCGTGCACTGATGCCTCCCTCACGCTCCATTTGTGCTACCGTACATGCTACCCTTAGTTCCCTATTCATCACATCCCATTATGAAGCAAATTTAAAATAAGTAAATGTAAAATATCAAAATCCCAATGTGCTTCAAACAAATAAAATGGAACAACTTTAGAGTCTCTCCACCAAGAATAGCTGCGAGAAACAGGCCATCAGGCTTCATAGCTAATCTACACTGCCATAAATGCATATAACATGTCTTAGAGACAGCTAAAGAAACCATTTATTTCAAAAGAAAGATAAACAGAGAATGAACAAGAGAGCCAAATTGAACAGCTATCAAGAGATGCGCACTTGTATCATTGCTCCAGGAAGGTCATTCGTCCAGTGAAGTCCCAAGCAACTGATTACCAGATCTAAAGAACTTCACAAGTAAAACATATTACAACTTATAATAAATTGAATTTTAGAAAAAGAAAACATATTGTTAGATCTAGCTTACTGAAACACATGGATCTAATCATATGACCAAACACATATACCTTTCTTTTACAGGCAGGAATTCTTCATCACCGACCACGTACAATGTCTCAATAGTGTTGTCAGTCATATTTTCCTCAGCATGTCTACACCTGTTTACCATGTCATATGACATGTCCATCATGATGAGCTTTTTAATGGCGCCTGACATTGGAGAAAAAGCTTTATTCACCCAATTCAAGAGACTACAAGTTCAAATTCTTCTTCAAGATTTGCAACCTCTATGGACAAAACAATAGATTGTAGTTACACTTAGTCAACTGCTGGATAATGCATAAAAAGAACAGAACATGGTCCATGGCTATACAGGGTATCAGGCCAAGTTCAAAATTTACATTGTATAACAGTTATAATATTCCAAGACAAGATAGAAATCAAACAGAGTAACATATGATATGCCACTAATTACCGGATGGTATTTTTGCAAGATACTATGCGATTCTGTGTTCACAAGAACACATCCAGAAGTTAATTTCATCATACTGCACCTACAAAACCTGATAGTGATGTCTAATTAAATGTCAGCAAGTGCTAGTGATGCTTATAACTTCAGAACCAAGATGGGACCACAGATAATGGAATGACAGTGTCTTACTATCCAGTTGAGAGGTTTTTCTCCTGTGGTGTCATCCTTGTACATCTCTGTCCTTTTTAATCTTCAATTCCATTAGTTCATGAAGCCCAACCTTATCATCAAGGTGTCAGACAAAATGCAGGCAAGTTGCTCTGCAAATCAGAGAATCTCTTGAGAACAATCACCATCATCTCTTGAGAACAATGAGAAACTTTTTTTTTTTTGGAGACTAATGACAAATAAATTGTCGGAAACATGACAAAACATTTTCGCCTTCATAACCACACCCCTCATGATAAATCTATACACCAATTTAAAGGGAAAAACCAGGCATGTCGAAATTTTGACCTGCTTGATAAATAAAAGACCATTTTTCTTGCCTTTCAAGCTGCTTAAATCCACCTGCTTCTTCAGCTTATTTCGACCTGCTAGCCCTCCACTTTTGTTGACCTGATCTCTGTCAAAAGACTGCTTCCTCCTTAAGTTTCTAAAACACCATTCTGCCCCTTAGTATTATACCTATTTCAATTACATGTTTTCTTTTGCTTAAATACGCAGATTCATTAAACATAGATGACTCATTTAAGTATGGATAGACTAAAATATACCTACTTTAAAAACAATCGTGGCCAAGCATACAAGGCCATATACACCATATCCGAATTTATTCAGGTATAACCATGCATTGTCATATATCTATCCAACAGCTAATTAAAGAAAGAAGAAAGTTATTAAATGCTGAAATTGATATTGGAATCGAAATGGATTAGCTTCAGAAGGAAGGATGTTTGGTTGATGGATTGTTATTTTTAAAGAAAAATATGTGTGTCTATGCCCTAGAAACAAAAATAGAGCTGACTTATTATGACCCATAACATCTATTTGCAAGCCCTTGGCACCATGCTGTGAATCAGCCACACCAAATGGACTCTCTTGCTGGATGATTCTAAACCATCCATTTAGAGGCCCAACTAGAGGCTGCACTGGTCACATGGGGTGAATTTTTGTAGATGGCTTATCCATAATACAGCCCACCAGAAAATGGTTTGGATCATTAAACATATAGGTCACACTTGTAGTTACTGCTTACCATCAACAACAAAGAATTCCAATCAAAAATCAAGTTTAATAAAAGACATACTTCCTAAAAGCTTACCACTTTACCATCATTGATAAGCATGGGTCACTATAGAGGCACGGGCTCATTTTTTCTCTCTCATATAGTATTAGAGTTAATTAGAGTCTTAACTCCCAAAATAAACTTGGTTAAGGAAATTAAACGCCTCTTGTGCTGTAGTGCAGGTGCATTCAACTAACAGAATTAAAAGGGATGTGCAATTGTCACCCTAACTTTACCATCATTGATAAGCATGGGCTTATTGTAGAGGCACGGGATCAATGTTTTTCACTTATATAGTACTAGAGTTAATTAGAGTCTTAACTCCCAAAATAAACTTTGCTAAGGGAATTAAATGCCTTGTGTGCTGTAGCGCAGGTGCATTCAACTAATAGAATTAAAAGGGATGTGCAATTGTCACCCTAACATAGTGCAGGAGCTCACAATAAAGTGGATAATTCTCTCAGCTGTCGGACCCTGTTGCTACTGTGTCTATTGTGGTGGCAGGTTTGACTCCTTTAAGGACTTGTATCTTGGACCCTAATTTTGATCCACTATTAACGGAGTGTTCAAAACATCTGCACAAGGAGATTCTATGGTGCATGTTATTTGCTGATATATAGTTTTGATTTATAAGACAAGGGAGGGCAACACAAAGCTAGAGTTATGGAGAGATACGTTAGAATTTGAAGGATTTAGAATTAGCCGAACTAAGACAAAGTATATTGATTGCAATTTTAGCAAGGAGAGGAGCACTAGTAAAGATTGATAACCAAGAAGTCCCCTAAAAGACCACTTTCAATACTTGAAATTGAAAATTCATGAGAGCAGAGAGATTGATCACTCAAACTAAAAGGAAAATTCTATAGAATGGCTGTAAGGCCGCCATGCTCTATGGTGAGAAAAGATTTAAAAGCTTTGGGACTAAATGAAGACATGATACTTAATAGAGGGGAATGGAGGAACAAGATTCCCATGACTGACTCCTAATCAGGATAAGGTCTTGATGATGATGATTGAAGGAGTGTTTAACTAGACAGCAAGAAGAATGTACTCTTCACAAAAGATAATCTCTTTGAAAGGAACCAATGAGTTCCTAACTGCTTACAATGTAAAAGCACTATTTTAGAGATGCCTGGAGGACTTAGAGGGCACTTTGGTAATAAAAACATTTGCTACAATAAGAATGAAAATATTTGTGGCCAAGATGTGAAGGGATGTAATCGGATGTCACGTTTGTTAGACTTCAAGGGGTCATGTTGGCAATATGGGTCTTTATACACCATCTCCAATTTCTATAGCATTTTGGAATGATATTGGTACATAGATTTCAGAATGGGATTCCCCACAATCGCCACATGTTGAAACCTAGAAATGGGAAAAACTCTCTCAATGTATTAGAGTTGGAATGTTGTATTTAAAGGGATTGATGTATGTACAATTAAAAGAAAGTCCTCATGAATTAAGACTATTTACAGGATATGTTTATGTATACTCTAATATGCCTCTCTAGTGAGAAACGATACAAACTTCAAGTAACCGTTTCGACACAAGATCACAGACGAAGTGAAGTCCACTTCAATTTGTTTTGTCCTAGCATGAACTCAAGGGTTAACAACAAGATATGTCATGCCATAGTAATGGTTTAGCTTTGCATTAAATTCTAAGTTCTTTCAACAGATAGTTGCCCCAAGAATGAATGGAAAATGTTGTTTGCTAATGAGCTGAACAAGAAATCAGGTTCTAACTGAGATAAATCGCATAACCACTAGTAGATCGCCTATTATCTGGACACCCAACCCAATCTGTGTTGAAGAATACCTGTACTCGAGCTGAATTGGATCAATAAATCTGCAAACCATGAGAAATTGTGTTTTTGAGATAACGAAGAATGCATTTGACAGCGTGCCAATGATCGCTAGTGGGAGCTTGCATAAACTGACATACCTTGTTGACCGCATATGCAAGGTTGGGTCTAGTTATTGTTATCTATAGCAATGCGCCCACAATGCTCTGATATAACTAAGGATAAGTCATTTGTCAGCCTTGACCAGTTTGGATCCAAGCATCTTGATCTTGGAGAGAAGATCCATAATAGATCTTCATTACGACAATACAAGTCTCTGTGAGTTGGGTGTGACTTCTACCCCGAGAAAGTAAGATAGGTCTCCAAGATCCTTCATTGCGAAATGCAATTGTAAGCATCTAACTAATGCATCTAGAGCCACAGGATCATTGCCAATTAATACAATGTCCTCCAAGTACATTAAATCCTAACCGTTGAAGGACAGAACTTAACTTGGAAAACTACATGCGAGCTTGTTTTAGGCAGTAAACAGATTTCAAAAGTAAACATACATGATTAGAACAGGTTTGATCAATGAATCTGGGCGGCTGGATACTGTATACTTCCTTGTTCATATCACCATGCAGAAAAGCATTGGACACATCCAATTACTTAATTTTCTAATTGTTTGAAAGTTCAATTGAAAGAATGGTTCTGATGGTGACCGGCTTGACCACAGAGCTGAATGTCTCACTGAAGTCAATTTCAGGCTTTTGATAGCAGCCCTTTGCAACTAACTGCACCTTAAAACATTCAATGGAGCCATCCAGTCAGCGCTTTATCTTAAAGATCCAATTACAGCAGATGATATTGAGGGTGCCATCACGTGGGACCAATAACCATGGTCCATTCCATAGTAACTCCTTGATTTTCTTGATCATTATGGCCCACCAGTGTGGACCCTTGATAACTTCATGATACAAAGAGGGCTCCACTTCATCAATTCGATTGAGTTCATAGCAGTAAGTGAATTATTAGTGGACATATTTGCTTTAGATGAGCGTAGAGAGGCTCGACTACCGTTGTTTCCATGTTTGAAAGAGATTCCTGCTCATAGTCAATTTGAATAGAGTAATATAATCCCTACAAATATTTAGTAGCTAGGTTGGGATGCAAAATATTTGGCTTGTTTGAAGGAATGGATGGTATAGATGGAAGGTTAGAAGAATGGAAATGTTTTGAAACATTAGGAGCTAATGAGATATTTGGAGATTGTATATGACATTTGTAGGAGTAGAAATAGGAGGAGATAGCACATGAGGTGGGGAATTAGACAAATGACGTGAAAAATTATTGACTTGAGAGTTTTGAGTTACAAAATGATGGGATTTATGGATGATTTGAGGAAATAAGATTCTAATTGGTGGACTAGATTGAGGAGAAACAAGTGAAGGTGGTGACAAGGATGATTGATTTGGATTGTTAGGAGTAGGAGAAATACTAGGAGATAAATAAGGGGACTAACCAAAATTTGGTACCGCTTCTGCAAGCTAAGTTGTTTAGGTTATGACAAGTCCTGATTGTGCAAGGCATTTATGGTGGGGCCCCCAAGATGGATGGCATTCTGAAATGGAAAATATGTTGCATCAAAATGCACATGACGTGCTACGTAGAAACAGCAACTTCTTTTTTTTTTTAAAACAATGATAGTAAGAGTGAAAGGGCTATGTCCAAGAAAAATACATCGAAGGGTCCTGAACTCAAACTTACAATGACTGTAGGGCCGACAAAATGGGTAAGTGCAACACCCACAAACCTTTAAGAATGAGTAATGTGGCTTTTTGTTGAATAACGATTCAATTGGAGTCTGTCGCTTATTGGTAGGAGATGGCATTTGATTAACTAGATAAGTGGTGGTTTCTAACACAAAATGCCAATAACAACAAGGTACATGAGTATGAGCCAAAAGAGAGAGACCCATCTCAACTAGGCGCCGAATTTGCACTCAGCCGTCCTGTTTTGTTCATGTGTGTGAGCACAAGCAAGGCAATGTTTAATGCCACATGATCAAAGCTAATCCTTATTGAATGGTACTCTCCACCCAATCAGATCAGAGAGCTTTAATTTTAAGACAAAATTAATGCCCAGCAAGTAATTGAAATCGGATGACCACTTTAAGAGCATTAAATTTACAAGTCAAGGGAAAACTCCAACAGAATTTAGAGTACTTATCAATAAATATGATTAAAAACTGATGGCCATCACAAGATGGTACATGACTCGAGCACGACACATCTGAAAATGCAAGATCCAATGGATTGGAACTAATGGACTCAGACACATGTATTAGAATGGGTAGACTTGCCACATTGACACACTAAACATTGAGACAAACTAAATGGACGCTTCCTTAACATGCATGGAAAATTATTGTCAAGTAGAACTCTGAACAAGGTTCTAAAGTGAACACGTCTAAGCCTTGCATGCCATTGAGCAGTGGATAGACGTTTACCTAAAAGGTCAACGAATATAGATCTTTGGATGAAGATCTAGCAGTGTGTAGCTTGTATAAACCATCACTGATCAGGCTGTGCAATTGGGGGGTCCCTCTTGCGAGATCCTTCACAACTAAAAACTAGGCTGAAATCCAGTGTAAACATCATTATCTTTTGCAAATTGTTGCATGAATAATAGACGTTTTGACATGTTTGGCACATGAAGAATATCAGAAAGTTTGAATTTAGAACCATTGGAATAAAAATGAAAAGAGAGAATATTTTGGATTGGCAAACTTGAGCCATCACCAATTCGCAACTGATCAGGTCCCTTTAACTTGTCAGCAATGTGAAGGATGCTAGAAAATTTGGTAACATGGTGTGCAGCACCAGTATCAAGATATCACTCCTCAGTCTTTGTGAGGTGCTTGACTGGATGCGGCATAATTAGTGGAGGCCCAGCAACATTGGCTTTTGGTTTGAGCATATAACTGATCAGCTGTGTGCCCATCTTTATCACAACATTGGCAGTGATATACTCTCCCAAGAAGAAGATGACTTTGCGGAGGAATGGTTGCTGTAATTTCCAGCATACTTGGATGATTGATTCTTGTAATTGCCTTTTCCCTTGGAAGAGAGATTGTTACAGTGAGCAAGATGAATGGAGGGGTGAGTTGAGATGCAACTCAGAAGCGCAACCAGTCACTAGGTGCATCAAGTCGCAGCTTGTGCGACTTGATTACAGGAAGTTGCCAAGGGACAAGTCGCTGTGTGAATAGTTGCAACTGGCAACTTTTGCACCCCTGACTCCAGTTGCTAGTAAATGATTTAAAACCCCTTTCTTTTCTTTTTTCTTCTTCTTCCCAAAGCTCTTTCCCCTACCTTCCAAGTACTCTTGCAACCATTCCTCATCTTCCATCACCAAGTGAAGCCTGGTTCAAGCGACTGAAGGTAAGAAACTAAGGATCTTTCTTTTTCATTATTATATATTTTTTCTGAAAAAAAGGGTAAAAAGAGTACCATTTTTTCATTTTTCTTGTTTTATGCTTTTTTTTGTTAGAAATCTCAACGCATCTATATTCTAATGCTAAAAATGAAAACTTCATTTCATTCTTTTCATTTATTTTCATATCTTTCATGTTGCATTTATTTTTAAAATTTTTCCTGTAATTTCTACCAAAAAATGTAAAATGGATTAAGATTTTTTACTTTTTAAAATTATTTCTGTAATTTTCTGCAAAAATAAGATAAATACAGTATTATTATGTTTTTTCACAGTCAAATCCTTGAAAATTATTTGTATTTCACATATGCATCCTCCCTTCACTTTTTTTGTTGTTCTTTTTTGTTTTTTCAATATTTTCTTCAACACTTCTGTTTTTTTTTTTTTTTTTTTTTTCTTTTTTTCCCCTCCAATATAAGTTCTATACATAAACATAACTAAATTTATGTAAGTATAATTTTAAAGGTGTACTTGTACATAACAAATGACTAAGTTTATGTTATTTTGTTATGTATAAGTTAATTTTATGTTTAATTTTAACCTAAGTTCAGTTTAGTTTCTAACATTCTAAATACTAATTTCTACCACTACAACAGTCTACAAGATGTCATCATTAATAGCCTCGAATAATAGGGCAGCCCCCATGCACGAAGCTCCCGCATATGCAGGGTTTGGGGAAGGGGCGGACCACAAAGATCTATAGTACACAGCCTTACTTTGCATTTTTAATAGGCTTGAATAATGCCTCGTCCAAATTAACAAATTCAGGGTGCAAGCTATGTGGAAAATAGATATAGTGGTGGAATCCTTAGATTCAAACAGCATTTGATGAGTGGAATAGGAATGCCAAAAAATGTGCTCTTGTCACTCTTGAGATCTCCAAGAAGATATTAGACTACATGAATGAAACAAAGGAGGAAAACAAAGGGACAATAACTAAGAAAATGGAACATCCAAAAAATTTGTTTAGCTTGCACGATGACAACGACGAGGTAGAGAAGATTGATAGTGTCAGGGTTGGTGGGAGTGGGTCTGCAGGGTGTGGTATTTCCATTGGGAGCAAGAGGCCTAATACAATAAAGGGGACTACTGATTATCTCTTTGCTCCCAACCCTGACGGTAAGAGAAAGATCCCCATGCAACAAATGATAATGAGCAGAGCATATAAGAAAGAGTTTAGGATGAGAGTGTGCCATTACATAGGGTTTTACCATAATAGCATTGTATTTAATGCCACTTGTTGTCGTGAGTTTCATACCATGTTAGAGGCAGCTGTGCAACATAATCCAACTATGTCTTATATTTTTAATACTTGCGTTTGTAGATTCTTATAATCTTATATTACTTGTGATTGATAGACTAAGGCTTCAATGCCCCCTCTTACCACAATTTGAGGGTGACTCTTCTAAAAAAAGCAAGTTGAGAAGAAAAAAAATACATTGAACAGCATAAAGCCGATTGAGTTAGGCATGGGTGCCTGATTATGTTGGATTAGTAGACTAACAGCAAGGGTTGCATACTTGTTAAATTTCCGGTGAACTGTCCTATTGGGACAATGTTTTTGAGATCTTGACAGATCTACGCATGTTAAGAGTGCAGACTTGATAGTTAACATGCTCGATAAGGTGATAGACGAGGCTAGAGAGAAGAATGTGGTCTAGATAATTGAAACTTTTAGTTTCATATCTATTTAATATTTAATTTGTTTACAATAGATGGGGAGCCTTGGCACAACAGTAGATTTGTTGTTGTGTGACCTTGAGGTCACGAGTTCAAGGCGTGGAAACAGCCTCTTGCAATGCAAGGTAAGGTTGCATGCTATAAACCCTTTGTAGTCCACCCCTTCCTTGGACCCTACATACAGGGAAGCTTCGTGCACGGGGCTCCCTTTTTCATTTACTTTGTTTATAATATAAGTTAAGCATATATAATTTTACTTTTGTCTATTATAGGTCATAACTGACAATGCCTCTAACTATGTGGCTTCAAGAAGAAAGTTAATGGCAAAGAGACCACACTTATATTGAACCCCTTGTGCAACACACTGCACTGATCTGATGTTAGAGGACATAGATAAATTGCCAATTGTGAAGAAAATTGTAGTAGAAGTTAGGGCAATGACGATGTTTATATATAGCCACACTCATGTCCTTCACCTAATGACAAGATTCACAAAGAGAAAAGATTTGATTGGACCCACAATTACGCGCTTTGCTACCAGCTTCTTAAGTTTGGAGAGCATTCACAGCCTCAAAACGAAGTTAAGGGTAATGTTCCACTGTTCGGAGTGGTCGAATAGTAGATGGCCTAAAAGACCTGAGGGTAAAGGGGCAGCCCTAGTGCACAATGCTCCTACCTATGCAGGGTTGAGAGAAGGGCAGACAACAAGGGTCTACAATACGTAGCCTTACCTTGCATTTTTGCAAGAGGCTGTTTCCACGCCTTGAGCTTGTGACCTTGAGGTCACACAACGACAACTTTACCGTTGCGCCAAGGCTCCCCTTCCCTAAAAGCCTTGAGGGTAAAAGAGTTAAAAAAAGAAAAAAGTCTCCTATACCAGCTTTTGGAACCACATTTTGTTTTCTTTGAAGAACATGGCGACTTGTAGAGGTTTTGAGGGTGGTGACAGCAAGAAGAAACTAGCAATGGGCTAAATTTTCGAGGCCATAGCTAAGGCCAAAGAAAAGATTTAAGCAAGTTTAGCAGGGGATGGGCATCAGACCACCCATATATGGGGAACCATAAATAATAGATGGAGTACTCAGCTCCACTGACCTTTGCATACACCTAGATATTAACTCAACCCAGCTTTTACTACAATAATTACATTGAGATTGAACGCAATAGTGACATTAAGAATATCCAAATGCATGCCATCAGTAGGCTATGTGGTTGACAAGGTTGTAAGAGGGATATCAATATATAGACATGCTAGAGGCTTGTTTGACAATGGCCTGATTACAAGCAAGAGAAAAACCATAGCCCATTGCAATTGTTTTGTACTTTTCTAATTTTATTTGTTGAGTAACTTTAATTTTTATTTTTCTAACTTATACAACTTTTGTGGCGAGTGGTGGATGAAATTTGAAGCTAAAGCCCTACATCTTCTCAATTAAAGTCCTCTCCCAGATATGCAGTGCATCTCTTTGTGAGCATAATTGAAGTGTCTTTGAGAACATAAGGTATGAAGATTTAGCTATTACTTATTAGTTATAAGTCAGTAAATTAGTAGTTACTACTTTTACTTTCATTATATTGCTAAGCATTTTTCCTTTTTAGATCCACATTAAGAAGAGGAATAGGCTATATACTAAGACATTAAACGATCTAATATATATTCAACTCAATTAGTGCTTCCCTCGTTGGCATGAAAATCATTTGAAAATGCAAGCATATACAAATCTATTGTGTTACAAGAGGTAGACAATTAGTGGGTCGTTCAACAGGATGTTGAACAGGATGTTGAACATGATCTAGTACGTCCATGTGATAACCTCAACTGGTTAAATGTTGAGCTTGTTATAGGGTTGAGTGATCGTGATGCTCCATCTACTAGGCAGTACCAGAGGCATAGAAGGAGGTGGCCAAGGGGCAACCGCCATTCTCAATCTCAACCAAAACCAATGGAGGTTTGAGATTAGTCAGACAATGACACTGAGGAAGAGGAAGAGGATGTGTATGTCTCTCAGGAAGATGACTCTGATGTTGATCTTGATCTCCCTGGTGAGGAAGAGGTGCAGGATTATGACTCTTCACTCTAATGTTAAATTGAAACATTTGTTCTACTTCTATTACGTAATTGTTGTTTGATTGTTTGTAGTCCCTGGACTTGCAAGAAGATGGTGATGATGATGATAGCACGAGGAGCATATTATGTAAGGTGTAATGTGTTATGTATCTGAACTCTAAATTGTGTCTGAGCAGGGAGCAAATGTTGATGTTGTGTGACCTTGGGTTGTTTATTATTTAAGGATTTCACTCATTTGACTAGTATTAGTTCATGTATTTATTTTTTTCTTATTTTTTGGAAATTTTTTGGGATTTATTTTAGATATTTTATTGTTTAAAATATTTTAATAATGATTTTTGTACCTAGAGTACTACTTGTGCAATTAGTTGTAGGTCGCAACCCTTGTGCCTAGATGGGACTTATGCCTGTGTCAGCATAGACAGATATATTTTCTGCTAGTCGGATCTCATGACTGAGTAGTACTCTATGCTAATCAGCAAATTGAGTGGCTTATTTGCAATGCATGATGCTAAAACAATACTATCATAGGCTGGACCAAAGTTGCGAAAAATAACAGTATTAATTTAGCCATGGATATGAGTCAATCAGCAGCCGCAAGATTGTCAATGATTAGTTTTTCCTTATTTAAATAGGTAGTAATGGAGAGATCACCTATCTTCAAAATACGTAGTTGCATGGTGAGTTGAAGGAGACATGCATCATTGGATGCTATAAAAGCATCTTGAAGTCTGATCAATAGTTCTCAAGATGTAGCCCTTCCAAGTACGTGGATCAAAACTTCTTCTAATATAGAAGAAATGAAACAACTAAGGATCGTTTGATCTTCCTATTCCCATGTGACATAACAAGGACTGGATTGGCTAGAAGAATCTGAGGAACTAGCAGTTTTGGATGGAGCAACAATGGTTCCATCTATATATCTCCTATTTTGTGCTTCCATCCCAGAAAGGGTAAACTATGTCATCCACAAAATATAGTTTGTGGAAGTAAGTTTAGTAACTTGAAATTAAGTGATATTGGTTTGGGTCAGGGGGACGTTCAAAGATGGATTCTGAGGCACTGATGTTGGAGTTGGAGATGGGAATGGTGGTGGTATTGTTGGTGGATGTCAACATGTCACAGGTGAGGAGAATTATATAAAGGAAAGATGAAGGATGGGAAGGAGAAAAGAGGCGATTTGAGAATAAAGAGTACTAAGGTGTAGAGGAAAAGAATGAAAAGCACTAAGTGTCAAAATGGTGTAGAGGAAAAGAATGAAAAGCACCAGGTGTCAAAACCTAGAAATGGGAAAGAATGCCTCAGCATATGAGAGTTGTAATGTTGTATTTAAAGGGGCTGGTGTGAATTAAGACTATTTACAGGATTTGTTTGTGTATACTATAATACAACATGACTACTATCTCTGAGCTAGTTGATCCTTTCTGTAAGATGGCCCGCTTTATTAATGATGGCAGATGTTTAACAAACTGCTAACATATACTGTTGTGATGTCGTTTGACTTCATGGAGTTTTCTCGCTGGCCTTTTTCGTTAGTTGTAAGAAGATTGTGGATGCTCTGCTTGCAGCTATCTTTGAGCTAGTTGATCATTTCTCCAAGATGGCTCACTTTGTTAGTTGTAAGAAAATTGGTGGATGCTTCACATACTACTAAAACATATTTCGTGAAGTTGTTCAACAGAATGGAGTCTCTATAATCATCACTTCATATTAAGCCTCAAGCTTGTCTGACACTTCTGGAGAACCTTAACAAAACTATTTGGAACAAGTCTCCAATACATCAGTTAGCGTCACCCTCAAGCTGATGGCAGACTGAAGTTGTTAATGGGAGTTGGGTATCTCTTACAGAGGTTAGTCAGAACAGTAATAAATCAGGTTGAGTTTGTCACAACTACTCAAGGAATAATACAATGGAGGGTGGAACCATTTTGAATATTTCCATTACCACAAGTCAAAATGGTGAACAAAACAAGGAAAAGATGGCTGACCAGAGAAGAACTTTCATGAAGAAATCAACGCCAAATACAAAGCTTATGCCTATAAAGAAAGGAAACTTCAAACTTTTGACGTGTGACATTGTGAGTACATGTTCAAAACTCAGCCAACAGATATATAATCAAAACTTAGCCAGCAGAAGATTAATCTGTACTACGTTTCTAAAGAAGATCAATGATAATGCATACATGATTGACTTGACAGAATCGCCTGGGAATACATTCAACCTTTAGTGTTGCAGATCTTCATGGTAATCATCATAGTGAAAATGAAGATGAGATCCAGAATATTCTTTCTGGATGGTTAATGGTCATGGGAGATTAAGTGAAAACTTTGTTAGTTGGGAGGGTGATGAAGAAAATGGAACATGGTTGATTACAAGTAATTGCACATGAAGGTCCTAAATACTTAGAAGCATACAACACCATTATTTCGAGGGTGACTTCTTCTCGAGAAGAATAGGTGCACACAAACTTGGAAATTGAATTCTAAATCAAGGGGAGAAGCCAGGTTGGGAGAGGGAAAAAGGAGGAATGTGACAATTAATGCATCTCAAAAAGAAGGATATGCCCGAAATCAGTTGTTGAATCCAGTTGAACTTCGGATATGATGAAGTTTACTGAATCTAGTATCTCAATGTAAAATATCAATTTGAACACAGGATATGAAAGCCATTAACTGTCAATCATTTTCATCAGTGGGAAGATCATGTGATTGTTCGAAGTTCCAAACTAAGGAGTCTTTTCTAAAATTGCACATCCTAAAAATCCTACATATAGGTTTATTCACTACTCTGGTGTTGGATCATATTTCAAAATCAGCTGATGCCTTCCAGATGATTTAGAAGGAGAGAATGTCAACAGTGATGAATTAACTATTGGAGAAGTTCCTTCCCTGTAGCAAGTGTGCTTTCAATGTTTATCTCTCATTTCCTGTGGTTTCAGCAGTAGCTAGTGATCATTGTAGAACAACTCATCCCATTAGGTTGTACTGATTTTTCTTATTTTAATAAAGCATGCTGTATAGAATGTCTAAATATTACACATACCACTCTCTGCCGTTCATCCTGATTTCAGACCGTAATAACTGGTTTCTTTCTCATATGGCAGGTGTAATGTCTACTAACTTGGAAAACAGCATCAAGTAGATTATCCATTTCATAGTCAATGAAATATAATAGACTCATGATTCACAGTTATTGAAAGAGACACTGTAGTTCATCCTTAAATGTTGAGTTAATTTTTTGATCTCTTTCTAATCACAAAAGGGAGAAGAAAAACAAAAGGAAAATATGATAAAATGGTGCACATAAAAACACATCTAAATTGAAGCTAGCAATTATGGGGCAAGTACCTCTCATATAACCATTCAGACTCAGTTTCAAGTTTGATTCTTTTATCAGGAAAACAAATTAGTAGTTCATAAATAGAGTAAAAACCAATATGTCGCAGCCCATGTATGCCCATTAGAAAAACTTTGATGGCTTCTATACTCTGCAGTGTTTTCTCGTAAAATCTGTAACTCATACAGGTACTAGAGAAGAGAAGGTAGATACAGGTTGAAAATATGACAAGCAGCATGAACAATTAGATTGAGACAAGTGCTAAGAAAAATTATGGTACAAATTCTCACCCCTCCCACGTAGTAAACGATTCACAGAAGCCAGAGAACCCCCTAAGCATAAAGCAGTAGGAAATGTTCTTTTGCAATCCTGCAAGAGACCAAATTCAGGGGAAATTAACTATCATACCTCAAAATCTCATGAGTTTGGGCTAGACGCATGTGAATACAATGCATTATGAATCCTATAGCCTTTAAAGCTAAAGTCCTTTCCCTCTCCATTTAATTGCCAAATACATGAAAAGCATTCAAATCATATAATGCAAGTGGACTAAGCCATAGAAAGGGTGAATTTAATTTACTACAAAACCTGGAGCCTTTAAAGCTAAAATCTTTGACCTCTCCATTTAATTGGCAAATATATGCAAGGCATTGAAATAATATAATGCAAGTCAGACTAAACAACAGTAAGTCTATAAAAACCATTCTGATAACATGAATTTTTTTACTCATTTAATACCCTTATAATTATAGAAACTTGTATCTGCGAAATGCAGTTTTAACCAATTTGCAATCAGCAAAAGACAATTGATTTTGAGTGAAAGAAGTGCTGTTCCAAAATGCAGTTACAAGAAAAGAAAACTGAAAACCATCAATAAAATGATCAATTAAGTACAACATTTGGTGAATTATGTTAATCCAGAAGTTGAAGGAATACTTCCATGCAATTAACTAGACGTTAAAAAAGCCTTACTATAAACTTCTAAGTGTTTACAAACTCAAACTCAAACGAGAAAAGCTCTGTCTAATAAAAACGAGTCACCCTATACAAGCTAATGATTTACATACACTCTGTAGACCGAAGCAAGCCAGCTCTGGCAAGTGAATTGCTAGCTAGAGTAAGTTTTGGAAAATGCTTCCACTTAAAAGAAATTACTTACATAGAACTACGTTTGTTTGATTTGATATTTGTTTGAGCAAGGCTCAAGACTGTCCCATTCATTGAGCTGGGATAGTTACCAATGTAGAAAAAGGCTGTGGAAAGGAGAGCATATTAAAGGATGAAAAGTTGCCCTTTGCCCTATTCCTCCTGCTGAAGAGAAACCATCCTGATGGTAGGACTCTTTATTAACTGTGCCTATGTGGTTTTAGTTCTATATTGTTTTATTGCAGCCGGTTCCAAGCCCAGGATAAAGGAGAAGGGTTTTGCTCAGGTGCCAGCCAACAAGGAAAACCCATAGCAAACCCCGTGCATGAATCGATTTTATGACATTTCCTCAGGCTAGGGCATTCCCCATAAGCGACACGTTGCATTAGATCTCAAATGCGGTGGAAAATGGACAAGGGCTGCTAGGCATTCCCTCGAAAGTGGCATGCTGCATCGGATCCCAGGTGCAGTGGAAAATGGGCAAGGGCTGTTAGAGTGTTCCCTAGGAAGTGACATGCTGCATCAAAACCCAAGAGCAGTGGAAAGTATGCATGGGTTCTTGCACCGTTCGAAAAGTGTGTAGGTAAATAGGCTAGGTCAAGAGAACAAGATTCGTATCGCTATATGGAATGTAGGCATATTAACATGTAAAAGTCTAGAGTTAGTGGATACGATGAAACGTAGGAGAGTCAACATCGCTTGTATCAAATAAACCAAGCAGAAAGGGGTTAAAACTAGATAAATCGATAGGTATAAGTTCTAGTACATAGAAAAGGATAATAATAGAAATTGCATAGGAGTAGTGGTAGGTAAAGAATTAAAGGATAAACTTATAGACTTTAAAAGAACTAGTGATAGAATTATACTCATAAAACTTATTCTAAGAGAGAAGATCATAAATGTCATTAGTGCATACACAACACAAGTTGGATTAGAAGATAGAACCAAGAGACAATTCTAAGAAGATATGGAGGGAGTTATGCAAGACATTCCCAACACAAAGGGGACATTTATAGAAGCAGATTTTAATTGTCACATGGGAAAAGAAAAGGGATGATATGATAGGGTACATGGGGGGTATGGTATTAGAGAAGGAAATGAGATGTGGGAAGCTATACTCGATTTTGCCTTAACATATAACCTAGATATAGCAAGCAAACACGTACTTTAAAAAGAGGGATGAACACTTACTAACATTTAAAAGTGGACCATATAAAAGCCAAATAGACTTTTTCCTACTTAGGAATGCCGAAAGATCAATGTGTAAGGATTGTAAGGTCATACCTGCTGAGAGTCTAACCTCACAACATAGATTAATGGTTATGGATATCTGCATCAACATATGGAAGAAAGTAAATGAACTTAATAGTGTCCAAAAACTAAGTGGTGGATCTTAAAAGGAGAGAAGATAGCATCATTTACAAATAAGTTAATAGTAGAAGGAAACTGGAACAATGAAATAGAAGTAAACACCACATGAACTAATATGGCCATGTCCATTAAGAAAGAGGCAAAAGATGTCCTAGGAGTATCTAAAGGTAAAAGGCAACCAAGAAAGGAAACTTGGTGGTGGAGTGAAAAATTGCAAAAAGTTATTAAAGAGAAACATATGTGTTTTATAGCATGGCAAAGGACTAAAAATAACAAAAACTTGGAGAAATATAATAATGCTAAAAAGGTTGCAAAGATAGTAGTAAGGCTAAACTCAAGGCATATGATGATCTCTATAATAGATTAGGATCAAGAGAAGGTGAGAAAGATGCGTTTCAAATCTCAAAAGTAAGAAAAAGGAAGAGTAAGGACTTAGACCACATTAAGTGTATTAGAAGTAATGACCAAAGGGTACTGGTCAAAGATAACAAGATCAAACAAAGATGTGAAAGTTACTCTAAAAAATTGCTAAATGACAATTACCCTAAGAATATAGGGATTGAAACTACCGTAAACCCAAATAATATTGGAAATTATAGATATGACTGTAGGAGTAGAATACTTGAAGTGAAAGAGGCCATGAAAAAGATGAAATCAAGAGAGGCTTTGGGTCTGATACTATACCAATAGAGGTTTGGAAGAATATGGGAAATACTGGGTAGTATGGTTGACAAAATTGTTTAACAAGATTATAAAATTGAAGAAAATGTCAGATGAATGGAGGAATAGCTCTATTGTACCATAATTATCGGGAGATCAAACTTATTTGCCATACCATGAAACTTTCCGAAAGAGTGATGGAGAAGAGGATACGACATGAGATAAGTGTAATGAAGAACCAGTTTGTTTCGTAACTGGGAGGTCTACCATGGAAGCTATTTTTCTACTTAGACAATTGATGTAGAAATATAGGGAGATGAGGAAGGACATCCACACGGTCTTTATTGACTTAGAAAAAGCTTATGGTAGGGTCTTTAGAGAGTTAATATGGAGGATGTTGGGCGAGAAAGGGGTTTCACAGGGGTATATACACATAATTAAGGATATGTATGAGAGAGTGGTAACATCCCCCGACCCCGCATAGGTGGGAGCTTCGTGCACCGGGGCTGCCCTTTTTTATGAGAGAGTGGTAACATACATTAAGACCACTAGAAGAGAGACTAGTGATTTTCACGTTGGTTACCAATGAGTTAACAAAACATCTACAAGAGGAGATTCCATGGTGAATGTTATTTGCAGATGATACAGTTTTGATCGATGAGACAAGGGGGGGCATAAACACAAAGCTAGAGTTATAAAGAGATGTATTAGAATCTAAAGAATTTAAAATTAGTCAAACTAAGACAGAATCTATGGAATGCAATTTTAGCGAGGAGAGGAATGGGAGTAGAGCATCAGTAAGATTGATAACCAAGAAGTCCCATTAAAAGAACACTTACAATATTTGGTAACAATAATTCATGAGAGTGGAGAGATTGAGATGGAGGTTACCCAGAGAATCCAAGCGGGTTAAAACAAATGGAGATGCACCTCTGAAGTTTTGTGTGATAGGAGGGTGTCACTCAAACTGAAAGGAAAATTCTATAGGATGGCTATAAGGCCGACCATGCTCTATGGATCAGAGTGCTGGGTAGTTAAAGAACATGTACATAGGATGAGTGTCGTCGAAATGCGGATGTTGAGATAGATGAGTGGCAAGACAAGAAAGGATAGAATTAGAAATACATACTTTAGAGGAAACTTAAGAGTAGCACCAATAGGTGACAAGATGAGGGAGATTAGACTTAGATGGTTTGGACATGCTCAACATAGACCAAAAAGGGCACTAGTTAGAAGGAGTAAGGCGATCCAAGTTGAAGGTTCTAAAATGGCAAGGGAAAGGCCCAAAAGAGCGTGGATAGAAGTGAGAAAAGATTTAAAAACTTTGGGACTAAATAAAGCCATGAGACTTAATAGAGGGGAATGGAGGAACAAGATTCATGTAATCGACCCTTAATCGAGATAAGGTCTTGATGATGATGATGTTAAGACTCTTAAGTTTCTCAAGAAAAGACTTCAGTTCCTAGTTAAAAAAAAAATTCCAATCAAGATGGGTGAAATTTCTCTTTGCTCTTTATAACATTTATTGGTTGATGGCATTAGAGGAGCAACATCTTCTAGGTGGCTTTGGAGTGTATCCAGAATAAGGTGCGGATAAGTTCAGCTCTTGCATGGACAAGAATCTTAGTGATTACCTCGATAGGAAGAAAAAGAGATGGCCAACCTTCTCTTCAACTCGCTTTGTCAGATCCTCATCTGAGATCCCTTCTTGATTTTCTATAGTAATGGTACTTTGATGGACACAATTTATTACATTCCCTAGAATGATGAAGAGGATCCAGATGGGTTGGAACTTTGGCAAACTGTCAAAACATGCTGAACCATCTAAGGATGAAAAGCTAGTCGTTCACTATGCAATATGGGGCACATAATTTATATTTTTAATGCTTAGTATTTTGCATCATCTTTCTTAGTTTCCGGTCTTGATGGCAGCTTTCTTGGCAGCTCTTCTTTTCTAAGAGGTTAGAATTGACTGTGATAAATAAAATCTTCCATGGTGACGGAATTCCAAAATGCAGGTGACGGAATTAGGAGGCTGATCATCCTTTGAATTCTTGGTCAGATGGAGTTTTAAGGATTTATAAGAGGGTGGAAAAACTTCAATCTGAGTAAATTATCTGCTTCATTATTGCATCTTGAGTGCCTACCTTCTCTAAAGCTTAACTTTTTAGCTTCACTAAAGTCTAAGACTAAGAACTGGCAGAAGGTAACCGTTGCACTTGTTTGGCTCACAGAATCATCTGCACATATTGAATGAAGATTCCTGTGTACTAATCTGAATTAACCAATCATTACAAGAGCAAATGGGAGTTCAACAATGAGATCTAAAAAAAATTTAATCTATAAGAATGGATATTTCTATGCAAAACTCTCTGAGATTTAAGACAAAAATCAAACCCTTCTTCAGTCACATAATTCAAATGAACCCTCAGCATACAAATAGAAAATTCCAACAATCTTTGACATCAATTGGTCTGCAATATGGGCTTCTTGAAGGTCAAACTTATGCAGGACTTGTATTACCTCCAAGCGATCTAATAGGTTTTCAACAACCTCATCAACAAGAGGATCCTTCGCATGCATCAACCATGCAGCTCGATCACGCTGCAATAAGCAGAGAAAGTGAGAACAGGAAGCAAATTAAACTAACATTTTACAAGAATATTTGCACATTCACAATTCCATTTTAACACATATTGCGCAATCTATATAGAGTTTCATTGTTTGCTATATTTAGTATTTGCCAGTCTTATTATCACTTCCAAAGTATTTTCTAAAGACTATTGACTTGAACTCCATTTCAAAAACCCACAATTTGACACCAGCAATTCTCATGCATTTCAACCAGGCCCTGTTAAAAATATCTGAGAACTAGAAAAAACCAAAAGGATGGCAACAAATTAAAATAAAGGGAGAAACAACCATTGAATTTTTTGAGAAAGTGCAATACTTTCTTATTTTTGTTCTTTTGAATGGTAAAGAATTTATAGTAGACAAAGTAACCCTCATGGTTGACTGAATGCATGAGTATCAGTCTGCTGAATCAAGCAACTGTCTCTTTAGTGAGCACATTGCACATTTATTGGCCAAGCAACAGGTATGCTGAAGAAAACATCAAAGCCTTGAACTAAGTCTAACAGCATGTTGAGGTCCTTAGCCATCTGACATGGGAAACCATTTCTCAGTAGGCCAACCTGCCCCACCTGTTAGGGGCATATAACAAGCTTAACCCACCCGTCACATGGCAGATTAATGGTTATAAAACCCATTGCTGACTGCCAGTAATATGAGGTGGTCCAAGGCAAACTCTACCTATTTAAACCTTTAATATAATTTACTGTGATTTTTCAACTTACAGCTAAAATAACCTATGTTGAACATATCAGAATTTACAATTTTACTCGTGTAAATAACATATGTTAAGTAGGGCTTTCAATAGGTACCCAGGAAGAGAAGAACTTGCAAGAACTAGACAATTGGGTATGGCTCTTCAATTGGAACAAACAGCAACTTATTGGCTCTCATTTCAAAGAAACGAATCATATTGGTCGGTGTAATGACCCATCCCTATGGATCTCCACATGTATGCATACCAAAGCCATCTAAATGAGATGAACCCCTAGGACAGAGACATATGTCACAAATGCAACAACTTTCAGAGAAAAAGCAGCTAAGAAGAAGGAATATAGCATTTCATCATTTCTCAATCAAGCACAAATTTCTTAAAGACAAAAAAAAAAAAAGCTTTCTTCAAGAGTTCATACTAAAAAAAACAAGTTCTCAACACACACTTCCAATCTCTCACTAAACAATCATCTTTACATCAACCAAAATAAAATAGTCAAAGATCCCCAACCCTTATGCAATGATATGTTTCATAAGAATTAGATGCTTAGGATGTCACACACATTTGCAATCAAGTCTCCTTCAGTCCTACACTCAATCTCTCAAGAGGTGTGTACTCTGATCACCTAGAGAGGAGAGGGGTGAGTTTTTTATGGAAAAAGCTAAGTGAGAGATCCCTTGACTCAAGAGTCTATGAACTCCCAAAAGAGACAAGAAAGATACTTCACGAAAGTTAAGGCAGCGCAGAGTTTCACAAATATCAAAGTTTTGCCAAATTGGAAAGAGATCATTGAAATCTCAGGGAGATCTATTGGTGGTCAAGGATGAAGAGGGAGATGGCAGAGTATGCTGTGAGAGTATTGGTCGGAAGAGATTAACTGAGCAATTTATTAAGACAATTGTCTGGCTTCATGGGGTTCCAGTTACAATCGTCTCAAACAGAGATTCACGATTAACATCTTGGTTTTGGAGTGTCCAGCAAACCTTGGGACAGAGATTTGGTTAAGTACAGCATATCATCCTCAGACCAATGGGCAGTTGAAGAGGAACAACCAAATACTAGAGAACATGTTGAGCACATGATTTGAACTTTCAAGATGGCTGAGAGGCACATTTTCCATTGATGGAGTTTGCCTATAATAACAGCCATCAGGCTTCCCCAAGTATGGCACCTTTTAAGGCACTATACAGCAAAAGATGTAGGACTACAATGTGCTGGGATGAGGCTGAAGAGAGATAGTTGATTACATCAGACATCATTTGGGAGATATCTAATAGGATTTGGATCATCAAGAGACACCATTTGGAGGCACAGAGCTGACAAAAAGTTACGCAAACCATCGATGGAGGAGTCTAGAGATCTAGATGGGGGACCGAGTGTTCCCCCATGTCTCCCTAAAGGAGGGTAGTAAGATTTGGATAGAAGCAAAAACTAAATCCTCAGTTCATTGGCCCCTATGAGATTTTGAAGGAGGTTGGCCCAGTGCATACCAAATGACTTTACCATCAGAGTTAGAGAGGATTCAAGATGTTTTCATGTTTCAACTCTAAAGAGCTACATGCTAGACCCATCACATATATTGCAAGCAAGACCAATTTAGCTCTGAATTGACTTGACATATGAGGAGCAACCAGTTGAGATCTTGAATCGAAGTGTTCACTTTCTACAAAACAAAGAGATAACATTGGTAAAGGTTTTGCGGAGGAATTACTAAGTGAAATAGGTGACTTGGGAGGAAAAAGCATACATGCGACCGCAGTTGCCACATCTTTTCAGCTCTTCAAGTATGCAAAAATTTAGAGGATTATATTCCTTTTAAGGGAGGAGAAGTTTCAGAACCAACCCTAATTTTTCTCTATTTCTTTATTTCTTTCATGCACCCAAATGTTGTCCATCAAATTTTGTGGCATTCATTTGCAACTGTTGAAAATCAAGACTTAGGTTCGATTTTTCAGGGATTTCATGGAATTTCACGACCTTGGAGTGGGCTCACATCCTTCAAGAATGAGAAAAGGTGTTGAAGTGGGGTCAAGATATTGTTGAAATTCTTGGTTTTCATCATTTAAATGAACATGAGAGCCATTATTGGTTTTTAATTATCTAGGCGACATAGAAGTCATTCTGGAAAAATAAGTGAAACAAGGGCAAAAGTGTGAGCCCTAAAGAGTGGGGAGCACCAACTTTAGGAGTGAGTTCCTTCTCTCAAAATGGGGCAGCCCAAAGAGGACTTGTGAACCCCATTTCCCCTATCTTTTCTTCCTTTTCCCTTCCCATTTCCTCAAACCCACTTTACCAGATCCTTCTTCACTCAAAACCCTAACCCATTGAAGAAAACAAGTTTTCAAATAGACTTTGATCATGAAGTTGGAGGAGGGAATTGAAACAAAAGCTCAAAGGTGAAGGAGAAAAAGACTTTACATGAGGTTTCTCCTGGATTTGGAGTGTAAGGCTTCTAAAATGGCTAAAAAATAGAGATTTCCTTGCATCTATAACTAGGATTAGAAGAATTTCTTATGCCAAAAGAAATGATCATGTTTTCCATTTTAACCTAAGGTTTTCAATCCCAAATTGTATGAATTTCATGAGTTTTACGCAAGAAATAAAGTGGATACGATGCTCTATGGGTTGGATGGATTAAATGCACAATTTAGTGCTCTTTTTAATGATTTTTGTCGTAACTGTGGCTGGTTTTAGGGAAATCAATTGTCAACCACGTCTCTCTTGGATGGTGATTTTGGAGACATGTTAAATGCTTGTTTTGGAGTAAAAGTACTTGGAAGTCATGTGTAAGTGATAACTTATGGATTGGAGTAATGAATTTCATGTTTATGGAGCAAATTTGGTAGAACTTTTTCATGATGGTGTCTGGTTTTTGAAGAAAGAAAAGATAATCATGTTTTTCCTTTTTATATGGATTTTTATGCCAAATAATTCATGATAGTGCTGTGTTTTTGCTTGGAAATGAAGTGAGCATGTTATATAATGGTTAGGGATCCTAAATTCAGGTTTAATGAGTTGTTGGACTTTAATTTTACTAGTCATGATACATGATTTTTGTTGTTCATAATTAATCACGTTTTCCCCCTTAAATTAGGGTTTTTAAGGCTCAAAAATTGATTCCCAATGAGGTTGGCCAATTCTTTTACATGTAACCCTCAATCTATGTAGTCACAGGCGTGACTAGTCGCTAGGTACTAAAAGGCTCAAGGGGTGCAACTCACAACAGTGAAAAGTCGGAGTGCGATTAGGCACGACTAGTTGCACCTAGACACTTTTGCGCCCCCGATTCCAAGTGCCGAATTGATCTACAATCGTCGATTTTACTTCAACAAACATATGAACAGGTAAAGAGGAGAGCAAGAGACTACAGGGAAATGTAGATTTTGCCAAAAAACTCATCATTTTCGTGCTTCGATTGTCTGTTCCTTGAACCCGTCGTCAACTGTCTCTTCTCCGCTTCTTCTTCTTCTTCTCTCTCTCTCTCTCGGGTTTTTCTAGTTTACTTCGTTAGATTCAACTTGGATCTATTTTATTTTTAAGAAGGGGGTGCCATTATCAATTTTGGCCCCTCCCTTTATAAAAAAAATCTAACTTATATTATATATTATATAATTTAATATATAATTAAATTTTAAATTTTGCGCCTGGGAAATAAGGTGCCTAGTCCCTCCAAACGCAAGTCGTACACCTTGTGCCTGTGACTACATAGCCCTCAATCCATATTCAATTTTCTCTCTGTGTTCAAGAGTTTTAAAATGTGAAAGTTGGATAGTTGTAATGCCACATGTGTAGATGAATTTCTTAAGTGACTGAATATGACATTAGTCATGGCTTAGTTTATGTACCAAAAATCTCTGATCTTTGATGGTTGTAATTGGATAATCTTATTCATGAACTTGAATATAATTGGATAGTCTTATTATGAATGGTTGTAGTTGGATAACCCTATCCATGACTTGAATGTAGATGAAATGTGTAATTTACAAATGGTTGTAGTTGGATAACATTATCCATGACTTGAGTGTAAATGAAATGTCTTATTTATGAATGGTTGTAATTGTATAACCTTATCCATGACTTGAATGTAACTGAAACGCCTTATCTATGAATGGTTCTTCATCATCATCATCAAGACCTTACACCAATTATCTATGAATGGTTGTAGTTGGCTAATCTCATCTGTAATTATTGTTAAAAATCAATATCATAATGTGAGAAAGGTATTTGTTGACCTTGAGCATGATGCTCATGTATGTTTAGGTTCTCACCAGTGTAAGTACTATGTGTATTGTGGGAATCCTTACATTCTTGAGTATGTGATTCAAAATTATGGATATTTTTTGTATTTTATATTGCAGTAAAAGGGCAGCCTCAGAGCAACAGTAAAGTTGTTGCATGGTTTGGTTTTCTAACATTTTACTTAGCACTGCGCAGTTGAATGATGAAGTGTATGCCCATGGATGACATGAGTAACAACTTGGTATGACTACGAAGGCGATGGAAGTAGTAAGGAGACTTTAAGCATCCCATGCATGAGTCATGAGAGATGAGCCCTGCAAACATGTTGGTTTCTCAGGTTATCCAACATGCACCCAGATGCTAAGGTGATCGAATATGAGCCTAGATGCATGTATGATCAGCATGAGCCCTTATGCTTAGTAGTCCTTATGCAACTCTAGTTGACTTTTGTCTCCAAGAATGACTGAAGGGTGGATAACTTTATTTTGGAGAGAGATGGGGTGGGGATAGGAGACTGACATTGCTGATTGAGTCTCCATTCCCCATTAGCATTTGTTTTACTAATGTGCCACATGGTTTTTTTTTATTATAATGAAATACAATCTCTATTTTGTTATATGATGATGACTGATCACTGAATGGTATTAAATTGCAAGTTAGGTATGTCAATTGAATCTAGTGAAAAGATGGTATTGTTAGTGGGATGTAATAATGTATTACTTGTGATATAGATTTCAATGCTCTTCTAAACTACATTCTTTATCTATTTCCAAAATAAAGTTTGCTACAAAAATCAAGTAGAGTCACATGAGGACTACCAAGCATAAGGGCTCATGCCGACCGTACAAGCATCTGGGCTCATGCTGACCTCACAAGCATCTATATTCAATCACCCAGGCATCTGGGCTTACACACAATCACCCAAGAAACTGACATGCTCACAGGGCTCTACTCCCAGAAATACAAAAATACATCATCTCATGCATGAGATACCTATAGTGTCATTACTATAGGCACCTTATCCCATTCAACCACGCAGTGCCAAGTGCAATGCTAGAAAATCACACCATAATGTACATGCACTATGTATATCTCATAACATATTCTTACAATTACAATCACACTACTGCAATATAAAAAGTCAAAAAATATTCATCATTTCGAATCACATACTCAAGAATGTATGCATTCCCACAATACACATAGTACTCCACTGAGTACCTAAACATATATGAGCATCATTCTCAAGGTCCATATTACTTGGCATGATATTTGGGCTTCTGCACATCCATAGTCATAGAAATAATATGAGAAAATAGGATCAGCAAGTGATTGGAGCTGTTATTGCAAAAAAGATGCCTTAATAGTCCCTTGCTGTAAGGTTAAGCAAATTAAAACATTCATCTACGGAGATATTTCATCCCATGGTTTTTTACAATGAACCTAGCACTTGTAAGGTTACTAAACACGAGTGTGAGAGTGCACACATACGCAAACAAAGACACAGATGCAGGTTCATGGGTTAGTAAATGACAATAACAATGTGTTCTCCGTCAAGAACAAGGAACAGTGACTTCTCTGTCAAAACACAATAGATTCAATTGTTTAATTCCAGAGGCAATCTGTTATGCTGGGAGTATGTTTGCCAGCATTCTAGTTCTTTGTAAAACATGTTCTAGGCACAAGTGTTATACTTTACTATGTAGGGGAAGAATAAATATAGGGGAGTGTGTGAGTTGTTTCCTTCATAATTCTTCACTTGTACCAACATAAATAAATTTAAAAGGAAAAAAAATGGCAAACATTTGAATACTACATGACTTTGATTTGTCACATGCAAAGTGATGGTTAGGGAATCCAGGTGCAATACTGTTTATTGAAGAACAAACCTTCCAAAAATCAAATGCATATAATCATCCAACAGCGGAGAATTTTTATGCATAACTTCACAAGTGATCCACAGAAAGCTCCAGCAAATAAATGTTTCAGATCCCCCTTGTAGCTTTCCCTGCTAATATTTTCCAAATGGAAATATGTGCATCCACTCTACAAGAGGTAGAGAGAATACCCTCACATATTTATCCAGAAAACAGGTTGTTAATTTGAAATATTATCACTTGAAAAGTGAAGCCCACTCTTCGGATGACCAAAACCGCTTAACATGCAGGATGAGACATGTATTCACCGAAAGATGATTCTAAGGGTAAATGCAGACTCGTTAAGAAGAAGTGAGAGGGAGAAGTTTTTGTTACCTGTTTGCGTTTGAAATCTCGATCAAAGATCTTGAGTCGGGAGCCCTCCCCTTGGGAACACAAGTAAGCGCATAGCGACGAGGGTTTCAACAATCTCGCCGCAGACAGCGACCCTCGGATCATGGCGGGCACCGACGATGAGTGAAGTGTCGTCCTTTACAGGAGGAAAAAAAAGAAGAAGAAGAAGAGGCAGAGAGTTGGGGGAGACGTATAAAAACGTGGAATTGGTGTTGGCTTGCTTGATTTCCAATTGCGGGTGGGTCCCACCTATTACCTAAATGTTATAGTGGGTATTTGGCCTGTCATTTTCCCAAGTAACCCCACAAAATTATACTAGTTCTTGATGATCCCTTTCATTTCTTCTTCTTCTTCTGTTGCAGAGAGCTGCTGAGGAAATTCAGAAGACCTTTCCAAGGTAGGGAATCTCTAACTTGCCTGTATTTTCTGTGTCCATATGTACTCTGTCAAGTATAATCTTTCTAGGATTCGTTTTCTTTCTCCACATTATCCCTTCATACCCATTTCAATTTCTAATTTGTCTCCTTTGTTCTTGATTGGAATTTGAGATTTTTGTGATATCTTGATCCTCAAAGACACCCATTTGTTGGAGGATTGCAAAAAAATCTTCCATATTCGCAAAGTTGATGAGCAGTGTGAAAATGACAAAAATTGCTATGTGGGCAATGTAGCATGAAACCTAGCAAGTTTGGGTTTGAAATTTTGGAAGAATGGCATTTAGTAATTGAGTAGGCTTGAACGAACGGTAAAAGAATTCACGCCCTCACTATTTCTCCCCTACGTTAAAAGCTTGTAGACTGAAGAGGAATTCATTTGGATGAAATAACCAACCTCTCAGGCGTCATCTGATAAGCTTTTCTATTATCATTTTTAGTATGGACCCTTTGTGGTCCTCCCCTTCCCTGGACTCCACATACGCGGGGGCTTCATGCACTGGCTACCTGCTTTTTAAGTTATTCTGAAGGATGAATTTTGTAAGATTCTACTTGCTCACTCTTAGTGGTCGTTAATCATGCAGAGGGGTCCAGAATGGGGAGGAAGGGAACGAGGGAAGGTAGTAAGATCTCAGAAGAAATGAAGTTGTTACGAAGGTTGAAATAGAGCAGTGGAGGGAACTTGGCACTTGGAACGCCGCTGCATCATGTAAGATTCTAGTTGCTCACTCCTTAGCAGTCGATAATTTATCAGCAGGTTCTTGAGGTTCGCTTGTTATGGTTTAGACTGGATTCATTTTACGGTGTCAAACTGAAGCAATGGCATGTTTTTTCAGATCAGTGATTAAATTACCTTCTATGTTTTCATTGAACTTGCTAGTTCGGTGGTCTCCTTAACTCTATGACTCAAACATTCACCATTAACTTTGCTAAGTTCCTGGTCTTCTCTAAAATTCATCATAGACTAGTATTTATTAATTGCTGGTGATAAAGCAAACATACGGATGCAAAACCAGAGGTTACACATGTTTCAAGTTGAAGTGTCTCTGATTCAGGCTTGACTTCTAATGTTAAACTAACACCTTGATAGTAAATTGAAGAAGCAACCTAACGTTATGAAAAAAAAAAACTATTAAATTGTTTAGTTCATTTCCAGGTTGTCAAAGGTGGGGTAGTAAACAAGTATGCCAAAATAACCTAATAAAGCAGGAAACACATCACCAGTTTCCACTTTTCGACTGCAAATCTGCTAAGCCCATGAATAAACTTCTCAAAGTAGGATATTCCGAATAGGGAAAATGGAATCTTTAAAAAAAATTTAAAAAAAGGTTATTGAGAAGGAATTTGAGAAGAAAAACAAAAATCCATAACATTCTTCCCAATTTTTTATAGATTTATGCCAAGAACCATTGGTCAAACACAGAAGTAAAATATTTACAAAATATGAAGCCTTTAAATCAACTAAAATCCATTGAAGTACATCTGGATTCCAAAACTTAAAAATGCAAGAATAATAAAACCACAGACATATCTCCTGATCATCAAAGCAGTAGTATCACAGGAAAATGGAAAAATAAAATAAACCAAAACCCCGAGAAAGGCAGAAAATGAAGGGAAAAAAAATCTAATTTTAGGAAGAGAAGATCGTACTCACCTTAAGAATCGTCCATGATTACAAAATCTGATATCATTTTCTGGTTTCCATGATGTTCTTAGAATCTTAGGCAAAGAAAAGAGAGAAAAGATGGAAAAACCTCTTAAATAGGTGATAATGTGAGAAGAAGAGGGGATTGGTAAGAGCTTTGAAATGCAGTGTGCAACTTTTAAATTGTGCTTTTCACTCCAATTTTTAGACAGCAAATTGTGAAATCTCAGTTTAGTCCTAAAGTTTCCCTATCCAATGGTTTCCAAAGACAAACCTATTTGGATATAAGCTATCCATGTTTTGGCCTTTTGTGAGATCCAATAGCAGGGAATAGGACAGCCATCCACAGAAAAGCTTATTCATGGATAGCTGTTACCAAGCCAGTTCTTTCTCCTCCTTGATTGATAAAGGTTTTCAAACTTCAATTCCTTTGTGTGACTTCATTAGTGACCTTAGATATTTGAGTTGAATTTGGTCCAGGATATTATAGGTGTGACTCCTATAGCCCCTTGTGTGGTCTTCTTTATTTCTAGTTCTTGTTCTTTCTTCTATAGCAATTCCTGTTTTCTTGATCTTACCAGTTTAAATCCCAAGTTGGTCTTGTTTCTGTTCTAGTGTTTGAATTCAATACTTTTTCTTTTAAAAGTAACACAGGAAGAAGACATAAAGCTTTCTGACAAATCATCGTTGTTCTTAAGATTGTTCTTAAGGTCTAACTGATTTTGTTGATTAAAATTCCCAAGATTCCTGAAGTCTGTTTGGTTTTTAGAATTATTTACAACTCTTACAATTTTCTGGACTTTGGTTTCATCCTGTAACTAATCATGTTTTCTAGCTGGTTTTTTAACAAAACAAACTGCACTTTTTGTTTCATTTTTCCTCAATCTGGGTTGCAGCTGATAGTCTATCTTCTCAAGTTTCTGACATCTAAGCATTATTGACATTATAGCTGAACTTCAGTTTCAGATATCATTACCAGAAATTGGAAGCTTTTCTCAGTTCTAGTTTGTTTCTATTCCCGAAAACCTCCCTTTTATTATATTTCTTCTTATTTTCTGAAATCATGCATTCCCTTAATGTGCGACCATCATTTCCAACAGAAAGACAATGTGTATAAATTTTTTGTAGTTCTAAAGATACTTGTCCTTAATGTGATTGGTAATAATGCTTGTACTCTTTGAATCATCTATGAAATGGCTTCCATATTAAGAAACCTTACCTTGAATTGTATCAGAGAAGAGTAGCCAACATACTAGTAACAGTTTTTTCTCAGTTGAGAAAGGTTTTCAAACTTCAATTCCTTTGTGTGACTTCATTAGTGGTGTTAGAGATGAGAGTTGAATTTGCTTCAGGATATTATCGGTGTGACTCCTATAGCCCCTTGGGTAATCTTCTTTGTTTCTAGTTCTTGTTTTTTCTTCTATAGCAATTCCTGTTTTCTTGATCTTACCAGTTTAAATCCCAAGTTGGTCTTGTTTCTGTTCTAGTTTTTGAGTTCAATACTTTTTCTTTTAAAAGTAACACAGGAAGAAAACATAAAGCTTTCTGACAAATCATCGTCGTTCTCAAGGTCTAACTGATTTTGTTGGTTAAAATTCCCCAAGATTCCTGAAGTCTATTTGGTTTTTAGGATTATTTACAACTATTACAATTTTCTGGACTTTGGCTTCATTCTGTAACTAATCATGTTTTCTAGCTGTTTTTTGTACAAAATAAACCTGCACTTTTTGTTTCATTTCTCCTCAATCTGGGTTGCAACTGTTATTCTATCTTCTCAAGTTTCTGTCATCTAAGCATTATTGACATTATAGCTGAACGTCAGTTTCAGATATCATTTCCAGAAATTGGAAACTTTTCTCAGTTTTAGTTTGCTTCTATTTCCGAAAACCTCCCTTTTATCATATTTCTTCTTATTTTCTAAAATCAGCCTCTTGCAAAATGCAAGGTAAGGCTGCCTACTATAGGCCCTTGTGGTCCTCCCCTTCCCTGCACCCCACATAGGTGGGAGCTTCGTGCACCGGGGCTGCCCTTTTTTATTTTCTGAAATCATGCATTCCCTTAACGTGCCACCATAATTTCCAACAGAAAGACAATGTGTATAAATTTATGTACTTCTAAAGATACTTGTCCTAAATGTGATTGGTAATAATGCTCATACTCTTTGAATCATCTATGCAATGGCTTCCATATAAAGAAAACTTACCTTGAATTGTATTGGAAAAATGTAGCCAACCTACTAGTAACAGTTTTTTCTCTGTAAAGAATTCCCTTCATTCTCTGCATGGAGAAGAGGTGAGACAATGGGTAAGGATAGTGAGAATCTTGGGATTGAGTTTGATGAGTTTAAGCTTTGTCTCAGGGATAAGAGAGAAGGTAAAGGATACATTACACCTGTACATACTATAGATAAGATAAATAGGGGTAGCTATATATAGATGGATAGCATAGATAAGATAAATATATATATATATATATCGATAGAGAGAGAGAGAGAGAGAGAGCATGACAAGATAAGCAGTGGAGCCTTTTGAGAATTAGGAATTTGCCCAGTTTGAGAAGCGGGCATAGGCCTTTTTGTTTTTTGTTGAAGTTCAGGCATAGGCCTATTTAGGCAAGCTTAAAAAATTATTGGACAGGTTTGTAGAACTGTTTTGCTAGAGTCTAGGATGTTAAGCTGAGATTGATTGTCCAATTAATGTTGGAAATGCAATTTCAGATTTTGACTTGGATTATAATTATAATCATGCAATTGAGATTATAGCCTTTGTCTATCTCTTGCTTCTCCTAGAAAATGAGATGTGCAATAGTCCTAAATGGGAGTGGGAATATCATTCCCTTTCAATTTTCTGTGGTTTTTCATTATTATGGAACTGAAAGGCTAATATGAGATTCTTTTACCAAATTATTGCTGGATATCAATTCAGATCTTTATTAGCAATAAGAGTAATGGTTGAATCAAGCTTACAAAACTATGTGGTTGCTAGATAATTTGAGTTTTTCTTATAGTGTGTAAAATATAGTCATGTTCCCATATTCTTTATTTTCTTTTCATCCTTGTGAAATTCATTCTTCTCTGCTAATTGCGACTAGGACAATCTCAATTTTGCTGAGCAATCTGTCAGATAGTGTTCCTTTCCTATGAGTGCTGATGTAGTTTCAATTTGGATGTTAACTTTAATTTTAGATTCAATCATAAAATGATTTTTTGGATATAAAGATGCATCATCCTTCTTATTATTATATTTTTGTTTTAATCATCATGAACTCACAGCATGTGTTTTAGGTTTATCTCAGCACAAATGAGTGCTTGATTTTAGCATTAGATGAATAAAAGTAGGGGATCATTTTTATGTTTCTTAAACACATACAACAAAGATCATATGCACTGTAGGGTTTTTGAATTGGCATCTTCTGATTTAATGTCTGTGAGTGCTTCTGTGAATATTTGTGATTTTTGCGGAAGAAGAGGGATTTTTCTATCCTATTATCTTTAATCTTTAGAAAAGTACACCATTTCCATTATAACACTTTTACAGTTTACCTTGATGGATAAATCTGAGGCTGATCTAGAGGCCTTTATTTCATCTTTTGATTTTGCGCCTATTGGCAGCTATAATGTGCCTCTCTGGATAAGACGGTGATGATCTTAGTCTTTTCACTACTGGTAATCGATACATTGATTATAGGTACTCCATGGGGATGTGCAGTGACTTATCCTCTGCTGTTTGCATTCACAACATAAATAGAATTAGAACAAACCAATATATTTAGGCTATTTATCTAGATGTGGACAGTGTTGTCCTTGTTTTAGGGCTTCCAACAGTAGTAAAAGAGATTACTATCCACACATAATTATGCACGATGTTTTGCTTGCATGCTGAACGGACATTTACAGGTAGCAATCGCTGGCATATGGGACAAGGACTTGACTAATATTGTCCTCTTCTGGTTCTACCATTATGTTGAATTTAAACTTTGCTGGCTCCATCAAATGTATCAGCAATTACACTATAACTTTTGCTCTATGATCAGGAATGTGGATATAAATGTGAAAGGAGTCTCTCTTCCAAGGCACATGGGGATGGGGAATGATTTTCCTTAACTTGTATGATTTTTAAAACTCAGTTCTTATTATGCAGAATTCCTGCTTTATGTGTTTCTTTCAACTGCATTTTCCTTGGTTGTTAGCATAAAGAATTGTTTTGTTGGCAAGTTCTCTTGAAGTTGATGTCTTTTTTTTTTACCTAGACGAATTCAATTCGTCGTTCTTTTTGGCTTTCTTTTACTATGTTTATGTTTTTCTTGTTATTGTCCTCTCCATGTTATGACTCTACTGCAGTGTGGTTTGCAATCAGAAATTTCACATCTTCCTTCCACTTGGGCAGGTCCAGTTGAACGAGTAAATGATTTAATGATCTTTACTATCAGTTCAGTAGTCCAAGCAAGCTTCTTAACTGGACCAAATGGCAGGTGAGCTTGCAGGCCCAAGGATTAAACAGTGGACAACGTAGCTGCTGGCAGGACTTTGGAATTTACGCTCATATATTCTGATCATGGTTAATACGCATTAAGTTCTTGGGTACCAATGGCAATCAAGTTTGAACAGAAATCACCTTAACAAAAATGGAGAAAAATGGCATATGGAGGAATGCAACCTGAATATGATGATAACTACACAGACGACACATTTCTGGAAGACATGGTTGTGAATGCCAATGTTATAAAGAGAGAGCTGTCAAAAGTCATGCGAGACTCGGTTTCCATTTCCCAATATCTCTGTATTGTAGCTCTTGTGGTTTGTGTTTGGGCTTACACATTATGGTCCATCATTGATGAGACATCCCTCCTTTTGTTGGACGTAGGTCTTCTAATACTTGGCTACTTGGTACTCCTACTAACTGCAGAGAAGATGTCCCTTCAACTTCTTTCTAAATATCTCCTCAAAATCTCCTTTTTCATGAGTGGTTTGTATGTCATGGCTCCAATTTATCATTCTCTTACTACATCCATCAGCTCAGACTCAATTTGGGCACTGACTGCTTCACTTCTCATAGTCCATCACTTCTTGCACAACTATTCTGGTTCAACAATTAGAGCCCCTGGAGCTCTAAATGATCCAACCTTGACGAGCAACATATCTTTGACCGCATCAATAGTGGCTTCTGTTCTCATTTCATCACAACTACCATCGAGAATTCATGTGTTTGCCATCATGCTTTTCTCCTTGCAGGTCTTCCTCTTCGCCCCACTCATCATGTGTTGCATAAAAAAGTACTCATTCAAACTGCATCTATGGTTTTCATTCATCTTGACAAACCTTACTCTAGGCATCATTTTTCCATTGCACGGATTGTTCTTTGTTTTCTTCTTTTGTCTGTTGGTTTTTATCATAGTTGCCTGTCCTTACTGGCTTATAAAGGTACAAGAATACAAGTTTGAGATAAATGGGCCATGGGATGAAGCTAAGGTTTGTTTTGATATAACAGAGTAAGCATAAGAACAGCTCTTACCTTGTCCCAATTTGTACAGAGACACGTATAAGAGATCCTGAAGTCATGTAATTTGCTTGAATGTATCAATATCCTGTTCTTTGATTCCTTCTTTAACTTTCAGTAAATTCAACTTGGCTTATATGCTGTTACGTGGAAATGTTTTGCAGCGTGTGTTGTATTCCTTCATTTCCATGCTATTAAGATTTGGGTTTTTTGCAGATTGGCCACTGGTTTTTTACGTTTTTGTTAAAATATCCAAACATTTTAACTTTTTGCAGATTTGCCATTAAGTTATGCAAAACTTTGCAAAAATGCCATTCCGTTAATTTTCCACTGTTATTTTTTTGTGAAATGGCGACAATACCCCTCTTCTCTTCTCCCTGTTTAAACATTACACTGAAAACAGATGTTTGCGTTTTACTGCTGTGGAAGAAGAACGAGGTGAGAAAAGGTTTGTTTACTCAGTTGGACTATAGTTTTTCACTGTTTTCTGGGTGCCATTGCCAATGCATTATCCGTTTGTTATTTGGTTTTAGATAGTGTACGACCCAGATGAAGCTGATAAGAACACAGGCCTTTCAAGGCTGAATCTGTTTTCACCTTGCAAGGTAATTGTTTTCAGCAGACGGTTGGATTTTTTACAGTGTTTGCCAGTTTGCTATGTTCTTTTTGGAGGTTTTGGCTTCCTGTTGAGATAAGTAACATTTTGTCTGCAGATTAACGTGTTTCTGAGGATAACCAGAAAGAGAGAAGATGGTTTTCACGATTTGGCATCCCTGTTTCATGTAAATTAAATGATTCTTATCCGTCTATTGCTTATGTGGTACTTGTAAAGGGAAGTTTACTAGCTGATAGACACAGAAATATAACCAAATTTTCGGTCCAATAGCAACTTTTAGTCTACATTTAGGGATTGGACAAATCTGTTCTTAATGGAAAGCTTGTTCTGTGCTCGGGTCTTGTCATTTATGAGGAACGGACTGGAACGCTTGCTAATTTCTTGGCAAACATTACGTCCTAATTTCAGTTGTTCATAATAAATAATAAATAATCAGGTCAATTTCATTTTGTCATGATGTTCTTTTGCATTGCGAATGGTCAGCCCACTTGTGGATTGGCAAAGATGAATAAAGGACACTGATCAAATAATAAGAGCTATCCAATTGGTGTGCTCTAAGTGAGTTGCGCACTCAATCTCGTTCAATTGTGAAAAAGACACCAAGGAGCAGGATTATCTGATCAGTGTGATTTATGTAATGAGCCATCATAGTGGACCTATCAGTTGGTTTATATCCTCTTACTTTTCGGCAATGTTTAGGGTGGTGATATGCGAGAAAAGATATCTTTCATCACTCACTAATATGAAAGTACCTAAATTGACGCATCTGATTGTTTCAGCTTCTTTTTCTTCCATCTCCTCTTGTAATATGTGTTTATATTGTCATATGCTCTTGGTCTACCTGCAGGTAATTAGTCTAGGAGACAATTAAATTTTCTATGTCACCGACAAAAACCAAAGATCGCTGGTCAACCAACATGCCTGGAGTTCCACTTGATGACAGAAATTTGGTTAGTTTGTTCTGTTTCCAAAGTTTTGGCATTGGTAAGTGTTCTTATCAAACTTTAGTGTGAATGTTCTAATTGGGAAGTCTCTCCAACTTTAAAATCTCACAGACAATATAAATTATTTGTACTTCTTCCAATGTCGCTGTTGCTTCAGTTTTCTGCTTCTCCTCAGTCCGACTATCTTTTTCCTGCTTCTTTACCGACGCTTTAAGCTCTGATCTCTTTTACTGGTGTGTGTGTGTGTGTGTGTATTTGTCTTTCCTATTGCAGATTATAAAAGCACTTAATCTGTACAGGAAAAAGGCCGGCAGTGACAACTATTTCTGGGTAAATAATAACTCGATAAGATATTTTACTTTTAGAACGAGCCCATCGTTCTGTGCTGTAGTTGACTTTTACATCTTGTACCAAAGTCTCATTGGTTCCTCTTCAAAATGCTTTTAGATACATCTTGATAAGAAAGTGCCTACTGGCGCTAGGCTTGGTGGTGGAAGTAGTAATGCTGCAACTGCATCATGGGCAGCAAATCAATTCAACGGCGGTCTTGCAAGTGAAAAAGAGCTTTAAGAATGTTCAGGTGAAATTGGTTCAGATATACCCTTCTTTTTCTCTCATGGAGGGCGGCCGGGAGGGGTGTATGAGCACGGACGATAGCCGAGAGCGGGCGGAGCCCGAGCAGCTTCCTCACCGGTCGATCGTCGTTCTTCTTCCACAGAAGTAAAACACAAACATCTGTTTTCCGTGTAATGTTTAAACAGAGAGAAGAGAAGAGGGGTATTTTCGCCATTTCACAAAAAATAATGGTGGAGAATTAAGGGAATGCCATTTTTGCAAAACTGAATGGCAAATCTTCAAAAAGTTAAAATGCTTGGATATTTTAACAAAAACGTTAAAAACCAGTGACAAATCTGCAAAAAACCCTTAAGATTTTAACTAAATGGCTCTACATGCCATTTAAATTATCCACATCAGCATGCAGATAGCTGGCCTTCACGCTTATTGATTCAATCCACAGAGGATATCGTAATACAAGTGACTTCTTTCTAAATGTCTAGAGCATCAGCATCATATCTACCTCTCCTGCACCCTTCGACAGGGTACTCTAGCTGCAGACATATTACATCTACCTTATATATAAAGAGAGGAATGCTAAACTGACCGCACTATAGATGCGGGTCAGCAATTACATTTGTGGGGCCCACTTATGAATGATTTGACTCATTCTTCTTGTTGCTCTATATTTAGATGGCTTATAAAAAATATAAAAAATTATGTATTTGGATGATTCTAGCATCTAAAAAGCCTTTGAAATGTTGTGCTTAGAAATGGACTGTTAAAAAACTTCATAAAAAATGTACAGTCTTATAGTAGCCAGAATTATACAAATTATATACTTTTTATCTATAAGACATCTAAATCTAGAGCAAGATGAATAAGTCAAATCACATATAGGTATGCCTATAAAATGTGGTTGCTAGACCAAACCTCACAGTGCAATTAGTTTAGCCCTCTAGGGGATAAACGATGGGTTTACCATAAGAAGGGATATTTGGAAAATTATATAGTAGAGTGGCATATTTGTGAATATTAAGAAATGCATGGATACGATGAGAAAGGAAAATTTTGGTCGGTGTGGCATATTCATAAATATCACAAAATGGAAGGGTAGTTCGATAAAAAGAAATTTTGAGTGCCAAATTGGGACTTTTTAAGGGAGGGCATTGAGTCAATTTTTTTTATTCTCAAATACCGTATTTTACTTTGGTATTAAATATTGTTTGTTTTTAGTCTACCCTTTAGTTACAGAAACTATTGTATCTAATAACAAATAAGAGGACTCTTTTACATTCGCTTCCAAATATTAGGGGAAAAAATAGAGAAAGGTAGAGAGATAATGGTTTTAAGGATTTTAATAACCATTCCCACACTCTCACACCTTCGTGTTATGGGGAGGGAGAGAGATTAGGAACTAATCTAAATTAAATATTTTATTCACTATATTTTCTCCTTTTCTTTCCTTCTTTTCCTCTCACCATTTCTTCTTCACTTGACTTTCAAGCATTAATTAAAAAAAACAAATGGGTATGTTGTTTTCAACTTTACAAAATTTTAGTTTTCTTATGTATATGTTTCTCTTATTATTTGTTTCTATTTTTATTATATTCACAAGAATAAGTTTTCATGCCATTGGCAGCAACTAATTTAATTATAGAAACAATTTCTAAAAATTGTTAGCTTTCATAATATTTTTTTTACCTTACCTTTGGCTTTCTAATGGTCTAGAATATTGCTTTATTTGAAAAATCATTAAGATTTTGTACTGTCTCTCTTCCCTATATGCGTGCCTGGCAAAGAGGCATGTGACCTTGCGTGTACTTAAGGAAGATTTCTCTATTGTTCTAATGTGCTTTTCCATGATTTGATATGGAATTATTTTTCAATTGGATTGAGATAAGTCAAATTACATCATAGTTCAAGACATTTCTATCTTACTTGGTGGAATCCTTGTGTAGTGCGACATTTTCAAGCTCTGTATTATCAAGGTGGTATGATCTATATTTTTTTGGTGGTGAGTTAGCTTCCAACTTTATTGTTCTAAAACTTTTGGTGGTGTTTCTGTATCCAAGAATGGTGAATTTGTTTCGCCTTTTTTTTTTTTTTCTTACAATGGTGATTCTCTATATTCAAAGGACTTAACTTTCAGACTTTTTGATTTATCTTTAATCAAACATTTCATAACTCTTTGATGATGACAGTTTTGTATCCATTAAGTTAGAATGCACACTTTTATTTCGCATATTTTTATAATATTTCTTTTAGTGCCCAATTATCTTGTGTCATGTACAAAGCAATTTGCTTGTGATAAGGATATCTTGACTTCAATAATAGATAAATGGGAGAGGGAGAGAGAGGGGGACTACATGTTGGGTGGAGAGAGAGAAGTAAGGCATGGGCTCTCCAAATCATTCATGTGGATGCACTCTAAGTAGAAGGCCTAATTACCAAAAATCATATCCAACCATGGCTTTAAGGCCTTCTTGGTTGGGCCACTCTAAGTTGTAAATTGAACATTTTTGTGTAAACGTGATTCTATACCGTCCATTATACAACCAAAAGTAGTTAGTGTGTCACATTGGTGCAAGAGTGAGTTTCAATTGCCATCTTCAGTAGGCCCGATCACGGGAAATTATCTAAGACGAGACTTTGGATGCATGTCTTATAAGGCTTGATGCCAATAAAAATGGTGAACGGTTTGGACTTTAGAGAAGGTAAGCCCGGTTGGACTAATAGCTAGCCGAGGGTCAAATTGGCGTGGGCGTCCAGAATCCAGATAAGGCCCACTCGCACGCTTGTTTTTGTTTTCTGAGAGTACCCATGTTTTAGCTGCTCATCTTTGTTTTTCTTATATTTGGTCTTTGTGTTTTTCAGTTCACAACGCCGCCGGAGCGGTTCACTCAAAACCCTAAAACATTCACTGGCTTCCATTTTCCTCAAACAATCTCGGGTTTCACGGAATGATTTTCACAGAGTAGCATTTAATATCAGGTCAGTAAGGAACTCTTTTTTTTTTTTTTGTTCTCTTCATACTGTTCCATTTCTTGGGATGAAGGCAAATCACGCTTTTATATCTTCTTTTTCCTAATTGATTCTGTTTATGTTCGGATTCTTCTTCTTTTCGTTATATTTTGATCTGGGTTCTTCCTTTTGCTGTTTGTTTGGTTGTTTTGCTTTCTACTGATGATTTTGGATGAAAGCTTAAAGGATTTTCATCTGGATTTTGAACCTTTTGTTACATTTCATCTTTTACAGTAATGGTTTGTCCCTTGATTTTGTGTTCTTTTGGCGTGAAGTTGTAAAAAGCAAAAGCTACTTTGTTTAGATTTTTTCTGTATTTTCTGACTCTCTTATTTGTGTCCTTGATCAGTCTGAAGTTTGCTATAATGCAAATTGGATGCTACTTATTTGCTGACCTTCTGCCGTTTAGGTTTAAATGACGGTTTGGCAAATTCGCCATGTGGCTCTTCCTTTAGCACTGTTTCATTTATAGACCCTTTGCGGTCTGCTTCTTCCGCGAACCATGGTCACCAAGTCCGGATTTAGCAGTCAATGTGCAAGTCAAATATTTGGAGACATTAGGAAACGTCTCAAAAGAATTTGGGAGCAAAATGGGAGCGAAATCATATTAAGATGTCAATTTAATTTTAACTTGAATTTGTAAATGTAGTTGACGTGTAATATTTGAGAAGTTGGTGCTTGATTTTGGTGAAATTGTGTTTAATTCGGTAATTTTGTACAGAATTTATAAATGTGGCAGCTGATTCAAATCAGGACATTAAAATTGTGGGCTGTCAAAAATGTTTCATGTTCTCCGGATATTTCTGTTACTATGGGCTTTCCCATTGACTCAGATTGTTGGATCGCAGCTTTTGATCAGTCTGTTCGTCTACTAATCTTGTTTGTTTAGATCGCTCATATATGCTTACTTGTTTGTTTTCTCGCACAGTTTCTGCTGTTTTTACAATAAAGACATGGAATCAAACACAGATGGTGGTAGGAACTTTGCAAGGAGAGACCAGCTACTGAAGATACAGGCAGAGGTTCAAAAGAAGTGGGAGGAAAATGGTGTTTTCAAGGCTGAATCTTGTGAAAAGCATCCTGAATTGGGTGAGAAGTTCTTTGGTAACTTCCCATATCCATACATGAATGGTCTGCTTCATTTGGGTCATGCATTTTCACTTTCAAAGCTTGAATTTGCTGCTGCTTACCATAGAATGAGAGGTTGCAATGTATTGTTGCCTTTCTCTTTTCACTGCACTGGAATGCCTATCAAAGCATTGGCAGATAAGCTTGCACGAGAGATCCAGCAATTTGGAAATCCACCAGTTTTTCCCACCACAGAGGATGATGGCAGTGCTGAAGTTGTCAATGAGAGTAAACCAGATGGAGAAAGTGGTGGTCAAGTTTTACCTGATAAGTTCAAGAGCAAAAGGTCCAAGGCAGCTGCAAAATCAGGTGGGGATAAGTTCCAATGGGAAATTATGAGGACTTTTGGTCTTTCTGACAGTGAAATTGCCAAGTTCCAGGACCCATACCACTGGCTAATATATTTCCCCCCCTTGGCTATAGAAGACCTCAAAGCTTTTGGATTGGGATGTGACTGGCGACGATCGTTCATCACAACGGATATGAATCCATTTTATGATTCTTTTGTCAGATGGCAGATGAGGAAGCTGAAGGGGATGGGGAAGATTGTTAAGGATATGAGATATACCATTTACTCTCCTTTGGATGGACAACCATGTGCTGATCATGACAGGGCTTCAGGTGAGGGCGTTCAACCCCAAGAATATACTCTGATAAAAATGGAAGTGGTGCCGCCTTTCCCTGCAAAGTTGAAAGCTTTAGAAGGGAGGAGAGTATTCTTGGCAGCTGCAACCTTGAGACCGGAGACCATGTATGGGCAAACAAATTCATGGGTATTGCTTGATGGGAGATATGGAGCCTTTGAGGTAAATGAGAAGGATGTGTTTATCATGACTGAGAGGGCTGCACTTAACCTTGCTTATCAGAAATTGTCAAGAATCCCAGAGAAACCCACTTGCTTGCTTAAGCTTACTGGCCATGATTTGATTGGTTTGCCCTTGAAGTCTCCTCTTGCCTTCAATGAGATTATATACTCACTTCCCATGTTGACTGTTTTAACAGATAAGGGTACAGGCATTGTAACTAGTGTTCCAAGTGACTCGCCTGATGATTATATGGCACTTCATGATTTGAAATCAAAACCAGCTCTCAGAGCAAAATTTGGTGTAAAAGATGAGTGGGTTTTACCGTTTGAGGTCATGCCCATCATTAATATTCTGGAATTTGGGGATAAATCTGCAGAAAAAGTATGTAAGGACTTGAAGATTAAGAGCCAGAGCGACAAAGAAAAGCTTACTGAAGCAAAGAGGTTGACATACTTGAGAGGCTTCACTGATGGGTCAATGCTTGTCGGAGAATTCAAGGGGAAGAAAGTTCAGGAAGCAAAGCCATTGATAAGGAACATGCTCCTTGAGACAGACCAGGCTGTTCTGTACAGTGAGCCCGAGAAAAAGGTAATGTCAAGATCTGGTGATGAATGTGTTGTGGCTTTGACAGATCAGTGGTATATTACGTATGGGGAGGAGGAATGGAAGAAAATGGCCGTGGAATGTTTGTCCAAAATGAATCTCTACTTTGATGAGACGCGGCATGGTTTTGAGCACACCTTAGGCTGGCTGAACCAGTGGGCTTGTTCACGATCTTTTGGGCTTGGTACACGTATTCCTTGGGATGAACAGTTCCTTGTCGAGTCATTATCGGATTCCACACTTTACATGGCATACTACACAATTGCACATCTGTTACAAAACGGCAACATGTATGGATTTGATAATTCTTCTGTTAAACCTGATCAGATGACAGATGAAGTTTGGGACTTTGTCTTTAGTGGTGGGCCATTACCCAAATCTGATATCCCGACTCCCCTTCTTAACAAAATGAAGCAAGAATTTGAGTATTGGTACCCCTTTGATGTGCGAGTCTCTGGCAAAGATCTCATCCAGAATCATCTCACCTTCTGTATTTACAACCACACTGCACTTCTACCTAGACATCATTGGCCTCGTGGCTTCAGATGTAATGGTCATCTTATGCTAAACTCAGAGAAAATGTCCAAGTCTACTGGGAATTTCAGGACTCTTCACCAGGCTATAGCGGAATTCTCCTCTGATGCCACTAGATTTTCACTGGCTGATGCTGGTGATGGGACTGATGATGCAAACTTTGTTTTTGATACAGCAAATGCTGCTATCTTAAGGCTTACAAAAGAAATTGCATGGATGGAAGAAATATTGGCTGCACAATCATCTCTAAGGATGGGGCCACCATCTACCTATGCAGACCGTGTGTTTGCTAATGAAATAAACATCGCAGTCAAGATGACTGAGCAACACTACAAGGATTCTATGTTTAGGGATGCACTTAAAACAGGATTTTATGACCTCCAGGCTGCTAGGGATGAGTACAGGTTTTCATGCGGGATAGGTGGCATGAACCATGACCTCTTGTGGTGGTTTATGGATGTTCAAACCCGACTACTTACTCCTATTTGCCCACACTATGCTGAACATGTATGGAATAATCTCTTGCATAAAGATGGCTTTGCAGTAAAAGCAGGTTGGCCTATAGCAGATACACCAGATCTCACTCTCAAAAAAGCAAATAAATATTTGCAGGATTCTATTGTTTCTATGAGAAAGATGCTTCAGAAGCAAGTATCAGGTTCAAAGAAAGCTAAAAAGGGCAATCAAACTACTTTGGCTGAAGAGCATAAGCCAACAGTAGCCCTCATATTTGTTAATGAGCGGTATGATGGTTGGAAAGCAACATGTTTGAATATACTTCAGTCTAAATACGACAGTGGCAGCCACTCATTTGCATCTGACCAAGAGATTCTAAATGCTGTAAAGGAAAGTTTGAACTTTAAAGTGATCCAGAAAGAATGCATGCCTTTCTTGAAGTTCAAGAAGGACGAGGCACTTTCTGTTGGTATCCAGGCACTGAATTTGAAGTTACCATTTGGTGAAATGGAGGTGCTTCAGGAGAACCTTGAACTTATAAAGAGGCAGTTAGGTCTTGAGCATGTTGAAGTGTTAGATGCCTCCGTTGATGTTGCTTATAGTAGGGCAGGTCCACACAGCCTGGTGCTACAAAAGAATCCCCCATCACCAGCCAACCCTATTTCAATATTCTTGAGCAGGTCAGAACTCCCATCACATCTTGTTGAGCAGGTCAGGTTTCCCACCCATTCCCTCTCTTACATCTATAGCTATTTCGTTGTTAGTTTGAGTCCTGCATAACTGGTTGTTTGTTTGGCCATCGAACTTTATATGGTCATAAATTTGGTCAACTGAGCTGAACAATGTACTATATTGGTATGTTACATTGATTCTTGACTTAAGGCTTAGTGGATTCGGTTTTGGCTGAAAAGTCTAAAACTATCATAAATGTTCTTATATCCTTAAAATATATGAAAAGACTCTTACATCTTTCAGTTAACTCTAAACAAGTACCAATAATCACCTTAGTTAGAACATAACAAGATGCTTGCAAATGATAATGGCACCTTTATAGACTTTAAGGGATGTGTGATGGTCTCCAATGCAGGATTTCTAGTGCTTTTATATGTGTGGTTGATTTACCTGCTTATCTTTTTGCTGCATGTAGGAAAGGAGACATCAGAGAATCGTTTGAATGGAATTATCATTGTGGAATAGGGGACCCTCCCTCTTGGTGGTAAGATCTTATTAATCAGATAGGTTTCTGTCACTGCCCTGTGAACTTGGACCAGGACATGCTTTGGTAGTGTCACTGATAGCTTTAAAAGGCTATAGAGGAACCTGTGAATGGTAAGGTGGTGTTCTTGGAATGAAGTTTGTAAATGTTGAAAAAGAGGCTTGACAGAAGGAAAACTGAAGGCTTGTGAGGTGTTCCTTGGTAAGTGTTTACTGAGATCTGAGAAGAAGAAAGAGCTTAAAACATATGGTAATTGCAAAGAATATTATACAGCCTTGGAAGGTTGGACAGTGATGAAGAATTCTCGCTTTTCTGTATTTGAAGCATGGAAGAACATATGTGGAGATCTCTGTCTTTACAGAGGACAGTAGATACTTAGGTCGAAAGTGGGGATGGAGTGAGTTTTTTATTGGATGTAGGGATAGAGTGAGGTTTCGATAGGAGGTTCCATATGGGGGCTGCATCCTTGTGGATGGTTTCAGAAGGCTTTTTGGTAAAGTGTCTAATAAGGAGGCTTGCATAACACAACCTATTCCTGTTATCTTGATGTTGATCTCAACCTGCCATGCTAAGATCTTTACCATGCAACCTATCAGTCAGCTATGGTGAATAGATGGTTCAAGTCCTATACCAGCTTAGAATTAGTTGATCATGTCATGATCTTTCTTGAGGTGGCGTCAGCAGTCATTGAAACTCCATCTGCTTCTTGGCTTGGTCCATGATTCCAAGAGATAGTCATGCCACAGTAGACTTGGTTTATATGATGGCTATCAGAAAGAGGGAGTGGATATTTAGGATCTTAGTTTCCTGCACCTCTTTGGTTGCTGTGGAAGGGAATAACAGAAGCATATTAGAAGATTTTCTAAGCTCATTGGAGCTGTATTCTCCAAGGAATCCAAAGGGCTTTCACAAAGTAAAGAAGACTAGAATGCTTCTTTATGATCTAAATGATTAGATCTGATGGTCCTGAACTGCATTCAGGCACCACCTCACTGTGGATGGTTTCTTTGCAGGGTGCTCTGAGTGCAACAAGCATTGACTAGATGATTAGAAATCAAGAGAGAGTTGTGGAACTTCGGTCCAATAATCATTAAGGATTTCAGTGAGGTGGAGTGGCGGAGGCAGTCATAGAGATAGGGTAAAATATTTGATTAGGTGTTGACCTACTTTGTGGCAGAGTGTTTTGACTTCCTATGTGCCTAGGAAAATAATGCTAACAAGTGGATTTGCTGGCTAGAGGACTGCGGGGGAGTGAATTGATTGCTCGGTTTTTATCTGACTGCAGGGGAGTGTATTGATTGCTCGGTTGCCATATTTCTTGCCTCTGTCTTCTCTGTATATGCTTGTTCTCTTGACCACCTCTGTCAGTGAGCTAGCAAAGCTCTGTCTGCATGTCTGTTCCCGTTGTCTAGATCATTGTAACATCATTTCTAACTTCTTGTATGGTTAAAACAAAGTGCTTCACTTTCAATCTGTAAACGTATAGTTTGTTCCTTTGAGCAACAAACTGAAATCTAAATGTTGTTTTTAAAATATATGGGAGATAGTTACAATTTTGGATCACCTGCTAATGAAATTGTAGAATACAACTAGGGTTACTTTCCTGTGAGGAATGCTAGTTGCACATGCAACTCATGTACACACAGGTCTCGCATGCCCCCACATGGATTGGAATCCAGGTGCTCAAGTATGTCCACTTGCTGGGTTACTTGATTGTAGTTAGGCAATGAGGTTTCCAAATTAAGCACGATTCCTACATAGAACTAAAAGGAAAAAAACCTACAATGAAGAGAACTGGGTTACTTGAGCAACCGGTTTCCGATCCACGCGAGACCTACGTGTGCAGCTAGAATTCCTCTTTTCCTTTGTACTGTAGGTCAAACTTCAGTTATTGCAATCATTTGAAGTAAATTTGCATGTGGGAACTGGCTTGAGTTTTCATGTGCCATATGTAGTGTACATTGCTACTCATGTGAATGTGTTCAGGCAAATATCTAGCAGATGAAACGTTGTTGTTTCAGAATGTTACGTAGATGAGCTCTCCTAGTGTGTGGTTCATTTGTTGTTCGGTTTTTCTGCTTGATGTTGTTATGGCAGCACCATCATCTTTGTCTAATTCTCTAGCTCTTAACATTTGTTATATCTTTACAGGTGACTAATTCAGTTGATGAATTGCAAGTTTCCAGTTAATGAGATGCCGAAATGTTTCGGCTGCTGCTACAATTTGGTGAGCATTATTCCTTCTTTTCTTTTCTTTTCTTTTTTTGGAACTATTAGATTGGTAGTTGGACACTCTGAAGATTAAGGCAAGAACTAATCTGGTTTTATGCTTCACTGGATGCTGTTGTCCGTCCTTCTGTTGTTTATTCTAGCCCTGTTGCATTGATAGCTTAGAAGGGAGTTCCCCTCTTGTTTTTTGGATAGGGTTGTTTTAACATTTTAGGTTAGAAGGGAGTTCCCCGTTTCTACACTGATGAATTTTTTACGTTATAAATTGGCAGTAAAAGTGAATCAAATGAATATAGTAATTACATGGTGATGATATTTTTGAGAGTGTGGACGCCGCGAATCCTTTTTGTGCTGAGTTTATTTTGAACCATTCCGTTGAGAATCTAAGAACAGTGGCTACTCAAACCACATCACAAGAAAACTTTACGCTTCCAAGTTCCAAGTGCATGCGTAGATTCGATCTAAGCACCATGGCACCTTTACCAATTTGGAATTTCGCATCTTACGTGAAAGGAAGAAATGTCGCCAAAAGTAAGGGGGCGGGAATTTGATTCCTTGCCATCTCTTGCTTTCTACGCTCAGGAGGTAGAAAATGTGATGGTGAGGCGACGACGCTCCATTTTTTGATGTTTCTCATTGGCCGAAGAACAACTTTGTCAATCTGGGGTCTACAATTGACAGGGTTCTACTTTGCAGTCTAATGACTTTGATCGGAGAATAAATCTTTTTGGTCATTGAATATAAACCCCGAGTTATACTTCTGCATTACATTGGACGGGCCAAATGGAATTATTTGAATGCACGAGTGCTCAATTGAAATGACCATCGGTCCTCATTAACCTATATACAAGTGTATAAGAAGATCGGATTAACATAAGTTGGAACCAATCTATACAATAGTAAGTCATTCTAAATTGTATTGGAAGTGGGTCGCTCAATATAGAGGGTTCCTCTTAGGTACAAATTCTTTGACGGGACATAATCTTCAGAAAATTTGTCCAGATCCTTTGATCTTGGAACAAAATCATGTGTTGATCATCTGATGAGCCCATAATTTGACGAAATTGGTTGGCAATCAAAACCATGCACAAAATTTCCTATAAAATAGATGGACAATGCTCCAAGAGTCTGGTTTCTGTTTTCTGGACTTGTAGAAGGGACAGTAAAAAGTTTCAAAAAGCAGCAGTTGCTGGAGTCATCTGACGTTATGAGATATTTGGAGCCTGGCACATGTAAGTCAAGGACAACATCATGAACAATGAGCACGCCTTCTCCCACATTACCACTGGAAGGGTCTGTCTTGTTCTGGGCAGGGGCTTTGAGGTTATCAATAAAATATCATCTTTGTCCCCAAAAAGAGTGTTTCGGAAACTCAATCTTAATAGGCCTCATATTTGGATGATCTGATCCATTCATCATGTTGGACCTTTCTCAAATTGGATAAACACCAAGATTCATAATCATTGGATGATTTCAACTGCTCTATTTTGAATTTGTTGATCATGATCGTTCATATCATCATCTGAAAAAACTAGCAGCTAGTAGTATCTGATGATTATTATTTTTTGCAAATAGATGAAAAGGGCAGGGAGAAAAAGTAAATGGCTCAGATTGTTCACATGTGGGCATCTCTAGTTTGCATTTCTGAATGTGTCAATTTCCGTGGCTTCCTAGAAGTTCTCGTGTTTATTCTTAAGAAGCACACTCGAAGGTTCAAAATTTAAACAATAATGGTAAAGAAAAGGTTTCACAGTCGATCAATTTAGTTACAGACTCAAAAGGTACCATTATACTATCCTAACCGCATTGTTTGCTGGGCCAACTACTAACCAACTCGGTAAGCGATACCAATGCAAAAGGCTACTATCGTCTAACAATGGGACAGGCAAAGCTCACGTACACAAAGCAGATTATCAACCAAAAGCCGCAGTTGGTCATGACGCCTTTTCTTGTTGATCTTGAGGTTCAAGGGGACATTTTTCTCTTATTGAAGAAATTTCAAGTAAAAGGGCAGCCCAGTGCATGGAATTTCAGCATATGCAAGGTTCGGGGAAGAGATAGACCATAAGGGTCAATAGTACACAGCCTTATATTGCATTTTGCAAGAGGCTGTTTCTACTCCTCATACTTGTGACCTAAGGTCACATGATAACAACTGTACCATTGCAAGAAATTTTAAATATATTTAAGAACTAGGATAATAGACTCTAGGTAATTTATTTTGTAACTCTTAGCTGTAAAAAATAAAGTAAAGAGAGAGACTGACGATGAATCAGTAGATTTTGGACACATAATGCCACTTAATCGGGGTAAGATTTCGTTGATAGAGAAAATTTATATGGCATGCAGCGAGTGCAAGTAATGTCTACTTGGTCAACGATCGAAACCATCTCTCCTAAAATCTCTCTCATAAAGGAAAAAAAATCAATCCTTCCCTTTGTGGAGGCATCGAGGAGTCAAATTGGAGGCTTGGGCTCGTCCAATGCCGTCGAACATTTGCGGCAAAGCAAACCCTGGGAGACAATTTGTTCTTATGTTTTCGACGTCTTTTTCTTTTTCCTTTTGAGACTGACTATGTGGAAAATCATTAATAATTATATCCTGGGGCGTGTGTAGTGCAGTGGCACAAGAATGAGTCTTAATCGCCAAGGTCACAACTTTGAAACTCTTCAAGAATGTACATCCATCATTAAATAATAATAATAATAATAATAATAATAATAATAATAATAATAATAATAATAATAATAATGCCCTGCACCTTATCCTATCATTAAACTAGTAGACCATCAACGAGCGACACCTCGTAGGTTTGGTCTCATATCTAAATGGTTCTTGTTATGATAATATACAAGATTTCGGTTCAAAAAGGGAGAAATAAGCAAGGAAACTACATTTGTGTGTTCGACTATGAGCCAAAACAACCAGGAGGAGCACCGCTCTGAGAAGATGGAGAGTACAACAACATCCCCGGCGCCAAGGCTAATAGCTGGTTGGCGTCACTGCAAGTCACTCTATTGACCTTGGGGTCTTGAAATGCTTGTGAATTTTGCCCCACATGGGTAACACATTGTTTCCTGCCATGCTTTCCTATCGCCATCCTGCACTACAGACATCTCTTTCACGACCTAGCGCTTCACCTCCACCTTCCATGGGTTCCGTTTGCTGCCTCTAAAGGTCAGCCCTGGTGCACAAAGCCTGCATATGTAGGGTCCAGAAAAGGGACGGACCACAAAAGTCAATAGTATGCAGCCTTACCCTACATTTTGCAAAAGGCTGTGATGTCTAATTTATGTTGGGTGACATTAGTTCGTTCCCACCATCCATTAGAATTAGCAACTTTGTCAATCTCCCTCCCAATTCTCCTTACAATTGTATCCGAGTATGCCTAGGGACGTGAACACTTGGTTTCTCATTAGCCATCTGCCACTCCCTCTTTCTTGAGAACAGCTCCTATTCCCAGCAATTAGACGTTGCTAATTAGTAATAATTTATACTTTCAAAATTAATTTAGAGGCTGTCTTCCAGCACCCAGGCCTCCTAATGCAGTAGCGTAAGGTGTGACCAAGGTTCAAGACTGTATATAGGCGTGGGTCTCGAAGTCTCAAAATATAAAGAAATTGACATTGGAGCACTTTCATATTTCCATCAATACACCATTTTAAGATGCTAGTAAAAGGCCCCTCCATTCACAGGTCCCATGAATGAACCCAGTCACGTAGTGTCAATCCCAGTATGCTTTCTCCTACGATAGATAGCCTAAGCCCAAAAAACTCTATCGAATAATCAAAGACTTGCCACTCATACTTTCATATTAAAAGTGAAATCTACTATATCAAGGTATAGAGCCTTTTTTTTTTTTTTTTGGTAGACTGATGAAAACCCACACCATGAGCACCTCTAACATGTGATATACTAGGTACAATGAGGCAAGGCTCTACGACTTTTACATTTTTATTTTATTTTTTATGCTGTCTTAATATACAGATTTTACTAGGAAATGATACTTCTCGTTCCATCAGATGTGTATCCTTCTCAAAATAATTAGAATAAAAGCAGGGGTTAGAGAGATGGATTAATATCAAAGGGGAGACTTAGTTGGCAACGTTTATTATCAGAATATGACTTCTTACTGACATGTGAATGACAGTGATGTGCGCATCGACCTATCTCATGCCACCGTGATGGGTAAAAGATGAATCACCATAGGAAGCCTTTGCATGTCAATGACTGCATCAGTGAATCCTCGAAGCTCGAAAGAGAGGAACTAGAAAGAGTTCATGGTCTTTCAAAACAAGATTTGATGATAAAATTGTTGAAGTTTACTAGGAACAACTCGGTGCTAGTTTGCTGAGCAATATGTTTGGAACAAGTACGGTAAGATCTCTTTGAAGTTACCTAATCTGGTTCCAGTATTGGGATCAACAAGATATGGTACCTGCAAGAGAACGCTAGTGGTTAGACCATAGACTAAAAACTCAACTATGAATTTGAAATTTGGTGAGTCTTCTTAATTTGGCAGAAAATCAACTTGATAAGTTAATTCAAATGAAAATATACAGGATGACATGTAAATTATGCAGTTAATTAGTCAACAGAAACAACCCTTTCAGCTGTTATTGAGTCTATGTGATTGGGTGAAGTTGAACTGTCTCACTTCTAATACAACGGAGTTCTCAAGCTTTCAACTAAAGATGGAAACGGGCTAGATATTTTATTCCATTCCTGTTATTCGAAGGCTACTCAACAAAACACAGACATGAGGCTTGCCTATATTCATTTGCGCTTCTTTCAGTGTATATGCAAATAAATATATTAATGAGAGACAACTGAGACCGGTCTCTTCATTTTGAAGTTGCCCCATTTGCTATTACATTTCTGAACAAGCTCTGAACAGACAACAGGGGAAATCTAAGACGGATGGTTCCACGTAGACAAATAATGCCTATGTAAGTCAAGTGCAACAGAGGCAATTGCTTATGTGCTGCAGAGATAAATTGTACACGTCTTTGATAAACTTGAATATAGATTCTTACATAAAACAATATTCCACTGAACCATAGATAAAGAAAACATAAGTGAAGTAAATCATATGAATAAAAGAAAAGATACAAAAGAATTTTTCCTATGCTGGCCACACTAGCCTGGACCAACAATGGAAGCACATGGGTTAAAACAACAAAAAGTTCCACCAGTTCCAGCAAGCAAATTGAAGTCCTTCAGACAACACCAAACTTTTACATTCCGAAAATTCAGTTCTATCCTAGTCAGGAAGGTGCATCATTCCCCAACAAAAAGGTTGAGGATTCAAGTCCACTCCCCGCCCAACTCTAAAAATAAGAAGAATCACTGCCAAATCTTCTGAACACCATGGTACTTTCAACCATTTATGATCAATATATGGAGAACATTGCTATAGGTTGTCAAAAATCACCTCTTTAGACCCAGACACCTGTAAGAGTAACTTGGAATTCAATGACCCTTCTCCCACATTTCGGAGGATGTAAGGAAGTTCCAATTCACAAAGAGCTTCACGAACAATCCTTGCATACTGCAAAAAAAGAGAGAAAATTTGATGAAACTCATGGTTCTCTACGTTTTCTCTTTGCAGTAACCATGCAAACAACAGAATAACATTACTAATCATTATTGGATATTTCAAAGAGGATTTCGATTAAATAAGTGAAAGAAAGGAGAGTTAGTTTTTTTTTTTTTTTTTCTCTCTTTTTAGTAAACAACCATGATTCTTTGCATGAAGCCCACCCAAGCAGCAAGCAGATCCACAATATCGCTTACAGGGTTGTTTTCATATGAGTAAAGCTCCAACTTCTTAACAGGTGATTCTTTTTTGCCTCTTTCCCATAATGCCAACCCTCTTCCAGCTCGAAGAATAGTGGGCACCCATCCTGTAAATAATGTGCTGCATCAATAATAAAATGGAATATCAATGTCTGGCATAAAAATGAATCAAAATTTTCAGCAAATTTTGATATCTTGAATCTCACAAGCATGTCTTCACATGCATTAAACTACATAATAAAACTTCACTTTCTTCACAGATGAAAATAGAACAAATACTACTGTTGCATTATCAACACAGATGAGCTTCAAAATGATGTCACAAACAATGGAAATGATCCATCAGAAGGATGAATGCCTGATCAGATGTCATACCCTCTATCCGTTTGGAACTTAATTGAGTTTCGGTAAATTTTCCACCAATTCCTGATTTAGAGTTGGATGCAATTGCAGCTAAAAAGATAATGCCATTTATATTAAATGGAAGCATCTAAATACACTATATAGAACTATGACTTTGTCCAGAAATATATTTAGCCTGAAATTTTAGACAATCAAGATTCCTAGCAACTCAATGGCAGTCAAAGAGACTTACCTTTCCAAGAGGCCAAAAGAAGGTTTTCTTCCTGGACCATACTGCTGGAAGAGGTATTTTACAATCTCTCCTGCAGGTGTCAAAAACAATTAGTAGATGTAAGTAAATAATTGCCTCTTAGAATACAAAGCCAATATTGGGTCATTAGACTGCGGAGTAGATGATAAAAAAAAGAAGCAAATCTGCTCAATAAACCAGAGAATTAGCTAGCTGAAAATGCAGATAAGACCTTTCTTAGTAAAGCTTATGCAACGTTCATCAATATTTTCCCCTGCTTGAACAAACATGGCTGCCTATATTGTCTCCATAATGCATATCAACACACGTGATAGCACATCCTAAGCATCACCCAGCTATCCAGCATGTAATGCAACTATTGCATGATTAGGAAACTCTAACACTCAAGATAAATAGGATCTCCTATATAAAATGCTCATCTATAGTATTCACAAGCAGATCTAAATCACACAATAAATGCAATCCAAAACAAGGCTGTTTGGCAACTCATCTTTTTCATTTCTCATTATAGGAGCTTGAATGAGCAAACAGAATCAGTTCTTTTTCCAGATTCTAAAGAAAGCTATCTGCATACACGGCTTTCAGAACCTTTTCTCTTTATGTTAAAATGAGAAGCCTATCTAGATAACCTTTTTCCTTTTTTCTATTTTTTCTTGGATTGCGGTTTTGTTAATTTTTCTTTCGAACTGTATTTAAGTTGGCGCAACTGTAGAGTTGTCGTTGTGTGACCTTGAGGTCATAGGTTCGAGGCATGGAAACAGCCTCTAGTAAGGTTGTGTACTATAGATCCTCTAAGGTCCTCCCCTTCCTTGGACCCCACATACACAGGAGCTTTGTGCACCGGGCTGTCCCTTCGTCTGTTTTCCATCCCATTCAAACAAAAAGACCTACTTATGAATTTGGTCCGAACATCTCATGCTGTGCAATAGCAGCATGTGCAATACCACATGGTCTTTATCGATTTAGAGAAAGCTTTTGATAGAGTCCCTAGAGAGTTAATATGGAGAGTGTTGGGTGGTAAAGGGGTTTCATAAGGATATATAGACATAATTAAAGATATGTATGAGGGAGTGGTAACAAATGTTAAGACCACTAGTGGTGTGACTGGTGATTTTCCTGTCACTATAGAATTGCACCAAGGATCGGCATTGAGTCCATACCTTTTCACATTGGTTATGGATGAGCTAACAAAACATCTACAAGAGGAGATTCCCTGGTGCATGTTATTTGCAGATGATATAGTCTTACTTGATGAGACAAGAGAGGGTGTAAACATAAAGCTAGAATTATGAAGAGAAGCATTAGCATCTGAAGGATTTAAAATTAGTCGAACTAAGACAGAATATATGGAATGTAATTTTAGTAAGGAGAATAGGAGTAGAACACCAATCAAGATTGATAACCAAGAAGTCCCTGTCAAAGACCTTTTTCGGTACTTAGGATCAATAATTCATGAGAGTGGAGAGATTGAGAGGGAGGTTATCTAGAGAATTCAAGCGGGTTGGAACAAATGGAGATGTGCATTTGGAGTTTTGTGTGATCGACAGGTACCACTCAAACTAAAAAGATGAGCATCGCAAAAATGAGAATGTTGAGATGGATGAGTGGTAAGACAAGAAAAAATAGAATTCGAAATGAAAATATTCGAGGAAATTTAGGGATAGCACCAATAGGTAATAAGATGAGGGAGACTAGACTTGGATGGTTTGGACATGTTCGAAGGAGACCAACAACGGCACCGGTTAGAAGAAGTGAAGCAATACAAGTAGAAAGTTTTAAAAGGGCAAGGGGAAGGCCCAAAAGAAAGTGGATAGAAGTGGTGAGGAAAGATTTAAAAACTTTGGGACTAAATGAAGACATGGTACTTAATAGAGTGGAATGGAGGAATAAGATTCATGTGGCCGACCCCTAATTGGGATAAGGTCTTGATGATGATGATGATGATCCCATGCTGTGCAATATACTATCTTCATTAGGGGAGGAAAAATATGACACGACACTATAACAAGACTCGAACTCGACACGGATTTAGGGTTAGGGTTGAGTTTTATCGTGTTAGCGTCATTTTCGGGTCAACTGGAAAATGACATGCCAAAAATCGTGTCATGTTCGGGTCAATCAATGTTGACCCGCTGGACTAGCAACCTATTAACCCGTCGTGTTGACTTGTCTAACTCGTAACCAGTTAACCTATTGTGTTGAAAATCTTCATATATTATATCTAAATATAAGACGGTTTTTTATAAACCGTCCTATATTACTATAATAATGAAAAACAGTCCTATATTCTTACAGTTTTTGAAAAACCATCAATATAGGACGGTTTTTCAAAAACCATCTTATATTAGTTATTGTACATCCTTCTAATCATGTTACAAGAGTCGTGTCGTATTGGCTTGTTTAATAATTGGATCATATTCTAGTCATAGGTTTTTGACACGATTATTAATTAGGTTGTGTTTGTATCGACCCATATACTCTAATGGATCAGTCTCGACACGACATAAACACGACTTGTCACCCCTAATCTTCATGTCTCATCAAACCTTGTGCAAATACAAACTCACTTCAATTAAGACAAAGTCCACCACAAATGATCAAAATAAAGTTCAAGCACATAAACTCATCTCAACTGACATAAGTCCAAATACTGCCATGATGTAAGCAAAATAAAAAGTACCACATTCCCTACAAGAACAACATAAAATTTGTCAAGGGAAAACTCCATAACAAACTAAGTTTGTACTAAGCTCAAATCAATCATAGCCAAAAATGATCTCTAGGTCTGCTCGACAACGTACTACAATGCGCCTATAAACTTTCCCCTTTGGATTTACTTGGAAATATCCCTTGTTTGGGATGATTTAGCCATATAATATGGATGAACTGAAAAAAAGTAAATGTATAGTAAGATTCAACAACTGGTCATAACAGTTTATGTGTCCCATGTGGCATCATCTGCTAGTACTCTTTATAGAGTCCAATCCAAATCCTAGCATCTGTATACCATATAAAAGATCATGTAGAGGCCAGCTATGCTCTATGGATCAGAGTGTTGGGCAATTAAGGAACAACATGTACATAGGATAAGTGTCGTCAAAATACGGATGTTGAGATGGATGAGTGGCAAGACAAGAAAGGATAGAATTAGAAATAAAAAAATTAGAGGAAACTTAAGAGTAGTAGTGGTAAGTAACAAGAAGAGGGAGATTAGACTTAGATGGTTTGGGCATGTCCAACATAGACCAAAAAGGACACCAGTTAGGAGTAAGGTGATCCAAGTTGAAGGTTCTAAAAGGGCAAGGGGAAGGCCCAAAAGAACAAGGATAGAAGTGGTGATAAAAGATTTAAAAACTTTAGAACTAAATGAAGCTATGACACTTAATAGAGGGGAATGGAAGAACAAGATTCATGTGACTGACCCCTAATTGGGATAAAGTCTTCATGATGATGATGATTAAAGATCATGTAGCAACTCTTCAACTTGTAGTACTTGTTGTTCAATTGGCTGATATAAAAATGTGATAATCAAACTTATTCTATGCATGAGTTTGCATCATACTCTAATTCACTTTTTTGAATTGCCTTCAGCCAGAACATTGCACCTTTTCAATTAATTGATTAATAAGTACATCTTCCATTGGACTCAGTTGTACAAACATCGGCATCCTGGTTCCTCCTCATTATAATACATACAATAGATCATGAAGAGGTATTGAATCCAAAGTTTCAACAGAGAGATAGAGACAAAATTACATTACATGGAAAATGCCCATTCATGTAGTAACATCCATAACAACACAGTTAAAATAGTATAGCATAATAAAAGGTCCATAGGCTAGAGTTCCAAATGTATTAAGTTGCATGTCTGTAATATGAGAAAAGAATGACTAAACAAACAACACAGTAGAATATAAAGTTCTAGCTTTCAGGTAAGGGCTAGAAGCCATTATACCTAGCCCAATGCATTAGCTATGGAGTTTTTAATCTTATTGTCATCGTGAGTATGATATGTCAAACCATTACTAGTAGATGCCCCTTGTGCTTGTGGTGTGCATTTGTCTTCATCATCGTCTCCTAACACCATCATATATTCTCATTAAAACCCATTCAATATGGCATCAGCCTTGATTCCCCATGTATAAAATTTTATAGCGTAACGTAAATACTTCAGTTATAATCTTTGACTGCATTTTAACTTTATACGTTGACATCAACCTCATTATCCTTTACCTTTCCTTCAATGTCCAAATTAATGCTTGATCATGTTATGCAATGGCGAAAGTCAGTGGTTAAAAAACCTTTTAACAAACACCCTTCTTAATGTATCTCCTTATCTTCTATCCCTAAGATCTTGCAAATGATGTTGTTCATTCCAATAAGGGGTAATAAACCTCAGTTGCAATCCATAAGGTAGTACTTCCCTAAAAGATAGGAGTAAGTTAGTGAATATGTGCAAGTAAAATGGTTAGTTTTATTCAAAGTAGTACAAAGCCTAATGTAAAAATGGATTAGGGAATTCCAAACTTCCATCTTCAAGTGTATCACCAAGTTCATGATTATTATTTGCACTCTTTACCACCCTACATAGACAAATGGGAGCTTCATATTAATACTACACAGTCATCACATTATGTGTGTTTACCGTCTTCCTTCCCTTAAATGGATTTGTAAAGTTGGATGGCACCACCACTTAAATGTGGCCGACTCCTAATGAAGATAAGGTCTTGATGATAACGATGATTTGCACATTACATATGTGTGGAGAAAGAACAATAAGATCACGCAATGTAAATCACCTCCTTACTTAAAGTTACAACCGCCTTCACGATATTCGTGAAATGGAAACGGGTTATTTCTTTGGAGTGTTTAAGCATGTCAATACAATTTCGTATTGAATACTTGTCCCAAAGTGAGCAAGAAAACTCCAACTTGCACCACAACTTCCACTCCAGGACTATCATTCTACCTATGACTAACTAATAAGTTGCATAAATTTATGAAAACATGTTTTCCCATCCGAAAATAGTCATAGCACCTTTTCCAGTATATATAAAGCAATTCTTGCACTCAATCATTGCACTGTAATTTGTTTGTATGACATGACATCTTGTCAATATAAGAGTGGCAACACGAGCCATTAATCCATTCGTTCCATTCTTTTGCCATGTACCAATCATCATCAAGGCGTTGTGAAGACATGTAATTATAACAAATTTCATTCACCCATAAACATTATATAATGGTACGCACCCAACATCCAAAACAATATAAAACAATATCTAACATCCACAATAATATAAGTCACTCCTAACATTGATGACATTATAGAGCATCCTAGCATCCACAACAACATAAAAGCACACTTAATATCCATAGTATTTTAGATCATTCACATCATCCACAACAAATTTCATTGTAATAAAATCCATACCAAATTCAATCAATCATAATGTTATACATAAAGCAATGCATAATATTGTCTAAGGCCATAAATTATCAACCAAAACAACATAAAGTTTATTGGGGATAAGACAAAGTTTTGTAGTCACTTAACAAACAAAAAACTATTTACGCAATCGTAACATGATTTGGCAAGCTGATGAAACTCTCCTTAAACTCACCACTAGCAAATTTCACCAAACTCACATACTGGTTCACATTAACATTTAAAATACCCTCCATGACGTTGAAAATCTAGTAATATTTGGTAATAGAGTATGGATCATCTCTAACAGTAGAAGTGGCAGAGTTTTCCCCCCTAGATTTAGCTTTTAATAGCCTAGTCTCTTGTAGCCATGCATATGACTTTGAGGTTATACTCAGCAATATCCTTTGCCATCTGTCTTTTCATATAAGCAGGCATTACCATTTTGCAGGTCCATCATCAATACGTATCACTTCTATTGGTCATCCGCATAAAGATATCCACTTCATCTGTCTCTTTGTCACAGTCTATATTTGCAGCAGCTTATCATACTTTATATTTTCCAATAACCATGATGTCACCAAATATGATCACCACCTCCTCGCAATATTGGGACCATGCATCCAAATAGCTTTTGCCTTTGATTATCATGAAATTAATACTATATAGTACTCAATTGATATTAATATAACATATGCAACACTCAATACATGTCTTCAAATACCTGACCTACCAATTATTGCCATCAACCCCACTGGCAGTACTTCTTCCAACACCAATCTGATCTATAAGTTTTTCAAACTCTTGATATTCTTACCTCAATGTGTTGTAACAGTTCTTTAGTTGTTCGAGATTATAGTCAAGCTTTAGTCTTACTTATGAATTCAGCCCTAGTGTTGTTCCATTGCAATCTTTGAAGTAACTTCGTTAATCGATTACTTTTCTTCACCTCATCTCTCATGACACTGGTATAATTTTGTAGTTCTCATGATCTCCTATGAAGAGGAGCCTTGGTGCAACAGTAAAGTTGGTCGTGTGACCATGAGGTCATGGGTTCAAGGTGTGGAAACAGCCTCTTATAATACAAGGTAAGGCTGCGTACTATTGACCTATTGTGGTCTGTCCCTTCCCCAAACCCCTCATACACGGGAGCTTCGTGTACCGGGCTACCCCATGCTCCCCTACGTAAATTATCTTTCTTGTGCTTCTTAGCCATCTATATTAGTTAAACATGAGTACTATTAGATCCAAATCATAAGGGTTGCTTTGCTACTTCATATACTTGGAGGTCATTTATGCTGCTTTATTCTCATTTCTGTTTATTGTTTTAACGTTTTCCTTTTTAAAGTGTGTTCGTGCAGCGGCTTTTCTCAATCTTTGAATATTTATGGAGGCATCGATGAAAGTGGGAGAATTAGAATGGAGCGAGCAGGAAAGTGGTATCTTTGCTCTTGACTTTAGTTGGGGTTTGTCCAACCTTCATTTTGCCTTCATTGTGTTGTTGGATTTAAAATGGGATAACTCAAATATAGGTAGAAGATAAAACCTTGGACAAATTGTTCTCGTGTTGTCATTTGCCATAATATTATACTGTTATTTGTCATAATAAAAATTGTCATCTTGTAAACCTTTTTTCTTCCTCTTGGTCCAACTTGTGGATTAAAAGCCTAATTACTCACAAGTAATGTAAGTTTTCTATTCCACTTATTTAGTTTTTAGAAGACTTGTGTGTGATATTTCTTTACTGGGAGCAATATAACACTATTAATAGTTAAATGTAGTTTGTGTTTGTTCTCTTAATTATGTTTTTGCTTTGAAATAAACTTGGTAAATGAAAACTGATGATGATAATGAATGATGGTGAACCTATAAAAATGTTTAATTTTAATTTGATGATGCAACCAACGTGTGGTTGAATTGTCTCGATGCGTGGAGGGAGCTTATAGGATAATACTGTTGATGTTATGAGTATGATTTTGTTGCTTCTTGCCAATACTATTTTATATTGAACTAACATTGATCGTGAAAAAGCAAAAAAGAAAAGAAAAAGGATAATACCCATTGGGTTTGAAGAAAGATAATCAAACAAAAATTCATTTTAGAGATTGCAATAATAACATTAGGTGCAAATTTACAAAGTGGACTAAGCTTGACCACGATCTCAAAAAACTAAAGCTGTTAATTAGACTAGTGTTGGATGGAGTACTGCTAAAATCACCACAAAGGCTGGCAACAAATGGTGGGTTAGGTATTTGAAGGTATAACATTAAAGCATGCAATATCTATTATGCATTGAATGTAGCATATACTATATTAATACTAATTAGTACTTATGCATTATATAATATGATTTTAGGATAACCAATAACCCTAAAGCAAATGCTTTTTGGATGCATGGTCCCCCGTGAGAGGAGCTACTGATATATTTGGTGATACCGTAGCATCCAAAAAATACAAGTATTACTAGCAACATATATAGACAGTGACAGAGATTAATGAAGTGAAAGATCAAAACCTGACAATCCAATAGACATCATGTGTGTTAACTATAGACCAACGAAACAATTTCATAGAGAAAATACGATGCCTGCTACTATGAGAGGCAAAGGGTGAAGGATAATGTTGAGTATAACCTCAAAGCAGCAAAGTCATACACAGAGCTAAGGAGACTAGACTATAAAACTTAAATTACATGAACAAGCTATGTCACATCCATTATTATAGGTGACCATACTATATTTTCAAATGCCATAAGATTCTCAATGATGTGAAGGCATTCAAAATATCCATGTCAAGCGCTGCAAGGGGTTGCCAATGAAATTTGTGAATCATGAGTTGAGGGAGAGTTCTGTTAGCTCACCAAATCATGTAAAAGTTGCATGGGCAAAAATCCAGACCTGGAGTAGTTTGTTTAGTTATGAATGGTTTTTTATTGTCAAGTGGTTGTAAAATTTTGTCTTATCTTTTGCAAGTATATGCTATAAACTTTATGGTGTTTTGGTTGGTCATGTATAGCCTTAGATAGTATTATGCATTGCCTTATGGATGATGCTATGATGATCTAATTTTGTATAGATGATAGCATAATGAAATTTGTTAAGGATGATTTGAATGCTCTATAATGTTGTGGATGTTAGGAATGCTCTATAATGCCATGGATGTTAGGAATGTTTGATATTATTACAGATGTTAGGTATGCTTTAGATTGTTGTGGATGTTCGGTAAGGACTATTATGGTAGATGAAATTTATTATCATTACATATGTCTTTACGATACGTCGAGGATGATGATAAGTACAAGGCAAAAGAATGGGAACAATGGAATGAATGGATTTAACTATTTTTATATTGATTGGATGCCATGCCATATAAGACTTTTATAGGGTTATGTTTAGGAGTAAGAATTGCTTCATGGCCAACCTAAAAGATGCTATTATAATTTTGAATGGAAAAACATATTTTCAAAAATCTATACAACTTATTAGTTTGTCACAGGACGAAGGATAGACATGAAAGTTGAGGGGCAAGTTAGAATTTTCTTGCTCATTCTATACAAATATCAAATTTATTCAATATAGAATTTTACTAATGGCTTTAACACTCTAGAGAAATAATTCATTGCCATTTTAAAAATGTCTTAAGACTTATTGTAAACTTACAGCACTTGATTCTATTAACTTTTTCTCTACAAATATGTAAAAAGCGAAGATTTATCCTTATTCGAGAACTGCATGATGCTATAGATGGCTCCTACATTCAAGTGATGGTGTCATCTAACTCAAAGAATCCATTTAAGAAGAGGAAGACAATAACCATACTGAATATGATGGTTGCATTTAGCTTTGATATGAAGTTCACATCTATCCATGTTGGTTTGCAAACGAAGTGCAATTGACAATCATATTTGGAGATGAACTCAAAGATAGAAGTTTGGAAGTCTGCGATCTGACTGAAGGCAACGCTTTGTATTACTTTGAATAAGATTAGCCATTTTATTTATGTGCCTTTAGTTACTATCTTATAGGAAAGCACTATCTTGTGGATTCTGGATACATATTGTAACTAGAGTTTATTATCCATATAGAAATGAGCAGTATCACTGGCAAGATTTCAGGGGTAGAAGACGTGGATATACATCAAAAAGGTGTCTGTTAGTTGTTCAACTTCATCATTTTGCAATGAGATAGAGCATTGCTTTGGGGCATTGAAGAAAAGGTAGAGGACAATGATGTTGATGTTAGTTTATAAAGTTAAGATCAAGTCCATGATAATAATTGCAGTTGCAAGCTATACAATTTCATACCTATAGAAAATGAGGTGGGTGCCATATTTGATGAATTTTGATGAGCATGTATCATATTAGGAGATGATGATGAAGATAGAGGTACTTCACAAGCACAAGAAGCGTCAACTAGTACTCGTTAGACGCAGCATGTTCTTTATTGCCAATCAATTAGGGACTCCGTAGGTCATGCATTAGCTAGGGATAGTGGTTTCTTGCCTTTACTTGAAAGTTAAACTTCGTTTTGATTGTTTTGCTTTTGTAGCTATTTTTTTTGCGTATTAAGGACATGTAACTAAATCCATTTGGAACTCAAGCCTATGGACCTTTTCCTACGCATGCTATTTTAAGTGAGTAATTATGCATATTACCATATAAAACTCTCTCTCTCTCTCTCCCTTTCATCATCATCATCAAGACCTTATCACGATTAGGGGTCGGTCATATGAATCTTGTTCCTCCATTCCCCTTTATTAAATGTCATGGCTTCATTTAGTCCCAAAGTTTTTAAATCTTTTCTCACCACTTCTATCCACGTTTTTTGGGCCTTCCCTTTGCCCTTTTAGAACCTTCAACTTGGATCGCCTCACACCTAACCAATGCCGTTTTTTGTCTCCATTGGACATTGTCCAAACTAAGTCTAACCTCCCTCATCTTGTTACCTATTGATGCTGCTTCTAAGTTTTCTCTAATGTTTTCATTTCTAATTCTATCATTTCTTGTCTTACCACTCATCCATCTCAACATTTGCATTTCAGCAATGCTCATCCTATGTACATGTAGTTCCTTAACTACCAAGCACTTTGATCCACAGAGCATGGGTGGCCTTACAGCCATCCTATAGAATTTTCCTTTCAATTTGAGTGGCACTCACCGATCACACTAAACTCTAAAGGCGCATCTATATTTGTTCCTACCTGCTTAGATTCATTGAGTAACCTTCCTCTTAATCTCTCCGCTCATGAATTATTGATCTTAAGTATCAGAAGTGTTTTTTTAGGAGGACTTCTTGGTTATCAATCTTTACTAGTGGTCTATTCCAGCTCCTCTCCTAGCTAAAATTGCATTCCATATACTTTTTCTTAATTCGGTTAATTTTAAATCCTTTAGATTCTAATGCATCTTTCCATAACTCTAGCTTTGTGTTAACGCCCTCCCTTATCTTATCAATCAAAACTATGTCATCTGCAAATACCATATACCATGGAGTCTCCTTGTGTAGATGTTTTTTTAACTCATCCCTAACCAATGCATATGGGCTCAATGCCAATCCTTGGTGCAATCCTATAGTGAATTCAAAAAGATTTAGGAAATGGTTTTTGACAAAGATCTGTTCATTTATTTTTTCTACAGCAAAGGGACTTTGGTGTTAGAGAATCATTTAATCCGGTACCCCCACTCATATTATCAAGACTGTACATAGATGCTTGCTTGAAAATTCCAACCAAACAACCAAGCAGAGAAGACAAACAACCTATACACCCTTCTTTCTCCAAATGATTGAGAGAGATAGTTCATACTACCATTTTTTTCATTATCCTTGCACTTTTTCTATATTCACCGTCAATGTTCTACATACTCTCCTTCCCATTAAGAATCTTGGATGTGTCTAAATCATTTCGTATCGTCATGCTGAAACATATTCCAATGTGATCCTTGGACAATCTTCATATGACCTAATGACATGTTTTCCTGCAGGGTGACTCTAAGGCTTCCACTGTTTCCCTGTCCTTGTTCCGCCTCCTCCAATCCATACAGGACTGATGGCCCTGCTTTGTTCATCTCGACTACTAATATATAAAGAATTAACCTATTTAGTCATGAAATCCAGTTGAAGGCTTGCCAAACAACCAAACCAGGTTATATTTGGCTCTCACTGTTGGAATTGGAAATGAAAATGAGTTATCCAATTTCAGTTGGAGAATAAAACAGTATCCCGTGAATGTTGCATCATTTTCCAGTTACTGTTAGGACGGCCACCTGAATCGGTGACCATTCCACTGTACTTTTTCTTTTGGTAATTATGACTATAGGAATAACTGTAACTTTACAGAACTCATAAATCCAGAACTGAACATCAAAACAACAACTATTTACTGTATAATCAACTACATTCAACATACATAATCCTATTAGGAGATTTCAGTAGCCAGAAATATAAGCATACAGTGGATGCACAATTTGGCAGCAGATTCTAATTTTGCACGGTACACTGTAAATCATACGATGGTACACATGACTTACCACTCTCATACATTGAAATACCAAAATTTGGATCCACAAGGAAAGGAAACCTGCATTAAGAGATTTCTTAATATAACAATGATAGAAAAAGAGAGCATAGAACAAAGGCAAGGGAAAGTTGAAACATCAAGAAGAAACTGGTACCAATATGATTGTGCTTATGCAGCAGTTAAATTATCCAGGAAAATCTGTTACCTAGAAATTTTAAAAACAGATCTGCAAAGAAATGTTAAGAGAGTGCTTACTGCTCTTTGCCTCCAATTTTTCTAACCATTTCCCTGTGTCTTAAAGAACCTTTTGGACACGGATATACCTGCATGATGGTTGAGCCACATAAAATCAAAACTGCAAACACAAATATAAGAAAAGTTCAAAACAGAGAAAGGAAAATCATATGCATGTCTATCTCACCTCTACACAAAGATCCAGCTCTGTCATGGCTTCCCGAACTCTCCTGCAAAATGGGCATGCCTCTGTTGACAAATAATATTTAGAACATCCCTCACATGAATCATTGCATTCCTAAAAGCAGAAACAAAGGAGTGGATATTAACAGTCCTATGATAAACTCCATAAAGTTGTATAGAAGAGAAAAATCATTGTTTAGACAACCTGATGAGTAGAAATTACATGCTGATATCAGTAAACTTGGGTGTTGGCAGCATGCTTTAACATGATATGTTTATCTACAGGAAAATTGATGCTATGTCTACCACCAGCTTGGGTGCGAAAAATCAGCAGTAAAGCAATAGCACCCACTACATTGAACAATGCAACAAAAGAAAGCAGTTCAACTTGTCTACACCAATCGAGATCATGTTCAGTTTTGCATGAACTAGGTGGTTAAGCCATCCAGATATCCACAAGACTTACATTTATGATCTGCATCCATAGCTTACGCACCCAAGTACCAATTATGACCATTGGAATTGTTGAGATAAGTTACTCATAGGTTGGTTCAGTACCATATTCGTGATAGTTCTAGAGATGGCCACAAGTCGGGTTGAGCAGAAATTTGGCAGACCCTAACCCTGACCCTAATGCTTTTATCCTGACCTAACTAACTTCTAGATAGCTTTCCTACCCTAAGAATGTTAGTGTCAAAAACTTGCTGGCCCTAGCCCTCACATGTAGGGTCAATTTGGGTGAGGCTACCTAATTGACCCTAACACCTAGAACCTTTTAACGCTTTAAACATTGATTTATAAGAATTATAAAGTAATATTTTGCGACAAAACATCAAGTTACTACCAAATATGCCCAAGCACTTAGAGCTTCGGAGAAATATATGCAAGGGCATTTAGTTAATATATAAATTCATAGAAAATGTTTGGGTCCCCCACCTTTTTACTGATTGACCCTAACATGCATTAGGGTCACGAATTTTTACCCTAAACCAACCCTTACAGGTCTCACTTAGGGTCAGGTCCACTAATTGGCCCAACCTTTGCCATCACTAGATGGTTCTATCTGTTTAATATGCTATATTTTCTATATTCCAGTCCAAGTAACAATTACCTCAGTAGAATGAACATTGATATCATTCAACAGTTTGGAAATAAGAGTAGCATGTGTTCTAGGGAAGTTATATGAAGGATACAAGCAGCAATAACTGATGCTTTGCAGCAATAACTATGCACCCTCAGTAATGTAGCTAAGAGTGAATGCATAAACTAGAATTAATGGCCTACCAAATTCAAAGAGTTGAACAGTTAATAAAGGTTTTTCTGAAGCCTCTTGCTTGTCTGAAGTCCTTGATAGTGATTTTGATCCCCAAGGGAGTCTTGCCAAGGTGGACAATGAAGACGTCGCTACCTGTTAAATGACCACAACATATCCATCAATTATAACTTATAATATAAACTGCCTGGGAATAGGAGACATCTTCAGATTCAGAAAGAAATGTTAGTGCAAATCAAATAAACAATTGAATCAACAATGGATTCCATGACTACCAAAAACAGAGTACTGGACCAGTGCTATTTTAGAATTTTACACTCCTTGGCAAATAAACTGTTTGTTTGTGCACTTAACTTTCACGTGTTAGTACAAGAAAAGATGTTCATTGTCAGTCTTCCAAAAGTGAAGTACCAAGTAGAAAGCCCTGAAGCAAATGATCCTAAGACTATAAATGATGCTTAGACAAGGGCATACCTCTAAAACTTCATTCAATTATAACCTATAATATAAACTGCCTGGGAATAGGAGACATCTTCAGATTCAGAAAGAAATGTTAGTGCAAATCAAATAAACAAGTGAATCAACAATGGATTCCATGACTACCAAAAATAGAGTACTGGACCAGTGCTATTTTAGATTTATCCACTCCTTGGCAAATAAACCGTTTGCTTATGCACTTAAATTTCACTTGTTAGTACAATAAAAGATGTCCATTTGTCAGTCTTCCAAAAGTGAAGTACCAAGTAGAAAGCCCTGAAGCAAATGATCCTAAGACTATATATGATGCTTAGACAGGAGCATACCTCTAAAACTTCATTCCGTTCTTGAGAAGGATCTCCTCCCTGTCATCAACAAGACAAATTTCAAAGATCTACCACTCTTTCAATGTAATTTGTGTCTTTAGACATCTATCTCGGGAGGCATGAACAAATACATTTTGGTTGTTTTCTGACTGTTGGACACACACATACCTATGAGCAGCTTCATGCCAGTGACCACCATGGGCAAAGTTCCTTCTTGCACCACTGGGCTAGAAAGCCTTTGCCCTACATATATTTATGTATTCATCGGCATGTATTTGGCGAATGTATATATGATCAGATGTGCATGTGTATGTACGCATGCAAGTATGATTATGTATGTGCACCAGCAAGCAAGAAAAAAATAATTCTATTTAGTTATGAATGTGCATTTTGGTAGCATGGCAAGAACCAGAGCATGGACTATTAAAGAATCATACAGTCCCTAATAATTGCGCAATTTCCATAAGTTTCTTAGGGTAATTTTTGCCTAGTTCTCCTGATCATCTTAACAAGATTATAACTTGGGATACTTGCTTGATTGCACGTTAATACGCAGCATGTGTTTGTAGTTGATTCCTGCAAGAAGGACTTACAGCAAATAGCGGCTGATGGTCATATAAGGTCTACAGAAGAAAGCCTAAGGGCATAATATGGAGTTGTGAATTATTTTTCTTTGTGCTTTGCTTTTCAGGAGCATCATCCCCTGTTTTGCTGCTAATACAGCCTTTGGCACATTCTTCTCTTCCTCTTAATGAATTTCTCCTGCTTTCGGTGTCTTTAAACAAAAGATGAGAGAGATTGGCATCCTAAATATATATATATATATATATATATAATTTAGACCCTTGTCGATGTACAGTGTCTTTAACCATCTTTTTCTATGATCAAAAGGACAGCTTTTCAGCTATTTCAATCATCCTATCCACATGATTTTTGGATTACCAGACATCCAAAGCCAAAGGAATCAGATGACTAGGGTAGATCATCTAAAGACTGGATTCTTCATGCAAAAAGTTGGAGCTCTTTGAGTCCAAGCACTTGCAAGTTAGAAGCGCTTTGGTTTAGCATTCCTCTTCAAAGAAAATGGAAGGTTATCTGCACTCAAAGTAGCCATGAAAAATTATAATTTCCAGTATATCTGTACAAACCATGAAACCCATCAATCATCTAAAACAAGTAGTCATTCATGTCAAGAAATCCAGCTAGGAAAGAGGCCAAACAGCATAAATGCATAAAACTAAAAGAAAAAGAAAAAGGACTGGTAAGGAAGCATAAATTTTAGTCCAAATATTTACAGAAAACCGCGATATTAAACTTCAGTCAAAAGAATATGAGCATCCAAAATAATGAACTTAGGCATGAAAAGCCAGAACGTAACTCACTCCAAAGAGCTTCAGCAGAGGGCAAAGAAGAGACAAGAAACTGGTTGATGGGGTCCCAGCATTATCAGAGATGGTGATTTCCTGCTCCGCATTTTGGGGGTCCGTGTCTGTCTCTGACTTCGCGAATTTCGCCGGAACTCTGATTCTGCAGAGAACCAGGTTTCCAGTTCTTGGAAAGGTCGAAGATACATGGGAGAAACTTGTTATGGGGACAATATTCCTGGGATTTACTGAAATCTTCCTGAGATTATAATGGGAGGGTTCTGACAAGTTGAGACTGTAGAAGCAACTCAGAGATAACATCATGCAGACAAGATTCTATCACCAAGGACTTGGGTACTTGTGAGATGGCCTCCACTATCCAACCATTACCACCTCTAGTTGAATCGATGGTTACAGACAAACTTAAAGCTTTTCAGAAGAGACTTGTGGCATCGTCTGAACCAGCGATTGGACTGCAGAAGAATGGTTCGGATCATGTTGTATGTAGCTCGTCCGACGGGCCCTCACTACCCATGTATTGTTGCATGTATTTAGCTGCATAGACATACAAAATGAAGGCCTCCTTGCGTTGGCAGGAAATCCATGGATACCCAAACAGGGTGTTGTGAGATGGAGTCACAGGGTTTGCGCCCCCCATGCCGTAACCCCAGTTCAAATTTCATTCGCGGAATTCAACCTCACGTGTATGATTTGTGAAAGACTTTACAACCAATTGCAAAGACGAGATGGAAAGTGGAAGGGGAATCAGGCTTTATTTCTTCCAATTAAGAAACAATGATACATAAATCGGCTTGAGATTATGCTCATAACGAGGAGATATATACATATACATAAGTCATTAGCATCCAACGATTCCATTCAATGAATTAATATATATTCATTCAACAATTCCCCCCTCCCCCCTCTCTTGGGAAAATTATTTTTTGTAGGTAGAAGTGGGGCAAGCACTAATAGGCAGAAACAAAAATAATGTGTAGATACAATTATTTAGATTTTTCATTGATCCAATTTGTTTCTGGTTTTGCCTCAATCAGATGACCTAGGTACTGAAACAAACATCCAATGGATACCTCGAGGGCATTAATTTTTTTAGCCTCTTATGATTTAGAAATGGCGGTGTTTGGATGGTTAAAAAGAAAAAATCTCTATTTTGTCAAAAACCATATATTTTACAAACACAGAGGCTCTGAAATGAGGGCCCTAGTTGTATCCATTAAATGTAGACAGAGAAAATTATTTGGTACTTTCGTAGCTAGTGCAAGCCATAAATAGGCAGAAAGGAAAAAAAAGAAGTGCAAATACACTTTTTCATATTTTTCATTAATCTCATCTGTTTGTGATTTCATATCAGTCTCGGTACTGAAAATCACGACTAATATATATCTCTCCATTTCTGGCCCTCTACTAGACGGTCTAAAACAAAAAAGCTATCTTTTGTCAAAGCCAATATATTCTTCTTCTTTTTTTCTTTTACAATCACAGAAGTCTCAGAAATGAAGACCTTAGATATTCGCTAAATGTAAATTTTGGCATCAACGTCATCTGTTTGATGCTTAAATATATGTCTTGGATTCATAAAAAATTACCAAAAAGTGGGCCGCCACCTTATTTCTCTTTCCACCATTTAGTCCCCTCTAACTCCAGGTTCCTGTGGAAGCACCAAATAATTTTCTAGAGAGAAAGAGAGAGAGAAATGATAACACCAAAACTTGGGACACTTTATTTTTTCTTGATGCATTTATAATACAAACAAGAGAAATGGCAAATACAGGTGCACACTTACAACTTACTCTAACACTCTATGCATTCAAGTCATAGTTGAGGTATCTCAAATAGGGTTCCTATATGGTGGATGCACATAATATGCTAAGCATATTATAAGCGGGCCAATTTTTGGCGCATGAGCCCCTTTGTCCACATTTTCTAGATCGGCCATTGTGTTAATTAGATTCTCCCTCTCCCTAAACATGCTAGAAATCTCATCCAACAAGTATATCTAGTGTAGAGCTCAAAGATTATGTTTTTGTTAATATCGTCCTCCATCCACACTTCAAAGGGAGAGGGTCCACCTTATGGGTACCCTTTGAATCAGAATTTTTGTACTCCCAACTTAATAGAGGATGAATCCGATGAATGGGATGGATCACTTAAAAGAAATAGAGAGATGGGGCCCAGTACACCTAGCTTGGTCATTATTTGCATGTGATATTATATACACCCACATTGTAGGAAGCCCTTAGCTAGCTTGCATTGTTATTTCTCATATAATAAAGCCAATTCTCTATTAGTGGGCAACTTAAGACCGTCCTAATGCCATATCCTCCAACTAGCATTTCTCATTATAATATATGTTTTAATTGTGCTACTACTTCTACCATCTAAGTAAAAAAGAAAAAAGAAAAAAAGTTTCTTAGTAGTCTAGCATTTCTCAAATAACATTTTCTTATTGTGCAAAAGTTATTAGTACAATGTAGTTAACTTTATATGATCTTCTTTAGTAAGGTCTCAATACATTTATAACCAACAAAATGTCATATGACCTGACAAAATAAAAGGTAGCCCCAATAGTTTGATTTTTTTTTTTGTTTAGCATTTATCAACTTCCATGTGGCAAGTAAACTTCATGGGACATCAAGTCAAATGTCACATGGCCTGACACGCTGGCGAGAAACAGACACCCCCTAACTTTTTAACAGCTTATGCCATATTTGAAAATAGTTTCAAGTTTGGGTCATTTTTTAACAATAAAAAACTTTGTGCTTTTATTGAACTTTTACCAAACATACAAGCCTTTCCATTAATTTTTTTTTGGTTTTCAGCCATTCAAATGTTTCACTAGAGATATGCACCACGTCTTATAACAACTAATGGATTAGTCAGGGAAAAGGAAGTATTTGAAATTCACAACCCAAAACTACTTGAAACCAATGCGCAAAAAGTTAAAACTTCAATGTTTTCTTCATGCATTATAATGTCAAAAGGCTAACATTGCTAATGTAGCTAGTGACATTGTAATATCCACCCACCGGCAACGATTCTCCAGTGACAGGCACTCCCAGCAAACGAACGAACACGGCGGGCCCTCACCTACCTCCGACTAGCCAGACTAAGGTAAGCTCGCCCCACTCCTTCATGTACATTTGTTTTCCAAGTTTATCATCCGGTAAAAAATTAGGCGTTACTATTGCCCTGGGAAAAAGTCGATGTAACGGACCGTTCATCTTGAGCATGATGATGTAAGGAACCGACCCATGAAATTTTGTGGCGATCGGACGGCTAGGGAAGCCAGAAAACCCAAAAAAAAAAAAATAGTATGATGGGAGTTTTTGAAAATGTGATAAAAATCATGAAAAAATGATAGATTTTGGTGGGATTTGTGAAAATAGACGGTAAAAATGAAATGTGGGCAAAAAACTATACTCATAGGTATAAAAATCACAAAAAACAGAGCACCTGGGGTTGCCGGTGACGGCAAACCAGTCCAGTCATCGTCTCTGGCAACGATGACTTGAACGGGAAGAAACACACAGACGAGGGAGTGCCACGTGGCGTGATGAGGGCGCGCCACGCGCAAGGCACGTGGTGTGACTCGTGCGCGCCACGCGGTGAGGTTGGAACACGCCACGTGTGCTGTCTCGGCCCCCACGTGCAGAGCGCGTCTATAGTCGCGCCCGCTACCCCGCACGGGTTCCTAACCCCCAGCACATCCACAAACGTGCCCGCCACGACCGTGCGGACGGCACGTGCCTTATAGCGGTCCGTTTTCTTATTTTTGAGGGTTTTGACCCTTTATTCCTTTAAAACGTGATTTTAGGAGCTACAGAGGTCCAAATCACGATCCGAAAGAGCCGTTGTGATCTTCTTAACAAGGCGGACCTAGATTTGAGATAAAATCTAGTTTGAAGTAACTTTTTAATAGAAAAACTACTAAATGCTATTAGATGATTCAGATCAAGCTGATCAATAGATGATCATGCTTTAGATTTTGGTTATATGCATTAACCATGACATGATTTATGGCATGACAGGTACATCAGGGCATATACCTTGATATCGTTTACACGTTTGTTGGGATAGTGCGACACCGAGGTAGGTGATTTCATTCACAATTTTTCCATGATTCTTAAATGTTGATTTGGTGATTTGAGTTTTTGAGGCATGTGATTTATGCCTTACCATATGCGTGAGATTGAATTCAGCATGTAGCTTCTCATGTGTGTGCTATCTTTCTGGTGGTTATGGCATGCACTATTTTTTATATCTTTCGTGATATTCACTTGATTGTTGGTCTTCTTGACATGCGGGAGTCTCTCTGATTTGATATTTGAGACTATTGATCCTATGGTAGGATGCGATTTTTCACCCCGTGAGTGCCTGAGTGCCTGTGAGGGTGAAAGGGTGAAAGCGGGTGTGCAACGCGACTTTTCTTGAGTGCCTGTGAGGGTGAAAGGGTAAAAGCAAAAGTGGTATGCGGCGTTCTCGTGAGTGCTTGAGTGCCTGAGGGCTCGTGAGGGTGCAAGGGTGAAAGCGGATGGTATAGAGAGCTAACCTCACATTGCCTTGAGTATATTTGAGACACTCATAGAGCTTGACTGTGTATGATGTTTGATATTTTTGACATGCATTCACGTGTTTCTAGATTTTCTCAGATTGAGCATGTCCTGATATCATGGTTGATGATATCTTATTTATTTCATGGACTTGGTATGTCCTTCATTGTGTGATTTAAGGCTTTATATTATGTTTGATCATCTTTCGATCTTTATGTCTTGCGCCATGTGATTTGTTTTTATTGAGTTACTTTGAATGTATATCATCTACACAAGCATAGCTTGCTAAGGCATTGCTTTGATTTGCAATGCCTCAGATACAGAGAGTGATAGCAGGTTGATACGCTGACAGAAGTGACGGTAGCTTTCCAGTGAAGCACAAACGATGTTTAGAGATGACCAGGTTTGTTCAAGACCTCACTTTAGGTTTTGAGTATGGGCTGTACTTTAATTAAAAATGAAATGTGACCTAGATGTCAGAATGTGGATTTATGTTGGATGTGATGGCTGTATGGAGGGACCCTGGGTATGGTAGTGGTTATATTTTCTTATCCTTTGTTGGAGTATATTTTATTGAAAACAACATTTGGTTGTGGATGGGTGTGGAGACTGAGTCTCCCTTATGATATGTATTATACCTTGTTTATTAGGTGATTTTGTATTGCACTAGTCATTTGCAATGGTCCAAATTACAGAGGAAACTCTGTCTGATTTTTGGTGGAAATGGTATTTCATTTCACTGTTAAATTCGTAGTTTTGTGGTCGTATGACTCCCTAGACTTTGGAAGAAATGCTTTCGCTTAAGTTTTTATTTTGGTCACTTTAAAAATCAAAGTTTATTAAAACAGGGATCCCGACTATTTTTGGAAATTATTATTATATTGATGTTAAGAAAAACCCGGGGTGTCACAGTTTGGTATCAGAGCCCAGGTCTACTCCATCATAGCCACTCCAAAAATTTCAAAGGTCACATACAGTCCATGAGATGAGGCAGTTTCCTAAATATGAGTTACAGAGATAAGTCATGTGAGCGATGTCGATGATCGTGAAATAGATAATGCCATGGAGATTGACAAACTTTCTTAAAGAAATTGCTACCTTAAGTACTTGTATGAGCACAATGAAGTGCATTTGTCAGGAAAGTACATGATTCTTATAATCATGAATCAGAATAAAGATTTTAAGGTAGTTCTCTTAGTGAGAACTTTAATATATGATAGACGATATATTCAATTGCATTGCTTTTGATAACCAAGTTTCTAACTTGGATTGTGCGTGTAATTGTTGGAAAAAAAAAAAAAACTAATAATTTTTGTAATGAAAATAGTATGATGAAAATGGTGAAGGATCAGAAATGGTTTGAGAGTAGTGTAGTGTTAGTTTAAACTTGAAGCAGATTTATTGATGAATAAATTATAATATTGGAAAAATCATTGAAAATTGATAAAATAGGATCTTAGTGCCCTATAGATGAAATATTGGATTTTGAGACGGAAACTGGTGAGTTAGTGTGTAAAGAGGTGTTGAAAATGAGTCATCAATGAAAGGTGAATGCTTATAAATTGTTCTAAGGGTTTTCAATTATGATTGGAGACGCCTAGCCCTTGAAGGAGGTAACAACCCTTGTATGATAATCGTTAGTAGTAATGATATTAGACATTGGTGGGTGAATACTTACAAATTGTTTGAGGTTTTAATTATGATTTGAGGTGCATATTACCTATAGGACATTATGACCAAATGGTGAGAATAATTCTTAAATAGAAATGATGTTGTAATAAAGCAACTAGGAAGAAAAACATACGAAGTGAATGAGGCGAGACGAAATTGATCATGATTTATTTACATCCAACACCGACAGAGATGATAGTGTGGTTTTTGATGACTAAGAAAGTATTATAAAGGTAAATTTCTTTGGGTGTGAAATAAATCGAGTTGTAAATGATTTCGATTGATGTGACTATGAAAAAAAATCATTAGTTCAAGAAAGTGAAATAGCGGAAGTGAGGACACTAAAAACATAATTATGAGGATTTTAAGGATGGTTATTTGAGAAGATGCGTTCCTCTACTGCTGAGACTTTTATCTAGAAGGCCCGTGGGAAGGCCTATGATAATTAGTATTTTTGAAAACTAAGAGAGTTGGCACTTGAAGAGAAGAATGAGATGGTTCAACGATACTAAACCAGTATACTCAGTTGAAGACTTGCCCTAACTCCTTCATCATGAAGAAGAAGACCATGGATAGATTGTCATATGTTGACAATTGTATTGTGGAATCAGATGATTGTGTCACATTTTATACTGGTTGCAAGGTTGCAGACATAACCTCTATATATATGTGGGATTCTTTTAGGTCAAGATTGACTGCAGAAACTCGGACATGGGTAGTTCGAGTCAGCCTAACAAAGGCAAGAGACTTTTCATTAATATGACGACAGAGGCCATTGAGCCAGCTACATTTGATTAAACTGTGTTGGGATACGGAAGAGGGACATAATGTGTACTAGTATTGAGGACAGACACTTGGACAACTATGTCCTAGAGTTAGTGGACCACCACAGTAGTGATAATGGCATTAGCAACCGCCATCACTGTGGAGACCCTCTAAATGGTTGATTGTGGAGGGCTATGAGATTCCTTTAAAGACGGCCCTGGTGGACAATGAGTCTGACTGACTGACATTGGAGACAAGGCAAAGATGGCCTCACATTAGTAATGATAATCCGTTACTGTCATTATCATTACTTGAAGTAAGTATCAACCTCAACCCAAGTTAAGGGGGGCGCCTACTTGATTGTTGATAAACGCCAAGATCCCTCTTGATTTAAAATCCAGCCACCCTTAGAGTTGAGTGTCGGCACCCTGATAAATTTGCCTTTATATGTATTGAAAGATCCTTGGGTTGGAGGTTATGACATTGATTGGCAAGTTATTGAAACTTATAAGTAGGTGAAAATGATGATGAGTGAGAGGATAGATACTAACTTTATCATCCTCGTTTTGATGGATCACGATATCATCCTCGGGATGGATTCCATTGTTGGAAGATAATTGATTACAGTGAGAAGAAAGGTACTTTAGATACACTGGATAACTATTGATCTCACTCCTGAGTAAGAAAAGGGCATCACCGAGATTTGTGTTAACCTTGCCTTGAAGGCAATATAGTACTCATCTGATGTACCGAGTTCTCTTGATTTTGCGATTGTGGATGACAGAGAACGACTATAAATTGAGCACATAGAGGGTGTGTGAAGATTCACGATTTTTCCAAGGAGGTTTCAGGATTTTACGCCATGAGAGATTGATTTTCTATACCTATTTGACATTAGATATAGTGTCATATAAGATAGCCCTAGCTGAGCTGGAAGAGTTCCAGCTATGGTAGCATTTGATAAGAGATTATCAGACATGGTGGGTCTTCATGGGATGCATTAATCCTCTTTGTGAGAAGAGAGATAGTCATATTGCTAAGTGAGAATTGTTGATTATTTGATAGCTCCATGGTGAAGAATTGATATTCTTTATCGTATATTGATGATCCGTATGATCAGTCTTGGATTATGCATAGTATTGGTGGATATTGATTTGAGGTCTGGTTATTAGTAGCTGATGATTGCGACTGACATGCCTTTGAGACAATTATTAGAACTCGTTATGATTGTTACAAGCTTTAGATCATATCAATCAATGAATTTAGTACACTGATAGTATGTATGAGTATAATGGGCTGAATTTCTAAAGTTTGTTGAGATGAGTTATGATTATGTAGTGAATGATATTTTCTATATATCACGACCTTGTTGAGCATAAGGAGATCTTGTGCAATATTCTAATTATCTAAACACAAGAAGTTCTTATGTAATATTCTAAGTATCTAAAGGACTCATCTTTCGCTATAAATGTATGTGAGTAGGAATTATGGTTAAAGAAGATGGATTCTCTTAACCAAGGTACCTCGATTGATAGAGATACAGTTTATAGGGACTGTGATAATTTGGGACTAGTTAAACTAATGATTAAGGTTGATAGTCTCCTTAGTCTGGTGAATAGTTATTGCTGGAAGATTGAGTTCTCCAGGATAGCAATGACATGGATACTGTTTTATATTATACAGATGGGCCTAATTTCTCATGCGTGTGAGAGGTGTGACAATAAAGTATGTTGAGTATGAGAGCATTTTCTTTGGTGTAATCAGCTTAAAATTTTGGCTTATACATGTGAGTAGCCGATGAGGGCGGCCTAAGAGGGCGGCCAATGAGGGCGGGTGTGTGAGGCACCGGCAGGCTTCTAGGTGGTAGGCTTCTAGGTACTCACAGTATGACTGTGCTATAGATTGGATTTATTATTATTATTATTGGCATGTGGCTGCCTGTTACTGAGCTAGTATGCTCTGATTTTGATTGGCATGTGACTACCTGTTACTGAGATGGTATGCTCTGATTTTGATTGACATGTGATTTGCCTACTACTAAGCTGATACACTAATTTTGATTGGCACATAGTTGCCTATTGTTGAGCTGGTAGGCATTGATTTCGAATGGTATATGCTTGCTTGTTGCTGAGCTAGTAAGCTTCGATATGGTTGGCATGGATTGCTTGTTGATGACTATATATGATCTAGATTTGATTGGCATGTATTTACCTGTTCAGGACTTGTTCAGGGGTCATTATGATATGTGTGATTGAGAGATATATACACTACCTAATGATGAGGTAGTATATGCTGGAACGAATTTGATGTGGAATTACCTATATGTGAGTTGTGACACTATAATTTCGTTGACATGGTGATTTAATTGATTAACTCTTGGATGAGAGTATGATTGATGCAAATGGCATTATATGTGTGGTTATTACGTGTTTTAACTACAATACAAGTATCGGATTCGGAATGTCTTGAAACATACACTGGTTTATATGTATGAGCCATTATCTAAGGAGAACATGATATGAAACTGTTTATCGATATTGGTTCTAAAAGGATGATACTATATGTGAGTCTTATGATACCATACGATGATATCATGAGGGGATGTTTCTAAAATTATTAAGGAATGACATGAAAAGAATTTTGAGGACAAATTTTTTTGTAAGGTGGGTAGGATGTAATATCCACCCATCGACGATGATTCTCTGGCGACAGGTACTCCCGACAACTCGACGAATGCTGCGAGCCCTCACCTACCTCTGACTAGCCGGACTAAGGTAAGCTCACCCCACTCTTTCCTGTACATTTGTTTTCCAAGTTTATCATCTGGTAAAAAATTAGGCGTTACTATTACCCTGGGAAAAAGTCGATGTAATTATCAGATGAGAATCTGGACCGTTCATCTTGAGCATGATGATGTAAGGAACCGACCCATAAAATTTTGTGGCGATCGGACGGCTAGGGAAGCCAGAAAACCCAAAAAAAATAAAAAATGATGGGAGTTTTTGAAAATGTGATAAAAATCATGAAAAAATGATAGATTTTGGTGGGATTTGTGAAAATAGAGGGTAAAAATGAAATGTGGGAAAAAAACTAGACTCATAGGTGTAAAAAACACAAAAAACGGAGCACCTGGGGTTGCCGGTGACGGCGAACCAGTCCGGTCGTCGTCTCTTGCAACGACGACCGGAACGGGAGGAAACACACGGACGAGGGAGTGCCACGTGGCATGATGAGGGCGCGCCATGCGCAGGGTACGTGGTGTGACTCGTGCGCGCCATGTGGTGAGGTTGGAATATGCCACATGCGCTGTCTCGGCCCCCACGCGCAGAGTGCATCTACAGGCGCGCCCGCTACCCCGCGCGGGTTCCTAACTCGTAGCATGTCCACAGACGTGCCCGCCACGAGCGTGCGGACGGTACGCGCCTTATAGCGGGTCCGTTTTCTTATTTTTGAGGGTTTTGACCCTTTATTCCTTTAAAACGTGATTTTAGGAGCTACAGAGGTCCAAATCACGATCCAAAAGAGCCGTTGTGATCGTCTTAACAAGGCGGACCTAGATTTGAGATAAAATCTAGTTTGGAGTAACTTTTTAATAGAAAAACTACTAAATGCTATTAGATGATTCAGATCAAGCTGATCAATAGATGATCATGCTTTAGATTTTGGTTATATGCATTAACCATGACATGATTTATGGCATGACAGGTACATCAGGGCATACACCTTGATATCGTTTACACGTTTGTTGGGATAGTGCGACACCGAGGTAGGTGATTTCATTCACAATTTTTCCATGATTCTTAAATGTTGATTTGGTGATTTGAGTTTTTGAGGCATGTGATTTATGCCTTACCATATGCGTGAGATTGATTTCAACATGTAGCTTCTCATGCGTATGCCATCTTTCTGGTGGTTATGGCATGCACTGTTTTTGATATCTTTCGTGATATTCACTTGATTGTTGGTCTTCTTGACATGCGGGAGTCACTCTGATTTGATATTTGAGACTATTGATCCTATGGTAGGATGCGATTTTTCACCCCGTGAGTGCCTGAGTGCCCGTGAGGGTGAAAGGGTGAAAGCGGGTGTGCAACGCGACTTTTCTTGAGTGCCTGTGAGGGTAAAAGGGTAAAAGCGAAAGTGGTACGCGTCATTCCCGTGAGTGCCTGAGTGCCTAAGCGCCCGTGAGGGTGAAAGGGTGAAAGCGGATGGTATAGAGAGCTGACCTCACATTGCCTTGAGTGTATTTGAGACACTCATAGAGCTTGACTGTGTATGATGGTTAATATTTTTGACATGCATTCACGTGTTTCTAGATTTTCTCGGATTGAGCATGTCCTGATATCATGGTTGATGATATCTTATTTATTTCATGGACTTGGTTTGTCCTTCATTGTGTGATTTAAGGCTTTATATTATGTTTGATCATCTTTCGATCTTTATGTCTTGCGCCATGTGATTTGTTTTTATTGAGTTACTTTGAATGTATATCACCTACACAAGCATAGCTTGCTAAGGCATTGCTTTGATTTGCAATACCTCAGATATAGAGAGTGATGGCAGGTTGATGCGCTGACAGAGCAGGTAAAAGTGATGGCAGCTTTCCAGTGAAGCACAGACGATGTTTAGAGATGACCAGGTTTGTTCAAGACCTCACTTTGGGTTTTGAGTATGGGCTGTACTTTAATTAAAAATGAAATGTGACCTAGATGTCAGAATGTGGATTTATGTTGGATGTGATGGCTGTATGGAGGGACCCTGGGTATTTGGTAGTGGTTATATTTTCTTATCCTTTGTTGGAGTATATTTTATTGAAAACAACATTTGGTTGTGGATGGGTGTGGAGACTGAGTCTCCCTTATGATATGTATTATACCTTGTTTATCAGGTGATTTTGTATTGCACTGGTCATTTGCAATGGTCCAAATTACAGAGGAAACTCTGTCTGATTTTTGGTGGAAATGGTATTTCATTTCACTGTTAAATTCGTAGTTTTGTGGTCGTATGACTCCCTAGACTTTGGAAGAAATGCTTTCGCTTAAGTTTTTATTTTGGTCACTTTAGAAATCAAAGTTTATTAAAACAAGGATCCTAACTATTTTTGTAAATTATTATTCTAGTGTGTAGAAAAACCCGAGGTGTCATAGACATTGTGACAGCAATAATTGGCGATTGAGCTTCCAATCTAGTAACACATTCAAATTCTATATCTTACCTAATTATTATGGTCTTTGAAATGGGGTAGTTCCTAAGCTTCCAACAATGATATTACCGTTTCATTTGGTAAATATCAATTAATTGCATAAGTACATGCATTATTCATATACAACAACTAAAACTTCCTTGAACTGTGTATACATCAGCAATTGAAAAAAAATATATATATATATATATATTCAAACCTGCATCAAGGGAAATGATATGAGCACCCATTTAAAATAGTAAGAATGCCATTGTAGGTGTCATTTAATGCTTTTTGAAGTTTCAAAAGGAATCAAACAAGTGCCAAATGGATGTTCATCATATTTGAATGGATGTAATCAACACCCGCATAAATAGTAATCTAAAGTCATTTATCCCTAATACTTATCTACTAGGAGCTACCACATTTTCCATAGACCATACCCAAAGTGTAAAAGGTTACAAGACATCCACCACAAGATTTCATCAAAGTCATCACCAAGATTTAAAACTTATTCCCCCAAAGAATAAAAATCTCATGAAGACATTAGATTGAATTAAAAGATTTAATATTAGACAACCCATGAGGAACGGGTCTATAATCATACAATGAATGAACCAATGACCAAACTAGCAGCCCTAATCTTCCATAATGTTTTACACAAAACTAAATGAGAAAAACTAAAATTTGTAGAAATGTCTATTAAGACTCTATTTTACACAATGAAAAGGGCAGCCCGATGCAGGAAGCTCTATTGTATGCAGGGTTTGGGGATAGAGCAGATACAAAGGGTCCACAGTACGTACCCTTACCTTGCATTTTTTCAATAGGCTATTTTTACGACACTATTTTACACAATAAGAAACTTAAATCTACAAAAACCACCGGTGCAAAGTTCATGATTGAGTCACCCTAGTCCTAGTAATAATGTTGTCAATGTCATATGGAGCATTTGTATCAGTCCAGGACTAGAAATAGAAATCAACATTTTGTTTTGATTTCCTTTTTTGTATGAGAAAATTATTAAAAAATGACATTTGTATACAAAATTTTTGAATAATCAAAACTTACCCAAAATGGCAAAACATATATCAGAAAATATACAAAAAATTGAAAAAAAAAAAAACAATCAAGTCTTATTAGTACTATAAGAACTATGTAAGAAAATTCAATAGTAAGCTTATAAAATTGGTGAGTAATGTGCCATTTTTACAGCCCCATCATGTAAAGCATAGGTAAATAGACACATAAGAAGAACAATAAGCTCTAGCTTAAATCATGAAAAACAACAAGCACCTAAGTAGTTGATGCAAAGAGACCAAGAGCTAAATTATGCCATTTCATGGTATGAATGAAATTTCTATTCCAATGCTAGCATTTCAATTAAAGTGTAACTGAGGACCATCTAAATGAATAAGAATAAGCATCTAAAACTAAGTAAAATTAGAACACACTACATAGCAAGGGAAAAAACCAATAAATTTGATTTTACTAAAATCAACACATAATCCAAATCTTTTTTTCAAAAACTTCACAAAATAGAATAAATCCTAGTAGAGCCTCACAAAAATCCAAGAAAAATAACAAAAAGGAAAAATCTAACAAAAAAACAATTAATTACCTCTTTATTGATTTCAAGCAAATTCACAACATACCATTTTGAGATATCCTCTTCTCTGATCCTGATGCATCTTCGTACTTTGAGGATGTATTGTACATTTAGAATGAAGTGCTTCCTCTAACAATCTTTTCTTCAATTATGGATTCTTTGAAATACACAATGTACCCTTAAATCTTAGTGCTCCCTCACTTATAATTTCAAATTTTGATTTGCTCCCCTATCTTTCTTCCATCATAGTACTCAATAAATAAGAATGACTAGTTTGAGCCTCTTTAATATTTTGAAATAGAATTGGTTTAACTATCAATTTTTGTAAAAATTACTCCAAGATTTTTCATTTATAATAATTGGATTTCAATCTTTGGTTATTCCCAAGACAATATTAGATCCACGATTTCTCTAAATTTGCTTCAACTATTATCTTATACATGTTGTCCCATTAATCTTCCTAAAGTGTCATCCAAAACTTCTTAAGAATATGAAATACTTCTAACTTGAAAACAAACTTGTACAATTTAGAAAATTGAATCCATATCATTATGTTCATGCAACCTCATCCTTATCATTGAGTTCATTTAACTAATGATTTGTATAATAAACACAACTGCTAGAAATCACTTTAAACATTAATCATAGGTACTTTTTAACCCTTGTTTCATGAATAATTCTCACATTGAACAAATTTAGCTTAAAAGGTATAACTTTACTATTAGTAGTTGAAAATCTAATTATTCATCACTCTTACTTTTCGATATCAACTAAGCATATTTATTTCCATCTTATGCCTTTTTCTCGTAATATAATTCCTACTCCTTATCCACTTCAATCTATCTCTACTTGCCATTATATTCTCTAACCAATGCTCAAATAAGTTCCATGCAAACAGAAGGTCTAAAAGTTAATCCAATTCATAAACTAGACTTACCCATTCCACCTTATACCATTGCATAAAATAGCCACCAAACATTTGAGTTCGTGATCCAATGTCAAATATATATCATAAATCAGATACTTCTATCTAGAGTAGCATCATAATATTCTAATATTGACATTTCCAAATAATTCTTATAACACCACAAAGAATTAGTCAAACTTGCTCACTAAGTTATTTATATTTGTGCCTTAATTCTCTGCCTATCTTTTGATTCTCTTTTGTTATTTCTTGACAGTTGTTGCAAAATAGTTGTTATGCCCTCTAGAGCTCTACGCACACTAGCCAAGTTAGAGTTGGACTCTCCAGAGGTCATCATGTCAATAATCTCCTATCATGTGACCAAGTTATCAACTAGAGATACTAATTTGTATAATCTTATACTCTAATTCTTTACCCTAAGAACCATACCAATTTCATGTGAGTATTGTCTCTCTTACTCACATAAGGATCAAAGGTTTCATGTTTTTTGGACCATTCATGATTTTCCACTAAGCAATTAGCTATGAATGAGGTGAACCTAGTTCTAATATAAACTAAAAAGACTCATGTTTTTAAAAAACAATTATCTTCTCTAAATTTTTTTTTAAAAGGTTGGACCTTATTTTGTAATTTTTATTTATAAACAAATCATGCAGAAGAACCTTTTTCATTAAAATTTATTTCTAGAAAGCCTTAGTGTTGACTTGCACTCACTTCTGGGTCCCATTAAGTTCCATTTCATATAAAAAAAATGTGTCCAAGGTTCGTTAGTCAAAACCCAATTACAATGTAATAGTCAAATGAATATAGTTTCCACACCATGTGCATAGATACATTCATAGTCAACAAAATAAACATAAGAAAAATAAATTCTAAAACATCTTGTGTCTCACATTTCTTCCTTAATTCTCATCTTTAGGTCCTTCACTCCTCACTTCTAGTCTTTCTAAATTGATCTACATTGCTTTTATAGGTTGAGCATATGAGTACACCTAACAAGTAGAACTAGGACTACAAAATCAAAATCTACAACATCACAACATGCATTTGATATGTGCATACTCATATGGTTTGAAAATATATTTTTGATCATATAGAGTCACACGACTAACTTCTTATTAGTTGTACCATGCGATGGATCACAACCCTTCAATAGCATTCATAGAGCATGCATAAGAGAAATAATCACAACGTGATAGTTCAGGTAAAACAAGATGCATCAATCTCATTAAAATGTTAAAGCATTAAAGTCACAGTTTCAGTGCTTGCTTGTTTGAGTAGAAATCCAAACACACATTGGCATCATTTTTCAAATAGGTCATGAGTACTCATCTAGAGAACAAACCACAAGTTCTTCTTTCAAACCATCATCTTACTCCTTGGAGCTAAATACAAAATGCATAGTATCACATTATAGTCACAAACATCTCAAGTGAGTCGTGTACTTGCCGATACCTAGGAGAGACTCATTGTTGTATTGGATATATACCACCTTTAGTGGTTGGAGGTGGGGGGCCAACCCGTACAACCTCTTGGCATATCTCCCACTAGGCTTCACCATCATCTACTTGTCCAAAATATACAACCTTGGGTACTTATGTACTTGATGTACATATCAAAGCATGGATTGTACAACAACTTTCTTTCAAGATAAAAACATAACAATCAAAACATGGGTCACAGGATAGCTTTCTTTCAAGCTAAAACCAAACATCAAAATGTCATTTGAAGACCTAAAAACTATTTATTACAAGGGCATAATTGTTGCTGTTTTAAATAAAACTCATAAGCACACGAATTAGTTGTATTATTATCACGCATGGAGGTCGATCCCGGAAGGAATCTAATGAATGTGATACTAGTGGTCCCTACTTTAAATTACTTAACATAACCAAAGATCAAGAGATTTTAACCTAAACTAATGATGAAAACTAAAAATTGCACTAAATTAGAAACTTTCTAAATCTAAACATGGAAACTTTCTCAACTAACCTAACATGCAAACTAAACCTAAGCAATGATCTAACTAAGAAATCAAAACATGTAATACATATGGAAACAGCTAAACAAATGGTATTCATGGAATTAAACTAGAAAGAATGCATGAAACCAAGTAGTAAAATGCATGGATGGTCATGATAATATGCATGAACTATGATGCAAAACTCTACTTTGGAATGCATGAATATAACTAGAATTTGAGCATAATAATCTAATTTAAATTAAGCAATTTTTCTAAGGGAAAACACCTTGAAACCATGCACATGAATCATGGGTTTAAGTGCATGATTTATGGAGTAAACATAGACTAAATCAATGGACCTCCAACTAACTATAATGCAATCTAATCTAAGAACTAAACACAAGTTAAAATCTTAATTAATTACCTAAAGAATAACTTAGACTAGCAGTAATTGTTAAGTGTTCAATTTTGCTCAAAATTCCCCTAATTTAGCATTCAATTAGATCATCTAACCGTTTAAATTTACAAAACTTAGCTTGATTTTGAATTTAACTCCAATTGACCACCGAAACATTAATTTGTCAAAATCAACGGTTAGATGATCATTAGAGCTCATTAGATGATTAATATACGGTTTAGATGATTCTGATTTAGTTTTTTCTTTTGCAGATTAACCAAAAGAGGCATTGATGGATACGATTAAAAGTTAACGGTGCAGATCATCTTAAAGTGCACTGGATGGACCAGATCACCCATGGAGATGGATGGAATAGAAATCATGGACAAAATAGAAAGAACATGTAAAAGGCAAACCCTTCCCCCACTTCTTTCCTTCCTTTTCTTTTTCCTTCTTTCTTTCCTTTTTCCTTCCTTTTCCTTTTCCTTCCTTCTTTCCTTTTCTTTTTCCTTCCTTATTTCTTCTCTTTCCTTTCCACTTTACTCTCACGTTATTTCTCCTCTCCACCACGTTTCCCTTCTCCTATTCCTTCACCTCCCAACCTCTCACACGTCTCACTTTTCTTCCTCTTCTCTTCTCCTATTCTTTCTCGCCATTCTCTCTTTTCTTCCTCTCCCCCTCTTCCCATTCTCTCTCTCTCTCTCTCTCTCTCTCTCTCTCTCTCTCTCTCTCTCTCTCTCTCTCTCTCTCTCTCTCTCTCTCTCTCTCTCTCTCTCTCTCTCTCTCTCTCTCTCTCTCTCTCTCTCTCTCTCTCTTGAACTCCCTGCTTCTTCACCGCACAGGACTGGAAACCCAAGTCGGGTTTTCTTACCACACTCATCTCTGGCTCCCTCTATCTACGCACACTCTGTCTCTCCCTATCTCTTGCGCTTTTATGCTCCGACTAGCCCAGGCGGGGTCGTCGGATGGTCTAGGAGAGGAAACCCAAGTCGGGTTTCCACTCTTTTTCCATTCCCCTCTCCTCTTTCTTCTCCTCTTCTTCTCCCTCCTTCACATCTCCCTTCTCCATCGGGTTTCCTGTTTTTTCCTAAAAAACCAGATTTTTCATGAAATTCTGATTTTGCCCTTGTTTATTTAAAGAAACTACAATTATGTTCTTTCCCATTAATTACATATGTGTCCCGTTTTATTCCGATTTTGTTTTATCTGCGTTTTTCTTATCCATGAACTGCCTAGTCTCTACCAAATCATTTAAGGCTTAACCCAATCAACGGGTTAGCCTTAATCAAAACCAAATAATCAATTTCTCCTTCTTTTCTCATCTGATTTCAAATTAATTTTACAGGTTCATTCTTAGGACATCCCTAGACATAATCAACGCCTCTGATCTTCTATCTGAAACTCAGCAATCAATCTAAACTGTCCAAATCTTGAAATTACTATTTAGCCCAGCTCTTGACCATTTTGAAGAATCTGTCAAATTCGACTGATGGATCACTAATCAAGGACGTGATGAAGACATATATAAAGGCTAATCATCTCTCAGGGTATCAGAGTTGAAGATTTTGATAGTGTTTGATCTAAGGAAGTAGTTTTTTCTCATTATTTGATTTTGTTTGTTTTCTTTAGGAACTGAAAATTCTGTATTTTTAAGAAGTTGATTAGATCTGAACATTGATTCTCATTTCAATAATTCCAGTAATTTTGAGTGATTTCTTTTTAATTTTAAATAAATAGATTTTATTGAAATTCCTACTTTTTAAATCAAGTCCTCGTGGGATCGACCCGTACTTGCATAAGCTATACTACAATAGCCCGTGCACTTGTGGTTAAACAATCAACAGTAATTAATGTGAAGAATTAAGCACAAACAAGATGATATCTCTATGTTGTTGGAAATTCTAGCACCATGCTGTTTCCAATTTCCAAGTAATCAACACATAAAAGCATGACTTTGTATGCATTAAAACATTCAATTCAATATTTCTTCACTTCTGGAAACAAGTGTAAATAAGAACTTCAAGTGATTTCATTGAAATAGTACCAATTACATCCAAAAAGTTGAATGCATAAAACATATACATAATGCTAGAAATTGCATTTAAGTCAAGACATGAAACTTGATTCAAATCAATTCTAAAACACCTTCCAAAACCCTCAAACTAATCTCCTCTGATATGCAAGTGGTTTGCAAGAGAGAAACAAAAGAAAAATTGGCTGGACTAAGGAAGGAACTTAAGGAAAGCAACACCTAAACCTATGTCCATCTCTAAGAAGAAAGCATAGAATGTAAAGAGGGAAATCAAAGACTCAAGTCACTTCTTCTCTTGGCTGTCACTACCAGGGAAGAATTAACTTTTTTCTTTGAGGAATAAGCAAGGAAAACTTAGAAATTGAAGGTAATTGGACAAGGTAAACAATAAGGAAACAAGGAACAATCAACAAAGAAAACAAGGAAGTTCATGGAAAAAAGGCTTTGATCTAACAGCTAACTCTTTTGGTTGTCACTACCAAAGAGTTATAGCTTTTAAATCAATGGATTATGAAACTTAACTCAAAGTTAATAACCAAGGAAATCAAACTAACAACTAAGCATGGAATCAAAAGCAAATAAGGTAACAATGGGAATAAAGAGAATAAGCAAAGTGATAAGTGTTTAATTTTGGCCAAAATACCCTTCATTTAGCATTTAATTATATCATCTCACTCATTAATTTAATAATTTTTAGATAAAATATAAAATTTAGCTTTAATTGACCATCTAACAGTTAAATTGTTAAATTTAACGGTGAGATGATCATAAGAGCTAATTAGATGTTTAATGGATGAGTTAGATGACTCTAATCTAGTCTCATCTTTTCCAGATTAAACATATCATAGTTAGAATGGCTAAATCTATGGTGCATATCACTTGAATTGGAAATCAGATACCTCGGATCGCGAGGATTAATGTCAGATTTAATAATCAATGGAGCAGATCATCTTAAAAGAAGTTCAACGGTGTAGATTTTCTTAAAGAGCATTGAATGGAGCAGATTGTTTGAATAGGAGATCACGTGGAATGGAAAGCATACAAAATAGAATTTGTCAAACTTAGAAACTCCTTAACCGGAGGGAAAGTGGGGGAGAATAGAAAGAGGAGAAGTTATATAAAGGGAAGAAGGCAACCGTGGGAGGAGAGCCCCCTTTTTGATGGGTGGACTGTAGGAGGCAGCCGCAGGGGAAGACCACCTTCTATTCTTCTTTGTTTTTCTTTTCTCATTTTCCTTTCATGAATTATCGTTTTCTTTCCTTTGCTTTCTTGTTAATGTTTTTTTTTTTTTTTTTTTTCCATCGTTTATCTCTGTTTTCCTCTTTCGTTACAGTCACACACCCAATCTCTTATTCTCTTTGTTTACCACTACAGAATAGGAAGCCTTCCATCTCCATCACTCTATTTGTTCTCCTCATGGTTTTAGTTGGAAACTGTAGTTCCCAACTTCTTTCTCTCTATCTCTCCATCCAACTAGCCAGTGACCCCTTCTCCCTGTCGTCTCTTTCTCTCGTCTGCACCAACTTCCTTTGCCTTCCCTATTCGATGGTTGAAATTACACCCTTTGGTTCCTTCTGTATCCAACGATAAGAACCAAGCACTGCACTAGTCCTAGCATAGCACACTCAATCCGAATTGTTGCACTGCCTAGGCTGCCCCTCTCCTTCTCTCACTCCCCTTCCCCTTCCCCATCCCGTTCCATTTTCCTTTGTTTGCCAATCCCCTTTGTTCACACCTCTCCATGACATCCACCCGAAACTGACATCACCTTATCTCACGTTCCCCCCTTTGCTCCAGCACGAAAAGTCCAGATCAAGTCCGGTTAGTCCTGCTTGAGTTCCCCATCTCCACCTGACAACATGCCCAGATCTTTTCAATGCAACAGCACTAGACCAACGAGGCGTCATCCCCTCTAGTTTTTCCTTTCCCTCACCAGGCGTTGTCTTCCCCGACGAACCAGACTATGCCCAAGCTCCCATTGGAAATCGGCTAGTCGACGACGTGTTCTCTAGATCCTTGCTCCCACAGTACCTGGGCACCTTTCCAACACATCCAGCACTGTCATCTCCTTCGGCATCTCCGGCAAAGTCATCGGCTTTGATTACTCTATTTTTGTTTTGTTTACGGAAGTTTCATGAAAAATTCCCTTTTTGCCTTAGTAAAAAATTATTATTTACATGTTCTGTCCTTATCTACATTTTGTGTTATTCCTATTCTATTATCTACATTTTACTTTGTTCTGTTTTAATCCATGGATTGCCCAATCTGAACTGCCTTATGCACGTTTAATCAAATGAATAGTTATGATTAAATGATAATATCTCTTTAGTTTCCCATCCATCTGATGTCTGATTTTCAATCAAAGTTCCGGAATTGTTGTTAGGAAACTTCTTAGTTTATTTACTACCTCTGATCTTTAATATGATATTCAGAAATCAGATCTAAGCCGTTAAAATCATTAATCATTAATTACTTCATATCTGTAAATTTTTAAAGAATTTGACCAATTAAACCCTTGGATCTTTAATCAGAGACATTAAAAAGAGATTTTTAAATCTTGATTGAAGTTTCTGATGCTAAAAGTGAAGAAATTGGTAGTAAAAAGGCTAAGGAAAATAGAAATTTCTTTTTCTAAGTTTAATTTCTATATTTTTGAGTTAGTTTTTGTAATTTCCAGTAGTTTCCATTAATTAAACTAGATATGAATTCTTGTTTCTCTAATATTTAAAATTTTTGTCATTTTATTTGAATTTTAAGATAATTAAATTTTATTAAAAACTCCAATTTCTAAAAGCGCGTCCCTGTGGGATCAACTCGTACTTGCATTAGCTATACTACAATAGCTCATGCACTTGTGAAAAACAACAACAAGCTTTTGGTGCCGTTGCTGGGGACCCACAATGGAGGTTTTATAAAATTTAATTAAAAAAATTTTAAATTAGAAAAAATTAGAAAAATGTAGGAAAATAAAAAATTGTTGGAATTGCATTGTTTTAGCATTTTAGCAAATTTAGGCACATTTTCAATTTTTTTGTTACATAACCACCTTATTTCTTGAATTTGGTACTTATTTCTATTTTTCTTTTTCAGGGAAATAAGAAAGTGGAGGAAATTGGCAAGGAGATCTTCATCAAAATAGAAAGTTTTGTGCTTTTCTGGATTAGAATTTTGCTTTTCTATTGAGTGAATCTTGTAGTGAGGTCCCTTTGTAATTTGCAATTTCCATTTTAATTTTTAAAGGACTGTATAATACAGGCAAATGTGGAATAAGGTGGCCCACACTTGATCTTCATTACAAACCCCGCTATAAGTTTTCTCACTCCTTTTAATTCTTAGATTAGGGTTTGCATTTGGATTGTTTGGTAGTATACATGCATATAGAAAGCATTTTTTTTATATAATTGCTACATTTTTAGGGTTTTGCATTAGTTTACTATTTTAACTGCATTCTTAGGGTACGTTTAAAGCTTTAAGGTGATATATATGTTGATCGCACTGCCATGAAGTGTGAAATTTAATTAGTAAGGGCACCCTACCCCCACAAGATTAAGTGTGGATTTCATCACCACTCCTTGGCCCACCTAAGATAATCACCTCAAGCACGCTACCCTACCATTAAAATAAAATTAAAGTCAATTAGAAGAGACATATAGGGCCATCACATGCTCGTAGGACCCTCTTACTAAGATGCAATTTATTGTCACTCAAGTGGCTTTTGAGCATTGTGTTTAGTAGGATAATCACCTCCTGTTGACGTTTCTTGAAGTCTGAACACCTCCTTACATGAGGGTTATATTAACTACCTTGCACATAACCTAACTGGTAAGCAATAGTCAAATTTAAAGGTGAGGAAGAGTGCTAGATTAGGATAATTTAAAAGCATTGCCCCCACACAAATTGAAGAATGTCAAAGTATTGCTGCTTAGTAGCCTCAATAATTATATTGTGCCCTTTGTTTATGCATCATTCTAGGAAGTTAGGTTGCATCATGTAGGTTAGTTTTTCCTCTTAAAAAAAAAACTCAACATTGTATATAACGATTTGTTTCATTGTATACAAAGTTGAGGATTGTGACCTATAAAGAAGGGGATAGATTTCATAGATTAGATGCATCGATGGATATGTTAGATATTATGGAAAAGTCAATTGCTTAAGCTAATAGCTTCTAGGCAAGCTGCGCCACAACCTCAATATCATAATAACTATACCTGTTATGAGCATCCCTATTCCACTCCTTCTTAGCCCCTATTAAGCTCCACATACAATGAATACTATCAGGAGCTAGTGAATGCACCTAATGCATTAACATACCTTAGCAATTTTTATCCTGAGACAAATTACCAAGACTATAATGGATTGGCTAGGCATCATGAACAACTATGGTCTTAGGATTATCGATATTAGGAAGAACCACAATGGTCCCACCCTTATCAATACTACCATGATTATCAAGAATATCAGGGTCAACCATCATGTGTTCAACTTGCTTAGTCCTTTTTCAGTACCCTAATGCCATAGCAATACCAACCCTATGAGTCATTTCCTCTATAACATGAAGAACCACCATTAGAAGAGCAACAATTTTTTGAGAGAATAGAACATGTCATCGCTACTAACCAAAAGGAAATGAGACAAGAGATGGAGAAATTGGTAAAGGAAATGGATCCAATATGGGAAACTACTAAAAGAAATATTGTTGAAATTATAAAAAGGATTAAGGAACTTAATCAAATTGGGGATAATGAAGAGCTACTTATTACTAATAATAGGATGGAAATTTCTTATGATCCTTCTGAGCCACAAAGTCTACAACCATCTTTAGAAACCTCCAACTTAGATCTATTCCTGCCATGTCTTACTCTTTACGATTATGATAAAGAGACTTCTATTGAGGAAGGAAATGAAGCTTTAGAAACGTCCAACTCATATCCTCTTGAATTGTCTCCTGCTAATTTTTATGAATGTGATGAAGACACATCCATTGAGGAGATGAATGAGTTGTTGGATATTGCCCCTTTAATGGACATTTCTCAATGGCAAGCTAGAGTAAATCCCCCTATAAGGCCTAAAATGCATACTGACACCTTACCTGTGCCTATAAAACAGGAAGAAAAAGAGTCAATTGATATAAATCAACCTACTTGAGGGTACACAACAGAAGATAACTAGGGTTTAAGCCAAACCTTGTCCCCACCTCTAGTAATACAAGAACAACCTTTTAGGAAAGGGCAAAGTTAGCTTATACCCCTATTTCAAGATAATGTTAGGGAAACAGAGGAAAAAGTTAACTTGGATATAATGGTCATTGTTATCCCTCAATTTGGTCAAGGAAAGGATCATTTATCTCCAAATGGTCCAACAAAATGCACAATAGTACACGAAGTCATTTTGTTACCATCACCTCAAATTTTGAGGTGGAGGAATTATATTGACTACCGTGAAATTTTAAAGATGGGGGATCACCAATATAATTCCCCACAATTAAAAATCGTGGTGATCTTTGTTGTTTTAATGTTATCAACACCAAAATTTTTAGGGTGGAGGCAATATATAGATTACCGTGAGATTCTGAAGTGGCGTGAGAAATCTCGCCATTTCATCTTAGGATTAGGAATAGGACAAATAAGCTGATCTAGTTAGCTCTAGATTTAGAAAGCTAGGTTAAGCCATGTCTGGCTGAAGACATAAAACTTAGCACTTACTAGGAGGCAACCTAGGGGTTTAGAGTCTACATCATTCAATTATCATATAGGATCCTATGTTTTCAAACATTAAGGATAATGTTTTATTTAGGTTGGGAGTGCAGATGCATATAGAGATTTTGAATTTTCTTGAGTATTCTTTTGAAAAAAATTTTGAAAAGAAAAGTTTACTGTGATAAGAATTGGATGTTCAGAATTTAGTAATTTCACAATTTTCACCTCTTAATGGGAATGCATATGATTAGTTTTGCATATTATTCATGTGCTGAAGCATTTTATGAAAGTTAATTCTCAAAAACCATGTACACATAGCACATAGTTAAGACTAATAAAGAGGTATGACTTAGAGACCTTGAGGAAAACCAGTGGAGACTTATCACCTAGTGAGATTTAGAGACTATATTCTTTCAAAGAGTTATAAGTAATTCCACAATTTCTTCAATGTACATACATTAGTATGATCCTTTTGTACTTGTTTTGGTTAAAAATCAAGAATAAATAGAAGTAATATCTTTAATTCTAGAAAATTTATTGAATCTGATAAGCTTTAGGAAACCTAGGAAATGACATAGGCCATCCTTGTATAACCTAGAGACATATAGCCTACCTAGTATATTATACGACTAGTTAGCCCATTTGAGCCTATCATTAAGCCTTTTCTTTTTGAACCCCATTCACCCTAACCCAAAATGACCCAATAAAATAAATATCCATTACCCATTGTCAAAATGAGTAGAGTTAGTAGAAAAAGTTAAAAAATAGGATAAAAAGTCAAAGAAGTGAGAAAAATTAGCTGTCTTTCTTCCAAAGATGACAACGAATTTTTTTTTTTTTTTGAAAAGAATGAAAGAGAAAGACAAAAATATGAGAGATATATTCACTTCAAGTACAAACCCAAAGGAAAAGTTGTCCTAGTAACTAGTCATGGAAGACATCTTCTCAATTTTGAACCTTTGAAACCCTTACAACCTTCTTTTCTGAACTTGTCCTATGCCTACGTTTCATCCTAGTTAAAGACCTATTGATCTTAGGTGGAACATAGCCTTACATAGGAGATAAAAAGAAGGAATTAAGGTAAACTACCCATAATATTCTTGGTGATAACATCCACTCTTAGGGATCACTTTCCTTTGTCTCATGAGCATTCAAAAGATTTATGTGAACCATTAATTTGTTGGATTCAGTCACATAATGAGAGAAATATATTTAAACCCCTTATCTAAGCGTATATCCATGAGGATTTGAGCTTAAGATATATTTCCAATGGAATTTAAGCATATCTAGTTAGAAGTCAAGATTTATGTGGCTGTACACACACATATGCACTCTAAAAAATAGCTCAAATAAAATGTTTTTAATATGTGTATGATGTGTAAAATTGTCAAATCCTCTCCATTAAGTTGTAAAAAACTAGTAAATTTCTAATGAATGAGGATTCTTTGAGATAAAATAGGGGACTCAGCCTTATTGAATTTTGTGAGTATATTCACTGCAAACCCTCACGAGGCCTAACTTGTCCATTAGGGGTAATCTAGGGGTTCAAGGGCTTGTTGCATGTTCTAAATGCAATCATGAGTACCTAAGAAAGTGACACATTGTATCAGTTTTTTAAAATAGTTTTCTGCATGTTTTGCTAGGGACTAGCAAAATGCTGGTTGGTGTGATAAGTGTTTAATTTTGGCCAAAATACCCTTCATTTAGCATTTAATTATATCATCTCACTCATCAATTTAATAATTTTCAGATAAAATATAAAATTTAGCTTTAATTGACCATCTAACAGTTAAATTGTTAAATTTAACGATGAGATGATCATAAGAGCTAATTAGATGTTTAATGGATGAGTTAGATGACTCTAATCTAGTCTCATCTTTTCCAGATTAAATATATCATAGTTAGAATGGCTAAATCTATGGTGCAGATCACTTGAATTGGAAATCAGATAGCTCGGATCGCGAGGATTAATGTCAGATTTAATAATCAATGGAGCAGATCATCCTAAAAGAAGTTCAACGATGTAGATTTTCTTAAAGAGCATTGAATGGAGTAGATTGTTTGAAAAAGAGATCATGTGGAATGGAAAGCATGCAAAATAGAATTTGTCAAACTTAGAAGCTCCTTAATCGAAGGGAAAGTGGGGGAGAATAGAAAGAGGAGAAGTTATATAAAGGGGAGAAGGCAACAATGGAAGGAGAGCCCCCTTTTTGACGGGTGGACTATAGGAGGTAACCATAGGTGAAGACCACCTTCTCTTCTATTTTGTTTTTTTTTTCTCGTTTTCCTTCCATGAATTACTGTTTTCTTTCCTTTGCTTTCCTAGTAGTGTTTTTTTTTTTTACACCGTTTATCTTTGTTTGCCCACCGTAGAATAGGAAGCCTTCCATCTCCATCACTCTCTCTGGTCTCCTCACAGTTTCAGTTGGAAACCGTAGTTCCCAACCTCTTTCTTTCTCTATCTCCCCATCCAATTAGTCGGCAAACCCTTCTCACTCTCATCTCTTTCTCTCGTCTGCACAGACTTCCTGTGCCTTCCCTATTCTACGATCGAAACTACACCCTTCGGTTCCTTCTCTGTTCAACGGTAAGAATTGAGCACTGCACCAATCCCAACATAGCACACTCAACTCGAATTGTTGCACTGCCCAAGCCACCCCTCTCCTTCTCTCACTCCCCTTCCCCATCCCATTATGTTTTCCTCTATTTGCCAACCCCCTTTGTTCGCACCTCTGCACCACATCCACCCAGAACCGGCATCACCTTATCTCACGTTCCCCTCTACTCTAGCAAGGAAAGTCCAGATCAAGTCCGGCCAGTCCCGCTTGAGTTCCCCATCTCCACCAGACGATGTGCCCAGATCTTTTCAATGCAACAGCACCATACCAACCAGGTGTCATCCCCTTTAGATTTTCCTTTCCCTCACCAGGCGTTGTCTTCCCTAGACGACATTTAGAAGTTAGACGACCAGACGAACCAGCACTACGCCCAAGCTCCCATTGGAAACCGGCCAGTCGACAACGTGTTCTCCAGATCCCTGCTCCCACAGCACCTGGGCACCTTTCCAGCACGGCCAGCATCGTCATCTCCTTCGGCGTCTCCGGCAAAGTCATCGGCTCGGATTACTTTGTTTTTGTTTTGTCTGCGAAAGTTTTAAGGAAGTTTCATGAAAAATTCCTTTTTGCCTAGTAGAAAATTATTATTTACATATTCAATCCTTATCTGCATTCTGTGTTATTCCTGTTCTGTTATCTATATTTTACTTTGTTCGGTTTTAATCCATGGATTGCATAATCTAAACTGCCTTATGCACATTTAATCAAATGAATAGTTCTGATTAAATGATAGTATGTCTTTAGTTTCTCATCCATTTGACATTCGATTTTCAATCAAAGTTCAAGAATTGTTGTTAGAAAACTTCTTAGTTTATTTACTACCTCTGATCTTCAATATGGTAATAAAAAATCAAATCTAAGTAGTTAAAATCATAAATCATTAATTACTTCATATCTGTAAATTTTTAAAGAATCTGACCAATTAAACCCTTGGATCTTTAATGAGAGACATTAAAAAGATATTTATAAAGATGAATCAAAGTTTCTAATCACAATTGAAGAAATTGGTAGAAAAAGGCTAAGTAAAATAGAATTTTCTTGTTTCATAGTCTAATTTCTATCTTTTTGAGTTAGTTTTTTCAATTTCTAGTAGTTTCCATTAATTATATTAGAACTGAATTCTTGTTTCTTTGATATTTGAATTTTAAGATAATTAAAATTTATTAAAAACTCTAATTTCTAAAAGCGCATCCTTGTGGGATCGACTCATACTTGCATTAGCTATACCACAATAGCCCCTGCACTTGCGCAAAACAATGGCACAAAGAAAAGAAGGATAAAGGGGACTTAACCAACCTTTCAAAGTAAAACCCAACCCTAGGCAAGGAATACTTGGACGGAGTAGCAATCCACCTTGGATGATGTAGTAGCCACCCAAAAGATAAGAAAGCTTAAGGCAAAAAGGTGAAAGGAGAGAGTGGTGGAAGAGGATATCCTCCTCCAAGTGAAGGAGACGTCTCCTTCCTCCCAATGGAGAGTTTTCCTTATGCCTTAGTTTTTGTTGGACTTTTATGCTTTTCCTCCTATATTTTCTAGGGTAGCCTAAGTTGGATGCATGGTGAGGATGAAAAGTGTGAAATTATGTGGCTAAGATGTCAAGACAAGTTAGGTTTTTAAATAAGGAAACAAGGGATAGGTGGCTGCCATCTTTGGAGGTGGAGTTGGTGGGATTAGAGTTTAGGAAGGTCGAGGAGTCTTAAAATAATAGGATTCTTGAATGGAAAGTCAAATTCGTGGTGCTACTTAGGGGTAAGGTGGAAAGTGAGAAAAAAGTAGAGAAAAGTGAAAAAAATACCAAAAATAGAAGGCTCTCATCCTATTGGTCCACATGCCATCTTATGCTAATAAGATTTTCCTTAATTATCTTCAAAATATCTCATTGATAATCCTCTTAACTTTCCACTAATCCTAGCCTTCCATTTAGCTTAGCTTGATGGCTAACTTTGATGGCTCCATTAGCTAGGCTTCATGGCTGGCTTAGGAAACTTCCTTGGCTTGGCTTGGTGGTTGGCTTGTCTCCTTAGCTTATCACCTTGTGCATGGCTTGAATTTGGCTAAGGTGTATCAAGTGGCTTCCATACAAAGGTGATGAAAATGCATGGCTTACTCCATGAGGCCCTTTTTGCCACCTTTAGCTCCTTTAATTGCATCCACTACTGATCTAAGAGAAGATCTTGACCTTTGGATTGATGATTTTTAAGCTTTGACTTGATCTTCAATTTCATCTCAATCGATCTCTACTATTGAATCATCATCTCTCTTCCTAAAAAAGGTGAAAAATTAATCAAATTCTAGAAGATATATAATTGATTACATACTTACATCAAATTAGCTTCTGGACCTACAAAATATCAAACTTTTACTTCAATAGGTCAAAAATGCATGTGTTACGAATTTTGGTCTAAAACCCCTAATTTATCCCTATAAGTTGTAACACATGGGTAACTAATTGGGTAATTTTTATGCAAAATTAAACACTTCTCATACCCCCAATCAGCATTTTCCTAGTCCCAAGAAAAACATGTGAAAAATCATGCTTCAAAAACTGGTAAAAATTGACACTTTCGTAGGTACTTACGATTGCATTTAGCACATGCAACAAATACCCTTGAACCCCTAGGTTACCCTTAGTAGATGAGTTAGGCCTCCCGAAGGTTTGCAGTAAATATACCCACAAAATTCTCTAAATTTTTATGCAAGTCCTTTATTCATCTGAGATTTTTTTTATATTTTTTTATTTAGCTTATATTAAGTACATAACCTTAGCTTACTAATGAAGATGAACAAAAAGGCTCAAAATCCTACCCTTTTGATAAAGATATTCAATTATTTCATGAAACTTCAGAAGGTGAGTGTGTGCCATAGCTGATATATAATTATAGTCTCCAAGTTAAATATAACCTAAATCGCAGTCTAAATGTATGCTTTGGCTTCAATTCTCACAAGATATACTTGTCATTCAGAAAGAAGTCACTCCAAAAGGTGTAAATTCTCATTAATATGTGAATAGATTGTTGTTCATCGAGTCCAAAAGTCTCACATATTTCATACAAAAGAATGATAACTTAGAAGGAATTGGTAATGATCACATGAAAGGATATCAACTACTGAAAATGTTACACTCTACCAAAGTCCCTATTCATTCATAACCATTTCCAAGCCATACTATTCCTAAGATCAAGTCAGGACTTCTATTAGGTTGAAACGTAAGCTTAGGTAAGGGTTATCAAAAGAATGGATATAAAGGTAAACAAAGGTTGTTTGGAAAATATATAAAGGTCTTCTATTAGTGTATTCACAACTTTTCATTTTTTCTCACGAGAGTGAACATTCTTCTTTTTCATTGGCTATTTCTTTTGTTTCTTTTTCACTTGACTTGATATATAGCCTTTTTTAAAACTTTTTCTTCTCTTTTTTTTTTTTAAACCTTTTTAATGTTCATCTCTTGAATTGTATTATTCATACTTTTCCCCAGATATTCTTCAATCTTCTCTATGTATTTTCAAAATAAATGGGTAATGGGTATATATTAGGGTTTCAATATAGGTAAAAGTTGTTTGGCTAATAATGAAAAGGCTGATATTTAAAGGCTCAAAGGGCTAACTAGAAAAAATAATATATGAAAGACTAGAGGCTCTAGGTTAAACAAGGATGGCTTCTATCATTCCTTATGTTTCATATGACTTAAAAATGTTCATAAATTTAAGAGATATATGATATAGACCGAGATGGAGAATAATGAGACCGACTATGAACTATATTTTCTATTCAATTTAAACTATATATAGCTATTTTGGGAAATTAATGTCTCAAGTTTAATTTTTCAAGAGATACTTTAGAAAAAGAATAAAATAATAAACTAATTGTGTGAAACTCTATTAATAGGCTAAAGTTCATAAATTTAGTTAAAGGAACTTCTTTTTTTTTTTTTTTTCAAAACTACAAGAAAATTTTAAAATCTCATGTATATTTGCAACACCCCGAACTAAAACTAAACATTGTCCTTAAAGTTTTGAAATAAAGGACATCTAAACGATGAAAGGGTAATGCACAATAATGAAACTTTCTAAAAAAATCTTGAGTTACCTCTTAGTGAGCACTAAGTTTAATGTCGTCAGCCAGACATAGCCTATAACTAATCTAACCATCTAAACCTAGACCTAGCGAGTTTCACTAATTTTTCCTAATCCTAATCCTAAGAAAGAAATGGCAAAATTTCTCATGCCACTTTAGAACCTTACGATAGTCTATATATTTCGTCCATCTTGAAATTTTAGGTTGTGATAGCAATATGACACAGTAGACTACCATGATTTTGAGTGTTGTGGGACCATATTGATGATCCCCCATTTTCAATATTTCATTATAGTAAATATAATTCTTCCACCTTGTATTTTGAGGTGGTGGTAATATGATGACTTCATGCACTATTGTGCATTTTTTTGGACCATATAGAGACAAATTGTAACACCCCGGGTTTTTAAGACATTTTTTTTATTTATAATAATAATAGCATTTTTAATAAGAGCATTTGGGATCCCATGAGAAAATTTTTATTTATCATTTTACTAAAACATCTCTTAAAAACTCCGGGTGTTAGTTTTCCTTTCTCAAAATGGCATATATATAATTTAAAACATAAATAAATTTTTATGATAATAGATTTAAAACAATACTCGTATCAATCAACGTCAAATGAATCGGCGCCTTTATTTTGAATCAAATAAATATCTAAAACACAATAATAATATGGCCCAGGGTCTATCCATCATAACATCCCATATAAATGTCCAACATATGTCTAAACATCTCAATCAAATCCAAAATATAAAGTATACAGTCCATAATTAAATTCAAATGATAATCTTATTTATTGACTCACATCATTATCTAAAATTCTAGGAAAAAGGATCTTCCACAGCTCTCACGGTTTCTCAACAGCCTTGCCTTTCCTGTTATCACGCTCGAGATCTAAGGCATTGCAAAACAAAGCAATGCCTCAGCAAGCTATCGCTTGTGTAGGTACATAGACAATTAATATAATAAAATAAAATAATGAATAACAGTACTGATAAAATAAAAAGTCTATCATCTATGAAGATAGCAGTATCATAAGTCATGCCAACATAAATGCCAATTTATTCCATATGCTAAAACATGCATTTCACGGAGTTAAAACATGACATGAATCAATGTAAATGAACATACAATAAGAATAAGGGCACCCTAAGGTAATGGGTCCCACAACATCGTATGAATTTCACTGATCATGAGTACTCATAGCCAACCTCTAAGTGTCGTCACACCCAGGCCTACCATCTATAACCATGTTCATCATACACGCACACATAATAAGAATATGGGCCAGCATGCCGCAGTGGCAACCCTCCATGGGTCTCAACCACCGCCACTCTTCGTCGACACCATAACGAGAGACTTAGCGTCTGTCCCCATGGACAGGCCTAGACCGGTAGTGTGGACTATCCATGTTACCAAACCCCTACTGAATGTCATCTATGGGCAGGTGTCTATCATATCACAATATCATCACATCATAATCTCGGAGGGTGGGTGGCCAGCCCTATCTCTCCTAGCATGAAGCCCATCGGGTGAGAGCACTCGTAGCTCGTAATCCCCAAGACACGCCCCTCATCCTGGGGTTATCCTATAAAAGGACCAGCTAACAAGCCTCTATTCTTATTTCCATGCCAATCCATGCATTTCCAATATATAATAAGAAAGAAGTCTCTATTTAAGCATAATTAATTAATATCACGCTCATAAAAACATTTGTCATGAGTTTTTTCAATAAAAGATTTCAATTTGTAATAATCATAATGTACTCAAAGTCTCATGAAATCAACGGCAAATAACAAATGCAATTTAAAACACAATCACGCATGATGCTATGTTTATGCATAGTTTTAAAATCAAGGTAGAGCATTAATTGTTGTCACCTACCTCAATGTGAGACCACTTAGCTTGCTAATAATCCCTTTAACTGGTATGTTCAAGTGCACCTGTACATGTCACATCACTATTTAAAAAATTTTCTAAACTAAAAGTGGTCATTTATAAGTTTTTAAGTTAAAACTAGGTCCGCGTCATCAATACGGTCACAACGCCTCTTTCGGATCGTGATTTGGAATCCTCTAACTCCCAAAAATCAAGTTTTAAGTGCATATACGTAAATGGGCTTGACCGACCACCATAAGGGGTCTGTATCAGCAGCGCTGGTTTACGCCGGTTTATATTGACGTAAAATGGCGTCATGAAGATGCCCTCCACCAAGAAGCACAATGGGGATGCGCCGCGTGTGTCCTTGGTATCGTGACGCACCGACACGTGCATCACGGTCTCCAGGACGTCGCGCGTCCTGACTTTCCTAGACAGCGCACACCGTCTCCCTCCCGCACGAGCGACGTTGACTCCCATTTGGCATCTTCGTTGGGGCGTCCTGCTGGGTGTCCTGGCATCAGTACCAGGGCGGCGACGGTCGCCGCCGCCAGAGAAGACGACCGGATTCTGGTCTTCTCCGACAAGCCCACAGGAGTCCAAATCTTCCAATTTTTGCATCGTTTTTCTCAAAATTTCCTATAGATTTCATTTATACCCGCCTTTTGCTTTGATTTTTTCAAAAACCATGTTTTTTATGCAATTTTTCCCAAGTTCCTAAAAACTTCCATAGGTACTGGTTTTCACGTTTTCTGGAGACACCAACCATTGGATCTCTCCCAAATTTAAAGGGTTTATCCCTGGGTCTATCATGCACTAGATGGACAGTCCGATTTGCAAGCAGATGTGGTTTCATCCATGAAATCACGCTCCAATAGTAGCATGCATAGGGTTCCCAGGAAAAACGTGGTTTTTCCTGATTTAAATGTATTTCTACTTTATATATACCTATTTAATAAGCCTTGTAGGAGGGGGTGTAGAAGAAGGGGGGTGCCGTTATCAATTCGGGCCCCTGTGTCATACGTTTCTACCAAATTACTAAAATACCCCTATAACTTCAACAGCTCCTAACTCCCTCGTTTGAGCTCTGTTTTCCGCATTTTGTATGGCATTGGAATCCTATCGACGAGCACTTTCAAATTCTTAAGTTTTTAGGATCAAATTCTATCTATAAAATTTTAATTTAATTAATTTAATAATTTCTTAATTTATATAAAAAAAAATTAAGGATATTACACAAATGGTCCTCTTCTTGATCAAATTGAGGGATAACATTGACCCTTGTATTCAATTTATCGTTTTCCTTCATTTCCTTTATATTATCCTGAAATAGGGATATAAGCTGACTCTGCACTTCCATAAAATATGGTTCTTGTATTACTAGAGGCAAGGATATGGTTTTGCTTAACCCCTGATTATCATCTAAGGTGTACCCTAGAGTAGGTTGATGTAGGGTTAGTACATCAACTCAATCTTCTTCTTCTTCTTGTTTTACTAGCACGGTTAAGGTGCTAGGTGGACTTATATTACTATCATATGATTGTTTAAATAAGCCTTGTAGGTCTCAATCTAGTACACCTTCTACAGTGCAAGGCTCAATTAGTATTTTAGGATCCATATGAGGATTTACTCTACCTTGTCATTGAGAAATATTCATTAAAGGCACAATATCCAATAACTTGTTCACCTCTAAGTTCATAAAAATAAGGAGGACACAATTCTAGAGAATATGGGTTGGATGGTTCTAAAGCTTCATTTTCTTCATCAATGGAAGTCTCTTCATCATAATCGTAACAAGGAGTAGGACATGGCTCGAGTAGATATGAGTTGAAGGTTTCTATGGATGGTTGTGGGTTTTGTGGCTCAGAATAATCACAAGGAATTTTCATCCTATTATTAGTAATAAATGGGTCATCATTATCCCTAATTTGTTCAAATTTCTCAATCCTTTTTTATAAATGTAGCAATGTTTCTTTCATTAGATTCCCTTATTGGTTTAATTTTCTCTACCCATTCCTCCCATTCTCGTTTCATTTCCTCATTCCCCTTTTCAAAGGGAGCCATGGTTTGTTCCATTTTCTCACAAAATTGCTACATATTCTCTTCTAATAATTGTTCTTCATGCTATAGAGGAAACAACTTGTAGGGTTGGTATTGTTGTGGCATTGGGGTGTTGAAAAAGGGCTAAGCAGGTTGAACCCATGATGGTTGACCTTGATGTTCTTGATAATCATGGTAGTGTTGATCAGGGTGGGACCATTATGGTTCTTCCTAGTATTGGTAATCTTGAGCCCAATGTTGTTCATGATGCTTATCCCATCCATTATAGTCTTGGTAATTTGTCTCAGGACAAAAATTGTTAGGGTATGTGATGCATTGGGTGCATCCACTAACTACTAATAGTATTCATTTTTTGTGAAGCTTGATGGCCATGTAGGAGTGGAATATTGAGGTCTAGAATAGGTAAAATCATTATGGCATGGAGGTTGTGGAGCAGCTAGCCTAATGCTATTACCATACGCAATTGACTTTCCATAATATCTAACCTATCCATCAATGTATCTAACCTATGAAATCTATCCCCTTCTTAATAGGCCTTTGTTCTCAACTTTGTATATAACGAAACAAATCATTATATACAATGAATGAGTATATAATGCAACCTAAATACTAGTCTTAAGATGCACAACCAATCTTAATATTCACTAATTGAGCAATGTCTTGATTATCTTTTCTAACTGTATAGGTGGTAGCTCCTTAGACCTAAATCTAGACAGCTCCTCCTTGTATCCAAATTTGACTATTGCTTACTAGTTGGGTTCTGTTCTAAAGTGGTTAATACAATCCTCATGTCAGAAAGAATTTAGACCTCAACCAACGTCAATAGAAGGTGTGAAAAAATTACTTGAATTTTAAGACACTCACTATAACCACACTGCTCAGAAGCCATTGGAGTGATAATAGATCACATCCTTCTAAAAGGGTCCTATGAGCTCGATACCCTAAGTCTCTTCCTACTTGACTTTAATCACCGTTCAAGGGTTAGGATCACTACATACAAGGATGTTGATTGATTCCTAGGTGGACCAAGGAACTGGTGATCAAATCCAGTCCTTATCTTATAAGGGTTCCTGTGGAGCCCTTACTAGAATTAAATTTCATTCCACCATAAAGCAATTAAATATGAAATACAAAACAAAAGCAAACTAATGCCTACCATATGCTACTTAACAAAGGGTTAGATACCTTAATAGACGAGATACTATAACCATATAGCTCTATGTTTTGGTTACAGCCGAGCTAAGGCTAACCTTTGTTAAATAGGTTCATGACTAATACATCAATCCTAAATAAAGATGCAACAATTATCGATGAATGATCCTAATCTATACAATTTATTCTACCATCCAAATGCAGAAGTATACTAATTGCAAATTATCCTAAAATTAAAATTTGAGTGAGGGATGCTCATAGTAAGGGTCCAATGATAATCAAGTGTAAGCCACCATACCCCATACTTGTCATGTAATATTACAACCCATTTAAAAATTGAATAATAAAGAAATCAAAATTACAAATCAGCCTCACTACAACTTCACTCAGATCCTAATCTAGGAAAGCAATAAACCTAATCTAAGGTGATGAAGCCATGGCCCACAGGATCACCACCGCTCCTTTGCCGATTTTTCTCTAAAAAAATCAAAGAAATATGGTGAAAATGAGAAAAATAGCAACAAATACGAAAATATGCAAAAATCCTAACCTAATGTACCCTAAACTTAGACTAGTGGAAAATAATCTAAAGTATGGTCTACTACACCAAGCACTATGACTCTTCAACAACAATGCCAAAAACTTCTTATTTTTTTTAAATAAAACTCGCAAGAGTATGAATCAGTTGTATTATTCTCATGTGAGGAGGTCAATCCCACGAGGAATTGAATGAATGTGATACTAGTGGTCCATACTTTAAATTACTTAACCTAGCCAAAGATCATGAGATTTTAAACCTAAACTAATGATGGAAACTAAAAATTGCACGAAATTAGAAACTTTCTAAATTTAAAATTTTCTAAAACTAAACATGGAAACTTTCTCAACTAACCTAACATGCAAACCAAACCTAAACAACAATCTAACTAAGAAATCAAAACATATAATACTTATGAAAACAACTAAACAAGTGGTATGCATGAAATTAACCTATAAAGAACACATGAAATCAAGTAATAAGATACATGGATGGTCATGACAATATGCATGAACTATGATGCAAAACTAATCTAATATGGAATACATGAATAGAACTCGAATTTAAGCATGAGAATCTAATCTAAATTAAGCAATTTTTCTAGGGAAAAACACCTTCAGACCATGCACATGAACTATGGGTTTAAGTGCATGATTTATGGGGTAATACAAAAATTAATGGACCTCTAACTAACTATCGTGCAATCTAATCTAAGAACTAAGCACACACCTTAAAAGATTAATTAATTTCCTTCAGAATAACTCAGGCTAGCAGCAATTAATATGAAGAATTAAGCACAAATAGGGTGACATCTTTATGATGTTGGAAATTTCAGCACCTTGCTATTTCCAATTTCCAAGTAATTAACACATAAAAGAATGACTTTATATGCATTAAAACATTCAAAAATAGTTCTTCACTATGGGCAACAAGTGTAAATAAGAATTTCAAGTGATTTTATTGAAACAATATCAATTACATCCAAAAAGTTGAATGCATAAAACATATACATAATGCTGGAAATTGTGTTCAATTAAAGACATGAAACTTGATTCAAATCAATTCTAAAACACCTTCCAAAACCCTCAAACTGATCTCCTCTGATATGCAAGTATTTTCCAAGAGAGAAACAAAAGAAAAATTGGCAGGACTAATGAAGAAACTTAAGGAAAGGAACACTTAGAACTATGTCTATCTCTAAGAAGAAAGCATAGAATGCAAAGAGGGAAATCAAAGACTCAAGTCACTTCACTAATAAGAAAGAATTAATTTATTTCTTTGAGGAATAAGTAAGGAAAACTTAGAATTTGAAGGCAATTCAACAAACAAAACAAGGAACAATCAACAAAGAAAACAAGGAAGTTCAAGGAAAATGGGCTTTGATTTAATAACTTACTCTTTTGGTTGTCACTACCAAAGAGTTATAACTTTTAAATCAATGGATTATGAAACTTAACTCAAAGTTAACAAGGAAGGAAATCAAACTAACAACTAAGCATGGAATCAAAAGTAAACAAGGTAACAATGGAAGCAAAGAGAATAAGCAAAGAAAAGAAGGATCAAGGAGACTTAACCAACCTTTTAAAGTGAAACCCAACCCTAGAAGTAGAATACTTGGAAGGAGTCGCAATCCACCTTAGCAGATGTAGGAGCCACCCAAAAGACTAGAAAGCTTAAGGCAAAAAGGTGAAAGGAGAGAGTGGAGGAAGAGGACGTCCCCCTCCAAGTGAAGGAGATGTCTCGTTCCTCCCAATGGAGAGTTGTCCCTAAGCCTTGGTTTTTGTTGGACTTTTATGCTTTTCCTCTATATTTTCTAGGGTAGCCTAAGATGGGTGTATGGTGGGGATGAAAAGTGTGAAATTATGTGGCTAAGATGTCAAGAGAAGTTAGGTTTTTAAATGAGGAAACAAGGGATAGGTGGTTGCCATCTTTGGAGGTGGAGTAAGTGGGATGAGAGTTTAGGAAGGTGGAGGAGTCTTGGAATGGTAGGACCCTTAAATGGAAAGTCAAATTGTTGGTGCTACTTAGGGGTGAGGTGGAAAATGAGGACAAAGAGGAGAAAAGTGAGAAAAATACCCAAAATAGAAGGCTCTCATCCTATTGGTCCACATGCCATCTTATCCTATAAGATTTTCCTTGATTATCGCCAAAATATCTCATTATAATCCTCTTGACTTTTCTCTAATCCTAGCCTTCCATTTAGCTTAGCTTGATGGTATAGATGACTAACTTTGAAGGCTCTATTGGCTAGACTTCATAGCTGGCTTTGGAACCTTCCTTGGCTTGGCTTAGCTTCTAGAACTACAAAATATTAAACTTTTGCTTCATTAAGTCAAAATTTCATGTGTCACGAATTTTGGTCTAAAATTCTTAATTTACCCCTATAAGTTGTAAGGTGGTTTTTATGCAAATTTAAACACTTATCAATAACATCATGCTAAAACTAAACATCCAAGCATCATCTTGAAGATCCAACTTGATCAATTACAAAGCATTCATTTGGGCTAAAAATTGAACATATAAGATGAATAACTATATGCTAAAACTGTACATACCAAGCACCAATTTGAAACCTTGAAGTTGTCTTTTTTGAGGTATTCATTTGGGCCAAAAATCAAATCTATGAGAGGCGTAACAACATGTTAACAATTGTACATATCAAACATCAACTTGTTAATGTTTTCAATGCATTTCACACATATAGTCAAAATGTCTTATAAAACAATTATAAATGCAAGTTTTAATCTTTCAAACCCCTAAAAAAATCTTTGAAACTTAGTAATCCTAAAGCCACCTACCTCTTGTGGTGATTTCTCGAATCTACTTGAGTCCTTCCTCAGCTTTTAGTACTCAGATCACATATCAAATTCAAATTGCAAATGAAATTAGAATTGCATATCAAAACCCAAATCATGCATCAAACATTCAATATATAAACTCAAATATTGGACTGTTCATAATATTGAAATCAGGGAAATATATAGGAATAGATAAGTTATCAGCGCACTTACTTCATGAATTAGACGGTCCTAATTAGTTGATGAGTGAAAATTTGAGATATTAAACATCTAAGATAACCAATTTGAACTTCTGATACTGATTAAGGCACAAATTCAGGAAGGAGTGGAGGATGACTGATCTAAATATTTTGACCACAAATCAGCATGTAGACAAAAGATGAGTTGGAAACACGACGCTGGCTATAGATCAGAGGGTGCAAATCAATAGGATAGTCAAGAAATCATCGACCTATGCCTCTAGCTACCGATTGTTGAACAAAACCCAAAATGAAGAGTCAAAATTTTAGATTCATTTTTTTGACTATAAATTAGAGGATAGAAATCAAAAGAAACAGTCACATATATGTGTTTTGGTCATTGAATAGCGACTGAAACTTGAAAAAAAGAACAAAAATATACACTAGTTGAGCCTACCCCTTTGTCCTAGACAATCTCTAATGAAAATTTTGTGATTACCATTGCAGAGGAAAAAAATGTGCGATCGTCCTACAATGATCTAACACTGGACTATTCTTTAACCTTAGTCCACTCAGATCTATTAGCAAGCTGCCTCTAATTACCGGAGAATAAAGATCGTGACTGGTTGGAATTGGCTTATCACCAATTTGTCATACAAACACAATTCGTCCATATTTTACGAAAAGATAGAAATGTCTCCAATGACAAAAAAAAAAAAAAGACCAGCGAGAGAGAGAGACCAGATGAGGGCATCAGTTGTTCAACTGGTTTGTCCTTTTCCCCTAACATTTTCTCCTCTTTTATATTTTCTTTCTTTATTATTGTCTTTTATTTACAAACCCTAACTGTCCCATGGCAGCCCATACTCTTCCATGTGGAGAGTTTGACAACTACTTGGTAGCTTGGCTGCCAAGGTTGACACCTAATGTGTATGCCCCATTTGTCAATGTGCATAGAAACCAAATGTGAGTGGGTGCCGCTATCAATTTTTAGTACTTCATTTGTTCACAGTGTGGTCCCCCGTTGTTGGATTTACAATATTTTGATGTTGTTGGAAAACTCTTTCCAAGCTCTATCAGTTCATTGAGGTCTCATCATCCAATTGTTGTATTTCTAAATTTTAAATTTTTATATTTGAGAAAATCCCTGTTTTCATGAATCACAAAATGGTCACAAATTCTTGGGTCATTACAACATGAATTTGGGGAGGGCACATTTAATTGGTGTATTTTTAAGTTATCGATGGGTAGAGTCCGTCTCTCTCATATGCTCATGCGACCTTCTTTATCTTTTAGGTGATCCAATCCATTCATCTAATTTGTCATCACCCAAAATCAGATTTGATAATAGTCTCATCTTTTGGGGACCTTTGATGCAACCTCTTGTGGTTGAACTCATCCACAAAATGGCCCATGGGAGAGGCCTTCTGAGGTTCCCAAAAGATGAGAGAGATGGTAACCTGTTTGGCAAAAGTTCTTTATTATTGCTAGATCTTCTCTCTCTCTCTCTCTCTCTCTCTCTCTCTCTCTCTCTCTCTCTCTCTCTCTCTCTCTCCAAGTTCTTTATGTTGCTGGATCTTAGGTTTATCATATTCTCTCCCTCCTTTTTATCTCTCTTCAATTTGTCTAAAGTTCTTTGTCATTGTTAGATCTTCATTTGGCCCCATTATATCTCTCTCTTGTTTGAAATCTTACAAAAAACTAAATTTGACAAACCTTAGCTTAGAGATGCACTTATACTGCTTCTTGAATATGTATATGTAATATCCTCAATTTTAGGTATGAATTAATAATTTATTAAATAAATTAAATTAAAATTTTATAGATGGAATTTGGTCTTGAAAACTAAAAAATTAAAAAGTACTTGTCGATAGGATTCCAACGACATAAAGAATGAGGAAAACGGATCTCAAACAAAGGAGTTATGAGCCATTGAAGTGTAAGGGCATTTTGGAAAATTACCAGGGCCTGAAATATAGGGGGCCAGTTTTGATAACAGCACCCCTAACCAGCCTGCCTTATCAGATCCGGCTATTTCGCTAGCGAAATCGTCGGAGGAGAGGTGTAAAATAGGAAGAGCCTCGTTCCCTCACCTCAAACGCACCTTTCTACCAAGTTTAGTCCTCAATCATCTCCTTTTCCCCTCAGCATCGCACCACTAGTTTTACCCTAACCCTAGCCTTTGAGAATCTGAGTTTTTTTGGTGAGTAGGGCTCTGGCAACCTCAAGCAACACTCAGCTCATAGAGGTAAGGTCTACTCCCTTTATTTTCATGTTACATGGGCATGGATATGCCAAATAGAAACGCATGAAATCAGGGAAAACAGGAAAAAACAGAGTTTTACCTGGAACCTTGAGTACGCTACTGTTAGAGCATGATTTCATAGATAAAACCACATTATTTTGCAAATTGGACCGTCCATATAGTGTATAAGAGACCCAAGATGAAACCCTTTAAATTTGGGAGAGATCCAACGGCTAATTTTTTCCAAAAACGTGAAAACCAGTACCTAAGGATCATTTTAGGAACATCGAAAAAATCACATAAAAACTATAGTTTTTTGGAAAAATCAATGCAAAAGGATTGTAGAAATGAAAACTAGATGAAATTTTGAACAAAATAGCTCAAAAACCAAGTGATTTGGACACCTGTAGGGTCACCGGAGATGACCGAAAGTCGGTCGTTTTCTCCGGTGCTGGTTTCTGTGTCACCAGTGTAACCCGGTGTAAACTTGGGCCGCCCGTGTAACTCAGTGTAAACTGGGTGCAGGTATAAACCGGTATAAACTGCGCTGTCGGTGCAAAAAAGCTTATGGTGGTCGGTCAGCCTTAAAAGAGGCATAGTTCTACTTTAAACTTGATTTTTGAGAGCTATAGGAGTCCAAATCACAATCCGAAAGAGGCATTGTGACCATATTGACTAAGCGGACCTAGATTTAACCTAAAAACTTATAAATAACTACTTTTACTTTAGAAAAATTTTAAAATAGTGATGTGACATTGATAGGTGCATCTGAACATATAAGTTAAAGGGATTTTACGAGCAAATTGAGTGATCTCACGTCGAGGTGGGTGATGAAAATTAATGTTTTATTTTAATTTTAAAACCATGCATAACCCTAGCATCATGAGTGATTGTGATTTAAATTGCATTTATTCTTAACCATTGATTTTATGAGATTTAGAGTTACGCTATGATTATTATAAATTGCAATCATGTATTGAATAAACCTATGACAAATGATTTTATGAGCATGATATTATCTAATTATGCATAGATATCAATTTTTTTTCTTTATTACATTATTAAAATGGATGGATTTGGATGAGAAAGAAAAATAGAGGCTTGGTGGCTGGTCCTTTTAGAGGCTAACCTTGGGAGGAGGGGCGTGCCTTGGGGATTGCAAGTTACGAGTACTCTTAAGTTTTGGCATATATATGATTTTTGTGTTTTTGTGTTTTATGACGGGTGCTCTCACCTGGTGGGCGTCATGCTAGGAGGGAGAGGGCTGGCCACCCACCCTCCGAGATTTGTGATGTGATGAGATTGTGATATGTTAGACACCTACCCGTAGATGGCATTCGGTAGGGGTTTGGTTACATGGATAGTCCACACTACCGGTCTAGGCCTTTCCATGGGGACAGACACTAAGTCTCCCATTATGGTGTCAACGGGGAGTGGCGGTGGTTGAGACCCATGGAGGGTTGCCACTACGGCATGATAGCCCATACTCTTATTATGTGTGCTTGCATGATGAGCATGGTGATGAGATGATATACCTAGGTGTGATGACACTCAGAGGTTGGATATGAGTACTCATGATCAGTGATATTTGTTTATATGACGCTTGTGGGACCCATTACCTTAGGGTGCCATTATTATTATTGTATGCTCATTTACATTGATTCATATCATGTTTTAAATCCGTGGAATGCATATTTTAGCATACTTGATAAATTGATATTATGTCGGCATGAGTTATAATGATTTTATCGTCATAAATGATAGATATTTTATTTTGTCATTTATGTTATTCTATTTTATTACATTAATTTTTTATGTACCTACACAAGCGATAGCTTGCTGAGGCATTGCTTTGTTTTGCAATGCCTTAGATCTCGAGCGCGACATCAGGAAGGGCAAGACTGCTGAGAAACTGCGATAGCAGTGGGAGATCCTCTTACTTTGATTTATAGACAGTAACGTAAGTTAGTAAATAGGACTACCATTTGACTTTATTTATGGACTGCATAATTTTATTTTATGGATTTAATTAAGATGTTATGCATATGATGGACATTTGGATATGGGATGTTATGATGGATAGACCATGGGCCATATTAATATTGTGTTTTGGATATTTATTTGATTAAAAATAAAGGCGCCGATGCATTTTGACGTTTATTGATATGCGTATTGTTTTAAGTCTATTATCATAAAATTTTAATTTATGTTTTAAGTTAAAAATTGTGATGTTGGGAAAGGAAAAATAACACCCGGAGTTTTAAGAAATGTTTTAGTAAACAAATTAATAAAACTTTTTCTCATGGGAGCCCAATTGCTATTATTATTATAATTATTATAAACAAAATGTCATAAAATCTCGGGGTGTTATAGTATACAAGCCAAAATCAATTTGTAGCTAACCTAATTTACATGATTAGAATCAATCCATACTTTGCCTCCAAGATGAATGCCTTGAAATAAAATATTCAAAATTTCTCCTCAAATCACAAATAACTCTTCAAAGAGAAACAATATCACTCAATTCACTTTAGAAACAAGATCAAAACAAATTAACAATATGAAGCTTTGAGAGAATTTGAAATGCAAGAAGAACTTCACAAGTTCAAAAACTCTAGAATAAGAGTGCTAGAAATAGATACTCTTAGGTCTCATCTTTTTAACTTGAACTCTAGGACCAAAGATCTTCACAAGTAGGAACCCTTGAAGAGTATGCTAAAATAGGCAAATTTAAAACAAACCAAAGCTGAAAAGAGAATATATAGAGTGAGGCACTAGACTCTAACAAGAAGAGAGAGAATCTCAACTAGACAACTCTATAAAGCTAGGGGGCTCTAAGGAGAGAGATGAGATGTTGTAAAGACTAGCCTAGGGAGCACCCCCTTATATAGTGAAGCTTGGTTTGGACATTAAGTGGACTTGATTGGTTGCTAAGACACTTTGCTCAACCCTTAAACTTCTCAAAACCAGTCCAGTAATGGGACTACGCACATGGATCATTCTCACTAGGAGCTCAAGACACATACATCACTCCAACCAAGATCCACTCAAACAAGTTTTATTTTTCACACATAAATGTAAAAGAAGGAAGGGCTTATATAGGAATGCCTATACTCCCTTTCCTTTGAGATAGGCGATGTGAAACTATTGTCCCTTTTATTTTAAAAACAAAGTCTACATCTCTCTCTCTCTCTCTCTCTCTCTCTCTCTCTCTCTCTCTCTCTCTCTCTCTCTCTCTCTCTCTCTCTCTCTCTCTCTCTCTCTCTCTCTCTCTCTCTCTCTCTCTCTCTCTCTCCATAACTTCATACAATTTTATGTGAAACAATTTCTAAAATAAAAATTAAGGTACTAATAATTAAAAGGATTATATAAAAAGAACAATTAACCAATCGTCCAAGCCTCCAACTAGATTCAATATTGAGTTCACCAATCTACAAAGAATTCATTATAAAATAGGTTAGATATTAAAATAAAATATTTATAACAATGATTATCCATTCAAACATATAATATATCATGGTTTAAGGAATAATTATACAATAATGTCAAGTTTTAACAGTAACATTTATTTATTTTCTTTCTCAATTCATGATATCTATTACTGCATTTTGAAAAGACTAAAAGTAGTCACTTCTCTCTTTAAAAAAAAAAAAACAATTTCTCTCATAATGAAGGTATTAATTGATTTTTTTGAAAATGAAAAGCTCTCTCTAGATGGAAGTGTGTTGTCACAGGGTTGCAGTTTCACCTTTACTAAACCCGTGGGGCACTTATGTGCAACTCCCTCACTAGGCACAAGTCAACCTTCAACCCTCACTCTCACTTGTTAGGGCTACACTCACCCATCGAGAAATACAATGAGAGCAACTCAGAAAGGAAACTCTTTAATGTATTGAGCTTAACTAAAATTGAGCTGAGCTAATTCTTGGTGAGGAGCTAACCCTTATATATACTTGCTCTCCCCCATCCACCTCCTCAATGGATGGTTGGGATCATTACATGTGTCAATACATTAATGGTTCAGATCATCTTTTGGAACCCTCCTACTCTTTCTAAATTATTCTACCAATCTCTTAAAGTATTCTAGATTATTACAGAAGATCTTAGATATTTACATGGAATTCTATGGAAACTAGGCCTTATTCTACAGATCGAAGAATACGGGCCTAAGTCCTTTAGGCCATATCCATAAGTTAAACAGGGCTTCCATGTGACTTGTATGCCATGGTCACGGGCCTTACAATGCAAGTTTGTGACATTCTCCCCCACATGATAATGTCGACACTTCTCAGCTGGTGTTGCAAACTTTGGCATTGGGCACATCTCATGTTGTCTTGTCATTTTCATGAGATGCCCTGCCGTGTACCTCCCTTTGCACATTGGCATCCAACCACTCTCGTGCTCACTTGGGACTTTTTTTGTGTCCTTCATGTTATGTGCACTCTTGCATGCATGTGCATCTTTGCACAGTTGTAAGTTGTTGCACTTCTTGTGCTCCTATTTTGCTGCCCTTCGATAGGTGTAGCAGCTACCAGCTACCATGTTCCTTGCATGTCTCTGCTTGGTCTAGTTTCTCTTGGAGGTTTCCCATTGTGGCACACCTTTGTCAATCATTGGTTTCTCCTTGGACGTTCAGACCATAGTACCCTAATGAAACCTAGACGACATAAGTCTAGCTGTGCTGACTCCATACTCGCTGTGGATCCCTCTACTAGCTACAAGGCAGATAACATCTTCCCTTGCCCCTTTTCTATCCTTCAACACCGGGATCGTGCAAGGGGTCTTCTCATCAAAGAAGCTCAATATTCCAAGGTGTGGCATAGGGATGGCTCTAGCCTTGGTGAGGAAATCCATTCCTAAGGTAACCTCATAATCGTCCAAAGGCACTACAATTAAAGTGATTGTGCCTTGCCACTTTCCCACTTTGATAGATGCATCTTTGGAAACTCTAAGTAAGGACTTTGCTTTAGAGTTTATTGCCTTGATCCTGCTCTTATCTTTGTTCATCTTGAGGCCTAATCTCTTAGCCTTCCCTTCTGAGATGAAGTTGTGAGTAGCTCCTATATCCACCATAGTAGGTGTACCTTTGCCATTGAGGCACACGTCCACATACATCAAACTTTTCCCTACATGGATAGGTTTGGTTCTTGATGCCTGCCCCATCATAGCGTTGACGAGTCTAAGTGCCCCCATCACAGGCTCCTCCCCTTCATCCTCATCCATTACCTTGTGGTTCTTCCTTTCAACCCCTAAGGAATTAAGGGTCTTCTTCTTTAGGCAGTCTACTGCCCAATGATCTCCATCACATATGAAGCAACTAAAGCGTCAAGGAAGGAACTGACCTTTGCCCTTTGAGTCATGTTGGCCTTCCCTGCCTTCTTCCTTATGACCTTTATGTTTGTCCTCCTCACCATTGCTTCCATAGACTTGCCCTTTTTCTCCTTTCTAGTGCCTTCAACCATTTTTTCAAACTCCACTAATTTCTCTACAATTTAGAGTGTAGTGGCCAAGTCTTGCACTCTCCTCCTTTGCAACTCTTGTTCTGCCCAAGGTTGCAACCTATCCATGAAGAAGAACGACTTTTCCTTATCATTCATATCCGAGATGTTCAGGAGCAAAGCCATGAATTGGTTGACATATTCACGGATAGATCTCGTATGCCTTAGCCGCTTTAAATTCTTCTGAGCTAAATACTTTACATTCTTTGAGAAGAATTGAGCTTTGATCTCTCTCTTAAAGTCTTCCCATGTGACTATGGTGCAATGAGTATTAGCTACGTCACCATACCTTCATCTCCACCATAGCATCACATCATCACAAAGATACATCGTTGCCACATCTACCTTCATGACCTCCTTAGAAACCTTCGTAGCTTTAAAATATTGTTCCACTTGCCACAGAAAATTCTCCAAGTCCTTGGCATCACTAGTTCCCTTGTAGTTTGTAGGTCCAGGGATCTTGACTTTAGGAGCAAACTCATTTCATCTAGATCCTCCCTCACTAGCTATAGCCTTCTCCAATAGGGTCAGATGAATTTTCACATCCTCTAAGCCAGCTACCTCCTCATGTAACCTGACCATCTCACCTTCCATAGTCTCAAGACGATTAGACATGCCTTCTACCCTTTTTTGCGGTCTCTATATTCATGTTCTTGAATACTTCGAAAGTACTTTGTGTGTCATCTTGGAGACTATGCAAAGCATCCACATAAGTACTAGATTTGTTCAAGCAATCAGAAGGAGTTTGCTCGAACTTACCAAATCTTTCTTCCAATGTAGTGAGGCGAGCATCCAAAGCCAACTCTGTTGATGGATCTCTAGACTTCTCCCTCCTTGACCTGTACTGGGCTTCCATAGGCACGCTACTCACTCCAAACTTGCTTGCCATGATGTTGCCACGAGCTTTCCCCAATACCTGCTAAGCAACTCTCACGTCTACCTGCTCTGATACCAACTGTCACGAAGTCGTAGTTTCACCTTTGCTAAACCTGTGCAGCACTTGTGCGCAACTCCCATGCTAAGCGCAAGTTAGCCTTCAACCCTCACTCTTACTCACACACAAATGCAATGAGAGGAACTCAGAAAGGAAACTCTCTAAATGTATTAAACTTAACTGAAATTGAGCTGAGCTGATTACAAGTGAGTAGCTAACCCCTATATATACTTACTTTCCCCCATCTACCTCCTCAATGGATGGTTGGGATCATTACAAGTGTCAATACATTAACGGTCCAGATCATCTTTTGGAATTCTCTTACTCTTTTTAGATTATTCTAGCAATCTTTTAGAGTATTCTAGAATATTACATAAGATCTTAGATATTTTACAAGGAATTCTCTAGAAACCAGGCCTTGTTCCAGGAAAAATACGAGCTCAAGTCCTTTAAGCCATATCCATAGGCTAGACAGGGCTTTCATGGGGACTGTATACCATGGTCACGGGCCTTGCAATGCAAGTCCGTGATAGTGTACTTGAATTATCAAAGAGCATGTCATGTCCTATCTTGTACTTGTTTGGATAGGACTTCTTTGTCCCATTCTCATCCTAAATTTTTTTTGGAATAAGACGTGGCGTCCTAAGACAATGGGTTTGGGATAAAAAGTTCAGATGTTTTTCAAAGTAGTAGAACATATATTCAACCTCTCTATTGTGTTTTTTCTCGACGACTTTGCATTGCCAAATCTTTGCCTCACCTGGGTCTCTCTCTCTCTCATCTATTTGGTTGGAATGCTTTGCCATCCTAGTCTATCACGTTGTTTCTCCTCTCTTGTGTTTTAAAAAAGTTTTGGGAACCCTTTCTGAGATTCATTTTCTAAATAAAAATATAAAAAGCAAAGATTTTCTAAGAAAGAGAAGACAAAAAAAGGAAAAAAGAAGAAGAAGAAACAACTAACTCAACACAATTTGAATTCGGGGGCGTTAGAAGGGGCACGACCCTCTTCTTGAATGAAAAACATTGAAAGTAACACTCTTTCAATCATCACAATCTTCCAAGAAAGCATGGCCTTCTCCTCCCATCTCTCCATCACCTCATGGATTACCAACATGAGTTTTCACTCGTGATCCCTCGGCAACATTTTTCTTTATTTCTCTGTAGATTCTACAATGCAAGCAATAAAAAGCATATTTCTTTCTCTCCAGCATCTTCTTTCTTAGCAAAGTGCCCTTAGAGTTCATGCTCAAAAAGCATGAAAGGAGTCTACACCAGTTATCATGTGCACTAACAAGTTTTTTTTTTTTTAAATCTAAGTTATTCATTAAGTTCGAAAATAGCTTAGAGAGATTATTATATAATGCATTTTTTTGCAGAATTGCCATTAATTTATGGCGTTTTTACAAGACAACCCAATATTTTCACCATTTTACAAATTTGCCATTAAATTATATAGATCTTTGCAAATTTTTCATTTTGTTAATTTTTACAAAATCTCCAAATTACCCCTATATAACAGAGCAATTACAAACACCGTCGACGTCCCGTAGGGATGCGGCTGAAGGAGGCATCAGAAACAGACTAGGGGGTCAGGAAGTTAGACATGGTGGGGGAACGGCCAGGCATCGGAAGTGCGGGGTTGGGGGTCGGGAGTATTTTTTTTGTCGGCCGACGGGGTGGGGGCGGCCAAGTACCGAAAACACAATGGTGTTGGGTAGAGCCGGCCGGAGGAAGGCCAGCTAGGTAGAGCTGCTACGGGGGGCAAGTTTGGGTAGCATTGGGCGAAGGGGTAGGAAATGGGTAAAGTCGTTGCCGGGCCGGGGGCAGGGGGAGTGGGGCGAACTAGGTACCGGTGCAGGTGGTGGAGGGGTAGTCTGGTAGTGCCAGCTGGGGGGGGGGGGGGGGTGGGATCTGGGTACCGCTGGGTTGGGAGAGGTGGTCTGGGTTGTGCCGGCCAGGGGATGGGGGCGAACTGGATGCCAGTGTGCGGGGGATGGGACGGGTGAGGGGGGTGAACTGGATGCTGGTGCCACTGGGGGGGTTTGGTCTGGTAGGAGGTGGTTGATCGGATAGAGCCGGTGCATAGGGGGGTTGGGGTGGTGAGAACTGGATGCCGGTGCGCAACGGGGAGGGGGAAGGGCAGTTTGGTAGCGCCGGCTGGGAGGGAGGGTGATTTGGGTGTTGCCGTCGGTTGGGAGAGGAGGGCGATCTGGTTATTGTCGGGCGGAAGCGGGGTTGCGGGTTGGGTAGTGCTATTGGAGGGGGCGATCTAGTTAGCTATCGCCTGGTGGGAGGGAGGGTGTTGTACGTAGCGCCGCCGTTGGGGTGCTGTCTTGGTAGCGCCAGCCGGCGGCAATCTGGGTAGCGTGGATAATGTTGTGGATGGGCCAGCGTGGGAAAATATGTCGTAAACAGGAGTTGCGGGCCTAGGGGGTTGATAAAGGTGAAGGTCGCTGGAAATAGGGAGGTGCCGGTAGTCAGATGAGGGTAAAAATGAAATGAAAAAAAAAAAAAAAACAGAGAAGGGAGATGGAAAAGTAACTGAATGGCAAATTTGTAAAAATATTAAAACTTAATGGCAAATTCGTAAAATAGTGAAAATTTTGGATTTTCTTACTAAAATGTCATAAAGTAACGGCAATTTTGTAAAAAACTCTCATATAATTAATTTAATGCCCATTGGAGCTTTTATTTTATATTTTTTGGGGTAAAAAATTATGACCATTAAATTTTTAAAGAAAATTTCAAACATGCATAAGCAAGTGATTAGGATTGTCCAAATTCATTAATTTCTTGTGGACTACTTAATTTATATACTGGAATACGATGAATATCTTGGATATTCCAAGAAAACCATAAAGAAGTTGGTATCGACTCCGTCCACGATTTTGAGCCTGGATTCCTACAGGGACTTCGTGATATAAAAATCAGATTAAAAAAAAAAAAAACCATAGCCGTATGATCAAGTGCACTTCTAAAAATAAGAAAAACAGATGAAATCTGATAAGCAGATCACATGCACAATTTGGTCCAATCCTATCGATCTATTTTAATAGGAAAAGCTAGTATGAGATTCACCATCAGGAGGAACTTGTAAAGTTTGGGTAAGCTGGACCCACATGTGACACCAACATGATGATATCATCCATCTAACAACTCTTGTGATCAGCTACATAGAAATTGTGCTGATCAAATGAACTATAGTCGTTGAAGTCTTGAAAGTGACCCACTACCAATGGTGAGAACTGAAGTTGATACCGATGATAAAGAAGAGGTGGTTAGCGAACAAATGTCTACACAGATGGTCTTAGACAATTTGACATCTTCTCTTCTTAAATATGCTTATCCTAGGTTTGAGTTGTCGTTTTTCACTTTGGCTGAGGATTGAATTTCAGTGTGTGTGAGTGAAAGCGCAAGAGTAACTTTGCTTTGTAATTCTTCACTTGAAAAATAAAAGAAGAAGAAGAAGAGGCGGTTCGTTCTAACTTCAGCATCAACAAGTACATGATCCAAATTAGTCAACTTAAGGCCTTTATATAACTTAATTCAACTAAAGAAACGACAATAATGACGGGCTCTTCGTCATATAAAGAATAACATCTACTTCACCTCCCTCCAACTACCACTACCATTATAATCGATTGGTTTCGAGGAAATTTGTCTACGCCTTTATAAGCTTACTATTATAAACTTGATAATAGTTGTTACCTTAAAAAAAATCTTCATAATATTTGTTGGGTGTTAAAATTTTATTATTTTTCTATTTGTAATCTTAGAAATCCTTGTGATTTCTGGTGGTGTTATTATCTGAATCATTGCTCAGAGTTATACCAATAAATGCTGCTCTATATTTTATACCAATAAATAAATAAAGAATAAAATAAAACTTGAAAAATTCTTAATACTAGAAAGCTCTTTGCTAACAAACACTTTCGGGGCCCACATGTAATAACTGGGCATGATCAAACCCGTTAAATGGGGCTGACAATAAGACCATCCAAATGCTGCTGATTGTCTTGATTGGATGATCCTAGACCTTTGATCTCACGAATACTTACTTAATTTGTTGCACTACCTTGCAAATGGGATGATATGTCTCTTCTTTTTTTTCATTTTTTGATTGGCTGGGATGATATCTCTGGCATGGGACAACATCATGCCGATCACCTTTGCTATGGTCTACATAACGATATGGATCAGCACTTCAACGGGGGCTCAGAAACTGTGCTTCTTAGAATATGTTTAACAAAACAAAGATTGAAAAAAGAAAAATAAAAAATAAAAAAGTTCTAAAACCCATCTTTGCATGATCTAACTTGTTCATTTACTCGCTTCACCTTAGGATGTCTAACAGGCCATGAGCATATAAATTTAGAAACTTTTAAAAACAAGAGTCTAAATTTTAGACTTAGATTCAACCAATTCATATGCTTTCTGATCCATTAGACATCAAACGCTGGAACAAGTAGGTGAACGAATCAGATCATGCAAAGGTGAGCTCCAGAAAATTGTTTTAGCCGGACGCATCTCCCCTTGCCATCGTCTATCATTCCATAAACGCCTTAGAATTCCCATTATTGGTGCACAATCTAGAAATGTCGAAGGCGAAACCTTAATGAGATGCACATGAGATCCCTCACTGGTTCCACAAACGTCAGAAATCCTAGCCCGTTGTTTCACTTTTTGGATGATATATGCATGCGAAAATCACATTTAGCGTCCAACTAATCAATCAGACAGTACAATCGAACGGCTTAAACTATTTCAATTGAATGGTTTTTGTCCTTGGATGGAAGTGATGAAGGATCGTGCCTAGAAAATGCAGGAGTCCCCACACCAAGAACTTCTTAAGGTATCATTCTCCTTAACTCTTAGCCACGATCTTTTAAAAATAAATTAGTAATCCATATTTATCCAAGAAAGTTTGAGATCATCGTAGATCATTCACAAATGTATCAACCACTACATGCAACTTTCTCACTACTTAAATGGACCATAGCCACTTCTTTATCATAAACACTATTCTAATACCCTCAACTCATCATGGAAAGTTAAAATTTTCAAAAAATCGAATATGAATACAACTCAAACGAGAGGTATGGTAAAGTCACCGTATTATACGTCCAGTTTAGAGACCACATTTTATAAGGTCCACGTCTAAATGATCCAACTCGTTCATCTCATTCCTCGAATAAAAAAGATCATATGACTTGGATGACTTTTAACATCTAAAAAACATCTTAAATATTGTGTTTAGAAAGGGACAGTTTAAAAGCATCACCAAACCATACACAGTTTTTTATGTTGTGCTCAGAAACGGAAAGTTTAAAATCTTCCTGAAACTTTATTTTTTACGGCTAGAATTATTCATATCTCATGCTATTTGTTCTATAAGATATCTAAACTAGAGAAACGAAATGAACCAGTCAAATTGCATGTAGGTTGGCTCATAAAATGTGATTCGCTAAATCCCACCTCACAGTGCGGTTAGTTTTAGTATTCCTTACCAAACAAGCAGTATAGAGATCTACCAACCATCCAGCTTCCTTCAACAAAACTCGTAGTAGCTGCACTGTCTTCATCAATCATCTCATTTCCTTTGCTGCATCTCAAAGAAGGGGCAATAATCTTCTCCTTGGAACTCAAGTTAACCCCTCATTATCACCCAAAAGGATTCAAGAATAACCGAAATATAATCTCCCACTCTTCATCTCCATCCACCTTCAAGGGAGGAGAAGACCCATCCCTTCAAATTTCTCCTCCTTCAGCCAACCCAAACACATAAAGAGAATAAACCCCCTCACTTCCCAAAACTCATATCCACAGAGGCAAAGTTCCAAACACCAGAAAACCGGGGAGAATACAGATATTTCATGGGATTCCCCCACTTACACATGAGGTCCAAAACACAAAACCCCCAACATGTCAAGCTGCTTGTTATGGGCACCCTCCTTGCCTTCCTCCTCTTATTCATCGTGAGATCGAACCTATCATCTCCACAACAGAACCAATCTCCAGTCCCTGAAAGCCAATCGAAAGTCATTTCAGAGATCCAAAGAAGCCCCCCCATCAGCTGCCCTCCCCCCACAACACCAACTTGCAGCAAGATCCCTTCCAACCTAGTCCAAACAATCGTCCACTACTCAACTTCCAACATCACCCCGCAACAAACATTCAAAGAGATCTCCGTTACATCCCAAATCCTAGAGGAGAAATCCCCTTGTAACTTTCTGGTCTTTGGTCTAGGCCATGACAGCCTCATGTGGAGTGCACTCAACCATGGTGGCCGAACGGTGTTCCTGGAAGAGGACAAGGCATGGATTGATCAGGTCACTTCCAGGTTCCCCACGTTGGTATCTTACCAGGTGTCATATGACAGCAAGGTGCGCGAGGCAGATGATCTCATGATGATGGGCCAGAGCGAAGAGTGTAGGGCCGTCGATGATGTAAGGTTGTCCAAGTGCCAATTGGCTCTCAGGGATGTGCCTAGTGAAATTTATGATCTGGAGTGGGATCTGATCATGGTGGATGCACCCACCGGATACTTTGAGGGCGCGCCGGGCAGGATGGGCGCCATTTATACGGCAGGGATGATGGCTAGGAATAGAAGGGAGGGGGAGACTCATGTTTTTGTGCATGATGTGGATAGGGTGGTAGAAGATAGGTTTTCAAGGGAGTTCCTTTGTGAAGGGTACATGAAGAGGCAGGAGGGAAGGCTGAGGCACTTTATAATCCCAAGCCACAGGGCGACTTTGGGCAAGCCCTTCTGCCCTTGAGTGAGATTTTTCATTTTCCATTCTTTATCTTTTTTCTAGAAGTGATATTGCTCTTAATGTCTTGGTTTAATAAGGGCATATATTCATCTTTTTGCTTACTCTTCTTTGATTTTAGCTACTAACTAAATGTTGCTACAATTAATACGAAACACAATATGCAAATTATACAAGTGTTTTGTAAAGTGAGGAGGGGGCTATAAACACATAAGAGAGTTAAGACATTGTTTCTCTTTCTCTATGTTCTTTCACTATTTCTCTAACGGGAAGCATGGGACACGAAGACTTGGTTATTGGCTTTCTTTCGTTTCATCTATGAAGGAAATGCTACAGGTTGAACACGGAATAAGCTAGCAAGTTATATATTTACTTATTATTAGTAGTGATATATAAATAAAAGGGCAATGATTTATACACCCTTTTTTATTGGGGCTACCTGTTTTCTCTCTCTAACTATTTCCAACTTGCATATATCATTGTCCTAAGTAAATATTATAAGGTACTTCATTTCTACCTGATTTTTCTCTCGTACTATTTCTATCTTGCATATATCATTCCCTAAGTAAATATTATAGGGTAAGTCATCTTTACCTAATTTTATTGATAACTATTCATGTTTCTTTGAAACGTTAAAAGTTACTTTCTCTCTCTACTTAATAAAGAAGTTAAAAATGACTATTTTTAAGAAAGAAACCCTCTCTCTCTCTCTCTCTCTCTCTCTCTCTCTCTCTCTCTCTCTCTCTCTCTCTCTCTCTTCTGGATTGCAATTAGACGTGTGCATTACTAGTACATTGAGTGGTGGTTCCAGCTTTGAACATATTAGATGTTGGAGACGTAATTGCCGCAAAATGAAGTCTAGGGGAGAAATAAAAATATAGAGGTTTCTGTATAGTTAAGTCTTCTTTTTTCAAGTATTAGAACTGTGCAACTGGAGTTGTATTGTAATTTTTTCTTTAATAATAATTAATTGGAGTGATCTTTGCACTCCTAGATATTCCAAGTTAGAGAAATCATATAAACTAGCTTGCGCCTTCATCTTCATTTCTCACATGATGATAAATTCAGCAGGTCCTTTTATAAATGATTTGAGTTTGGTTGAGTGCCAAATTCAGTAATATGATCGAGTAGGAGGGCAAATGCCTGATAACTTGATTGAGTGGGAGAAATACATGCATAAGGCAAATTCTGTAACATTGTGACATGGGAAACCTCCATTCTTTAGTTGCCTGAGTTTCTATTTGCAACTATTTGGTATAGGAATAGCTAGATAAATGGATTGTTATTCTCTCTCTTGCTGTTGTATGTCTCAAAACGGAGAAAGAATATAGAACTGTTAACAATTTCAAGGGAAAAGGTCATCGGGCTCCATTGTGATGAAAATATTATCTATAGATTGTCATCCATCAGCCAAACAACACTTGGGCGCCATTTTGATCTAAAATATTTAGGGAAATTATATTCCATGCCGTTGTGGACTAGTGCCACACCCTCATTTGGGATTTTATGGTATTTTCTAGAGGTGCTAGTTGCATTACTCATTTCGCTGATGGGCCATTAAATGTCTACCCACATCCAACCCATTTATGATGAGTAGGTTTAGAGGTAAAATGTATAATTTTGCTCAACAAGCATCAATTGTCATTAAACATCTTCATTTTGGTAGATCTAAGCCATTCGTCATATTTAGAATGCCAAAACCATTTGGAAGATCCTAAACACTTATTTTGGGTCTTTCAAAAGTCAACAAAAATGGACAGTTATAATTTGTTTTCCAAAAAAACCGTATGCTACGACCATTTAGTTAGAATGTAATTAAGTTATAGCCTACACATGACATTCCTAATAGTAGATCTTCAATAAAAGTTTTATGCTACATGGAAAAATGGGCATGTATCCTTTCCTATCTTCTAGAGTGTGTATACTTATTAGGACTTGAGTACTTTTGATGAGCCTATTTTGGGCAGCAGATGTAAAACTAAAACGAAGTCCAATAGCCCACTCTAGCAAATGAAGAGTCAAAAGATTTTATGCTATGATCTAAGCATTCTCGATAATCAGTCTTGCTATTTTCAAATGCTCAAGGTGGCATCTTATTTATAAACACTGTTGTCCCACCATTTAAGCATAATTTCATAAATTTCTAATCTATTCATATTATTTGGAATCTCTTAGATTACATATACATCAATAATTAACCCTATTGGATCTTCATAGTGCTATTTTTTGTTGTGATTTCAAATCATGACCATTGAGATATAAAAGTTAGTCAATCCTCTCATGTTGATAGAAAAATAAAATAAAATTGGGGATATAAGAGAGTTCCTCCTTGTGGAAGAGAAAAACATCTTAGAAAATCTTTAAAAATAGGAGTTTTCTTATTCCACCATTATTAATCTAAACCCTATTGGCTATTACACTCCTATATTAGTTGCAGCGTGTCACGAGGTTATTGTTTCACCTATGCTACACCCATGCGGCACTTGTGCGCAACTCCTTTTAATAGGCACAAGTCAGCCTTCCATACTCACTCTTACTTACTAATGCTACAATCACTCACCCACTAAAGCAATGAAAGGAACTCAATAAGAGACTAACTCCAAGAGAACTTGTTATTTCGTAGTTGAGTAATCCAAAATAAGCTTGTCTGAGTTACAAGTGAGGAGCTAACCCCTATTTATACATGCTCACTCCCATCCACCTCATCAATGGATGGCTAGGATTATTGTAAGTATCAATACATCAATGGTCTAGATCATATTCTTGAACCCTCTTACTCTTTCTAGACTACTCTACCATTCTCCTAGAATATTCTAGACTATTATAGAAGATCTAAGATGTTTACAAGAATTTCTTCAAAAATTAGGCCTTGCTCCATAGATCCAGGAACACAGGCCCAAGTCCCTTGGGCCACATTCACAAGCTATATAGGCCTTCCATGGAGCCTATAGGCCTTGGTCACGGGCCTTGCAATGTAAGCATGTAACATTCTCCCCCACCCGATAATGTCGACTCCCTTATTGACACATCTCGATTGGTGTTGTAAGCTTTGCCATCGGGCATGTCCCATGCTGCCTTATGATCCTCATGAGATGCATTGTTGCGTCCCTCCCCTTGCACATTGGCATCCAACCACTCTTATGCTCCACGAAGACTTTCTTTGTCTCCTTCATGTTGTATGCACTCTTGCACACTTGTACACTTTTACACCATTGTGATTTGTGGCACCTATTGTGCCCCTGAGCTACTGCCCTTCGTTGTTGTGCTTCCTGCACATCAGTGTGGTAGCTATCAACTGTCGTGCTCCTTGCACATCTCTGCTTGGTCTTGTTCCTCTTAGAGTTCCCCCATTTTGGAACACCCTTGTCAACCACCAGTTTCTCCTTGGACCCTTCAGACCATAGTACCTTGATGCCACTTAGTTGATGTAAGTCTTGCTATGCCAACGCCACACTCGTTGTGGATCTTTGTACTAATTGCAAGGCAAATAGCATTTTCCCTTGCCTCTTGCCATCCTTCAACACTAAGATTGCACAAGGGTTCTTCTCATCAAAGAAGCACAATATACCATGGTATGGCATAGGGATGGCCCTAGCCAAAGTGAGGAAATCCATTCCAAGGATAACCTCATAATCATCTAAAGGCACTACAGTTAATGTGACAGTGCCTTGTCACTCTCAAATCTTGATGGGTATCTCCTTGGCTACTCCAAGCACTAACCTAGCCTTAGAGTTTACCACTTTTCTCTTGCTCTCATCCTTCTTTATCTTGAGGCCTAATCTCTTAGCCTTCCTCCTCTGAGATGACGGTATGAATGGCTCCGGTGTCCACCATGGCATGCGTGCCATAGCCATTAAGGCACATGTCTACATACATCAAACTCTTCCTTGCAACAAGCTTTGTCCCTGATGCCTGCCCCATCTGGAATGAGGAGTCTAAGTGTTCCCATCTTAGGCTCCTCCCCTTCAACCTGATCCCTTACCTTGTGGTTCTCCCTTTCAACCACCAAGGCATTAAGGGTCTTCTTCTTTGCACAGTCTGCCCAATGATCCTCATTACATATGAAACACCCAAAGCTGCAAGGGATGAACTTACCTTTACTCTTGGAGTCATTGTTTTCTTCCTTATGACCCTTATGTTTGTCTTCTCTATCGTTGTCTCTATTAACTTTACTCTTCTTTTCCTCACTAGTATCTTCAGCTCTCTTATCAAACTCCACCAATTTCTCTACAGTTGAGAGTGCAGTTGCTAAGTCTTGCACTCCCCTTCTTTGCCACTCTTGTCCTACCTAAAGTTGCACCCATCCATGAAGAAGAACAACTTGTCCTTCTTAGTCATATCCGAGATGCTTAGGAGTAAATCCATGAATTGGTTTACATATTCACGGATAGATCCTACATGCCTTAGTCACTTCAAAATCTTTCAACCAAAGTATTCCACATTCTTTAGGAAGTATAGGGCTTTAATCCCTTTCTTAAAGTCTTCCCAAGTGGCTATGATGCTACGATCATAAGCTACATCACCATGCCTTCGTCTCCACCATAGCATCGCATAATCACTAAGATAATCGTTGCCACATCCACCTTCATGGCCTCCTCAGAAACCTTGGTAGCTTTAAAGTAATGCTCCATTTGCCATAGGAAATTCTCCAAGTCCTTGAAATCACAGGTTCCCTTGTAGCTTGTAGTTTCAATAGTCTTGACCTTAGGAGCAAACTCCTTTGGTTCATATCCTCCCCCACTAGCTACGGCCTTCTCCAACAAGGCCAAATGAATTTTCACATCCTCTACACCAGCTACCTCTTCATGTAGCTCACCTTCCATTGTCTCAAGGCAATTAGCACTCTACCATCTCAGTGGTCTTAGTATCCATATACTTAAACACCTAGACCATGCTTTGCATGTTGCCCTTAAGACTGTGCAAGTTGTTCATGAAGGCATTAGATTTCTCCAAACATTCTGACAAGGTTTTTTCTAACTTACCAAACCTTTCCTCTAAGCTAGTGAGTCGATCATCCAAAGCCAACTCCCTTGACGGATCTCAGGACTTCTCCCTCCTAGTCCTTGGTTGAATCTCCACAGGCATGTTGGTCACTCCTGACTCACTTGCCATGGTGTTATCACGAGGTTCACATCACCACAAACAACTCCCAACTCGAACCACCTAACCTTTGCTTTGATGCCACTTGTCACGAGGTTACAGTTTCACCTATGTTAAACCCATGCAACACTTGTGCGCAACTCCTTTTGCTAGGCACAAGTCAACCTTCAACAACCACTCTCACTTACTAAGGCTACAGTCACTCACTCACCAAAGCAATGAGAGGAACTCAAGAAGAGACTGACTCAAAGAGAACCTATTATTCCTCAGATGAGTAATCTACAATAAGCTTGTCTGAGTTACAACTGAGGAGCTAACCCCTATTTATACATGCTCACTCTCATCCACCTCCTCAATGGATGGCTAGGATTATTCCAAGTGTCAATACATCAATGGTCCAGATCATATTCTAGAACCCTTCTACTCTTTCTAGACTACTCTACCATTCTCCTAGAGTATTGTAGACTATTACAAAAGATCTAAGATATTTACAAGAATTTCTTAGGAAACCAAGCCTTGTTCCATAGATCTAGAAACACGTGCCTAAGTGCCTTGGGCCACATCCACAAGATATACATGCCTTTCATGGAGCCTGTTGGCCTTAGTCATGGGCCTTGCAATGTAAGTCCATGACAAGCGGCTCCTATATTGCATTCACTTTAGAAGTCCATTTGGATCCAATATAAAGATGATATGAATTATGCATTTGCTGGTAGTGCTTATAATCATCATTTTATATCAATTATAACAAGATGTGTGAATTATAACAGAAACAACCAAAATGACTTGAAAATCTTTGCTCTGATACCTTTATACATGTCAAATTTGTATAAATAAGTAATATAAGAGGTTTTTACATATTAATAGGCAAACAAACTTTTTTGGAAAGAATTTGATAAGATATATGAAGTTATAAAGTTATTGAATATCAACTATAAGGGGGCCAACAATAAGTGCGTTTATGCAATTTTGCCTATTTGCAAGCCCAGATAGTAGAAACTATAGAAAAGCCAATAAATACAAGTGTCGTGCATAATCAAAAGACTTGGGGATGTTCTATAATAGAATAATAGAACTAAAGAAGAATAAAAAAAAGAAAAGATTAGTACTGGAACTTCAGAACAACTAGAGTGTGAGGAAGGAAATAAAGAAGATGTGCTTATAGGCTGAGAAGGATGAAGTGCTAGCAAGACGAAACCCTTTTGTTGTTATGAATAAGACGAGGAAGACAACAGTTTCTAAATAGAAAAAGCAATGAAGGGTGTAGAAGCATTTCAAGTGCAGTACTTTACAGATAGAATAAATGGAATATAGATCTTAGTAGACCATGAAAAAGAGAAACTATCAAGCAATTGCTTGGTGAAAGAAAGATCAATATTCTTGCTTTCCTAGAGACAAAATGCAATAATTGTACGAGCCATTTCTCAATTCAATAGTAGTATGAAGCAACTTTGTTTGATTAGAAATTCATCCAATTGGATCTACTAGTGGGATTCCAAAGGCATGGGACTTAGGCCAATTCATCTAATGAGAGTAATTGATAAGCACTTTTGCATTGTCTACTAGATTTATCGATAAAGCATCTACATTTAAATTTATGTAGTCTACAGTATACACTCCCAAAGATGACATAATTAGAAGATAACTATGGAGAGAACTCTCACCAATTAGGGACTACTGGATGGAAGCATGGTGCTTCATGGATGACTTTAATCCCACAAGATATCTAAAACACCTAAATTAGTGCAATTCCATTTTATTAAATGAGGATTTTATAAGACAAAAAATTAAATTCCAATAAATGGGCTTTTTATAGAAGTTAATCATGTGTTTAAATCTTAATATTTGGATTATACTCAGAAAACAGAATCCAATGACCCTAAGAACATTGAAATCAAAGTTCGAACAAAAATTCATAATTATTTTAATTATATTTAATTTAAATTAATTAAGGATAAATATAGTAAATTTAGATAGGACTCATGTGACATGACATGCAATCATGAACAAATATGTTAGCCATAAATGGAAGACTAATTCTTCATGCATTAAAAGATAATGATTACCTATGTTTATTGTGGGTAATGATTATAAAATTTTTAAAAATCAGCTTAAATGCAGGTTCTTGTATTAACCTCTCTCTCTCTCTCTCTCTCTCTCTCTCTCTCTCTCTCTCTCTCTCTCTCTCTCTCTCTCTCTCTCTCTCTCTCTCTCTCTCTCTCTCTCTCTCTCTCTCTCTCTCTCTCTCTCTCTCTCTCTCTCTCTCCACCTGGTCAGCTCATCAGCCCGAGGCTACTCCAAGTCCTGAGGTCGCATCGCTGACTGAGACACCCATCCTTGTGCTAGCTAATGTTTCCCTCTTTCTCCTTCCTTGACTCAGGTCACATCACCATCCACGGCGAGTGCATGCACCAACCATGATAGAATGTAACTATGATGATGTGGGAGAAGCTTGTTGGGTAGGATTCCATCTCCCTATCTTCCCTTCATTCTTCTTTTCTCTTCTTTCTTTTTCCCTCATCATTCTTCCATGTTACTTCCATTGTTTTTCTGCCAACATGAATGGAGAAGAACATGAATGTAAAAAACACAGTCGATGAGACAGCATTGTGTCGATGATCCCAACTGTTCATCTTCTTCCCCATAAGTAGATAAAGAAAAGTCCTTTGATGTCATGATGATTGGATGGGTAATGACACTTCCAACTAAGAAAAATAGTAACACCTGTAACTTCTAAGCCTTTGATAAATCCAACAAAGAACCTGGTTTCCAGTGGGTGTCACTAAAGCTGATTAGAATCTAATCACCGTCTCTTGTGACATAGATATTCTTCGTTTGGCTAGGTTTCATGCATCTAGGATGCACAAGGTAGATGCTCTTCAGAGAGGCGTGTGTGCATCATCGGCGACGCACAGAGGACGCAAGTGTGTCCTGGTGATCTTGACAAGCGCTGGTGCTTCCAGATGGCACATCATAGATACGGTGTCCCCATGATGGGATAGATTCATTTAATGGATCCTCAATCTATCTTGAAGAACCACAAATTCATTTAATAGATCTCACTTGTCCAGTTGATCTATTTAGGCAAAAACTTAAATTAGTGAATCTAGATTGTTGAAATCAACTTGGAACACAAAACCTTCAATCCAAAAAGCTATACAAATACAATTTTTGATCCGAGACATCTGTTGGACTTGTCTTCACAACACAGACCATAAACTCAACATAATTTAAGATCTGAACTCATATTGGACATGGTCTAAGGCAAGAGACCTTGTACGGGTTAGATCCATAGATCAAAAGTACTAAGACCTTAAAAATTGTTTAATTGGATGATCTATAAGATGAATAGACTGATCTAATGGTTACATCACCAAAGTTATGAATCGAGACAGTAGGATCGAGCAAGAACCATAGATTTTCCCTATCATAGTTGGATTTAGCCATCAGATCAATAAATTAACTAATTGGATGCAAATAGATTATAGAAAACCTAGGAAATTCATACAATTAAGCTAGACCAAGCCTTAAAATGAACCATTAAACCAATCTAATAGTCGATCATTCTCATAACACAAAATTTAGTAGAATTGGACCTTAGGGTAATCAAGAATCATTGATTTGACTGATCAAAGTTAAATTTGAATATTAGATCAATAGGTCAATCATTGAAATGCAAGAAAAGCTATATGTAAGACACAAATCAGTGTGAATGAAGGAAAATCAAGTGATCTGGACCATTGATCCTTGATCAATAGTCAGAAAATCAAGATTAGATAAGTGTTAAAGAAACATATCTATGATAAGTGATGAATAAATGTAAGATCGCTTGGATTAAGGATGATCTGAGATTGTTTAGATAAGAAATGACAGAAATAGGGTAGAAAATGATGACATGTTATACATGTAGTTTGACAGATGTGCCATTCTGCACGAACCAGGGATTGAATATTATAAAGGATTGTTTCCCTCGTTTGAGGTAGGGGGAACCTTAAGATGCAAGTTTTTATCTTTCATGATGTGATTTAAAATCAACATGAGATTCAAATTAGATGAACTATTTCTAAATTTAAATTATTATGAGTTACTATTATTGATGTTTTTTGCAAGTGCATGGCCGTTGCAGTCTAGCTAGTACAAATCCAGGTTAATTCCACAGGGACTCGACTTAAAAATATTAGAGTTTACACAAATTTTAATTATAATTTGACAAAAAGAACATTCAAATTAATTAGCCCTTGAATACACTGTTCTGAATTTAAATGAAATTAAATACAACAAAAATTCAAATGCAGTTTCTGTCTTGATTGTTGTGTCACGCAACGAACAGAGATAAGAATAAGACAGAATAAACTAAAAGACAGAAAGGGGATACATTTGGAATTAAAACAAGACAACTAAGATAGAAATGAAGTGCAACCTAAAATTATTAAAGTTTAAACAGTAAAACTATTCTTTAAATAGAATAAGTTACTGTGTCATGAATAGTACCAAAGTTACTGTTCATGAATAGCACTGACGAAGAAAGGTGCCGACAGAGCAATTGATGCAGAGAAGAAGAATATGGGGAAGAAGAGAAGGAGAGGAAGAAGATGGGGGAGAGGGAGAAAATAGGGGAAAACTTGGTTTGGGTTTTCTCCTGTGAAGAGGACGAGAAGGTTCCGGCTGTGAGTGCTAGTACAGAGAGGAAGAAGAGGGCAGAGGGGAGAAAAGGGGTTCTGGGCAGTGCTGGAGCTGGGTCGTTCTGGACAGAGAAGAGGTGAGTTGGGGAGATGAGAAGGAGTGGACTCCGGTGTTGGAGAAGGGGCAGATTACAGAGGAAGCTAAGGGAGAGATCTATTAGCCGGCATTGGAAGAGAGAGCGGCTGAGGGAAAGACACAGTGGAAGAGAAAAGGAGGCACCGGTGATGGAGAGAGGTAAGAAATGGTGAAGCTGTAGGTTAGATTGAGAGAGAGGGAAGCAAGAGATGGGAAGAAGGAAGCAGGGAGCTAGTGCAGTGGTGCTAAGGGAGATGAGGGAGAGAAAAGAAAGGAGAAAAGTAGAGAGAGGAGGAAGAGGAGGGGTAAGAGCAGTGAAGATGAAGAGAGAAAGAGAGAGGTGGGAACAGTGTGAAGGAGGTGGGGCTGGTGATAAATGGGAGTGAGATGGAGAGTAGAGATTGGGAGAGAGTGCTACTCCGGGAGTTTTGGGTAATGGAAGAATAGAGGAGATGGGCTGTGGCCACTGAGCAAAAGAGAGGTGGAGAGTGTGAGAGAGGGAATAGGAGAGGTGGGTGAGGAACAGTCCTCCCGCCTCTCCCCCATGAAGAGGAAAAGAGTGAAGAAGCCCCTCTGGTCAGTGGATGGGTTGCTCTTATAAGGGGGACCTGAAAAGGTTCCTTTTCGAGTTCCCCATGCTTGCCCATGTTGGTGTGCAATTTGCCTATGCGATGCCCATTAGGCCGCCAATGCTATGCTATCTCCCATGCGATGCCCATGCACCTAATGATGTACATGCATGCCAACATACTTTCATTGGAGCCTTGCTTTGTGATGTGGGGCTCATCAAATTAGGCCGATCTGAACTGTCCAAAGTTAATATGCAAAGTAGAAAACTAACTTAGAATCATCCATACCATTAATTACCTATTTAATTAGCTTTAATTATCATCTAACCATTAAATTTTCAAATCAATGGTTGGATGATCACTTAAAGATAAAATTAATTTAAAATTACAAAATTAGTTAGTTGGATGATCTAATCAAATACTAATTAAGAGTTATTATAGGAAAAATTGAACACTTAACACACCCCCTAACCAACATTTTGTTAGGCCCTAGCAAAAACATGTGAAAAACCAATTATTGAAAGTGATGCAAATTGCCATTTTTGTAGGTACTCAGGACTGCATTTAGCATATGCAATAAGCCCTTAAATCCCTAGGTTACCCCTAGTGGATGAGTTATGCTTTGTGAGAGTTTGCAATGAATATACCCACAAAATTCTAAAATATCAATTCTAAATCAAATTTCACTTTTTTCACAAATAAATCTATCAACTTTAGCATGTGAATGAAAAATTCACAACTCTACCCATATGCTGAAGACATTTTCATTTAGCTTGATTCTAAGAGTGTGTGTGGGTGCAATCTACATATAAAATAAGCTTTATCTCTGAATAGTCAACAACTTTCAACTCCATTTAGAACATGTTTTGACCTTAATCCTTGCTAATGACATACACTTAGAAATAACATGTCTCATATAAAAGTACAAATCATATCTCTCTTAAATATGTGAGTAGATTCAATAAAAACAAATTTATCTCACATATGCTCATAAATAAACAGGAGTTACTATGAAATGTAGTTTTGATCCCCTTAGAAAGAATGAGATGCCATTACCTTTGAACTTTTAGAAGTATTATTATCTAAATCCTATATTTTCATATCCTTATCAAGACTATATTCACCCTAAAATCATTAGGTCTTTATCTGGGACTATATGAAGACTTAGGACGGGGTACAAAAGAAGAGCTACAAGGGTATTCAAAGTTTCTTCAAAAATAAGTAGAGGTCTTCCAAAGTTGACCATTCTTTCTTTACTTTGCTTGTACTGAAGTGAATATTTCTTTTTCCACTTTTCTTTGCATTCTTCAAACTTTTCTTTCCTTCATCTCTTTTTTCTTATCTTTTTTTTTTACACATAAATCTCTTTTGAAGAATATTTCTTTTCTTAATATTCACTTTTCTGCTTTGCAACTAAAAGGTATATTTTCATTTATCTCTAACTTATCTTATGAAGAAATAGGTAATGGATATATTATAGTAGGGAACATGGGTTAAGGTTAGTTGGGTGAGAAAAGAAAAGGCTTATATAAAAGGCTCAAATTGGTTGACTAGTAGGTAAAATATTTTTGGGTAAGCTTTATGTCTCTAGGTTAACATAGATGACATAAATCATTTTCTAGGTTTTCTATAATCTATTAGATTTAATGAACTTTTAGAACCTTAAAGATAATACTCAAATTATTTAGGTAATTGCTCAAATTTGAAAGTTGATGGGATCAAGTTTCTTTAAGAACGCTAAAGAAAATTAGAAATATTTATAACCTCTTAGAAAGAATGAATGACTCTAAAGCTCACTTAGGTTATAAGTCTCCACTAAATTTTTTCAAGATTTCTAAGTCATTGCTACTCATCAATTTAGACTATCTATATGCAGTTGTGTGTATAGATGTGATCTGAGACCTAGCTTTCATGGAATAGATTAGAAAATGAGTAAAATGATGAATTAGTCATGTTGAGGTCCATTAATAAGCCAAAGTTATTATAGTGTAGGAATTGACCCGAAATTTGATTTTTTTTTTTTAAATCAAGGAAATCACCTAAAAACCTAAAAAAAGAAAGAAAAGAATTTACTAGAATTCTACACCCCCCAACCTGAAATAAACATTGTCCTCAATGTTTAAAAAGTAAGATGATGATAATGCATTGAGAAATTTGAAATTAATTAGGAGATGTATAAAAATTTACCATACAAAGTGAGATGGACAGGCCTCTGAAAAGGACTGATTAGTGAATTTATCTTGCAATTTAAAATTTTTTCATTTTATCACCAGGCAAGATAAATTTATCTTTAGGCTGCTTTTTATAACTAAAGACACTTGTAGGAGCTCGATTCAGCCTTTTTGGAAATGGAGCAAGGATGTCATATACCTCACTGGGTGTGATAAATTTGTCTCTTTTTCTAACATGTTTGAGCACTATCTCGACCTTTTTAGGACCAAATTTCTCAATTGTGTTACCACTATGAACAATGGTAATTGCCTTTGTTTGTTCCATGCTTGTAAGTGGAGAATTAATCTCACCTACCACATCTATATCATCAAGGTTTCCATTGGGTGGAATAGGACATGGCACTTGATCAATGGTATGAAGCATTTGAGACATCATATCCTTCAATTCAATCATGGAATATGTGTTCTCTTTTAATTAGGCTTGAATTTGAGCAATTTTCTTCTCCTGGTATTGCATGACTTGATGGAAATTATCCTCCACTCTCCTCTTATGTGGAGGAAGGTAAGGTCTGAGAGTGAGTGGTCCTTGTTTTTGGTGATGGGGTTGGTACTGGGCCTTGTGTGAGACAATAGCATTATGTTCATTTCTCAAATTGATAGTAGGATGATTACTCGAGTTGGGACTATATGTCTCTAAAGATGGGGAAAAATGTTGCTCATAAGAATGTGTTGGTTCATTGAGTGCATCCTAAAATGTAGGAGTGATAGGACATTCCTGAGTGGGGTGTGTATTACTTTCACAAGTATCACACACTTGTTCGACTTTCTTAGAGGAGAAATTTCCAATTTCCATGGCCTCTGTTAGAGCTAGGGATGCTATTTTCATATCATCCTTTTCAATCGTAGCATATATTTCTCCCCTGGTGGATGTGATGGTGGACTTAGGCTTGTTTGGGTAACCTACTTTTTCTGAATGAGCCCAAGTTTATGCACTCTCTGCTAGCCATTCCAAATACTCTTTTGCCTCTTTTAGTTGTTTATTTAAGAAATTTCCATTACACATAACTTCAACAAATTGGCGCACATTAGAATTAAGTCTTCCATACAAGAAGCTAATGATATGCCAAAGTTAATATCCATAATGTGGACATGTTGACAATAATTCTTTAAATCTTTCCCAACATTGATAAAAAGTTTCTTTATCCTTTTGGGTAAAATTCATTATGTTTTGGCGGAGAGCATTCATCTTATATATAGGAAAGAACTTATTTAAGAACTTCCTAGTCATTTCTTGCCATGTTTGTATGGAATCTACTAGCAGTGAATGAAACCACATCTTAGCTTTCTCCTTTAAAGACAAAGGGAAAAGTTTGAGTCTTACAATGTTTAATTCGATGTTTTGTGTATGTTGGATCGTGCACACTTCATCAAATTCGTTTAAATGATTGTAAGGACTTTCACTATCTAAGCCATAAAATTTTGGAAGTAATTGAATTACTCCTACCTTTATTTTACTCATACCAGCATTTGGAGGTAATTTTATACATGAAGGTATGCTGGTATAAATAGGCTATAAATATTCTATTAATGTATTTCTAGGAGAATTTTGGTTATTCCAATTATCATCCTGTGATCTATGTTGGTCCCGCTACCTATTATAATTCCTTTTGCTATTTCCATGTGGTTGAGAATGATTCCTCCATTGATGTATATTATCATTGAATAGAGGTGGAAGATCATTAGCATCAAAGAGAGGATTATGTGTCCATGAAGAAACATCTTGAGGTGATTCGTCATCATTTAAGAGGGAATTATTTCTCCATGGGAAAATATATTCTTTATTAATGCTAGGTAACTGATTATAATGACCATCTCTCTCTCTCTCTCTCTCTCTCTCTCTCTCTCTCTCTCTCTCTCTCTCTCTCTCTCTCTCTCTCTCTCTCTCTCTCTCTCTCTCTCTCTCTCAACTAATGCAACCTAAATGCTAATGATAGGACATAAAGATTCAAACACCCTTAAGGCTAGCAAGCAGACAATTTGGTTAACTTAGAATTGTGTGGGGGAGAAGCTTTTAGATTAGCCTTATTTAACGCTCCTCCTCTCTTTCTAACTTGTCCCACTGCTTACCAGTTAGATCCTACCTAACCAACCACTTCGCACCCTCCTCAGCTAGCCATAGGTAGTCTGAGTCATAGAATGTGCTGGCAAAGCTAGTCATTTAATAACCAGCGTAGTAGGTTAAATAGGGGCCACTGGAGTGGCAATAGGCCGCCTCCTTCCAAGAGGGTCCTATGACGTGTGGTGGGCCCTATAGGTCTCTTCTAATTAATTTTAAATTAAATTGAAAGGTTAGGATACGTGCTTGTGGTGATTATCTTAGGTGGGCCAAGAGGTGGTGACGAAATCCACCCTTGATCTTGTGGGGTCAGGTGCCCTTACTAATTAATTTTTCCATTCCATGGCAAATCAGTCAACATATAATCACCTTAAAGTAGTTAAACATGCCCTTAAAATGCAATAAAAAATAACAAACTAATGCAAACCCTAAAAAATGCAACATGTATTAAATGTATGCTATATTATTTTTATTCAAACAACCAATGCAATTTTAATTTATAATGCATAACATAAACTAAAAATTTTAGGAGTTTAGAAATTTCTCATAGTAGGATCCTGAAAAATGTCTTCTCGTATAAGGGTGGGACCATTTACATTCCACCTCCACTTCCAGGTTACGATGGCCCATCCTTGACTTGTATTATTACAACCTTTTAAATGAATTGTAAAAATAAAATAATTATATAAAATCCTCACTACAATTCATTCAAAAATAAATTGCAATTATCCTAATTAAACTCCTTGAATTTCTCCTTTTTTTTTTTCCAATTTTCCTACAAAATAAGAAATTATTAGTAAGTACAAAAAATTAGGAGAAATTAAATTTATGCACTAACAAAATTTTAAAATGTCACCTAAAATGTTAAAAAAATGCAACTCCTAAAATTTATGATTTTTTTTTAAATTTTTATTTTTTTTTTAGTTTTTAATTAAATTTCATGAAAACTTCATTACGAGTCATCAGCAACTGTGAAAAAACTAGCTGATGTTTTTCGCAAGTGCATGGCTATTGTAGTCTAGCTAGTGCAAGTCCGAGTCAATTCCATAGAGACTCGATTTAAAAATATTATAGTTTACATAAATTTTAATTATAATTTGACAAAAAGAACATTAAAATTGATTAGCCCTTGAATACACTATTCTAAATTTAAATGAAACTAAATACAACAACAATTCAAATGCAGCTTGCGTTATGCAACGAACAAGACCTCAAGTGCATAATTTAGGAGTTAATTAAAAGTAGGATAAAACAGGAATAATGAAAAACAGAGATAAGAATAAGACAAAATAAACTAAAAGACAGAAAAGGGATACATTTGGAATTAAAACAAGACAACTAAGACAAAAATGAAGTGCAACCTAAAATTATTAAAGTTTAAACAGTAAAACTATTCTTTAAATAGAATAAAGTACTGTTCATGAATAGTAACCAAAGTTACTGTTCATGAATAGTACCGACGAAGAAAGGTGCCAACAGAGCAATCGATGCATAGAAGAGGAATATGGGGAAGAAGAGAAGGAGAGGAAGAAGATGGGGGAGAGGGAGAAAATAGGGGAAAGCCTGGTTTGGGTTTTCTCCTGTGAAGAGGATGAGAAGGTTTTGGTCGTGGGTGCTGGTACGCAAAGGAAGAAGAGGGTAGAGGGGAGAAAAGGGGTTCTGGGCAGTGCTGGAAGATGGGTCATTCTGAACAGAGAAGAGGTGAGTTGGGGAGATGGGAAGGAGCAGACTCCAGTGTTGGAGAAGGGGTTGATGACTGGAGAAGCTAAGGGAGAGATCTACTGGCTAGCGTTGGAAGAGAGAGCAACTAAGGGGAAAGACAGAGTGGAAGAGAAAAGGAGGCACCAGTGATGGGGAGAAAGGGTAATGGGAAGAGAGATAGAGCAGAAAGCAGAGGAGAGGAGAGGTGAGAAATAGTGCAGCTGTAGGTTAGATTGAGAGAGAGGGAAGCAAGAGATGGGAAGAAGGAAGCAAGGAGCTAGTGTGGTGGTGCTAAGGGAGATGAGGGAGAGAAAAGAAAGGAGAAAAGTAGAGAGAGGAGGAAGAGCAGGGGTAAGAGCGGTGAAGATGAAGAGAGAAAGAGAGAGGTGGGAACAGTGTGAAGGAGGTGGGGCTGGTGATAAATGGGAGTGAGATGGAGAGTAGAGCTTGGGAGAGAGTGCTGCTCCAGGAGTTCTGGGTAGTGGAAGAATAGAGGAGATGGGCTGTGGCCACTGAGCAAAAGAGAGGTGGAGAGTGTGAGAGAGGGAATAGGAGAGGTGGGTGAGGAACAGTCCTCCCGCCTCTCCCCCATGAAGAGGAAAAGAGTGAAGAAGCCCCTCTGGTCAGTGGATGGGTTTCTCTTATAAGGGGGACCTGAAAAGGTTCCTTTTTGGGTTCCCCATGCTTGCCCATGCTAGTGTGCAATTTGCCTATGCGATGCCCATCAAGTCGCCCATGCTATCCTGTCTCCCATGCGATGCCCTTGCACCTATTGATGTACATGCATGCTAACATACTTCCATTGGAGCCTTGCTTTGTGATGTAGGTTCCATCAAATTAGGCCGATTTGAACCATCCAAAGTTAATCCGCAAAGTACAAAACTAACATAGAATCATCCATACCATTAATTACCTATTTAATTAACTTTAATTATCATCTAATCATTAAATTTTTAAATCAACGGTTGGATGATCACTTAAAGATAAAATCAATTTAAAATTACAAAATTAGTTAGTTGGATGATCTAATCAAATGCTAATTAAGGGTTATTTTAGGCAAAATTGAACACTTAGCATGGGCATTGTTGATTTCATGATTATAATCTCATGTACATTGTTTGAAAAGCATGTTTTGACTATGCATTGCATGTTTTCATCCATGGTATTTGAATGGAAAACCTAAGAACTACATCCCTGGTACACAGGTACCAAGTACTTGCATGATATAGTATTCTTGTGGATTTTATATGACAGGTAGATAGCCTGCAAGTATTGTTATGTTATATATATGGGATGGAGGCCTGGTGGATGCTATGCTATGTTAGTTATAAGGGTTTAGCCACCTGCTCTCTAAAACTTATGATATGAACACCATGCCCTTATCGAAGCAAAACATTGGGTGGTGGAAATTATGGGAAGGCCGCACAGTGACAGTCTGTCTCCCCATATATTCATGTCATGGATTGTGGTGAGATTGACATGATGATATTCTCGGCGCGAGTAATGGTTACCATTGTATATTCCTTGTATTGATTGGATAGATATATATGCCCAGTGTTGACTAGAAGGATATGGACCAGCTGCATCTTGAAGATTGTGGGCCTCGTATAGTTAGGGGATCGACCATTGATGATTACTTTCACTATTTCTATGTACTTACCTTAATTGATTTACAGTAATATTCTGATTATTTCTTGAGATTATAAACGTGTTTGCTTCTATGATTTATCAGTGGGTTGCTCATGATATTTACAAAAGAATGCTTTTAAGATAACTTTGCAATAACTTAAATTTATTTGAGTAGATAATGCAAATTTAATTATCTTATTTGGAACTGCACATACTTGACATGTTGATTTGATTTTAGAAAATTTAATAGATTGCATTCTAATTTTTCACTCCCATATCAAGTATAGCTTGCTAAGATATTGCAAATATTTGAAGGTTTATAAAATCTCATATTCAAACAAACAAGAGTATGAGGGTATAGATGAAGGATACATTAACACTATTATTGATCGACGTTACACACTTAGTGACATTTTGAATGTTATCCTTATTGAAATCTCAGATTTTATATACATGTACTTGGATATATAAGCTCTAGACATTTTATGTAATTACTACAAGGACTGCGAGTGAAAATGTTTTTCGACGTTTGATTTCCAATATTTTTTTTTTATCAAACTTAGAGCCCCACTTTTCAAAAATAAATATGAGAAAGTGTTATAAAAATCGGGTCCTCACAAGATAGAAGGAAGGGAGGTCTACAAAATCAAATGTGATGAGTGGAATGAAAGAAATTTCAGAAGTCATAACATATTTGATCTCATGAATCTGCAATAGATCAGAGGATGATTTACATAATCAAATCATCAATGGTGAGATTGGAAAAAAAAATTCTTTTTATTTTTATGTTGATTGTAGTTCTCTAGATTTCAAGACATGGTCGAGAGATCAGATTATGTGAGAAAACTTTTGATAACGCCAGGTTATGCTTTTAATTTGGTACATCCTCATTTATACTCTATTATGCTTGGCTAAATGACAACAAATTTGTAGAGAACATGATAAATGGAAAAATGAAGCAAGAACATTTGGTTCGCTAATAAAAGGATTTTTTTAATAAAATTTAAATGCTTGGAAAGAAAGCTAAAGGAATTGGGAGACACTAATTATGACTCATCATAGCAAATGAAAGACTCAGTGGAACTAGAACTAGAGGTGTTGCATGGAGAACAAAATGGGGCACTATCATAACATAAGAGAAATAGAGACTTTGAATTTTTAGAAGAGCTCAATCACATTGCAGTCAATGAGGACATCCCATAACAACAAAATTCAAGATGCATAGTGTGTGAAAGTAGGAAATGAGAATGTCAAATATACCATACCATATCATCTATTAGAAGAAATAGAAACATGAATCTAAGATTAAAGTTGGAAGCAGAATGATAGAAGGATTAGAACTTTATACAAGCTAAAATTTTACATTACTTAAGCATTTGTACACTAAGGAATATGTTCTAAGTTTGAAACCTAATGATGTTCCTATTTAAACTTTCACTACTGAGGAACTTGAAAAATAACTAATTCCATACTACTTGATGGTGCTTTGGGGCGTGATGACAAACTTTTTCTCCTTTGTCAAAGAATCTTGGGGTTTGCTTAAGGATGAAATGCTAATGTTGCTTCATGCATTTTATGATAAAAGCCTCATGAGAACCAAAATTGCCTTTGTTTGAATGAAAAAGTGATCCAAGAAGATCAAGAGCTAACATAGTGCCAACTATCACTAGTCAATCATTCTAAGCCACAAGCTGACATTAGTCACATTGCCTTGAGCCATAAATGGCATTGGACTATCTACTCTAAGAAGCAAAGTGGCACCAGTCAACTTTATCTTTGTGAATGGTATTGATCACTCTCATCCCTCTTGTATGGCATTGGTAGACCTCTAATCCATTGTGTAGTACCAATTTCTCTACTTAGAGCAATGAATTGGCACTGGATATATGAGAGCATCTAGTGCCTCTCTCTTTCATGAAGCTTTATCAACACCTGGCAAAAAAATTTAGATTTCAAGCAATTAAGAACTTCAAATCAAACCAAGTATGGAAAGCAATTAAACTAGCACTTTTTGTGCAAGATAAAAATCAAGATCTAAAGTACATAACTACTAGAAATAAACATAAACAATAATCCTCAAAGAAATTTATTAATTGAATGCCAAAGTACATCAAATATAGTGCTCATTACACATAAATTAGAACATGAAAAATATGCACTCTTTCCACACCTAAAACTTGATTCAATTCAAACATCCAACATATTCAATTTCCCTCAAACTAAACTAAGATGACATGTAAGTGAAACCCAAAAGAGTATACAAGAGAAAGGATGGCTGGAATAAATAGTTAAGGCAAAAAACGCCTAGAACTAATTCCAAATTCAAGCAAGAAAACATGAAATTCAAGAATGGAATTCAAGGATTCAAGCTACTTCCTCTCTTGGCTGTTACTACTAGAGAAGAAATCTTTGATAAATAAGCAAGAAAAACTAAGAAGATGGAATCAAAGATTCAAGGGAAAATACAAAAGCTCTATGGTGTAGAACTAAAGAAATAAATCAAGAATAATGAAGCAATGAAAACAAGGAATTGAAAGGAAAATACTAACCTGGAATTGAAGTGCAAAATGAAAGGAAAATGCTTAAGAATATAAAGGAAGAATAGTCCAAAAGAAGTCCAAATTTTCAAAAGATCCCAAGCAAGAGTGCTACTTTCTAGGTTTACTCACAAAACCTCTACTTGAAGAAAAATGTGGAATCCATGGGAATTTATAGAGTTTTTGGTTTTCACTTTGATGATGGATTAATTAAGAAGGGAAAGTGGAGGTTTCAATGAGGGTAAGTTAGGTGGAGAACTAGGTAAACAATTGAGGTCATAAGATGACATCATGGCTGGCTGCCGTGTATTTAGAAAGGGGGGAGGCGTCCTCCCTTAGGAAGGTGCCATATAGCTCCTTCCGTTCTAAATATATGGTATTTTTCTTATTAAAAAGAGAAAGAAAAATAGAAATAGAAATAAAAATAAAAATAGTAGGAAATATAGGGAAAGATCTAAGGTTTATGATTTGTTTTGACTTGAAGTAGATCTAGGGGTTTCCTAGTTAGGAAACCACTTAAAGTGCCAACTAAGCAAGGGGGGCATTAATTCTTTTGAAAGGCGCCCCCCTCCTTATGGAAAAAACATGGAAAACCTAATTGGGTGGAGAAGAAGATGGAAAGTGGAAAGTGGAAAGTGGGAATTCTCTTTTAATTTGTCCACCTATGCATGATCATCTTACCTTTTATAAATATCAATCAAAACCTTCTAATTTTCCCTTGAAAATCACACTTTCAGCATGTGATAATTGCTTGAATTATTCTTCCAGTAGTATCATACGATGTGGCTTGATGGCTCACTTTGATGGCTCATTCCTTGGTGACTTGAATGAAACTCCCTTGGCTTGAAAACTTGGATGGCTTGGCTTACTTAGGTTTCCTATTTAGATTAGGAAACCTCATGAACAGCTCTAGTTCTCATGCAAAGTGATGGTAATGCATGGCTTCTTAACATAGATCATTTTAATCGGCCTTGATGCTTCCCATTTCCTTCCTTTGCTTGCCCTAGGATAGTCATTGAAGCTTGATCTAGCTTTGAAATGATGCCATTATGGATTTTGACTTGATCTTTTGATCTTCATCTTCAATTCTCATCTCGATCAATGTTAACCTTTGGATTACCTTTTCAACACCTACAAAAGATGAAAAACCTAATTAAATCCTAGAAAATTATGAACATTCACATAATCACTTAAATTAGCTTCTGAATTTGTAAAATATATAACTTTTGAAGTATTGGGTCATAAATGTATGTGTTATCAAATTTTAGAAAAACCTTAGAAATAACACTATATTTTATGACATATAGGCTACTAATTGGGTACTTTTCATACAAAATTGGAACACTTATCACCATCATTAACTCTTAAAGACCAATCTTTATTGTTTGGACTAACTGTCTTTTCAAAAATTTGCTTTATCTCCCTATTTGACACTTCTACATCTACACTAGTCTGAGGATGATAAGGGGTAACAATCCTATGGATAATACCATATTTCTTCATTAAGTTCTCAAACACTATGGAAAAAGTGTGTTCTTTCATCACTAATTATGGCCCTCAGTGTACCAAAACATGCAAATATATTGTCTTCTAAGAACTTGGCCACCACCCTCTTGTCATTGGTCTTGCATGGTATGGCTTCCACTCATTTGGACAAATAGTCCAATTCCACAAGGATGTACATATAACCAAAAAATTTGGCAAAAAAGGTTCCTTAAAATCAATGTCCCAAACATTGAATGGCTCAATGATAAGAATGGGGTTTAAGGGCATTGAATTTCTTTTTCCTATGTTCCCTAACTGTTTACATCTAGAACACGCAATGAAGTAAGCATGTGATTCTCTAAAAATGGTGGCCAGTAAAAATCACACTGCAAAATCTTTGCAGCTATCTTTATAGAACTGAATTGGCCCTGGTATGCATGGTCATGACAAAAGAAAATGATTTTATGATATTTATTATTTGGTATGCATCTCCTAGTGACCTGATTAGGATAGTACTTAAATAATTTTGGAACATCCCATGTAAAGTGCTTGCCCTCAGCAAGGAATCTTTTTCTATCTTATTTTGTCCAATGACAAGGCATTTGACCTATGACAAGATAATGTACACTATCTACAGACCAAGGCAATTGGAAAATGTGCAACAATTATTCATTTGGAAAAGTTTATGTTATAATTCTCACTAGTAGTCTCCACAACTAATCTGGATAAGTGGTCTACTACAACATATTCAAAACCTTTCTTATCCAAAATTTTTAAATCAAACTCCTTTAGTAATAAGATCCATTGCATCAGCCTAGGTGTAACATCCTTCTTAGAAAGAAGGTACTTTAATACTGTATTATCCGAAAAGACAATGACTTTAGATCCTAGCAAATAAGATCTAAACTTATCCAAAGTCGTAGTGGAATAAATGAGTTGGGCATCATTGAGTGTCTTGCCATCATAATATATCACATGGGCTAGTTTGTCAATATGTTGCCCCAACACAGCCCTGGTCGTGTAGTCTAAAGCATCACATAGTATTTTAGATGGTGTACTCCAATATGGGTGTTGAATAATAGGAACAAAAGTTAGCTCAAACATTAGGCACTCAAATGCTTTCATACAATCATCATGAAAGTCAAAATTTACTTCCTTCATAAGTAAATTACATAGGGACTTAGCTATTTTATTGAAGTCCTTGATGAATCGTCTATAAAAACTAGCATTGCCTAAAATTGGGCAAATTTCCTTCACCATCCTTAGAGGAGGAACGTTAGATATTAAATCTACTTTGGCTTTATCTACTTCTATACCATTGTGTGATATGATTTGGCATAAAAAATTAATATTTTGAACCATAAAATGACACTATTTCCAGTTTAACACTAAATTCTTTTCCCGACAAATAGCAAGGATAAGTTTTAAATGGTGTAGGCATTCATCAAATGAAGAACTAAACACTAAAAAATCATCCATAAACACTTCTAAAAACCTCTACACCATATAAAAACTATGCTTAACATACACCCTTGAAAAGTAGTTAGAGCATTATAAAGTCAAAAAGGCATACGATGATAGGCAAAGGTCCTAAAAGGGCAGTTGAAAATAGTCTTCTCCTGGTCCTATGGTACTTCAAGGATTTGGTTATAGCCGAAGTAACCATTAAGAAAGCAATAATAACTATGACTGGCTAACCTTTCTAGCATCTGGTCTATGAATGGAAGCAAAAAGTGGTCTTTTCTTGTGACCGAGTTCAATTTTTAGTAATCTATGTAAACTCTCCACCTAGTGGTCATGCAAGTGGGGACTAACTCATTATCCTCATTTGGGATTACCGTGACTCTAGAATTCCTAGGGATAACCTAAACTAGCTTGACCCAAGTGCTTCAGATATTGGGTAGATGACACCATTATCCAAGAGTTTAAGGACTTCATCTCTCACTACCTCTTTCATATTAGGGTTTAGTCTCCTCTGTGTTTTCCTAGATGGTTTTGCATTTTATTTTAGGTGAATTCTATGCATACACACAACATGGCTATTCCTTTTAATATCCGTTATTGTCCAACTCAAGGCTGTCTTATGTTTGTTGAGAACATTAAGAAGTTTTCCTTCCTATTCTTTATCTAGATCTGAAGTTTTGATTATAGGCAAGGATTTTTCTAGTCCTAAGTATGAATATTTTAAATTTTTAGGAAGTGGCTTAAGAACCAAGGTGAGTGGTTTTTCTACTGATGGCACAAATACAGAATTAGAAGGAGGAGGAAGTTCCACTAAAGGTCCCCATTTGGAAGTATCTGTTATAGGTGTAGCATTTAAAAGATTATTTACCTCTTCAATGGATTTGTCTACATCAAAGTCATAGTTAACGTGTGCTAAACAAACCTCAAGTGGGTCTAAGATAGACGATGGTGTATCAACATCTTGAATTAGATCTTCAATTAAATTTACTACATAGGAATCTTCTAGGTCTAGATGTTGATGATAGACATTAAAAACATTGACCTTGACTTTCATATTTCCGAATGATAATTTCATCATACTATTTCTACAGTTGATGATGGCATTGGACATTGCCAAAAATGGATGTCCAAGAATCACTAAGATCTAACTACCAAGGATTAACACAAGCTAGGTATCCAGTAATGAAATCTACAGGAAAGTAAAACCAGTCCACCTATATTAGACCATCTTCAACCATACCACGTGGAATCTTCACTGATCTATCTACTAACTACAAGGTGGTATTGATTGGTTTAAGATCATTGAGCCTAAGTTACTCATAAACACAAAATGGCAACAAATTTATACTAGCCCCTAAATCTAGTAATGCCCCATCTATGACATGGTTTCCAATAACACAAGAGATGGTAGGACAACCTGGATCTCTGAACTTAGGAGGGGTCTGGTGCTAGATTAAAGAGCTCACCTACTCGGTGAGAAAGGCTTTCTTTTGCACATTAAGCTTGCACTTTTGTGTGCAGGACTCTTTAAGAAGTTTAGCATAAGAAGGAATGTCTTTAATAGCATTGAGTGATCGAATAATTATTTCAACATGCTTAAATACAAATATTATCTCATTGAAATTAGTTCCATTCTTTGCCTTGTTGATTAACTTAGGGAATGGGGCTTTAAGAACATAAGGCACCTCCACTATAGGCTCAGATGGAGTAGGAGGTTTCTGTATTTTCTTTTTCTCATGTGTTTTAGTTGGTTCATTCTCCTCAAAAAATTTCATAGTCAGTTTTACCTTGTTATCAACTTGACATCCATTCCTAAGGGTAGTTATGGACTTTGCTTACTCATGGGGTCTTTGGGTATATGAAATTGACCGTAATTCAAACTGGCCCTTAGGGTTTGGAATTAGTTGACTATGAAACTGACCCTTTCCTCTCTCATTCAAAGTAGCTAACAATTGGCTCATTTACATTTCTAATTTGGCAATGGCTTGAAACTTAACACTGTTGCTCTATCTACTCTTATTGATAGCCTTCCTACTTTCATCTTGGTAATTAAATTTTTCTCCATAAATGATTGCATAGTTTCCTTAAAAGTGGGCTTCTTTGGTTGTTGAGGAAGTTGAAAACCAAGTGGCCACTATGGAGCTCAAGTCCAAAGAAAGTTTTGTGGTGGGGGTTCATAGATGGACCTCCTTGGTAATTGTTCATAGACTACGACAAGTTAGGATGCCTAGACCATCCTAGATTATAGGTCTTAGAATAGGGATTATTGCTAGGGTTGTGATATGCATTCAGAGCATTTTCTTGTTCTAGAACAAATAGCACAAATCTCTTACGGAGGTTTAATGGATGCAGTAGCAGCCATTATAACATCTAGTTTGGCAATAATTGTCTAGAACATATTTTTCACCTTATTCATTCTTCCATCCGAGGAGTTGAGCTTATATGTCATATCTAAGGTCACTCATATTTCATACACGCCTCCTTTGTTTCGAGGCTGGGTATTTCTCTTTTTCCTATTGGAATAGTCCCATTGTTGGGAACTGTTAGCTAAAGTTTGAAAAAATTATGAGGCCTCTATTTCATTTTCAACATTAAGGTGCACTTGACAATGAACCATTGAGGTGTAAGTGCCTCATAAAAGTAGTGAACTTGCTGCAATTTTTCAAATCCATAATGAGCACACTTTTGCAGCAATTCGTTCCACCATTCCCAACACTCATAATATTGCTCTTCTTCTCTTTGCTGGAAGTTGATGATCTCTCTATGAAGGGCATTGGTCTTATGGAAGGGGAATAATTTGTTTAAAAACTTATTAAACAACTGGTCCAATGTAGCAATGGAACCGACCTCTAAAGAATTCAGCCATGATTTGGCCTTATCTTTCAATGAGAAAGGGAACAACCTAAGTCTAATATAATCATCCAAGATATTTTAGAATTTAAATGTAGCACAAATATCATGGAATTCCTTGATATGTAGGTATGGATTCTCTCTCTTTCGACCATAAAATGTTCGGAGTAATAGTATAACTCTAGGTTTAAGTTCAAAGTGGTCTGCATTGGTGGGTGGTAAGGTGATGCAAGATGGAGTATTTAATTAAAGTGGGCATAGAAATCTCTAATGGCCTTATGCTCAATTACTACTTGTGGGTCCGCCATGGGATTAGGAATTTGATTTCTCACCTCTTGCCTATGGGTACATTCAACCTCAGGATCTAATGGTACTAACTCGATGTTCTGAGATAGACAACCTTGCATGCACTAAGATGAAAACCTACCTAAATGATGCAACCTAATTCTAACTCTATATGATGCATAATCAACCACAATGGTTCATTGTCAAGATATTTTGATAATCTTTGTTAATCCGTATGGTGGTAGCTTTTAGACCTAGATCTAGATAGCTCTGCCTTTTATCCAAACTCAACTACTGCTTACTAGTTAGATTCTTCTCTCAAGTGGTTAATACAATTCTCATGGAAGGAAGTGTTTAGACCTCAACAATCGTTAATGAAAGGAATATGAAAACCATAATGCTCAAAAGCCACTAGAGTAACAATAGATCTCCTCTGTTAAAATGGTTCCTACGAGCTTCAATCCTTAATTCTCTTTCTACTTATTTTAAATTAAGATTTTAAGGGTTGGGATTGCGAACATACAAGGAGTTGATTTCTTTACCTATGTGTGATAAGGATTTGGTGATGAAATCCAATCATTATCTTATGAGGGTTCCTATGGGGCCCTTACTATCAATGTGTTCCATCCACTATAAAGCAATAAACGTGCAATGCAATTCAATGAAAGTGTGCTATCTAACAATTATTAAATAGCTGCAATATAATGCAACAACCCTAAATACGATGCAATAAGTATAATGAATGACCCTAATTTATATGAATAGAACTACTGACCAATATACAAAGTACACAAAATGCAACTACACTAAGAAAATAAAAGAGAGTGATAGAAGCTTACAGTAGGTTTTCTGATGAAAATCAAATGTGGGCCACCATCCCCAACACTTGTGCTATATTATTATACCCCATTTAAAATGAAATAAAGAATTGCAAATTACAATGGGGCCTTACTACAAGTTCACTAAAAAACCCTACTCTAATAAAGCAAGGATATCCTAATTAAGTTGATGAAGCTTTGGCCCACCGAATCATCATCGCTCCTTTTGCCAAATTCTCTTTGTACAAAACAAAGAAAGAAGGGTTAATTTTTTATGAATTAGAAAAATATGCAAATATGATGCAAAAACCTAATCTAATGCAACACAAATCTAAGATTAAAGATAAACAATCTAAACAAATATCTAACCACAAAACCATAGTGATTTCTCAGCAATAGTGCCAAAAATTTAGTGTAGCTTTAATATTACTCACAAGTACAAGAATCATTGCAGTAATTTTCCTGAAAGAGAGGTGATCCCATGAGGAATTCTACATATTTGGATATTGATTGAATTTTATATAGACTACTTAGACTAGCCGAAGAGAGATGGGTTTTGGTTAAACTAGGAATTTAAACAACATGGAATGGGAAACATGCATAATATTAGAAACATGAAGTAAAGGAAACTTTCTAAAAATAAAGGTTTTCAATGGTATTAGAAACTTTCAACTAATGCAAAACTAGAATGCATGAATCTAGGAAACTTAAACTCAGGAAACTTATTAAAACTGAACTTTCCCAAACTAACACTTCCCTAAACCTAAAATTAGAAACTTACTAAAAATAAAACTAAATAAAAAAATTTCTAAACTAAAATATGATGGAAACAACTAACTAACTAGTACTAAACTAAGACTAAATGATCAAATAATCAAAACTTAAAGATAATTTACCCAAGCCCCATGCGCATGAACTTTAGAGTTGTGTGCATAGTTTGTTGGGTGATTTGATGGCCAAAACACATGAAGTAAATGCTTGTTAACATGAAATCTAATCAAAGCACTAACTAAACAGCCTAAAAATATAAATTTATTCTTAAGGAATCAAGCAAATAAGGTATATGGAGTGCTGGAAATTATGCATGAATCTTGAAGTGAAAATTTCCAAAAATATGATGTATATGAAACTCAAATCAAGAAATACATGGAAAGGAAAGCAATTTTCATTGAAGATAACACACAAGAATTAAAGTCATTTATATGGAAATAAAATAGCAACAATGATCTTCAAATAATTCTATTCATTGACTTGAAATCACATCAAATTAGATGCACATATACATAGATGGAAAACTAAAAAATGTGCACTCTTCTTAAGAATAGAACTTGATACAACTCAATAATAAAACACATTCCAATGACCATAATCTAAACTATGATTTCATGCAAGTGAAACCCACAAGAGAAATTAAAAGACTAAAGGCATGAAAGATGGGAATGAATGAGCAAAATAATTCCAAAAATTAATTCTAAATCTAAGTGAAAAACAAGGAAAAGAAGGAGAGGAACAAAAAGATTCAAGCTACTATTTATCTTGGCTGTCACTACTGGAGAAGGAGTAAATTTGATAGTGAAAGATTAAGCAAGAAAAAAAAAAAAAAAAAAGATAGACGGAAGCAAAGATCAAAAGAAAAACACCTAGTTCTATGCATGTAGAAGTGAAGAAACAAAACTATGAAAAAATAAACTATGAAAGCAAGGAATGAAAGCAAGGAACTGAACTGAATTTTAAGTGCAAAAGTAAAGTAGAGACTTGAATAATTCAAAGAAAAGCTTCCAAAAGAAAGCTAAAGTCCAAAGCTCCAAAGATCCCCAACGTAATGTACCTCTTTCAAGGAGTTTAGAACAAATTCCTCTACTTGAAAATTGTGTGGAACTCATGGGATTTTATAGAGAATTTGGTTTCCAATTTGATGAGATCATATTCTAGGAAGAAAAGAGAGAATTAGAACTAGAACTTATAGGTAGGAAAGTTAGGTGGAGATTGGAGATAAGATAGAAAGTGAAGTGAGGTGGAATTGCTGGAAATTAGAAAGTGGCCAACTAAGGTAGGTTGGAGGCACCACTTTTTTAGGAGGTGCCTCTACCTTAAGGGAAATTCATTGTTTTCATGGGAGATTTTAGATGGAACATGGATAACCATTGGATGGGAATTGAAGGCTGGGTCATGGAGTGAAGATTGGAAAGTAAAAGGACAAGAGGTGATAAGATGAAACCCTAATAAGTGAGCAAAGTAGGAGATGCCATTTCTTAGGAAGTTGCATCTCCCTTCTTTGTGCTTGATGTGAAATTCAAAGATGATTGGTGGAGATAGATGGGAAGATGGGAAAGAATGTTGGTGGAGGACCCTTCTCTCATTGGTCCACATGTGCATGATCTTCTTACCATATACAAATCTTCTAATTATTCCTTGAAAATCTCATTTTTAATTATAGGTAATTGTTTGAAATAATGCTCTAATCATGTGACTCCAAGTGACATAGCTTGAATGACTCACTTTAATGGCTCCTTTGGCTTCAAAGCTTGGCTTACTTTTATGATAATTTTTAGGACTAATGCAACACAACAAAATGATTTTTTTGTGTGTGGACCTTTTGAGGCTCCGCCCATGAACCCTTGGTAGGGGCACACAATCCCCTACACCCTCAGTGAGCTAACTAAGTAGCTTGACCCTCAAAAAACTCCAAAACGTACAATATAGGCTATTGGATCATCTTCTCACTTCTTACAAAAGAGTAAAAACCCTAATCAAATCCTAGAAAATTGTGATGATTCATATACTTACTCTAGATTAGCTTATGAACTTGCTAAATATTGAATTATTAGGTCATAAATGCATGTGTTATAGAATTCTAGAAAAATCCTCAATAATTCCTATAATTTATAACACATTGACTACTAAGTTGGTACTTTTTATACAAAATTGAACACTTATGAACTAGTATCATGCATACTAGTTAGTGGAAAACATGAGGAAAACTCACCCATACTACTCAACATCATGTGTGTAAATAATGTAGGTAACCTCCCCCCTTTAGGCTCAACAGCATACGTGCAAATAGCGTACATAGCAAACTTGCCACTCTAGGCATCAATATCATGCATGAAAATGTCATTATTAATTAGGATAAATTCACCACTCTAGGCATCTATATCATGCATATAAATCACAAGGAACATGTAAGGAATCTTGGCCACTCTATGCCTAATTCCATCCACATGTACAATATCTAAGAATACAACATATCCAAGCCCAATCCAAGGCTCTAAAATGTGCACACATCTCATGCAATATGTGACAGGATCTTGGCCTTTCAAAGGCCCTATAATCAAGCACACTAACATATAGATACAAGGTGACACCTAACTCACTTTCACATCATAAAATGAGGAAAACTAGTCTAAATAGTTCCAAAAACTTAGAAAATTTGAAGGCTTTGTAGCCTAGAGTTACCTACCTAAAGAGCATTGATTCATCTATGTTTGGGTTTTGGGTGTGATTTTCACCCTCAAGTACCAGGCGCACCACTCCTCTTTCTTTCTCTTCCTCTCTTTCTATATTTTTCTTTCTCACTTCTTGTCCTCTCTCTCTCATGTGTGGTTGGCCTTATCTAGATGTCCAAGGCTATTTATAAGTTTTCCTATGTTTACAACTTGTTGCCTAATTCAAGCAAGTCCTAAATTTCCCTGATGTTCCCTGGGGATCTCCTTCCTAAGTCTCAAATTGCCTCATTCAGCTAGTTCACAAGTTTCTATCTCAACCAAACGATATCCAACTCATTAGATATTTTCTAATTCTCTCCAGTTGCAAATGTCCATTAGTTTCTAACTCTCATGGGAATCACATTAGTTGGTTTACAAATAAAATTATTACATGACATCCCAAGTCACATGCTAGATAATGATGTCTTTTGGGTCTCTTTCCTATTCTTCAAAACTCTAGTTTTACCTAGTTTCACTACATGATTTTTGTTCATTGATACCTTTCCATCTCATACTCCATTGATCTTAAGATTTCATCTCATCCATTTATCTCTCACTAGGTTCAAGATGTCTTTGTCATCTTATCTCAGCTACTCAATCTTGGTTAGAGAGATGGCGTCCCTTGCTATCTATTTCTCAATATTATCATTATCTTCTTCGATGGGATTTCCTTTAGCTCACACATCCCTATTACCTTGCATGGTTTGGGACTTCTCATATTGCATGCCCATCACATTAAATCCTAGCCCACCTAATGTCTTGGGCTTGTAGTTAGTTGGGTTCCTTAGTCTAAACTAGGAGACGTCCACTTGTCTTGAGCTTCTTAGCTCCTAGTGTCCACATCTTGATGGACTTAATCCTAGACCTCTCATCCATGGTGAGACACTTCCCATATGTTATTGACTCATCATAGAAATTATTAGGAATTATCTACTCACATATTAGGATAAAATCTCATTTTATTCATAATAAAAATGAGCACAAAATTTGAGATATTACATTTTGTGAGGGTCTTCAATTCCAATATGATTTGCGGAGATGATGGTTCTCTGTCAATGTTTGTCAATGAATACATGACCTTTCTCACAGTAGCAAAATTGAGTGAACTTATGAGGATTTTGTATATTAGAATCAAACTAAAAATTGGCTTGAAGAATGTATCCACTAGATATGTAATGTATTAGTTTGCAACTGGGAGAGAAGATGTCAATAAGATGAAGCTTATTCATGTGATTTCTTTTATGCTTGATGCCAGATTCTTCTACATGTGTGTGCAAAATTCTTTTCCCTGAAGTTGGAGATTAAAATTTTATAATTCTTCTCACACTTAGTCTCATTTATCACATTTGAAGGAACACGAGAAACAACTCTTCCCAACTAATCTTAGAACACATGTGAAAGTCAAGACGAGAAGACTTTGCTACTCTAGCATTAGAAGCCTTCTCTTCAAAACTTCTAATTAGGCTAGACATTCCCCATTATTTTGAAGATTCCATTATGTTTAAATGCTCAAATCATCAAGAAGTGAGTTACTTATACTAACTTATTATGTCTAAATCCAATCTCATAGTCCATGCGGAAAGAAAAAGAATTTCACCTTCTTCCTTTTGGGAAGAGAGAGTTAGGGAAATCCTATTGATTACTTCTCTCCCAGTGTCAAACAACAATATATAGGACAACCAGAGGAGGGAGAGTCAGAAAACACCACCTCTAATCTCCCACCAGCATAACCTGTTGTCCATCTTCCCTTGTGAGTAGGATTTCAGCCAACCCAACAGGGTTAGCATGTTTTCGTTTTTCTTTAGCCCTGATAAGGAGGCAGACACTGGGATCTTGAACCCCTTCCCCTTTGATCAACCCTCACAGGGATGCTGGAGCCAAGAATGCATTTGTTCCATGACTATGAAAAGGTTTTACTCAATTACACCTTGAAGCCACAATGAAAGATAATCCGTCGTTGTTGATAGCCCCATTCAACATCTCTCATAACATGTTCTAGCTGTTGAAAGATAAATCCACATGAGGTGTGTAATGCATAACTAAAAAATGCTAGTAACTATCTAAATGACTAAACTTATACCAGCTAATGCACTTTTAATTTTGATTCTAATGACATTGGAAAATTGATTTAAACTTTATTTTTTGATTTATGGTGGTGACACTTTATACCCTTTTTGTTTTGTTAATATTTTGAAGGGATGATTAATAGTTGGATGTTTAATTTTAATGGTTAGATTTGTGAATGATTGTTTATGTGGATGGATGAAAATTTCAATTTATGGATATCTATGTGGAAGAATGCTTATAGGAGCTATATAAATGTGTAGCAAATTGATACATAATTTTTCTTCGTTTACATGGCATAGTTGATGAATGTTTTAATCTTTTCTACCATGTATATTTTGTCTTTCCTTGAATACTTGAGTTAAGCATGGTGAAAGGGTGAGCTCCATTTTCCTTTTTACCCTATAATACTTTGAGGGGAGCTCCATTTTCTTTTTTACCCTATATTACTTTGAGGGGAGCTCTTCTCTTTACTTAGAATACTATTTTAAGGAATTGCTTAGTGAAAGGGAGAACACTATTTTAAAAACTAAGAAATTTTTTCATCATCCCCCTCTTCAAAGTTTAGGTTACTTCACCTTTTTTCTAATCTCAAAATGGTTGAGAGACTATGAATGCTAAAGCTTTGGTACTATGCTTACTTTGTTTATCATGTCTATTCCTCATCTTGATAACTTTTAAAATCTTTAATGCTTAATATTTTGTCATCATAAAAAATGAGGAGACTGTTAGCTCAAAGTTTCTATTTCAATAATAACAAAATATTACTTTGGTTTGATTTTAACTTTTTTCAAAGAGTGTTATTGCATGTCTTTGTTTAGAAATAAACAAGAATCAATTTGACAAAGTTTTTAGTTAAAAATGCTAAAGTTACATGAATTTAATAATGGAAATCTAGTCCATTAAATTGACTTAGCAGCAAATCCATACTCATTTGAAATGAAACATATAAGACATCTTTTTTATGGAAAATAGTAGACTATCTTGGAAGAGGAGTCAACTATTCTCAAGAGATAGTCCTAAGATTTGAAGATCATGATTTTGATCTATTTGCTTGAAAGAGGACTACAACTAAAATAGAAGAACTGAATACTTCACACAAGTTTGACTCATATGTAGAATATATCTAACGACTCTAGGAAGTGAGTCAACTATCTCATACGATTAAGTTTGGATGAGATTCACCAATCTACAATAGTTGACTATTTTAAATTGAGTTTGTTAAATGGCAAGAACAAAAGCCTACTTGAAAACATAGCCAACTAATTTAAGAATCTAGTTGAATATTGAATAAACCAAGTGGGTGCACATTTCTAGGTGAAAAAATAGTCTATTAAGAACAAAGACCTTGCAACTATCATATAACAATAAAAATAAGTAAGAAAAGATATTGAAAATAGGTGATTATATGGTATACAGGTGCCATTTGACCATTCAAATTTGAATTTCTGTTCCCTAAACAAATAAAAATGCTTTACAATGGTCAGAGATTGGTCTACAATAGGTATTTTTTGAAATGGGACTATATATATGACCCATTAGAAGAGAAAAACAAGTAAGAAAAGATATTGAAAATCAATGTTGATATAATAAACTATATTCAAGAAAGCTTTTTCAAGTTATGTGCTAATTCTTTCTATTCCTTTGTATTCCAAACTCTCTATCTATCTATTGTATTTATGTTTTACTATTCAAGAGAGAGATTTTTCTTCTTTATTTTGAATTTTTGAGAGAGTGGTGTAGCTCTCGTCTTAGAGAATATTCCAAGTGTACGTAAGAAGGTAGACATTCTGTTAATATTCTAATCCTTCATTTGTGAGCTTACACAGTGTCAATTGGTGTGTAAAATCTTACAAAAGGATTAATGAGACCTCAAGATGGGATAGCTTTGAAAGACTCAATGTTGGGAATACCTTGAGAAAGTAAAAGTAGACATCTTGGCTAACTGGCCAAACCACTAAAATCTCCTATGTGTAGTTCTCTTGTATGCTAAACTCTTTCAAATTTGTTTTTTATTGTGTTGAGTAGAACTTCTGAAAGTTTTTATAAATCATTTTTATAAACCAAGGGTATGAGGCTTTATGGTTGTGTCTTTTTCTTTTTTTTTCTTTGAAGAAAGAAAGAGGCTTTTATCATTATGATTGTTTGTTTGTTGGTGATGAATGTTGGTTATATTTGAGATTTACTTGTGCAAAGAGTTGGCTATTCTCTTCTTACTTATAGTTCCTAAACATGGTTCTATTCTCTTCTTACTTATAATTTGTTTAGAATCATTTAAGTAAACTATAAGCTACAAAATCTTAATTTTTTTAGTGAGACATATTTGTCTCATAATGGACCCCATTATTGCATGTTTCAAAACTTGCAGCTAACTTATAGTGTAATGGTACCTAATTTATCTAGAGTATGATAATCTTGTGTTGACCAGATTTTGCACAATCAAACAAGTGTTTCAGCTCAAAATCTTGTTTTCAATTAAGCTAACAAGACATGCCAATCCTATTTTGCCACAAATCAAGGTGACTTTGATTGATTTGACTAAATTTGATGCAAACTTTATATAAAAATTATAATATTAAATAATTTATGTTTGACCAAATCTTGTGAAACCCATGTGTACACCTAGAGAAACAACCTTTAACAAATCACTTTTTTGTGGCTCTTCTTGTATACCACCAAATCTAGCTATGTACTTCCTTGCATATTATGAAACATGTTTGTGGTTCCTCCTTGTACACCATTGAAAGAGAAACTACTTTGTGAACCTTTAAGTGAAGAAACCCATCTGTAGGCCTTTATCACATGGTATGTAAGGGAAAATCTATTTGGGCCCAATTTGACATGAAATATGTGGCCCACCCACTTTATAAGGAACTTGTTTGTGGCTACTTTGGCAGCTACACAGCATTTCATTTGCAATCTCAGCAATGTAATAACTATATACAATTACACTCAGCGAAACTTGTGTGAGCTAAATTTGACATAAACTTATAGCATTTAAATAGCTTGAACGTGGATAGCTTTGGGACTCTATTATGTAGATAGCATCTTATTTGAGGATTACTGTAAATGGCCTTTAAAGCTTATCGTATAAGTTGCTTCTTTTTTAAAGATAGTATTGATAGCTTCCAAGGCCCATGATGTGAATAGCCTCTAATTTGAAAACAGTGTTGATAACTTGTGACCCTATTATCCAAATAAATTCTTATTTAAAAAGTAGGCGGACATAAACTTCTAGAGTCACCATACAAGTAATTCTTTATTTAAAATTAAAAGTAGATAACTTCTTATTTAAAAATGAGTGGGATCCATCAAGCTAGCAACATCTAATGTGAAACTGGCAGTAGTGGATACAAATTTTTACATATTTGAAAATTGTGTGCATATTCATTTTTTATACTTAATCTCCATTTTCTTATACTCCGAACAAATTCCGTTGACATCCAAATCTTCTCCAAAAAAGCCAGCTAAGCTCAAATTGTTTTCACTAGTAAATAGCTACGCCAATACTCTTTAAGTACTTTTGTACACTCTTGTACTACCACTAAGCTGACAAAATAAAGAGAAAATCAGTCACACTTCATCCCCAATCAGAAGAACTCAATATCCATCAACTTCTATCAAATATTCCTGGGTTATAGGCACCCTGAGATTCACAAAGTGTGGAGTCAGACCTTGACAGCATAGAACATATGACCGATGATGCAATGGACAGCCACATTCGTTCTTCTCGATAGCGACTGGACGCTCTAGGGATGAAGTTATAAGCCACCACTTCGGAAGATCAGAATTAGGATGAGTCAAGGTAGGAACAAATTATCCTTTTGATAACATTATTGAATAGTATTTATACAATATAAGGCTTGCGGCTGGCATCATGTGTTGTAGGCGACGCTGTCACCTAATAACTTTTAATTACTGATTTAGAGGTAAGAGCCACATCAAACACCTCAGCTATCAATTGGCTAAAAATTTTCAACGGCTGTATCAAGCTTCATTCGACGACAGGTTAACCAACTTCCTAGTCGGTTTCAGCTGATAGTAGAGTACTATATCATTCGACGACAGGTTAACCAACTTCCTAGTCGGTTTCAGCTGATAGTAGAGTACTATATCCCTAAGGAAAATTATCAAATTGTAACACTTACGATCAGATCATTCATATGTCACAAAACAGAAATTATTTTTGCTAAAATGAATGTACCAGAAATGAGCATTTAAGAATCTGAGTAGCCGATGACAATGTTTCGAAAAACGAAGAAGAGGACGTGTGACTCTCTTAAAAGAGTCCTCGTTATGGCAAAAATAGTCCATTGTTTCCGAAAACTGCAACCAGCATCCGCAGTCGCAGCAAAATGGGAAAAGAAAGAGAGATGCATTATTAAGATGCAGTGGATTCCTTGAGATAAGCAATGAGATCTGCACGTTCTTGCGGCTTCTTCAGACCTGGGAAAACCATCTTCGTTCCAGGTATGTACTGCAAAACAAATGACACAAGCGAACAACAGGAAGTAAAGATGAGATGAGAATCCTTGAAATGCTAGCACTAAGTCACGTTGCTCCCGCATTCAGATCAGCAGGGGTGAGAGTTTAAAATTTCCTTGGGACTGTTGGCAAATAAACAGTAGTAGATTGGTTGCCAGACAAACAAACACATGTTTACGAGGCATGCTACTATTTTTTCGAAAAAATTTAAAACCAACCAGAAATTCTATGCTCTATCAGATACCAGAATAGTTATTAGTACCCAAATATGTTGGGGGTCCAAACTTCAACCCCTGCGCCTAGTCATGACGACATTTGACCTGTTACTTCTGTGCCCAAGACTCTTTGACGATAAGTCCTTTGACTAATTAAGTTTTACAGGCCTCCCTCAACCCAACCTCCATTTACCCCTCAACCCAACCACCATTTACTTGACCTCTGCTAATCTTAGGATGACGCTATGTGGGCTAGGCAAGTATATTATGGCAGTGAGAAGTACTCTTGCAAATGTACACAATGATTCATCAAGTTAATCAAAATGACTCACACACATCTAAACGATGCAAGTCAGAAACCATTAAAGAGAGAACTCTAATTGAAACCAGCTATTTTTTGACACAAACTATTGGAATTTCTATTTTATAACACCCCCTACAAGTAGGATGGGAATTCTCTTAGAACATGATATAGAAGATAAATAAGTAGGATGGGAATTCCCTTAGAACATGGCAGATACTGAAGCAGTTTGGCTACCTATTCTAGAAGGGCAGTCATTTCTATCAACATTGAAGATAAATAAGGATAAAGAAGAATTAACAGCTGTAAAATAATGGATAAATAAGTGATCCCAGTCAAAGAAGAAGAGAAATGAGGAAGTTTTATAGGAGTATTGCAAGTAAAAAAAGAAGAGCAATGAGGTTTAACCCCTGGATGTGTTGAGATATGAATGTTTAGCTCCACTTGAGTGGAATGTCTATGGAGGTATGGCTGAAGTAGTTGTATCAGCTTAGGTCACTAATGCCAAACTTATTCAAGTCTTATACTAAATCAGAAACAGAATGAAAAAAAAAAAATGTGATGAACATAAATATGGACAGGCTTAATTCATTGATTTGCTCAAAGGAGAATCACAAATTTCTTTGTTCTCAGATTCGAGGAAAGATTCCTTAAAATCCATCCAGGATTCACTTTAGGATTTAACCAAGAAATCAGAACAAGGTTCAACACCATCTTTATCATTTTTTCCTACATACAAAAGGCAGAATACCAATTTGAATGTTGACATTTCTAGTGCATTGAATGGGAAGTTTGATGTATGGAATGACAATGTCAACATATCACATTGCACCAGAAACAAAGACATATATGGGGATGCATAAGGTACGATCACTGTATTGTCTAGCAGGCACCTTAACCTCCAATATGTACCATCTGGTACTCACTGTTATACTAAGCAGTGTATCCTAATAATGGTAAGCCTACAGTAAAAACCTCGATATATCCCCAACAACAGTGCAAAAGACCAGACAACAGTGGTCCTCTCACTGTAGAGAGCAAGTCAACATGCAGAAACATGTCACTTCCCACATCAATTTTCCTAGGGACAAGTTCATGTTTAAATTTGTATCAGTCATTTGCACCATAGTTCCAAATATGAACTTAAGAAAGGATGCCTACATTAATGTTAGTATATAAAGAACAGATTGAGGATGAAGCATGTCCAATGCCTATAATCTTGTCACAGGTGAGCTCATAAAACAGATAAAATTCCACAAGTGATAGAGAATTAAGTTTACATACCTTCTTGGGGTTTAGCAAGTAGTCATACAATGTTTTCTCTTCCCAGATAACAGCCATGTTCTTGTTGGCAGCAGAGTACGAGTAACCAGGAGTTGTGCCCGACTGCCTTCCAAACAGACCATTCAAGTTAGGTCCTGCAAATACAAAAAATTCCAGTTCAAAACATGAGAGTCACCATAAAGTTCTTAAATCCATTCAGATACAAATAGTTTCATCTCTATATGTTATCTGTAAAGTCCAGAATAACATATAGATAGGAGACAAATAATATTACAATTTTGAAGCTGCATGGATTTAGCTGACTAACTATGAGCCTGAAATCATATAATACATGAACAATCACAGTTACAAAATATTCCACAAATGACCAACCCTTACAAAGAAAGCAACATGGTGCAGACGGTGGGTGCATAAAATTTACCCCCTATTCAAAGCTCAACTGATTTCTTCTTCCTTTCCCTTTTAAGTTCACACTATAGGATTTCATGCTGGAGCAAGATTGAGGCCAGTTGCTTCTCTTGTAAGCACAATAGATCAAAGTGATTCTTATGTTCTCCATAGTCTCAGCCAACTTCACCATGAAGTCGATTTACACCAAACTGTGTGTCATCCACACAGTTATTAGGGCATTTGGCCTGAAAAAGAGTTAGAATTGGGCAAAGTGCGACTGAATCTGAAGTTTGAACAGTGTTCATTTACCCCTTCTAGAAATTAGTCGGCAGCTGTATCCTGGTCTGGCATGTATAAATATGGATAGCTGTGGGCTAACAGTCTTATCCATGACCACAAGTGTAGTATGTAGATGTTCACTGCACCTATAAGATGATGCTAGTCCCTTTATCATGAAGTGGTCTTGCAATACCTCCAAGATGCTTCTTGATCAAATGTTCCACATCACCTCAGGGAACAAAAGCTAAAGAATTGGATTTTCAAGAGTTTAATCTCACTAAATGGATGCCCACTCCAGATTAGACCATGTCTAGTGATAATCTACAGGACCAACATAATCATATCTGCATATACATGTCCCATGGAGGACTTGAGATTTATTGAATGCCCCAAAATATACTGGCATGCAGTGGGATCTATTGTTAAGGACATGAGCCAAGGCCATTATATAGCATTGCTGATGAATCCAAATAAGCATACAGTGACTTCCTCAACAGTAAAAGATACACATTGAATGTCAGAATTATATTTATACTTGAATAATTTTTGTACTGCAAGAACCAATTTGAGTTCAGAAGTGTATTAATGATCATAGGAAGTTCCATCTTGTTCTTTTGAATTATTTTATGTGAAGAAGACTAGAGAATATTATGGAAACTAAAGCATACTCCAAAAACCCGGTTGATCAATTCAAAACTTATCGCTTACATTCAACCATCATTTTTTTTTCCCAACATTACATGAAACGTTGGCAAATCACATACATGTTAGCATCTAGACCAAGGTATCTAGAGATCAAGATCTAGAAACTATTCCATCAATAAGACTGTTTATCAAATCTGATGCACAAAGAAACCGACGGTGAAAATGAAACATAATAATTCATTAAGTATCCATGTTCTGGACAATAATTCATAATAAAGCAACATCAAATAAAAACCATGAATGAATCAGATCATGCTGCTTCAAGACGATTTAGCAAGCTAAGCTGTACGCACATGGCGAAGAAGCACATAGAAATACTAGAAAGTAGACACGATAAGACACAGCAGATCAAAACACACACAAAAATGGTCAAAATCGCAAGAAACAGAGATCAAAGACACAAAATTTGAAAGATCACAAGAATTATATCACCAAATGATGACCAGTGGGGATAAACATAAAGCGAAAAAGAGAATCCTAAGAGAAACTGCCTTATCTGAAAAACAGACGATTTAACAATACGACAATACAGACCAAGGGAAAGAAACAAGAGGAGATAACGAGAAGTATCACCAAAAGAAAAAGTAAATAACTAAAAACATTGACAAAATGCTGATCTCAGAACAGAAATCAGAAAACAAACATGAAATAAATGAGACCAAATGAAGGAACCTCTACTTGTTCAAATTCTTCACAGAACATCACCAAATCTCAATAAAGATAATAGAAACATGTACCTTGTTTGTGCCCCGCTCCTTTCTCAACCGTGTGGCACTGAGCGCACTTTGTTTTGAAGATCTTCTCTCCGGCTTTCGAATTGCCCGGTGGAGCTTCTGTGAACGATGCCATGGAAATGTTACAAGAATTTGGATTACGGTTTTCTTCTTGGCCTCTTTCTCTTTCTCCTTCTCTCCTAGGGTTTTTGGGAACTCTCAATGGCAAATATTAGGAACTCCCTAAGCTTTACAAACGTTCGCGTGGCTTCGGCAGGTCACTTGTGTCAAATGACGTAAATGCCCTTCAATCACTTTCTGACTATCGGCGCTGTAGAGGGCAAAGGTTGTTTTGGTCTGTTGAAAAGGGTACCTTTCCAACAAGAAACGGGAAGCGAAGTGAACCTTCTAGACGGCGGTTGAAAGCGCCGTTTGGGTAGTCCCACGCGTTATGTTTCAAGTGGGAAGCATAAACTTTGATGAAAGACGACTGAATTTTAAAATACTTGTCTCACGTCGACATTACAAACCGTTGATCTAGGGGCCTATTACAAGTGGGGCCGTTGCGTTGATCCGAAGATCCTACCCCTTTTCTAAGATTTCTTCTGGCATAGTTAGTGTGGCAAAACAAAACGGATTGAAATTCATGGATATCCATTTATTCATTTCAAATTCGGAAATTAAATTGATCGAAACATTGGTTCATTTAATCCACAAGCACTAATATGTCCGCAAAGATCCATTCAAAACAGCAATATTTAATATATATATATATATATATATATATATATATATATATATATAAACTTAACTTTGAACTTTCCATTTTTGGGGTTCCTTCCTCCAAAGTATTGTCCTAGGTGTTCCTCTTTCTCTCGCTCCATGAATTAAGTTATGCAAACGGGTCTTATTATGGTTACATGATAGGCATCCTAAAAAGTAGTCAGTGGATATAATTTTATTTAATTTTTGTATAATTCAAACCATCTAAATAAGCTCACCTCAAATGTCTTGGATACTAAAATTTTTATCTAAGAGACATCTCTAAGTACTTCAATTTTTTAACATTTTGAAGTAAAAAAAGTACCATTTTCTATATCTAGAAGCTTTTCCTTGTTTCGCTGACTTTTTAGCTTCATGTGACACATTGAGTTTTTTAAACACAAATATGTGTGTGTGTGTGTGTGTGTGTGTGTGTGTGTGTGTGTAATAAAATAGTTGACATCCCTTGTAACATCTTGAATTTTTATAACACTTTTTCGAAAAAAAATCTTTTATAATTGTAAGGCCCTGAGTTTGAAATACTATTTAGAAAACAAAAAACAAAAAATATTTCTTATGAGAAAACTTTTAAAAATCCCAAGTGTCATTTAAAAATAATAATAATAGGATTTTCACATAAATGAGCTCTATATTTCTACAAAAAAATTGGCAAAGTTTCCCCTATTTTTTGGACTAACGCATTTTACGCATGCGAATGTAATGTCCCTAGTAAACACAGCTTAAATTAAATAAATAATAAAGGAGACTCTGTCTCCATCCATTCACATGAACATACAATATTTAAATGTATATAAATATCAAGTTTTAATTGAACTGAAGGAGTTCAAAATCAATATCAATCTAGTCACAACCACGCAACTATTATATCCAATTTACATATCCACATGTCCATGAAACCAAAGTCATAACACATCAAAAGTATTACCCCAGTTCACAAAATTATCAACTATATTGCACACCTGTTTGATATACCTTTTATATCCTTTTCTTGAGGTTTCTAGCACAGTCTTCTACTCCTCTGTTTTACTTCTTCAAACCTAAGACATTGTAAATAATTCACAATGTCTCAATAAGCTTGTGCTTATGTAAGTAGTTTTATTATTGAATAGAAGGTTTATCTAATTTTAAATCTAAAATAAGTTCATAATCACACATTATGTAGTTCTGTAAAATATGATGCATAATGAGTAGCATAATAAAATCACAATTATACTTTGCAAATCAATGTTGTGCCAAACCATTTTAGTTTATCAATGTCAATATCCATGCATGTTATTTCAAAGAAAATAATAACCTTTACAAGGCACATCACAAGATATGAATAGTCACTACAACTCATGTCATGCACCATCTCATAAATACACTCCTCCAAACTAGATAATGAGTCATTGTAAAAAATCAATGGACGAAGAGCATTTAAATCATGAAATGCTTAAATAACATCAATGCATCTCAATAAGCATATATAAATGCCACCAAAATCTCCTCGAGGTCTTACTAGTGTAAAACCTCTCGAAATCCAGCTATTTGCCTTTGGTTATGAGTACTCATTATAAACCTAAATTCTCATGGTGCTGTACCTCTCACACTATCGTGCTACATACATATGAGTCTCAAATCTTGAAAATAATGGACCCCCCTATGCAATAGACAAGACTACGTCAAATTTGAAGTACCTGTCGATATTAGAACGAGTAACGAATCACTTTGTGTGCATGAGAGACATGGCGTGCATGCCATGACTTGCCTATGATGTTATCATAACCTAATTCGACCTATTGTGGCTAGGTATCAAATATATAGAGTTACGAAGGGGCATGACCAGTCATCAACCCTCCTAGCATAGTGTCCATTGAGTAGCCATATTGTGACACCCCGATTTTTCTAAAACCATTTTTTTCATATATAGTAAGAATAATAATAATAATAATAATAATAATTAATAAAATACTCGGGATCCCTGAAAGAGGAAAAAACAGTATTTAATATAATTACAATAATCACTTAAAAGAAATGCCAAAAAAAACCCTTGAGGATCATCCAATCCACAGTAACCATTTAAACCAATATGATACAATACATAGCATGCTCAAATAGAAGGCCAAAAACCTAAAGAAAGACTAGTCATGAGAAGAGATATCAATAATAGCGAACATAAAGAAATCCCAAGGTGTGAAGCCTTGGTCGATGAGGGCGGGCCAAGAGGGCTGGCAGGCTTCTAAGCAAGGTGAGGGACTGAGAGTTAGTCCCACATCTCTAGGTGGAAAGTTACTGGGCTGTTGATAAGAGTGCTGAGGACTTCCCTTGCAACGAGGCCTTTTCCCCCCGGGGGGAAGAACAAAATCGTGGGTGGGTTGGGTGATATGGGCCCCAGTCTGTTGACACGGACAATATCATTGCAAGGTGTGGGCCCTCGGGCTGTTACAGTGGTATCAGAGCCAGACCCCGACCCGGTGTGGGTGGCTAGCCGCACGTGGGCGCTCGCGTGTGGTAAGACACGTAGGGACGCGTGTCCCCTAAGGGGGAGAGGTTGTGAAGCCTTGGCCGATGAGGGTGGGCCAAGAGGGCTGGCAGGCTTCTAGGCTAGGTGAGGGACTGAGAGTTAGTCCCACATCACTAGGGGGAAAGTTAATGGGCTGTTGATAAAAGTGCTGAGGACTTCCCTTGCAACGAGGCATTTTCCCCCTAGGGGGAAGAACAAAATCGTGGGTAGGCTAGGTGATATGGGCCCTAGTCTGGTGACACGAATAATATCATTGCAAGGTGTGGGCCCTCAGGTTGTTACACAAGGTTCCATCCATCAATCACCACATCCAACTCTAACACGTAGGTCTATGTACATAATACATGTGAGAATCATGTCCAATCTTGTCATCATAATACAAGTGCAATTATAAAGCCCAAAAGAAGTCCAATGACAAGTAAAAGGAAGCATAGATCTAATCAATCTTTGGTGTAGTATATGGTCCTTGCGGTCTCCTCTTTATTGCTATTCCACCTACTTGCCTTTACTACTATCATGCTCCAAATCTAAGGCATTGCAAACCACAGCAATGCCTCAGCAAGCTATTGCTTGTACAGGTGATCACATTTAATATCGAATAAAAACATAAATGACGTGCCATAAAGATTTCAAAGTCATGATAGATTTCATGGAGTCAAACATTCACATAATAAGTCAAATCATCAAGTATCTAGAAATAAAAGATACATGAATAATCAAATGTCTGTTGTAAAAGCAATGACAGTTGAAAGCATGATCTGTACATAAATGTAAATATATCATAACAAAACATCATAGCATGCAAGACATGAAAAATGCATGCTTATGCATTTGCCACAGTCAAATACAGTCAATTTTTTTATCTTAAAACATGGATGCAAGTCATGAGTAACAGGGTGTGCAAACCCAATCGTGACCCACAAGTGTTCCACTATACCACACTAAGTCATTCACTACTCTAATTGTGTCTTCATTATTTATCTTAATCTTTATCCATTTACTTGGTATTCCTAAATCACCAAGATTATGTTAACCTAAGTGATGATCCCTCTGATTTGGTAGTTAATCCTAGATTAACAGTTCAGATTGTCTGATTAATCCTTAATCAAGCTAATCCCAGTCTAGATATTGATTTTTATAACATCTAGATGATTATTTGTCAACTTTGATCATCACTCTAAGTTATGATTTGTCAATTTATTGTCCCTTGATCATTAGAGAACTAGTTCCTTTCATGTTGTTAAGTTTGAAAACGATCCAACCGTTAGACCTTTCTTTATTACTTAAATCTACATTAAATCATCAATTCTAGTCTTTTTCATCATAATCAGTCTAATCTCTATGTTTATTTAGGAATCTAAGTGCTTTTCCATGATGGTATGTCGATCTGATGTTCAAATCATTCTCTAATCAGTCAATCCTAAGGCCCATGATTTGATCGACAGTTAAGATCACTTTTCATGGTGAATATTTGAAAAATGTCCATCAATTTCACTAAAGCATCACCTAACTAATGTATTCATTTAATTTCTAAGGCCTTATCATCAATTAATTGAGTTGATTTAGGTTATTGGATAATATTTTGTGATTTGATCTAATTAAAAGTGGTCAAATCAAGGTTTTTATATTAAATTTAGATCTGCGTCGTTGAGACAAATCCAACAAATGTATCGAATCATGATTTGGACCTCTGTATCCCCCATAATTGATATATTAAGGTTTTAGATCCATTTTAACAACCCAAATAATTCTAGGTTGAAAATAAAAAGAAATTTGGCATCACCAGGATGCTCGCATGCATGACGCGCACTCAGGACGAGTCCCCACATGTGTCTCCATCGCCAGGATTCAAGCAGTGGGTTCTGGTCACCATGACACACGAGCATCCTATCGCTGCCCAAAATGATGGGCGCATCGTTCGCATGGGTGGAGTCACACCTTGTGCGTGCGTCAATGCTATGCGTCTCCAACTTGTGTCCTAAATGCATGGCCCATCAGGAACGACTCACCCTTGATGTTTGTTCTTTTTCGGCTTGATCTATGGTCCAGATCTTGCTATTTTTTCTCTATTTTTCTCCTCCTTTGGGTTTGGGGGGGGGGGGTCTAGGAAATTATAAACGGCTCAGATCATCCATCTGATCCCTCCATCGATGTGAAATTAGCAGGAAACAATGGGCTCCAGATTACTGAAAAATCTCACCATTGGAGAAGACAACTGGATTCCAGTCATCGCTAGTGATGCATATAGTGGTGAAATCTCACGATTTTTATGCCACTTTGTTTGAAATTTCATGAATTTGTGTTTTATGATGTTTTCATTCACTGATTTTGCCTAAATCTAGGGTTTTTAGCCAGATTTATTGAAAATAGGAAATTTTCCCTCTTTTACATTTTTTTATTATTACTTTTTCAATGTCAATGCTAATATGATTCCCATGAAACCAAAGGGGTTTTGTTCGTGGTTTAGTGATGAACAAGATGAATGGTCCAGATCATCAATCTGGCACCATTACATAGACTATTTTTGGTAATAACAGTAGGTCCAGTTTTATGTCACTAGAAAACGACTACCCCATGGCCATTTCCAGTGTTTGGGGAACGGCAAACTAGAAAAACACGTAAGGGAAGGGAAGATCGATGGCCTACCTTATTTGATCACACTTGAAGCTTGACTTCCCGTTCTCGTAGGAGGGAGCGGCATCACCATCATCAGCTATCCATTGGTCGCTGTCACCATCAGAGGTGCAATGCTGATCGAGGCTAGCGGAAACGATGAGTGTTAATGGGAAATCAATGCTGAGGGGGCTCATTTAAAGCCTACCCATAAATATATTTTTATTTAATTTAATTTAATTTGTTTTTCATTAAATGCAGGTACGATTACCAGCATTAATTGCTGGTAATCACCTCCATACCCCCATTATGTCTGCCTGCTTGTGGGTTTCAGTGCCTGCTCTATGGGCCCCCACATGTAAAATTACTATTTTACCCCTCTTTAATTAATTTATCAAGTACCTTAATTAAAATAATTAGAAGATTTTCATATGGTCTCCAATTTTAGAGTTCTTGGTGCCGTTTGACTCCATTTTTCGCGTATATTCTAAATATTGAGGTTTCAATACATGATTCTACTCGTAAAAATTTCAAATTCCTGGAAGTTTAATTTCCACAAAATTCCAAAATTCTTGTAATTAGGCATGTATAAATTTTTCCAAAATGGGGTATATTACACATATGGCCTCCATAACTTAATAATAACTAGCATTATCACATGTAGATATAATTGACAAAACCATGAAAATCTATGCACTAGTGAAATTATGCAAATCAAATCTCATGGTACGGTACAGCCATGTAAAAGCAACCCTCACAAGGGTTGAGTCTGAGGATTTATCACTCCTCATCATTTCATAAATCACAAACTTCATGAAATTTCAAATGCATTTTCATGTACAAGTTTTCAATTTAAATATAAACCTACATGCCATTCCAAACAGATAGGTTGCATGAAATGCAAGTATACTCAATATATAAATCAAAAATCTCAAAAATAACATGTTTAACTATTTTCAAACATGATAGAATAGTCAAAAATAGTTTTCATGTTTTACAAAAGTATATTGATGTTAAAACTACCTATCTCTTAGGCAAAATTCTCAGTTTGGTCATGTCCCTTCTTCAACTCAACTTACTGGTCAACCTGTCAATATTTCAGATTTTCTTGTCAATGTTGAATGTAAGTTAATAATTACAAAAGAGTCTTTCAATCATGATCTAGCAGTCTAGATCATCTGTTAATTATAAAACCATTATATTTTAGTAATCCATCATTAATCGACCACTAAAATCGCATGATATCAACCATTTAGGCTATTTATTTGCATTTTCAACCATGATTCGCCAATCCAACTTCCATCAAGTCATAGATTACTAAATATGTGCCATTGTTTATCAATCAACAATTCAAATTTGTAATTCCATGTCCCAACTATTTGGTAGTGATGTTATCTTCAATTCTCAACTCATTACACCATCAGATTTTCTAGAATTTTGACCTTAACTATCTGAACAGACAGTTGAGATCTTACCTCGAGAGTGTATCTGCATGCTTTTTCTCCTCTCCTCTTCGATGAGCTAGATTGATCACCTTTTTCCCTATGAGGTCTTTGAGTTCGTCTCACACTATCTCCTCTTTGATCGTTGGTCAAAAGCTACATGGATCGCCCAATAGGCTCAGGTCTTTTGGCCCTCTCCTTGAGTTGGAGAGAATGATTGGTCCGGATCGTTGATCTAAGCAGTAATATTCTCTAACAGTGACTGCAACTCTGACAACGCCCCAACCCCTATTTTTCTTCCTCATTGGTGTGACAAGCTTCTTCGGCACGATATTCCTCTTCCCCCTCACTCTTTCTTCTTCCCCTTCTTCCTCTTCCTCTTCTCCTTCTCCTTCTCCTTCTCTTCTTTCTTCTTCTTCTTCTCCCTCATCGGGTTTTTCTTTCCTTCTGTCGACTCAAGAATAGACCTAACAGTATGTTCTTCAATTCGCTTAAGTGGGAGGGGTGGCATTATCAAACTGAAGCCTCCTTTTACATAGAAGTCTCTCTCTTTTTTTTCCCTAAAATGATTCACACCTTCAAAAGGTCATAACTTCCTCATATGAACTCTAATTTTAGTGTTCTTAATGTCAGTGGATTCATTTTCTCAAGTACAATCCAAAGTTGAAGGTTTCAAGGTTCCATTAGGTATCTTCCAAAAGGTCAATTTTATGAAAGTTTAAACACGAAATTTTCTAATTATCATTTTATCAAATTAATTCAGAATCATTTGAAATGGAATTTTAAAGTTGAGACTATTACATTCCTGATTTAATTTTTTATTTTTAAAATTAAAAAAATAGTTTTTCACATGACAACATACTTTCCAAATCCATGGGTTCATACAACCCATAAAAACACCAAAATATCCTTGACTATATGGCAAGTATCAAGGTCTCATATTATGAAATAACTAAACTGATTATTTGAAACTCTGTTTGACATGTAAGATAACAATAATAAAAGGCTAAGAAACGATACAGTCCCAGGTCTATCCATCATGACTCTCTCATCCAATAATGATCATATGTCCACAAGGTCCAAGGTACTTGAAAAGTAACAAATGTGCATAATAGCATACATCCCATTTACATTCTCAAAATTTAAGTTCTGACACTACTTACATCTAGGTAATATCCTTTGAGATGCTGGAAATCTTTACCGCCCTTACTTGTCCTCCACATGTTTGCCCTTCTAACTTTCTTGCTCTATATCTGAGGCATTGCAAAACATCGCAATGCCTTAGCAAGCTATTGTTTGTGTAAGTACATAGACACTTAATATTTAACTTCAAACAAATGCGTGTGATGCATAATCTAATTAACAAAATCTCGAGGATGTAAATAGCAACTTTCACATGTGAATATAACAAGAGTAAACATTAGTGAGATAGATCATGAAAACACATGAAATAAGTAATGTAACATGCAATAGTACAAAGCATCAAGTCTCATGAACATGTCAATATAAAGCATATAAAACTCAAGAATATCTCAAATAAACACGCATGACATCAATGAGGAGCAACCTAGAGTGTAGGTCCCACAACTGTACCACACACTCGTATCTCCTATCTTGAGTACTCATGCCACTCCATACGTTGTTACACTATGGGTACAAAGGGATATATGAATCCTAGTACGCTCACAATGCAGCATGAAAAATAAACAACTACATGGACCACCATGTTGTAGTAGTAACTACTCCAGTGTCTGCTAGCTACCACTCCCTATCGACACTAGAACGAGAGATTAAGTGTCCATCGCGCATGAGGAAGGATTGGACTTATAGTATGGGTTACCCATGATACCACTCCCTATGAATTTGCCCTTCTATGGGGTGGGTGTCTATCATCTCACAAGATCATATGGTAGGTGGCCAACCCTACATCCCTCCCAACACACCATCCACTAGTTGAAACAATTTCCGAAAATATCCAAAATCATTAAAATAGTCCAATATCACGAAATCAAGAGATAGGAGAAAGTCTTTGATGCACAAAACACATGAACACCTATGACTTGCCATCCTAGCACACTGCCCCTATCACGGGGTCAATCACTCAAGGACTAGCCACTAAGCCTCCTTAGTGGATCCACGGATAAATATAAGCTAAAAAACAAATCATCCAATCATCTCAATATACAATAAAATCATACATCTATGGAAACATGTAGATCAAGGTGATCACGCATATATGAAAGGTGTACATGTTGAATAATAATCTAGATAGGGTCATGGCGTAACAATAAGTATGCATCATAATTACTAATAAATATGAAATCCCTATGATGATAAACCATGATTTTTATAAAAAATTATATCAATATTAAATGTCATTACCTACCTCAATGAGGGTGAAATCCTCTTGAATATGTAACCTCTCTAATTTGTATAGTCTAGTACACCTATCAGGTCACACATACTACACATCATCACTTACTACTCTATGTTTATCGTTTTTGGCCTATATGACTTTAGATCCACCTTAATTTAAGTGATTTTGCATTCATTTATTACTAATTATAAACACCATCTCTTTATATTTTGCATGGTCTTCAATCATTGCCATCAATCAAAGATTGACAGTCCAAATCTCTTGGTTTTCCTCTATCCACATTGATATGTGTCTCATAACTAGCCCTTGCTCCATTTCAATAGCAAATCTATCAATCTGATAGTTAGATCTGGTCTTGATCAGTTAGATCAATGGTTCTAGTCACTTCCAAGGTCTAATCTTATTAAATTTATGTTTTTAGGATGATCTAATTGATAATCAGCTTAATTATCCATTTTATGGTCCAACCAATCTTGATAGTACAAAATCCCTAGTTTTCCTATGGTCTATATGTTCCTCACTAGCTCCTACTAAGATCTCAAGGTCATGTCCTACTCAAATCAGTGAGATCCAGGATGCCCCTGGGTGGGTCACGAACACAATGACACATCTGTGTCTTGTGCTTTCGCGAATGATGCACGTAGCACTTGTGTACGGGGGAGTGAGCTAGGTGCACATGTTCCTATGGCGCTTTTAACTATGCATCTTTGTTACTAAGACCAATGGGATGGTGAGACTATACAATCATGACCATCTGATCACCCTCCCTCTAGATTTGCATCTTGGGTTCAAGGTTTGGTGCAGCCCAGGACTCGGTGTAGGCCAATGTCGGAGTTGACTAGATGATGAGAGAGAGAGAGAGAGAGAGAGAGAGAGAGAGAGAGAGAGAGAGAGAGAGAGAGAGAGAGAGAGAGAGAGAGAGAGAGAGAGAGAGAGAGAGAGAGAGAGAGAGAGAGAGAGAGAGAGAGTGAATGCAAGGGGAGAGGAGAAATAAATGCTTGAGGCTGCATTTATAGCGAGTATTTAATTTTTTATGTAACAATTACTTGTCATTAATGAGGCAATCATTATGTTAAATTCTGTGAAGTTTTAAATGTAGCATATATTGTTTGCTTGCTCTTGACCCACGTGTCACATTTGGTGGGCCCAATTATCATTTTATCCTTCTATTAATTTTAATTGAATACTTTAATTAAAATAATTACAAACTTTTCTTATGAACTTTGATTTTAGCGTTCATAGTGTCATTGGATTCTATTTTTTGAGTACAATCCAAATATTGATATTTCAACCCTTGATTTGGCCTCCCCAAAAATCTAATTCCTTGAAATTCAAGTTTTCATTTAATGGAATCCTCCATTTATATTTTACAGATAAAATTATACAAATTAGAGGTATTACATTCTTCCCCCGTTACAAGAAATTTTGTCCTCAAAATTTTAGTACGTACTTAAACAAACAGCTTGGGGTGTGTCCGTCCCATCTCCTCCTTGGTCTCCCATGTGGCCTTTTGCATGGAATTATGGTGCCAGAGGACCTTGACAAGTGGGATGGTCTTAGTCTTCTACTCTTGAACCTTATAATCTAAGATTCTACTGCTCTCTCATCGAGTATTAAATCAAGCCTCAACTCTACCGGTGTCTGTTGAGTACATGAGAGGAGTCTGGTACATATCTCCTCAGAATCGATACATGAAAGACATCATGAATATCTACAAGCTATATCGGCAAGGCTAACTGGTACACCATGGCTCTAACCCTTCTTAAGATCTCGGAAGGGCCAATGAACCTAGGACTGAGCTTCCCCTTACTTCCAAACCTCATCACTCCTTTTATAGCAAAGACTTTTAGGAATGCATGGTCTCCAACTGCAAACTTCACATCCTTCTGCCTTTTGTTGGCATAAATCTTATAATGACTGTGAGCAGCCAAAAGTTGCTTCCAGATTGTATGGAATTTCTCTACACATGGTTCTACTAACTCTAACTTCATGAGGTGCCTTTTTCCCACATCACTCTAACATAGGGGTGACCAACATAGCCTACCATACAGTGCCTCATAAGGGTCCATGCCAATGCTCGCATGGTTTGGAAACTCTACAAGTGATAGATGCTCATCTCAACTACCCTTCTCATCAATGGCACAAGCCCTCAGCATGCCCTATATAGTCTAAATAGTCCTATCATCTAACCGTCTATCTGGGGGTGAAAGGTGGTGCCAAGCCTCATCATTGACCCCAAAGCATCTTGAACGCTCTGCCCGTACTTCGAGGTAAATCTACTCTCTTGGTCAGAGATAATAGTCAAGGGGATCCTATGTAAGCTCACCATCTCCTTAACATAAAGCCTTGTTAAGCTATCTGCTATCTGACTCTATCTAATGGGAAGGAAGTGGGCAAATTTCGTTGACCTATCAATAATCCAAATCATGTCATGTTAGCTTGTAGTCTTTAGGAGATTGGATATAAAATTAGTAGTAATATGGTTCCACTTCTACTCTAGAAGGTCTAGAGTTTGAATCAACCCTTAAGGCCTTTGATATTCAGCTTTAACCTGCTGATAGGTCAACACCATGCTAGACATTTTGCAATATCTCTCTTCATTCCATTCCACCAAAAGTGATGTCTCAAATCCTAATACATCTTTCTACCTCTAGGATGAATAACAAATTATGACTGGTAAGCATCCTGAAGTAGCTCACATCTCAACTCACCAATAGTTGGCATCGCCAATCTTCCCTAGATCCGAATACCACCACCCTACCCTCTGGTGAATCTGCCTTATCTATCAAAGCCTATGTCTCTACATCCTCACATGTGCCTATAAGATTCTGTTAATGAATCTTGATCTAATAGATAAATTAGCGACCACTGCCCTTCACTTATACTCAAGGCATTTGCTACCATGTATGCCTTCCCAAGGTGATAATGAATGGTGAAATCGAAGTCCTTGAGATATTCCATCCACCTACATTATCTCATATTCAAGTCACTCTAAGTAAAGAAGTACTTGAAGCTTTTATGATCTATGAACACGCCATTTCTCTCCACATAGGTAACATCACCGCAACTTGAGTGCAAACACCTCCGTTGTTAACTCTAGGTCATGAGTGGGGCAATTCACCTCATGTGTCTTTAATTGCTTAGACGCATTGGTTATTACCCTACCATATTGCATCAGTACTGCTCCCAATACCTTACTAGAGGCATCACAATAAACTACAAAACCATCAAATCCTGAGGGCAATGTCAGTACTGATGGGAATTAAGTCTCCTCTTAAGCTCCTAAAAGCTCTCCTCACATGCATCGTTGTAGATAAATTAGGTGTCCTTCCTAGTCATGATAGTCAGAGGTAATGCAATCCTCGAGCATTCCTTAATAAATCTATGGTAATGAACTACTAAATCGAGAAAGCTATGAATCTCAATTAGTGTCTTAGTTCTCTCACAATTTAGCACTACCTCCACTTTAGCTAGGTCTATAACTACTCTGTCCTTCAATATAACATGGCCAAGGAAGTACACTTGCTCCAACAAAGTCACACTTAATTAACTTAACAAATAAGAGGGGTTGGCATAAGGTATCTAGCATAATATGTGGATGCTCCCTATGGGCCTCTCTATTGGTGAGTAGGTCAATATATCATCTATAAAGACAATAACAAACTTATCCAAGTAAGCTCGAAAGCCTCAGTTCATTAGGTTCATAAATACCAATGGCACGTTGGTCAAACTAGAAGGCATCACCAAGAACTTGTAGTGACTATAACGAGTCCTAAAAGATATCTTGGAGATGTCCTCCTCCTTAATCCTCAGTTGGTGGTAGCTTAACCTCATATCTATCTTAGAGAATACCTGCGCCAACTAGAGCTGATCAAATAGATCATCAATACGAGGCAAAGGATATTAGTTTTTCACTATAACACTATTCAACAAATGATATTCTATACATAAACGTAGTGATCCATCCTTCTTCTTCATGAGGAGGACTGGTGCTCTCCAAGGAGACTCATTAGGTTTGATGAAACCCTTATCAAGTAGCTCCTATAACTGGGACTTGAACTTTCTCAGCTCAGTTGGGGCCATCCTATATGGAGCCTTGGAGATGGGCATTGTACCTAACACCAAGTCAAGAGTGAAGTCAATCTCCCTACACAATGGTAATCTTAGAAGCTCCTCAAGAAAGACACCTGGGAACTCTCGCACAATGTCAATGTCCTTAATCTGGGGTGGCTCACTATGCTCCACTGTTATGCAAGCAAGGAAGACTAAGTACCCTTTGGAAAAATACATAGCTACCTTCATGGAAGAGATAATACAAGAACCAATGATGCTCTTCATGTACTGGAATGAGGTCATTGACTGCTTAGATACACTAAAGATGACCATCTTCTTGCGACAATCCACTATTGTTCAATAAGTAGCTAGCCAATCCATTCCCAAGATGATGTCATAGTTAACCATATTAAGTAAGATAATATCAATGTCCATCCTTATGCCTGATATCTCCACAGGTACCCCTTGAAGGTACTCACTAGTCCTGAATGACTCTCTTGCTGGTGTCATGATGTCTAATCTGAAAGCCAACTTACAAGTAGGCATGTCTAAGCAACATGCAAATACACATGAAATAAAGGAATGAGTGGATCCTGAGTCAAAGAGGACCCTATCATGCCCATTTAAAAATGAGAAAAGTACCTTCCACTACCTGGTTTGAGGCCTGTGCCTAACCTAACATGATAGTAGAGACTCATCATTGGCTATGTGGCACTGCCTCTACCTTACTTCCAGCATCTGTCTGTTTATCCCTTGATCCCATGAGACAATCTTTGAGAAAATACCCTAATTCCCCACAACAAAAGCATCTAAAGGGTTGCCTCTATGATGGCGACTATTATTGCTACTCTCTATTGACTCTAGGACATTGCCGTCTGGGATGCCTACCTCTACCTCTACATCTAGTTCATCTCTTTCTATATATATCCTTTCCCTACTTACTCAGATAGTATTGACTCAGTGCCACTTTGTGATTGTATCGATGAAAAGGCATCTTGCATTGTTGGACTAGCTCGAACTGCCCCTATTCCTGAGAAAGTATCTCTCTAACATCAAGGTCATATCTATTGCCTCTATCATCGAGGGGGGTAGTTGGTGCAGCTTTAAAATTACTCATAAGTGCACGAATCAATGTAATATTTTCGTGCAAGCGAGGTTGATCCCACAAGGAATCTCGCAAATTTGCAATGGATTGGATTCTATTTAGATCAATTAACTTCAGCCAAAGTGTGACGACCCAGGTTTTTATAACACTTTTTTATCGAAAACCATTTTTGGAAAATCCAATAGCAGTAAAAAAATCTTTTTCTTTTAAATTCATTCCTAAATATTTTGAAACAGTCGAGCATGGAGGATGTGGTGTCTGGTCTTGCGCTATAGGAGACACACGATTTCAGATAGGTCTGGTTGTGAGCAGAGTGGGCCCTATGATTTTTGTTTTAGTATCACCATACATGGTGCATTGAGATGGTCTTAGACGAGTACTTGTGACCAATCGCTTAATGTGTTCATCGAATATACCCCTGTGCAAATGATTTATGCATGAATACGTAAGTTTATCTAAAATGATTGCATGATTTTATTACCTGAAAAACCTTTCTTAAATTTATACATGTTGCATGCCGTGTTTTCAAATTAGTAGTATCAGATCACCACTTGAGTATGTTAAATACTCAACCAAATACATTATGTTTACAAATTAGCTCTAGCAAGATTAGAAGAAGCATCAAGAAATGTTAACGTTACAATCAAGTGAGTGAAGATAAAGACAAGTATGAATCTGAGTATATGACTTATCCTTTGGACATGTATATATAACTAGTATAGTTGGAGTGTGAATTGTGACTGGCTAGATCTGGGATGCATATACGTTCGTCTTAGTTTTAAAAATTATTTTGTTCTCTTGGAAGTAAATGACACTTGAGATTTTCAAAATGAATTTAAAATAATAATAATAATAATTTGTTTCATTACATTGTTTTTATAAAAGTTTTTTCAAATAGGGATTAATCCCACTTTAGGAATTAGTTTTGCATTTAAAAATGCATATGAAAACCTAGGTCATCACAAAAATTGAATCTCTTCCTTTCCCCACAGTATCCTCTACTACCACTGTCCCAAAATCTTCCTTTTTCCTTGCCTTTTGTGGCAGTTTGCATCTTTTGTTGTTCATCCTGGGAAATGGGAGCCATATCCATTGCCTTAGCAACACTAGTAGGTTATGTCATGAGAACCTTACCCCTCGATCCAGGGTTTAACGCCTCTACAAACATTCAGGTTGCTTTTTCCTCTGTAGTGCACACATTTACCACCATCCTTCTGAACTGAGTAAACTTACCTTCAAACTCGAGAAAAGTCATGCTCCCTTGTTTGAATTCTAAAAATTCTTGCTGTTTCTTTTCCTTAATGTGGGGAGGGAAATACTTGTTGTTGAAGGCATTCTTAAATTCTTCCAAAGAAACATCACCTCTGTCCTCAAAAAATGTTCTACTTGTAGACGACCACCAAAAAGAAGCTGATCATGTCAAGACAAATGTTGCCACCTTTACCTTTTAGTCATTTGGAATATTCATGGCCTCAAATACCTTCTCTATCTCATGTATCCACTATTCCATAGTTTCTGGCTCATCATTGCCAGTAAATGCAAGTGCAATCTTCTTAAATCTCTTCAACAAGTTATCCACCTTATTCTGATTCCCACCTAAACTTCCCTCACCCATGGTAGGCACAGATGAGGTTTGAGGTTGTGCTTGGGGCTGTTGCTGCTACTATTGGTGCTTTTGTAACTGTTGTTGCGGCTGTAGTTGCATCTGTTGCTATTTCTATATTAGCTAATTGAGGTTTTGCATCATGTTGGCCATGAAGTCCGTCATCTGACACCCTTGGCCAGATGACTTAGCATAGGGGTTTGTTGTCCTCTAACTCATCCTCTTACGTGTTCATCACAAGATCCTTTCATGAGTTACTCCCAAACTCATCAATTATAACATTTTACTTTTGAGATTGCTTAAGACTTTACTCAATGTGACTGGCTGTGAGTGGACTAAACCTGGTCTTTGACCAACTGTGACGATTCGGGTTTTTATAACACTTTTTAAATATAAGAGACATTTATATAGCAAGTTCAATCTCTATTAAAAATCATTTTGGAAAATTAGATAACAGAAAAAAGGTCTTTTTTTTGTAAATTCATTCTTAAAAGCTCAAGTGTCATTTTTATTTTCTCGAAAAGGATTCTCAGTGAAATGAGCCCTACATTTCTACCAAAAATTTGGTAGAGTTTCTTCTATTTTTCGGACATATGACATTTAACACATGTCATTGCAAAGTACTTGATAAACATTCATTCACATTTTTAAAACATAATTAGAGACTGTCTCCTTTTCATACATTTAACATAATAAAGACAATATACTTACACAAAATAAATACCTAGAACCTCCACATCACAACCCAGTCACGTAAGTTATCAAAACTCCAATAATTACATACAATATAGTCTCTTTCTCTTTTCAGGTACAATAACTTCGAACACCAACCAATTCTTACCTTTCCTTGTCAAAAGCTTCTGTAGGCACACTCCTATCAGTAAACAGCTCCTATCACTTGGGAATCCTTTGTTATGAGATATTGTAAACAAGTACAATATCTCATCAAGCTTGCGCTTGTGGAGGTGGAATAAGATGCAATTATACATAAACAAAATCATGATTTTACTATATAGATCAATTTTCCATGCTGTATTATTCAAACTACAATTCATTCATAATTTAACTTAAAATAATTCAACATTTATCAAAATCATGAATTCATGTTACAAATAAAGAAATATAGATGTATCAGTACTAACACACATTCTTTGAAATGAAAAGTATGTAATCACATGTCAAACTCACAAGTCATTTACATTTCTTGGTACGAGTGTTCATTACCTAATACCAATCTTCACACTTATAAGCTATTTCACATTACGAGCCATCTTATATTACCTGATATCAGTCTTCGCTCTTATGAACCATTTCACATTATCTAGTATCAGTCTTAGCTCTTACAAGCCATTTCACATTACTTGGTATCAATCTTTGTTCTTACAAGCCATTTCACATTACCTTATATCAATCTTCGCTCTTACGAACCATTTGACATTACTTCGTATTAGGCTTCCCTCTTACGAGCCATTTCACATTACCTAGTATTAGACTTTGCTCTTACGAGTCATTTCACATTACTAGGTATCAATATTTGCTCTTACTAGCCATTTCACATTACCTGATATTAGTCTTCTTAATCATGATTCAATTTTAGCATACTCATTCATCTCATCTTTCGCATAAACTGAAGAGACTTATTTAGTGATTGAAATTCATATATATATATATATATATATATATACATATATAGCGAAAATCCTAGCAAATCTTAATTCTACCTACCTCAAATGGAGATCTTTAGGTTCACTGACACAAATAATTTATTTAGTTCGAGCTCCCGATCAGTCAGACCTTTGTAACAATATAAACACACGTTCAAATATACAAATTTGGGATTTCTCTTAGCTTCTCTAGCATGGAAGTTTTCTCTAAGTTAGTTCTTGACACTATTCAGCACAAGGCAAGGTGACAGTGCTTATTACTGTATTGAGAGTATTTCACTAGCTATTGGTTAATTGCCAATTTAATGATCAATGGTTATTGGATTTCCAAACCACATAGTTGGTCCTAGATTGGCTATCTATCACTCTTCTTAAGTGACTTCAAGTTACTTTCGCTATTTAGTGGCCTTAAACTCTTAATCCCTAACCATATCAAATCTTGGTTTGGAATTAGATATTATTTCCATAATGCAATCCTCAATGCCTCTTATAGTTGTATTCCTACATCTAATTAGTATTAGAAACATCACGCATAGTTCATATCACCCATTTCTTTTCAACTTTTTTGTCAATTTGAGGGTTGGAAAACATATTGGTAGGGTCTGATCATCTATCAGATGTTTACTTGTACTATTTACACAGTGACTGATTGGACAGTTGTGATTGTCCAATCATATTGAGCCATCATCATCCATTTCAGTCAAATCTATGACATATCTAGTGAATGTTTGCCTATTTCTAGATGTTGATTGGGAAACCAATGGTTGGATGATCCTAAAATCATAGATTTAGCATGAAATAGCACAAATCTAACAAGAAAACCTAAATCATAAAATGAGTTTCATCAATTTTACCTCCTGCATGAGTCACCATGTTTCCCCCCACTAAAATGAGTTGGATTGACTCTGATCCATTGAGAAACATACAAACTTTGTCGTGCATTGATTTCCCTTTCAATTCGCAGTCCAACAAAGCATAGATCGTCCTAAAACCTTGGGACTTTGGTTCATGCTCGTGCGCTGAGAAGATCAATCAGCTCAAATCCACGATCCAAGCCATTGTCTTCTCTCGCGGCACCTACAAATCCGACACCCAAAAACCTTAACGTCCCTCTTCTTCTTCTGCATGGGTGGGATTTTCGATGCATAGATCCCAGCTCCCACTCTCTCTCTCTTGTCTCTTGTCTCCTTTCTCCTCTCCTTCTCTTCTCTTCTTCTCCCCCATTTTCTCCTTCATTGGCCTTTCTTTTTTTGTTTGTCAAGTTTGGGAGTAACAGACCCAGCATTTGTTTCAAGTCCGTTTAAGTTTGGGGGGGGGGGGGGGGGGGGAGGTGCCAGTATCAAATTTGGCCCACTCATTTAAGCGTCTAATTTTATTTTTTTTAACTTAATGTTTGGAGTGTCATAACTTCTTCATTTGGACTCCGATTTTGATGTTCTTAATGTCATTGGAATCATTTTTTTGAGTACTACTCAAATTTTGAGGTTATATAATCAATTTTAACACAATAGAATTAGTACTAAAAGAATTAAAAATGTGGACTATTACACAAAGAGACAGAGATGTGATAAAACTAAGAATTTAAAACAACTAAGAAGGAAACATGCATGGAATTAGAAACTAGGATTAAAAGAAACTTTCTAAAAACTAAAGCTAAGTAATTAGAATGGAAACTTACCTAACTAACATGCAACTAACAAAAGAAACTAATGCTATATTATAATGAATCAAATTAAGAAACTTAAACTAAAGGAAACTACCAAAAATGACACTTTCCCAAACTAGAATTAGAAACTTTCTCAAAATACAACTTTCTAAAACCAAGTCAGGAAACTTTTTAAAACTAAATTAACATGCAAAAATAAGTAACCAATGAGATCTAACTAACTTATGAAAGGAAACTGGCAACATGCATGTGAATGAAAACTACCATTAAAAATGCTTTCTAAATTTAACACTTTCTAAATCCTAAAATTCCCTAAAGATGGAACTTCCTAAAATTCAAAAGGAAACTTTCTAAACCCAAAAAAATATGAAAAAAACTAAATTAACTATTTCTTAACAAGATCTAATAACCAAATTAACCAAATATTAATGATGAAAGGGACTTAGTACCTTGCACATGTTTCTAAAGTGACTGATCATGCAAAATAGGGTTTCCATCTTTCAAAAATAACTATAAAAAGGCATTTGAAAAACTTGGCTCATCATAGGTGCCTCCCTCCTTAATGTAAATTTTGTGTAACCCTAGGATGGAGGGTGGATTAAGGGTGGGAAATGGATTAAGAATGTAGAGTTTCTCTCTTGATGGGTCTCTTAATGCATGATCATCTTACCTTTTGCATTAATCTTATAAAATTACTTAAAAATCAAACTTTTAACATAGGAAAGTTGTTTAAATTGATGAACCAATCGTGTGACTCTCTGTGAAACTCTTCCTTGGCTTGACAGTTCATTCCTTGGTGGCTTAAGTGGCTTCATGGATTGGGTTCAATGCTTGAGTAGCTCATATGGCTTATCACCCTTTTTCATAGCTTTAATGGTTAAGTGGTTTGAATGGCTTCCATGCAAAGGTAGTCTAAATGCATGGATTTTTGCATGGATCATTTTAATCATGCTTTGTTTCTTCCAATTTCTTTTGAGGGATCCACCCATGCACTCCTAGGCAGGGGCACATTGCTCCCTATAACCCTCGGTGAGTTAACCACGTAGCTCAACCTATAAAAAACCCTGTGAAGGGTAATATAGGTCATTGGATCATCGTCTCACTTCCTACACAGAGTAAAAAAACCTTAATTAAATCCTAAAAAATTATGATGATTCATATACTAACTCTAGATTAGCTTCTGAACATGTAAAATATCAAACTTTTGAATCATTAAATCAGAAATGCATATGTTACAAAATTTCGGCTAAAAACCTTAATTTAGCACTAAGTTATAACACATGGACAACTAATTTGGCTACTTTTTATATAAAATTGAATGCTTATTAGTTATGTAATAATCACCTAGTTCTTCAATCCAAGTCTCAAGCCATTGACAAATCTATCAGCTACCTCCTTATCCACGACAAAGGCGTTAGGGGCAAACCTTCTCAATCGTGTAAATATGCTCAAATACTATTGAACTATCAAATCTCGTTGCTCCAAGGTAGCAAACTCCCTCTGCATTGCCTACCGTGCTTGGGGAAAACGGCATTAATGATCAAAGGCCTTCTTATAAGGCCTCTCATGTAAGAATCCTTATGGTGGAGGAACCCGTCCTCTCAAAAGTCTGCCACCAAAAACTTGCCTCACCTTTTAGTAAGTAGGTGGCTATTTGCACCTGATCCTCAACGAGGACTTTCATAGCAATGAATTGTCATCTCAACTTCAAATGGCCATCTCTTGACCTCCTCTATATCACCTTCCCCATGAAAATGTGGTACCATTCTCTAAAATCTTTCTAGCATCTTATCAGTTCTACTAGAATTCCCCTAAGCATCGCCTTTTGTGGCTCTAACTGTGACGACTTGGGTTTTTATAACACATTTTATAATACATTTTGTAAAGACAAGGCCCTTAGTAGTAAAAAATTTTTGCAAAACAAAGAAGCAAAAATTCTTTTCTTTAAAATTTGTTTGTTTTGTAAAACCCAAGTCACCACTTCATTCATAACATAAGTAGAGTTTTCTACAAGATAAAATTCCATTGAAAGAATATACTTTTATTAAACTTCAGGATCCATCCAGTGGTTCACAGTACATAGCCCATTGTATCCTTACACTACTTGTCCAAATACACAATCCAATTTACAAAGTTCTAAATACAATACAAGCTCTCAATACAATACTAGCTCTCAATACAATGTTTCAAGGGATATAGCTTGATTACTTATTCTTCAATAGTTCTTCAAGTCTTGAGCTCTTAAGTCTCCTTCTCTATATCTGAGATATTGTAAACATTCAAACATTTATAATATCTCAGCAAGCTATGCTTGGTAGGGGATAAAAATGTAAGTTATTGACAGTATAATCTCAATATTCAATTATCCCATTATTCATTCTATCATAAACACATTCATAGACCACTATAATTTATAAGGACATATCATTTCTTTGTCATTTGTGTTCATCTTTAGACGCACATATTGTATACCGACAAATCCATTCAAATTGTGAAAATAGTCAATAATCATTTCCATACTAAGCTAATTAACTCTTTTCACTATAGGAGATTTATATCTCAGCCAGTTATTATACTGGGATTTTCCTTCTTTGGAAAAATACTGGTGATATACAATTACCTGGCATTTCATCATGCCATCTCCTAAGGCATTTCACTATGCCAATTTCATATGCATCATAATGCCAAATAATCAAGGACTATTATGCTTGCAGTCTGATATGTACAACACACACAAATAACTGCTATATAATCCACTTATACCATTATCAGTGGAAATTACAATATCCATGTCTATATGGGGGGATCATGGCTGTCACAGTGGTGGCCTTCCCATAATTGTCCCACACGACTTTCAGCCTTTCTTAGGCTTGGTATTCAATATCATTAAGTTTTAGAGAGCAGGTGGCCAAACCATTGTAACTCTTATAGGATAACATCCCTAGGGTTACGCTTGCTTAAAACAAAACCACAAAGCCTCCATGCTTATATGTAAAACAATACTTCTACATATCAGACTATCTGTTTGTTTATCTAGGGCTAGAATATTTTCTCTTCCCTATTCACTTAGGGTTGTTCTCAATTCTTGACTTAACCATTTTATACTTATTTTTCTCATCATTTGGTTGGATCATATTTAATTTTGAGGTATTTACCACAATATATTGGTATTGTACATGTCAATATTTCAAAACATAACATCATGTATTAAACATGTATTTTCATGTAAAGGCATTCTTAAAATCTACCTACCTCAATAAGGTATTCTTACTCCTTGAAATTTGTCATAGTCATAATCAACATATATCTGTCAAATCATACGTATAATGTCATCTTTCGAGTCAAGGGCACATACTACATGGTCTTTTGATTATCCATATGTAGGATGATTTGAATCTTTCTTCCTTGAATCACATATAACTAAGGGTTCAATATCTTCTATACAAGTACTATCTATATCATACATAAACAATCTAATCTATATTGGTATTTCTTTTCCTTTATTGTTTTTGATCATTCAAGATTTCATCTTGTTTGATTATCCTTATCTTACTTACTATTTTTATTAGAGTTAGATAATTTACTAACCTTTTTTGTTCTTATTATTATTATTCAACAAGTTAATGTTTTAGTGGATGAAAATAACTTATTTCAGCCTAAGTCTAGATTGCTACTCTTATTTTGAATTGGCTAAGGCTTACTAACTGAATGGGTTAACACAAAGTGGTTACTTCAATCCTCATGTAAGGAGACGTTTAGACATCACAAATTTCAATGGAAGGTAGGGGAAGAGCGAGACTTATTAGAAAACCCTCTTAACCACTATGTTCAACATTCACTAGAGTGACCTTAGCTCAACCTTTCATAAGGTTCCTATGAGCATGTTAACCCTAAGTACTCTTTCTAATTGATTTTAATTAAGTCCATGAACATTTAAAATGTTATTCATAGGGTTTATTATTCTCCTAGTTTGGGCCAAGGATTTGATAATCCTTATATTGTCCTACTAACTATAGCCCTTACTAATTAAGTTCAAGTCAAATAATTCACTCTTATTTGTGTCATGAAACTCTACTTTCTCAATAGATTCTATTTTTTATGTTTTATGCTCTTTACCTCATAACTACTTTAACAATTAAATCTACTAATAAAATTTAACCATAAATGAATTATAAATTTAAAGCATAAAACTATATAATTGAACAACCTAATAATAATGGTACAAGGTACTTAAGATTATACTAGCACAATTTCTAACTAATGTACTTTATCTAATAAACTTAAATTAAACTATCATGGACCTAAGGTACCATCTCATACCATAGTCTAATCTAACATGAAATCCTAGCATGGTCCTAAGTTACAATTGTATGAAATCATACCAACATGGTCCTAAGTTACAATTCATCATTCATGAATAATTTTATGGACATTTGAAATGAAGTTATACTAAAATAATCTATCATGGATCCTATATTCATGAAATAAATCAAATGAAATCAATGCATAACTCAAGCTAACCCAGTTCTCATTATTAAAGCTTTTACTTATGATCCAATCATTAGATCCTAGGTCTTTTCCTTTGAATTAAGGGTTTTAATTAATTTTAGGGCTTTTACTCCATTAAGGTCCAAGATCATATTCCTTTGTTTTTGGTCATATTCAAGCCATGATTTTAATGGATTCCATCATAATATCATTCATTTAATTCATCCCAAGGATCTGATCATACTTGATCTCATTGTTCAGGTGGGTCCCTTTGTATTTTTAGGGTTTTTTTACCATAAAGGGTAAATCCTTCAATTTATCTTATATCTGTCCAAATAAATCATGGACATCACTTGATTTCAATATTATATCATTAGTAAATTAGATCCACAAGATCTAATCATCTCAGATCTTGAAGATCATGAAAATTAGAAGGTTAATTCTTAAATATAGAAAGTTTCATGAAGAATTTTCTAAAAAGAAAATAGAAGTTTTAAGCTTTCCATAGCTTCTTTCCGATCTTAATTTGGAGTTCAGATGACTCCACAATTGAACTATGAAGTTTACAATCGTTTTAACGATCCAGATTTGATCGGCCGTTAGAATAGGACAAATCAAGTGGAACTGGTCATCCCATCCTATTTTACTAGTGACATCCAGTGGAAATGAGGTGGTGACCAGTAAATGGTCAGACGATCTAGATCAAACCGTCAAATCACCATCTCCCTTTCCTCCATCAAATTAGGCCATCAAATCTCCACAAAATTGGTTGTTATTTGCTACCTAAGGTTTTGGACTCTTTTGAATCTATTGGATCGCTCAGATTTTTCATCTGACCTCCAGGATGTAGATATGGAGTGTTTTTCACTAGAACTTGATTTTCCCAAAAATTAACTGAAAATCAAATTTGGTAAAATTAAAAATATTAAACATGACATAAAATGAATATGGGATGATATCCACCTACCTAATTTTCTTAGAAATGAAGAATTCATGCCAAAATAAATTAATCCTCTCTGTATGTCATAACTCACCAAATAAATTTGATTTGTGTTTTTCCGTTGATTGAACCGTTGGATCTTGAAATTACTTTTGGGGTTTTGTAGCTCAGAGAATTCAGAACAATATGAACAGTGAGATTTGTAAAATGGTATCTAGAACAGAGTGGCTAATTGAATTTAGGGTTCTTGTACTATTCTAAAAAGAGGAGAGAGAAAGAGGAAAAAAGAGAGAAATTAGGGAAAATGGGGGAGGAGTTTTGCTCTGATTTTTTGGGGGATCTAGGGAATTTTTTGGTGAAGTTTTGAAAAATTTTGTATAATTTTTAGTGGTATTTATAGGTAGTTTTTGTAATTTTTGTATTAATTTCTTATTTTAATCTAAATTCCACTCAAAATATTAAAATGAGGAGTGGAAATTCCATTACCTCCACTAGGGGCTGAGTGTTGGCTGATGCTTGACTTGCATAATTGCTAATCCCATTTCTTACCTAACTTTTGTGGGTCCCACTAAAGAGTGAAATGACCGTTTTGCCCTTTTATTTCCAAAAATGAAGAAAAATAGGCACTATTTGTCCGAACTCAAAATTTAGTGTACTTAGAGTCATTTTGATTAGTTTCTCAAAGACTTTCCAAATATTCATATTTTAATTCTTGGTTATGAGTCAAATTACCATTTTACCCTTTTGTTTAAAAAATTAGAGATTTTTCATTTTAGCTCAGTGTTGATCGTACTTAATGTCATTTCGAATGATTTTTTGAGTACATTGAAAATATTCATATTTTAAATCATGGTTTAAGCTCTTTAAAAAGAGAATTTCCAATAACCTAATATTCCAGCCTAAATTTTCTAAAAATTCAAACTTTATTAATTTTCCTTAATAATTTACAAAAATCTGGGGTTATTACAATCTTCCTCCCTTACAATAATTTCCTCCTCAATATTTGTAATACTACAATCTAATTAAATAAACTAGGATGTGTCTTCCTCATTTCTACTTTTGTTTCCCATATAGCTTCCTAAACAGAGTGATGTTGCTATAGGACTTTGACTAAAGGAATTGTTTTGGTTGGGGATTAAAGAAGCAATATAATTTGACAATATAATCCTAATACTCATTAATCCCATTATTCATTTATGTCATAAACATGATCATGGATCAATCTCATTTCTATAACCTTTCTTTATCATTTATGTACATCCTTATACATAATGTATATTAACAAATTCATTAAAATAGTGAAAATATTCAATTCTCATTCCCAACTAAGTTGATCAACTTTTTCAATTGTAAGAGATTAGTATATCAACTAGTTATTATACTAGAAAATTTCTTTTTCCATCGAATATTGGTAATATTCAAATACCTGGCATTTCATTATGCCACATATAAGGCATCTCACTATACCTATCTCATATGCATCATAGTGCAAAATAAATCAAAAGACTATCATGCTTGCAGTTTAATCCGTACAGTGCACCTGAAAAACTGCTCAATAATCCACTCATACTATATTCAATGGAAACGTAAAATCCATGTTTGTATGGGGGACTACGGCAGTAACAGTAGTGGCCTTCCCTTAATTGCCCCACTCAACTTTTTACCTTTCTTAGGCATGGAATTCATCATCAACAAATTTTAGAGAGCAGGTGGCCAAACTCTCATTACTCCCCTAGCATAGCATCCCCAAGCCTACGCCTATTTAAAACAAAACCACAAGCCTCCATACTCGTATGTAAAATATTTCTTATACGTATCAGATAATATGTTTGTTTATCTAGGGTCGGAATATTTTCTACTTCCCTATTCACTTAGAGTTTTCTTCAACTCTACACTTAAACTTTTCATATATATTTTCTCATTATTTGGTTGGATCATAAGGATTTAGCACAAGGTATTTACTTTATACATGTCAACATTTTTTTACATCAGATCATATATTCAACATGTATCTTTCATATAGATGCATTCATAAAATCTTCCTACCTCAATAGGGTATTCTTACTCCTTGAAGTTTGCCATAGTCTTAATCAATGCATATTGGTCAAATCATACTTATAATGTCATCTTTCTATCCAAAGGTACATATTACATGTGTAATAACCCTAATTTTTGTAAATTGAATTGAGAAAATCAATGAAAGCTTAAAAATTCAAAAGATTAGGGCTAGAATATTAGGTTAAAAGAAAATATCTTTTCGTAGATATTAAATCATGAGTGAAAACTTAGAAATTAAGAATGTACATGAAAAATTGAATCAAATGACACTAATTACATTAAATTCTAAGTTAGAATGAAAAATCTCTATTTTCTACATAAAAGGGTAAAACGGTCATTTTTACCCATAACCAAGAATTAAAATTTGAATATTTGGAATGTACTTGAAAAATATGAAGTTACCCAAAAAATCGATTTCGGGTGCCATTGAGTACACTAAAATTCAAGTTTGGATAAATAATATATATTTTCACTATTTTTAGAATAAAAAGGGTAAAATGATAATTTTACTCATAACCAAGATCTAAGACATGAATATTTGAAATGTACTTGGAAAATCGAGTCCAATGACACTAAGTATACTCAATTTTGAGCTAGGATGAAAAATTCCTATTTTCCTCCAATTTTGGAATTTAAAAGGGTCTTTTCACATAAATGTAGGACCCACAAAGTTAGAAAATATTTTGCAAATGCAAATATGACTCACACTACTAGAAGCTTGTAGTGGAGAGTTGGGTAGGAGTGGAGAATGCATTCACAATTTAATATTCTAAAGTAATAAAAGATAATTATTAAAAGAAATAATTTTTTTTTTTCAAATTTGGCTATAAATTAGTCCCAAAAATTTTCACAACCTTCTCCACAAAGTGCCCAAACTTCCCCTAGAGTTTTAACTTCAAATTCCTCATTCTTCTCCCCCAATTTTCCTTTCTTTTCCCTCTTTCTTCTTAATTCTTGAGGACGTGTCCTAGACGCACCAGGCAGACAAACTCATGTCTGCCATCAGGCGTGTCATGGGACACTCGTCCCCATTAGACTGGGTTTTCGCCTGGAAAACCCTAAACGAATTACCATCCATTTTGAACCCTAATTTTTCAATCTTAATCTTCAGATGTGTTATGATTGACTTGATATACCAAAGCCCTAAGAAAATTTTATGATCCATCTTTCTTATTGCTGGAAAAATCAAAATGAATAAAACCTATGGTACCATCACCGTCTCTAATAGTTTATTCATCTTATTCTGGAAAATTAGACCAGTAAAAGTAGATCTTGAATTGTTTAAGATCTTCAGAATAGGGAGATCTATAAAACTGCCATGATCTCTCTCCATTTCTGGCAACGCCTGAATAATAAACATCTGTATATGTATTCCGATGCAATAGGGCTTTTCTGGCTTTCTTCCTTTTCTCTGATGATAATCTTTCACCGGCCAACATAGGTAGGTGCTATACTCTTTCCTAAATTTCATTCCGGTACTACTATGAGGTTTTCCAGCCACCGCATGGTCTCCTCCAGCCGTTGATCCATAGAAAATGATGGATCCGGCAATGGAGAGTGAGATCTCATCTTTGACGGCTCAGATTGAAATTCTGAGCCATTGGATGATTTCCTGGGGCCCAAAAACCCCAATAGATGAAATCTCAGCCCTTGATATTTAGAGATGGATGGTGATCCATGCAGGGTGATCAGACGGCCCAAATTGGAAGGGGGGGGGGGGGGCGGCGCTCTCCATTTTGTCCTTTTCTATGGGATGATCTCAGCCGTCCAGTTTTTGTACTAAAACCTTATTTCTTCAATTCAGAGCTCATTTTAACTCCAAATTCAGATTTATAAGTTGCTATATATTCCTTATGACTTTTAGAATGTACTAAACTCATGAAAAATATGTTTTAAATTGTATTTATTGATGATAATCACAAAAATCCGTAGTAACAACCTTGGATCATGATCAAGATGATCTCAAAATAGAAATCTAAATCGATGGATGGATTCATAGGGTCTCAAAATCCTAAGGATCATGATTACAATAAAATTTATGGGTCTCTAGATTAAGTAAACAATAAAAAATAGTAAGATCAAATTTCAGCCCTTAAAATGGGCTAAAATCTTTAAATCTCAATTCTAATCTCAATTTAACTCCAAATTGAGTTTCAAAAGTTGTGTTGGATTCCTATTGATGAGTAGAACCTACTAAACTTATAAAATTTATGTTTTGATGCATGTAAATTTCTATTAATAAGGAAAATTCTTTCTAATTTCTATGATCAGTTAAATCTGGCATGATCAGACTTTTGATTTCTAATCCATTGATTATATTGTGATGAATTAACATGTAATAAATAGTTGGAAGTGACTGATCTTGGATTTATTAAGATAATTGGCCTTAAAAGAAGAAAAATCATAAAAATAAGCATGGATCTTCTTGATCTAAGTAATCAAGCACGATCAGACCTTTTAAAATAGGTTGGATGATGATATAATGTTATTATAACATGATTTTATGGGTTTAATGTAACTGATTTAGTAGATCTTAAGATCTTTACCATTAAAAGTAGTAAAAAAAAAATAAAATAGTAATAATCTTTACCAGTATGATCAAAGATGATCAGACATTATGAATGAGTTTTAATGATGAGGCTGATTTTGGATAGATGAAGATCTATGCCCTTAAATTGGATAAAATGACTTGAGATCTTCTTGGTCGGTCAAATAAAAAAGGATCAGATCATTTGATGAGATGCATCAATGATCTAATGATGAAATCACATTAATAAGATGTATTAGATCTAAAGGAAAATGAAAAGATCAAGATCTAAACCCTAAAAGGGATAGAAATCAACTATGACCGTTGGATCATGATGAATAGTTATGACATGTTAGATTTTTATTTAAATGTTATTATAATTGTCTTTTATTGCTTAGTATATTTAATTCTAGATTTATTTATTTATGATTTAATGCTTATGTTATGAAAATTACATTGAAAAGGTAATTAAATGAAAAATAAAGTTGAAGGACATTTACATGGAATGAATGACATGGACTTAATGATAGTAAGGGCTATAAATAGTAAGATAATATAAGAAATATCATTTCCTTGGCCCAAATTAAGAGAATAATGAAACTCCATGAATGACAATTTAAATGTTCATGGACTTAATTAAAATCAATTAGAAAGAGTACTTAGGGTTAAAATGCTCATAGGAACCTTATGAAAGGTTGAGCTAAGGACATACTAGTAAATGCTAAACATGATGGTTAAGGGAGTTTTCTAATAGAGCCTCCCTCTTCCCCTACCTTCCATTGACATTTGTGAGGTCTAAATGCCTCCTTACATGAGGATTGAAATAACCATTTTGTGTTTAGCCATTCAACTAGTAAACCTTAGTCAATTGGAAATAAGAGGAGCAGTCTAGACTTAGGATGAAATAAGCTATCTTCAACTAGCAAAACATTAACTGGTTGAATAATAATAATAATAAGAGCATAAAAGGGTAGTAAAATATCTAATCTTAATAAAAATGGTAAGTAAGGTAATCAAGATCAAACAAGATCCATAGGATCTTGAATGATCAAAGAACAATAAGAATAATAACATTGTATTGTACTTAGTATGCATGTTTATTAGTAGGTTTGTTATAGATCAAATTTAGACTATTAGATTAGATAATCCAAACCCTTGATCAAATATGATTCAAGTAAAAGAACCAGGATCCTCCTCCTTAGGGATGATCAAATAACTGAACTTAGACAAAATAAGAACTAAATTATAAAAGATCTAGGCCCTTGATCTTTATCAACAAGTATAGATTGTTGATCAAAGGATCTATGAAAGATCAAGATCAAAGACATTGATACACAAAGACTTAAAGATAGAAAATACTGAGATCTGAAAGATTAGAAGATCATCCTAACCTTCAAATCTATTGATCAATAGGATAAATACTATCTAAGGAAGATAGATTATATGGAACACAAGACAGATCTAGATCCTTTATATAAAATGACAAGATTAGATAAGGAATATAAATAGGAGATTATCCAAAATTGTATAGAAAATGACAGTATGTATGTATTTACAGATTACATACGTCAATCATGGAGGATCTGAAGGAATGGATCACTACATGAAGGTAGGTGGAACTTTGAAAAAACCAAACCTATGGTCTGTGGAATTGTTGTTATTCATAGACATTATAATGTTTAAGGATGATAATATGTTTAGTTACATTTGAATCATAATTCATGCACATGAGATAGAAATAACTATTGAAATTAGATGGAATACATAACAAATACCTGGGTATCATTTATGATTACCCCTAAACTTAGATAAGAATATAATAATAATGGATATTATTTCTATCAAATGAGTATCCTTACACTTAATAACATTTGGTATATAAATACCAAATTAAAGGAAATGGGGATCATTTACAATAAATGATTAATCCCTAAACTTATAAGAATATGGGTATCATTCATTGTAAATGAGGATTCCTAAATCTAGAAATAAAATCATATCCTTAGTATGAGGATATTGAATACGAGAATGATAATATAAACAGACATATCGTCTAAGATGTACAAGAAGTATTTTAGATAACAAGTAGGGAGGCTTGTGGTTTTGTTTTAAATAGGCATAAGCCTGGGAATGCTATGCTAGGGAAGTTATAAGGGTTTGGCCACCTGATTCCCAAAGTTTTGATGATGTTATGATATCTTGCCCAAAAAGAGGCTAAAAGTCGGGTGGGGACAATTATGGGAAGGCCCCACTATGAAAGTCTTATCTCCCCATACGGGCAGTGACACAATATTTTCCACCACAGTATCAATGGTGAACAAGACAGTTATCTGAGTGTGCTAATACGGATTAGACTGCAGCATAGTAGTCCTTTGAGTGTTTCTGCATTATGATGCAATGGCATAGTGAAATGCCTTGTGATATGGCATGATGAGATGCCAATATTTTCCAACAGAGGCTAGATGATTTATCAACTCAATGTGTCTGAGTGTAATTATTGATGTTTGAGATATTAACTATTTTTCACAGTTTTTGACCATATATATACATATGATATAGCGGTGAGTGGTTGGAAATTATCATAGTACATGATACATGATAAATTATATGATAGAATGATCATATATGGTATGGTTCATTGAAATTGAATTATGTGAGTCATATGGAATATCATGATTATGAATATTGTACTTTTGAATTATACAATTTCATATGCTACTTGAATCCCCTACCAAGCATAGCTTGCTGAGATATTGTAAATATTTGAATGTTTACAATATCTCAGATATAGAAGGAAAAGAATGGAGGGATACGACAATGGAAGATGAAGACCATATTGTTGATCAAGACTATGTACTATTGTGGAAAGGATTGGGTGGTATTTTGATTTGTGTATTTTAGACATCAGATGTAATCAAGGGGTTGTGTATGTGAACCACTGGATCGATCTTGCAATTTTAATAAAAATGAATTTCTATAGAAATTTATGTTGTATACAAAATTATGTATATGTATTAGAGTGAAATGTGGCATTCGGGTTTTTTGAAAAGAATTTCAATGAAAATGTTTCCATTGTTTAAGTTTTCAAAATTTTTACAAAATTGGTTGACCACCATTTAAAAATAAATCTATATTATAAGTATATTCACATAATAATAATCTACTCTACATTTGTATTTCTTTTCTTTTGTTGTTTTTGATCATTTAAGATCTCCCTTTGAATTCTTGTTTGATCATCCTTATCTTATTTACAATTTTTATTCAGATAAGTTAATTTGCTAACCTTTTATATTCTTCTTATTATTTTTCAACCAGTTAGTGCTACTAGTTTGAGGATAATTTATTCACTCCTAATTCTAAACAACTCATCTTTTTTTTCAATTGACTAAGGCTTACCAGCTATAGGCTGCTCAAAAAGTGGTTACTTCAATTCTCATGTAAAGAGGCATTTAGACCTCACAAACGTCATCAGAAGGTGAGGGAAGAGCAAGGTTTTATTAGATAACCCCCTTAACCACAATGTTTAGCATCCACTGGAGTGACCTTAGCTCAACCTTCCATAAGGTTCCTATGAGCTCATAAACCCTAATTTATCTCGACTTGATTTTTATTAATGTCCATGATCATATAAAATGTCATTCATGGATGTGTATTATTCTCCTAATTTGGGCCAAGGAAATGGTAAACCATTCTTTATATTGTCATACTAACTATAGCCCTTACTAATTAAGTCCAAATTAAGTCATTCCTTATTTACGTCATGAAACTCTAATTTCTCATTAGGTTACATTTTTGGTGTTTTATGCTCTTTATCATAACTAATTATCAATTAAATCTACTAAGAAATATGACAATAATGAATCATAAACTTCAAAGCATAAAACTAATATAAAATCAATAATCTAAGGATAGCAATACTATATAACTATTATTATGATCCCAAATTAATGAAATCAAATTAAACTAACATGATCTTAAATCATAATTCCATTACCATCTTAAATGAAAATCATACTATAGTCCATACTCAAATTAAACTAGCATGACCCTAATTCATATATTACTTATCTTAAGGATATTTAAAGAAAATCATGTGTACTAACATGGCCCTAAGATGATTAAATCTAACCATCTAATAACATGTTGATCATTTACATCAAAATGAAGTTAAAATGAATCTAATAATTAAATGAAATCATACTACTCAATTTACATCATTAAAGGCTTTTAATATGATCCAACCATTAGATCTTAAGTCCTTTCTTTAGATCTATGGTTTTTACTTCATTATAGGTTCAAAGATCATCTTCACATGTTTTTGTCATAACTGATCAATGATCTTACTAGATCTCATCATTATTAACTTCATCCAACCCATCCATTGGGTTCGATCATACTTGATCTTATTGATAAAAAAAGTTCCTTTACAAATTTTAGGCTACTTCTACCAGGGTACATTTCTTAAATTATGATAGATCTGTCATATTAAACCCTCAATTTCACATATACTTATCATTATAAGATAAATAGATCAGATCCTTAAGGTATGATCATCTCATATCTTCAAGATCATGGAAGTAAGAATCTTATTTTCTTTAAATAGAAAGTTTCTTTCAATAGTTCCTAAATTTTATTATTTCATATGAAAGTAGACATCATAAGCTTTTCATAACTTCTTTTCGCTCATGATTTGAAGTTCAGATGACTCCGAAATTCAAGTTTGATGTTCATAGTCGTTTTAATGGTTTAGATTTGATCAGCCGTTAGAACAGGACAAAACAAGCAGAATTGGTAGAACTAGTCGTCCCGCCCTATTTTACCAGTGACCACTGGTGGAAATGGGGTGGTGACCTATAAATGGTGAGACGATCTAGATCGGATCGTCAAATCACCAGACCCCTTTTTCTATCAAATTGGGCCATCATATCTCCACTAAATTGGTTGTTATTTTAGACCTAAGGGTTTTAAACCCTTTTGAATTCATTGGATGGCTTAGATTTTTCATCTAAGACCTCCATGATGTAGATCTAGAGGGTTTTTCACCTAAACTTGATTTTCTAAAACATTAATAGAAAATCAAATCCAGTGAAATTAAAAATATAAAAAATGACGTAAACTGAATATTGGATGATATCCTCTGACCTGATTTTCTTAGAATTGATGAATTGATGCCAAATAAATAAATCCTTGCTGTATGTCATAACACACCAAATAAATCTTGATTTGTATTTTTTTGTTGATTGAACTGTTGGACCTTAAAATTACTTCTGGCGTTTTGTAGGTCAGGGAATTTAGAACAATATGGATGGTAGGATTTGTGAAATTTGATTTGGAACGAAGTGGCTAATTGAACTTAGGGCTCTTGGTACTATTCTAGAGAGAGGAGAGAGAAAGAGGGAAAAAGAGAGAGATTGGGGGAGATGGGGGAGGAGTTTTGCTCTTTTTTTCCAAGGGAGTCTAGGGGATTTTGTGGTGAAGTTGTGGAAATTTTTGTGAAAGTTTCAGAATTATTTATAGGCAAGTTTTGAATTTTAAATTAATTTTTCATAAAAATCTCCTTCTTTCTTTTTATTATTTTATTTATGGGTGGAGTTTCCACCTCCATCTTTCCCCCCACTATAATTTGGTAGGGCATTGCTCAATTATTGTTGCTTACAGAACATTGGCCTACTTTGTGGGCCCCACTTTCATGTGAAAAGACTGTTTTGCCCTTTTATTCATAAAAATGGAGAAAAATGAATATTATTTATCCAAACTCGGATTTTAGTGTACTCAATGGAGCCGGAATTGATTTTTCGAGTAGCTTCCAGTTTTTCTAGTACATTCCAAATATTCAAATTTTAAATCTTGGTTATAGGTGAAAATGACGATTTTACCCTTTTATGTAGAAAATTGAGATTTTTCATTCTAACTCAAAATTTAACAAAATTTGTGTCATTTGATTCTATTTTTCATGTATATTCTTAATTTCTATGTTTTCACTTATGATTTAATCTCTATAAAAGTATTTTTTCTTTTAACCTAATATTCCAGCCTGAGTCTTTTGAAATTTCAAACTTTCATTGATTTTCTCAAATCAATTTACAAAAATTGAGGTTATTACAATCTTTTCCCCTTACAATAATTTCATCCTTGAAATTTGTAATACTAAAACTTATTCAAATAAATTAGGATGTGACTTCCTCATTTCTACTTCTGTTTTCCATGTGGCTTCTTCAACAAAGTGATGTTGCCATAAGACCTTGACTAAGGAAATTGTTTTGGTTCTTAACTCTTGCTCTGCCCTTTCTTCAAAGTTTAGTTCTGGTTTCAATTCCTCTGACACACTTTGAAGTACATGCATATCATCTTGTAGGTATTTCCGTAACATGGATATGTGAAATACATTGTGTACTTCAAAGAGTTGAGGTGGTAAAGCTAATTTGTAAGCTACTAGACTAATTCTTTCTAGTATTTCAAATGGACCAATGAACCAAGGACTGAGTTTTCCTTGGTTTCTAAATCTCATGACCCCTTTAACTGGTGATATTTTCACAAATACGTGCTCTCCCACTTCAAATTCCAGATTTCAACGTCTTTTGTAGGTGTAACTCTTCTGATGACTATGTGCCGTTAACAACCTCTTATTTATCATTCTAACCTTGTCTATACACTGCTCCACAAGTTTTGACTTCATTAGTTTTCTTTCTCCAACTTCACTCCAACAAGTTGGTGATCAACATGGTCGCCCATACAATGCTTCATATGGTGCCATACCGATACTAGTCTGAAAACTGTTGTTATACGCGAATTCTAGCAATGGAAGATGTTCACCCCAGTTTTCTTTCTAGTCTAATGCAGATGCCCTTAACATATCTTCTAGTGTCTGTATAGTTCTTTCTTACTGCCCATCTGTTTGAGGATGAAATGTTGTACTGAACCTAAGCGAAGTTCCCAATGCTTGTTGTGCACTCTTCCAACATCTTGCAATAAATCTCCCATCTCTATCAAAGATGATGGATAATGGAATCCCATGAAGACTTACTATTTCTTTTATGTACAACTTAGCTAGATTGTCCGCTGACTGATTTTGTCTAATTGGAAGGAAATGTGCTGATTTTGTTAATCTATCCACAATTACCCAAATCATGTCATGACCTTCCCTTGTCCTTGGTAATCCTACCACAAAATCCATAGTGATGTTGTCCCATTTCCATTATGGAAGTTCTAGTGTTTGTAACATTCTAGCTGGTCTTTGAGGTTCAGCTTTTACTTATTAACAATTTAGACACAACCACAAATGATCCTATATCTCTCTTCATGCCTTCCCACCAAAAGTTTCTTTTCAAATCTTGATACATCTTTGTACCTCTTGGGTGTATAGACAATTTGGACTGATGGGCTTCTTATAACAGTTCTTTTCTCAATTTTGTGTTTAAAGGAACCACTAATCTCTCTTGAAAATGCATCCCTCCATCTGTACCCTTACAAAGCCCTATCTTTCTGCATAATTCCTGAGTTACTGTATCCTCTTCTTAGGCTTTAAGAATTCCATCCACAAAAGTTGATTTAATGGTGATGTTTGTAAGTATAGCTCTTGTCTATCTACTTAATGCATCAGCTACTACGTTCACTTTTCCACGATGGTATTGGATGGAAAAATCACAGTCTTTGATGTATTCCATACGTCTTCTTTGTCTCATGTTTAGATTAGCTTGAGTGAAGATGTATTTGAGACTTTTATGATTTGTGAATATACTGAATTTTTCTCCATACAAATAGTGTCTCCAAATTTTCAAGGCAAATACTACAGTTGCTAACTCTAGGTCAAGGAATGGGTAGTTCATTTCATGCTTCTTCAGTTGCCTAAAAGCATAAGCAATGACTTTCCCATTTTGCATTAATACACTACCTAATCCTTTGCCTGAAGCATCACAATATATTTTATAACCCCCACTACCTAATGATATTGTCAATACTAGTGTTGTAGTCAATCTATTCTTTAATTCTTGGAAACTATCCTCACACTCCTCTGTCCAACTAAACTGTACCCCTTTTCTAGTTAATGTAGTCAAAGGAAGGGCTATACAGAAAAATCCTTGAATAAACCTACAGTAGTATCTTGCCAATCCCAGAAAACTACGTATTTCTGTTACTGTCTTAGGTTTCTCCCAATTCATGACTGCATCAACCTTGCTTGGGTCCACTTCTACCCCATTCTTAGAAATTACATGACCCAGGAAATTGAATTTCTCTAACCAGAATTCACACTTACTAAATTTACCAAATAATTTATGTGTCCTGAGGGTATTTAGTACAATTTGTAAGTGTTCTTGATGTTCTTTGATACTGGTAGAGTAGATCAATATGTCATCAATAAATACTATCACAAATTTGTCTAAGTATTTCTTGAATATTATGTTCATCAAATCCATAAATACTGCTAGTGCATTGGTCAGTCCAAAAGACATAACTAGAAACTCATAATGTCCATATCGAGTTCTGAATGATGACTTAAGTATATCTTCATCTTTAATATGCAATTGATGATATCTTGATCTAAGGTCAATTTTTGAAAAGACGTTTGCAGATTGGAGTTGATCAAAGAGATCATCAATGCGAGGTAAGGTATACCTATTTTTCACTGTTACATTGTTCAACATTCTATAGTTGATGCACAATCTCATGGACCCATCCTTCTTCTTCACAAATATTACTGGTGCTCCTCATGGTGAACTACTTGGTCTAACAAATCCTTTGTCTGATAATTCTCGTAACTGACCTTTCAACTCTTTCAATTTTGTTGGGGCCATCCTATAAGGTGCTTTTGAAATTGGATTTGTACCAAGAATTACTTCAATGGTAAACTCAATTTCTCTATGTGGGGGTAATCCTAGAAGCTCTTCTGGAAAGACGTTTGGGAATGCTTTGATTACATCAATTTCTATTATCTTGGGCTGCTCAACATCCAAAGCAACCACTATTGCTAAAAATGCCTGACACCCTTTAGACATGTGTTTGACAGCCTTCATAGCTGAAATAATGGATTTGTCTAAGTCATGTTGTTTCCCATATAATGCCACTACTTTCTCATCAAGTATGTTAAATGTGATTTTGTTCTTGTTATAATCCATAACTACCCAGTATTTTGCTAACCAGTCCATACCCAATATGATGTCAAAGTCCACCATGTTTAGTAAGATGAGGTCTACATCTATTCTTTTCCCTAGTACTTCTACTAGTACATTGTGAAGGTATTCTTGTAGTCTAACTATTTTAACCACTGGAATTGTTACATCTAGATTGAATCCCAATTTTTTTACTGGCAATTGTATAGTCAATGCAAATACGCACAATATAAAGGAATGTGTAGATCCAGAATCAAACAGTACTTTGGCATGGTTGTCGATACAAGTAATGTACCTTCAATTACCACATTAGACAGTCCAGCCTGGCCGTCAGTGATTGCAAATACCCTTCCTTGGTGACAAGGAACATTGTTTGGTTTTGCCTCCTTAACAGTTAACAGTTTGTTGCAGTTTGTAAATATATGCCCGAATTCTCCACAATTAAAACATCTGATCAGAGGTCGTTGTTGTATCGGGGTGTGACACATAATTCTAGGATGGAATCTTCTACATTTACGACAAGGCCTTCTTTTTGTATGATTCCCTTGATTTCTGGAGGGTTTGGAATTGTTGAAGGGTCTCTTGCCCTTCTGAAAAAGGCCTTTGGTTGTAGTTTCCACCTCCTCCAAACTTAATGGGTTGAGTCTTCTTGAGCTCTTCTTCAAACCTAGAAGTCATCACTACATAGTCGGCTAAAGTGGTGGGTTTAGTACCCATCACTTTCACCTTCAGCACTAGCTGTAATCCCTTCATAAATCTGTCTACAGTGCACCTTTCTATGTCACACACATCTGTAACAAACCTCTTTAATTGGGTGAACTTGTTATCATAATCCACCACCGATAGGTTCCCTTGTTTAAGTTCTAAGAATTCTTTTTCCTTCCTTGATTTTACATTGTAATATCCTCAATTTTAAGCATAAATTAATGATTTACTAAATAAATTAAATTAAAAATATTATACATAGAATTTGGTCTTAGAAATTTAAAAACAAGGAAGTACTCATTGATAGGATTCCAACGATATAAAGAACCTAAAAACAGAGCTCAAACAAAGAAGTTATGAGCCGTTGAAGTTGTAAGGGCATTTTGGTAAATTATCAGAGCCCAAATTAAAGAGGGGCCAGTTTTGATAACGACACCCCTATCCACCTTGCCTTATCAGATTTGGTGATTTTGCCATCGAAATCGTCGGAGGGAAGGCCTAAAAGGGGAAGAGCTTCATTCCTCCTTCCCAAATGCAAACTCCTTCCCCAGCCTGATCCTCAATCACCCCCTCATTCCTCTTCATCGCACCATTGTTTTCCCAAAACCCTAGCCTCTACAAAAGTCTGATTTTTTCAGTGAGTAGGGCTTCGACAACACCAATAAACACCAAGTAAATTCAGGTAAGCCTTAATCTGTTCATTTTCATATTATATATGTATATATGTAAAGTAGAAATGCATAAAAATCAGGAAAAATGTAGTTTTCCTGGAACCCTGTTTACATTACTATTGGAGAGTAAATTCGTTGATAAAACCATGTTAGATTAGAAATCAGACCACTTATCTAGTACATAAGAGGCCCAAGATCAAGCCCTTTAAATTTGAGAAAAATCCAACGGCTGGTGTTGCCGAAAATCATGAAAAATAGTACCTAGGGAAGTTTTAGGAACATGGGAAAAATCACATAAAAACCTTAGTTTTTGAAAAAATCAAGTCAAAATAATGGTAGAAATGAAAACTACATGAAATTCTGAGCAAAATGGTGAAAAAATGGCATGATTTGGCACCTGTGGGGTCATCGACGACCCCCAGAAGCCTGTCATCTTCTTCGGCGCTAGTTCCCATGTCGTGCCAGTGTAAACTGGTGCAAACTGGGGCTGCCGATGTAACCCGGTGTAAATTGGGCACTGGTGTAACCCCGTGTAAATCGGGGCCGCTGGTGTAAACTGGTGCACCGCCTGACACCCTATAAATTAATAATATTAATTTATGAAGTACTTTCACAAAAAACTTGATTTTGAGAGCTACAGAGGTCCAAATCATGATCCGAAAGAGGTGTTGCGACGGTCTTGACGACGTGGACCTAGATTTAACTTAAAAACTTACCATTGACCACTTTTAAATTAGTTAAATTATAAACTATTAATTAATAACTTAGATCCGGATGATCAAAGGGTGATCAGGCCTTATAACTTAAACAAATAGAAAATATATGATACTAAAGAAGGGTAAGTGGAGTAAATTAGATGTAATTACTCTATAAATTGATCTAAACCATTGATCTAACCAAGATCTTGGGAAATTGTTGATTTGAGGATGATCTGATAGTCAAATTTAGGAATAAATGTTAGATACACACACAAAACTAACAAATGAACATGAGATGGGACTAAAGTTAAGAACCAAATCATAATTAAGGATATTAGAGGATGATCCAACGATTGGATCACCATAGATTCCCTTATGATGGAATAAATAACACAAAATAGCATTGTGGCATTAACAGGTACATCTGAACATATCAGATAAAGAGGATATACGCTTGAACTAAGTGATCTCACATTGAGGTAGGTGACGACAATTAATGTTTTATTTTGATTTTTAAAACCTTGCATCTATCACAGCATTATGATTAAGTGTGATTTACATGGCACTTATTATTAGTCGCTGATTTTATGAGATATAGAGCTTTATATAATGATTGCTACTTGATTTCAATCATGTGTCGAATGGTTTTATGATCCAATGATTTTATGAGAATGATATGATTTATTTATGCTTAATTAGAAATTTCCTTTCTTTATTTCATCACTGAAATGGATGGGTTTCCATGAGAAAGAAAAGTGGAGGCTTGGTGGCTGGTCCTTTTAGAGGCTAACCCTGGGATGAGGGGCATGCCTTGGGGATTGCGAGCGACGAGTGCTCCTGGTTTTTGACATACGTGATTTTTGTGTTTTGAGATTTATGACGGGTGCTCTCGCCCTGTGGATGTCATGCTAGGAGGGAGAGGGTCAGCCACCCACCCTCCGAGATTTGTGATATGATGAGATTGTGATATGATAGACACCTGCCCGTGGATGGCATTCAGTAGGGGTTTGGTAACATGGATAGTCCACATTACCAATCCGAGCCTGTCTATGGGGACGGACGTTAAGTCTCCCGTTATGGTGTTGACGGGGAGTGGCGGTGGTTCAGACCCTGGAGGGTTGCCACTTCGGCATGACGATCCATACTCTTATTTTGTGTGCTTGCGTGATGAGCATGGAGATAGGATTGTATGCCTGGGTGTGACGACACTCAGAGATTTGGATATGAGTACTCATGATTAGTGATACAAGTGTATGCAACGCTCCTAGGACCCATGTATTTTAGGATGCCCTATTATTATAGTATGCTCATTTACATAGTTCATATTATGTTTTAAATAAGTGAGACGCATGTTTTATCGTACTTGATAATTTGATACTATGTTAGCATGGCTTATAATGATTTTATTTCCATAAATGACAGATCTTTTATTTTATCGTCACTGTTATTTGGTTATTCCATCTTTATTACATTAATTGTCTATGTACCTATACAAGCAATAGCTTGCTGAGGCATTGCTTTGTTTTGCAATCCCTTGGATTTCGAGCGTGATAGTAGGAAGCGCAAGACCATTGAGAAACCGTGATAGCAGTGGGAGATTCCTTTACTTGATTTGATAGACAATGACGTGAGTTAATAAACAGGACAACCATTTGACTTTATTTATGGACTGTATAATTTTATTTATGGATTTGATTAAGATAGTTATACATATGATGGACATTTAATGGGATGTTATGATGGATAGACCCTGGGCCATATTATGATAGTGTTTTGGATATTTATTGTTTTGAAAATAAAGGCGCCGATGCATTTAACATTGATAGACATGTGTATTGTTTTCAAATCTATTATCACGAAACTATGTTATGTTTTAAATTACAATTTTGATGTTTGGAAACAAAAAATAACACCCGGGGGTTTTCAAGAAATGTTGTAGTAAAATAATTAATAGAATCTTTTTAACATGGGATCCCGAATATGAATATTATTATATATAAAAAAAAATTGTTATAAAAACCCGGGGTGTTACATACATGGATAGGAAAATACTTATTATTAAAAACTTCTTTGAATTCCTCCCAAGTAGTCCCATCATAATTTGAGAAGGTGTTGTTGGCTAATCTCCACCAAAAAACAGCCTCTTATTTTAATAGATATGTGTTGTTGGCTGATCTCCACAAAAAAAAAAAAACAATTGTTATAAAAACCTGGGGTGTTACATACATAGATAGGAAAATACTTATTATTAAAAACTTCTTTGAATTCCTCCCAAGTAGTCCCATCATATTTCAGAAGGTGTTGTTGGCTGATCTCCACCAAAAAGTAGCCTCTTGTTTTAATAGATATGTGGCGAATTTGACCTTCAATTCTTGAGGGGTACGTAGTACACCAAATGTTCTTTCTACTTTGTACATCCATTCCTCTACCTTTTTGACTTCACCCTTGCCATTATATCCAATTACCATCTCCTGAAATCTCTCCATTATTTTGTCAATCTTTTCTGGGCTAATGGAGAATTTCCAACTTCCCCACTTGGTACAAGGGAAGATTGACCTTGTAGTGGTGTGGGAGTATCTGGTGTTGGTGTATTAGGTCTAACTTTAGGTTAAGCTTGTGCCTGAATACTAAATATCTCAACTGGAGGCAATGAACTTTGGCGTAGTTGAATGTTAGGAAGAAGGTTCCTCAATACTCTTGTTACCATCTCCACCATATTGCTCATTGATAATCCCTCCATATTGTTTTCTGGAGCACCTTGAGCTATCTGCCTTATGACTCTCTTGGGTGGCATTTTCTCATAAACCAAATTTCTATAAGTATTTCTTATACTATTTCTATCTTATTTTAAATTTAGATTATCAACTTTCCCTTGGACATATTGGGATTGTATTGTGACTAGATGAATGGCTCTGATACCATTGTAACCACCCGAGGGCCCACACATGCAATGATATTATTCACTTTGGCAGATTGACTGCCCATACAACCAGCCCACTACACGGTTTTGTTCTTCCTCCTTTAGAGGAAAACCAGTCGTTGCAAGGAAAGTCCTCACCACTCTTATCAATAGCTCAATATCTTTCCCCTTAGCGATGTGGGACTAACTCTCTATCCTCAGTCACCTCCCATCTACGGGGCACTTGGGCCTTGACATCTTCCCTCCTTAGGGAACATGCATCCTCGCATGTTAACCACGAAACCAGGCCCATGTGCTGCTAGTTACACACCGGGTCAGGGGTTGGCTCTGATACCAGCTATGACAATAAGGGTTTTTATAACACATTTTATAATACATTTTGTAAAGACAGGGCCCTTAGTAGTAAAAATTTTTTTGCAAAACAAAGCAGTGAAAATTCTTTTGTTTAGAATTTGTTTTGTAAAACCCAAGTCACCACTTCATACATAACATAAGTAAATGTTTATACAAGATAAAATTCCATTAAAAGAATATACTTTTATTAAACTTTAGGATCCATCTAGTGGTTCATAGTACACAGCCCATTGTATCCTTACAATACTTGTCCAAATAAACAATCCAAATTACAAAGCTCTAAATACAATACAAGCTCTCAATACCATGTTTCAAGGGATATACCTTGATTACTTACTCTTCAATAGTTCTTCAAGTCTTGAGCTCCTAAGTCTCCTTCAAAGTATCTAAGATATTCTAAAAACTCAAACATTTACAATATCTCAGCAAGCTATGCTTGGTGGGATAAAAATATAAGTTATTGACAGTATAATCTCAATATTCAATTATCCCATGATTTATTCTATCATAAACACAATCATGTACCACTATCATTTATATGGACATATCATTTCTTTGTCAATTGTGTTCTTCTCTATACATACATATTGTATACGGACAAATCTATTAAAATTGTGAAAATAGTCAATAATAATTTCCATACTAAGCTGATTAACTCCTTTCATTATAGGAGATTTGTATCTCAGCTAGTAATTATACTAGGATTTTCTTTCTTAAGAAAAATACTGGTAATATACAATTACCTAGCATTTCATCATGCCATCCCTTAAAGCATTTCACTATGCCAAATTCATATGCATCATAATGCAAAATAATCAAGGAATACTATGCTTACAGTCTGATCCGTACAGTGAGCCCTGATAACTACTCCACAATCCACTTATACCATTATCAGTGGAAATTATAATATCCATGTTCATATGGGGTGACCATGGCTGTCACAGTGGTGGCCTTCTCATAATTGCCACACCCGACCTTCATCCTTTCTTAGGCTTGGTATTCAATATCATCAAGTTTTGGAGAGCGGGTGGCCAAACCCACGTAACTCTCCTAGCATAGCATCCTCAGGCTTACACCTGTTTAAAATAAAACCACAAGCCTCCATGCTTACATGTAAAACAATACTTATACATATCAGACTATCTATCTGTTTATCTAGGGTTGGAATATTTTCTACTCCCCTATTCACTCAGGGTTGTTCTCAATTCTTGACTTAACCATTTTATACTTATTTTCCTCATCATTTGGTTGGATTATATTTAATTTTGAGTTATTTACCACAATATATTAGTATTGTACATGGAAATACTTTAAAATATAAGATCTTATATTAAACATGTATCTTCATGTAAAGGCATTCTTAAAATCCACCTACCTCAATAAGGTATTCTTACTCCTTGAAATCTACCATAGTCTTGATCAACATGTATCTATCAAATCATACGTATAATGTCATCTTTTTAGTCAAGGGCACATACTACATGGTCTTTTGATTATCCTTATGTAGGATGATCTGAAACTTTCTTCCTTGAATCACATATAACCAAGGGTTCAGTATCTTCTATACAAGTACTATCTATATCATACATAAATAATCTAATCTATGTTGGTATTTCTTTTCCTTTATTGTATTTGATCATTGTTAAGTGTTCAATTTTAGTCAAAATACCCCTAATTTAGTGTTCAATTAGAGCATCTAGGCCATTAATTTCAAGATTTTACATAAAATATCCTGTTTTAGCTTTAATTGGCCATCCAATTGTTGAATTGCAAAATTAACGGTCAAATAATCATCAAAGCTAATTAGATGAATAATGAATGGTTCAGATGATTCTAATTGGGTCTTGTGCATTGCAGATTAATTGACTCAGACGTGGACGCTCCAAATCAAATCAAGAATATCGGATGAAGAGGATGAAGTTTCATGGAAATAAGATGGAATTTGAAGAGTCCTAGTATAGGACAAAGTTGAAGCCAGAGTTCTAGCAATACCAGGAAGCTAGTGGACCCCACTCTATCTCTTATCTCTTACCCCTTTTTTTTTTTTCTCTTTCTTGTCTTTCTTACCTATCTCCTCTTCCTTCTCTTTCTCCTCTATTTTCCTCTTATCCATCTCCTTTCTTTTCTCTCTCTCTCTTCTATCTCTTTTTCTCCTTCTCTTATCTCCCTCTCTTTCACGTGTCTCTCTCTCCCACTTCTTATATTCCCCTTCTGCACTCCCCAAACAAGGTTTTTTTTCCCTTCTCTTGGGGAGGCTGGGCTGTTTTCTCTCTCTCTATCTCTTTTTCTCCTTCTCTTATCTCCCTCTCTTTCACGTGTCTCTCTCTCCCACTTCTTATATTCCCCTTCTACACTCCCCAAACAAGGTTTTTTTCCCCTTCTCTTGGGGAGGCTGGGCTGTTCTCTCTCTCTCTCTCTCGTCTTCTATAATTTTTTCCACTCTCTCGTTTTTCCCGTCTCCATCTCTCTCCCACTTCTCCTTCTTTTGTCACTTCCCTCTCCCGCTCTCTCTCTTCTTCTCTTACTCTCCTTATATCTCACCCAGACTCCTCTTTCCTTTCCTCTCTTCCTAACTTATCCTACTTACCTCTGCTTTCCTCTCTGCTTCACAGAACCAGCACGGGCCAGCCAACGACAAGTGCCCCAACTACCTTCACTCTCTCTCTCTCTCTCTCTCTCTCTCTCTCTCTCTCTCTCTCTCTCTCTCTCTCTCTCTCTCTCTCTCTCTCTCTCTCTCTCTCTCTCTCTCTCTCTCTCTCTCTCTCTCTCTCTCTTAAGCACCCTTCTTCCATTGGGGAGGGACGTTTTTCCTCCCATCAACCTTTTCCCCCTTCTCTCTAACTTCCCTCTTGTTCTACGTCTCTCTCTCGTCTGCTCTCTATCACCAACCAGATCTACAGCCCAGCCGGCTCTCCCCTGCTTCTAGCGTCTTCCCTTCAGCCTGTATCCTCTTATCTTTCACTCCCGTACCCTCTTCCCTCTTTTTCTCCTTTAGTTTGACAACCCATCCTCAACAGACGTCCCTCTATCCCGTGCTTCCCATCGTCTTCACCGACCAGGCTAAAACTCACTTCGCCTCTACTTCCAGCACTCCACTAGACGATGCCCAGAAAACTAAGACGTCATCTCCCTCTTCCCCTTGTCCTCCATCTCCTTCACTGAACCATCCTAGGGAAGAAAACCCAAATCGGGTTTTCTCCCAACCCATCTTCTCCCCATCTCCTCTTCTTCTCCTTCCTCCTTCCTTCTTCCTCCTCTTCCGATTTTCATCGTTTTCCTGGTTTTTTTCGCTAAAAACCAGAAATCCCAAAAAGTTACACATCTGCCCTTGGTAGATCTCAGTAATCCCATATGAGTCCCTATTTTGATACCAACTCTGTCCTTTATCAGAAATCCCATCTGTGTCCCCCATTTAATTCCATCCATGTTCCCGGTTTAATTCCAACTGTGTCCTCACTTTAATTACATTTATGTCCTGATTTTGTTTTATTCACATTTTGACTATTAAGGGACAGTGCAATCTAAGGTAGGCTTATCCATGACTGCTTATTTTGTTGCAATTTCTGTGTTTTTGGAATAAATAATTGTGAACATTGCAACAATTGAATAAATATGGATTTTATTTTATTGTTAGTTGAATTTTGCTATATTCTTTGTTTTAGTTCTTTTATTAATTAAATTTTATTGAAAACTCCATCATTTTAAATCAAGTCCTCGTGGGATCGACCCATACTTGCATAAGCTACACTACAATAGCCCGTGCACTTGCGGTTAAATAATCAACAAGTTTTTGGCATCGTTGCTGGGGACTTGTAATGGATTTTTTATAAAATTTAATTAAAAATCCAAAACAATTAGAAAAAAAATCCAAAAAAATAAAAAAATAGGAATTGCATTTTAGGCATTCTTAGGTGCATCTTTAGGCATTTTTAGTGCATAACCACTTTATTTCCTGAATTCGATACTAATTATTATTTTTCTTTTTTAGGAAATTGGAGTGGAGCTTCATCAATTAGATAGATTTTTCTTGCTTTCCTAGATTAGGAATTTTATTTTTGAGTGAATCTTGTAGTGAGGCCCTTTATAATTTGCATTTTTAATTTTAATTTTTAAAGGGTTGTAATAATACAGGGCAAGTGTGGGATAAGGTGGCCCACACTTGATCTTCATCAGAAACCTCACTGTAAGTCTTCTTACTCATTTATTTTCTAGATTAGGGTTTGCATTTAGAATAATTTGCATTGTTTGGTAGTTAATTGCATATAGAAAGCATCTGTTATAATTGTTTCATCTTAAGGTTTTGCATTAGTTTATTGCTTTCAATTGTATTTTAGGACACGTCTAACGATTTAAGGTGGTTTATATGTTGATCGAATTGCCATGGTGTGTGAAATTTAATTAGTATGGGCACCCTACCCCCACAAGATCAAGGGTGGATTTCATCACCACTCCTTGGCCCACCTAGGATAATCACCTCAAGCGCACAACCCTACCATTCACATTAATTTAAAATCAATCAGAAGAGACCTATAGGGTTATCACATGCTTGTAGGACCATCTTAATAGGACACGATTTACTGTCACTCCAGTGGCTTTTGATCACTGTGGTTATTGGGGGTTGTCTAATAGAGCCTCGCTCTTCCCCCACCTCCTATCGACGTTTGTTGAGGTCTAAACGCCTCCTTACACGAGGGTTGTATTAACCGCTTTAGTTAGAACCTAACTGGTAAGCAGTAGTCAACTCCTAAAGAGAGTAGGAGTGTTAGATCAGGCTAATTAAAAGCATTGTCCCCACAGAAAATCAAGAAAATCAAAATATGTATGCTTGCTAGCCTTAGGGGATTGCTTGATTGTGTCCTTAATTGTGCATCATTCTAGGCATTTAGGTTGCATCATTGAGGATAGTCTTTCAACAAAAAAAAAAAAAGAAGACAAAAAACCAAAAAGATCTTTCATTGAATGCCCTTTTGGATACGCGACAAAACCGGCAGGCTAGTCTCGTACGACCACAATGACAGACCAACAATGGCTGATTAACGATCAAGAGGTAACTCAACCCATGGTAGTATCAAAGGTAATCAAGGTCCTCCATTCATCATGAATGAGGACCCACCACCTCTAATTGATGATGAATATCAACCTCCACCAAGGAGGAATAATCATCAACAAAGAAATTGGAGAAAGAATGGAAATAGGGAATGGGACCAACAGAGTGACTATGGAGAAATTGATGTTTATCAGAATCCTCATGGACGAACCTTAAGAGACTACCTTCAACCTACACACACCAGTACACCCTCTTATGTCATTCTTCCTCAAAATGCTGGTGCGTTAGAATTAAAAACAGGAGTAATTCAATTACTTCCCAAATTTCATGGGCTAGATAGTGAGAGTCCTTATTTGCACGTTAAAGAATTTGATGAGGTATGTAGTACCCAAAGAACCCAAAATATAGGTCTAGATACTGTCAGGCTTAAGCTATTTCCTTTCTCTTTAAAGCAAAAAGCAAAAATGTGGTTTAATGCACTACCACCAGGTTCCATAAGGACTTAGAATGAAATGACTAGGGAATTCTTGAAAAAGTTTTTTCCTACACATAAAACAAATACACTTCGTCGTAAGATAATGAACTTTACCCAGAAAGATAAAGAATCATTCAACCAATGCTGGGAAAGGTTCAAAGATCTATTACTTACTTGCCCACATCATGGCTACGAACCATGGCGCATTATCAGCTTCTTTTATGAATGACTTAATTCTGACATGCGCCAGTTTGTAGAGATGATGTGCAATGGTAACTTTTTGAATAAACAACCAAATGAGGCACATGAGTATTTGGAATGGCTAGCTGAAAGTGCACAGACCTGGGCTGACTTGGAAAGAGTAGAATATTCAGATAGACCCAAGCCCACTACCACATCTACTAGGGGAGGCATGTGTGCCATGACTGAAAAAGATGAAATCAGTGCCAAAGTAGCAACCCTAGCTAGAAAAGTAGAAGCCATGGAAATGGGAACAAAAACCTTAACTAATGATGAACAAGTGTGTAACATTTGTGAAAGTACGTCACATCTTACTCAGGAATGTCCTACCATCCCTGCATTTCAAGATGTACTTCATGATCAGGCTAATGCACTTAATAATTATAAAAGACCTTTCTCCCCATATTCAGAGACATATAATCCCAACTGGAGAAACCATCCAAATTTCAGTTGGAGAAATGGACCAAATGCTAATGTCTCACAACCAGGCCTATACCAGAGTCATCAACAACCAAACCAAGGACTACTTGCTCCATCCCCATACCAAACTCATCAACCTCATTCTCCTGGACTTTACTTGCCCCCACCCAAAAGGCATGTAGAGGATAATCAAGTTACCCAAAACCACTAGAAAGTCAAGTAAAACAAACCAACCAGTCCATGAATGAATTAAAAAACATGATGAGTCAAATAATGCAAAATATGGAAAAAGAAAAATTCCCAGCTCAACCACAAGCAAACCCTAATGGAGTGCATGCGGTTAGTACTAATGCATCTAATGAAACATCTAGCTCTACCATGGAACAGACTAAAGCTGTTACTATTCTTAGGAGTGGTAAAATAATTGAGAAAGATGAGCCTCAAAAGATTGAAAAAGTAGAAAAACTTAAAGAAAAATCTAAAGAAAAGGACCATGTTTCACCAGTTGACCCATGTCCTATACCTGCTCCATTCCCTCAAAGGTTGCGTCAAACCCCAAAATCTGCCTCTAATGATGAGATTTTAGAGATTTTCAAGCAAGTCAAGATCAACATACCGATCTTAGATACTATAAAACAAATCCCATCATATGCCAAATTCTTAAAAGACTTATGCACCATAAAGAGAAAATTGAATGTCCAAAAGAAGGCATTTTTGACTGAACAGGTTAGTTCTATTCTTCAACACCATACACCACCAAAATACAAAGATCCTAGTTGCCCCACTCTTACTTGCATTATTGGCAACTATAAGATTAACCAAGCTCTTCTTGATTTAGGATCTAGAGTAAACTTATTACCATACTCGGTATATGAACAGTTAGGTCTGGGTGAACTGAAACCTACATCTACTACGCTCCAGCGAGCTGATCGTTCTGTAAAAATACCGAGAGAGGTAATAGATGATGTGTTAGTCCAGGTAGAGCAATTTTGTTTCCCTGTAGATTTTCTAGTTCTAGATACACAACCGGTGGTGAATGAGAAGAATGGAATACTAGTCATCCTAGGACGACCATTTTTGGCTACGTCCAATGCCTTAATCAATTGTAGAAATGGTGTGATGAAATTGTCCTTTGGCAATATGACAATAGAGCTCAACATCTTCAACATTTGTAAGCAACCCAGTGAAACTACTGATGACTTGCAATGTATTAACATGATCAATTCAGTTGTGCAACATCAGTTTCAGTCATCTTCCTTGTCGGACCCACTTGAGGCCTGTTTGGCCCATTTTAATGAGTTTAATGAGGATGCATTAATAGAGGAAGTTAATGCCCTCCTTGATTCTGTTCCTATCATGGATACAGAAAATGGAAACCTCATTTCAAGGAGCTTCCATTACGTGAGATCACTCCCCTCCCATCATCAGTAGAACCCCTAACAGATCCTGAAATTCCAAATAAGCATGTTAATACAAACTATGATTGGGACCTACAGACTTTATTTGAACAACCATTAGACAAGAAATTAGGCCCACCTGAAGTATTACATGTGCCAATTGAATATGAGGAAAATGAGTCCATTGATACACTATCCATACCTCAATTTCAAGAAAATGTAAGGGAAAAAGAGGATCATTCACATCTATATGGTTCTAAAGAATTTAAATTCACGGTAGTTCACATTGTTATAGAGATTCCACCACCCAAATTTTCAAGGTGGAGGAATTATATTGATTACCATGAAATTTTGAAAATGGGAGATCATCAAAGTGGTCCTACTCAATTGACATTCGTGGTAGTCTATTGTGTCATAATGCTACCATCACCAAAAATTTCAGGGTGGATGAAATATATAGACTATCGTGAGATTTTGAAGTGGCGTGAGAATTCTTGCCATTTCATTATTGGAATCCGAAAAACTCAAAGATGAGGATATGTCTGGCTGAAGACGTTAAACTTAGCGCTCACTGGGAGGCAACCTAGGGTTTTTCATTTTTGTTTTTTTTTCTACATCACCCACATTCATTTTAGGTCCTACTTTTTAAACATTGAGGACAATGTTTCTATCAGGTTGGGGGGTGTAGAATTCTTGCAAATTCTAGTTTTCTTTTAGTTTTTAGGTGATTTCCTTGGTTTTTCAACAACAAAAAAAATTTAGGTCATTTCCCATACTGTGATGAGAATTGAATTTTCTGAAGTATAATCTGGATAACTTTAGCTTTTTAATGGAATTGAATATGATTAATTCATTATTTTACTCATTTTCTAAAGTATTCTATGAAAGCAAAGTCTCAGATTACATATGTACATGCAGTTGCATATAGATAGTCTAGATTGATAAGTGGCTATAACTTAGATATCCTGAAGAAATTCAGTGGAGACCTATAACCCAAGTGAGTTTTAGATCTATTCATCCTTTTTGAGAGGTTATAAATATTCCAAATTTTCTTTACCGTGTTTAAAGAAAATTGATCCCAAACTCTTAAATTTGGCTAATTACTTGAATAATTAGAATACTACCTTTAAAATTCTGGAAGTTCATTGAATTTGATAGATTATAGGAAACCTAGAAAATGATTTAGGTCATCCTTGTTGTTAACCTAGAGACATAAAGCCTACCCATAAAATATTTTTACCACTAGTTAGCCAAGTTGAGCCTTGAATATAAGCCTTGTCCTGTGTCACCAAAAATACCCTTTACCCATATTACCCCAGTATAAATTATCCATTACCCATTTTCTTTGAAAAATAAGGTAGAGATGAATGAAAGAAATATCTTTTAGTTGCAATTGAAGTTTAAAAGTGGATATCAAGAAAAGAAATATTCTTCAAAGTGAGTCAAATGTATTAAAAAAAAAAAAGAACAAAAGAAGAAGAGAGTTTGAAGAATGCAAAGAAATAGAAAAAGAAATATTCACTTTAACAAAGAAAAGAAGAATTGTCAACTTTAGTGAAAGACCTCTACTTATTTTTGAAGAAACTTTGAATACTCTTATACCCTTTCTTTAGTACCTTGACCTAAACCTATGTTTCGTCCCAGTTAAAGACCTATTGATTCTAGGATGAATATAATCTTGATGAGAAAATAAATGGATAGGATTAAAAGAGTAGTATTTCTAAATATTCAAAGGTAATGGCATCTATTCCAAAGGGATCAAAACAATTAAATTTCTTAGTAACTCCCGTTCTTCATGAGTATATGTGAGCTAAATTTGTTTTCATTGACTCTTCTCACATATTCAAAAGAGAGATATGATTTGAACCTTTTATCTAAGAGATTTTATTTCTGACCGTATGTCATTAGTAAGGATTGAGGTCAAAACATATTTCAGATGGAGTTCAAAAGTTAGAAGTCTACTTAGAGATAAAGATTATTCTATGTGTAGACTGTATACACTCACTCACTCTGAGATCTGAGCCTAAGTGGAATAGTTTTAGCATATGGGTAGGGTTTTGAATTATTCAGTCATCTTTATTAGTTTGCTAAAGTTGATAGATTTATTGAAGATAATTCTCTGAGAAAAAGTGGAAATGACCTGAAAAATAAAAATTTTGAGTTGATTTCTTCGCATCTTTTGCTAGGGACTAGCAAAATGCTGGTTGGAGGGTGTGTTAAGTGTTCAATTTTAGTCAAAATACACCTAATTTAGTGTTCAATTAGAGCATCTAGGCCATTAATTTTAAGATTTTACATAAACTATTCTGTTTTATCTTTAATTGGCCATCCAACCATTGAATCGCAAAATTAATGGTCAGATGATCATCAAAGCTAATTAGATGAATAATGAATGGTTCAGATGATTCTAATTGGGTCTTGTGCATTGCAGATTAATTGACTCAAACGTGGACGCTCCAGATCAAATCAAGAATATTAGATGAAGAGGATGAAGTTTCATGGAAATAAGATGGAATTTGAAGAGTCCTAGTACAGGACAAAGTTGAAGCCAGAGTTCTAGCAAGACCAGGAAGCTAGTGGACCCCACTCTATCTCTTATCTCTTACCCCTCTTTTTTTTCTCTTTCTTATCTCCCTTACCTATCTCCTCTTCCTTCTCTTTCTCCTCTCTTCTCTCTTTTTCTCTTATCCCTCTCCTTTCTTTTCTCTCTCTCTCTCTCTCTCTCTCTCTCTCTCTCTCTCTCTCTCTCTCTCTCTCTCTCTCTCTCTCTCTCTCTCTCTCTTCTATCTCTTTTTCTCCTTCTCTTATCTCCCTCTCTTTCACGTCTCTCTCTCCCACTTCTTATATTCCCCTTCTGCACTCCCCAAACAAGGTTTTTTTTTTCCCCTTCTCTCTCTCTCTCTCTCTCTCTCTCTCTCTCTCTCTCTCTCTCTCTCTCTCTCTCTCTCTCTCTCTCTCTCTCTCTCTTCTATAATTTTTTCCACTCTCTCATTTTTCCTGTCTCCATCTCTCTCCCACTTCTCCTTCTTCTGTCACTTCCCTCTCACGCACTCTCTCTTCTTCTCTCACTCTCCTTATATCTCACCCGGACTCCTCCTTCCTTTCTTCTCTTCCCGACTTCTCCTCCTTACCTCTACTTTCCTCTCTTCCTCACTATCTCTGCTTCACAGAACTAGCACGGGCCAGCCAACGTGCCCCAACTGCCTTCACCCTCTCTCTCTCTCTCTCTCTCTCTCTCTCTCTCTCTCTCTCTCTCTCTCTCTCTCTCTCTCTCTCTCTCTCTCTCTCTTAAGCACCCTTCTTCCATTGGGGAGGGACCTTTTTCCTCTTCCTAGCACTATCCCCTGCACGCACAAACCCATCAACCTTTTCCCCCTTCTCTTTAACTTCTCTCTTGTTCTATGTCTCTCTCTCGTCTGCTCTCTATCACCAACCAGATCTATAGCCCAGCCGGCTCTCCCCTACTTCCAGCATCTTCCCTTCAACCTGTCTCCTCTTCTCTTTCACTCCCGTACCCTCTTCCCTCTTTTTCTCCTTTAGTTTGACAACCCATCCTCAACAGACGTCCCTCTATCCCCTGCTTCCCATCATCTTCACCGACTAGGCTAAAACCCACTTCGCCTCTACTTCCAGCCCTCCACTAGACGACGCCCAGAAAACCAGGATGTCATCTCCCTCTTCCCCTTGTCCTCCATCTCCTTCACCGGACGATCCTGGGGAAGAAAACCCAAATCGGGTTTTCTCCCAACCCATCTTCTCCCCATCTCCTCTTCTTCTCCTTCCTCTTCTCCTTCCTCCTTCCTCCTTCTTCCTTCTTCCTCCTTCTCTTCCAGTTTTCATCGTTTTCTTGGTTTTTTTCGTTAAAAACCAGAAATCCCAGACAATTACACATTTGCCCCTGGCAGATCTTAGTAATCCCATCTGAGTCCCTATTTTAATACCAACTCTATCCTTTATCAGAAATCCCATTTGTGTCCCCCGTTTAATTCCTTCCATGTCCCCGATTTAATTCCAACTGTGTCCTCACTTTAATTACATTTATGTCCCGATTTTGTTTCATTCACATTTTGACTATTAAGGGACAGTGCAATCCAGGACAAGCTTATCCATGACTGCTTATTTTGTTGCAATTTCTGTGTTTTTGGAATAAATAATTGTGAAAATTGCAACAATTGAATAAATATGAATTTTATTTTATTGTTAGTTGAATTTTGCTATATTCTTTGTTTTGGTTCTCTTATTAATTGAATTTTATTGAAAACTCCATCATTTTAAATCAAGTCCTCGTGGGATCGACCCGTATTTACATAAGCTACACTACAATAGCCCGTGCACTTACAGTTAAACAATTAACAATCATTCAAGATCTCATCTTGCTTGATCATCCTTATCTTACTTACTATTTTTATTAGGGTTAGATAATTTACTAACTTTTTATGCTCTTATTATTATTATTATTATTATTATTATTATTATTCAACTAGTTAATGTTTTACTGGATGAAGATAACTTATTTTAGCCTAAGTCTAGACTGCTCCTCTTATTTCCAATTGGCTAAGGCTTACAAGCTAAATGGGTGAACACAAAGTGGTTACTTTAATTCTAATGTAAGAAGTTGTTTAGACCTCAAAAACATCAACGGAAGGTCGGGGAAGAGCGAGGCTATATTAGAAAACCCTCTTAACCACTATGTTCAACATTCACTAGATTGACCTTAGCTCAACCTTTCATAAGGTTCCTATCAGCATGTTAACCTTAAGTACTCCTTCTAATTAATTTTAATTAAGTCCATGAACATTTAAAATGTTATTCATGGGGTTTATTATTCTCCTAGTTTGGACCAAGGATTTGATAATCCTTATATAGTCCTACTAGCTATAGCCCTTACTAATTAAGTCCAAGTCAAATAATTTACTCTTATTTGTGTCATGAAACTTTACTTTCTCATTAGATTCATGTTTTATGCTGTTTATCTCATAACTACTTTAACAATTAAATCTACTAATAAAATTTAATCATAAATGAATTATAACTTTAAAGCATGAAACTACATAATTGAACAACCTAATGATAATGGTACAAGGTACTTAAGATTATACTAGCATGATTTCTAACTAATGTACTTTATCTTATAAACTCAAATTAAACTATCATAGACTTAAGGTATCATCTCATACCATAGTCTAATCTAACATGAAATCCTAACATGGTCCTAAGTTACAATTGCATGAAATCATACCAACATGATTCTAAGTTACAAGTCATTATTCATGAATAATTTTATGGACATTTGAAATGAAATTATACTAAAATAATATATCATTGATCCTATATTCATGAAATAAATAAAATGAAATCAATGCATAACTCAAGCTAACCCATTTCTCATTATTAAAACTTTTACTTGTGATCCAACCATTCGATCTTAGGTCTTTTCCTTTTAATCAAGGGTTTTAATTAATTTTAAGGCTTTTACTCCATTAAGGTCCAAGATCATATTCCTTTGTTTTTGGTCATATTCAATCCATGATTTCAATGGATTCCATTATAATATCATTCATTCAATCCATCCCAAGGATCTAATCATACTTGATCTCATTGATTAAGTGGGTTCCTTTGTATTTTTAGGATTTTTCTACCATAAAGAGTAGATACTTCAATTTATCTTAGATCTGTCCAAATAAATCACGGATATCACTTGATTTCAAAATTATATCATCAATAAATTAGATCCCCAAGATCTGATAATCTCATATCTTAAAGATCATGAAAATTAGAAGCTTAATTCTTAAATATACAAAGTTTCATGAAGAACTTTCTAAATTTTATGATTTTAGAAGAAAATAGAAGTTATAAGCTTTCCATATCTTCTTTCTGATCTTAATTTGGAGTTCAGATGACTTCACAATTGAACTGTGAAGTTCACTGTAGTTTTAACGGTCCAGATTTGATCTGGCCATTATAACAGGACAAAACAGGTAGAACCAGTCATCCTGCCTTATTTTACTAGTGACCACTAGAGGAAATGGGGAGATGACGTGTAAATGGTGAGACAATCCTGATTGGACTGTCAAATCACTATTTCCCTTTCCTCCATCACATTGGGCCATCAAATACCCACGAAATTGGCTGTTGTTTCATACCTAGGTGTTTTGGACCCTTCTGAATCTATTGGATGGCTGAAAATTTTCATCTAAGCCCTCCATGATGCCGATATGGAGGGTTTTTCAATGAAACTTGATTTTCCCACAAATTAATAGAAAGTCAAATTTAGTAAAATTAAATATATCAAACATAACATAAAATGAATATGGGATGCTATCCACCTACCTGATTTGCTTAGAAATGAGGAATTGATCCCAAAATAAATAAATCCTTATCGTATGTCACAACTCACCAAATAAATCTTGATTTGTGTTTTTCCATTGATTTAACCGTTGGATCTTTAAATTATTTTGTAGGTTTTGAAGAACAAAGAATTGAGAACAATATGGACGGTGAGATTTGTGCAATTATATCTAGAATAGAGTGGCTAATTGAATTTAGGGTTCTTGTACTATTCTAAAAAGAGGAGAGAGAAAGAGGAAAAAAGAGAGAGATTAGGGGAATTGGGGCAGGAGTTTTTCTTTGATTTTTTAGGGGATCTAGGGAATTTTGTGGTAACGTTTTTGAAATTTTTAGAGGTATTTATAGGCAGTTTTTGTAATTTTTTTATTAATTTCTTATTTTAATCTAAATTCCACTCAAAATATTAAACTGGGGAGTGGAAATTCCACTACCTCTACTAGAGGTTGAGTGCTGGCTGATGCTTGACTTGTATCATTGTTGATCTCAGTCCTTACTTAACTTTTGTGGGTCCCACTAAAGAGTGAAATGGTCATTTTGCTCTTTTATTTCCAAAAATAGAGAAAAATAGGCACTATTTGTCCGAACTTGGAATTTAGTGTAGTTAGAGTCATTTCGATTAGTTTTTCAATTACATTCTAAATATTCATGTTTTAGTTCTTGGTTATGAGTCAAATGACTATTTTACCCTTTTTTTTAGAAAATTAAAAAATTTTCATTTTAACTCGGAATTGAACGTACTTAAATGTCATTTCAAACGATTTTTCGAGTACATTCAAAATATTCACATTTTAAATCATGGTTTAATCTCTTTAAAAAGAGAATTTCCAATAACCTAATATTTTAGCCCAAAATTTCTGGAAATCCAAACTTTATTAATTTTCCTCAATAATTTACAAAAATCTAGGGTTATTACAATCTTCCCCCCTACAATAATTTCCTCTTCTAAATTTGTAATACTACAACCTAATCAAATAAACTAGGATGTGTCTTCCTCATTTCTACTTATGTTTCTCATGTAACTTCCTCAATAGAGTGATGTTACCATAGGACTATGACTAAAGGAATTGTTTTGGTCCTTAAAGATCCGTATCACCTTTTCTTGAAAGGTTAGATTTGGCTTCAATTCCTCTCGTATTCTTTAAAGTATATGAGTATCATCTTGTAAGTACTTCAGTAACATGGATACATTAAATACATTGTGTACTTCAGAGAGTTGAGGTGGTAAGGCTAATATGTAAGCCACTAGACCAATTCTTTCTAGTATTTCAAATGGACCAATGATCCTAGGACTGAGTTTGCCTTTAGTTCCAAATCTCATGACCCCTTTAACTGGTGATATTTTCAAAAATACATGCTCTCCCGCATCAAATTCTAGATTTCTCTATCTTTTGTCTACTTACTCTTCTAACGATTGTGTATTGTTAACAACCTCTTCTTTATCATTCTAACCTTGTCTGTACACTATTCCACTAGTTCTAACTTCATTAGTTTCCTTTCTCCAACTTTACTCCAACAAGTTAGTGATCGGCATGGTCGCTCGTACAATGCTTCATACAGTGCTATACCAATACTTGCCTAAAAACTATTGTTATATGCAAATTCTGCTAATGGAAGATGTTCATCCCAATTCCCTTTCCAATCTAATGCACATGCCCTCAACATATCTTCTAAGGTCTGAATAGTCCTTTTTGATTGACCGTTTGTTTAGGGATGAAATGTTGTTCTGAATCTAAGTGAGGTTCCCAATGCCTATTGTACGCTCTTCCAATATCTTGACGTAAATCTCCCATCTCTATCAGAGATGATGGATAAAGGAATCCCATGAAGACTTACTACTTTTATGTACAACTTAGTTAGACTGTCAACTGACTAGTTTTGTCTAATTGGAAGGAAATCTGCTAACTTTGTTAATCTGTCCACAATCACCCAAATCATATCATGACCTTCCCTTGTCCTTGGTAATCCCACCACAAAATCCATAGTGATGTTGTCTCATTTCCATTCTGGAAGTTCAAGTGTTTGTAATATTCCAACTAGTCTTTGATGTTCATCTTTTACTTGTTAACAATTTAGACACTTAGCCACAAATGTCCCTATGTCTCTTTTCATACTGTCCCACCAAAAATTTCTTTTCAAACCTTGATACATCTTTGTATCCCCAGGGTGTATAGAAAATTTGGACTGATGGGCTTCTTGTAACAGTTCTTTTTTCAAGTCTATGTTTGAAGGAACCACTAATCTCTCCTGAAAATGTATACCCCCACCTGTACCCTTACAAAACCCTATCTTTGTACACAATCCTTGAGTTACTATATCCCCTTCTTGGGCCTTGAAGACTCTTTCTACAAAAGCTGATTTAATGGTGATGTTTGTAAGTACAACTCTTGTTTGTTTACTTAATCCATCGGCAACTATATTTGCTTTTCCAAGATGGTAGTGGATTGAAAAATCGTAGTCTTTGATGTATTCCATCCATCTCCTTTGTCTCATATTCAAATAAGCCTAAGTGAAGATGTATTTGAGACTTTTATGATCTGTGAATACATTGAATTTTTCTCTATACAAATAATGTCTCTAAGTTTTTAATGCAAAAAGTACAACTACTAATTCTAGGTCATGTACTGGGTAATTTATTTCATGTTTCTTCAATTGTCTAGATGCATAAGCAATAGCCTTCCCATTTTGCATCAATATACTCCCTAACCCTTTTCTTAAATCACCAAAGTATATTTCGTATCCCCCATTTCCTTATGGCAGTGTCAAGACTAGTGTTGTAATTAACCTCTTTTTTAGCTCATGGAAACTATTCTCACATTCATCTGTCAAAGTGAACTGTACCCCTTTTCTAATCAATGAAGTCAAAGGAAGGGCTATACGGGAAAATCCTTGAATAAATCTATAGTAGTATCCTGTCAGTCCCAGAAAACTACATATTTCTGTTACAGTCTTAAGTTTTTCCCAATTCATTGCTGCTTCAACCTTGGCGGGGTCCACTTCTACTCCATTCTTGGAAATTACATGACACAAGAAATTGACCTTCTCTAACCAGAATTCACACTTACTAAATTTACCAAATAGTTTATGTGCTTTGAGGGTATTTAGTACAATTTGTAAGTGTTCTTGATGTTCTCCCATACTGGTAGAGTAAATTAGTATATCATCAGTAAATAAGATCACGAATTTGTCTAAGAATTCCTTGAAGATTTTCTTCATTAGATCCATAAACACTGTAGGTGCATTGGTCAGCCCAAACGGCATGACTAGAAACTCGTAATGCCAGTACTAAGTTTTGAATGCTGACTTGGGTATGTCTTCATCTTTAATACGCAATTGATGATATCTCGATCTAATGTCAAATTTTGAAAAGACCTTAGTAGATTGAAGTTGATCAAAGAGATCATCAATGCGAGGTAAGGGATACCTATTTTTCACTATGACATTATTCAACATTCTATAATAAATGCACAATCTCATAGACCCATCCTTCCTCTTTGTAAATATTACTGGTGCTCCCCATGATGAACTACTTGGTCTAACAAATCCTTTGTCTAACAATTCTTGTAACTGACCCTTCAACTCTTTCAATTTTGCTGAGGCCATCCTATAAGGTGCTTTAGAAATTGGAGTTGTACCAAGATTTACTTCAATGGTAAACTCAATTTCTCTATGTGGGGGTAATCTTAGAAGCTCTTCTAGAAAGACATCTGAGAATGCTTTGACTACATCAATTTATGTTATCTTGGGCTGTTCAACATCCAAATCAACCACTATTGCTAGAAATGTCTGACACCCTTTAGACATGTATTTGACAACCTTCATAGCTGAAATAATGGATTTGTCTAAGTCATGTTGTTTCCCATATAATACTACTACTTCCTCACCAGGTATGCTAAATGTGATTTTCTTCTTGTTACAATCCATAACTACCCAATATTTTGCTAACCAGCCCATATTAAGTATGATGTCAAAGTTCACCATGTTTAGTAAAATGAGGTCTACATCCATTGTTTTTCCCAGTACTTCTAATGGTACATTATGAAGGTATTTTTGTAGTCTAACTATTTTACCCACCGAAGTTGTTACATCTAGATTAAATCCCAAGTTTTTCACTAACAATTGTATACTAGATGTAAATACATAAGATATAAAGGGATGCGTAGATCCAGAATCAAACAGCACTTTGGCATGGTTGTCAGATACAAGTAATGTACCTTCAATCACTGCATTAGATAGTCTAGCCTGGCCGTCAGTAATAGCGAATACCCTTCCTTGGTGACGAGGAACATTGTCTAGTTTCACCTCCTTAACAGCTAAATGGTTTGTCGTAGTTTGCATATATATGCCCAAATTCTCCACAATTAAAACATCTAATCGGTGGTTGTTGTTGTATTGGAGTGGGACGCATAATTTTAGGATGGAATCTTCTACATTTAAGACAAGGCCTTCTTTTTGTATGATTACCTTGATTTTTGGGGGGTTTGAAATTGTTCAAGGGTCTCCTACATTTAAGGTTGTAGTTTCCACCTCCTCCAAACATAATAGGTTGAGTCTTCTTGAACTCTTCTTCAAACTTGGAAGCCATCTCTACACAGTTGGCCAAAGTGGTGGGTTTAGTACCCATCACTTTCACCTTCAGCGCTGGCTGTAATCCTTCCATAAATTTTTCCATAGTGCACCTTTTTGTGTCACACATATGTGTAGCAAATCTCTTTAATTGGGTGAACTTGTTATCATAATCCACCACCGATAGGTTCGCTTGTTTAAGTTCCAAGAATTAAAGAAGAGATGGACTACAGCACCAGTATTGACAATATCATTGGGTAGTGGGGGTTATGAAATATACTGTGATGCTTCAGGCAAAGGATTAGGTAGTGTATTAATGCAAAATGGGAAAGTCATTGCTTATGCTTCTAGGGAACTGAAGAAGCATGAAATGAACTACCCACTACATGACCTAGAGTTAGTAGTTGTAGTATTTGCCTTGAAAATTTGGAGACACTATTTGTATGTAGAAAAATTCAATGTATTCATAGGTCGTAAGAGTCTCAAATACATCTTCAGTCAAGCTATTCTAAATATGAGACAAAGAAGATGGATGGAATACATCAAAAACTACAATTTTGCCATTTAATACCATCCTGGAAAAGCGAACGTAGTGGCTGATGCGTTAAGTAGATAGACAAGAGTTGTACTTACAAACATTTCCATTAAATCAGCTTTTGTGGATAGAATTCTTAAAGCCTAAGAAGGGGATACAGTAACTCAGGAATTGTGTAGAAAGACAAGGTTTTGTAAGGGTATAGATAGAGGGATACGTTTTCAGGAGAGATTAGTGGTTCCTTCAAACACAAAATTGAGAAAAGAACTGTTACAAGAAGCCCATCAGTCTAAATTTTCTATACACCCAAGAGGTACAAAGATGTATCAGGATTTGAAAAGAAACTTTTGGTGGGAAGGCATGAAAAGGGATATAGGAAAATTTGTGGCTAAGTGTCCAAATTGTCAATAAGTAAGAGCTGAACATCAAAGACCAGCTGGAATGTTACAAACACTAAAACTTCTAGAATGGAAATGGGACAACATCACCATGGATTTTGTGGTAGGACTACCAAGGACAAGAGAAGGTCATGACATGATTTGGGTAATTGTGGATAGATTAACAAAATCAGCACATTTCCTTCCAATTAAACAAAGTCAGTCAGTGACTAGTCTAGTTAAGATGTACATAAATGAAATAGTAAGTCTTCATGGGATTCCATTATCCATAATCTCTGATAGAGATGGGAGATTTACTTCAAGATGTTGGAAGAGTGTACAACAAGCGTTGGGAACTTCACTTAGGTTCAGTACAATATTTCATCCCCAAATAGATGGACAGTCAGAAAGAACTATACAGACGCTAGAAGATATGTTGAGGGCATGTGCATTAGACTAAAAAGAAAATTGGGGTGAACATCTTCAATTGGTAGAATTCGCTTATAACAATAATTTTCAAACTAGTATCGGTATGGCACCATATGAAGCATTGTATGGGCAACCATGCCAATCACCAACTTGTTGGAGTGAAGTTGGAGAAAGAAAACTAATGAAGTCAGAACATGTGGAACAGTATACAAACAAGGTTAGAATGATAAAGAAGAGGTTGTTAACGGCACAGTTATCAGAAGAGTTACAGCGACAAAAGACGTACAAATCTGGAATTTGAAGTGGGAGAGCACGTATTTTTGAAAATATCATTAGTTAAAGGGGTCATGAGATTTGGAAACCAAGGAAAACTCAGTCCTAGGTTCATTGGTCCATTTGAAATACTAGAAAGAATTGGTCTAGTAGCTTACAAATTAGCTTTGCCACCTCAACTCTCTAAAGTACACAGTATATTTCACATATCCATGGTATGAAAATACCTACAAGATGATACGCATATACTTCAAAGTGTGTCAGAGGAATTGAAGCTAGACCTAACCTTTGAAGAAAGGGCAATACGTATTTTGGGCCACAAAGAGCAGAAGTTAAGAACCAAAACAATTTCCTTAGTCAAGGTCTTGTGACAATATCACTCTATTGAAGAAGCCATATGGTAAATAGAAGTAGAAATGAGGAAGTCACATCCTAATTTATTTGAATAAGTTGTAGTATTACAAATTTCAAGGAAAAAATTATTGTAAGGGGGAAAGATTGTAATAACCTCAAATTTTGTAAATTGATCTGAGAAAATCAATGAAAGTTTGAAATTTCAAAAGACTCAGGCTGAAATATTAGGTTAAAAGAAAATATATTTTTATAGAGATTAAATCATAAGTGGAAACATATAAGTTAAGAATGTACACAAAAAATCAAATCAAATAACACTAATTTCGTTAAATTCTAAGCTAGAATGAAAAAACTCAATTTTCTACATAAAAAGGGTAAAATGATCATTTTTACCCATAATCAAGATTTAAAATTTGAATATTTGAAATGTACTAAAAAAACTGGAAGGTACTCAAAAAATTGATTCTGGCACCATTGAGTACACCAAAATACGAGTTTGGATAAATAATATCCATTTTTCTCCATTTTTATGAATAAAAGGACAAAACAGTCTTTTTACATGAAAGTGGGGCCCACAAAGTAAGCCAATGTTCTAGAAGCAACAATAATTGAGCAATGCACTACCAAATTGTAATGGAGGAAAAGGTGGAGGTGGAAACTCCACCCATAAATAAAATAATAAAAAGAAAGAAGGAGATTTTTATGAAAAATTAATTTAAAATTCAAAAACTTGCCTATAAATAATTCTAAAAATTTTACAAAAATTTTCAAAACTTCATCACAAAATCCCCTGAAAAATCAAAGCAAAATTGCTCTCCCATCTCCCTCAATCTCTCTCTTTTTCCCTCTTTCTCTCTCCTCTCTCTAGAATAGTACCAAGAGCCCTAAGTTCAATTAGCCACTCTGTTCCAAAGCAAGTTTCACAAATCCCACCATCCATATTGTTCTAAATTCCTTGATCTATAAAACCCCCAAAGTAATTTCAAGATCCAATGGTTTAATCAACAGAAAAATACAAATCAAGATTTATTTGGTGTGTTATGGTATACAGCGAGGATTTATTTATTTTGGCATCAATTCTGAGCAAATCAAGTAGTAGGATATCATCAAATATTCAGTTTATGTCATTTTTTATCTTTTTAATTTCACTGAATTTGATTTTTTGTTAATGTTTCAGAAAATCAAGTTCTAGTGAAAAACCCTCAAGATCTGCATCATGGAGGGCTCAGATGAAAAATCTAAGCCCACTAATAGATTCAAAAGGGTTCAAAACCCCTAGATTTGAAATAACAGCTAATTTAGTGGAGATATGATGGCCCAATTTGATGAAGAAAGGGGGGATGGTGATTTGACAGTCCAATCTAGATCGTCTCACCATTTACAGGTCACCACCCCGTTTCAACCGGTGGTCACCGGTAAAATAGGGCTGGACAACTGGTTTCGCTGTTCCACCTCTTTTGTCATGTTCTAATGGCCAGATCAAATATGGACTATTAAAATGACTATGAACTTCAAACTTGAATTTCGGAATCATCTGAGATCCAAATCATGAGCGAAAAGAAGTTATGGAAAGCTTATGATTTCTAATTTCATATGACATAATAAAATTTAGGAAATATTGCATTAAAATTTTTATTTAAATAAAATAAGAATCTTACTTCCATGATCTTGAAGATTTTAGATGATTGGACCTTAAGGATCTAATCTATTTATATTATAATGATAAGGATAAGTGAAATTGAGGATTTAATATGATAAATCTATGATAATTTAAGAAATTTACCCTTTATGGTAGGAATAACCTAAAATTTGTAAAGGAACTTTCTTGATCAGTAAGATCAAGCATGATCAAACCCTATGGATGGGTTGGATGGAGTTAATAATGATGAGATCTAGTTAGATCATTGATCAGTTGTGACAAAAACATGTGAAGATGATCTTTGAACCTATAATGAAGTAAAAACCCTAAATCTAAGGAAAGGACTTAAGATCTAATAGTTGGATCATATTAAAAGCCTCTAATGATGTAAATTGATTAGTATGATTTTATTTAATTATTAGATTCATTTTAACTTTAATTTATGGCATGATTATAGGATCCATGTTAAGTTATTTCTTCATGTTGATGTAAATGATCTGCATGTTATTAGATAGTTAGATTTAATCATCTTAGGGCCATGTTAGTATACATGATTTTCTTTAAATATCCTTAGGATAAGTAATATATGAATTAGGGTCATGCTAGTTTAATTTGAGTATGGACTATAGTATGATTTCCATTTAAGATGATAATGGAATTATGATTTAAGATCATGTTAGTTTAATTTGATTTTATTAATTAGGGATCATGATAATAGTTACATAGTATTGCTATCCTTAGATTATTGAATTTATATTAGTTTTATGCTTTGAAGTTTATGATTCATTATTGTCATATTTCTTAGCCGATTTAATTGATAATTACTAACCTAATGAGAAATTAGAGTTTAATGACATAAATAAGAAGGAATGACTTGAATTGGACTTAATTAGTAAGGGCTATAGTTAGTAAGACAATACAAGGAATGGTTTATATGATCATGGACATTAATAAAAATTAACTAGAGATAAATTAGGGTTTATGAGCTCATAGGAATCTTATGGAAGGTTGAGCTAAGGTCACTCTAGTGAATGTTGAATATGGTGGTTAAGGGGATTATTTAATAGAGCCTCGCTCTTCCCTCACCTTCTGGTGACGTTTGTTGAGGTCTAAATGCCTCCTTACATGAGGATTGAAGTAACCACTTTTTGATCAGCCTATAGTTGGTAAGCATTAGTCAATTGGAAATAAGAGGAGTTGCCTAGAATTAGGAGTGAATAAATTATCCTCAAACCAGTAACACTAACTAGTTGAGAAATAATAATAAGAATATCTAAGGTTTGCAAATTAACTAATCCTAATAAAAATTGTAAATAAGATAAGGATGATCAAACAAGAATCCAAGAGGAGATCTTGAATGATTAAAAACAACAAAAGAAAATAAATACAAATGTAGAGTAGATTATTATTATGTGAATATACTTGTAATATAGATTTATTAGGTTAGAAGATCTGAACCCTTGATCATATGTGATTCAAGGAAGAAAGATTCAGATCATCCTACTAAAGGATGATCATAAGACCATGTAGTATGTACCTTTGGATAAAAATATGGGATTGTACGTATGATTTGATAGATATACGTTGATCAAGACTGTGACAGACTTCAAAGAGTAAGAATACCCCATTGAGTTAAGAAGATTTTATGAATGGTCTATATGAAAGATACATGTTGAATACATGATCTTATGTATAGAATTGTTGACATGTATAATACAAATACCTTGTGCTAAATCCTTATGATCCAACCAAATAAGGAGAAAATAGATATGAAATGATTAGGTGTAGAGTTGAAGAAAACCCTAAGTGAATAGGGAACTAAAAGATATTCTAGCCCTAGATAAACAGACATATTATCTGATACGTATAAGAAATATTTTACATACGAGCATGGAGGCTTGTAGTTTTGTTTTAAATAGGAGTAGGCCTGGAGATGCTATGTTAAGGGAGTTATGAGGGTTTGGCCACCTGCTCTCCAAAATTTGTTGATGATGAATTCCATGCCAGAGAAAGGCAAATAATCGAGTGGGGCAATTAAGGAAAGGCTACCACTATGATACCATGGTCCCCCCACACAGACATGGATTTTACATTTCCACTGAATATGGTATGAGTGAATTATTGAGCAATTATTCGGGCGTGATGTACAAATTAAACTGCAAGCATGGTAGTCCTTTGATTTATGTTGCACTATGAAGCATATGAGATAGGCATAGTGAGATGCCTTATATATGGCATAATGAAATGCCAAGTATTTGTATATTACCAATATTACCAGGAAAAAAGGGAATTCTCAATATAATAACTACCTAATATGCTGATCTCTTATAATTGAAAGAGTTGATCAACTTAGTTGGGAATGAGAATTGAATATTTTCACTATTTTGATGAATTTGTTCGTATACATTATGTATAAGGATGTACATAAATGACAAAAGAAAGGTTATAGAAATGAGATTGATCCATGATCATGTTTATGACAGAAATGAATAATGGGATTAATGAGTATTAGGATTATATTGTCAAATTATGTTACTTCTTTAATCCCCTATCAAGCGTAGCTTGTTGAGATATTGTAAATGTTTGAATGTTTACAATATCTCAGATACAAAGAAGGAGAGTTAGGAGCTCAAGAATTGAGAATACTTGAAAGAATAATCAATCAGGGTGTATCCATTGAAGACATGTATGTTATTTGGGAGCATTATATGTATTGAGAGTTTTTATTGTATGTGAGCTTTGAAATTTGGATTATGTAATTTGGACAAATATTGTAATGATACCGGGCTATATTGTGAACCACTAGATGGATCCTGAAATTTAATAAAAGTTTATTCCTTCAATGAAATTTTATCTTGTACAAAACTCTACTTATGTTATGAGAGGGCCAACACATGCAACGATATTGTCCGCTTTAGCAGACTAACTGCTCATACAATTGGGCCCACTGCATGGTTTTGTTATTCCCCCTTTAGGAGAAAATCAGTTGTTGCAAGGAAAGTCCTCACCACTCTTATCAATAGCCCAATTTCTTTCCCCTTAGTGATGTTGGACTAACTCTTAAGGTCTCTTGCCTCACAACTGCCTAACAAGTGTCTCTTGGCTCACCCCTCACCCCCACTAGGGAATGGACGTCCACGTCTGCTGGTGAGCCACACACCGAGTCAAGGGTCGGCTCTGATACCACTGTAACCGCATGAGGGCCCACACATGCAATGATATTGTTTACTTTGGTAGATTGGCTACCCATACAACCAGCCCACCGCACGGTTTTGTTCTTCCCCCTTTAGGGAAAACTGATTGTTGCAAAGAAAGTCCTCACCACTCTCATCAATAGCCCTGTTTCTTTTCCCTTATCGATGTGGAATAACTCTTAAAGTCTCTTGTCTCACAACTGCCTCCCAGTGTCTCTTGGCTCACCCCTCACCCCCATAGGGAACGAACGTCCACATCTACCGGCCAACCACACACCGGGTCAGGGGTTGGCTCTGATACCACTATAATAGCCTAAGTTTTTATAACACATTTTGTACTACATTTTTTAAAGACAAGGACCTTAGTAGTAAAAAAAATTTGCAAAACAAAGCATCGAAAATTCTTTTTTTTAGAATTTGTTTTGCAAAACCCAAGTCACCCCTTCATACATAACATAAGTAGAGTTTTGTATAAGATAAAATTCCATTGAAGGAATATACTTTTATTAAACTTCAGGATCCATCCAATGGTTCACAGTACATAGCCCATTGTATCCTTACAATACTTGTCCAAATACACAATCCAAATTACAAAGCTCTAAATACAATACTAGCTCTCAATACAATGTTTCAAGGGATATACCCTGATTACTTATTCTTCAATAGTTCTTCGATTCTTAAGCTCCTAAGTCTCCTTCTTTGTATCTGAGATATTGTAAACATTCAAACATTTACAATATCTCAGCAATCAATGCTTGGTAGGAGCTAAAAATGTAAGTTATTGACAATATAATCACAATATCTCATGATTCATTTTATCATAAACACATTCATAGACCACTATCATTTATATAGACATATCATTTCTTTGTCATTTGTGTTCATCTTTATACATATATATTGTATACGGACAAATCCATTAAAATTATGAAAATATTCAATAATCATTTCCATACTAAGCTGATTAACTCCTTTCACTATAGGAGATTTGTATCTCAGCCAATTACTATACTGGGATTTCCCTTCTTGGAAAAAATACTGGTAATATACAATTACCTAGCATTTCATCATGCCATACCTTAAGGTAATTCACTATGCCAATTTCATATGCATCATAATGCAAAATACTCAAGGACTACTATGCTTGCAATCTGATCTGTACAGCGTGCCCAGATAACTGCTCTATAATCCCCTTATACCATTATCAGTGGAAATTACAATATCCATGTCCGTATGGGGGGACCATGGCTGTCATAGTGGTGGCCTTCCCATAATTACCCCACACCCATCTTTCAGCCTTTCTTAGGCTTGGTATCAAATATCATCAAGTTTTGAAGAGCGGGTGGCCAAACCATCATAACTCTCTTAGGATAGCATCCCCAGGCCTACTCCTATTTAAAACAAAACCACAAGCCTCCATGCTTGTATGTAAAATAATACTTATACATATCAAACTATCTGTCTGTTTATCTCAGGCTAGAATATTTTCTCTTTCCTATTCACTTAAGGTTGTTCTCAATTCTTGACTTAACCATTTTATACTTATTTTCCTCATCATTTGGCAGGATCATATTTAATTTTGAGGTATTTACCACAATATATTGGTATTGTACATGTCAATACTTCAAAACATAAGATAATGTATTAAACATGTATCTTCATGTAAAGGCATTCTTAAAATCCACCTACCTCAATAAGGTATTCTTACTCCTTTAAATCTGTCATAGTCTTGATCAACATATATCTGTCAAATCATACATATAATGTCATCTTTCTAGTCAAGGGCACTTACTACATGGTCTTTTGATTATCCTTATGTAGGATGATCTGAATCTTTCTTCCTTGAATCACATATAACCAATGATTCAATATATTCTATACAAGTACTATCTATATTATACATAAACAATCTAATCTATATTGGTATTCCTTTTCCTTTATTGTTTTTGATCATTCAAGATCTCATCTTGTTTAATCATCCTTATCTTCCTATTTTTATTAGGGTTCGATAATTTACTAACCTTTTATGCTCTAATTATTATTATTCAACTAGTTAATGTTTTACTGGATGAAGATAACTTATTTCAGCCTAAGTCTAGACTGCTCCTCTTATTTTCAATTGGCTAAGGCTTACTAGTTGAATGGGTGAACACAAAGTGGTTACTTCAATCTTCTTGTAAGGAGGTGTTTAACCTCACAAACATCAACAGAAGGTAGGGGAAGAGCGAGGCTCTATTAGAAAACCCCCTTAACCACTATGTTCAACATTCACTAGAGTGACCTTAGCTCAACCTTTCATAAGGTTCCTATGAGCATGTTAACCCTAAATACTCTTTCTAATTGATTTTAATTAAGTCCATGAACATTTAAAATGTCATTCATGAGATTTATTATTCTCCTAATTTGGGCCAAGGATTTGATAATCCTTATATTGGCCTACTAACTATAGCCCTTACTAATTAAGTTCAAGTCAAATAATTCACTCTTATTTGTGCCATGAAACTCTACTTTCTCATTAGATTCCATTCTTGGTGTTTTATGCTCTTTATCTCATAACTACTTTAACAATTAAATCTACTAATAAAATTTAACCATAAATGAATTATAACTTTAAAGCATAAAACTACATAATTGAAAAACCTAATGATAATGGTACAAGGTACTTAAGATTATACTAGCATGATTTCTAACTAATGTACTTTATATAATAAACTCAAATTAAACTATCATGGATCTAAGGTACCATCTCATACCATAGTCTAATCTAACACGAAATCCTAGCATGGTCCTAAGTTACAATTGCATGAAATCATACCAACATGGTTCTAAGTTACAATTCATCATTCATGAATAATTTTATGGACATTTGAAATGAAGTTATACTAAAATAATCTATCATGGATCCTATATTCATGAAATAAGTCAAATAAATCAATGCATAACTCAAGCTAACCCATTTCTCATTATTAAAGCATTTACTTGTGATCCAATCATTCAATCTTAGGTCTTTTCCTTCTAATCAAGGGTTTTAATTAATTTTAAGGCTCTTACTCCATTAAGATCCAAGATCATATTCCTTTGTTTTTTTTATCATATTCAATCCATGATTTCAATGGATTCCATCATAATATCATTCATTCAATCTATCCCAAGGATCTGATAATACTTGATCTCATTGATCAAGTGGACCCTTTGTATTTTTATGGTTTTTCTACCATAAAGGACAGATCCTTCAATTTATCTTAGATTTGTCCCAATAAATCATGGATATCACCTCATTTCAACATTATATCATCAGTAAATCAGATCCCCAAGATCTAATCATCTTAGATCTTGAAGATCATGAAAATTAGAAGCTTAATTCTTAAATATAGAAAGTTTCATGAAGAATTTTCTAAATTTTATGATTTCAGAAGAAAATAGAAATTATAAGGTTTCCATAGCTTCTTTCTGATCTCAATTTGGAGTTCAAATGACTCCACAATTTAACTGTGAAGTTCACAGTCATTTTGACTGTCCAGATTTGATCTGGCTGTTAGAACAAGACAAAACTAGCAGAACCAGTTATCCTGCCCTATTTTATTAGTGACCACCAACGGAAATGGGGAGGTGACCTGTGAATGGTGAGACGATCTAGATCGGACTATCAAATCACCATCTCCCTTTTCTCCATCAAATTGGGCCATCAAATCTCCACAAAATTGGCTATTATTTCATACCTAGGGGTTCTGGACCCTTCTGAGCCCTCCATGATGCAGATATGGAAGGTTTTTCACTAGAACTTGATTTTTGCAAAACTTAATAAAAAATCAAATTTAGTAAAATTAAAAATATCAAACATGACATAAAATGAATATGGGATGATATCCACCCACCTGATTTGCTTAGAAATGAAGAATTGATGCCAAAATAAATAAATCCTCACCGTATATCATAACTCACCAAATAAATCTTGATTTGTGTGTTCCCTTTGATTGAACCGTTGGATCTTGAAATTACTTTAGGAATTTTGTAGATCAAAGAATTTAAAACAATATAGATGGTGAGATTTGTGAAATTTTATCTAGAATGGAGTGGCTAATTGAATTTAAGGTTCTTGTACTATTCCAAAAAGAGGAGAGAGAAAGAGGGAAAAAGAGAGAGATTGGGGAAAATGGAGAGGGAGTTTTTCTTTGATTTTTTAGGGGATCTAGGGAATTTCGTTGTGAAATTTAAAAAAAAAAAAATTTACAATTTTTAGAGGTATTTATAGGTAGTTTTTGTAAATTTTTTTATTAATTTCTTATTTTAATCTAAATTCCACTCAAAATATTAAAATGGGGAGTGAAAATTCCACTACCTCTACTAGGGGCTGAGTGTTGGCTGATGCTTGATTTGTATCATTGGTTATCTCAGCTCTTACCTAACTTTTGTGGGTCCCGCTAAAGAGTGAAATGACTGTTTTGCCCTTTTATTTTAAAAAAATAGAGAAAAATAAGCACTATTTGTCTGAACTCATAATTTAGTGTACTTAGAGTCATTTTGATTAGTTTTCCAAGTACATTCCAAATATTCAGGTTTTAATTCTTGGTTATGAGTCAAATTACCATTTTACCCTTTTGTTTAGAAAATTAGGAATTTTTCATTTAAACTCAGAATTGAATGTACTTAATGTCATTTCGAATAGTTTTCCAAGTACATTCAAAATATTCACATTTTAAATCATGGTTTAAGCTCTTTGAAAAGAGAATTTCCAATAACCTAATATTCTAGCCCAGAATTTGTAAAAATTCAATGTTTATTAATTTTCCTCAATAATTTACAAAAATCTGGGGTTATTACACCAAGGTTGGTGCAATCTCCACCTGGTGAGATGACTAAGCCAATGTGTCTACTAGTGGCACAGCATTCATCACCACTAGTGTCGAGTTTGTGGCATGAACTACTACATGTGCCTAAATCTGCTACTATATCTATGGCAATAAACCCATGTTTCACCTAGGTCACTATCTCTGCTATTTGTTCCCTCTGCCCTGAAGACTTAGTCTGGGGCAACTAGTGGGTAGGGGCAAACCTCGTACTCCTTTGAGAAGCCATCTATTACAATATTAATGTAGTTTGGCATAAATTTAACCTCTAAAGCTCATCTTCAATAATGACTTTTATGGGCTATCATGATTATGTGGACTCATTGGAGTAGTCATGATGGAGTAGATTGGGATCTGATAGCAAACTATGACACCTTGGTTTTTTTAAACACACACACACACACACACACACACACACACACACACACACACACACACACACACACATATACACATATGTAATAAAATAATTGGGATTCCTAACTTAAAATTTTCATTTTAAAATTTAAATGAAAATGGTTTTTCACATGACAACATACTTTTCAAATCCCGGGTTCATATGACCCATAAGCATACCAAAATATCCTTGAGTATACAATAAATATCAAGGACTCATATTACAAAATAAAAATTGACTATTTGAAACTCTATTTGACATATATGATAACAATAATAAAATGATTGAGAAATATGGCACTGGAGCTATCCATCATGACTATCACATCCAATAATGATCATATGTCCACAAGGTCCAAGGTACTTCAAAAGTAACAAATATGCATAAGAACATGCAACCCATTTACATTCTCAAAATATAAGTTCTAACACTATTACATCAATGTAATATCCTCTAAGATGTGCTGGAAATCTCTACCTCCCTTACTTGTCCTCCACCTATTTGCCCTTTCGGCTATCTTGCTCCATATATAAGGCATTACAAAACACTGCAATGCCTCATCAAGCTATTTTCTCTGTAGGTACATAAACATTTAATATTTAACTTAAATAAGTGCATGTGATGGATAATCTGAGTAACAAAATCTCGAGGATGTAATTAGTAACTTTCACATGTAAATAGTATCAATATGATTTCCAATAATAAGAGCAAAGATTTGTGAGATAGATCATGAAAACACATGAAATAAGTAGTGTGACATGCAATAATACAAAGTGTCATGTCTCATGACATGTAAATATAGAGTATATAAAACTCTATAATATCTTGAATAAACATGCATGTCATCAATGAGGGGCACCCTAAAGCACCCATAGGTGTACCACGCACTCATATTTCTAGTCATGAGTACTCATACCACTCTTCCACGGATCATCATGCTATGAGTACAAAAGGATATATCAATCCTGGTGAGCTCACAATGCAACATGAAAACACAAACAACTATATGAACCATCATGCTGTAGTGGGAACCACTCCCGAGTCTGCCAGTTGCTGCTCCTTGTCAATACCAAAATGGGAGATTAAGTGTCTATTATGCATAAGGAAGGACCAGCCTCATAGTTAGGTTACCCATGATACCACTCCTTACGAATTTGCCCTTCTATGGGGTGGGTGTTTATCATCTCACATGGTTAGAGGGTGGGTGGCCATCCCTACTTCTCTTTAGTAAACCGTCTACTAGATAGAAACACCTATCCAAAATCTACAAAATCGTGAAATAGCTCAATATCTTGAAATCACGAGATGAAGAGAAAGTATCTAATGCACAAAACACGAGCACTTGTGACTCGCCATCCCAATGCATTGCCCCTATCACAGGGTCAGTCGCTCAAGGGTTAGCCATCATGCCTCTTTAGTGGGTCCATGGATAAGTATAAGCGATAAAACAAATCATCTAATTGTCTCAATATATAATAAAATCATACATCCATGGAAACATGTAAATCAAGGTGATCACACATATATGAAAGATGTACATGCTGGATAATAATTTCAATAGGGTCATGGCATAACAATAAGTATGCATCATAATTACTGATAAAAATGAAATCTGTATGATGATAATTCATGATTTTTATAAAGATTATGTCAATATTAAATGTCATCACCTACCTCAACGAGGGTGAAATCCTCTAAAATGTGCAACCTCTCTAATCCGTACTGTCTGTTGCACCTATCAGGTCACATGTAGTACACATCATCACTTACTACTCTATGTTTGTCATTCCTGGCCTATATGACTTTAAATCTTCCTTAATCTAAGTGATTCATGGTTGCACCTATCAGGTCACATGTAGTACACATCATCACTTACTCTTTATTTTTTGCTTGATCTTTGTTCTTGGCTATCAATCATTGATCGATGGTCTAGATCACTTGGTTTTACTCAATCTACATTGATTTGTGTCTTATAACTAGCCCTTTTCCCATTTCAATGGTAAATCCTTCAATCTGACTATTAGATCTAGTCTTGATCAGTCAGATTCATGGTTTTGGTCACTTCCAAGTTCTAATCTTACTACATTCACTATTTTAAGGATGATCTAATTGTTAGATCAGCTTAATTATTCATGTTGAGGTCCATCCTATCTTGATAGTATGAAATCCCTAGTTTTCCCATGGTTTATGTGTCCCTCAATAGCTCTTGCTCAAATCTAATAGCTAGGTCCTGTTTAGATTGGTCAAATCCATGTTTCTTGACTACTCTGAGGTATAACCTTAATAAATTTAGGGATTTTAAGGCCATCCAACCATTGGATCAGCTTATCTATTTTGCTAGGACTCATAATTAATCAATTTCTAGGTTTTAATAGTTTTTTTTATCCAATAGATCTAATTCATTCCATGATTTTTTGTTTTTGACTGGTTAAGATGTGTTCTGATCTTAAATTTTATTACATAATTAGGTCATGTCATCATTCCAACTGATGTCTGGTATCATAATTTGGAGTTTTATAGCCTCATGAATTGAAGATTCTTAGTTTCAAATTAAATTGGACACATTGTAACCATGAATCACTGTCCGGATGCACCAGGTTGAGTCATCGTCACAAGACAACTACATTCTTTGCATTCTGCGAATGGCACTCTCACATACAACAGTGCACCAAGCGCACACATTATCATGGTGCGTCTTCCTGTGCATCTTGGTTGCCGAGTCCTGGCGAGACAGTGAGACGATTCGGTCGTGACTGTCTGATCCCCCTCCCTCCAGATCTACATATAAGATGGCCTAATCATAATTGTTTTTTAGGTTTTTGGGGTCCATAATCACATTGGAGGGCTTAGATCTTCCATTTGAGTCATCCTAAGCATTGGTTTTACTTAGTTGGTGGAAACCGTTCTTGGACAGACCAATGTCTGGGAAAACCAGTCAAGCAAGGCAAAATGGAGGAGAGGAGGGGGAAGGGTTACCCAAATCTGTTTGGTAGGAAGGTTGGCAAACAATCTCTGATTGGGAGTCCAGGACAGAATGGCTGGCCAAAGTTGGGGGAGTCGCATGATGCAGTGACAGCAGGTGCGGCCGCCGGTGAACCAAAAACGGGGAGGAGACGACAGTGCCGTCAACAGTCGCAGCAAGTCCAGTAGGGGAGTTGATGGTCATCAAAGGGGAAGAAGGGGTTTTTGTCAAAGATTGTAACAGCAGCGGGTTGAAGGAGTGGTGTCTCAGTGGTCGCACGGGTGCGATGTTCGATGCGGCCTGGGACTCGATGCAAACTGACACTAGAGAGAGAAAAAGAGTTAATATAGGGGATGGGGAGTAAATGTAGGAGGGAGAAATAAATGCGAGTGATCACATTTATAGAGAGTATTTAAAAAAGTTTGTGTGAAATGATTACCCATCACTATTGAGGTAATCTTTATGTGAAATTTTGTGAAGCTTTAAACATGACATTTAGTGTTTACCTGCATCTGATTTGCGTGTGACAACTTGTGGGCCCATTTATTATAAATTTATTATTTTACTCTTTTATAAATTTAAATTAAATATTTTAATTAAAATAATTATAAATTTTTCCTCCAAACTTTAATTTTAGTATTCTTAGTTTGTATTCTTCTTTTTTTGGTACAATCCAAATATCTATGTTTCAACCCTTGATTTGGCCTCCATAAAAATCTAATTTCTCAAAATTCAAGTTTTCATTTAGTTGAATCCTCAATTTATATTTTAAGGGTAAAACTATACAAATTAGATGTATTACACTTTGGAAGATAAAAAAAGAAAAAGATAAAAGATAAAAAAAAAAAAAAAAAAAAAAAAAGATAAAAATTATACAAATTAGAGGTATTACACTTCTAAAGATAAAACATTTTAAATAAAATCTTTAGTACCTAAAACATCTAAGGTGAGATGAATCAAATGAAAAAGAAAAAGAAAAAAAAGAGAGGGCTTGGTAGCAAATTTTTAGGATGCCTATGATGCAATTGCAATGAGACAGATTGCATCATATAATTCCTCCTCTAATCTCTCTTGATAGATGTTTGAAGTGATGATCATTTTCCTCTTTCTTAAGTCTCTCTTAATTATGTTCATGCATATGTTTCCTTCTTAAGAATCTCCATTCTAGATCTTCACCTTTATTCTCAGTGTATTGAGTGCTTAAGTTTATCAACAAGGATCACAAGAGGGGTAGATAGCTAACTGAAAGCTTCTCCTTTTGATATAGTCTGCAAAATTTTAGCAAATATCAAAAGTGAGGGAAGCCAATTCCACGGGTTCTCCTCTCAATATTAATATATACCTCTGTGCCCTATATGTGAAAATCTTCTTCGATCCCTTCACTAACGCCTCCAATCTTTATATAACCCTCTTCATCGATTCCAACTTCTTCAAGTAAATAATAATCTATGCAACTTTTGCTCCTATTCTTTGTTCCCCCGTTACTTTTCATTAGCATTTACAACAAAAGATGCATTTTATTATTGTTAGGGAGGTGAGGAGCAAACTTGATACTGTATTGATCATGTTATACTCTTCATGTGTTTGATTTTTAGAGTTTCTATGTTATGCTTTTATTTTTCTATGATCTAGAGATATAATGAGATTGCACGATTGAGTGCATTTTGGAAGTGGTAGTGGCTTAGAAGGGTGGCAGTTGTGCACTAAATGTAATTCTTAAGGGAGGAATTGAATTGCCAAAACTAGACCAGTGGTTGTGTACTTAGAATCTAATTCTTAACTAAAAGATTGTCCTTCCAAAAATGTAATACTGCATATTTTGTAGACAAATGTTCATAATTTGTGGATTATCTACAAATCTATGATCCGCACTTGGACTACTGGTGGCATTTCTTGGATTTTAATGAAAATCTAAATAAATAAAAAAACAAGTAGACAACTATTTCAATCAAAATTGTCCCACTTAAAGTGAGCTTTTATTTTGGGACCTTTTTCTTTTCGGCTTTTTTTAGGCCCTTTGATCTTTTAGGCATTTTTGTTGGGCTTTTGTTTTGGGCCTTTTTCCTTTTAGGCTTTTTTTTTTCATCTTTTATGCCTTTCTTTTTCTTTTTATGACTACTTATCTCTACCCTTTATAGGAATTTTAACTTAACTTGGGACCTAACAAAATATAACTCTATTATAAGAGCAATAACTATGACTTCTAAGTTTTCATTAAGGATGTATAGCTATGGATTTTAATACTTTAGGCCATATCAAACAACAATCAATGCGATGGACTAAACTGAAAGTTAGACCATTTCATATAAGCATAGTTGGATCTAGTTAATCCATGGGATTAACCCATTGGAATCGTCCTTTTTCGCCAACATAACTCCATTCTCTCTCTCTCTTAATCAAAACTTAGAACCACAATCATGGAAGTTTGACCAAATTTTCTAATGATACCAATCACTATTGTGGATTTTTGGCAAAATCCATAAAAATTCTCAAAATCGTGAAAACCTCCTAACACTACACCCCTATTAGAAAATGATAAACTAGCTACTTTGTTTTCCAAAACAATAAGAAAATAGTTACTATGGCAATAGAGAATTGAAATGATTGAAAAGAGCTACATTGTTTGCTATAAATCAGCTAAGAAAAGAGCTACTATATGTGTAGATTGTGGTTTAGTTGTAATTTGCTTAGAACATAACTATTATTGAGAGAATAGTTTCTCCAATCACATTCATATGAAAAGCAATTAAAAATCAATTGAATGCTAGCTTTCATCAACCCCATCCACTAGTTTTATGATGGTCCATCACATGTATCAACTAAGACTTATATTGTTTTGTGTTAAATTTGTAGCCTTTCAATATGTTAAAACCTCTTGTTTAAATGTTTCTGTTGTGTTTCCTAAAGAGGGGTTCTCAATATTTTACTAACTAGTGACATCATCTTAGTGTTGGTGTTTATATGGATTAATGTGATTTGGGACTGTTAATTCATTATTTAGGATTTAAATGTTTATGGGACCATCCTGAGTTCTTTAGGTATTGATTCTTTAGATTTTAGTTATATATTGTACAAACACATATCACTTCAAATGAAGCTTTTGAATTTTTGTTTCCCACTGTTATAATCATAGTTAAAACAACACTGCAAGTTTTTTCTTCAAATATCAAATTGAGGTTGATAAGCTTCTCTTTTAGTGAACTAATTGGTATATAATTAAGCTTTGAAAGTTATGATGAGCTTACATCAAACAAAATATTATGATTTTCTTCTTGGCAGCAAGAGAAATAGTTTCAGGCTTAGTAGTAAAAGTGCATGGAATTTGGAATTGGATTCCTATTGTTGTAGTAAAAGAATAGGTATCAGCAAGTGGGCTTTACTCTTACAATCTTAATCACTAAAAACAAAGGTATGGGAAATGTGACAGTTCTTCTTTGGGTTTAAATAGTAAAAAGAGACAAGATATGGAGGATTAGATGTGGTTTGGATGAAAAAGAAAGGATTAGGATGTGTACTAGTTTGACCAATTGAAGGCCATTAATATGGACATGAAAGTCAAGAGTTGGTTATCAATTGGCATTTGGATCAAAACAACAACAGCCATTTTAGATGTATGGTACACCATTCTAGAATTTCAAACTAAAACTAATTTCAAAAGTCATTTCTATTAGTTGTTTGCACCTTGAAATTGAAACTAATTCGATGAACTGCATAATTAGTTCTTTAATAGCACAATGTGAAGCTTTATGATATTTCTCCAGCCATAACATAATCTATTATGAACAAGTTTCTACACTTATACCAAGTTAATTTGCTTCCACGCCAAATTGTTAAAAGGAGCATAAGGTAAATGCCTTTGATTAGACCATGCTAAGAGAATGAATCCAAACAGTCCTCTTCTGGCCATGCAAATACACGAAAAGTATAAGAAAAACAAGTAGAAGTTTAGAAAAATTATGATTTCTTGTTTGAAAGGCACTTGGATCTAACTTAATCTTGAACCCAAGTATGATTTGATGTCTATAGCAATAGAAGTTCGGAAAAGTAGAATTCTAGAGCATCTTGGATTTGGCTTGAGGTTGAACTCAAGTATGATTTTCTATTTGAAAGGCACTTGGATCTAAGCTAAGCTTGAACTCAAATTTAATTTTCTGTCTATAGTAGCAAGAGTTTAGAAATTCTAATATACATATACCTATTTGCCTATAAAATTCCAAAAGTCATACATACACCTATTTAGTAAACCAAACAATTCCACATGATATTTTCTTAAAGCAATAATTGACTAATTGTTTTACAAAAAACTACCAAGAATATGTTGTTCCATTGATGACAAAATGTTTACATCATCCCTTGGTAAAAGGTGACATAGACCCTAAAGTAACATACTGTATAGTTCATCTCCACCTCATCTATACCACTCTTTAACTTGTTTACACCATCACATTGACAAAAAGGTGAGATAGAAGCTACTATTATGTGATGACCTGGGTTTTTATAATACTTTTTAAATATAAGAGGCATTTACATAGCTAAATCAATCTCTATTGAAAACCATTTTAGAAAATCAAATAACAGAGGAAGAATCTTATCTCATTTAAATTCATTTATAAAAACCATGAGTGTCATTTTTCTTTTCTCAAAATAAGGATTTTCAGTGAAATGAGCACTATATTTCTATAAAAAATCTGGCAGAGTTTCTTCTATTTTTCAGACATAAGACATTTAACGTGTATGATGTGAAGTACCTGATAAACATTCATTTCAATCTTAAGTATGATTAGAGACTCTGTCTCCTTTTAAAAAACATTTAACTTTCAACATTCCCAGGACTTATCAAACACAACCCAATTACAATTTAAATCACATATAAGATCAAAATATTACTTAATAGTCAACATAATTTGAGTTTCTTAATGAAACTCTAGATTACCTTATTACTTATCTTCTTTAAATCAACAAATAGTCTTCTTAAAATTAATCTACTTTCTAATTCTTTCGGATCTGATCTATGGTAAAAATGATAAGGTGAGTATACAACCTACTCAGTAGATAATCCAGTGCTACAAAACTGAAATCACTACATACATGTATAATGATTTGAAGAAAGGTGTTCTAATAATAAAATCACATGGCCACAAGCCATCACATAAAATGCATCATAAGCACATATATGCATGTGTACATATATGCATGTATATCATCCACAAAATTCAAATTATACTTAACAAATCAACATATGATTACTCAAAATTCAAAGTGGACATCCGTTAAACTACATGTCAACCATTTCAAACCAATGATAACATCATTACTGTGCACATATGCACCTCAACTATTTTATCAACCAAATGTATTATATTTTAAATAGCCAATTCATTGTGTAAGAACAAACCATAAATAGTAAAACAAATTCCACAAAATGGCTTTTGACAACACATGTCAGATATACTAATCATATAGGGAAAGTCATTAAGTCATTTTGAACATATGCAAGGTGACTAATGTTTGATAAATCTTTGTTCTAGAAAAACCATAAGCCATACATGGTTTTCAAAAGCATAAATAGTTAGTTCATAAGTGCAAAATAGTTCTTTCTGGTATCAAAGTACCTACCTAAACCATTCATAAGCATCAGGGCTTGCAGCTGCTTGTACAGTACACTTAATGCATCAATATATCAGTACCCATCAGGACTTGCAGCCACTCATATTACCTGAGTACTACAATCTTCAACCCTTATGAGACGTCTCATCTTACCTGTGGTTCAAAGTCTTACAACTCTTATGAATCATTTCATATTACTTGAGTACCACTATTTTCAACTCTTACAAGTCATTTCACAGGTAGACAAACACAATATTGTTTGCTTTCCAGGAGATAAGCTACCCACAGTCACTAGTCATTGCTTTGTTCCATACACTTAGAGCAGATGGGCTACCCACAGTAGTCTGGTTCAAGATGCGTTATGCTACAAATAGACAGGCACAATACTATCAGCTTTCTGGGAGATGGGCTACCCACAGTCACTAGTCACAAAGCAGATGGGCTTCCCACAATACTCTGGCTCAGGAGCATTATGTTGCAAACAGGCAGACACAATAATATCAGCTTTTCAGGAGATGGGCTACCTAGAGTCATCGATCATGACTTTGTTCCATACATTCAGAGTAGATGGGCTTCCCATAGTCCACTAGCTCAAGAGCATTATGTTGCAGACAGACTGATTGACTGAATTTTGGTCATGATATTGTCCGTTTTGGAGCAAATGGCATACCCACAGTACTCCCTCATGGTTTTATGCCATACACTTAGAGCAGATGGGTTTCCTACAGTACTCTGGCTCAAGACTAGTCATGTCATGTACATACAAATAGACTAACACTTCACGATAAATAGCATGTGCTAATACATGAGCAGTTTACTCATAATTCAAGTACGACATACATATTTACTTCATTCATCACATAACCTGAAGAAACTCATTTTAACAATCGAGATTCATATATAAATATATATACTGAAAATCATAGCATTGTTAATTCCTTTCGAATTATGGCAATCATGCATATACAAATCACAATCTTTCTTATGTCTCACAAGTAAAGTAGACATTTGAATACTTTAAACTGAATGATTCATTGTTCTCTCAAAATTAGGTATAGAACACGAATTTAAAATTATATATAATTTACATGCATCATTTATAAGAAGTGTCAAACAAGGAACATATGGTAAATCATGGATCTTCATGAAAATCATTTAGCTCTATTTTGATTTTAGTTCTATTTAATCATCTAACTATTAATTTGTAAAATTTAACAGTTAGATGATCACTAGAGCTAATTAGATGAGTAATGTACAGTTCAGATGACTTTAATTTGGTCTTCTATTTTGCAGATCAACCAAAAGAAGCATGGATGGCTCAATCGAATTTCAACGGTGCAGATCACCCATCAAGAAACAATATGCAAGATGAAAAGGATTCTTAAAAGGGAATTAATTTTAATTGAATAATGGAAAATCAATTGGAAAATGGATGGCTGGGAAGGTTTCCAAAGTGGAAGAACCAAGACTAGAAGTAAATTAAGGGGGAATATTTGCAAAAAGGAAACAAAAAAATTATATAAGAGGAAGAAGGCAATCTTCTAACATCACCCCTTTTGGCTGGATCACGTAGGAGGCAATCACGCCCTTCCTCTGTGTGTGTGTGTGTGTGTGTGTGTGTGTGTGTGTGTGTGTGTGTGTGTGTGTGTGTGTGTGTGTGTGTGTGTGTGTGTGTTTGTTTGTTTCTCTTTCCCTTCTTCTCTCAGTTTGAAACAAAAAAATTATATATGAGGAAGAAGGCAATCTTCTAACATCACCCCTTTTGGCTGGATCACGTAGGAGGCAGTCACGCCCTCTCTCTCTCTCTCTCTCTCTCTCTCTCTCTCTCTCTCTCTCTCTCTCTCTCTCTCTCTCTCTCTCTCTCTCTCTCTCTCTCTCTCTCTCTCTCTCTCTCTCTCTCTCTCTCTCTCTCTCTCTCTCTCTCTCTCTCTCTCTCTCTGTTTGTTTCTCTTTCCCTTCTTCTCTCAATTTCTAATAGGAAACTGGAACTTCCTAGACCTAGCACTGGTTCTCTATCGTTCCTCCTCCTTTCTCCCTCTTCACCAACTCTACCCAGTCGCACTCTTCTGCTCTCCCCTCTCTCTTTCCCTTGTCACTCCCCTCCCATCACTAGCTCGTCTTCACTCCACCGCATTAGCCGATTCCTCCTTTCATCTTCTTACTCTATCTCCTTATTCACTCTCTCCATCCTATCTCTCTCTTGTTCCTCTACCCTTCTCCTTCTTTCTCCTCTACGCTCAAACTTCATCTCTCCATCTCTCTCATAACTCCCTGCTCACCTTTGTATCCCTCTGCTCCTTCCACCTCTGATCCTCAGCTCTCCCTTCACTCGATCTCCCTGTCTCCTTATTCTTAAGTTCCCCTCTCTTCTCCCCAATCAAACTGTACGCTCTCTATCGCACCAGTCAGTAAGCCAGTTCTTCACCGCACCCCTCTCTGGTCCTTGTTTGTCTCTCCAACCACTGACCAGGGATTAAAGCCTGAACCAGATGCCAATACCACCGATACGGCATTGCACTTAAGCCAGTTACCACACTGTCATACCCCGCTCTGCCCAGTCATCAATTTCCACTGGGCAGTGCTAGATCGCGTGCCCTATTTCACCTCTCTTTCCACCAGACAGACAGTCACCTAGCTCCATTGTTAGACCTAGACGTAGACCCCACCGGCCAATGCCAAATCGCATGCCCTTTTTCACCTCTCATTCCACCAAACAAATAGTCACCCAACTCCACTGACAAACCTAGACATACACCCCAGTTCCTCTGGCCAAATTTCCTCTATGCCACCGGCGTCTCCTCTTCCCAGTCTCCGGCCATCATAAAGGCAAAACCCAAGTCGGGTTTTCCTCTTTCACTCCCATTCTCTCTTCCTCTCCCCTTCTTTCCCTTCTTCTTTAGCAAGCCCCCCTTGTCTGGCTTCCTCTCCCACCTCCATCAGGTTTCCCTGTTTCCTCTTCCGTTTAAAATCAAAATTTTGTGTTAATTCTAATTATGCCCATTGTACTTTATTAAAATTTCATCTGCATCCCTATTTTAATTCCCTCTGTGTCCCTATTCCATTCTTGTTTTACTTTATCTTCATTCTGCTTATCCAAGAATTGCCCAATCCAACCCTATTAATTAAGGCTTAACCCAATCAACGGGTTAGGCTTAATCAACCCAAAACTCTCAATTTCTCCTCTAATTTTCAATTAACTTTTAGATTTAATTTTTAGGACATCCCTAAACTTAATTAATGTCTCTAATCTTTAATCTGAAATCCATAAGGTGATCTAAACCATCCAAATCCTAAAATCACTATTTACTCCATATCTTTAAGATTTTGAGGAATCTGACAAATCCAACCAGTAGATCTTTAATCAAGGACATACTAAAGACGTTGATGAAGGCTAATCATCTCCAAGAAGACTAATTTGAAATTGACATTGATTAAGATAGGGAAGTAGATTTTTCATATTATTTGGTTTATTTTCTTTCTTTTTGAATTGGAAATTTTGTAAGTTTTAGCAGTTGAGTAGATATGAACTCTGATTCTAATTCCAATAATTTTAATAATTTATTTTTAATTTTTGGCAATAAAATTTTATTTAAACTCTCACTTTTTAAGTCGAGTCCCCGTGGGATCAACTATGCTTGCATTAGCTAATACTACAATAGCCTATGCACTTGTGGTAAAACACATCAACAAGTTTTTGGAACCATTGCCAGGGACCCGCAATAGAGTTTTCATAAAATTCAATTAAAAATCCAAAATATTCAAAAAATAAAAATAAATTAGGAATTGCATAATTATAGGCATTGTTAGGTGTTTTTTTTTTTCAATTTTCTTAGTGCATAATCACCCTATTTCTTGAATTTGGTACTTATTTCTATTTTTCATTTTTAGGAAATTGAAAAGTGGATGAAATTGTTCATCAAAATATAAATTTCCCTACTTTCCTAAAATAAGAGTTTCCTTTTATTTTGAGTGAATCTTGTAGTGAGGATATTTGTAATTTCCAATATTTATTTTAAATTTAAAAGGGTTGTATAATACAGGGCAAATGTGGGATAAGGTGGCCCACACTTGATCTTCATCAGAAACCCCACTGTAAGTTTCTCTCACTCCTTTTAATTTCTAGTTTAAGGTTTGAATTTGCATTGTTTAGTAGTGTAATTTCATATAGAAAGCATCTTTGATAATTGTTGCATTTTTAGGGTTTTGCATTAGTTTATTATTTTTAATTGCATTCTTAGGGAACATTTAATGCTTTAAGGTGATTTATATGTTGATCGAACTACCATGGAGTGTAGAAATTAATTAGTAAGGGTACCCAACCCCATAAGATCAAGGGTAGATTGCATCACCACTTCTTGGCCCACTTAGGATAATCACAACAAGCGCAAAACCTTACCTTCCAAATTAACTTAAAATCAATTAGAAGAGACCTATAGGGCCATCATATGCTCGTACGACCCTTTTAATAGGACGAGATCTATTGTCACTCTAGTGGCTTTTGAGCACTGTGGTTATAGTGGGTGCCTTAAAATCCAAGTGATTTTCTCACGTCTTTCATTGACATTTGTTGAGGTCTAAACACCTCCTTACACGAGGACTATATTAACCACTTTAGCACAAAACCCAACTGGTAAGCAATAGTCAAATCTAAAAGAGAGGAGGAGTGCCAGATTAGGCTAATCTAAAATCACTATCCCCACACAAATTCAAGAGAGTCAAAATATTGCTGCTTATTAGCCTCAGGATTATTTGATTGTGGCCTTTGATTGTGCATCATTCTAGAAGTTAGGTTGAGTCATTTAGGTTAGTTTTCTTAACCTAAAAATGAATAAATAAATAAAAAGAAAAGAAAAAGAAAGATATGATCAGTTGCATTTAATGAATAATCTAAACACTGATCAAAAGGGTAATTTACACTCCAGTATTAACAGAGAATATATTTCCCCATAGAGAAATAATCCCCCCTTTAATGATGATGAACCAGCTTTCATCTTGGATAATGATGATGTTTCCTCATGGACGAGCAATCCTCTCTTTGATGTTGATGATCCTCTAACTCTATTTAATAATAATATACATCCATGGAGGAATCACTCTCAACCACATGGAAATAGGAGAAAGAACTAGCCTAGAACACATGAGGATAATTGGCATAACCAAAATCCTCATGGGAAGACACTAAGAGACTATTTATAGCCTAATTATACCAGCACACTTTCATATATTCTTTTACCTCCAAATGCTGGTATGATTGACATAAAGGTGGGAGTAATTAAATTGCTTCCTAAATTTTATGGGTTGGATAGTGAGAGTCCTTACATGTATTTAAAAGAATTCAATGAAGTGTGCATGACCCAACATACACAAAACATCGAATTAGACATAGTAAGACAAACTATTTTCTTTTTCTTTAAAAGAAAATGCTAAGATGTGGTTTCATTCATTGCCACCAAGTTCTATACAATCATGGGAAAAAATGACTAGGAAGTTCTTGAATAAGTTCTTTTCTATACATAAGACAAATGCTCTCCACTGAAATATAATGAATTTTACCCAGATGGAAAACGAAACTTTCTATCAATGCTGGGAATGATTCAAGGAATTGTTGTTAACTTGTCCACATTATGGATATGAACTTTGGCATATCATTAGCTTCTTTTATGGAGGACTTAAATCTCATATGGGCCAGTTTGTTGAAATAATGTGCAATGGTAATTTTTTAAAGAAACAACTTAAAGTGGCACAAGAGTATTTGGAATGGCTAGCAGAGAGTGCACAAACCTGGGATGATTCTAAAAAAGTAGGTTACCACCACATCCTCTAAGGGAGAAATATATGCTACAACTGAAAAAGATGATATGAAAATAGCATCCCTAGATAAAACAGTTAAGGCCATGGAAATGGGAAAAAATTTCTCTAAGAAAGTCAAACAAGTGTGTGATATTTGTGAAAGTAATATACACCCCACTCAAGAATGTCTCATCGCTCTTGAATTTCAAGATGTGCTCTATGAACAGACACATTCTTATGAACAGACTTCTTCCCCATCTTCAAAGACATATAATTCCAATTGGAGTAATCATTCTACTATTAGAAATGAATATAATGCTAATGTCTCATAGAAGACCCAACACCAACCTTATCACCAAAAAGAAGGACCACTTGCTCCTAGACCTTACCTTCCTCCACATAAAAGGAAAGTGGAGGATAACTTTCATTAATCCATGCAATACTAGGAAAAGAAAATTGCTCAAATTAAAACCCAATTAAAAGAGAACACAAAATCCATGATTGAATTGAAGGACATGAGGTCTCAAATGATGCATACTATTGATCAAGGGCAATGTCCTATTCCACCAAATGAAAACCCTGATGATATGGATGTGGGAGACGAGACTAATTCTTTAGTTCCAGACATGGAATAAATAAAGGTAGTTACCATTATTCATAGTGCTAACATAATTGAGAAATCTAGTCCTAAATAGGCCAAGATAGTATTGAAACCTATTAGAAAAAGACATAAATTTGTTGATCAAGAAAATGTCACACCCACTGAACAATATGACATCCTTCCTCCATTTCCAAAAAAGGTTGCATCGAGCTCCCCCAATTGTCTTTAGTTATGAGAGTAGCTTGAAGATAAATTTGTCTTGCATTGTGATCAAATGAAATTTTTTAAATTGCAAGATAAATTCATCCACCATTCCTTTTCAGAGGCTTGCCCAGCTCATTTCGTATGGGACCCAGGGAAGTTTCGAACTCAGTAATATTTTTCTTCTAAATTTTTTTTAATTATGTACATTATTTTTTCTTTCTTATTTTTTCTTTTCTTTTTCAAAATTTTTTTCTACATCTCTCAATTTTTTTGCATTTCTCAATGCATTATTGTCATCCTAGTTTTTAAACATTGAGGACAATGTTTCTCTCAGGTTAGTGTGGGTAGAATTCTACCAAATTCTTCTTCTTATTTTTTAGGTTTTTAGGTGATTTCCTTGATTTTTCAACCTAAATTTTCAAAACAAAAAAAGAGGGGGAAAAAGGAGAAAGAAAGAGAAATTTTGAAAATAATTTTAGGTCAATTCCTACACTATGATGAGAATTGAAGTTTTTGACGTATAATTTAGCTAACTTTGGCCTATTAATGAAGTTGAACATGATTAATTCATCATTTTACTCATTTTCTAAAGTATTCTATGAAAGCTAAGCCTCAGATCACATGTGTACACGCAGTTACATATAGATAGTCTAGATTGATAATTTGCTATAACTTAGAAATCTTGAAGAAATTTAGTGGAGACCTAAACCTAAGTGAGCTTTAGAGTCATGCATTCTTTTTGAGAGGTTATAAATGTTCCTAATTTTCTTCAATGTGCTTCAAGAAAATTGATCCCACCAACTCATCCATTTGGCTAATTACCTGAATTATTAGACTATTATCTTTAAAATTCTAAAAGTTCATTGAATCTAATAACTTATAAGAAATCTAGAAAATGATTTAAGCCATCCTTGTTTTTAACCTAGAGACATAAAGCTTACCCAAAAGTATTGTTACCACTAGTTAGCAAATTTGAGCTGTTTATATAAAGCCTTTTCTTTTCTCACCCAATTTATCCTTTACCCATGTTAACCCAGTATAGTATACCTATTACCCATTTTCTTTAAAAGATAAGTAGAGATGAATGAATAAATACCTTTTAATTGCAATGAAAGTAGAAAAGTGGATATCAAGAAGAAAAAAATATTCTTCAAAGTGATTCAAAAGTGTGAATACAAAGAAAAAAAAGAAGGAAGAAGTTTGAAGAATGCAAAGAAAAGTGAAAATATATATATATATATATATATTCACTTTAGTACAAGCAAAGAAAAGAATAATTGTCAACTTTAGTAGAAGACCTCTACTTATTTTTGAAGAAACTTTGAATACCCTTATACCCTTTCTTTGGTACCCCCATCTTAAGCCTATGCTTCGTCCCAATCAAAGACCTATTGATTCTAGGAGATATATAGTCTTGATGTGGAAATGAATGGATAGGATTTAAAGAGTAGTATTTTTGAAGTTTAAAAGTAATGGCATCCATTCTAAACGGATCAAAACAATCAAACTCCTTAATAACTCCCGTTCTTCATGAGTATATGTGAGATAAATTTGTTTTTATTAACTATGCTCACATATTTAAAAGAGACATGATTTGAACCCACTATCTGAGAGATTCTATTTCTCAGAGTATGTCATTAGTGAGGATTGAGGTCAAAACATATTTCAGATGGAGTTTCAAAGTTAGAAGTCTACTTAGAGGAAGATTATTCTATATGCAGACTGTACACTCACATACTCAATTTGAGATCTAAGCTTAAGTTGAATGTTTTTAACGTACGGGTAGGGTTTTGAATTCTTCACTCATTTTTATTAGTATGCTAAAGTTGAAGAGATTTATTGAAGATAATTCTCTAAGAAAAAAAAAAGGAGTTGACTTGAAAAGAAAATTTGAAATTCAGTTTTTTGCATTTTTGCTTAAGACTAGCAAAATGCTGGTTGGGGGTGTGTTAAATTTACAATTTTGGTAAAAATACCCCTAATTTAGCATTCAATTAGATCATCTAATCAATCAAATTTATAATTTTTAACTTGATTTTAATTTTGGTTCTAATTAATCATCTAACTATTAATTTGTAAAATTTAATGGTCAGATGATCATTAGAGCTAAGTAGATGAGTAATGTTTTTAGATTACTTTAATTTGGTCTTTTGTTTTGTAGATCAACCAAAAGAAGCATGAATGGCTCAAATCCAATTTCAACAATGTAGATCACCCATCAAGAATCAACATGCAAGATGAAAAGGGTTCCTAAAAGGGAATTAATTTTAATTGAATAATGGAAAATCAATTGGAGAATGGAAGGATGCAACAAAACCAAGGGGAGTTAGTGGGAAGGTTTCCAAAGGGGAAGAACCAAGATTAGATGTAAATTAAGGGGGAATATTTGCAAAAAGGAAACAAAAAAATTATATAAGAGGAAGAAGGCAATCTTCTAACATCCCCCCATTTGGCTGGATCACATAGGAGGCAGTCACCCCCTTCCCTTCTCTCTCTCTCTCTCTCTCTCTCTCTCTCTCTCTCTCTCTCTCTCTCTCTCTCTCTCTCTCTCTCTCTCTCTCTCTCTCTCTCTCTCTCTCTCTCTCTCTCTCTCTCTCTCTCTCTCTCTCTCTCTCTCTCTCTTCATCTCTTAGTTTCCAACAAGAAACCGGAACTTGCTAGACCTAGCACTGGTTCTCTATCATTCCTCCTCTCTCCCTCTTCACCAGCTTTGCCCAATCGTACCCTTCTACTCTCCCCTCTCTCTTTCCCTTATCACTCCCCTCCCATCACCAGCCAACCTTCACTCCACCGCATTGACCGGTTCCTCCTTTCCTCTTCTTACTCTATCTCCTTATTCACTCTCTCCATCCTATGTCTCTCTCGTTCCTATACCCTTCTCCTTCTTTCTCCTCCATGCTCATACTTGATCTCTCCATCTCTCTCACAGCTCCCCGCTCACCTCTGTATCCCTCTGCCTGATCCCCAACTCTCCCTTCACTCAATATCCCTATCTCCTTATTCTCATGTTCCCCTCTCTTCTCCCCAATCAAACTGTACACTCTCTGTCGCACCGGTCGGTGAGCCAGGTCTTCACCGCACCCCTCTCTGCTCCTTGTCTATCTCTCCAACCACTAACGAGTGATCGAAGCTTGAACCAAATGCCAATAGCACCGATACGACACTAGCACTTAAGGCAGTTACCACACCGTCATACCCCACTCTGCCCAGTCGTCAATTTCCACTGGACAGTGCCAGATCGCGTGCCCTCTTTCACCTCTCTTTCCACCAGACAAATAGTCACCCAACTCCACTGTCAGACCTAGACATAGACCTCAGTTCTTCTGGCCAAGTTCCTTCTGCACCACCGGCATCTCCTCTTCCTTGTCTCCGGCCATTCCAGAGGCAAAACCTAAGTTGGGTTTTCCTCTTTCACTCCCATTTTCCTTTCCTCTCCCCTTTGTTCCCTTCTTCTCCGGCAAGCCCCCCTTCTTCGGCTTCCTCTCCCACCTCCATCGGGTTTCCCTATTTCCTCTTTCGTTTAAAATCAAAATTTTGTGTTAATTCCAATTCTACCCATTGCACTTTATTAAAATTCCATTTGCATCGCTGTTTTAATTCCCTATGTGTCCTTGTTCCATTCCAATTTTACTTTATCTTCATTTTTCTTATCCAGGAATTGCCCAATCCAACCTGATTAATTAAGGCTTAACCTAATCATCAGGTTAAACTTAATCAAACAAAAACTCTCAATTTCTCCTTTGTTTTTTCTCTGATTTTCAATTAACTTTTAGATTTAATTCTTAGGATATCCCTAAACTTAATTAATGTCTCTGATATTTAATCTAAAATCCATAAAGTGATCTAGACTGTCCAAATGCCAAAATCACAATTTACTCTAGATCTTTAAGATTTTAAGAAATCTGACAAATCCAACAGGCAAAACATTAATCAAAGATATGTTGAAGACATTGATGAAGGCTGATCCACTCCAAGAAGACCAAATTGAAGAAATTGACAATGATTAATATAGGGAAGTAGATTTTTCATGTTATGTGGTTTATTTTCTTTCTTTTTGAACTAGAAATTCTATAATTTTTAGTAGTTGAGTAGATCTGAACTCTGATTCTAATTCTGATAATTTATTTTTAATTTTTAGCAATTAAATTTTATTTAAACTCCCACTTTTTAAGTCGAGTCCCAGTGGGATCGACCTATGCTTAGCCCGTGCACTTGCAATAAAACACATCAACAATAATCAAAACATTCTAACTTGGTAATAGTTTACAAACTATTTTCTCATTTCGAAGTTCATTAAACTTGGTAGTATTAGATTGCCTACCTCTTCTGACCATTTATTATTTCTCCTTCTATGGTCCTCTCTTCATGTCCAGCCAACTTCCGTGTCAATCTATACTATGCATAAATTTGATGTTTTCAACATCAATTCTAACTTTCATACTATTTTAAATCCATAACTTATATTTTTACTCATCTCATGATCTAACGGTTTATATCATTTCAAAATCATGAAACTATTAGATTTATTATCTCTCATTGATCCCTAGTTAATCACTTTAATCAATTCATCATCTAAAGGTCATATTTGACTATTCTAATGCTTTATAGTCACTGTTCCTAAGTCAAACATGGGAGATATGATCATATCCTTATCTAATCTTCCATTTATTATTCAGGCCAATGATTCAATGGTCAGATCTTCATAAATTACATAAACTATCATAATTTGTTTCAATATAGCAGCTTGCTTCTATTGTGGTTAGATCTATCTTTTACAAATGATCTAATGATTATGATTTACTTTGGATGGTCGGATCTATCTTTTATAGATGATCTGACTACTCTTGTTCAAGGTGATCAGATCTACTTTTTACATATTATCCGAAAGCTATCATTCATCAAAAATTGTCAAATTCATCTTTTACAAAGTATCCCAATGGTTATCATTCAATGGAGATGATCAAATCAGCCTTTGTAAGGCGCAAATCGATGATCATAGTGTTAATGGAATGGCTACAACTCTGATTAGCTACTGATCATCACAACAGGTGAGAAAATCATTCTCAAGTTGACTTTTAACCGTGGATTAGGGTTCGAATTTATATTCTCAGGTCTTGGATTAACTATCGAAACTCAAACAAAGGACTCTAAAGTTTCGATCAATCTCTAATCATCAGTGATACCAAAAATTGTCCTCAAATCTGAGTAAAGAACTTAGAATCTACACACCTACCTCAAAACAGTGAACCAATCAAGACAAAATGAAGGTTAGAAGTAAAAATCCTACCTCTGTAGTGCTTACAATCCCCAATTGTCACCAGAGAAGACATGATTCATTTAAATTTTCTGGCAACTGTTCCCATATGTAGCTTTCCCCACTTCGATCTTGCATCATTCCTCTTCGATGGTAGTGGAATCAAAGGGGTTTTGCTCCCCTCATTATGCAGAGTTAGTTGAACGATCGAATTAGAAATCTAAGCTGTCGTTGTCTCTGACGAACTCTGTTTCTCCAATAACTGCAAATCCCCAAATCTACTCTCTCCTGTGTGATCTGGCTTTTTCGACAAGTAGGGTCTCCTTTCCCCCCCCCCCCCTCTCTCTCTCTCTCTCTCTCTCCCCCTTCTCCTTCCTGTTCTTTCTTCTCTTTCCTCCTCTTCGTCAAGTTTGGGAACAGACCGCTTGGTCTATTTCATTTTCACTTAAGTAGGAAGGGGGGTGCCAATATCGATTCTAGCGATCCTTTTAATATGTCAATGTAATTTCTTTTTAATTTATTTAAAATGTTTAATTATGAGTTTTTCTTTATTCTAAGCATCATAATTTTAGTCATAAAGATATGAATGTTACTCATGATGGTTTTCCAATGCCTCTTGACTGTCAGACCCAAATTTCCACTTGTGGGGCCCACTCCGATTTAAGCAAACTCAATGTCATTGGAATCATCTTTCCAAGTACAATCCAAATATAGAGCTCTCAACACTTGATTTGGTGTCCATAAAATATTCATTTTCTAGAACTCGAAAAACTAAAAATTCAATATTTCCTTTTCATCCCAATTTAACATAATCCATAATTAAATTAAATTAAGATCTAAAAATCAAGGATGTTACATACTATCCACCATCATTTGTATCATTCATTGTGCATCTCGATCTCTATGCAACACTACCTGTGCTTGGTCTCATACTCCAAGTGCAACTTGGGCTTCAATTAATTCAAGTGCAACTTTACTTATCTTTAACTTGTCAGCTTCTATAGATCTAAGCCATTCATCATGTCAGAATTTAGATACGTTAAGAACCAAAGTTCATGCCCATTAGATACTTTATTTTATTTTATTTTTTTGTGACTTTTAACTTAAGAAAAACAGGATAAATTATGGCTGTAATTTTCAACTTAATGAGTTAAATTATCTAACACGAATAAAATTTGATACTCGATTGGTCAGGCAGCAAGGGTCCAAAAATTATTTGGAATTGTGTGCTTCCATTTAAAGGAAAAGTTCTCATTTGTGGGCCATTAGTAAAACAACAGGTCATAGAAAGTGGGGTTCTCTAATTGAACACTTGAAGCTGGGTAAAATTGATCGCACACTATTTTTACCAACTAGGACCCAGAAGCCCAAATAATTTGAAAGGTTATACAGACATCAAACCTTAGATCTTATTGAAAAAGGTTTTCAATTTGCGTATGTTGAACTTTGGTGAAAGCCAATTGGGTAATTGCTACCACTCACTAAACGCCACCAGCTTCTCCATGAGTAGGTAGAGTGGAGCCATAAGTCTATCATACTAATGGAGTTCTTTTAAGCCTTTAACAAGTATCAATTACAACCATTGCTTTTGGTTATTAGGATTATATGATAACTAACTTCTTGATACAGAACATGTACATCAAAATTGATATGGTTTTCCCTTTGCTTTTGGTCACTAATATCATCTGCTACCTGGCTTCTTTGATATGGATTATCTACTTCAAACCAACCATATCAACAACATACATCCTCTGACAATTTAATAGTCGGGGGTCCTACAGCAACGATATTGTCCACTTTTGGGCACCCAGAGTTTTGTTCCTCCCTAGTTTCCTAGGAAAAAGGCCTTGTTGCTAAGAGAGTTTCCACAAACTCTTATAAACTGCCCAGTTCTCTCTCCCCAGGCAATGTAGAACTAACTCTCAGTACCATACCCGTCCTGGGATTCATCCCTCAAGGCTTCACATCTTCCCCACTTAGGAAACACGCTTCCCAGTGTGATAGCCATAACCAAGGACCCGCGTGCGGCTAGCCACCACCCCACAAGGGGAACAGGCTATGATACCACTTTTTAATAGTCAGGGGTCCCACAACAATGATATTATCCACTTTTGGGCACCCATACACCCCTCACAGTTTTGTTCCTCCCCGATTTCCCAGGAAAAAGGCCTCGTTGCTAAGAGAGTTTTCCCAAACTCATATAAACTGCCCAGTTCCCTCTCCCCAGGCAATGTGGGACTAACTCTTAGTACCTCACCCATCCTAGGATTCATCCCTCAAGGCTTCACATAACTTTGATGATCTGGGTTTTTAGAACACTTTTTAAATACAAAAGATATTGACATAGCGAGCTCAATCTCTAATAAAAATCATTTTAAAGACCAAACAAAAGTAGAAGAATCTTTTCTTTTAAATTCACTTTGAAAAACCCCGACTGTCATTTTTCTATTCTCAAAACAAGGATTCACAGTGAAATGAGTGCTCATTTCTATCGAAAATCCGGCGGAGTTTCCTCTGTTTTTCAAACATATGACATTTAATGCATGTCATTGTGAAATACCTAATAAAAATTCATTAAAAAATTTTAAAATATAATTGGAGACTCTATCTCCTTTTCATACACCAAACAAAATAAAGACAAATTACTTTAACAAAATACACAACCAGAACTTCCACATCATAGCCCATCACATACATTATCATAACTCCCATAATTACATACATTGCAGTCTCTTTCTCATTTATGATAAAATAACTACAAGCATAAACCATTTGTTACTTACTCTAGTCAAAAGTTTTCATTGGCGCACTCCTGTCAGTAAACAACTCCTATTTCTTGGGAATTTTCTGTTCTGAGATATTGTCAGCATGCCAAACCTGATACTATTCTCTATATCTGAGGCATTGCAAACCAAAGTAATGCCTCAACAAGCAATTGCTTGTGTAGGTGGAATAAGATACAATTTTACATAAACAAAATCATGATATTTCTATATAGATCAATTTTTTTCTGTGCTAAATCATGCAAACTACAATTCATTTATCATTTAACTAGAAATAATTCAACATTTATCAAAATCATGAAAGCATGCTACAAATGCTGAAATATCGAGGTATCAGTACTAAATCATGTTCCTTGAAATGCTGAAATGCAAAGTCTATAATCACATATCAAACTCACGAGTCATTTATATTTTTTAACACCAGTTTTCGCTCTTATGAGCCATTTCACATTTACTTGATACCAGTCTTCGCTCTTACGAGTCATTTCACATTCACTAGACACCAATCTTCGCTCTTACGAGCCATTTCACATTCACCTAACACCAGTCTTTGCTCTTATGAGCCATTTCACAATTACCCAGTGTTAGTCTTATAACTCAACATAGGCCAAGCCAATATTGACTAGTTGCCTGATTTTAATCTTAACAGTAAATCAGTATCTGTAATGGGCCAAAACGAACTCTCACAAGTCACATGATTTTAACCATATATGTGATTCTTAGTCTATAGACGGGCCAAACCAACTCTCTCAAGTTGCCTGATTTTAATAGTATCAATAAAGGAAAATACGCACACGGGCCAAGACCAACTCTTACTAGTCGCCTAATTTTAATTATATCAACATAATATAATCCGTATATGGGCTAGGACCAACTCTCAAGAGTCACCTCATTTTAATCATATCAATAGAACAAAATATATAAACGGGCCAGGACCAACTCTCACAAGTCACCTGATTTTAACCATATCAATAAAACAAAATGTATAATCGGGCCAGTACCAACTCTCTCAAGTTGCATGATTTTAACCGTAGCAATATAATACAGACTATATATGGGCCAAACCAACATACATAAGTCATTTGATTTTAACCGTATATGTGATCACCTAGACCATAGCCTTTAGATGGGCTAGGACCAACTCTTACAAGTTGTTGATTTCAACTATATCTATGATCACATAATTTACAATCTTTTACAATAAAATCTCATGACAAGATCCTCAAAACAAATCATCATACTTTATTAATATCATTTGATATAAATTAGCAAAGAACACAGACAATTATAGGAAATCACATACCCAAGTACCACCAAACAATCTTGTAGAGCTTCCTTACAAGGTAAGCATTAAATAACATGTATCTTTGTGTAAATACTTAAATTCTTATTCAAAACATAACATACATATTTAAATTAATTCAAAATACAATTATACTGAAAAACATGGCAATCTTAATTCCACCTACCTCAAATGGAGAACTTCAGGTTCACTAATGCAATACTTTATTTAGTTCACATAGGCGCTCCCGATCAGTCACACCTCTGTAACAATATAAACACAAATTTAGCTATACAATCTAGGATTTCTCTTAGCTTCCCTAGCATGGAAGTTTCCTCTAAGTTAACTCCTGGCACTATTCGACACAAGGCAAAGTGACAATGCTTATTACTGTACTGAGAGCATTCCATTAGCTATTAGTTGATAGCTAATTGAATGACCAATGGTTATTGGATTTCCAATCCACATCGTTGGCCCTGGATTGGTTATTCATCATGCTTCTTAAGTGATTGCAATTTATTTTCACTATTCAGTGGCTTTGTCTTAAATTTTTTGAGTATTTGACTTAATAAAGGTTAGTGTACACAATGGTGGTGTCTGATCACCAATCAGAAATGGCCAAGTCCTTATTACCCTACTGTCAGATCAGACAATTTAGGTTTTTCGATCAATTTCAATCTAAATTTTCTGATTTATGCCATATCCTAGCAATTTCAATGCTCTAGAGCTCATCTGTGGTGCCTGATCATCGATTAGACATCACGACATTACTGTGCAAATAGTACCTCATCAGACGGCTGAGATTGTTCGAACAATTTCGAGCCTAGATCGACGATCTCAATCAGATTTAAGCTATACTAGGTATGTATTCATCTATCCCTAGGCTTAAATTAAGAAATGGATGGTTGGATCATTAATAAAACCTAGATCTATAGTAAAACTATATGGATTTACAAAAATACATTAGATCGAAGGTTGGATTTTACAGATTTTACCTTCTAGGAGTGTTACCGTGCTTTTTCCACCCTTAGACGAGCCACATTGACATTGATTTCAGGTGAAACCCTTCGATCAATGTCACGCACACTGCTCCCCTCCAACCAATGATCAAGATCATCTCGAATCTCCCAATAACCTTGGTGTTTTTGTTCATCTCACCGTACCGAATGTAATGATTAGCTCAAATCAGTGATCCAAGCCAGTGTCATCTCTAGTGACGGCCTGCAAAACTCCAGCCACTATTTTTGCAAGCCACTTTCCCCCTCCAAATGAGTCGTTCAATAGAGCATGGATCTTTCCAAAACCTTGGGGCTTTGGTTCGTGCTCATGCGCTGAGCAGATTGATTGGCTCAGATCAACAATCCAAGCCACTGTCTTCTCTGGCAACACCTACAAAATTCAACACCCTAAACCTCCTATTTCTCATGCTCACCGATGTGATAGATTTCCCCGGCGGTCTCTCTCTCTCTCTCTCTCTCTCTCTCTCTCTCTCTCTCTCTCTCTCTCTCTCTCTCTCTCTCTCTCTCTCTCTCTCTCTCTCTCTCTCTCTCTCTCTCTCCTCCTCCTCCTCCTCTTCTCTTTTCTCTCCCTTCTCTTCTTCTCCCCCCATTTCCTTCCACTCGTTGGGTTTTTTACTCTGTCGGGTTTGAGAAGAAACAGACCCGACGTTGTGTTAGGTTCCCTTAAGTGACAGGAGTGGCCATATCAAATACGGCCTCCTTTGTTTAAGTCATTTTTTTTTTCTCTTATTTTTACAGAAATGACCATCATGTTCAAATATTCATATCACCTCCATCTGAACTCCAATTTTTGCATATTGTTGTTGTTGGAATCATCTTTTGAAGTACCATCCAAATATAAAGGCATTGGTGTCCAATTTGATATCTTTCAAAAGGTCAATTTAGTGGAACCTAAATATAAAGATTCTGACATTTATGTCTATCAAAATTAATTTACAATCCTCTAAAATAGAATTTAAAAATTAAGATTGTTACATTCTTTCCCCCATACAAGAATTTCATCCTCGAAATTCTTTTCATGTTATCCTTCAACAATTCTACAAACATCCTCATCTTATTGCATTTTTCAATTCCATAAGGTCACTTAGCATAATTATTCCTAAAAGGGAGTTTCTATCAAAAAGGCATCTTTGTTCTTTCATTCCATTCTGAATCTCACAACTCTTTGATTAATGAAATCCTCAACAATCACTTACTTCCAACTTCAAACTCCAAACTCCAAACATTTAGACCGCTTATTACCGTTGCTCTTCTATAAGCTTTGGACAATAAAGAATTGTTTTCACTACGTACTCTAATACTCAGCCATTAGAAACATAAGGAAATAATAGAATGGAGAGGCAATTAGTTGACATCTTAGAACAGAAAATCCACACCCAATATCACAAAGCATACCGCTCATAAGATAGGCATACCCATGCTAAATCAACTCTTAGCATATCAACTCATGAAGAAGACATTTCCATATCAAAAACATCATAATAAGTAATCTATCAATCATTGCTTAAAGGTGGTGTCAAAATGAGTGCATAGGTGAATCTCCTCTTTAGCTCTCAAAGGCTCACCTTGTAAGCATCGCTCTTCATATGCTTTCTCATAATTGAGATCAAGTCTAATGTAATCCATATTAACATTAAAGTAATTTCATAGTAATTGCGGCATGGATCAATCCTTCTTCACAAAGAGGACTAACACCTTAAATTTAGGACTACACTCAGCACAAATTTAATCATCATATCAATCTCTACTTGTGACAGTACTCCAAGAAGCTCTTTTGGGAAATGTCTTGAGATTTTTTGAATCATAGTTACCTAATTAGCCTCTGTCTTTTCAGCCTTCACCACAACTACACTTGTCAGCTATTCTCGATATCCCTTAGGGAACTGTCCCGCTTCCTTTATAACTAAATAACATATAAACCCTTTTGATGCTCATCATTTCTTAGAATGAGATTGCTGGCTGTAGCGATACACCAAAATAATCTACATGCGACAATCCACTGTCGTCAGTGTTACTAACCACTTCATTTTCAAAATAACCTTGAAATCATCTAGATTAAGGAGGATAAGATTGGCATCCATCTTTTCACCCACCATAATAAAATGCATATGCTAAAGAAACTCTCTAGTCGAAATCAGTTTTCCTACTAATGTCATCGCATCCAACTTAAGACTCAAGATATGTGTAACAAGTCCACCGCATCTAGTAAATTGTTGCTGACTATGGATTTTCTATTACCCTATCAAAGAGAAAAGTCTCTTGCCTTCATTAAACTATTCAACGATACTGCTAAGCTCACTATCCTTTCGCTTTACCGAACTCAGGGAAATGTCTTGTTCAAGAATAGATGTTATTTCTACTACTCGAGCCACTATGGTTGATCACGTCAACAAGACTATTCACTCAACTCAAAAGTTAGTTTGCATATGTAATACTTCCAACTCTTTTACATCCGCGGTAATTGAACTTATATCATTCTCTTCATCAAGTTTCATTTCACTCAAGATTTATCTCATGATCACATTCATAGGAAGCCATTTCAACATTAGCAACGTATGTTTCAAATTCTGAACAATTCACCCCATATAAGATTAATATCTCAAAGTTATCCTCTTCTTGATCATTGTCGATAGCATAAAATCCTTCTCATAAAATCATTCTTTTTCACAATCTTTGATTAATCTCTCAATATAATTCGTCGTACATAATAGTCACTGCATCCACACTTATGGTCTACAGATCAAATACTTCTAGATAAAGAAAAGTTGGGATTCTCTAATACAACATCTTCACAAATCTTTTCAATACCATTTGAATTTCTTGATTGTATTTTCATACTTTAGTTCTCTATCTATCTATTTATCCTCATTATTATTTATACAATATTTTATATATAAAAAAGTTATTATATCCTCAAACAATATTCACATTCAAAATCGATCTAGAACTCCCAAAAGATCAAATAGCATCTTCATCAATTATATCTTGTATATATTAGGGTATTTTAATACATATAAGGTTTATTAACAGTACATCAAGTCGCATGGATTTGAATCCATTTAATAATTCTATCTCCTTTAAGAATTCTTTCATAGTCATGCCGAAAAATTATGATCAAATTATCTTCATAGATCAAGCATTCTCGTCTATATTAGCATTACAATTTTCTAGTATCTATACTTTCATAAAATTTCCATTAGAATTACCAGCATGTTCATAATCATGTCATAATTCTCTTACCTTATAATAATTCATTCACTACGTTCACGTTCAGATCTTTTTCCATTATCCTCATTAAGTTTTCCTTGATTGATTATTTACTCTGTGAGCTTCCCAACCAAAAGTTATTTATAACTCTGGCATCTCAATCCAGTAAAGTCAATCCTTGTGGAATTTACTTCTCCTATCCACTTCAATCGGTCTTTTTACTTGATATTTGCATATAACAAATAGATTTTGATCTAAAGGCAATTAAACAATACATGTCAAATACTCATAGTGTGACATCTATCTCAACTGCTCCACTTTTTACCAACAACCTCACAAATCATTTAAATTTATCCGCTAAGTTTTTCTGTATCCATGCTTCAATTTTTCACCCATTTACTGATTTGTCTTGTCATTTAATAATCATTATTAGAAAACAATTGTTATAATCTCTAACCATTATGCATCTCCAATTCATAACTAGAATTCTTAAGAATTATTAGATTGGCATTCACTTATCACTGATGATTGGCTATCACTATCTTTATGTATATAAGGACTAACTCGTTCTCACATCACAGATAAACAGATTCATCTATATCAAAGTTTTATTCTACCATACTTCCAATGAGTTTTCATAATACCAAAATTTTGTAATATTTTCACTACATGGACCGGCTAATGCTAGAATTCTCTTAACTTTCTCAAGACCTCTACAATTACTTCTAATCCCTCTTTAGTATCATCATAATATTATAGCACAGCGTTTATCATAATCTTCAAAGATTTATGCAAACCATCCAAGTTAAAACATGAATCCTCAAGAGGTCACCCACATGAAAAGATTTATCATCTAATAAAGTTTTCATTTAGATATACTAATTTTATACTCTAATGCTATTATTCCTTACTCTAAGAACTATACTAATCTCATAAGAGTACTTCTCTTACTCATATCAGAACTAAATCTCTAATATTTTCTTAGAACTTGCCAACTCTCATATGTGTCATCACTTCCTTCATCACAAAATCCTTTTATGAGTTACTCTTAAACTCATCAATCCCATCTTACTTTTGAGACTTCTTAAGACTTTACTCAATGCGACTGGTTGTGAGTGGACTGAACTTGGGCTCTGATACCAACTTTGATGACCTAGGTTTTCAGAACACTTTTTAAATACAAAAGACATTGACATAGCGAACGTGATCTCTAATAAAAATCATTTTTAAAGACCAAACAAAAGCAAAAGAATCTTTTCTTTTAAATTCACTTTGAAAAACCCTGATTGTCATTTTTCTTTTCTCAAAACAAGGATTCTCAGTGAAATGAGCACTCATTTCTATCAAAGATCCGACAGAGTTTCCTCTGCTTTTCAAACATATGACATTTAACGCATGTCATTGTGAAATACCTAATAAAAATTCATTAACAATTTTTAAAACATAATTGGAGACTCTATCTCCTTTTCATACACCAAACAAAATAAAGACAAATTACTTTAACAAAATACACAACCAGAACTTCCACATCATAGCCCAGTCACATACATTATCATAACTCCCATAGTTACATACATTGCAGTCTCTTTCTCAATTCTGATAAAATAACTATAAGCATAAACCATTTGTTACCTATTCTAGTCAAAAGCTTCCTTTGGCACACTCCTGTCAGTAATCAGCTCCTATTTCTTGTGAATCCTCTGTTCTGAGATATTGTCAACATGCCAAACTCGATACTATTCTTTGTATTTGAGGCATTGCTTGGGTTTGCAATGCCTCAGCAAGCAATTGCTTGTGTAGGTGGAATAAGATGCAATTTTACATAAACAAAATCATGATATTTCTATATAGATCAATTTTTTTCCATGATGAATCTTGCAAACTACAATTCATTTATCATTTAACTTGAAATAATTCAACATTTATCAAAATCATGAAATCATGCTACAAATGCTAAAATATTGAGGTGTTAGTACTAAATCACATTCCTTGAAATGCAAAGTCTACAATCACATATCAAACTCACAAGTCATTTATATTTCCTAATACCAGTCTCCGCTCTTATAAGCCATTTCACATTTACCTGATACCAATCTTCGCTCTTATGAGTCATTTCACATTCACCTGACACTAGTCTTCGCTCTTACGAGCCATTTCACATTCACCTAACACCAGTCTTCACTCTTACGAGCCATTTCACAATTACCTTGTGTCAATCTTATAACTCAACATATGCCAAGCCAATATTGACTAGTTGACTATTTTTAATCTTAACAGTAAATCAGTATCTGTAATAGGCTAGAACCAACTCTCATGAATTGCCTGATTTTAACTGTCTATGTGAATCGTAGTCTATAAATGGGACAGACCACCTCTCACGTGTTTCCTGATTTTAACCGTATCAATAAAGGAAAATGTGCCCACAGACCAGGACCAACTCTTATTAGTTGCTTGATTTTAATTATATCAATATAACATAGTCTGTATATAGGCCAGGACCAACTCTCAAGAGTCGGCTAATTTTAATCATATCAATAGAACAAAACATATAAACAGGCCAGGACCAACTCTCACAAGTCACCTGATTTTAACCATATCAACAAAACAAAATGCATAAACGGGCCAGGACCAACTCTCGTAAGTTGCCTGATTTTAACCGTATCAATATAATATAGACTATACATGGGCCAGACCAACTTACATAAGTCATCTGATCTTAACCGTATCTGTGATCACCTAGACCACAGCCTTTAGATGGGCCAGGACCAACTCTTACAAGTTGCCTAATTTTAACTATATCTGTGATCACATAATTTACAGTCTTTTGCAATAAAATATCATGACAAAATGCTCAAAACAAATCATCATACTTTATTAATATCATTTGATATAAATTGGTAAAGAACAGAGACATTTATAGGTAATCACATACCCAAGTACCACCAAACAGTCTGGTAGGCCTTACAAGGTAAGTAGTAAAAAATATGTATCTTTGCATAAATACTTAAATTCTTATTCAAAACACAACATACATATTTAACTTAATTCAAAATACAATTATACTAAAAAACATGGCAATCTTAATTCCACCTACCTCAAATAGAGATCTTCAGGTTCACTAACGCAATAATTTATTTAGTTCGCATACACGCTCCCAATCAATCACACATCTGTAACAATATAAACACACATTTAGCTATACAATCTAAGTTTTCTCTTAGCTTCCCTAGCATGGAAGTTTCCTCTAAGTTAGCTCCTGGCACTATTCAACACAAGGCAAAGTGACAATGCTTATTACTATACTAAGAGCATTCCATTAGCTATTGGTTGATAGCTAATTGAATGACCAATGGTTACTAGATTTACAATCCACACCATTAGCCCTGGATTGGCTATCCATCTTTCTTCTTAAGTGATTACATTTTATTTTACACTGTTCAGTGGCCTTGTCTTAAATTTTCTAAGTATCTTGACTTAATAAAGGTCAATGTACACAATGGTGGCGTCTGATCACCAATCAAAAATAGCCAAGTCCTTATTACTCTACTGTCCAATTAGACAGTTTAGGTTTTTCGATCAATTTCAATCTAAATTTTCCAATTTGTGCCATATCCTAGCAATTTCAATACTCTAGAACTCATCTGTGGTGTTTGAACATAGATGAGACATCATGAAGTTACTGTGCAAAAAGTACCCGATTGGACAGCTAAGATTGTTCGATCGGTTTCAAAACGGCTGAGATTGTTTGATCGGTTTCGAAACGGATGAGATTGTTTGATCAGTTTCAAGACGGCTGAGATTGTTCGATCAATTTCGAGCCTAGATCGACAATCTCAGCCAAATTTGAGCTATACTAGGTATGTAGTCATCAATCCCTAGGCTTAAATTAAGAAATGGACGGCTGGATCATTAATAAAACCTAAATCTATGATAAAACCGTACAATTTTATGAAAATACATCAGATCAAAGGTTGGGTTTTACAAATTTTACCTTCTGAGAGTGTTACCGTGCTTTTTCTACCCTTGGATGAGCCAAATTGACATTGATTTCAGATGAAACCCTCCAATCAACATCACGCACATTGCTCCCCTCTAATTGATAGTCACGATCATCTCGGATCTCTCAATAACCTTGGAGTTTTTGTTCATCTCGCCATACCGAATGTAATGATTAGCTCGGATCAATTATCTGAGCTGGCGTCGTCTCTGATGACAACCTGTGAAACTCTTACCATTGTTTTCACAGGCCACTTTCCCCCTCCAAATCCATTGTTCAACAGAACACGGATCTTTCCAAAACCTTAGGGCTTTGGTTCGTGCTCACGCGCTAAGAAGATTGGTTGGCTCAGATCGACGATCCAAGCCACCGTCTTCTCCGATGACACCTGCAAAATTCAACACCCTAAACCTCCCGTTTCTCCTGCTTGCTGGCGTGAAAGATTTCCCTCTCTCTCTCTCTCTCTCTCTCTCTCTCTCTCTCTCTCTCTCTCTCTCTCTCTCTCTCTCTCTCTCTCTCTCTCTCTCTCTCTCTCTCTCTCTCTCTCTCTCTCTCGTTGGGTTTTTTGCTCTATTGGGTTTGAGAAGAAATAGTCCTAATGTTGTGTCATGTTCCCTTAAGTGACAGGGGTGCCCGTATCAAATACAGCCCCCTCTATTTAAGTCATTTCTTTTTTTCTTAATTTTACAAAAATGCCCCTCATGTTCAAATATTCGTATCTCCTCCATCTGAACTTTGATTTCTGCGAACTTGGTGTCATTGGAATTGTCTTTTCAAGTACCATCCAAGTATAAAGGCAATGGTGTCCAATTTGATATCTTTCAAAAGGTCAATTCAGTGGAACCTAAATATAAAGATTCTCCCATTTATGTTTATCAAAATTAATTTATAATCCTCTACAATTGAATTTAAAAAATAGGGTCGTTACTGACAATAAGAGTGCTACAACTAGTTGTAGTACAAAGCTACTAGCAAATCGCCTGGGATATCCTCTAGGGGTGTCAATTGTGACCCTGACACATCAAACCCGTTACCTGCACATGTTAAACATGGGTCCGTATTTCACATGCTACGTAAGAATTACCAGTACCAGACCTGCCCATTTAGTTTTTGGGAGTCATGACCCCTACGAGGTTGCATGGGTTGACACGTGTGAAATTTAAATGAGGCAGTAGAGGTTTTAACATTAACAGCAGACCTCAATTTATGGACTTGAGTGCATATGCAGTCGCCAGTAGTTTAAGGTGACTCTGGTGATGTAGTTAGTGAATGTTGGGGTGGAGTTAATCTTCGTAACGATCTCCAAATAAGCTGGCAGTCTATTGGCTAAGTTAGTGTTCCTTCCAAATAAGCTGGTCACTCTGATGTGCACTAGTAGTTGGTTTATTCTTCACTGTTCTTGACCATCTTGGTCTATAAGATCTTTTATTCCATTTGCTCTTCTTAGTAGTATTTCTGTTCAGTACATGTATAAAACAATGCTAGTGAGACAAAAGGTAAATTATTAGAATAGTAGCATGCAATATATTGACTGAATCAAAGTTATAAGTACCATGCTTATGGTCTTTATAAGGAATGAGGGTTGTTAAGAAGTTTTCAAGTTTAAACTAAAGAAAGAATTTCAAAAAACAAAAAGGGTTTTTTCAAAGGAGAACCAACTGCAAGCTTTAGGGGGACTCAATTGTTACTTGGGTGATGGGGGAAACACTTTAAACATGTTCTTGGTTGTTCTTTGTTTGTCTTTTTGCAATAGATCACTGATATAAATCTTGTGCCTATCTTATGTATGATAAAAGTTGAGGCTAAATATTGCCACTTGGTTCGCTTGAAGCTAAAGTGTAGTACTCCAGTGCTGATAAGAACAAAGCCTTCAGCGTGTTCCCATATTTAGACTCTCTACAAAAAATCACGTTGATTGGATCCTTCTAGCTATTAATTTTATCCCTTGAAAAATCTAATGGTTACGAGTTAAACATTGAAAAAGCATAGCTAAAATATCAAATGGATGTGAAAGTTGGCGTCTAGCCAATCTAAGAAGGTAGAACAAGGTGTACAGGTTAGATCATTCTAAGGCAGGGTTTTGAAGTCAATTCAGGATCTCAATCTAGCTAGCATTTCTCTCTCTAGAGAAGTTTTATTTTCTCAAAGAAAGAAAAATTGGCTTTTCATGGTTCTTATGATTGTATATCCATTTGACCAAACCATTCATTCTTAGCCACATTTAATGTCTTAAAATATCATTTGGCTGAAATTATCTATTTTTCCCATGAACTGACCTATCCAAAATGGCGTGGGTGTGGATAGACATTTTATGATCCAAGAAATGGTTAATGTACTCGCACCCATTTGACTAGCAACCAGTGACAAACCCTCCCCCCCCTAGCCACCAATTTGACACCTCATATGTCCAAGAACATAAGTGTAAAGTTTATAATGAAAAATTCAAGATAGTAATTAATATATTTAGGGCATCGAGGAATAATAGTAACGGGAGACTATAGCTACTTGTTACAGTGCATCCCATTTTTTGCATGATGGGCCCCTAAAATGGTTGACCAGACCCATCCATTTAATTTCTCTACTTTTGGATATCTTATATGACAAATCTCAAGGTGATTAGATGATTACAACATCTAAAAAATTATTTTTTCTCCAATATTGTCATTCTTTAGTCAATATTTTCCTCCATCTCTGTGTTGTGATAAAAAGTACATATTTCTACAATTTGAGGCTCATCCAATCCTTCTTGTTCTTAATGCAATAGTCATCAAACATCAAAAAATTCAGATGAATGGGTCTAATTAATCAAAAATAGGGCCCATCATGCAAGAATGGCACACACTGCAACAAGTAGCTATAGTGTCATGTATTTTGCTATCATTTATCTAGAATACTAATTAGCATTAAAATTTTCAACTAAGACAAAGTACCTGACTATAAACCACAACACAATATGTAGGACCAATCAAATGTGTAAAATTACATGAGCAACAAAATTGGATCTTGAATAATATGAGAGAGAGTGCATGAGAGATGCCATGTAACAACAAAAAAAAGAAGAAGATATAAAATCACCATTTAAGGGTCCACTTTTAGACTATTACATAGTATAAGTACAGTGGTGATATATGATCCCCTTGTTTTCCCTTGTAAGCCTCATACTAAATGATAAGAACATAAATTAGTTCTTTGTTTTTTGCTTGATAAAAGGGAAAAATGGTAAGAATGGTCATAACTTTATGTGGGTACATTTTATAAGATTCAAATCATTTTCACTATAATCCTTGACTTAGAAGGGACAAGTTCCAAAATTTTCATCCATTGATTGATCCTAGCTACTGGTTTGTTGAGCTATATAATAAATAGTGAGAAATATCACTATTCATTTTATAACTAAATAAAAGAGTCGTTAGGATCATCCAATGAATGAGAGTTGCAGAGCATCATGTATCTAATCAAGGCAACATTTTGAATATTTAGAAACTTCATGCTTAGAATTAGGTCCACTTTTATCATTTGTGAGAGAATTTATGAGGGAAAACAAGGGGCACATAGTGGGGACAGAAAAGGCTTAGTAGCATAATGGCTTGCCAAAAAGAGGCACCTCTCCCATTGATGCTAGGTCATGCTTCAAGGTTGGCACCCTTCATCCCTTCAGTGGATGAATAGATTTAGAATAATGAGTGAGTGATGATAAGGGTGAGACTCAAAGATCGAGAGAATGGAGGTGCTAAAGTAAGAAATGTTGGATTTCTTATTAAATTATATCATTAAAGAGTGATGAGGAAGGAAGAAAAATGGTAAGGAGAAGGCACTTGCTTGCTCAAAGGTAGCAATCTCCTTCTAGGGCCACTAAGTGCCATGTCAGTAATAATCAAATTTGTTAATATTCTAGAAAAGGATAAGTACATCCATTCTATCACTAGTGATTTTTCTAATTGGATGTTCCTAGACTTTGACCCGAAAATTCCTCTTTTGAAATCATTAAAAGAAGAGGGAGAATATAGAATATGACAAATATGACAAAATAAGGTGGAGAAGATTATTGGATGCCTAGAAAAAAATTTAAGGGTATTAAGGTGGACCTTAGAAAAAAATATAAAAGAAAAGAAAAAAAGGATAAATGGAAAAATTGCCACATGTCAATACCAACAAAAGTGCAATGTACCAATACAATTGAGAGTAGAATGCCCGGCCCTTTATATTTAGTATGTATTAGATAAATATCCCTTCTTTTTTCTCAGCAACTAGCCAATAAGACCCACATTTGGAATTTCATGCACCAGTTTTCTACTAAGAATAGAAGATGATCCAAATCTCAATTGTCTTAGCAGCTGACTTAAACTCCTCTAAAATAGCTTGGTAAAAGGCTAACTAAAGTACAGATTGTGAAAGAAAAGCCAAATTTATTGTAGACATTAAATAATGGATACCCATTAGTCCATTATTTTGTCTATAAATTAGCAAGCAAGACTACAGTGCGAATGAGCTATGCAAAAAAATTAAGACACCTCTAAACATGTTTTGCCTCTTACTTTTGTAGGATGTAATTTAGTTCCTAGTCTAAAGCCCATTCCCTAGTTTTTCAATTCCAATCCAGTTCTCAAGTATTTATTAATTCTAATACATGAAGGAGAAAAATGCAAAATCTAAAGTTTTTAAGGGGCAAAAAGTTATGTTACACATTATTTGTTTTTATTTAATTATTTTTTATGCTAGATAATCATGATTTTGTAGGTTAATTAATATAATGGTAAGAAAGAACACAACATGAAAAACAACATAAAATTTAAAAAATTGTATCATGTTGGCACGTATAGAGTAAAGAAGTTATCAATGACATGAATCCAAAATAGCCAAGCAACTATGCTTGAGAAGACACAATAGAGTCAACATGAAAATTATTTAAAAGACTAACAACTTAATATATCTTAATTGTAAATTCTCCAAACATAAAGTCTAAATGGTCAAAGACTTCATCATAGAAAATCAAGGGTCTTTATCAAAACATTTCTAACCAAGCAAGATTGAAGTTTTTCATATAATTATACATCCCACCACATATGAGGCCATTTTTGGATTAAGAAAATGACATAAAATGTCTCCATTACTAGTGTGACTTTTAGCTTCTTGATATCTAATGCCAAAGAAATTAAATATATTAAATGCATGATTAAGCTTAAGATTTTCTAGACTTCTAATTTGGGCTTATCTTCCTTACTTCGACAAGAACGACACTAGAAAGAGAGAAGCCAAGAAGACTTGAAGATAAAGTTGAAAAGGCATCATAAAATTTTCTATTTAATGATCTTCACTATTCACATCTGCATTTGCCAAATTGCTACTGAATATTTAATGAAGGCATTATCAGTTATAGAGGATTTTGTGGTTTAGGGTTTTACTACCTATTCGAGAGAGAAAGGAAAGGGTGAAAAGGGAAGAGATTCTCATGAGAGAAAAAGGAGTAGAAGGAGAAAGAAAAAAAGGAAGGGTTTCACATGATTTTGGTCCTTTTGAGGGAAGGGAGTGGGTTTCATTACCCCCTTTACACTATCGACAATTTTCATTGTACTTGTTGATATTTTTCAATGGACCACAACGAACCATCCTTAAATGAATCCTAATATTAGGTGCTAAGCTTAAAGAATTAAATTAAACATAAAAATAATTTAAAGGAAAAAATCATAAACAACCCTATGATTTGGCCCAATTTCAATTATCCCATATGATTTAATTACATTCAATTAGACTAGATTGCAAAATCAAACTTCCGTTAACTTTTGTAGGTAATTTACTGTCTCTTATATACCTCTTGTTTTACTAACAAAATTAGTTTTTGATGTCTTTCTTCCAGTCTCGCTTTATTGAGCCCTCTAACAAGTCAAGCAAATAATTGTCTAGTTTACACCCTTCTTCTTTCATCAACTCAAAGATCTCAATGGCATCTTCAATCTTCTCATTCGAATAGTAGCCATGAATTATTGTACTAAAATGTCACCACTACTAGCTAAAACCAAAAGCTTCCATATAGAAAATAGAAACCTTTGCCTTTTTTCATATTTCTCTTCCTAGTAAAGTACATTTATCCTTATATTGAAAGGGATAATTGTCTGAGGGACTTTTGATCTAAACATCTTAGCATACAAAACCCAAGCTATTTGTCCTTATTTTTGTTTTCGAAGAATATTGAAGATAACATTAAATTTACAATTTTTGGAAGCATTCTAGCATGCTCCACCATGTAAAATGTTCCACAACCCCATCATCCTTCTTTAATTCACTAAAAACCCTAATGAGAAGATCAAAACCATAAAATTTGATAACTACAATCTCCCACGAGCAATTACCATTGCATTGAAAATTTCCTTCATTGACGCTAGAAAACCATTGATTGCCTACTACAAGAGATGAATGGCAGAATGAGGAGTTCAAAGTTGAGAGAAAATTACAGCCGCCATGAAAAAGCATTTGATATCAAGGAAATAGCCTTTAAAAAAAACCTTAGAGGCAATCTGGCAATCTACGAAGCTTGAAAAAGATGCCAAAAATCTAACCATACGAAACATTTTGGGGAATAATTTCTTTTAAATCTATAATTTCTTTGTTTGAAGGTTTATGTTTGAATTGAGAAAGAATCTAGGGTTTGTAATGGACGAGAAAATGCCAAAATGCATGTGTTAGACTGAACTTGCTTTTTGACAATTCAATTGGTAGGCTTGTGGCTTTTTTGTGATGAGAGATCAAGATTGCTAGCTGGATTATTTACAATAGAGAAGAGAAGGTTATGGAGATTGAAAAGGTGAATTTTAGCTGGGGTTTTGTAGTAGTACAGAGCAAGGGGCAATGTGAGAATTTTGTAAATAATTAAGGTAAAAACATATCACCTAGTAGCATGTGAACCCATTTTTTGTCCATCTTAACTGAATTTTTGCCTAGCAAAATGCTAATTTTGCTATCCAATTGCAGCTCAATGGCTTGGTCTAATTGACTAGAATTAAACTAAAAGGGTAATTGAAATTGATCCAAATCACAAGGGTTATTGGTAATAAAAAAATTTATACAGATATTTAATTAATATTAAAATTTTACAAATTTAATCTAGCATTTTACCCTAACATACACGTAAGTGTAAAATATATAATGCAGTTGGATTTGGTCAAGTAACCGGATGTCAAAATGATATGACAAATATGATTTAGTTATTTAAAATGATAACCAATGTAAAACTGATAGTAAATAAGTTTTAGTTCTTTAAAATTCTAATTCAATAACCACTTCATAATTTTCCGATCCAGTCTTGTTGATTTTGCAGTTATACCCCTGCTTGCTTCAAAAGGACGGTTTAAAAAATTATGTAACTTGCACGGTGTGTGTCTGGCAATGAAGCCTTTCAAGAATTATAACTTACGATAATTCACCAGTAAAAATGGTTTTGCGAATGATTGTGCTCGATTCATCCACAACAACTTCCATTAGATAAATGGCTCAGACGACTGAAACACTCAGCTCCATTCGCACCTACTGCCTGTCATTGCCTTCGAAGCGAAAAATTACGGCATCCACCTCTGAGCACTAAATATCCTGGATAGACTTTGAGGGTTTATAGTGTGCAATCTTAACTTAAATTTTGTAAGAGGCTGTTTCCTCACTTTGAACCTATAACCTCAAAGTCACACAATTACATCTCTACCATTACACCAAGACTCCCCTTCATTAAATATTGGTCAAATTTGTCATTGTTACTCTGCATCTAAAACATTTTTATAATCTTATTCTAGTAGCGCAAAATAGCCAAAATGGTACGACAAAGACACGTTTGTGTAGAACTGATTGACCCACATGGGCAGGTCCAAAGTGGATGCTTCACGCCCAAGTGAACGCCATCCTGCTCCCTTGACTGGTGGTCAAATACTCCACCAAATCTATAGTCCACTTCAGTAGCATACTGGGTAGAACTTCCCACGATAGATTAATCCAGAACACCCGACCTTATTGAGCCTCTGCTTGATCTTCGTCAGCCCAAAGGGATATTACCCAATAGACCCCAACGTCCAATATTGTGCTTCTGTTAGTTGGAGTTTATAAAACTGCTAATATTTCAAAACTAAAGAATTAAAATGCTTGAATTTCTCCTGGATATGGTACAGTTTCAAAAAACCATTTTCCACAGAAGAAAGACAACTAGAATACTGGAATTTCTTCTAGACTAACAACAAGGTACAACTTCCTTAATTTGCTACAGCGCTAAATTTTACCACAAACCATGGCACTTTTAAGTGACACCCAGAAGACATTACAAGAATGATCCGCATAGCAATTGAGACGAGAATTTTTACACAATCATCTCATCTACATGTGGGGCAGACAACTTATACCGCTTGCTGCATGTTTTAGTTAATCCGGTTCAAGAATTGGGAGATTTAAATAGTGCCAAGCTCTTACCTCGAAGGAAAGGAGACTTCTTCAGTGAGCCTTTATCTACTGTTAGAACCTGCAAAAAGCTCGAGTGGATCTCATGACATGCATGAACGGAATGAAGCCCTAATAGATGTCTCTCATAAAGGGGAATTAACAATACAGCTTCCTAACTCTATAAACAAGCAATCCTTATTAAAATTGTAACTAACACTTTACATAAACCTTTGTTTTTACTTCCACAAAACTGATAACAAAAGAAAAAAACTGCTGGTTCTTAGCATTTGTAAACTTCTCACAGAGCATGCATGGGCCTGCCTGGAAGTGGAGGGGAGCAGGGCGGTGAAGGAAGGCACTGTGTACTCGATGAGAAAAGAGTGAGTTCTTCAAATACCCCCTCCGTCTGGGGGTCATCCCTGATCATTGTTCTGAATGAGATAGAGCCACCCTTCATAGACGCATCCGATTTTCTTTCTACACTGGTAGTTGACGCTGCCTCAAGAAGGCTCTGGTTAGCAATAAGAGAAGAACTATCATTATCTTCAAAGGCCACTTCTCTAGCTCCCAAGTGGCGCAGGCTTCTCACAGCTAAGGAATCAGCAATGGGGCAATACACTAGCATGCAAATCCCCACAGTTCCACAAGATAACAGCATCAGAAAGGCTAAGAACACTAGAGCTTCAAATGCCAAGTAGCCTGGCCGAGAAAGAATGGAAAGACCAAGAAACAGAATCCTAAATGGAAGGAAACTGACAACAGATATGATTAACAAGTATACTCTCCTCCGCAATCCCTTATTGATCACCAAAGACAACATCTGCTTTCCAAGGTATAAGAAATAGCAAATTAAGACAGCTGAGAATATCCCAAGCAAAAGAGTACTCAGTAAAGGGTAAGTACATAGGGCAACCCTACTATGATCATCACTAAAATGCAAAGTGTTTATGCTTGTCCTTGTGAAGTACTTTGGCAACCCCCCTTGCGTTGCTGTTCCATAACTACTCTTTATATTATTGAGCTTGGGTCCAATTAAAAGCAGGACAAGCTGACCGATGAAAACTGGGAGGCAATAGAGAATAATATAGCCAAACGTCTTTCTGTTCCATTGCTGATTGATATTCCCCAAGTCTCTTCTCTTCAATGACGCCTGAAGGAGAAGTACAAGAGTAAGGAACAGACTGGGTTCTGCAAATCCTAGATTTGAGAGGATGTAAAACTTGCACATATTTTCCTGCCATCTTAGGCTCAGCACGTGTTGAACTCTTCCTCCCCCTCCTTTTAGCAAACTTAGTCGAATAATCTCACCCAATCCCCACCAAATTACAATTAAGATTAGAAAGATTCTGATGACCCAAGGGCCATTAAAATAACTGAGTTGAAGAAAACCTTGTCGCCTGATTCGAGAGCGGAAGTAAATTGAATAAATGATGCAGAGCAAACCAAGCAGTACCAAAAGAGAGACTAGACAAATTGTCACCACACCGAATGCATCGGCGGCGAGTCTGGTCAGGGGCATTACCCAAATCACAGATTCCAAGCATGCTCTCTGCCAGCATGGACACAGAAAATGCCCTCCGTTGCTATGGAAGGTTCCTCCACAAGATGCAGAAGTATGGCACAAACCCTTCAGGAGATATCTATTCGAGCCCAACACACTTGGATCAAATACAAGTTCTAGGTTTGACCCAGGAAACAATCAAGATCTTCTCCAGTATCGCTCATAGTGAACACTGTGTCTTTCATCTACCCTGCAAGAAACAAAATGCCAAAGCATCAGAAAGGTGAGTCTTGAAGTTTCAGCAAGGCCAAAAGATCTTAGTTATCCTCAAGAGAGTTGCTTAGATCATTGTAAGCAGCAAGGAAACAAGTTCGTTATGCTAAGTCACAAATCAAATGGTAACACATAAAAAATGGAAGATTTGACTGCAATATTGAAACCTAACTTTTTCACGAAAGCTTAAGCAACACACAAAAAACATATTACAAGAACAGATTTGAAAATTTGCCCTTCAATTTACCTAAAGCATAAAAAACGAATGAAACTGAAATAAATACTTCAACTCTCTCCAGTACCAAGTGAAGAGACAATTAAAGAGAACTCCCATGCATAACTTGTGAGCTACAACAATAAGAATGCCTGAGAATCCTAAAACTTCCTCCAACAAGAGCACAACAATAGTAAGCTTCATACACCATGCCTAGATATTCATGCATTAGCGGTCAAAGAGACAGAAATTCATAAAAACCGATTGAAAGAAAACAAAGAAATGCTTTGAAATTCAAACTCTAATAATATGTACATCACATCAGCCATTTTGTAACAGACATTGGAAACTTATATGGATCTGTAAAAGCTTTTACTTAGACTTAAAACCAATCTTATTTTCAATTAAAACCAAAACTTTAAGAAGGTCAAAAGAATTTCCATCAAAAATCACAAGCTTCTAATCTGAAATGGGTAAAAACAATCTTAAAAATTAGCAGAAATTGCAAGTCATTTCTGAACATTTTCGTTCAAAAAGCTAAAATCGATTCACACGTAAAGGCAGGACCTATATTTCTATCCCTAGAGTCACAAGTCCATTTTCAACCTCACAAACATCAAATTCAGAATAACGTTCCAACTCCACGTCACCAACCCACCACTGAATCAATTAAGTCCACGAAACTCCATGAGAGAAACTATCAATCAGAAAACTCATGCCATAAAAACCTCATGTTCCCATCCCTTTCTCAGTAAAAACTTCAATTTCAAAAAAAAAATATTACATGATTTTCACGAGTTTTCCCACCATATTAACTAGTAAAAATACAAAATGAAAAAGGAGAAAGTTTATATAATCTTACATTTCCGGTATGTAATCCCGTAAGAAACATTACTAAAATCTTTTCATTTTTTCAATCATACTGAAGTGCAAAAGGAAAAAAAAAAAAAAAAGAATTTCTTCACACAAAAATAATCGAAAAACTCATATATGTTTATATTCTGAACAACCGAAGACACAGATAATTATCAAACACAAAACTTCATACTTCGTCAACGGTTTCAGTCCTAAAAGGCCGCAACTTCGAGAAAATCCCCGAGCATGTTAAGGAGCAAAAACACTGAATTTCTTCACAAAGCAATATAACAGGGATTTCAAATATCTCCACGTTCACGATGACGAAAACACATAAGCAAGAGACTTTCTACTTGACCAACCGTTTTCATCCTAAAATGGCAAAAATTCGAGAAAATCTACTAACTTTCTCCACAAAGCCCGCGTAATATACATAAAAAAAAAAAAAGAAGAAGGAAAATCCCACAACCACCCAAACTAGAAGCAGTCCTGATATTATTTAAGAAACGATCGAGCCCCGGCGAGCACCGAAAAGCAAAAGAAACGAGAAAATAAGTTGTAAGTACCTAGACATCAGTTCAATGCTCCGCATTCCTGCTGGGAAACCAGATCTGTTTCCAGAAACCCTGATTTTGGAGGGTAGACGAAGGGAAACAGAAGCAAAAAGAACTGAAGAAAGATCAAACGAAGGCTCTTGGAACGAAGATTGCCGATCCAGAGAAGTTGAATGGAGATTACGAAAGATTGGGAAGATGATAGAAACCCTAGAAAGAGAAGATAGACAGAGAAGAGAAGGGAATGATGAGAGAGACAGAGAGAGAGAGAAGGGAGTCTGCAAAACCGAAACCAGAAGAAGAGAAAAAGGGAAGGGGGTGGGGGCTTGGTTGCTGACAGCCTGTCTCCAGCTATGTTTTTCCGAGGCTGGAGCTTTGATACAGAGGGAGAGGTTCGGATAGATACCCGAACTAACGTGGCAACTCCGAGGCTGCGTTTCCGGTGGTTGTACTTTTGTAAGGGGGACAATTACATGCCCTCCGCATTCTTCCCGAAAATAACGGAAATACCCAAATTTTATGAATTGGCGAATTTACCCTTTCAAATTACGATAACACCCTCTTCCTCTTCGCTCTCGTAAATAACCATTTATCCACCCCACGCATTATTTGGGCTAGTCCTAGATGAGGAATGCCCAAAAGCTTGTAGATAGGAGACTCAAAAAGACCTTTTTGTTTGACTTCGTGAAATAATATAGCCTATTTTATTAAGATAGGCTTTATATTATTCTGTTTATGAATTTATGTGTAAGGAATAATCAGATATAATCACACAAGGAGATCGATAATACAGTGCGTGACGCTACATCAAGTGGTTGTTGTAGTATGCCTTTTTTCGCATCCTGTAGTTTACCCTCCATCTAATTTCTTTGGATTCAAATATCGTGTCTCTTATATATGAAGGCGATTGATTCACTTTAACACTTGAAAATTAGTGATTATTAGTCATTCATTATCAACCGTTCTTTAAACAACATTTCTGACCCTTTATAGTTGTGATCAGAAGTATATGTTTTCAGATTTTCATGTTCATCCAATTATTTGTTGGTTTTAGAATAATAATCTTCTAAATATGGAGAAATTAGATGGACTACCGTGATCAATTATAGGTGAGGCTCATCGTGCAAAAGTGAGAAGCAATACAACAACTTGATTTATTTCTCACATATATTGTCATTTTTGTCACTTCAACCAGAAAAAGTTGTGAATTGAGCCCTTATAGCTCCTTCAAATCAATGATTGCCCTAGAAAGATGAGAAAATAGACTATAGCTTACTTCAACCATGACCCTAGAGTCAAACAAATTTAAATGAATATCATTAGTGTAAAAATGCTGTTTGTTGTTTAAGTGTGAGAAGAAGTCTATGCCCTTCTTTCTTCACACATGCTGATTTTTTTATAGAACTAAGTTGTTCATCATATTCTCTATGTCAAAAATAAGCAACCCATTAGGCATCAATGCATTTGAATGATCATAGTCGCTTGTGTTTGAGCTTTTGAACAAGTCAATAAAATGAATTGCCACTATTTTTTGCTCATGAAAACATAAGATAAAAGCACCAAAAGAATATGAAATTTAATGTCTAATCTATCTAAGATATTTTAAATGTGATGAACGGATTACATCCACATAACAAAGTTTCACTGTACATAAAAAAATAGGGCATGAATTTCTTCTCATACTCAAAAGCATATACTCCTATGGAACTCAAACCAAATATACTATATGTTTAGAATGTAATTCACATTTATCATCCATGTAGGAATTATGGTTAAACTTATTATTGGTAGTCATATCTATAGATCTCTTTCAACAAATTATTTGCACCCCTTCAAAATTTTAGAGATTTTTACCATTATATGTAGTTTGTCAATTTTGCCATATAACTATTAAATTACAAGCCTCAAGCTTTATGAGTCCGAATCAAACATAAGTCTAAAAAGACACATAAGGACACTATGTAAGCAACCCATCAAGTATTTTGCTTTTATGATTTCCTATTCGAATGATGTAATTGATATACATATGCATAAATAATCTTAAAGGCCCAATACAACCGATGAATGTTTTCTTTACTTCTTACCATATGAAGATAAAGTCAATGGCCGAAATCAGCCCTCTCTTTCAATGAAATCAGATTTTTCTTCCCAGGGTAGAACCCAAATTTACATTCTTGAATTTGTGTCACCGGCTTCTCTTTAAAAAAGATCGGCATAAAATAAATGCATATTGCATTTTTCAATCAAGTTTGGAGTGCAGTGCAAATTGTTGACATATTTATCGGCAATTAGTTGCTATTGGTCCGTAAACGATGACTAACAGCAATGGAGGGTATTTCTGCCATTTCATGTTATCATGGTCCCTGTCTTAAAAGGTATATATATTTGAGTTATTTTCACTTTCCCTCGTTGGCAATGCCGCTGCATCTCGTCTTGCCTGTCTCGTAGCCTGCGGGGCCGGGTCACATGTGGGCCCATCTGTTGACCACCTATAACAGGTGGCTCAGACCCAAGCTTTGAACCATTTCTACCGGTTACAGCCCGTTTATCACATAATCACCGCTTGCATGTACGGGACCGCGAATAACGGAACTATGATCTTTCTTCTTTTTTTTCTCTTTTTTGGGCCAGAAAAATCGAAAAAACAATTAATTACACTGGACTACCGCGAGCTTAGGGAATGTACTCTGTTTCCACCCGCTCATTTTCATTGTCGCGCCCCTTCTCTTCTGTCTTAAGTGTATCTTCTTAGCTGTTAAAATTTCACATTAAAGCTGTCACCAGCTACCAAGAGAAATACAACACGCGAGCTGCATGCGGTCGTGGAATCCGATAGATAAAAAATGATCGGATGGTTAGGATCTTCTTGTGCTTGGTCCTACTTGTTGGTTGGTCGTTGTGATCGAAGGTCACCGAGGTGGCTACAGATTTTGTGAAGCTCAGATTACTATATTAGTGACAGCCAAGACTAATGAACCAATGGGTGGAGCTAGGCAAAGGGGCAGTTCAATCTTTGACGAGGTCTCACTTTATCATAGAACTGGAGCATGCGAAGTTGTCCATTCATTAGATAGTCACATCAGATCGCAGATGATCCTTGGTGATATTGGTTTTGATCAACGGTAACTAAGGAGGCGGACTACCAAATTAGATAATCAGAGGGCTATCAGATATCGTCGCGTTTCATCTGACTGGCAAATGCTGCTATCCAACCTGTCTCTCTTGCGCGGCCTCTCGTCTTTGACTAAGCTTGAATTATCAAAGAGATGATGTTCTCTTGTGAGTTTTTGTTTAGATAATTTGGCCTCCAAAGGTTCATTTGAAAAAAAAAAAAAATTGAAATTTTCATTTGGGGTTCCTATATTTGTTGGTGATTCAAATGGCTAATTTTCTGTTCCTTGTCTTAGGTGAGTTATGCTCCAAATATTCCTTGCAGAAGATCCTAACCATCTGTTATTTTTTCGACGACCATATTTTCAAATGGAAAATACATTCTAATTACCCAAACTACTTATGTTTATGTGTTATGCTTGTGGGTGAGTTACGTGAAACTTCTGAAAGGAGTCTCAAGCATCTTTGGTTGATCTGATTTTCTAAAAACAGATGTCTTGTGGACAAAATTCAAGCAGATTAGACAATTCTACCATCCAAAACGATTCACTTTGAGCTTGGGCAATGTTTTTGACTGCCCATATCCATCTGATTACCAAAACTAAACTAGATTCTTTCTAGATGTTAGAAAATCATCCAATCACCGTGTCTTTGGCCTTTTAGATATTCAACGTTAGAAAAACCAGATGAATAATCAAAGGTGTTGCACACTGGCCAAAAGCCATCTAGTGTTGGTTGCAGACAACATGGCACCTCTCCTTGTTAAGCTTGATCAATCATAATTGGGTTGGGTTCCTAATAGCCTAGTAGACACATTCCAACACATCTGCTTTATTAGGAGTCAATTACGATTTGATTAAAAATTTAGAAAGTAGTAGACGAGTATGGGCAAGAGTGTTTCTATTTTGAGTATTGCTTGAGGAGTTTTTCTTATTTGAAAATTGATTGAAGTATGATAGTTTCCTCTCGGTTATTCTTTCCTTGATATTACATGGTTGTAAGCAGAAGTGTCTTTTCATTTGCAAGTATGAGATCATGAATGAAAGTAACAAGTTTAACCCCCTCAAAACTCAAGTTATGGGAGGCCGACTCTCCTCAAAACTGAACCACTAGGTCATGCCTTATTGGAACATTAATCTGCTTTTGAAGGCTTTGAGTTTTTCTTCAAGGTAATATTGTAAATACTTACATCATTAAATCTCATACTTTGCATTACTTGCAATACAGAAGAAAAAAGATCTACTGCCTATAAAATGTGTAGTGGGACATTTGACCATACTCTAGATGGTCAGTTATAAGATTCTTGATCCTTTTTTTTTTCTTGAAAATTTTTTCTCTATCTTTTTTTTTTTTTTTTTCATCAATAAAACCTATTGATTCCAAAGAAAATATGCACATCCTTATTTTCACATATATTTTGAGGGGTTTGAATTTTTCTTGATTTAATTTCTTTCTTTTATTTTTATATTATTTAATCATATTTTTATATCTTTTGGTTAGCAATTATTTAGTTAGTTCTTATTTAAGCTTTTGTAAGTTAATGATAGAAATTTTTTAGACATACAAGACAATGGTTCTTATCCTATTTTAATTTTGGAATGGTTCTTGCTCCTACCAAAAGTCATTTTTTTGTTACAAGGGAAAAAACACAAAGCAAACACTCACACAATCCTAAATATAAAACTCAACCAAGAGGAAACATAATGACTAAGCATATTCCAAAGGAAATGTCTAGTTGTCTATGACCAATTGCACTAGACATTAGTTGGCCTACCAAAGTCATTTTTGGAAAAGAAAAGAGAAAAATCACAAATCAAAAGAAAATATGGGAGGATGTCATATTTACTAGACTTCGCCACTATTGTTGACATGCTAATCATGCCAAGCTGCATCAAAACACCCATTGTTAGTAAATATCTAACCCAATGGACTTTTATGGCTAAATATATAGAGTAATGCTACCCTGGATGTTTTGGAGTGACTTTGGGACCCCTCTAGCTAGGCTCCACCTTTGGACTATCTAGCCAATTCACTTGTTCCATTTCCCCTCTTTAGGTTACATGCAAAAAGGTCATGCCATTAAATGCTCCTAACTACATTACATGATATTAGAAATATGAGTTGGTTATGAAATGACAACATAAATCAGAATAAGAATCTTAAGTAACATTAAAGGAAGTCCATGCGAAGGTTTTTGAGAATTAGCAAGCAAGGAGAAGAGAAGTAAAAGTTCATTGTAAACTAAAGATAGCTCACAAGTGGGAATGAAACTAGGAATATCATTCTGTTACACAAGCATCATGTAATGTGTCATTGCATGAGGATGATGAATTCTTAAGTTATTGAATAGAGAGCCTAAATATACATTAAGGTTGGTGAAATTTTTTTACACATAGGAGATGATCTTGATAATATGGAACACTCAGAAGACATGATTTGTAGATAATGTAATTAGATGAACTTGACCATAGTATGCTCATAGGCTTGAGGGATCCACACCATACTCTACATGGGTTCGATATTTAGGTTTGGTATGTTCTATGATGATATTCAATATGCATTGATTCTAAGTAAACTAAGATATTTACTGAAATCATAATAAATATTTGATGCCCAACATGGGACCCACCCTTATTGGGAATGATATTCACTAGTGTAGGTACACCATTTTGGCCGAACAATATCAATTGAAAAGAACACTACCAATTGGGACAATGATGACCGGTTTGGGGCTTATAAGGTGTTCTTCCTTGTAAGCAGGATAACATGACAATGAAGTAGGAACACTGGGCAAAACACCCAAATGTTTGTTTGGCTACCACATTCAATTTCCCCATGCTATAAGAAAGGTTTTAGCCTAAAGTCATAAAAATTACAATGGTGATTTCCAGCAATTAGAAACACCCACACACGCATGCAAACATACTTGCCTTGGAGTTGATTTATCCATTAATTGTCATCTCATGCTTTATATAAGGAAACATTTCTAGGAGTAGGGATACAGATGTAGAAAGATAGAGAAGTGAAAAAATAAGAATTTCTTTCTTTTTGCTTAAGGAAGGCTTCTTCTAGATAGAAAAGAACCATGAAAAGCTCCTCATGGAAGCTTTGTTGCTTTCTCATGAAAAAAATCGTTCTTAAGTTGAAAAACCAAAGAAGCAATGATACCAAGATCAATTCCAACAATCTCTTCTTAAGATTTCAAGCATTTTCACCTCCTTAGCATTGTAAGCATTTTTGCTTATATTTTTATTCTTCCTAGCTAGTTTTCATGTTCATCTTCTCTTTCTAATTCTCTACATATATTCATATATTAGCCATGATTCTTTGTAGTTTTGTGCTAGTCCTAAGCAAAATATGTAAAAATAATTTTATTAAAAACGACAAAAATTGTTATTTTTGTAGATGCTCATGATTGCATTTAACTTATGCAATAAGCCCTTAAACCTCTGTTGCCTTTAGTAGATGAGTTAAGCCTCATGAGAATTTGCAGTGAATTTAATTACCCACCAAATTCAGGAAGGTCAGTTTCTAATTTATCTTTGAAAATTTTCTTTACTCCAGACTTGTTATACCAATTTTAGCATATTAATATTAATGAAAGGAAAAGCTTAAGACCCTACTCTTATCATCATCATCATCATCATCATCATCATCATCATCAAGACTTTATCCCAATTAGGGGTAGGTCACATGAATCTTGTTCCTCCATTCCCCTCTACTAAGTACCATGGCTTCATTTAGTCTCAAAGTTTTTAAATATTTTCTCACTAGTGCATTCCAAAAAGTGCGTCCTATTCTGGTGTGTTACGGTGACCCCATCTTGATGTGTTTTAATCCAAAAAATAAATATGGACAGTTTAAAAGATCTAAAGCAAAAAAAATTAAATTCAAAGGGATATACAAGCTCGATTTGTGATCAGAAAAGTCCGTTGGATTTGTATTGACAACACAAACCTAATTATACAATAAAAATTAGGATCAAAGGACACTTTTAACTAATTATGACCTAGCAATTATAAAAAATTCATAGATCTATAAGATCAAAGATGATCAGACTATAAGAAGTGATCAATCAAAATTAGATCCAATCATCATCTAGCTCATGACCTATCATCTAATGTCCAATTTGTGATCAAATCAATGAACTCCTACATGATCCAACCATTAATCAATCACCAAAACTCAGATATGTAACCGATCTGACCTTTTCATCATGGTCCAACTGTCAATCAACCACTAGATGCTAGATCTACAAACAATCCATCCTTTTAAGATGATCTAATCCATGATCAACTACCTAACACCTTGATCAACCACTGATTTGAGCTTCCATTTAGATTTGACCATAGATCTAACACTTGATCTGAGCCATTCATTCTTGAATTTTTTTATCAAAGGAGATCAAACCTAATCAGGCTATATCAGACACAACATCATATATGTTTTTAAGTGATCAGAGGTAAGACGACTATCGAGTCTTATTTAATTTAGTTAAATTTCATTTTATCTTAGTTATGCTTAATAAATTATAGAAAATATAGAAAATAAACAAGACTAGAATGTATTAAAACTTAATAAGAACAATTGAATTATTAATGTTAGTATTTAGATTAATCTACCAATTAGATTGTTTTGATGACTTTAGATTCAAAGATTTGATGCTAAGGTGACTTGGAACTATAGATCTGATCTATCAAAGTTCAACCTAACAGTCAGATCAATAAAATAAAAAATTGAGATATGAAATAAATTATCTATAAGTTAGTGATTAATAGGAATTGAGGACAATTAGATGGTCTAAATTGTTGATCTTTAAGCAATGGCCAAGATTTAATATTATGACAAAAATAAAGAGGAATACCTATGATCAGAAAGTGGTAAAGGCATGATCACCATGTTAAGGGTGATTAAAGACTAAATAAGTTACAATTAAGAAATCATAAGAAAGATAAATGACATTGTAATGACATGTGTTGACAGAGATGTTAACTGATACGAACTAAACTTATTGATCATTTCGAGGATTGGGATAATCGTGTTTGAGGTAGGTAGTTTTAACATCTATTTGCCATTGGGATTTTGAGCATGTCATCTGCTTTACTAAATGTGTAGATTTTTAATAATCAAATCATTTGATTATCGTGCTTTCGATTTGAGGCTACTTGGCTACCATAAAGTCATTTTTGTCATGTTTCATTATTTTAGCTTTAGAAAAATGCAATATTTGCAATGAATATGTACTTTCATAACCATGATGCATAATTTTATATGGAAAATGAAAAGGACATTGCTCATTCTATTACATGTAGTTGTGTGTTTTTAAAAGAAATGATTATACTTGAAATTTGCATCAATCTCATGCTTTGAGATGAGTCAAGGAAATGCATGAGACATACAATATATGATTTAATGATGTTTAAATTGAGATATATGTTTGTTCAGGCTAATGGGCCTGGTGGGCACTACGCTAAGAGGTTGTACGGGTTTGGCCTCTTGGCCTCTAACCACCAAAGGTGGTAGGTATCTATGCCCAAAGAGGCATCTATATTTTCTCAACTGTTGTGATAGGAAAACGACCATTGGAGGTATTCACGCCACCCTTTTTGAGACATATCCACAATCGCCATGGAGGTTGTGGTGGCTAGTCTTTAGATACCGAAGACACACAATTTTAATGAGCTAGTTGTGAGCATAATGTTCCATGAGATTTTTGTTTTGAGATACTATGTATGACGAGATTGATGATGGTCATTAGATGAGTACTCATGACCAACCGGTTGATGTGTTTGCTGGGCTGCATATGTGCACATGATGATGTTGTCGGTTTGGGATTGCCAATGTTCACGATTTAATCAATTACTACTTTAGTGTTTTGAGAATCTTATGCCATTTGATTTATCAAGTTAGATGAGAGATCTTTCACATAATTTACAAGTTATGCATTCATGTGATTTTGTGATACATTATATGCTACAATTTATGTGAGACTACCATGTAGATCCAATCATTTGAAAAATATACATTTAAAGTTGTGCATATTTTACATTGACATTATTTAAAATGTTTTAGCATAAAATTATAAAATGAGATTTACATGCAGTTTCATCTACATTTCCTGTCTCTAATCTAATAATTATATTCTTAAGATTGCATGAAAAATGATTTGAAATATTGTTTAGAATTGGATTTCAAAATTGGTATAATAGATATGAGACTACCTACACAAGCGCAAGCTTGTTGGGATATTATAAATTGTTTACAATATCTTGTGTCTTTGAAGAATTTAACTTGAGGCAGAGCAAGTTAAGTTGGATGCAAATGTGGATGAAGACAATGTAAGTATATGACTTATCCTTTTTAGACATGTATATGTAGTTATTATAGTTGGACTGTGAGCCATGAGTAGCTAGATCTAGGAAGCATGTATTTTTGTTTGTTTTATATAAAAAAAATTCCCTAGCTATTTTATTTCGTTAGGATTAAATGACACTTGAGGTTTTCTAAATGAATTTAAAACAAAAAGATTTTTCTGATGCATTACATTATTTTTATAAAATTGCTTTCAAATAAAGATCGATCCCTCGTTAGGAATTAGTTTTGCATTTAAAAATGCATAAAAAAAACCGGGGTTGTCATAGTTACTCGCCCAGGATTATATTACACTTTATATCTTATTTAATTCAATTGAGTTTTTCATGTATAATTTGGGGATATTGAAGTGAATTAATCAAGGAATTCAGCATGATATTTAGTCTTAGAATCCAATACTAATTATTTTAGATTTATGCAATTTTCATGTTGTTTAGAAGATTCCTCGCCGCACTAATCTCACTCTCTTGTTTATAGTTGCATAGTATGTTACTTTATTTTCTTTTTATTTAGAGAAAATTTGAGAAGAATTGTGGTTATGTCCTAATGCATGACAATGAAGGATAATTTATGGTTGATCTTCAATCCTAAGAAATTTTTTTTAGTTTTTTTATTATTAATTTTAGGTTTTATAGCTAATAAAAATTAAAAAGTTAGATAATTAGATGTCAATTTTGATTTATATTTAAATGCTTACAAATTATTTTTCTTTAATAGTTAGAAAGCTTATTTTTAGAATTTATTAATTATTTTTCAAATTTTCTAGAATTAAGAAGTCATGCTAGGTTAATTTTCTTTTTACCTAGGATTAAAGTAATCTTATTTTTAGATTAGAACACCACTTATAAAATTTTCAATATTTTGATTATCTTAGGAGATTAATTTTAAAAATTAAATTAATTTGAAAAAGATAGTTTTATCCTTAGAATAATTCATTGATTTTTGTTATTACTTTTCATAGTGGATGCTTAGAAAATTGATCTTTGATCCATTATAGTTATTTTATATAGAATGCTTAGAATTTAATAAATTATCTAGTTTTTAAAGTTTAAAATTTTATAAATTAATTTTTCAAAGAAAATATCTTCTAAGATGGTAATTTTAGTTTCATTTTGGTTCTTGAGTTATAAAAGAATAAAATAAGTGGTGGGTCTAATTTAAAATAAGTGATCTTTAATACTATCAATTTAAATTTAAGTTAAATATCCATTTTTATATCATCCCTTAAGTTAGAAAACCATTATATTTCTTTAATTTTGCATTAGTTTAGGATAACTAGTCTATATTAACTTTGGTGCTTTATTTTTTTAATACATCCTCCATATGGATTCGACCTGCATAACACTACACTAGATTACTATACGCTGGAAAGAAAACTATAAACAAGTTTTTGGTGCCACTACTGGGGAGGTGATCGTGTGGCCAAAGCACCATCGGATTAGGTTTAGGATAGTTAGATTAGTATATTTTTCTTTTGAGTGGAACTGTAGTGAGGTCAACCAATATTTCATTTGAAATCTCAAATTTAAGGGTTGTAATAATATAGGTAAAGGGTAAGCCAACTTTGCGTGGAAGTGGAAGTGGTTTATAAATGGTTTACACGTGTATGAGAAGACTCAATTCCACGATCACACTATAAGATCTACTCAATCTTTTATTTTTCCTAAGTTTGTGATTTGCATTATTAAAGTAGTTTTACATAATTGTTTGGAAACATAATTCATATAGATTGTATTTATACTAAAATTATTACATATTTCTAAGTTGTTACCTTAGAAGCACTTACATAACAAAGCATAGCCTAAACTTAGCTACAACTAACAAGACATAGGTTGCCCACGTTATAGTGTCCCATTTGTTGAGAAGTGACCCTTTGAGTAAGTAGTATATAGGTACTTGCATTAATTTACAATTTTTCTTTGCATTCTTAGGGTACGTCTATGTGACGATCCAGGTTTTATAATGCAATTTTATAAAAACACAGTGAGATCAATCTCTATTTTTAAAACAAGTCATGCAAAGAATGCAAGGAAAAAAAAAAATTCTTCTTTTTCAAAAACATTGTATAAAGAGCCCGAGTGTCAAAATGAACGCGCAATGCATAGTGCCATGGCAATTTAGAGACCAAATCGAAACAAGTATTACTCCCAGGATTATTAGTCACAGCCACAGCTATAACAAATACTTACAATCAAGATAACAGTAGCTACCCAAAAGAAATCACTAATTAAGTCTTACCTTTGCCTACTTACTTTGATTCTAACGCTTCATGATGCTTCTTCTATTTGTTTTTTGTTTGATCTAAAAAATAATGGATTGGGTTAAGTATTTATCATACTCATCAGATAACCTGATACTACTGTTTGAAAACACGGCAAACAAGCATGGTTTTGATATACATGATTATAAAAACATTTAGTTCTACTTCTTGTTAATCATAGGCACCTGTGCATAAACTATGTAACTCATACATTAGCAAGCTGAAATATATGCTTACATAGCATAAATTGTGGAAAATATATAGGGCGGTTAGCGTAGGTATGAAAATCTTAAAATACAATTCACTAAAACCAAATGAGGATAGTGCCATGAATATGGTGCATGTGGACATTTTAGTGAATTATGCAAAACTGGCCAGTCACGAGTACTTGTATATTACCATCTTCATGCTATATGTATAGCGGTAAAACCAAAATCATAAGGTCACTATGCTCATGATTCAGCATCATGCCGAAATCGTGTGGCTCTGATATATAGAGACCTACCTACCATAGCCTCCACAGTGACTATGGTTGTCCCCGAAAGGGTGCCGTGACACCTCCGGTGGTCGTCCCTATTTACCACAGCAGTCAAGGAAGGGACAATGCCATTTTTAGCAATGATACCATCCACCTTTTTGGTGGTAGAGGCCGGAAGGCTAAACCCGTACCCCTCAGCATAGTGCCCACTAGGCTTAATAGCCCAAAAACATACATAGTCCAAATCTCAAATCAATATAAATCATGCAATTTATACATTTGTTTTCAAAGTATGCGAGTATTGCGTAAAATCTACTCATGCTAGTACCTTAGTCAATGTCATGAATTCGTAACTTGTATAAAACGTTAGTTCCCAATAGCATTCTTAATTCAATGCAAGATCATGAAAGCAGGTCCCGCATACATGGTGTAAAACACATACTCCATACAATAATAAAAACAAGTAACTTACTGAGAGTTTGGGATGCATTTTGAAAACAGAGTAGGATCAGACTACCTACAAATCAAATATAGTTGGAAATGCATAAAAATATAGTAGCATCAAACTACCTACCTCGTGTGTTGTCACTTAGCTCGTGCTTGTCTTCAATTCGAGCCTGAGAATACCTTGGTAAAGTCCTGAATGTCGTTCAAACATAAGATCTAAATGTTATTTCTAAGGTCATAGGGTAAAGGTTATATGATTTGTTGTTTCTAGGGGTTACTCTATAATATTTTTAAGTTGCTATTTATCTAAGAATGTCCTACATTTTATTGTATAATTGAGCCCGGGTCAAAATTACAGACGCAACGGTCCTTTTGGATTGTCAATCGGAGTTATATAGGCTTCAAAATTGGATTTTAAAGGTCGCGCCTTAACGGACGACCCTAATGTAGCACCTAGGGTCTTGCGCGCCACGGTACTAGAATGAGCGCGCCACGGGCTCTAGGATACATGTGCGCCCTAGTCGGACTGCAACCACGTTGGTTCACGGGCATACGTCCGAATGGTGCACTAAGGTGTGCACTCTGGACGGCATTGCGTGGACGTGTCTTATGCATAGCTACGGTGTGCCTCGGCTCATAGGACATCCCATGCATCTTGGTCAAGCCAAGAAAACTATTCGCACACGACGCGTGCACGAGGACAGCCCCTAGGGAGCTTGGCAAGGGTGCGCATCAAGCCAAGTGCCCCTAGACCACACCGTGCCCGTGCGCCCCTGGGAGGCACTCTCTCTTGACGGGTTTTCACCCATTTGGTTCTCTTCACAGAAGACGGTGATTGTTGGTCAGAAAAATACCCAGATCCAGCGAGGATTTGAGTTGGGAAGAAGAGGGAAAAGAGGACCAACCTGGGCAGCCTGAAATGGCGCCCTTGTCCAGGTTTCAGCTCCCTACTGGAACCCTGGTCGTTGCGTTGAGGGTTCTAGAATGAACCCTTCTTCCCAAGGCATTCTCCGACCAAGAAAACGTTAGATCAGGCCAGACTCTGGGGGCAAACAAAAGGGAAAGGAGGGAGGAATAGGATGAGGAGGAGAACGTACTTGAACAGCCACTGTGGAGCCTGGAACGTTTTCTTCAAACCCTCTTTGCCAGAGATTTGAACCTGGAAATACCATGGTGGAGAAGGGGGATTGGGGAGTATTTATAGGAGAGGGAAGGCGGTGTTGTCGTATGGCGGTGCCACCATTTCCCCTGGCACTGCCTTGTAGAGGCGATGCTGGAGTTTTCTAAAAAAAATCGGGAGGAGGAAGAAGATAGGGGGTTTTTGGAGAAATTGGGAGACAAGGTTAGAGGAGGAAGAAGACGGGGTGCCGTTATCAAAACGGCCCCCTGCGGTTTTTGGCTTTTTCGTTTTTAGGTGCATTTTACAAAAATGCCCTCAATCTTCTAACGCCTATATCTTCTTCATACGAGCTCCGTATTTGGTGTTCTTTGATGAGTTGGATTCCATTTTGAGTGTAGAATCTAGTGGTATTGATTTTCTTCACAAAGTACTAAGTATCCTGTGTGAATTAAGATCAAACATCCAACTACCTATTAAGACCATTAAACATATAATAACCATATATTCATTCCCAAAATAGACAAGTTACAAGATCATTGGCACATCGCACTATTATGTTTGTTCTTTATACAAAATGTCTCCAAAATGTTGGGTCATTATAGTCTACTTTCTTTAAGGTTATATATATGTTGATCGAATTGCCATGATGAATGAAAATTGAAAAGTAAGGGCACCATACCTTATAGGATCAAGGGTAGATTTTATCACCACATTTGGCCCATATAGATCAATTGTGTACCCTAGACTTTAAAGTTAAATTACAATCAATTATAAGAGATTTATAGAGGCCATAGAGCTCATAAGATCCTCTTGGAAGGAGTCAATCTATTATCACTCCAGTGGTCTCGCACTTAATCACTATGTTAGTTTTAAATGATTAGCTCTTGCCAACATATTCTAGGACTAAGATTACCCATAGCTTACTGAGGAGGGTTTAAAGCAATTAATTTAGCAAAAATTTAACTGGTAGGTAATGGAACAAGTTTGAAAGAGAGGAGGAGCTGCTTAGGTTAGGTTGATCTAAAAGTTACTCTCCCATACAGAATTGAAGAAAATTAAAAATATTTTAGCTTGTTAGCCATAGAATTGTTTGATTTTGTCCTTTATTTATGCATCATTCTAGATGTTAGGTTGTATCATTTACTTTAATTTTTTCATAAATAAAAAAGAAAAAAATTAAAAATTCTTTTGTTGTATGCACATTTAAATATGCCACAAAACTAGAAGGTTAGTCAAAGAACTTCAATAGCTTATTCAACCAGATTAGTTGTCATTGATGGCTATTTCACAAGCTGATCAAGGGGGATATCTACCACATAGAAATATCAAAGATGATCATCAATCTCTGTTAGTTGATAATCCATTGCCTCTGGTGGATGATGATGATCTCCCACCAATGAGAAATAATCACCCACAATATATAGAAATGAGAAGGAACAATATAGAATGAGACTAATAAAGTGAACATGGGGGCAATTAGCAAAACCACCATCCTAATAGAAGAAACTTAAGAAAGCACTTACAACCTACATGCACCAACACACCTTCATATGTGATTTTACCTTATAATGCTAACATGCTAGAATTAAGAATGGGAGTAATTCAATTACTTCCTAAATTTTATGGGTTGGATAGTGAGAGTCCTTACCTACATCTAAAGGAATTTGATGAAATGTGCACTATTCATCGTACACAAAATATTAAACTACAATAAGACTTAAACTATTTCCTTTGTTTTTAAAGCAGAAAGCAAAGATGTGGTTCAACTCGTTGTTAGCAGGTTTGATAAGAACCTGTTAAGAAATGAGTGGGGAGTTCTTGAAAAAGTTTTTTCTTATGCATAAAACCAATCATCTGTGTCGCAAAATTATGAACTTTACCTAAAAGGATAAAGAAACTTTCTATCAATGTTGGGAAAGATTCAGTAATTTATTGTTGCCTTGTCCACATCATGGTTTCAAACCTTGGTGTATCATCAATTTCTTTTATGAAGGGCTTAATTTTGAAATGTGCACAATATGTTGAAATGATGTGCAATAATAACATCTTTAGTTAACAACCCAATGAGACACACAAGAATTTGGATTGGCTAGTAGAGATTGCTTAGACTTGAGTTGATTCAGAAAAAGTAGATTACCCAAACAAGTCTAAGTCCACCACCACATCCACTATGGAAGGACGGTATGATACAACTGAAAAAAATGCTATTAATGCCAAAATAGCATCCATAGCTAGAAAATTAAAGGCTATAGAAATAGAAGAAACTACCTCAAACAAGGTCGAGCAAACATATGATCTTTGTGAAAGCACCTGAAACCTCACTCAAGAATGCCCTATAATTATGGCATTCTAGGATGTGCTTGATGAAGGCAAATGCCTTGAATTCATATATATATAATAGCTTGAATTTCTTTAATAAAATATGTCATTATTTTGTATGTTATTATCAACTAAGGTGAGTTATCTTAGTGATCCTTTGGTCAATATATATTATCTTTGGTTAGGGGTTCAAGTCTTCATCCATAACATGATATGTTTTATTTTGGAAAAATTATGAAAATTTAAGGAATGATCATATGGACGTCCCATATTGATTTAGATTATGAGACATCAAAAAATGTGGATATCATGTGTGTTAAAGAGGGAGAGAGAGAAACCCTTAGAATGGGTTAATGTGTGTTGGTGATTTTGTACCTCACACTTAACACACACACACACACACACACACACACACACACACACACACACACACACACACACACACACACACACACACACACACACACACACACACACACACACACACACACACACTAAGCAAGGATAGTTACATACTCATAACTGTACAATGTGGGACTAAAAATAAAACAAAACTAAGACTAAGGCTAAGGCTAAGTAAAGATATACAATACTATGCTATATTCAACACTCCCCCTTAAGCTGGAGCATATAAGTCATATGCAGCAAGCTTGTTACAAATGTCTTTAACTTGAGGTCCTCTAAGAGATTTTGTGAAGATGTCTGGTAGTTGATCACTTGAATTGATGAAGTTAGTAGCAATACATCCCAACAAGATCTTTTCTCTAATAAAATGACAATTCACTTCTATGTGTTTGGTCCTTTCATGAAAAATGGGATTAGATGCAATATGTAAGGCTACTTGATTATCACATATTAGCTTTATACTTCCATCCTCTTCGAATTTCATCCCCTGGAGTAGTTGTTTTAGCCAAATAAGTTCACATGTTACCAGAGCCATGGCTCGATACTCAACTTCTGCACTCAATCTAGCAACTACATTTTGTTTCTTACTTTTCTAAGATACTAAGTTACCTTCAACAAAAACACAATATCTTGAGGTAAAATGCTTATCTGAAGGAGACCTAGCCTAGTCAGCATTTGTGTACCCAACAATATGAGTGTTGCCTTTATCTTCATATAACACACCTTGACCTGGTGCTCCTTTAATATATCGAAGAATACGAACCACAGCATCACAATGACTATTACACGGTGACTGTAGGAATTGACTGACTACACTTATAGCAAAAGAGATATATGGTCGAGTAATGGTAAGATAATTCAATTTACCTACAAGTCGCCAATATCTTCCAGAGTCTGCTATAAGCTCCCCTGTCCTAGTAAAAGCTTAACATTTGGGTCCATGGGTGTGTCCACGGGCTTACAATCTAACATACCAGTCTCTTCCAAGATGTCTAAAGCATATTTTCTTAGTGAAATGGCAATACCTATACTAGACTGAGCTACCTCAATTCCTAGAAAATACTTCAGTTTTCCCAGGTCTTTAGTCTGAAAGTGATGGAAAAGATATTGTTTAAGTCTCTGAATGCCATCCTGATCATTGCTTGTGATGACAATGTCATCCACATAGACCACTAGAAAGATACATTGACCCAAAGAGTTGTGCAGATAGAAAACAGAATGATCTCCTTCACTCCGAAGCATTCCAAATTTCTGAATAATAGAGCTAAATCATCTAAACCATGCTCGAGGAGATTGTTTTAACCCGTATAGAGAACAGTGCAATTTGCACACTAAACCAGACTCCCCCTGAGCAACAAAGCTAGGCGATTGCTCCATATAAACTTCCTCTGCTAGATCACCATGAAGGAAAGCATTTTTAATATCCAACTGGCAAAGAGGCCAATGAAGCATAGCAACCATGGAGAGGAATAATCGAATAGAGGCAACCTTCACAATTGGGGAAAAGGTGTCACCATAGTTAAGACCATAAATCTGAGTATAGCCCTTAGCAATTAGGTGGGCTTTAAGTCAATCAACTTGTCCATCAGGACCCATCTTAACAGTATATATCCAATGGCAACCCACTATAGTTTTTACCAGGTGGCAAAGGAACCAAATCCCAAGTACCATTCTATGCAAAGTAGTCATTTCATCTACCATGGTCTGTCTCCACCCAGGATGTGAAAGAGCCTCACTCGTGCTTTTAGGAGTAGAAATAGAGGACAAGGAGGAAAGAAATACATAATAAGGTGAAGATAATTGATGGTAACTCAAAAAATTATAGATAGGATGAGGATTATGAGTAGATTGATCCCCTTTTTGAAGAGCAATAGACAAGCTGTCAACCGAAAGCCGGGCCGAAGTAGGTGGGACAGGGAGATTGTCATCAGGGACTTCAGTGGAACCTACAACAGCTTCAAGAGGAGGCTAACGATGATAAACTTGAAGAGGACAAGAGACATCATCTGCAGGATTGGAAATATAGGGAAGAAGTAAAATTTCAGAAATGGAGAGTGGCTCAACAGTGGATGAGAAGAATGGTGACTGCTCAAAGAATTATAGTATGTGCACTGAGGACGCTATCCTCAATTATGACTACCACCACGATCGCCTCTAGTGTTTGCCTGAGAAGCCAAAATTGAGGAATTTGAAGGCCATCAAAAGTAACTGTTTGAGTAGAGGAGATACGCAACAAGCAGGCAAATACGTCATCCAATGAGGGCATCTGATCTCTGATGGATTCAAGGTCAGGGCAGAGCCCAATGAGAGTCAACACCATGAAAAACTTATCGGTCTGTGTTTTTTGAGCTTCTACACCGTCAGTAGGAGGCATCATAGACAAGAACTCCTCCTTAAGGGACGCAATCTTTCCTATGTAAGTCAAAAGACCCATGTCCTACTATCTAACATGAACAATGTCAACAACAACTTTGTAAAAACATTGAATATCATTCGCGTATAAGCCCTTGGCCTGGGTCCAAAATTTGAAGCATGTTTTATAGGCATGAAGATGATGTAAAACTTTGGGATCCACATATTGCCATAATAGGCTGCATAATTGTGCATCAATCTTTTTCCATTGCACTTTGTTTGCAGCAAAAATATCTTCCTCTTTCTTGACCAAATGGTCTTTATAACCTTGACCCATAAGCCATAATTCCATAGAGGCAGACCAAGACAGATAATTTTTACTACCAATTAATTTCTTCGATGTAATAATAGGAGATCTAGAAATTACATAAGTGAAAATACCATTTTTAGAAGCCATGATTACTTATATGGGTGGTCTGCAGCGAAGATCGGTGACAACAACAATATAGCGGCAGTATCGGTAATCTGGGAACGCCGGAGATGACAGAGGGGTGACTAGTAAAGAAGCACGGTTGCCAAAGGAATTTTTAGAATGAATACACGGCCAAACCAAAAAATAATGAGAGGGTAGATAATTAGGGTTTCTCTCATGGCTCTGGTACCATGTTAAAGTGGAGCCAAGAGAGCGAGATAGAGAGAAACCCTTAGAATGGGTGAATGTGTATTGGTGATTTTGCACCTCACACTTAATACATATATATACTAAACGAGGATAGTTACATGCTCCTAACTGTACAATGTGGGACTAAAAATAAAACAAAACTAAGACTAAGGCTAAGTAAAGCTATACAATACTATGCTATATTCAACAATGTGGGATGAATCTAATACAAATTGGAGTGTACTGTAAAGCTAGTCTCTTGGAGATAGGATAGCAATAATGATTGCTACACCTAAACCAAAGTCATCTAATTATAAGGATAAGAAGGATCAGCCTATGGGCTGATCCATTTGAGAGAAAGGAGATAATAAAAAACAAAAACAAAAAAAAGAGAGGAGGAAAGAAAGGGAGGGAAAAAGGAAAGAGAAGGACAATTTGAACGGGAGAAAAGTACAAACTTACTAGAGTTTTGGAGGAAACTAATCGAGGTAGGAGATATAAGCCTAGATCATGATTTTTTTGTAAAATACTTCAATGTTTATGTGATTAGTTATTGAATGATTGATATTTGGTTGTAAATATGATTGCTATTAGTTTAGATTATTGAATTTTTTATTCAAGGAAAAAAAATTACATGCCTATATCAAAATCGTGCTTATGAAGTTCATGGAATTATGTTGTTATGATGTTGTACGTGGTTCATATGTTTACAAACCCTGATCTTGTTTATGATATATTTCACATATAAGGATGTAATCTTAGATATCATGCAAGTTGCACATGGATATCTCAGCTTTTAATCAGGGTCTAATCTTGAATATGAAGAGTATACCTTACTGGAAATTATGTAATTCAGTCCTATGCTCCATGTGTCTTGTATATAGAGGCAAGTCGATTTAATTTTGGCATCTTCTCTTGTAACTACTTGTATAATCTTGATTCCTATTATAAACTAGTAAAAATGTTGATGGATTCTTTAAAAAAAATGGTTTTTCTTTATGACTTAGAAATTCAAGTTATAAGAGGCAATGAAATCTTGCAATTGGAATAAAAATCAAGTGAAGAAAAGTGAGAAAAAGAAGCTAAATTTGGTGAGAAATAGAGAAGAAAAGCAAGGGAAAAATAAGGGTTGAAACATGATGGAAAAGTAGGGATTGAGAATGGTAAGAGAATTGATGCTGGGACAAAGAAGAAGAGAGAAAAAAAAAATGATGAAACACAAGGAAATCGATTGGTAACAAAAGATTGTAAAACACGATGATAACAAGAAGCTAAAAATGGTGAGCAAACAAAAGGAAAAATCGATAGCTAATAGAGGAAAACTATAGTGAAGGAAAGCAACAACTATGATGAAATTTAGAGAGAAAAAAATATAATAAGGAAGACAGATTGCTGGGGGAGATATGGGGTAAAGAATTGGCAGGAAGGCAAGCTTCGTCTAAGCCAACCAAAGGAGGAGATGGCTGGACTCGATTACACCTTCCTCCTTTCCTCTTTCTCCTATGGTTTTTCTTTTACAGATGTCTCTTTTATGGTTCTTACTCTCTACAGTTCTCCCTCTTTAGTTCTATGGTGGATCCGTTCTTTAGGCTTTTCCACATTGGAGCTCTGCTAGCTCTACCTTACAGAATTGTGATGGTGGTTCCTTTTTCTCCCCTTCCTCTTTTGATATTAAACTCATCGGCCCTTCTTATTTTCATTTCTTCCCTTCTAATTTTGGTTCTTTCCTTCTCTCTAGTCTTTTCCTCTTTTCTCTTTGTTTCCTTTTTTACAATACTCCCTTTCCACTTCTTTTTTTTTGAAGTTCAATTTCCTCTTCTTAAAGCTTTCTACAATTTCCACTTTGATTTTCTCCTTTTCATGATGAGGTCTCCCTTTTGGTTTGGTTCCTAATTAGGAAACCATCCCATGATCTATCTTGCTTATTGATCCTTGATGGGTGATATAGTCCATTGACTTGATCCAAGCCATTTAATGCTCAATCTAATTGATTTATAATGTACAAAACTCAATTAGATTCATCTTTATCATACTTTAATTATCTAATTAGCTCATAATGATCATCTAACTATTAAAGTTTGCAAATCAATGTTTAGATGATCAATTGGAGTTAAAATGCAAATTGAAGCTAAAAATTACAAAATTGAGTGATTAGATGATCCAATTAAATGCTAATTTAGGGGTATTTTATCCAAAATTAAACATTCAATAGTATATTTGGCTGTTAATGGTTTGTGACATCCATTGATGAAAGCACAAGGCACACTTGGGTATTCTAAGAAAAATCAGATGTATCTCAAACCTTTATCGCTTTTGCGAACATGATTGAAACCTTATTTTTCACAAAAGATTCCAATGTCATAAAGTGATCAAGGGAGAGAGTACATCGGTTTTGACCTCCAAATTTTTTTTGAAGACAAAGCGATCACTCACCGAATGTTGTGTGTGCCTATAATTCACCCAAAATGATTTGGTAGAGTGGAAAAATCGATATTTGTTAGAAATCATTTGTTCCTATTGTCTATGCATAACGTACCACACCATTTTTGGGGAGATGCAATACTAACTGTAACGCATTTGATCAACAACCTCCTTAGCAGAATGTTATACTATAAATCTTCACATGACCTACTAAAACATAACTTTCCATCAGCCGAATTCTCATTTGATTTCCTCTCTGAGTCTTTGGTTGTATTTCCTTTGTGATTAATCTATCTATTCATAGGGGTAAACTTGATCGTAGGGCTATTTGGTGTATATTTCATGGATATTATGCTATTTATAAGGGTTATTAGTGTTATTCCCCTCAGACTAGAAAAGTTTATACTAGTAGGGATATTGCCTTTCACGAGAACACCCCTTTCTTTCCTCATGCTGGTCGTTAGGGGGAGACTTTGAGTGCTAACCATCTATGGTAGCCACAATTAGACAATTGGCAACTGGGGATGCCACAAACCACCCTTCAACTTACTGATCCACACTAGAACATAATAGAAATACACAACCAATAGCTGCTCAGCTTTGAAATAGACAACATGACAGACAACCAACAACTGCCAGACCCTAAAATACACAACTAAACAACCCAAACGCAAGACTCAACCCCCTGACATGAGACAACACTTAATTCCACATCCAAAAAATCATCTCAACCCTTGAATAACCATTTAAACACATGTATCACAAAAAAAATCAGCCGATGAAGCACCTATCCAAGACCTACAAAACCACTCTACTTCAACCGAGACAAATTCTCTCAAAGGTAAACATTCCAAACTAAAGTTAAATGCTAATCCTAAAGTTACTTCATTAAATTTAGACTTAGATTATTCGTGGCTTTGAGAAAGGAGTGAGGACTTGCAAAAGGCACCCGATATCATAATTTCTCTTTGTAATAGATCGGGGTTCCAACAGTGTGATATTGTCCGCTTTGGGCACAGCCCTCACGAGTTTAAAATGCGTCACTACTGTTAGAGCCAACTGGACTCTTATAACCAGCCCAGATCTCCCTCCCCAGGCGATGTGGGACTAACTCTCAGTACCTCCCCACCCTCGTTCCCTCAAACTATCTTGGGCCTTGACCTCAGACTATCTTGGGACATCCCCCTCAAGCCATCTTGGCAAACGCCTATGGGTTCACCTTTTCCCCTTTAGGGACACTTGTCCACGCGTGCGGCTAGCCCTCCCCACCACAAGGGAACTGGCTCTGATACCATTTGTAATAGACTGAGGTTCCAACAGTGTGATATTGTCTGCTTTGGGTGCAGCCCTCACGGGTTTAAAACACGTCACAATTGTTAAAGCCAACTGGACTCTTATAACCAGCCCAGATCTCCCTCCCCAGGCAATGTGGGATTAACTGTCAGTACCTCCCCACCCTCGTTCCCTCAGACTATATTGGGCCTTGACCTTAGACTATCTTGGGACATCCCCTTCAAGCCATCTTGGCCCACCCTCAAGCCATCTTGGCAAACACTTGTGGGTTCACCTTTTCCCCTTTAGGAACATGCGTCCACGCGTGCGGCTAGCCCTCCCCACCACGAGGGAACCCACAGGTGTTTGCCAAGATGGCTTGAGGGGGATGACCCAAGATAGTCTGAGGTCAAGGCCCAAGATAGTCTGAGGGAACGAGGGTGGAGAGGTACTGAAAGTTAGTCCCACATCGCTTGGGGAGGGAGATTTAGGCTAGTTATAAGAGTCTGGTTGGCTCTGACAGTCGTGACGCATTTTAAACCCATGAGGGCTACGCCCAAAGCGGACAATATCACACTGTTAGAACCCCGGTCTGTTACAAATGGTATTAGAGCCAGTTCCCTCGTGGTGGGGAGAGCTAGCTGTGGGCGTGGACTCGTGTCCCTAAAGGGGGAAAGGTGAACCCACAGGCATTTGCCAAGATGGCTTGAGGGTGGACCAAGATGGCTTGAGGGGGATGCCCCAAGATAGTCTAAGGTCAAGGCCCAAGATAGTCTGAGGGAACAAGGGTGGGGAGGTATTGAGAGTTAGTCCTACATCGCCTGAGGAGTGAGATCTGGGCTAGTTATAAGAGTCCGGTTGGCTCTAATAGTAGTGATGGATTTTAAACCCATGAGGGCTGCTCCCAAAGCGGACAATATCACACTATTGGAACCCCGGTCTACTACAAATGGTATCAGAGCCAGTTCCCTTGTGGTGGGGAGGGCTAACCGCACGCGTGGATACGTGTCCCTAAAGGGGGAAAGGTGAACCCATAGGTGTTTGCCAAGATGGCTTGAGGGTGGGCCAAGATGGCTTGAGGGGGATGCCCCAAGATAGTCTGAGGTCAAGGCCTAAGATAGTCTGAGGGAACGAGGGTGGGGAGGTATTGAGAGTTAATCCCACATCGCTTGGGGAGGGAGATCTGGGCTGGTTATAAGAGTCCGGTTGGCTCTAAAAGTCGTGATACGTTTTAAACCCGTGAGGGCTGCGCCCAAAGCAGACAATATCACACTGTTGGAACCCCGGTCTGTTACACTCTTACCAGAGGCTGGCTCCAAATTTTAGAGCCTTCACCTCTAAACTCACGGATGTTATTATCCCAAAGGACATTCATGAGGCCCTTTCACTACCAAAATGGAGGCAAGCTATCCAAGAAGACCTGAGTGCATTGAAGAAAAATCACACTTGGAAATTGGTAAATCTTCCAAAAGGGAAAAAGGTAGTGGGATGCAAGTGGGTTTTCACAATAAAATACAAGGCTAATGGGGCCATAGAAAGGTTTAAGGCAGGATTGGTGGAAAAAGGATATACACAGATTAAGGGTATTGACTACTTTAAGACATTTGAACCTATAGCAAAAATTAACACCATTGAAATATTGTTGTCACTCACAGCGAACTGAGATTGGTAGCTTTATCAATTTAATGTGAAGAATGCATTCCTACATGAAAATCTAACCAAGTATAAATGGAGGTACCTCATGGATTGAAAAATAATACAAACTTATAGGATTGTAGAAAACTTTGTATGACTTGAAATAGTCACCTAGAGCATGGATTGGGAGATTTGCAAGGTTTATGTAGAACAATTGCTACTGCTAGAGTCAAGGACTCCATACATTGTTTATTAAACATAGTGTGGAAGGAAAAATGATTATACTAATTGTATATGTTGATGATATTATAGTTATAGAAGATGATTCTGTTGGGATTGCTAAACTAAAGGAGAAGATGGCTCTTGATTTTCAGATCAATGACTAGGGATTCTTGAAATACTTCTTATGCATTGAAGTAGTAAGGTCTAAGAAAGGTAGATTTATATCTCAATGAAAATATGTACTTGATTTGTTGAAGGAGACAGGGATGTTAGAAGGCAGGCCAGTGAACACTCCAATAGAAGAAAATCTTAAACTCAAACTATGCTAGGATGATAACGTGGTTAATAAAGGAAGGTATCAAAGGCTACTAGGGAAATTGATTTATTTATCCCACACTAGGCCAGATATTGTGGTTTGCCCCTTCCCCAGGCCCCACATATGCGGGAGCTTCATGCACCAGAGATGCCCCTTTTTTAGGCCAGATATTGCATTTGTCGTTGGCTTGGTAAGCCAATTCTTATAGTGTCTAGGAAAAGAACATGTAGAAGCAGTTCATAGGATATTGTGATACTTAAAGTCCTGTGCAGGGAAAGGGATCTTGTACTCCAAACAAGACCATATGGATGTAGAAGCTTATACAGATTTAGTTTGGGCAGCATCTATTAGTGGTTGTAGGTCTACAGCCAGGTATTGTACATTTTTTGGTAGAAATTTGATCTCTTAGAAAGCAAGAAGTTGAAGGCAGTGGAACGGTCCAGTGGAGAGGCAAAATTTAGAGCATTGATGGTCAATATTTGTGAGTTAATAAAGATAGAGATTACATTACAAGATTTGAAGATCAAAGTCCATGGACCGATTAAGCTCTATAGAGATAACAAAGTAGCTATCTCTATGGCCCGCAATCTTGTCCAAAATGATCACACCAAACATATTGAAGTGGATCAACATTCATTAAGGAAACAATAGAATTCGGAGAAATTTGCACACCCTATGTGCCAAGAAGCAATTGGCTAACATCTTCACTAAAGGAGTTTATCACAAATCCTATGAAACTATCATTGACAAGTTTGAAATAATTGATATCTACTCATCAACTTGAGGGGGAGAATTGTAAAGCTAAGATATTATTAGATATTAGTAGTAGCTTATGATATATTTAGTTACCATATTTGGAGGATTTCTAATTTGGGATTGTTGAGATAATAGCATATCTCCTTAAATCCCTTATAGATCCATAATATCTCCTTAAATCCCTCTCAGATCCTTAATTAATTGCCTTAAATCTTAGCTGTAGATAAAAGCTAAGTCATTTACCTTGTATAATTTGATTTTAATTAATCTTATATTATCTAGTCAACCCTTGTATTCTTCTATAAATTGTTAGACTATAAACAATGAAATAAAGAATTTCACCTTGCTTCTGCTAGTTCAACTTATGCAACTGACAACATATCTGTTACCTCAACTGCCCATAATTGTTAGCATAAAAATGTAGGACAAGTATGTTCCAAGAATTCCTTCAGAGGACACACTAGTTCTGGAGGAGGAATAGTGTTAACAAGTGTTCTTTTACAGAGATCCACCTAGGACCTCCTTGATTTCAGTGGCTTCTCAAACTAACTATTTAAGAAAGCTTCACACAAAAAAAAAAGAAGTGAAATGAAGAACAAATAGAATAGAAAATAAAAAACCGTTAATACTATTCATAGTTCACACTAAGCTAGCTGATTGCTTTACATCCTGTATATATAGACCCCACAACTCCTACTCCTATGTTGAAATCCAGCAAAAAATAAAAACTAAGGACTCTGTCGACGTATTAACAACAATCACAACTGAAATAGGAAACCTTCAAAATTATTATTTTCTAAAATTTCCTAAACTCCAGCACTCTGAACTAAAATCAAATTTCCCAGGAATCCACACATCAAATATGTGAATTCAAGCCGTATTGAGCATAAACCAGTGGCACCTCCACCCATATACTAACATGCAAACAAATTTTACATGTCTCTCAAGGAATTTTTTATCAAACTAAGGAAGTGCCAAGAAAGAAGATAGTGTAGCATGTTTAGCACTTTCACTTCCCTTTTCTCACATTGAATGGATGTCAAGATTGGCATTTCTGTTGATCCATTATCTTCACACCAATTATTATTTTTCAAGCTTTGGAAATAAGAACTTCAATGAGTTAAGTTAGATGCAGCTTTATACTACACTTTCAACATAAGCAATAGCATGAATTTGCAGAGGAGAATAATATAGTCGCACCTGAACCATTAAAAACTAAGCAAATAAAACACAAAAAATACACATGATGTTCATGTTTAATTAATAGGTCATCATTAGTTGATATGTCCTCACTGGGAAAGCCGACCATGTGTTTTCAAGCTTAGGAACAATCACATGCAAAGATATGAGGAGTAACTTTTTACTTACCATCCTTTCTAGTATCTTTCTGTCTCCTCTAGAGGTGTCCGATAAGTATAAATGTAGTACACTTTTAAAATCAGAAATGAGTTTGCTTAATGTAGGAATGAGAAGTAATGAATCACCTAGAACTGCATGAAGTGTGAATGCATGACATTTTCCACCAAAGTCTATAAGGTGAATATGAATGCAATAGATAAAAACTGCAGAAAGTCAATAACTTGACCACTGATTATTGAGTAGAGAAGTGCTTACCATTTCTTTGATTCATAGTACTTAAGCAGGAACAAATAAACAGGAAGACTCCACATTCCTCAAAGAGCCTACTTTGATGCTCCATTCAATCTATGCAAGGATCCTAGATGGATGGTAACATAACCTAGATAAACACAATAGTAGGACAAAGAAATCACCACAATTACATAAAGTTCATAACTTCAGAAATTATCTTATCCACCTAACAGAAATTACTATATCCATTTCAATGAAAATTAAGGCATTTTTCATTGCCATATGAAATTAAGAGATATTGGCTTTTCTATTGCATTGTAGTGCCTTAAACCATACAAATAAGATAAAGGAACAAGGCAACATACTTGATACTAGAAAAAAGGAAAATGCAAAAGGTTGCCTCTTTCTTGTGAAAATGATATAAATGGGAATATGAATAGGTCATAAGTAATCAAAGCTAAAAATAGAGAGCAACATCTATGCATATCTAGAGTTACTAAATGTGTGCTAGTAATAGCTCCAAATCCACTCCTTGACATTACCTCAAAATTGCTAGAGCATCCCACCAGTACAAAAGCAATCAACTCCAGTGGTTTCTTACATTCAGAAGTTTGATGTGTTTGTAAGTGTAATACAATATATTAATATATAGGAAAACGCCCTTGGTTATCTTCCCTTTCATATTCTTATTCTTTCCACGTCATTCTCAATCAAAACTTCTAGAATTAGAATGTCACTTAGTTGATTATTATTTGTCAGACATTTCAATTTTGCTCTCATATCCATGTCGGACACACATCAACATGACACCCTGTCAACGCCTGTGTGGACACTTCCAAACATAGTAACAAGCATCCAACTCAAAACAGCCTTTCAAGTGGGAGTTTGGACTGTCATTAATCTCTCAATAGAGATGCAACATTTTTACTTGGCTTGTTCTCTAGATTTTGTTTAATTTAATTTTATCAATAATTATCAACTTTGAATTGTCCCATGTCTTGTTCTTAAGCAGCTGCTGTGTCAGACAAGCATATCCATGTTGTATCCATAGTCTGAGCACCCATGTCAATGTCTACAAATCATAGTTAGTTGCTAATCATTTTTTCTTATGGCTCCACTGATTTGTTTTCGATCGGAGCATCAAGCAGCACAACTTGGTTCTACTTGATTAAGCCCAACATTTAAAGTTATTTGAGTAAAACAATGCATTTATAAAAAGGTGCTTTTAGCCTAGTGGCAGAAGTAGGTGCCTCTCCTATGGCAAGTCAGAGGTTGGATGTAGGGGTGGCAAATCATCTCCATGAGTCACATTCATGTCTTGTTGAGTCTAACCCAGTAGAGTATATGGGTCAACACGAACATGACCTAATAAATAATCATGCCATGCACCTGTGACTCGAGCACGACTTGATTATTAAACATGTAGACACTACACGACTCGTGTAATATGATTATGTTAATGGGTCATGTTTGGGTGACACGACGTGTGACACGATTATGGAAATGATTCGTGTTCAAGTCACATGATACGACACGATTCATTAACATGGCCTGTTTATTAGACGAGTTAACATGACAAGACTCGACAACAAGATAATTCGTGATATGTCACAACATGGAACAACCCATCTGACACGACACGATTTAGTATTAATGAACCTAAACCATACCAATAAAATTCCCATAATGTTTTATTTAGCAACTATCTTACTAACACACAAATAAAAACTTTGTAAAAGTAAAATAAATAAAAAATAGACTTCAAAAAGGGATACAAACCAAACATAACAGATTAGTACAAACTATTTAAAAAAGAAAAGAAATGAGAAATAGAGACCCAAAAATAAAAATAAACTAAACATCACACATGTCCCATTACTAAGTAAGTTAATGAAAAATACAGAAGTACAAATTAATGTAAATGAACTGTTCTAGAGTCTTCAGTTGGTTAAGGTGCTCATGTACTATTACTTATGCTTGTAATGTCTTCACTCTTCAGCAAGCTCATCCATACCACACGTGCCTCCTCTAGTAAACAACTAGTTGAGGTGCTTCTAGAAGTTCACCATTTGCAGGGCAGCTTCCTCAGGCATTTGCACCTCCTCTAGAAGAGCAATACCTTCATTACACATGACGGCATTAGGTTGACTACTAACTTTGTTACTGGTATTCGTCTTAGATGGTCATGGAAATGTGATCAAGAAAAAAGTATGATTACATATGCAATTTTGAAAGATATATCTGGGCAAAATATGAACATGAAGTAGTAGTGGATGATACTTACTCTCGTTCCAAAACATGCCACATGTTTGATACTTTCTCTTCCATGATTTCCTTTTGAACTAAAGTTCAAGCTTAAGATACGAAGGCTATTTCTAAGAAATAGAGGATCTAAATAAACATGATCATGAGTACCTCAAAAATAGAAGCAACACAAATTACACTATTAATAAGGTCCTAAAAGAGCATAATAGTATGCAAATGAATCAAATGATTGCAATAGTAACTGATTGGCAACTAACCAACAAATGAGAGAAATCCACTTCCATCAATATCAAACACAGCAAATTAATGTAAGTTATGAAAAGTATACAAGTACAAATTAATCAAAATGAATTGTTCTAGAGTCTTTAATTGGTTGAGGTGGTCCTACACTGTTACTTATGCTTACAATGTCTTCAGCAAGCTCATCCATAGTAATTGTAATGACAGGGTCTACAATGATATAGAATAAACATGCATTAGTCATTACTTAGCTCTTAAAAATATAACATATATGTATATATAGGTATCAAATAAAATATAGTTTAAATATAGAATCATAAATTATTACCTTTCAATCCATATAACCAATCTCTTACACAAATCAATGCTTGCACTCTATCTGGCTTTAAAGCAGTCCTATATTGGTCAAGAATGCGACCACTAATACTAAAAGCATACTCTGATGCAACTATGATATAGGAATGCTCAAGACATCACGAGCCATGACAGCAAGTTCAGGATACCTGAAATCAACATTTTCATCAAACATAGATGTAAATAAGATTATAAAAAATATTATTTTTATGAGATAAGAGATTTTTAATCAACAAACCTATATTGATTGCCTTTTCAAAATGCAAGAATGTCTAGCTTTGACTCTTGCAAACTTAGTTCATTCAAATAAAGCTCCAATTGTGATTTTTTACATAGCTAAAAAACATTCTTCACTTTCAAATGAATCAAATTCCTAATGCAAATGTAATTATATTATTCAACTTAATGTAAGACAAGTCATATTAAATTATAATATCCTAAGCGACATATGAAAGATATAAATATAATTACCTTCATCACATCTAAAATCTCTTGACTATATGAGAATTTTTGTCTATTATCAACATCAAGAGCACTACCTCTAGTCATAGAGGAAGATGAAGAAGGATTAGTGGAACTCTTAACCATATATTCGTTGAAGAGAGGGAATAACTTTTCTCAAAATTGAGCAAACTCTAAACAACCATTACCAAACAATTTCTTGTATGAGAATTCCACAAAGGAAAGCTTATATTGAGGATCCAACACATATGCAATTGCCAAAATGGTGCTAAATTTAGACCAATATATTGAAAACTTGTCAAACATTTGAGTGGACATACTCTTCATAAAATCATAATCACTTCTCATGCATTGTGTTAAACTCAAATAAATTACAAATGCTGCATGAAAGTAGAGATTTGCTTTAGGAGACTTGGATGTAGAAAATATGCAGGTAGCATTAGAAAAAATAGCCAAAAACTTTGAAATTTTTGTAGCCTTTTTTTCCATTCGTAGATAGAAGGACAGTGCTTATAATTTGAGTTACTTAGTTTTGAATTCCATCTTATGGAAGAATCTTGCATTAAGCCCTTTTTGGTCTCAATTGACATGTGATTCGAACACTTTAAAAATTTTTGTTTTATACCTTGTGATGCTTTAGCATTCTTGATGCTCTCTCAAAATTTTTGAATAGCAATATCTATTTCTTTCAAACCATCTTGCACAATTAAATTTGAAACATGACAACAACAACGAAGATGAAATAATTCTCTACCACAAATAAGTATGTTTCTAATGTTCAATTGATGTCTTAATAACTCAACAGAAAAATCGTTAGCAGAAGCATTGTCTAAAGTGATTGAAATTTTTTTTTCTCAATCTCCCATTCTCCTAATACTGAGCATACCTTTTCTACTAATGATATTCCATTACATGGAGATGGTAGAAAACAAAATTTTAATATCTTCTTCTGTAAGACCCACTCATTATCTAGAAAATGTGCTATGAGATATAACAATCAATAATACAAGAAGTCCACAAATCATATGTCAAATTTATCCTACTAGGTGCCAACTCTAACATCTCCTTTATCTTTCCTTTTCTCTTTATGCATTCTCAGTACATCTGTTTTTATTGTATTTCTAATAATCAAATGCAAATCTGTACACAAATATTTTAGTCAAACAGGCTTTAAAAAGGAAAGGTGATTGAATTTATCTTGCAATTTTGAATTTTTCATCTTATCACAAGACAAGGTATCAAATATGTCTCTAGGCTGCTTCTCATAATCAGATACAATTGTGCGAGCTTGATGTAGCCTTTGTGGAAATAGAGTAAGGATATCATATGGCTTAGTGGGTGTGACATTTTCCTTATCAACAAATTTATTTGTTTTTCTAATAGGCTTCGATATTATCTCAACCTTTTTAGGACCAAATTTCTCAATTATTTTATCACTATGAAGAATGGTAATTGCCTTTATTTGTTCCATATTTGTAAATGAAGAATTAATCTCACCTACCACATCCATATCATCAAGGTTTTCATTTGGTGGGATATGATATTGCCCTTTAGCAATGGTCTGCAACATTTGAGACATCATGTCTTTCAATTCAGTCATAGATTATGTATTCTCTTTTAATTGGGCTTTAATTTGAGAAATTTTCTTCTCCTAGTATTGCATGAATTGATGAAAATCATCCTCCACTTGCGTCTTAGGTGGAGGAAGGTAAGGTCTAGGAGCAAGTGGTCCTTGTCGTGGTTGGTAAGGGTGGTATTGGGCCTTATATCAGACATTAGCATTATATTCATTTCTCCAATTGACAGTTGGATGATTATTCCAATTGGAAATATATGTCTCTGAAGATGGGGGAAAATGTTGTTATAAGAATGTGTTTGTTCATGAGGCACATCCTAGAATGCAGGACCGATAGGACATTCCTAACTAAGATGTGTATTACTTTTACAAATACCACACACCTGTTCAACTTTCTTAGAAGAAAATTTTCCCATTTCTATGGCCTCAACTATTCTAGCTAGGGATGCTATTTTAGTATTCATATCATCTTTTTTAGTTATAGTATGTATTCCTCCCCTAGTGGATGCGGTGGTGGACTCAGGCTTGGTTGAGTAACTTAGATTTTTTTTTAATCAACCCAAGTTTATGCACTTTCTGCTAGTCATTCCAAATACTCTTACACATCATCTGGTTGTTTATTTAAGAAATTTCTATTGCACAGCATTTTAACAAATTGTCTAAAATCAGAATTAAGTCCTTCATAAAAGAAGCTAATGATACGCCAACCTAAGGAAGTTTCAAACTTTTTAAATTTTTTTCTCTAAATTTTTTTCATTTTTAATAATTATATACCATAGTCTCTTTTTTTTAGAACTTTTCTTTTCTACATCTCCCATTTCTTTATTTCTCAATGCATTATCATCATCCTACTTTTTAAACATTGAGGACAATGTTTCACTTAGGTTGGGGGTTTAGAATTCTAGTTTTGGTTAGTTTTTATTTTCTAAAAAATATTAAAATGAAAATTTTGCAAAAAAAAGTTTATAGGTCAATTACTACACTATGATGAGAATTGAATTTTTTTAAAGTATACTCTAGCTAACTTTAGCTTATTAATTGAATTGAATATGATTAATTCATTAATTTACTCATTTTCTAAAGTATTCCATAAAAGCAAAATCGCATATCACATTTGTACACACAGTTACATATACATAGTCTAAATTGATAAATAGTTATAACTTAGAGATTCTAAAGAAATTTATTGGAGACCTATAACCTAAGTGAGTTTTAGAGTCATTCATTTTTTTTAGAGGTTATAAATGTTTTTAATTTTCTTCAGCATGTTGATCCCACCAATTTTAGATTTGGCTAATTACTTGAATTATTAGAGTTAACATTTTTAAAGTTTATTGAATCTAATAGATTATATGAAACCTAGAAAATAATTTAGGTCATTCTTGTTATTAACCTGGAGACATAAGCCTACCCAAAAGGGCATTTTTACCACTAATTAGCCAATTTGAGCCTTTTATATAAGCCTTTTCTTTTGTCACCCAAATTACCTTTACCCATTTTAACCTAGTTTAAATTATCCATTACCTATTTTCTTTGAAAGATAAGTTAGAGATGAATGAAGATATACTTTTTAATTGTGATGAAAGTAGAAAAGTGAATACCGAGAAAAGAAATGTTCTTCAAAGAGATTCAAAAGTGTTGAAAAGAAAGAAAATGTGAGGACCAGGGTTTTTATAACACTTTTTAAATACAAAAGACATTTACATAGCGAGATCGATCTTTATTGAAAACCATTTTTGAAAATTAAATAACAGCAAAAGAATATTTTTATTTTAAATTCATTTTTGAAAACCCTGAGTGTCATTTTTATTTTCTCAAAACAAGGATTCTCGGTGAAATGAGCATTACATTTCTACCAAAAATCCAGCAAAGTTTCTTCTATTTTTTAAACATAAGACATTTAATGCATATAATGTGATATACTTGATAAACATTCATTTAAATTTTAAACATAATTAAAGACTCCATCTCCTTTTCAAATACATTTGAAATACAACATTCCTAGAACTCATCAAACATATCCCATTTACAAATTAAATCACATATAAGATCAAAATATCACCTAATAAATAACATAAATTGAGTTCTTAGTGAAACTCTAGATTAACTCTCTTCTTGAAATCATCAAGTGGTTTTCTTAGAATCTTAATTTCCTTTCTAGTTCTTTACGAGCTGACCAATGGTAAAAATGATAAGGTGAGTATACAATATACTCGGTAGTTAATCCAATACTACAAAATTGAAATCATGGCATACACATACAATGATTTAAATAAAGGTTTTCCTAATGATAAAATCACTTAACACAAGCCATCACATGGAATGCATCACAAGCACACGTATGCATGTATATGTACGTATGTATGTATACCATCCACAAATCTGCATCATATTTGACAAATCAAGTAACATATGATTACTTTAAAATCATAGTAATTAGTTAAACTACATGGTGTTCATTTCAAACCACTAATAACTTCATTACTGTGCACATATGCACCTTGACTATTTTATCCACCAAATGTATTGTATTTCAAATAACCCACTCTTCATGTAAAAATAAATCATAGATAGTAAAACAAATGGCACAAAATGTATTTCAACAACACATGTCAAGTAGACAAACCATATAGGAAAAATCACCAAGTCGTTTTGTACTTATGCAAGTGACTAACCAATAGTCCTTGTACACACAGCAAGGTGGACTCAACCAAATGTCCCTTTGCAACACATGGAGGCGGACCAACCAATGGTCCATTTGCAACACATGCAAGCAGACTAGCCAATCGTCCATTTGCACCACATGTAGGTGAACTAACCAATGGTTCCTTTGCAACACATGCAGGCTGGCTAACTAATGGTCCCTTTGTAACACATGCAGGCGGACTAACCCATGGTCCATTTGCAACATATGTAGGCAAACTAACCAACTATCCCTTTAGAACACATACAAAGGACTAACCAATAGTCCCTTTGCAACATATGTAGGTAGACTAACCAATAGGCAATTACCACCAAAAGATTAACATCATACATCTTAAATCATAAGATAGTGTGTATACTTTATACAAAACCATGTATCTCAAATATTCATTTTAAAGTATGGATCAATAGCCAAATCAATTTATATTCATATTTGTACATCTCAAAATCTTATCACATGTCGTGCATACCCTATGCAAAACCATGCATTTTAAGCATTCTTTTCAAAGTATGGAAATCATGCATATACAAATCACAATCTTTGAATACTTTGAACTGAATGATTCATTGTTCTTTCAAAATTAGGTATGCAACATGAACTTAAAATCTTCTGTCAATTTACATGCCTCATTTATAAGAATGTTAGATAATGAACACATGATAAATCATGAATCTACAAGAAAATCATATAAGCTCAAATAACATACATATGTATCAAATCATTTCTATGATAACCAAGCCATTCTAACTAAAAATAGTCCACAAAATATTTTCTCATTTTGGAGTTCATTTGAAACTTGGTAGTATTAGATTCCCTTCATCATCTGACAGTTTATCCTTTCTCCCCAACTTTTACGATCTTCTCTCCCTGGTAAATCAGCTTGTGTGTCAATCTATGATGTGCATAAATTTGATGTTTTCAATATCAATTCTAACTTTCATACTATTTTAAATCCATAACTTAGATTTTTACTCATCTCATGATCCAACGATTTGGATCATCTCAGAATCATGAAACTGTTAAACTTATGATCTCTCATTGATCCTTGGTTAATCACTTTAAGCAATTCATCATCATTGCCTATTCCAATGTTTTAGTCACTATTCTTAAGTCAGACATGGGAGATATGGTTAGATCATTATCAGATCTGCCATTCATTTTCTAAATCATTGATCCAATGGCGAGAAGTGGTTAGATCTTGTTTCTAGTTGATAATTAATACTTCTAATAGTTAGATTAGGGCACGATTTACTACATCTTTGCCCTGGATGAGAATACACATCATGTAGTCACTATATAAAATCATCCGACACAATTTCTACTGACTAGAGTGGTGGATTTGTAATCAAGAATGATTCATGAATTTCCCTTATATAGATCAAGAATTCCCTATAGTTTACCCACTAATCAAGATCATCAATTCTAAATAGTGTGAGATTTCAGGGATCCAATAGCTTATCAAAGTTCTAATAAATTGATTAGGGCTCTAATTAGTCTTGAATCATCATAATTTTCTAGAATTGTAAGCATTGGATTCTAATTTTAGAAATTCGATTCAATTTAGAGCCTGGATCATAAATGTCAAATGGAAGATGGAAGATTGAGACTCATGTAGATTGATCGGAATTTCAGTCGATCTCTTTCCATTATATAGGGATGAGATCAATGGCTGGATCTTTCTCCATCTGTTTATTGGGTTCAGGAATTAGATCATCCCTGTTTGAGTTCTAAATGGATGACCAAAACTTAGATATGATGATCAGAGCTCCTAACAATCCCTGTCGTTAAATTAGGGATACTATCAACGGTCCAAAGAAATGGAGAAATCGTACAAGAGCCTACCTGTGGGTTGTTTACAATCTCCAATCATTGCCAGAGAAGACACAATTCATGGAATTTTCCTATGATTGCTCCCATATGCATTGTTCCACCTTCGATACCTCGTCATTCCTCTTAAATGGCTATGGAATCAAAGGGGTTTTACTTCTTCTTTTGTGTAGAGGAAAGTAAACGGCTCGGATAAAAAATCTAAGTAGTCATCATCACTGGTGAGCTCCATTTTCTCGGTAACCTAAAAACCCCCACTTCCTCTATTCTTTGTTGTGAACTGGTTTTCCCAACAAGCAAGGCCTCCTTCTGCCCTCTCTTTTTCTCTCCCGTCTCCTTCTTCCCCTCTCTCTCCCTTGTCCTTCCTCTTCTCTTCCTTCTCTTCCCTGCTCTTTCTTTCACTGGGCTCGAGAACAAACTTAACTGTCTGTTCTTTGATTCACTTAAGTGGGGAGGGGTTCTAGTATCAATTGTGGCCCCTCCTTTAATTATTTTAATTATATTATTTAATTTAATTTTAAATATGTAATTATGATTTTTTTCATTATTCTAAACATCATTATTTTAGTCAAAATAATGCGACTGCTACTCATGATAGTTTTCCAATGTCTTTTTAATGTCGGACCTAGATTTTTGCTAGTAGGTCCCACTGGTAAAATTATTAAATTACCCTTCTTGAGAAAAATCACAACTTATTCGTCCAAACTCCAATTTCAGCAAACTTAGTGTCCCTGGAATTATCTTTTCAAGAACAATCCAATTATGGATGTCTCAAACTTGATATGACATCTATAGAATTTTGTTTTCTAAAACTACAAAAATTAAAAGTTCAATATTCTCTTTTTATCCTGATTTAATATAATCCAAAATTTACTTAAACCCATATTTAAAAATTAGGGATGTTATAGAAAAAGTACAAAAAAAAGTTTGAAGAGTGCAGAAATGTGGAAAAAGAAATATTCACTTTAGGCAAACAAAGCAAAGAAAGAATTATCAACTTTAGTAGAAGACCTCTACTTATGCCCTTTCTTTTCATAACACTGTCCTAAGCCTATGTTTCATCCCAATTGAAGACCTATTGATTTTAGAATGAATATAATCTTGATGAGGATATGAAAATATAGGATTTAAAGAATAATATGTCTAAAAGTGCAAAGGGAATGAAAGATATGGAATTGACCATTGGAACATCGATATTAATAATCCACTTGAGAAGACAAATCCAATGACACTAAGTATGCTAAAATTAGAGTCCAAATGAAAAAGTTGTAATTGTTTTAATTATAATATTTAATTAAAATTAAATAAAGGGAAATATAATAAATTAAGTTAAGTGGGACTCACGTGAAATGACACATAATCATGAGACAGAATAGTCAGCCATAAATGCAAGGTTTAAGTTTCACAAAATTAAATACATTGATTACTCGCATTTCTGGTGGGTTGTACTTAATGAAACAAAAAAAGAAGAAAAAAGAGAGAGAAAAGATCAGCATTGAAAGCTAACCTCCCTCCTCCAAATTTCCCCAACATTGCTCTCTCTCTCTCTCTCTCTCTCTCTCTCTCTCTCTCTCTCTCTCTCTCTCTCTCTCTCTCTCTCTCTCTCTCTCTCTCTCTCTCTCTCTCTCTCTCTCTCTCTCTCTCTCTCTCTCTCTCTCTCTCTCTCTCTCTCTCTCTCTCTCTCCTCAGTAACTGGTAGTTGGCTTGCCAGCCTCGAGGCGACACGAAACCCCAGGACGCACTACCAGACAAGACTTCAAGCCTCATGCTCGATAGGTCTCTACCTTCTTCTCCCCCTCTGACAGCTCCCATTTTCGATGACACAGGAAGCTGCGCTCCTCCTTTCCCCTCTTACGATCTTCTCTTTCGACAACATGACATCCTCTCATTCCCCCCTTAGGTCAACCAGATGAGTTCTTTCTCTCCCTCCTCATTCGTTTCCTCCTTTTCACCTCTAATCTGCCCCTACTAGACTGGTTTTTTTACAAGGATCCGTTAATGAACGACATGCATCAGCCATGTTTTCATGCGTGCAGAGTGGTCATAGATTGACCAGGATGTCAATGCGTCCTGAGGACCGGGATTCACTCCAGTGCGTTCTGCAGACTATGATGCGCTGGTGAGTTCTAGAATGCGCATTAATTCCAGTGCTTCCCAGCAACATTTATTTGCTAATTTATTTTAATAGAATAAATCTTAATCATTTAAATTGGTTTGAAGTAGAAAATTTCAAATTCAAGGAGCTATAAAAAACCCTATTTTTGATCGATATATCATATCAATGATAATTAAACATTAAAATATAGCTAATTGGATGATCAAACATGTAATAACCTCAATTTTTAACCCTAAATTAGTAACAAAATAAGATTAATTAATTAAAAAAATTATGCATGGAATTTGGTTTGAAATCACTAAAACTAGAAAGTACACGTTGATAGGAATTGAACGGTATAAAGAATATCGAAAACGGAGTTCGGATGAGTGCGATATGACCATTTTAAGTGTAAGGGCAAATTGGTAATTTGCTAGGGACCCTAATTAAAGGGAGTCATTTGATAACGGCACCCCTTTTCCATTTCCATCAGAGTTCTAATGGAGGAAGGTGGTGATCTACCTTCCATTCGGGAAAATTGAATCTTAGCCTATAAAAAATGAGCTTCCCCTTCCATTCCCACACCAAATAACCAAGAAGAACCCTAGTTTTCCCTTTCCCTTGTGCACACTACAGAAACGAAATGAAGTTTGCACGCACTAGAGGACTCTGATCTCCCATCTCCAGCTCTAATTAGGTAAGCTACACATGCTAAGATATTATTTACCTTGTTTTCCAACTTTTTCCTCATAGATCCGAGCTAGATCCGATCAGAATGGGTGTTGGATAGCCTGGGGATTCAAAACCGTGGAGCATAGTTAGACCCATGTTAAGGACACCTCAAATGAGAAATCTAAGCCATTCATTGTGATCTTTGAACCCAAAAACCCTAGGAGCATCGAGTTCATCATCCAATCAAGCCAAAACAAGGTGGACGGCTCAAGTTCATCATCCCCAATGGACGATGCGGCCAAGATGCCCACCAGGATGCATAGACAAGAATTGCGCATACGTATGATCGGGACGCTCACACCAGATGATCGGAACTTGTGAACGTCCTGGCGACAGTGCACTATGGGAACACCAGTGTACGCCGGTGTAAACCCCGTCCACTAGAGGTCCAAATCATGATCGAAAACATCCGTTGCGATCGTCTTGACAACATAGACCTAGATTTAACTTGAAAACTTACATTTGACCACTTTTAAATTAGTCAAATCATAAAATATTATTCAATAACTGAGAGTTGGCTGATCAAAGGGTGATCAAGCCCCAAAACTTGAACAACTAGCTAATGTATGACAATAAATAAGGGTTTCGTGGATCATATTAGGTGTGATTATTCTAGAAATTGATCTAGACCATTGGTCTAAACCAGATCTTAGGAAATTATTGATCTGAGGATGATCTGATCGTCAGATCAAGGTATAAACGTTAGATACACACAAAAATGAACAGATGAACATGAGACAGGACTAAATTGTAACAAGTAATGTTGAGATTAAGTACCAAATCATAAATAGAAATCTTAAAGAATAATCCAATAGTTGGATCGCCATAGATTTCATTATGATGAAATAAATAATACAAAATAGTCCTGTGATACTGACAGGTGCATATGAGCGTACGAGCTAAGAGGATTACACTCTTGAAGTGGGTTATCTTACATTGAGGTAGGTGACGACATTTAGTGTTATGTTTTGATTTTAGAAACCTTGCATTATCATAGCATCATAATTGATTGTAATTTAATTGCACTTGTTTATTAGTCTATGATTTTGTGAGACTCAAAGTTTTATGCTATAATCGATGTTAGTTTTTGATAATGTATTGAATGGATTTTTGATTGGTTGTTCATGAGATTGATATTGCGTATTTTATGCATAATTAGAAATTATCCTTCTTTATTACACCACTGAAACTGATGGGTCTTCATAAGGATGAAAATGGAGGCTTGGTGGCTAGTCCTTTGAGAGGCTAACCCTGGGATAAGGGGCGTGCCTTGGGGATTGTGAGCCATGAGTGCTCCTGGTTTTTTTTAGATACGCAATTTTCATGTTTTATGTTTTATGACGAGTGCTCTCACCTAGTGGATGTCATACTAGGAGGGAGTAGGGCCAGCCACCCACCCACCCTCGAAAATTTTGATGTGATTGTGATATGATAGACACCTACCTATAGATGGCTTTCGGTAAGGGTTTGATAATATGAATAGTCCACACTACCAGTCCGGGCCTTTCCATGGGGACGGACATTAAGTCTCCCGTTATAGTGTTGACAGGGAGTGGCGGTGGTTGAGACCCTAGAGGGTTGGTATTGCGGCATGACGATCCATACTCTTATTCTGTATGCTTGCATGAGGAGCATGGAAATGTTATTATATGCCTGAGTGTGACGGCACTCAGAGGTTGGATATGAGTACTCATGATCTGTGATACGAGTGTATGGGACACTTGTGGGACCCACGTACCTTGGGGTGCCCTGTTGTTATTGTATGCTCATTTATGTTAGATCATATCATGTCTTAAATCCATGAGATGCATGTTTTATCATATATGATATCTTAAGATTTTATTGGCATTGCTTATAATAATCATATTTTAATGGAAAATAGATCTACTTATTATGTCGGCACTATTATTTGATTTTGTTCCATTGTTATTACATTAAATGTCTATGTACCTACCAAGCATTACTTGCTGAGGCATTGCGTTATTGTTGCAAAACCTCAAATATTGAGAGAAATGCAAGACTGATGGGGAGTTAGATGAATAGTGATTGAGATGTCTCATTGAGAGGTATGTTTTGATTCCACATGGACTGTGTATGTATACTGTGTATGTATATCTATCTTATTGGACTTGATTATATTGTTATGAGAATGTGGCTGTTGACTGGATGAGTCCTAAAGTAGTAAAATTATTTTCAAAATGTTTACTTGAAAAAAAAAAAAAAGATTTTGAGTTTTGAGTCGATGGTTGACTCTCGGGGTTTTCTAGAAATGAAATTCATTTGGAATTGTTTTTTGCTGTTTTGGTTTTAAAAAATTTGGGACGCCTCCTTTTGAAAAGTTTTATTAAAGAGTGTTGAAAAACTCAGGTCGTCACAAAACATAAGACATATATTGATTTGCAATTATAACACACAAATAAACCAAAATATTAAAATTTTACAATTAGAAAGTCTAGAAACATCGATCTGATTGATCAAAATCAAAATTGACCTTCAGATCAATGTAGAAAATTTTAAATATGAAATTAATGTAAAATATAGAAATTTAGTGTGATTACATCTAATCAAGCCTGATATTAGACAATTAGATCTATTTAGCTATCAGATTGATAGCTAACAACAAGATAAATAGAATTTGACTTAGGGAATAGTTAGAAACCCTAGATCCTACCAACCAGAACCTATTCCAACCATTAGATCAAAGAATCAAGAATAATAAAGCAAGAAAGACTGTCCATAAGTAATAAGATAATATAGATAAAAGATAAACCAAGCAATCTGGGCTGTTGATCTTTAATCAATGGCTAGGATTTGATGATTAGACAAGAGTTAAGCAAACCGGGCTATGATTAGAAATGAATAAATGAAAGATCATCAAAATTAAGGATTGCTTGAGTTATAAATAGTAATGGTAGAGTAGGAATTGACATATATCATGCTTGTAATTTGACAGATACACCAAGACATATGGATTAAGGAGAATACAAGTGCTGAAAGGATTGATTACCCCACTAGAGATAGGTGGAATCTAAGATGCTCATTTTCTAAAATAGCATGATATTTTAATGTATCGTGATATGATTTTGATAATTGCAGGGAATAGTTAGAAACCCTAGATCCTACCAACCAGAACCTATTCCAACCATTAGATCAAAGAATCAAGAATAATAAAGCAAGAAAGACTGTCCATAAGTAATAAGATAATATAAATAAAAGATAAACCAAGCAATCTGGGCTGTTGATCTTTAATCAATGGCTAGGATTTGATGATTAGACAAGAGTTATTTAAACCGGGCTATGATTAGAAATGAATAAATGAAAGATCATCAAAATTAAGGATTGCTTGAGTTATAAATAGTAATGGTAGAGTAGGAATTGACATATATCGTGCTTGTAATTTGACAGATACACCAAAACATATGGATTAAGGAGAATACAAGTGCTGAAAGGATTGATTACCCCACTAGAGATAGGTGGAATCTAAGATGCTCATTTTCTAAAATAGCATGATATTTTAATGTATCGTGATATGATTTTGATAATTGCATGAGATTTGCATTTCATGGTTTATTCATAAAGATGATTATTATGCAATATTATACATGCAATGTTTATGACCTGTTTTGTAAAATAAAAATGTGATATCCGTATATATGAAAATTGTTATATTATGTTTCCATGGGTTGAAAGTACATGTCAGTCATTTAAAATGCATGATTTTAGAATGTACTACATATTTTCCATCTCCATGATTTTTGTTAAAAGCCAGATGGGCCTAATATTGGTACAGGGAACCAACTATGCATACAATATAATGTTTTCGTGAATTTGCTATGAGACAAGCATGTAGCTTGATATTATTATTATGTTATATACTAGCATGGAGACCTAGTGCATTTTTGTTTTTGACAGGCATAGGCTTGGAGATGTTACACTAGGAGAGTTATGAAGTTTGGCCACCTACTCTCTGAAACTTATGATATGGACACCATGTCCATAGTCAGGCCAAATGTTGGGTGATGGCAATTATGAGAAGGCCCCACTATGACAGTCTATTTTCCCATATTGACATGATGATGTAATTTTCCACCTTGGTGTTAGTGGAGCATGGCAGTGGATCCTGGCAAGCTAGATGTGCATTGCAGCATAGTAGTCCTTTGTATATTTTGGCACTATGTGTGCAGATTGTGATGATGTGTGGCATGACCACATGCTTCGTATGAGCTCATAACCATTGTATATACTCAGTAGTGATTGAATGATTATGAATTACTATTAACTATATTAACTGGCTTCACATATTTAAAATATTTAATGATGTTGAAGATTGTTTTATCTTGAGACTGAATTCAACCGTTATTACCATATTCGGAAATGAGTATGGATGACACATTAATTGGGCATTAAAACCTTGAAATTTGCATTTTCATGAAAACTTTGTCAAGTGCATCTTATATCCCCTACCAAGCAATGCTTGCTGAGATATTGTAAATATTTGAATATTATAATATCTCAGAACTAGACAATCAACAATAGGAGGACGTGATATGAGAGTTTCAACACCATCATCATAGACTACAGGGTATACTCCAGTGATTTTGGGGCATTTTGTTTTGTAACAAACCTTGTTAGATATGTACTTATTTTGAAAAGTAGTGAATTCTGGACATCTTATGTAAACTATATAGGAACTACAGGTGTGTGGATGGGATGGATTCTGTCTTGGTCTTTTCTTTTACTATTGACTAGAAAAGAAAGTTTTATCTTATCTCCACCTATACCTTTACATATATATATACATATGCATATATATATATATATATAATTATAGTAGTTAACTAATTGTAGTATGTTGGACGATATTGGGTTTTTTAAATGTATTTTAAATAAAATGTTTCCAATGCCTAATTTCCAACCTTCTCTTTCCAAACTTGAGTCCCCACTTTTCAAAAACAAACTTGCAAAAATATTATAGAAAAACCTAGACTATCACATTTCTTAAGGGATCAAAATTGAATTCCTTAGTAACTTCAATTCCTTCATGAGTTTATATGAGATAAATTTGCTTTTATTAACTCTGCTCACATATTTAAAAGAGAAATATGATTTGAACCATTTATCTAAGAGTTTTATTTCTAAGTGTATGTCTATTAGTGAGGATTGATGTCAAAGCATATTTCAGAAGGAGTTCAAAAGTTATAGTCTATTAGAGAAAGATTATTTTATATGTAGACTGTATATATGTACTCACTCTGAGATCTAAGCTTAATTGAAATGTACTTAGTATATGGGTAGGGTTTCGAATTTTTCATTCATTTTTATTAGTATGCTAAAGTTGATAGATTTATTGAAGATAATTCTCTGAGGAAAAAGTGAAAATTGACTTGAAAATGACTTTTAGAATTTTGTGAGTATATTCAATGCAAACCTTCACAAAGCTTAACTCATCCACTAGGGGTAACCTAGGGGTTTAAGAGCTTGTTGCATATTTTAAATGCAATCGTGAGTACCTACGAAAGTGGTAATTTGTATCCATTGTGTAGTTTGGTTTTTTGAATGTTTTGCTCAGGCCTAGCAAATGCTAGTTGGGATGTCTATTAAGAGTTTATTATTGTATAAATTACCCTCATTTAGCATAACTTTTGATATATTTTAAAGATATTATTTAGAAATTTGTATGAAAACTATATCATTTGAAAATTTTATAACCTTAAATTGTAAATTTTCAAGGTTAGATGATGATTAGAGGTAAATATGTGTAAAATGGAATGTTGTATAATAATAATTGGGTTATTTCTTATTTTATAGGTGGTAGATCAAGATCCATGTTTTAGATCAAGCCGATCAATATCTTAAATCTTTGATCAAGCTTAGTTTAAAATGGATGGCTAAGATCAATCTAGATTATCTAGATCAAAATCAAAGACTTAAGTTCAATGCTCAAGCATCAAATCCAAATAGATTTTATGTTTATTGATGGAAAGTGAAAAGGATAAAGAGAAAATAGTTTCTTAATATGAAACTAAGTTAAAATTAGGAAATTCAGTTGATTTAGAATTCTTTAAAGAAAAGGAAAGAAAATGGAGGAGGAAATTACTAAAAATTAAATTCAAATAAACTTCCCATCATCTATAAATACCAGATCAAAGATGGAGTGAAAAAAAAGCTTGAAAATTAGGAGAAAATGGAAGTTGAAGAAGATGAAAAGTGCATGTGTTGGCTGGTAAATAGGGGTACTTTACACGTTGGTTCCTGCTTTGATACTTGACAAAAATCTCTGAAATTTTGCTCATTGAATAGAAGATATCAAGGAGAAGAAGTCCTAAGTATTAGATTTTCAATTTTTATTCCAAATATTATAACTTGAATTGATTAAAGTTAGCTACTTGCTACTATTTGCATGAATAGTAACAGTGAGTTACTTAAAGTTTTGCACCTTTAGTTTGGCTTATTTGATGAGTTTTTGAATGATCTAATCCATTGTTTATATTTTAGTTTGAGTTAGAAAGAGTTTCATATAATTTTTTTTGAAATTTAATGGTCGAATTTGTTTAATTTTATGAAATAATCTTAAAGGATATTATTGTGCATGTTGGTGAATAGCCTATGTTTGTGATTAAATATCTTAATTTCTATTAGAAAGTAGAAGAAATCAGTGGACAAAGTTAGTGAAATCTCAATGGATTTTGATTATTCTTGGATTGTACACAAAGACTGGATTAATCCTGAATTGTGAAAAGGATAAGATAATTGCTTAGCTAGTGTCACACACGCACGACCGCTTATGACTATCATAGTACCTTCGTCTTTTCTAGTAACACTCTCTCACTTGTAAACACAATATGAGGTGTTGCTCTGGTATTTTAATTTGAAAAAAATTAAGTAAATTCATGAATAGGATCTAGTGCATGATACATCAGAGAATGTTGCGTGTGATCTTAATTTTTGGTCAGTTAAATTTTATTTAAACTCCATTCTTTTTAAGTCGAGTCCCCATGGGATCGACTATACTATAATAGACCGTACACTTGCGAAAAACAATCAATACTTGCCTTTGTCATATTGAGAATTTGCTATTGTAGATCCTCTTAAACTAATATTCATAATAAAAAATTGTTTGGTTGATATAAGTTTTATAATAGTTTGCAAAATTTATTTTCTTTGTATTTCATGGATTACTATCATGCTATACTAATTTACTAATAGGTTGTTTTGATTAACACTATAATCTTAGGCATGATGTATCTTATTAATTCTAGTTTTATTTTATACTGTTGTTAGCTATTTAGTTAAAAGAAGTTACTTTTATAGTATAATTTAGTGGATGCACTATGTGCTCTTTAATTTACTATATGCATAAAAAATCAACAAAGAAATTCCATATGAGTTCCGTGTAGAGAAAGAGGTAGAGTATATCTGTTGTTGCTAATGCTTTAGATGATGAATATTCAAGTGGGATATGTAGAAGATATTGTAGATGATACAAATGTAGAATCAAGACACTCAAATTATGCCATGTTGAAGGAGTTGCATGCTCCTACAACTTCAAATGATTATGTAGACATGGTTAGGTACCCTCACTTCATTATTACTAGATATATGGCTGTCCCAAAGCCCAAGTTTGGTTAATTATATAAAGTGCTAATGAACTCAAGGTTGCTATCAAGAACTATGGGCTTAAAGCTGGCTATTTCATCAAGAATGTAAAGAATGACCTAGGTAGATAGAGAGTTAAATGTACTCCTTGTTGTGAGTGGGAGATATATGCTTCAAGGGTTGAGGGTGGGGAAAATCTGCAAATTAAAACTTTCAAAGATGAACATGCTTGTGGGAGGCCCATGAGGAATGTATAGATTACTTTAGAGTCGGTTGTCGAGGAGTTCTCTACTGTCTTAGTGAAGGGCTCATACATTAGCCTGGACAAGTTTGTGGATACTATCTAAGAAAGGCACAATATTTGCATATCTAAGAATATAGTAGTGAGGGCAAAAAAAAAAAATCTCAAAGGAAGAGAAAGAGAAAGATAGAGTAATATTTCTTTGATCACTGTTAGGAGAGTATGCATAGTAACCTTGGGTCTTCAATTTATGTGAAGGTTATACATGGGGAAGATGGAAAATACATCTCTATTCCAGAGGATTTATTTGTGTTTTGCAGCATTAAAGAAGAGGTTTCTAGAAGGTTGTAGGCCTATCATAGGCCTTGCTGCATATCACTTTGGGAGAACAAGAGATGGGTTCATAATGTTGGCAATTGGAGTTGAGGAAAGTTAAGGGATCTTCCCATTTGCAGGTGCATTGTAGAAAAAGAGAGGAAGAATCATGGACTTGGCTTATAGAACATCTTATTAGAGATATTGGTAATGGTCCAAGTGGAGGATGGGCATTTATATCAAAGAAGCAAATGGTAAGATGAGCCTTTATATTTGAGTTGCATTTAGTTGCCCTACCCATTAAAATGTACTAAAATATGAAATTGTTTGCAAGGACTGATAAATGTAGTGGAAGGCACCCAACTTCATACAGAACACTTGTTCCGTGTTAGGCATTTGTACGAAAATTTCAAGAGTCAATTTAAAATAACATTCTTGAAGGATGAGTTTTGGAGTGCATGCAAGGCAACCGCAAAATCTCATGGATAGACCTAATTACCAATGGTCAAGGCATGCTTTCAAGCAAACTTGTGAAAGTGATATGATGCCCAATAAGATCTGTGAGTGCTTCAATGCCCAAATCTAAGTGCAAGGAACAAGACAATTATAAGTTTGTTGGTTAATATTAGGAGATATTATATGAAGAGGCTTCAAACGAAGAGGAAGGTAGTTGCAAAGCTCAAGGGCAATTTTGCCCCTAGAATTTTGTAGATGTTGGGAAAGGCTACAAGAAGCACAAGACACTGCATGGTTACTAAAGCATCTGCAAATATATTATAAGTTAGATGTGGCAGTGATAAGTTTAGAGTTGATACAAAAGTAAGGACATGCACATGCAACTCCTAGCAGCTAAGTTATATTCCCTGCAAGCATAATAGAAGAAGGCCTGAAGACTGTTTAGGGTATTGGTATTCAAGGAGAAATATGAGGCTACATAGCACCATGTACTCAAGCCTACTAGGGGCCATATACATTGGCAAAAGAGTACCTTACCACGAATGCCCTCACCTCTAAATAATATGAGAAGGAAAGACACTTATGAGCCAACTATAAGTCAAAGGAAGCGGTAGAAATTAAAGAAATAAGGACATAATGTTAGATGTAAATTTTGTCTATATCAGGGCCACAACTCAAGGACATGTGGTCACATTAGGTGGGTATCTAATATATTTTAAACTTGCTACTCTAACTTACCCCACTCTAACACCTTTTTTTTTTTTAAGGAAAACTTACGCTACTCTAACTTACCAACCATTTGTTGTCTCTTAAAAACTAGAAGTTGGGGATGAGGAACTATCTCAACAACATGGACGCGGAGATAGTGAGCTACTAATGGATACAACATCCGTTGGATGTGAATGATGGGGTATAACTTACTATTTCTTAGGAAATAGTTATTAGTTTCATTTTTGGGAGATGTTTTATATAGCTTTCAATGATTTTTGCTCGTGACTAGGATTCTATGCAACAGACTACTAAAGGTAGAGGACTTGTAATTAGGGGAGGAGGAACATTTAGAATGAGAGTTCGAGTAGCTAATCCACGGATAGGAGGAATAAGGGGAAGAGGAAAGGGAATGTCCAACAGAAATGCAATGGGACCCCCAAGTAAAGTATCAAAAGGCAAAAATGATGCGATTCGAAGCCCAAGTAGTTGGAGATAAAGATGTTGCTCTTAGAAGCTAAGCTGCTGAAGATGAAGATGCTAGAATTGGAACTCAAGGATCAATTGTTACAACTGTTACATGATTTTGTAAAGCCCCATTTTGGAATATTAGTTTTAATTCTAGGATAGTAGTTAAAGAATGTTCTTGCCCTCATGTTAAAGAGATATTGAAACATGTTAAAGTTACTGGTTTGTAGTTTCATCAAAAATTATTCTTCCAGTCATGTAAAGAGATGATGGTTAGCATGTTTGTTAAGTGTTCAAATTTGACTAAAATAACCTTAGATTAGCATTTGATTAGGTCATCTAACTGATCAATTCAAAATTTTTATATTGATTATAACTCAACTGATTATCTAACCATTGATCTAAAGATTTAACAATCAAATAATCATTAGAGCTAATTATATGAATAATGAATGGTATAGATCATTCTAACTTAATACGGCTCAAATCAACCTAATAGGTATCAGATTTTGAAAAGATTTAATGGGCCCCACTTTACACAGTGAGGTTGCATATTTTAAGCATTAGAAGCATGCTGCCCATTCCTGGACAACACGAGGAAGCATGGCAAACACTAGCATTAGGAAGACACACACACACACAAAAGGAAAAAGAAAAAAATGATGACAAGGGATGGGTTGCCCATGCATGGAAGAGGGTTGGCCTTCATTTACATAAGATCACTTCAGAAGCGGGGGATCAGCATCTCTTTTTCCTCTTCATGGAAAGAGGTGGAAGGATTATTCCTCTCCTGTTCACCTATCCCTCCCTCTCTTTGTTTCTGTTCATTTCTGTTCATCATCTCTTTACTGCAGGAAAGGCCCATACCTCTTCTTTTCTTCCTCTTCACGGAGACAAGCGGAAGGACTGTTCCTCTTTGGCCTCTCCTATTTCCCCCTCTCCTCCTCTTTTCTTCACTGCACTGCACCTACCAGTTCATCCCCACCTCTCCTGTGCCCACTCACCTTCTCTCTCATTTAACTGCCCCCGCTCCTTCCTTCCATCTTTCTCCCCCTCTGTTTTTTTTCCCTCTCTACTTCACGCAGCCCAGCACTAGTTTGCCCCCCGCTTTCTCTCTATGCACCGGTCAGTCCGCTTCTACCCGATCACCACTCCACCGCACTGGACTGGCGGGACCCGATCACCGCTCCACCGCACTGGACTGCCGGGACCCCCTGTTTTTCCCTCTTCGTCTCTATATGTTCTCTTCTACAGACCAGACGGCATCAGTGGCTCATCCTTCCCTCTGCTCTACCATCTCTGGCACCTCCTCCGTCATTTTGGAGAAAACCCGACTTGGGTTTCCCCCTGACTTCCCCCTTTCTTCTCCATGCTCTGATTTTCACTCTCTCCCCTTCTTCTTCCCCCTTGTTACCGTCCTCTTCCTTGCATTTTCACCTATTAAAAATGTAAAAATGGAAAATTTTCATTTTTACCCTTTAGTCTTTAAAGATAATTACAGTTGTATCATGTTCTTATTTCAGTTCTATGTTATCCCTGTTTTGCCTATTCGGGGACTGTGTAAACTGGGACTATTTATTTTGTTTTATTTTCTATCTTTTTGGAACTGAAAAATTCTATAATTGGTATTATTTAAATAGATCTAAAATTTTACTTTATTATTAGTTTATTTCTACAATATTTCTTTTTTTAATTTTTGAATATTTAAATTCTATGTAAACTTCAACTTTACAAGTTAAGTCCTCATGGAGTCAACCCGTACTTGCACTTGTTATACTACAACAGGTACACTTGTGGAACACGTCAACAACGTTCTTCCACTCATGTTCTTTGAATCTCATTCATGTTCCCTAAATCAGCAGAAATTGTTATCTGTTTCTCAAGTTTTTTGTGGATGGTTTACACATTTTATAGTTATTTGATAATTGCCGTTACATATGTGCTTTGCAGTCTTTTTAGGCTGTTTGGCACGAGATTAGTGTATTCTTCCCCTGCCTTTTTGGCACATTATAAGGACCAAATACTGACCTTTCAGATGTAAGTTCAGACTTCGAACAATTTAATAAGATCATTAGCTGAAGCTGCTGCATACTGTATATGAAGCAGCGGATGTTGGCATTATCTGTATATGGAGCAGCAAACCAGTTAATGTTTTTTAACTGATGGATGAGATGTTTGTATTCTGTAAGAATCTTTGCTTCAGCTTCTGTCTTGCGTTGTGGTTTCAGTAACCCTTCATGGAAGACTTTGAATCGCTCAATTGAAGCTTTGGGTGGTTGATGAGCGAATGTGTTATTGTAGGTAATGTTTACAAACAGAAAGGAAAGAGCTGAACCACTAGACGGCTTGGTCATCAGTAACAGGAACTACAGAAATTAACATCCAAAGAGGGTTTATTTCATCCATTTAAGCTCCAACCATTACAACAAATACCGTTACTCGCCATTTGAAGCATTGTTAGGGGCTCAGTTAAATCTTCATTACAAATGAAACGAGAAGAGCTAGAAGGAAAATGCTTATGTCAAAAGGAGAAAAACAAGATGCTAATGAGTTTAACATCCACGATCGCCTTCACCACTGGTCATCTTCTCTTCTGAACCCCAACAGTAAAAGATGAGCTCTCACCAAGACTCTCAACATGGCCTTCCCTTGATCCAGCTCCATTTCTTACATTAACTTCATCTACGCACTGAAATCCTGGACAACTCTTTCTGGGAACGCCAAAAAACAACTAATCAGCAAATGATCTAATTGACACCAACTGAAATTACGTTGAAGTGCATTTACTTGCCATCTTCTGCAGCTGTAAAATGCCCTGCCCTATGGATGGGGCTTGTGGATTCGTATATCATCATTTCCCATTGCCCCAATGGGCAGAACTTCTTTGGGAGTCCACGGTTTGCAGACGTGGAGAAAGGCATTTCATAGAGGCTACCTCGGGCTCCAACTGGCTCTGAATGGGGTTTCAATTTACTGATGAGGATGCCCAATGAGGAGGTAGACCGAACCCTTATCTGACTCAACGGCTTTCAGGAAGAAGAAACGGGGGAGATGCCCGTTTTTCCCGCCTGGTATTACAACCGATAAGCGGCATTTCAAACTCAAGACGCCGCCTAAGGGACAAAAAGCGATGGGGTCGGTAAGAAGACCAAGTGTGGGGATAATCAGGAGCCCCACCCGGTAATTCAAGGGTGGCGAAATGGCATTTCCGATACTAACCATGTAACAACGACCCGATACGCCCTCCCAATGGACCATCCCGCCGCTTTTATCAGTTCCATTCACGCCTCCTCGTTCCACACAGCAACAGCACTCGAAACGCTCGATCGACTGGTTTCATCTTCCGCCTGTCTCTCTCTGTCGATTTTCCTCAACTCTCTTCGCTTCCCGAAGATATTCCGGAAGAAGAATCCCAAAACCCCTCCTCGGCTTTTGCATCCATTCCCGATCGTCCCGCAACTCGACTCCTACAATATTTCTTCTTTTTTGTATTTCTGATGAATGAGACCCAATTCTAGGCTGCAGTGGCTGACTGAATCGCTACATTCAATCTAGAATAGAAATCGATGCTTGCTACGAAGTTCTTCCTGACCATTTTTTTCTCTTTCGGATTCTTTTACTGTTGCGCCATTCTGAATTCAAACTTGTTCTAATCTGCTTCTTCTTTGTAAGAGGAATCTAACGTTGTGTGCCTGGAAAATTTGAAAAACACCTAAGGGAATGAAAAATTAAAAATTCTTGACCCTGTGTTCGCAATTTAAGGATTCTGAACAACTGAAATTGGTATTCTCCAGTATATTGTTTTGGATTTCGATATGTGCTCTTTTCTTGAGGTTTTTATTCATTGGATTATAGAACAAGGCATTCTAACTATCAATATCTTAGAGATACAGCAGTAAAAGGTACTTCCAGAACAAGGACAGTCTGAACTTGTCCAAGAGAAATGAGGAGGCATTTTTCCTATCATTTTACTTTATGATTTTCCTCCAGAAAGCGACACTCGTATCTAAGGGTATGCAGTCAGTGTCATGAATGAAGTGAACTTAACTTTACATTAACTCGGCCAACTACTGAAGTCCTCAGTAACAGTAATTGGTGGAGCAAGCAGTTGCCGACCATTCTTATTCACGGTGAAGATAATATGATACCATCTAGTCCTCAACGGCATCTAGGACTCAAGACTGATAAGCTCCCCAGTAGTTGACCTCTTTTTCTTTATGTTCCTATCAGAATGGGATATTAAAGAACAATTCCCATCTTATTATAAAACTTAAATAAATAAATAAATAAATACATACCTCTTTTGAACTTCAGGTTGTTGCAGATAACGGCAAGATTTTGTTCAATCCTTGATTGTATGGTCTAGTTATCTGTTACAGAGGATGTGTTAAAAAGTGCTCTTATTCCTTTGACATATCGTAGCATCACATCTTTGACTAACACACCAAACTGCCAGAATTCGGGATTGTTGTTCCCCAGCTCAGTCTACCATGCAACTGAAACTATATTAAATATGTCAAACAATACCCACTAAATCAACATAAAAATTTAAAGTAACAATTGATAATACAAAATTTACTCAGCATGAGATTTTAGTAGTGGCAAATGCCCATTTTCAACCAAAGTTCTTTATTGCAATATGATACTTCTATTTGAGTATTAGTAAAGTCTTGAGTCTCAGAGTTCGGAACCAGGCTACCACCTACGGCATCTAAATATCCTCCAAATACTCATTGTGGTTTCAAAATTTTGGACTGTAATGTAAAACTAGGTCATGGAAAAACCAGCTGTTTGGAAGGGGACTGTGAAGCTTCTTGCAAGGTAAGTCTGTAGCAAACATCATACTGATGGCACACATTCTCTTACCGGTACACTTTATGTTCATCACATGGAGTTACTAGCCATGATTATTTACAAACTTTCTTACTGTCCTTGCCCTCCCAATGCTATTGGTGATGATTGGAAATTCATTTGGCTTTTCTAGGTTTTTTAGTTACTGATAACACTAAGCTGCACATGCTGTCTAGATCATTTACCATATTCAACTTTCATATTTGCAGTTATGAATTGGATTATGTTATCTGGGCCAATGATAATGGACAACTTCCTTATCAAGTGTCTCCAAAGAAACTGGCGTTTTAGGGAAATTCACATGAAACTAATCAGTGATTTTTGCTTCTTATCTGTCTAGCTATCTGCCATTATTAAGCAGCCCGTGAATTTCCACATTTCCTGTTGAGCAGCCTGTGAATTTGTACTTTTCTAAGTAATCATTCAGCTCGTGCACATCCTCCTCTAAGTTATGGTAAGAGGGAGCCTCAGTGCCCATGTTAAACAACTTCAATTGCATCATAAACAGGCAGCCTATAACTAGACTTTTCACCGTAAGATGAAACACTTGCATCATACGAAAATATTCCAACTGTATAGTCAGTGTTTGGTCTGTTCCTTGGTTGCCACGGACTACTTATGGTTTGCTGCAATCCAGGACTGGTACATGAGGCAAAAAATCCTTTAACCATTTTGACCATTCTAGTTCACTTCCCCTGGTTATCTTCTCCTGCCCTGTCCTTTAGACTGGTCTAGATTATGTGGGGCTAGTAACAGGAACTTCTTCATCTTCACTATTCTCCTCTTCCTCCATCAGAGATTTGCGGGGTTACAACTTGTCTACCATGTTCTCATTGTTTTGGCCTTTTTTCTCTTTATAACCTTCTGCAGTTTCTTCAATTACCATTTCAGGTTATGGGAGATTTTCTTAGGAAGCCACTGCAATTTCGTCCATTCCAGCTAGATTATTCCTTCATTTTGCTGATGCCTCCACACGATATTGCTTCATTGCAATGTACATATTTTGATTTGTTCCAATAAGTTGGTACCGTCTACTAGTAGCCTTGCTGGATCCAGCAGGATGGGAGCCAACAGATGAAGCCCCGTCTAATCTTCCTCCCCAGCTGTTTTATGTACGAAATGAATGACCCCAAAAGAGATACAATCCAATTTAAAAAAATCCTTACCTCTTTCCAAACATGGAAAAAATGGAGTAAATGCTGTCCTCCCATGTGCAAAAAGTAATGGTGCAAGTTTTGATGATCAGAAAAATTGAATAGAAACCCACCTTCAGCTTCATGCTTTAGTACTAGTGTTTCAGCTTTCTATTTTTGATGTATTGCCAAAATGAGGAGTTTTGGTAGTTTTCAGATTTTAAGACATCCAATTGATTGGGGGGTGATATTACCCTGAATCCATGCTTTAACAGGCATAGTAGTGAAAACTATGGGTAGCTTTTAGAAAAGGTGGAAACTACATTTCCCTAATTTCCTCTTTACACCAGCTGTAATGGCATTTCAAACCAGAATCAGAAGTTACCATTCTGAAATGAATTTTCGGAAAAGGTTGGAATTCTGATTGGAAACCTTTTTCCTTTGTGTGTTTCTATGTGTTCGGTTCCTTTTCCAAATCCAACAGATTTTTGTGAAACTTCCGTCTGAAAAGGAACCAAATTGACAACTTCCTAACTGCTGGGCTGATCAGATTAGTTAGGCATTGAACAGACTAAAAACGTTAAATATAATTATTACTATTTGAAGGCTCGAAAGTATACGTGTATAGAGGTACAAATAGTTAATATTGTAATGACAATATAAATGGAAATACTTAACATTATTTTAATATATTTCACCAAAAATAAACTAATACTGGTGTGGGGATATGCAAAGAGACATCTCATATCTCCTTCAGTGCAACATATGGAGACCAACCTATGTGTAATATACCATTGAATGGAAAATTCAAAATTTACCAACCCCAAATGTGTGGAGCATTTGCCAACTTTGGTGTCTACAAAAGATGAAAGACAGATGACCATGATGTCATCAAGAATGCTCTACCTAAACAAATTTTACAATGATGCAAGCTTCTCTAGTCTTATGAGCAATTATGGGTAGGCTGTTATGTTTTTCATTTTTTAATGTTCTAACATGTTATATTGTACAATTGTGTATGTAGGACTTCACGCGAGAAATATTCACCACTAGAATGGTTAGATTATTTTGACCAAAAGGATGATGTTGTCATTCAGGGATCAAATGACGTGAGTAATATCTTTTCTTTTTGTATTTTGACTCCTTGATTACAATATAAGTGAAAGAATAAATAGTCTTTGCTTGTGTTTTCATTGTTTAGGTTTTTCACGTATATATGACAAGGTCTGAAGGACCATTCATGTTTTGTCTACATGGAGGGAGCTACTCTTTCTATCTTAGAAGAATTTATGGCTTCTGCTTTAACTAAGTTATTTTATGCTTAATTCCATTGTTACCTAAGAAGACTCTTAGTTTGAAAATATCAACTAATATTAGGAGTGTATTTGTTTTAATTAACGCCAAAGAAGAACTTGGCATTTATTTTGCTCTATCTATTCAATCCTTATGTATCTATGACTATAATTTTTGTTTCAATGATAAGGATAACTTATTAGGAGGAAACATGCAAGCTACAAGGAGCACATGGCTGAGATGGTCATAGGCAACAAATAGAGAAAGAAAGTAAGCTGATAACTCTCAAGGCGCAAAATCCGCAGGAAAGAACTCTCTAACAACTAAAGTAATTCTACAATGACAGCTCAAGCAAGGAACCAGAATATAAAATTTCCAAGAAAGATAGAAGCAGCAGCTTAATTTCAAACTTACATTCTAAAATTTTAGCTTCATTAGTCTCCTCATAACTTGCTGCTCGAGATCTGAAGTATCATTTTGTTCCCTAAGAACACTTCATATAGTACTTGGCGATAGGTGTCGCCAGCAAGGAGGCTGGGTGTCACTAACCAAAAAACTATGGGGATACAAATCCCACGAATTTTGCAAGTCAGCAGCATTCTTATGAACTGTGGCATTGTCTATGCAAATAGTGACGACTCTAGGGCCTGCATTCTCTGCTGTCTTTAATAGAAACTTTCCAATATTATCACTAGACCGTATCACTCTTGAATAATCTTTGGCATACAAAAATGAGGACCCATGCATGTTGGACCCCAAAACAGACAGCAAATGCTGATTCTTGCAATTTATCAACCCATCAGAAATGAAGGACACCAGCCTCATCCCATGTATCTCTAAAAACTTCTTTCTTCCTCTGAACTCTATGATAGTCCTTATCAAGCAGCATTGTGCTAGCCTTCTCAGAATTAGGAGGAATATATTCAGGCGACTTGCTTATGCCTTGCACCATTTCTTTCCATTGTGGACTCCTCGACACATTGAATGGGATACCATTTGCTACAAGAAACTTGAACAGCAAAAGATCAAGTACCCTATTATCTTTCTTTTCAAACATTTTGTTGGTTCTACTCCCTTCAGATCCTGTTAATGGAGTAGAAATTAACCCATTACTTGATTTTTTAGAAGGCTTCATTCTTGCTCTCTTACCCAAAGCTGAAGGTTCCTGCATCTTCTTTCAACTATGGCTTGCTTTTCTTTATTGTTCTTCAACTTATTACAATGAGCCGCTTCAGTACTCTTCACACCAATAAGTGTCCATGAACTCGAGTGCTAGTTCCATGGAACCCATCATTACATAACTGAGACTTCACCTTATTTATCCCTCCCATTCCGACCCCACTCTTCCCCAGCTATAAGACTAGGGCCCATAAAGGATAAGTCATCTTTGGTCTATCCCAATCAAACATCTTCAAAGGAACCACTTGATCATCACCCTCATTTCCATCCCCTAACCCATAGTCCTTATTTTCTGCATATTCCTTATCAACCAAATGACACTCTAGTGGGGACATTTTTCACTTCAAAACTACACACACAAGGAATGGCATGCAAGCAGTTGTTTTAAATGAAATCAAAGCATTGTATTAGACCAGGTAACTAAAGGTAATTGTGTGGCAACCACAGCCTCTCGTCAAAGGAAGTAGTCTACCCGTCTAATACCAAACAGTAACAAAAACTAATTAAGGCTTCAAGCATGCAACAAGTAAGCATACTCATCCCATTTAAGCATACAACACCAGTAAGCATTTAGGCATGCTACAATAACAAATGAAGCATGCAACATAGTGACATAAAGTAAGACACTGATAGTCTAATATTAACTTCATCATCATCATCAAGACCTTATCCCAATTAGGGGTCGGCCACATGAATCTTATTCCTCCATTCCTCTCTATTAATTACCATAGCTTCATTTAGTCCCAAAGTTTTTAAATCTTTCCTCACCACTTCTATCCATGTTCTTTTGGGCCTTCCCCTTGCCCTTTTAGAATTTTCTACTTGCATTGCCTCACTCCTAACCGGTGCCGTTTTCGGTCTCCTTTGGACATGTCCAAACCATCTAAGTCTAATCTCCCTCATCTTATTACCTATTGGTGCTACCCTTAAATTTCTTCTAATTTCATTCCTAATTCTATATTTTCTTATCTTACCACTCATCCATCCATTTCTGCGACGCTCATCCTATGAGCATGATGTTCCTTAATTGCCCAACACTCTGATCCATAGAGCATGGCTAGCCTTATGGTCATCCCATAGAATTTTTCTTTTAGTTTGAGTGGCACCCCGCCAATCATACAAAACTCCAGATGCACATCTCCATTTGTCCCGACCCATTCCTAACAATTAATTTTAGCTCTCCACGTTTTTGGATTCTCTTATAAAGACCAAAATGTGGTTTTGAGATTGCTAACACCCAGCTTTTCCCTCACACTCCATAATTGCTTCTTTCTCTGCCCTCAAATGTTAGTGATAGTGGAGTGTCTAAAGGTTCTGAGATTAGTGGTGTATTGGCGAAGATCACTCTAAGGCCATCTTGGAATCTGACACCTTAAGCATGACTGGTCGTATATGTGAAAGGCTTCTTCAACATAGAGGAGTTTAACGTTTTTATGCCTAACTAAAAAGATGCCTGATTTCTGCCATTTTCGATGTCTTGGATCAAATCTTGAAAATTGCTTGGTGAGTGAAGGCATGGATATTCCAGATGAGCACCTTGGTGATCAAGGAAGGACCAGCCTCAGGTTTCCAGAGTCTCGAAGTCAAAAACATTCCCTACTGACTTGTTAGGTCATAAGGTCAAAGGTGCACAGGTCAAAGATTCTTATTACTTGGTTTTAGTAAGTCTTAGCAAGGAGTTCTAAAGGCTTAGGAACTTGCTACATTTCATTGTAATATTTTTGGAGTTGCTCTAGTATGATTAGTTACCCTTATGAGATGTTTATAGCTTGTGGAGCAACTTATAAAGACTTGGAGCATAAGTTCATATATTTAGAAAGTCTATTGGACTTAGCAACTCATGTAGCTAGTAAGTATCTTAGGTAGCTTGTACTTTCCTATTATGGGAGGGCTGTTGCCATCTATATATATATATATATATATATATATATATATATATATATATATATATATATATATATATATATATACATCTCTTGTACAATGAGAATGTAGGTTAGTTTCAGTTTTATTTATTTATTTTCAAGCATGATAGGACGCCTTTTTCTAGCTATCCAGACGTGATTTTCTGGGTTGGAACCTTGAAACATTTTCTTCCATTGATGCTAAGGTAAGGCAGAGTTGCACCTTAGTTTAACATTTCTGTATCACTGGGTGGATTCCTAGTGTGGTGACACGTGTGAAGTCCTAGCCTTCTAGGTGGTGTTCCTGTATCCTTGAGGAGAGTGTTGTATTTCCTTCCCTTTGATCTGTATCTCTTGGTGGTGATGCGCTATATCCAAGGCTGGTGATTATCTAGTGCTTGATTATTTGGACGGTGGTGCTTCTATATCCATTTCTAAACTATCTCAGTCTTAGACTGTTTTTTTCTCATTGCCTAATCATCTAATTCCGTGAGTTATCAGTGTCAGTTAGGCAGCCTAGCTCCTTTCCCTCTTTTTGTATCTCTTGCTTCAGCGTAGTTTCCACCTGCTTTTGGTCTCTATTTCCATCATGCGTCATCTGAGTGGGCAATCTAATGCTGTCCGCTATTTCTGATTGGGAGCCATGCCCAATTGATTTGTTTTCCATTTGTTCATACCAGCCATAGATGTTATTCAGCATTTCTTCAACTAAGAGTGTGTGCTTCTTCTTTTTTTATTTTTTATAATGAAATGGTGGAAACATGATATTGTAATGGCCTCTGCATATTTATGCCATTGAATTGTTTTCTTTATTTTTCTGTCTCCATTTTACTTTCTTTTTTGGTTATAACTTCGAAACCATAATTTGAAAGAAAGATGACGACTCCATCCCTCTGATGACTGGGAGCCAATCAATTGAGTATCCCATATTTCCTTGATGACTCCATGCATAATGGCTAGGATTTCTTCAGAATTTACTCCAGGTAATTAGTTTACTCCATCTAGAACTCCAGCTCCATTATTACTTTACTCCAAGCATTCAGGTGGATTAGGAGCCACTCCAATGCCACAGGGAAACCTCAAACTATCCAAAAAATGAACTCGCTTCAATATCAATTGATGCTAACACACTACAGAAGCACATATGCAGTTGAGATACTAGAAGATCCAACAGAGTTCAGAAACAAGTTTCTCATAAGCATTGCTAGATGTGGATTAATGATCAATAAAAACTAACCTAATCATGAAGAGCAAATCCAAAGTCCATGACGAATGGTCCTAATGGGTAAATTTTCCAAAGGAAGTCAAAATACATATGTAAAAAACTCTTCACTTCTGAGAGAACCCTTATCCTCTTCTTTGGGAAAAGTGAACAAACTAAACTAATTGACCATGGCCAATGTACTATACCTAGAGCTCACCATGAGCTTATCCCAAAAGGTAATTCGAGGACACAGATGAGGATACGGATGTTATAGAGGCAGATATTTAGTGATGATTTCGAGACTCCTTGTAGTGTGATTTGAACCTGAAATGGGTTTCCTCGGTACTTTGAGTTCTCTACTGTCACTCAACAATTTATACAGTGCAATTTCTACTTCAAATGAATCTTGCATCCTTGGATTTTACAGTCTTATAACTTGCATTCTGACTCTCATATTTGTGTAGTCTCCAATCAACTTTCGTTATAATACAGTCTTATGTGTGTCTAAATCAATTTATTGTCACATGCATGTGTTAAACATTCAATGCATGTCTTAGATTTTACCTATAGATATATTGTAGTTTACTATAATTTGACTGCTGTCATTATTTATTTATTTATTTATTTTATAGAAAAAGAAAGAGGAACAGGGTGTTGGGATGTTCATTCGTTAGTACATTTTTTCTGTAAACATACCAATAGTTCTTTTCATACTTAAGCTCCATCTTATTTGAAAGTAGATGGAGGATTTCATGCATCGTCAATATAAAGCTTGGCTGTTATTCATTTATTACTGGTTAAATATGCTTACTGAAATGCAAAATGTTGTCTGCAGCATGGGTGGTTCAGTTGTTGTTCATGTTGCAATAAAGAAAGTGATACCTAGCTTGGCAGGCCTGATTGTTGTTGATGTTGTGGAGTTGCATTTTTTGTGACGAAAGCTTGTCTAGGTTGCAGCATTTAAAAGGCCAAGACATGATGCAAGTTGTTGCCACCCCTTCTGGGCAAGGCAAAAGCCTCAAGTTGCCTGGTTTGAAATAAAAATTTTGGAAGTAAAAGAAAAGAGAGGAAAAGGCATAAAATTATTAAAGCACCACTTTTCAACCTTGTCTAACTGATAATTAACAATAATGATTTAGACCTTGGTTGTTCTCTCACCACTTGTTAATAGTGAAATCCTTTTTTGGCTGTATGATAACCAGAAGACTCTAAACTGTCTGATGTACTTTAAATTCCAAATGTCTTGAAACTGCACAAAGAAAAGGAAGTCATATTGTATCAATGATTTGACGATAGAATTAGAAAACGTTAAAGTAGTGTTGCTACTCACTCACAACACATGTCCATTCTCCACTAGATTCAGATTTCTTGACTCTTTAAGATTAACATCTATGGTTGAATTTTCAGCCCTTCACCTTCAACCTCTGCTCATTATCTTTTCTTGCAATTGTCTGTAGAATTTTCATGTACTCAGCATCACTTAAGCATCAGAATAGTGTAAGGGAAAGGAGAAAAGAAAAAAGGAGAATAAACAAACAGTTGATTCTTTAAATGAACAAACTCACCTTCACACCTGATCATGAGAGGCTTATGCCTTGGCTTTAGGCTTATTAAGGAGTATGCCTTAGCACACGTTAAAGGGTTGGAAGAGAGGCCTCATATGACATTCCCTTCGATTTCTTGATGCTTTATGCCTCAAACATTTTTCAAATGATGTTGGGTTTACGAGATTAATCCCTAATTATTCTCAATGCCTATTCTAAGGATCATTATTTCAAACTTCAGGGAACTGCCATGGCATCTTTGATTCATATTCAGAAAATCTTATCAAGCAGAATGCAACATTTTTGCACCATTGAGAAAGCAGCGTGTAACCTCATTAAGTCATTTCCTTTTAAGTAACTTTCTTGTTTATTTTTTTTAAATTATATTGCAGTTTATTCCCAGAGCTGTCACAGTATGTTTATTCTGATCTCTGACACTGATATGGAGGAATTGAGTATACAAATATTACTTGTTGCATACACTTGGGAATTCATAGCTGTGACAAGAACTAATGCAGTAACTTCATAAGTTAAAGATTATCCATCTCTTTCTACCAATTCTGTGTGGAATTTACATGTACATATAACTGTATAAGTTTGTCAATGAAGCAGAGACGAAGGTGTCCTCCTGCAAACTCTGTCTTCTTGTAGGAGTTGCTTAGCCCCTTGGTATCTACTGTGATACATAACTTGACATATTTACCTGATATAAGGTCCATTTTTCTCTTCATTTTGTGGTTTCTGTCTATACTTGGTTACATATAAAGAATTTGGTATATTATTTGGTTCCCTTATTAGAAGCTGGTGAGAGAATGTTCAGGATGCTCTCAACCTAGAGAACAATTGGCTCTACTCGCCTTTGCTAATAAAAATATGAAATGAAGCAGTAAAGAACATGAGTTCTACTTTTAGTGCATGCAAGGAACCTAAGGCATGCACTGCACTGGTTATGTGAAGATGAGTAGTTGCATTTTGGCACATATTTGTGCTGTAATGACGCTGGACATTGAGAGCCTCTCTTAATCCTTGTATGGAATTAATTTGGTTGATTGACATAGATGCTTTAGTTCATTGTGGATTGGAAAACCATACATGATATTATGATGGAGGTATTTTAAGCTAAAATGTGAGCCTTATGTCCATAAAGTGTTATGCTGTTTCTGTTGTTGAGGAACATAGTCATTGTGTATGTTCCACATGATCAGTTTCTAAGTATAGTGCAATGACTTGGTGATACATGTCGACAAGACTTACTTTTATGCTCTTCATTATCACTAAGAGAAGTTGGAAAGTGATAAAGCTCCACTTAGACTTCTAAACTGCTTGTAGTTGAAACTGAGAATAAACAAGCTAATCTCTTGCAAGCACCTCTCCTGAATGCATACATGAAATGTCCCATAGAGTGAAAATGCTGGCCTAGGCAGAAATGGCATGTAAATAGCATAGTACTTACTTTCTTTGCAAGCGATGGACACACACGCACACACAACCATGCTCACACCCACACGCGCACATACAGACACACACTGAAACTAGTCACATTCAACTAGGGGTGGCAAAATACAACACGACGCGGATTTAGTGGGCTAGGGTTGAATCTTATCGTGTTCGTGTCATTTATTGGGTCAATCCAAAAATGATATGCCCAAAATCTTGTCATGTTCGTGTCAACCATGAGGACCTACTGTGTTGACCCGTTTGACATGCAACCTGCTAACCCTTCATGTTGACCCGTATGCGACTTGTTAACACGTCGTGTTGACCCGTCATACTCGCAACCTGTTAAACTACCGTGTTGAAACGTCTAACCCGTGCCCTGTTAACCCATCATGTTGAGCCGTTTGACTCGTGTAACAAACAGAACTTGATTTATCTATCTTAATAAAAGAGTACGGTTATCGAAAACCAGTTCTTTATTCTTACTGATTTAGACTGATATATGACAGTTTCTTAAAAACTGTCCTATATTGATGGTAAGTTGGTAAGGTAACCACCACTAACCAATAAGTAAACTGATATGTTTGATAAAATAATTCATAATAATAAAGGATGGTTACTCAGTAACCATCCTATATTATTTAGTAATATAGGGCCATTATTGAGAACTCTCCTATATTCTTATAGAAATATAGGACATTTTTTAGTAACTGTTCTATATGATCTTTAATATAAGACAATTTTTAAAGAACAATCCTATATTGTACAACTGTCTAATCTTTACACTGACTAGTTTCTCTATTTTTTTGTTGGCTTTTGTTTGTTACCCGTATGTGAGTGTGACAAAATAATGCATTCACTTCATTCTTGATGCTACATTTACAATCATTGTAGTTGTATATATTCGCTTCCAACTTCCAACATTGCACATTCTTAACTTCCTCATACACTTGACATTGAATTGAACATTTGAACTAAAGAAAAATAGAATACATTTACAATTATGACACATTTCCTTCTAAGTTCAAACATTGCACATTTAACTTCCCTATACAGTACACTTCACATTGAATTGAACATTTGAGTAGGTGAACTAAAGAAAGCATACTCATACATAATACATTCACAACTCCACACTTCTCCATAAACAACCCTATGTCTAGTTGAACAATCAACACACCAACCTCTCATCATTGAAATAAAGAAAGCACACACATTGGCACATACTTCAATCAAAAGAAAAATGAAATCCATTTATAGAAATGGACTTAGCCAGTATGTGACAAAATAACACATTCACTTTACTTATGTAACCTGTAGGCTACATTTACAATCATTGTACACATTCACTTCCAACATTTCATAACTTCTCCATATAGGTCACATTGAAGTTAACTAAAGAAAGCACACCCAATTACCCATACATCACTCTTCTCCATAGACAATCACATGTCTGGTTCAACACCAACTTCCCATTATTGAAACAAAGAAAGCAGATACATTGACACATGGTATACTTCAGTCAAAAGAAAAATGGAATACATCCATAGAAATGAACTTACTTTTGTATTTTATTTAAGTAAAAAGTACATATTTGATTGATACATTCACTTACATTGGTGAACTACAAATTAAAATTCATAATATGTTCTGTCCATTCCATTCTAATATCTTCTTAATTCAACTGGGAGTAACTCTTGCTTCCCAAATCCGCCCACAAGAAACATATAATAAATTAGTCCAAACATGTAATCTTGAATTCAGTTAGGAAATATACAAACTTGTAACATTGATTAGTATTTATCTTACCTTTTTCAATTGTGAGATTATAAATCCATTGTGAATGAGGGTTTTCATGTATATGAGAACATAATTAATACCTATTGCCCCAATCGGATTTTTGTTTAGGGCACTACACACCAATGTCACCAAAGACAATAGAAAAGGTTCAAATATCATGTCAAATAAGTTTAGGTTTTAAATTATAGTAAAGAACCAGTAATTAGTGAACCTTACATTGATCTTCTTTTAGTTGAGTTTTGCTGGGTGGTCAATACCTTCCCAACGTTTCTGGGCAACTCATTTATGCCATGCACTACACATATAATTGAAAAGCATTAGATTATGAATAATATGATAGTTATCACTTATTAGGTGAGTAGATATTATAATGAAAGAAATAATAAACTTGTTAATAATTTTCATCAGGTGTTCTCAAATGTGCGCTCTACAAGAATTGAAAAACATTGCATGGTCATCATGCACTTCCAAAGCTAGCAGCATCCAATAGGACCTATAAAAACAATAATTCAATTGTAAGTTATCAAATCTTAACTAATATAGATATTCATGTGTGTGAAATTGAAATGACATAATTTAACAACATATGTTTTAACTTACCTACTATTGTAGGGAATCAGTAAGGCATGCCCCTTTGAACAATGCATAAGCTCATGTATGATATCTTCAATTTGTTTGTCCATGGGAAAATGCTCCAATCGAAAGACAAGAGCAAGGTCAAGGATCTTGTAAATTTCCTTGACCTCTAATCTTTGCAACTTAATGTGCAAAGACCTGCATTAGTAATTTGGGTTAATGTCTAATAATTATCAACTGTTATTAAAAAGCAAGTAATGTCACTTTGATTTGCAGTAGAGTAGTTACACGACGTACCCAATATAGATGACTATGTGCATGTATTCCAGTTGAGCTATATTACATATGGTTAAGAGGTCCTCCTTGAAGAGTGGAACCTCAACCATGTTGTCCATAAGCACACCCACCTTTATCCTTACGAGGCTGATTTCCTTATCATCATTGACAAGTCTATATAGTCCCCTAGGGAATGGAGGTGTGTTAGGTGGAACCTGCACCTGATCTAACATTCTAGAAATTAATAATGAATATATACATATACAAATATATATATATAAGAAGAGATAAAAATTTATCATACAACTATACAAGTATATATAAATAACTGGGAAGGCTAGGATGGAGCTACACTAGTCACTACACTAGAATTTGCTGCCAAGGAGGTTGGCCTCAATGGAGCCTTGTGCTACTTCTGGTGACCTGACATGTTGTAGACAATATTAATCAATTAATAATTTAGGAGAGGGCTTAAAAAATATAGTTGAAAATGATGACATGACACTATATATATATATATATATATATATATACCTTTGTATATCATTGGTTTGATAAATTTCTCTGACCAAGTCACATGATATCCAATAGCATCCCCAATAGTTTGAATATCATCCTCTTGTATTGGAAATGGAAAGGGGCCATCTGGTTGAATGGTGGTAGTAGCACACACACACACACTTAGTGTGGATGCATCAACTTGTCATGCTAGGTGGCGGAAGTCATGGAATAAACCTCATACAATGATGCCACAACGACATAGTTCTCAGGTGTATGTAGCTGCAACCTGCACTGACCTACCTATAATTGAGAAATAACATATATATAATGATTAGTGATGAAAAGGTTACTAAATAATTCAACATTGCAAAAGTAAACATGTATTGTACATACCTCACTGATCGGGAAATCACCTTTAAATACTTGCTCTGCCACCTCTTCTGTGGTTGGAGGAATGCAACTATTGTCAGATTGGGGTGGTTAAGGGACAATATTCTAACATGAACTACTTTTGCAACTATAAAAGTCCATATACAAATTATTTTTAACCTTGCTATATATCTCCACCAAGGTTTGCTCCTTTCATGCTTTCAATTCTTCTACTGTAGGAGTCCTTTTTTTTTAGGGAAGAACTTGGAAGGAAACACACCGTGACCTTGGTCCCTTACTCGACTAGGGTGTTCATCCTTGTTGCCCATAGCTCCCTTTGCAACAGTGCTACTTAGAGTCCCTATAGGTGTAGCTGTAGTTGCACTTTCTTGGGTTAACTCTTCCTGCCCATGTAAATATCATAACATGATCAAATTCCTATTATATATGTAATATAATTCAATAGATACAAAGGTAGGTAGTAGTGGCAGTACTAGGCACATAAAAGTATAAAACCACTTACAATTTGTGATGCAGTTACTGTAGTTGTTTCATTAGTGAAGGTCTAGGAGTTACGCCCCTTCGAATATGCCATTTTTCAAAGAAGAGAGCCATCAATGGGCTTCGTTGTCCTAGCCTTCTTTTGCTATTATGAGAGACACTAAATTAGAGTTAATGAAATAAAAATCTACTACATTGAGACAAAAATGAATTGTCACGTATACTTCTTCTTATACGCTTTGCCTGGACATCAAAGTCATTTTATACAATTAGTTGCATGCACCAATTGTCCTTTTATATGCTTTGTCGGGACATCAAAGTAATGTAATTATAACACAATCAACTTTAATAATTAAAGGAATCAAAATATGGATAGTTCAAGTTGTAATTACCTCAAAATCAGGTGAGAGCCTAAACTGTACAAATTGATTCCTTCCTTCCTGGTCAATGAAGCAGGAATACAACTTAGGGACACTGTTTAGTCTGGAAGGATCATTGGCATTTAAAAGTATGTACTTCCTTGTAAGCTCACTCTTTCATTTCCTCCATTGTTCACCGACCCCCTGCAACTCTTCTTGCACTCATTAGATATGACAAAGGCAGACTACAATATAAAAAAAATAGGTTAATCTATGCAAAGAAAAACAATATAAGGGACATATTATGTTATATGTAAGAAGAATTTACATACCTTGACCATTTTCCATATTGCACATATCTCAAATCAGTCACTGAGACTGGCACCATACTTCTAACAGTATAGCATATGAAACTAGCATAAGAATGTGCACTAGCACCTATCACCTACCCTCTATTGTTGAATTGTATAGTCTCTTTTATTCCCTTTAATGATCTATTATTTATATGTTCCATTTTTATTGGCCCTCTGCCCTTTCTCTTCATAGGTGGTGTACATGTGCTCGATTGTTCTTCATGTTGTTCTTGTTCATATTCTTCATGTTCCATGCTTTCTTCACAAGTGAAAACACTACAATTAGATCAGTTGGAAATAAAAATAATTCAATCAAACAACAAACAAGTGAAGGTGAAAACCAACTCACTAGTCTAGGGTTATCTAAAAGCTATGTGAGATAGGTGCTATTCTAACTGAACTAAGGTCTGAAATCAAAGAGGTTACATTTCAAAATGACGTTAGTAAGCAAAAGAATTGAACATTAGTTGGGAATCTTAGGATGGTTTCAATTTCATGCTCATTAGTTTAGGGTTATCTAAAAGCTACATGAGAAAGGTACTATTCTGATTTTCAATTTCTCACTAAGTTTCCATCAAGCATGAGTCAATGTGATAGACTGACAGTAAGCCTATTCATACCATCTTCCAAGTTTCCAACTACAAAACTCTCTTGCTAATAAGAGAAAAAGCATGTGTTAAATTTCAAATAGGTACTATTTGTTTTCATAGACATGCCTATAATGCCAAGCAATTTGGATGATACAATCATGCAAGAGAGTTCATGCAGATGTAGATTGTAGTTGCAGGCAAAGACATTAAGTTGAATGAGTTTAAAAGACCTATAACTGAAAATTATTGTTAACCTTAACCCTCTCTTGTGAGATTTATTGTAATAAGCCTATTACATAACAAAAATAGTGGCAGAAAATGGTGACATAGAAATTCCAAGAGCAGTTAGGTTACCTCCTTCCATTTCCTCTTATCCTTTTTCTTATGTTTGCTTGCTTGCTTCTTCTTCTTCTTTAGTTCTTGAGGTATCAATAGCACAACCAGGCAGGTCTGCGTGCTCAGTTTCTCCATTGTTCTCACTTCTCTCCTCCTCTCTCCTTATGTCGACTAGCATGGTTTCTCTTTCCCTCTCTCTCCTTCTTCTTCTTTTTCTTCTGGTCGGGTTTTTGCTCTAGTTGAGGGAGGTTTTGGACTTTGAAGAAATTTTGGTAGGGTGAAAGGCGGGAGAGAGGTTTATAAAGAAAAAGAATTATAGAACGGCTCTACGAGAACCATGCTATATTATATAACAAATATAGGATGGTTATTACATAATCGTCCTATGATTATGATAAATATAGGACATTTATCTATAAATGGTCCTATATTTATAATAATCATAGGATGGTTCAGAAATAACTGTCCTATATTAGCGATAATACATTACAGTATAGTAATATACATTAGATTTAGATTATAGGACGGTTATCTGATAACCGCCCTATAATTATAAAATATATAGGATAGTTAGTACATATCTGTTTTATATATAGGACAGTTTTGTATTAACCATCCTATATTTGCTAAATATAGGATGGTTATTCAGAAACCGTCCTATATTTATCTTAAGTATTTCTTTACTATGTTATCTATAATAGCAAATTATAAATGCAAATTAGCAATGTTGCTGTTATTTAGAGCACATTTATGAAATATGAATGGCATGGAATTCCATTTGTAGTTGGATATATATGTACAATTGTACATATAATATATTCATATATTGTTAAAGAGTAAAGATAAAAGTAGACATGTCAATTCATGGTGGAGCCTCAGACTCTCAACGTAGTTAATGTTTAGATATATGATTAGATAGACATTTTGAATTTGGCTTTCCTCTTGATGTTTTTTCTTATCAGAACTGTTTGACCTTAAGTTATAAACTCTAAAATATGATAACATTATCTATATCTCAAGGTCAACTAGTCAAACTTATTGCTAATGTCCAAATTTGATTATTGTTACATTCATCGTAAAAATTTTGTGGAGACATTATCTATATATATATAACCTAAAATTGATAATTGTTAACAACTAAAGGCCAAGTATCACAGTGCAGTAGTGCACACTGCATAGTGAAATAAATAGCAGATCCTTATTGCTTAAAGCATAAAGGCTAATTGGCTAAAGCGTATAGGAATAGAATATCCATGCTAACAAGTGAGTAAATGTTTAGACTTTAGAGTTTGAAGTTGGGAATCATGTAACTTTTGAGGAAAGTCAAGTTAATAATAATTTAACTTGGTAAGACTTGCGCCCTAAGCTAAGTGTAGCTAAGTCGTCCCTATTACAACTTGTCAAGGTGAGGTTTGGACTTCAAACCACCTTGATAATAAATTTTTATGCAAAGGAAAACAATTATTTGCTAATCAATATCGCTTATATCTTTTTGCCTCAATGGAATGTTCTCACGGATCCCAGCTGCCACACATGACATGTCTAATGAATGTGGAGGTGGAGCTCGTTAGGCGTCAAACTGGGGAGGGAGAAGGAATGAATGGGGGCTGCTAGCCTGCTGCTGGGTATTGCTGCTCTGCTCGCTAGAAGCCGAAGCCCTAGAAGTGGAAGGGCCTCAGGCAGTCAGCCCTCAGTGATCTTGAAGATGAAATGAAGGAGTTATGTAGTTACAAACTTACAACAGATAAAAATTTGAACTGCTGCAACTTGACAACTCAAGCTAAGTGTAGTTAAGCGGTCCCAACATGAACTTATTAACATGAGGTCTGAAGTTCAAGCCACCTCACCAACAACTTTTTTCCGTAAGGCAAAAACATATAAGATGGTTCTGAATTAACCATCATATATTGTGTATTCTTTCCTTAAAAACTGTTAGTCGTAGTGAGTTGGATTTAGTGAAGTCCACTTCAAATCTCACATGACGTTAATAAATAACAAGTTCTTATCCTTGTTGTTGGGACTTGGGAGTTAGGACTAGGGACTCGGGGAGACAATCCTTTCTAACTCTGAGTTCTGAATGTCTAACTTCTAATTGAATGTAGTTATAAGGAATAAAAACTTAATCTGGTACAACCTAATGATTTGAGCTATGTGTAGCTAAGTGGTCCCAACAACAGCCTCTTAAGGTGAGGTTTGGAGTTTGCCCCACCTAACCAACAACTTTTTTAAGTAAGGGAAACAAATAAATATTTATCACAATATATAGGACAATAAACCGTCCTATATTTGTGATAATATATAAGACGGTTATGGGGTAACTGTCATATATTTATTATTAAAATAGGATGATTATTCTTTAATTGTCCTACATTTTTCAATAATATAGGAAGGTTCATGTTAACCGTCCTATATTTAGTAATAATATAGGACAGTTGTCGTTGAATCGTCCTATATTATCATTTTTATTTATTCATTTTTTGTGGCCATCCAAATTTATTGGATGCAATACAAAAGTCCAAAGTGTGGAAGTGGAGAAGAAGAAGAAGGAAGGACCGAAGGAGAAAGGAAAAAAGGAACTGGGGCTCCTTGCATTGCTTGGAAGATGGAACTTTGGAAATTGGAAGGCCTAGAAAAAATACCTAAACAGAGCATAACCTTGAGGCGAGAGGGATAGATTTAACGCTTTTGCATGGAAGCCTCAGCAGGTTTTTCTTCCCAGATATCTTCAACAATTCTTACACAATGAGCACACTTACAGCACCACAGGTATATGTTTCTTATTTGTTCTTTCTTTAGCATTCTGTTTCTCTTTATTCCTCACTAGAGCAGTATGTTTTTCTTTGCTTATTCGCTTTATGATTCTTGTTTGTGTGATTCTTTATATAGTTTGATTTTGTTTGTTCGATTATATATTTTTGTGCTTGTTCCATGTTTTTATTAGTATGACCTTTAATGAAGTAAGGTGTTTATTGTCAATTAAATTTTTCTTATCAACTGAAATATAAGCATAAGTTAGGAGCAATGATGTATCTGATAATTTGAATTTGGTGCACGACAACGAGGACAATGATGAGCTTGCTGATTTGGAGAACATGGAGTTAGTTTCAAAATCCAATAGAGGTAAAAAACATAGGAAGCTCGCGTCTTCAATTTGAAATTTTTTTAAACACCTTCCAGTATCAGAAGATGGAAGGCAAAGGTGTAAATGCAAGAAGTGCTCCACAGTATATATTTGCGATAACAAATTTAGTACAGGTAATTTAAAATGACATTTAAAGACTTATCAGTGGAGCTACTCTTGTGATATAGGGCAATTGCTTTCATCTCAAAGTCAGGGGAGTGTGTCACTAAGTTCTGAAAAGTTTGACCTTGAAGTTTTTCGTGAGTTAGTAGCAGTTGTAGTTGTTATGCATGATTTGTCTTTTCAATTTGTTGAGTATGATGGAATCTTTTCCAGGTTAATAATAATTCCTTGAATCTTTTCCAGCATTGGTAGAAAGTTTTTTATTATTCTTCTAGGTAAAATTCATTATATTTTAATATAGAGTATGTCTTATGTATAATAAAAAACTTATTTAAGAACTTCCTAGTCATTTCTTGCTAGGTTCGAATGGAACCTGCTGGCAGTGAATGAAACAACATCTTAGCTTTTTCCTTTGAAGAAAAAGAAAATAGTTTGAGTCTTACCATGTCTAATTCAAAGTTTTGTGTATATTGTGTCATGCAGACTTCATCAAATTCTTTTAAATGTAGGTAAGGACTCTCACTATCCAACTCATAAAATTTAGGAAGTAATTAAATTAATTAGTAATCATACCAACATTTTGAGGTAAAATTATACATGAAGGTGTGCTGGTATAATTAGGGTGTAAATAGTCTCTTAATGTTCTACCATGAGGATTTTAAATATGCCAATTATCCTCAAATGTTCTAAGTTGGTCCCATTCCTTGTTATAATTCCTTCTCTTATTTTTAGGTGGTGGAGAATGCTCTATGAATTTATGTTATCATTACTTTGAGGTGGAGGATCATCAGCATCAAAGAGATGATTACTCATCCATGTGAAAACATCATCATTATCTAGGATGAGAGGCAGTTCATCATCATTAAAGAGAGGATTGTTCCTCCATGGGGAAATATCATCTCTATTAATGTTGGGGTGTAGATTACCCCTTTGATCAGTGTTTAGATTATTCATTGAATATTACTAATCATATAAAAAAATTTATAAAGAAAACTAAACTAAATGATGCACAAACAAAGGACACAATTAAACAATCCTTAAGGCTAACAAGTTAAAATGTTTTAATTTTCTTGAATTTGTGTAGGAAGAAACTTTTACATTAACCTAATCTAATGCTTCTCCTCTCTTTCAAACTTGCCCCACCACTTAGTTGTTAGTTCCTAACCTAATGAACTGCTCCACACCCTCCTCAACTAGCTGTAGGTAGTGTGGATCATAAAATGTGTTCGCAGAGCTAGTCATTTAAATACAAGCATAGTTAGTTGATAGGGGCCACTAGAGTGGTAATGAGTCACCTCCTTCCAAGAGGGTCATATGAGCATGTGATGGTCTCTATAAGTCTCTTCTAATTGATTTTAAATTAATTTAGAAGGTTGGGTTATGAGCTTTTGGTGATTGTGTAGGTAGGCCAAGAGGTGGTGATTAAATCCACCCTTGATCTTGTGAGGTCGGATGCCCTTACAAATTAATTTTCACACTGCATGGCAGTTGAATCAACATATAAATCACTTTAAAGTGATAAACATGTCCTAAAATGCAATTAAAAATAATAAACTAATGCAAATCCTAAAATACAATAGTTATAAAATATATTTTCTATATGCAATTATACTGCCAAATAATGAAAAATTATTTTAATACTGTAAACCTTAATCTAGGAATCTAAAGTAGTTAGGATTTCTCATAGTAGGGTCCTATATAAGATCTTCTCGTATAAGAGTGGGACCATTTACATTCCACCTCCACTGCTAGGTTACGATGGTCCACCCTTGACCTATATTATTACAACTCTTTTTAAATGAATTGTGAATAATAATACAATGAGTCCTCACTATAATTCACTCAAAATAAATTTTTTGGCTATCCTAATTGAGATCCTCTTTAAATTCCTCTTTTTTTAATTTTCTACAAAATAAAAATAGAATTAAGTACCAAATTAAGGAAATAGAGTCATAATGTACTAAGAAAAATTAAAAATGGACCAAAAAATTCCTAAAATGCTAAAACAATGCAATTCCTAAAAATTTTATTTTATTGAATTTTTTTATTAAATTTTATGAAAACTTTGTTGTAGATCGCTGCCAACAGCCCCAAAAACTTTTTTGAATATTTTTTGCAAGTGCACGAGCTATTGTAGTATAGCTAATGCAAGTACGATTGATCTCACTGAGACTCGACTTAAAAAGAATGAATTTTAAATAAAATTTAACTGACCAAAAATTAAGATCACACATAATATTCTTTGATGTGTCATGCATCAGATCCTATTCACTGATTTTCTTAATTATTTTTTTTCAAATTAAAATACCAGAGCAACACCTCTTACTGCATTTGCAAGTGAGAGAGTGTTATTAGAAAAGAAGAAGGTGATTAAGACAGTTATAAGTAGCCATACACGTGTAACACTAGCTAAGCAGTTATATCCCTATTCACAATCCAGGATTAATCCAATTTTTGTGTATAATCCAGGATTAGTTAGAATCCACATAGATTTCACTAACTTTGGCCATTGATTTTTTCTACTTTCTGATATAATTTTTCAATGAAACTTAGTACTTAGAACAATTTGATATCAATATATTCAATTATATGATTAGATTTCAAATCAAGATAACAACAATTGAGATATTTAATCATAAACATAGGCTATTCACCAACCTGCACAATAGTATCTTTTAAGATTATTTTATAAAATTAAACAACTTTGACCATTAAATTCCAAAAAAAAATTATATGAAACTCTTTCTAACTCAAATTAAATATAAGCAAAGTATTACATCATTTAAAAACTCATCAAATAAGTCAAACTAAAGGTGCAAAACTTTAAGTAACTCACTGTTAGTGTTCAAGCAAACAGTAGCAAGCAGCTAAATTTAATCAATTCAAGTTACAAGATTTGGATTAAAAATTGAAAATCAAATACCAAGATCTTCTTCTCCTTGATTTGTCTATCCAATGAGTAGAATTATAGAAATTTTTATCAAGTATCGAAGAAGGAACCCCTGTGCAAAGTAGCCCCTATTCATTAACCTGCTTGTGCACTTTTCATCTTCTATTTTTCTCTGAATTTTCAAGATTTTTTTTTTTTCATTTCATCTTCGATATGGTATTTATAGATGATGGGAAGTAAGTTTGAATTTAATTTTTAGTAATTTCCTACTCCATTCCTTTTCCTTTTCTCTAAAGAATTCTAAATCAACTGAATTTCTTAATTTTAACTTAGTTTCATATTAGGAAACTATTTCCTCTTCATCCTTTTCACTTTCCATCATTAAACATAAAATCCATTAGCATTCTCAATTCCCTTGTGCTCATGGTTTGGATTTGATGCTGAAGGATTGAACTGGAGTCCTTGATTTTGATCTAGATAATTTGAATTGATCTCAACGATTTATTTTAATCTAGGCTTGATCAAAGATCTAAGATGTTGATCGGCTTGATCTAACTGCATGGATATTGATTTACCATCTATAAAACAAAGAAAATAACCTAATTATTATTAGATAACATTCGATTTTACACATATTTACCTCGGATCATCATCTAACTTTGAAAATTTACCAAATTAATGTTAGATTATAAATTTTCAAATTGAAGTATTTTTCATATATATTTACATATAATATCTTAAAATTATATCAAAATTTATGCTAAATGACCGTAATTTATACAATAATGGACTCTTAATAGCAAGTTCAACGGAATCCAATCATGTTGACAAAAGATAGCTACTTTTAGAATTTATTAACATAAGGAATAAAACATGAAATAAGAGAGGGCTCTCAAGCCATGGTTGCATGATATCAAGCGTGAATAAAAATATTCATATAAGAAAGGCGCAAATAAAGCTCCACATAGTTGGAACCAACTTGGTTATTAATACCATATATGATATGAATACGATAAGGAAGCAAAGAGAGTGATCCTAATTAATGGATAATTGGCAACCACAAACTGTTACAAAATTGGTACACTCACACAATCCAATGTAAAGTTCCTCTAAGTGGAGGCACCAAAGTAGCAATAGTGTAGATAGGCTAGTGCTTTATGAACTACCACCTATGAGGATAAACCAATAGATAACTAGTTCTTTTTTTTTCTGGGTTAATAAAAGGAAAACACACACACACACACACACACACACACACACACACACACACACACACACACACACACACACACACACATGTACAAGATCATTGGCCATCAACACACATAATATCCATGAGGAATAACATGTACGTAAGATGAGCATAGCTAAAATGAGAATGCTGAGATGGATGAGTGGCATGACAAGAAAGGATATGATTACAAAAGGAAAATATTAGAAGAAATTTAGGAGTAGCACCAATTGGTAACATGATAAGGGAGGGTAGATTTAGATGGTTTGGACATGTCCAATAGAGACCCAAAAAGACAGTGGTTAGGAGTGGGCCAATCCAAATCGAAGGCTCTAAAAGGGCAAGGAGAAGGCCCAAAACAACACGGATAGAAGCTATGAGAAAAGTTTAAAAAATTTTGGACTAAATGAAGCTATGACACTTGATAAAGGGAAATGAAGGAACAAGATTTGTGCAGTCGACCCCTAATTGGGATAAGGCTTTGATGATGATATGACATATCTAATCCATGACATAAACACTGAGCGCACTTCATATATTTAAATCACGTGAATTTGACATAGCAACCCAAAGGTAGGGACAATCTCATCTCGAAAAAAGCTCCATAAACCCTACATAGGTACTTTGTGTAGACTCACCACATGCAATCTCACCATCAAGCAAAAGAACAAACAAATTTAGTCTTGATGCTTGCATTTCACTGATTAGAAAAAACCAACAGAAATTCTCTCCTTTACCTTTCTTACCCAAGCCCACATACAGATCCAACTATAAATTTTCTTCACTATGTAAAAGGGTAGTCTCGGTGCACAAAGCTCCCCCCTATGCGGGGTCCAATGAAGGGGTGGACCGCAAGGGCCTAAAGTGCATAGCCTTACCTTGCATTTTGCAAGAGGCTATCTTCATGCCTTGAACCCATGACCTCAAGGTCACATGATGACAACTTTTACTGTTGCGCCAAGGCTTCCCTTCATTTTCTTCACAATGTATTCAAACAAAATGAAAAAACATTTCCATTGTGTTTGATTCTCAATATTGCAACCACTATGATGAACCCTAGTAGCAGTTAGGGTTCTTTGCTACTTCACTTGCATCTTGATTCTCAATTTTAATGCTATGCAGCATTTTTCAGGAAAAAGAAATAGGACTTGCCTATTTTTCCCATTCAAATATTGTAGTTGAGGTTGGATCCAGTGTAGAGGGCTACTTAAGTCGTGTTGAAACTTAAGGGGCCATCCAAGGAAGAAAAATTGATAGGGGCTACTTAGGGATGAAGACCAAAAGTAAGGGCTTAATGAGGAACACCATCCATGAAATTGTGTGACCAATTCCTTTCACCTTGACTTGGGAAGCCAAAGTAAACTACCTAAAGCCTATTATCATAATTCCTAAATGCCCTTCAAATCATCCAACAAGGGCAAAGTGAGGTATACTTGAAAATCACCCCCACAAGGAACAAGTGCCTCCTTGAACCTCCAAGTAATGAAGAGAGGTGACATATTCTCTACGATACAAGGGTAGAGGTATACTTGAAAATCACCCCCATAAGGAACAAGTGCCTCCTTGAACCTCCAAGTAATGAAGAGAGGTGACATATTCTCTACAACCAATTTTTCAAGATGGCTTTCAGCATATAAACATTAAACTTAAAACATCAACAAGATAGTTCAATTCATTATTTACACTTTGGTTATAGCAATTTCTACCCTCACATAGTCATACACTCATGCACATGAGTGTCACACCCACTACTAGGAGGACATCACACCCTATATTGGGATGGCTGCCTATTGTGAACCCATTAACTATTGTACAACTAAGAGAGGTGCTTCTTGTCTGTGACCATTTGCCAATCTTGAACCTACAATCATCATGATTTTTGTTTACCAGATATTCAAAGCCAAGAAATCATATGTTCTTGAATTGAATCATTCAATGGTGAGCCTAGTCATGCAAATTTCTATTTACCATATTGTATTGCTTTACTAGAGCATTCCTATCAATATATCATTTTTATTAGGGGTTTTCTAGTAAAAGAACAAGTAAGCTACCTTTTCAAATCATCTTTGCCATCTTGACTCAAATTAGTCATGATCCAAAAATTAGATATTTTAGATTATCCTAACATTGTTTGGGACAGGAACCATAAAATGATTCAAATTATTCTAGAAGACGGGCTTCTCTAGTACATTTCTCCCAATACCCAAAGAGAAACACTTCAAGATGAAAATACACTTATTTTGGACTTACATTTTCAGAACATTGCCATTGACTTCTATTTATCTTCAATGGTTGGGCTTACAAAAATGGTTGCCAAAGGTTTTCCATATAGGCCAAGCCAAATTTGTTGTCCAAGTAAGATGATTTTGAACCTAGGATTTATAGCAGTCTAAATCCTTTTTCCAAATTTAGAATGCCATGTTTTATCAAATTCTTTCACGAGAGAAAAACCCATCTAAGTAGCATGGTTATAAATCCCAAATTGGGGCTTTACAATAAAAGAGAACCTAATCCAAATCAATTCAAAGAGTTTCCTTGTTTTTAGCAAGAAGAAAAATCCTTATATTCTCTTGCTACCTAAAGGGAAGACTCGAAAAACCTTTTCTTTAGGAGAAAAAAATTCAATAAGCAACTAATTTCAAGTTTGATAATTCATACTTACTCGTTTTATCGAATCTTAGATTGCTTGATCCATGGTTTATCACACCAATAGTTGAAGAAAAACCATAAAATATTGCTGCTAAAATAAGCTTTTTGTCGAACCCTTGAGATAATGGGTATTTGTGTTGTCATAAATTCAAAATGAACGACACTGATTTAAACTATCTTAATAAATGTGTGGTTGTTGTTGGACTCAAGCTCAAGTGAGGGCATGGTAACAGTCCTAAGCATGACAATGAGTGTGACGACCCGGGTTTTCTCATGCATTTTTAAATGCAATATCAAATTCTTAGGGCGGGATATCCCTATTTGAAAACATTTTATAAAACAATGCAATGCATCGAAAAAATCTTTTGTTTTAAACTCAATTTGAAAACTCCAAGTGTCATTTGCTTTCACAACAACCAAAGTAGTTTCTGAAATTTTTTATAGTCATAAATGTCTTCCCAGGCCTATCTAGTCACAGCTCACAGCCCAACTGTAAATAAATACAGATACATGTCCAACAGGTAGAGTGTTTACTTACATTCATGCTTGTCGTCTCTTCATTCACTTGATCGTAGCACTAACATGTTTCTGATGCTTTTTCTACTCGTGAGTGGAGCTATCCTGAAAAATAATATATTTGGGTGAGTATTTCTCATACCCAGTAGGTGATCTGATACTACTATTTTGAAAACACGGTAGACAACATGCATAATTTCTAAGAGCTTTTCATGTAAAACATCAGTGATTCTTTTTGTGCAAGCATTGCATAGTTATGCATAAAACATACGCTTATTGATGCAAATTCCATCATGAATCCCTTCTCATAATCTAGTATTCAACGATATAAATATGATCAAAAGCATGAAATAGAAATCAATTGGTATCAAGCCAGAGTCAAAGATAATATTCATGAAAGTCTTAAAATAGTCATCGTCCAAGTAGATGCTAATATCATGCACAACAGTCTCTCGGCATTCATGCCATGCCAACTGGTCACAAGTACTTGTATACGACCATCTCGATGCTATATGCATACCAATCACACTGAAATCATAGGGTCACTATGCTCACGAGCAGCACACAACTGACTCGTGTGGCTCCGGTATTTAGAGACCCACCTACCATAGCCTCCACGATGACTATAGTTGTCCCTGAAAGGGTGCCGTGAACACCTCTAGTGGTCGTCCCTGCTTACCACAGTAGTCAGGGAAGGGACAATGCCTTTTTGACAGTGATACCATCCACCTTTTTTGTGGTAGAGGCCAGGAGGCCAAACCTGTACCCCTCAGCATAGTGCCCACTGTGGACTGCCTCATCCAGCGATCTGCCCACTAAAATGCATATCTATACATAATCCGAATCTCATAAATAGTAAGTCATGCAATTTAGGCATTTGTTTTCAAAACATGGAAGCAATCCATAAAATCTGCTCATGCTAGCACCTTATGCAATGTCATAAATCCGTAACTCGTATAAAAACATTATTTCCCAATAGCATTCTTACTTTTATGCAAGATTTGTCAAATACATAAATCATGAAAGTAGGTCCCGCATCCTTGTATAAGAACAGCAAGGTTTAAAACACATACTAGATACAGAAATAAAAATAGGTATTGGGATGCATTTTCAAAATAGAGTAGTATCAGACTACCTACCACGATGTTTTCTGGAGTCACGTCCTTCATTACTCAACCCAACCCTGGGTCTCATTTAGAAAATCTTGGATATGAATGGATAACAAGGAGTCCTTATCAATTTTGATCTATTTATAAATTACTATTTAGATCTCTAGATTAATGGCTAGATCTGCCCTTTTAGGGTCTATAGGTCCTTGCCTAATACAATGTAAGGCTAGATCTTATGTATGGATCTACTATTCAATGGTTAGACCCTATAATTTGTCCTCTGATCCTAATTTTTATAGTCTCATTAGGTCCGCGTCATTAATATGGACACGATGGTTCTTTCAGATCGTCAATCGGAGTCCTACAACCTCCGTAATTACAGTTTTAGTGTCCCAAAATCACAAAAGAGCCAATGTCATCCACGCGGGGCCCATGCATTGCAATTCTCAGGACGCTTGCTTACCTTGGTCGAACCAGGACCTACACCCTCACGTTGTGCGTGTTTAAGGGCCGCGCCAAGGACCACGTTCGCTCATACACACATGCCCCTGACGCGTCTTTAGCGCAGACGCGGTGCACCTCAACTCCCCCGGGTGCTCGTGCCTCCCGGTCGAACCTGGGACTGCGCTGGCATGCGGCGTGCAAGCGAGAGGACCGCTCTAGGGAGTGCACTACACCTAGCATCCCTGGGTCATTTTCTTTGATGGGTTATCAAACCCATCACGAGTCCAGCATCTTCAAGCCAGAAAAACGACCAGATCTGCCATGGATCTGGCCCGAAGGAAGGAAAATAGAGAGAGAGGGGGAGAAAACTTACCTGGGAAGCCCCAACACGGTGCCCTTCTTCCGGTGGTGCATTTCCCTCTACGACTGCCGGAAACCCCTGTTGTCCGGAAATGCAGCATGACGCCGTAGGGAAGAAGAAGGTGAAAGAGAAGAGGAAGGAAAAGGAGACTAGCCGGCCCGGTGCCAGAAATCGCAGGGAAGCCTGGGGAGGGGTTTTCCAATGAAAACATTATCGGAACCCTAGCTTGAAATGACCAAAAGAGGAGGAAAGGAGATGATTGGAGGGAGAGGGGTTTTTTATAAAGGGTGAAAGGTGGTGCTGCCAATGGCGGTGCCGCCATTGTTGCCGCCCTTCAAAGGTGGTGGTGAAAGCTTCTGGAATGTCGGCCAGAGGAGGAAGAAGACGGGGGTAGGGGATGACCTAACGGGGGTGTTGTTAGTAAAATGGCCCCTTCGATTTTGGGTCGTTCTGTTTTAAGTGTATTTTACACAAATGCCCCTCTATCTTCAAATGCCCATAACTTTGTCATATGAACTCCGTTTTTGGCGTTCTTTGAGGCATTGGATTCCATTTTTCGAGTAAAATCTAATGGTACTAATTTGTCTTACAAATTTATTCGTTTACTATTTTAAATAAAATTAATATTTAACATGGTTAATTTCATATAGAATGTCCAATGATGCAAAAATAGCGTAAAATGCTCGGGTCATTACATCATTACCCCCTTAAAAGAATTTCGTCCTCGAAATTCCACAAATTCTTACCTTCAAGTCAACTATCTTCTTGATAAGACATAGTCTTCCTGAGGACTCCCTTAAAACTCGAACTAAGAAAATTCCTTTTTCAATATAACTTTATTTACTCATGTAGTGGCAAGGTAGGATATCATCAACTTTTCCTTTTTCTGGACTACAACCACTAGTGTTTCTCATACGTTAATGGAACAGTTAATATAGCCATCAAACTACTTGTAGAATTTAATTTCTAGTTGGTCACCATTCTTCTTTGAAAATTTCCGGCAACATAATGTCCTGAAATTTGATACTCTACTCAAAGTCTTAAATCCTATCTGCTTTATCTCTATTATACTCTTTTACAATAAAATCACCAACTCCACTAGTATTATTCCTTTAAATTTGATTGGTTTACCTTCCCATCGGATTCAAGATGAAAGATTTGTATGTATCTCCATAAAGTCATGATCTTCTTCTTTTGAATATTCAATATTCATCGAATACTTATAGTTACATCTCTATCTCTTTCTCTCTTTTCTTCAAAATCCTCATTTTTGTCTACCTAGATCAATGTCTTCATGTGCTTTATTGCATATAATCGATACTACATCTACTCCTTTACTTAACAGATATGATAAAGTAAATGCTTCTAAGAAATTCTAAACTGTCTTAAGATCATTGAAATCCTCAACTGCCTGTAGCCTCAATAAAATTCATACAGTGTCTGAATAATGGCATTGACATTTTGGTTATGCTATAATACTCTTGTAAGTTCCTGTTAGGATCAATCTATTGTTACAGATCTGTCATCCCTAGTATTATCATCAAAATCTTTTGGTAACTCTGTCGAATACATTTCCCTATCACAGTAGTGTTATATTTCTCTTAAACACCTAGCATGTCAATTGCACACATCTTCTGATCTGCTCTATTATACTCAGGTTGTCCTTATTAGATAGCACTTCACTCTTCATACGACTTCAATTAAGTTATCCAAAATTGAACTAAGTCCTTCAGGATCCATACCTTTGTGAGCTAATATGAGTCACAGGTATCTCCTAGTATCTTGTATTCTCATCCCTATTAGATTATCATCAAAATCTTCTAATGACTCTAATCCATATATGAGTTTCCCTGTTTGCAACACACAACAATCCTTAATCCTTAAGCTGTCTTAAACTAGATTTTGGATAAGGTTTGCAATATCCAATGCCTAATTATTTGTTAAATCAAGCTACCTTTCACCTATTTATTGATGGTGCGCATCTTTGTGATTTGATATTATTCATGTTCCAGTCATCTCTATTACTTCTCTACTTCTATTTAGACAACTTCTTCTTATTTATCCTGATTGTCTCTGACCCTTAGACATGCTGGATTGGCTATGAAAGGATAAAAATGGGCTCTGATACCAACTGTGACGACCCGGGTTTTCTCATGCATTTTAAAATGCAATATCAAATTCCTAGGGCGGGATATCCCTATTTGAAAACATTTTATAAAATAATGCAATGCAGCGGAAAAATCTTTTGTTTTAAACTCAATTTGAAAACTCCGAGTGTCATTTGCTTTCGCAACAACCAAAGTAGTTTCTGAAAATTTATGTAGTCATAAATGTCTTCCCAGGTCTATCTAGTCACAGCTCATAGCTCAACTGTAAATAAATACAGATACATATCCAATAGGTAGAGTGTTTACTTACATTAAGGCTTGTCATCTCTTCATTCACTTGATCGTAACACTAACATGTTTCTTATGCTTTTTCTACTCGTGAGTGGAGTTATCCTGAAAAATAATATATTTGGGTGAGTACTTCTCATACCCAGTAGGTGATCTAATACTACTATTTTGAAAACATGGTAGACAACATGCATAATTTCTAAGAGCTTTTCATGTAAAACATCAGTGATTCTTTTTGTGCAAGCATTGCATAGTTATGCATAAAACAGACGCTTATTGATGCAAATTCCATCATGAATCCCTTCTCATAATCTAGTATTCAACAATATTAATATGATTAAAAGCATGAAATAGAAATCAATCGGTATCAAGCCAACGAGTTAAGGATAATATTCATGAAAGTCTTAAAATAATCATCATCCAAGTAGATGCTAGTATCGTGCACATCAGTCTCTCGGCATTCATGCCATGCTAAATGGTCACAATTACTCGTATACAACCATCTCGATGCTATATGCATATCAATCACACTGAAATCATAGGGTCACTATGCTCACGAGTAGCATACAGCTGACTCATGTGGCTCTGGTATCTAGAGACCTACCTACCATAGCCTCCACGACGACTATGGCTGTCCCCGAAAGGGTGCGTGAACACCTCCACTGGTTGTCCCTATTTACCACAGTAGTCAGAGAAGGGACAATGCCTTTTTGGCAGTGATACCATCTACCTTTTTGGTGGTAGAGGCCGGGAGGCCAAACTTGTACCCCTCAGCATAGTGCCCACTGTGGACTGCCTCATCCGGTGATCTGCCCACTAAAAAGCATATCTATACATAATCCGAATCTCATAAATAGTAAGTCATGCAATTTAGGCATTTGTTTTCAAAACATGGAAGCAATCCATAAAATCTGCTCATGCTAGCACCTTATGCAATGTCATAAATCCGTAACTCGTATAAAAACATTATTTCCCAATAGCATTCTTACTTTTATGCAAGATTTGTCAAATACATAAATCATGAAAGCAGGTCCCGCATCCTTGTATAAGAACAGCAAGGTTTAAAACACATACTAGATACAGAAATAAAAATAGGTACTGGGATGCAGTTTCAAAATAGAGTAGTATCAGACTACCTACCACGATGTTTTCTGGAGTTGCGTCCTTCATTACTCAACCCAACCTTGGGTCTCATTTAGAAAATCCTGGATATGAATGGATAACAAGGAGTCCTTATCAATTTTGATCTATTTATAAATTACTATTTAGATCTCTAGATTAATGGCCAGACCTGCCCTTTTAAGTTCCATAGGTCCTTGCCTAATACAGTGTCAGGCTAGATCTTATGTATGGATCTACTATTCAATGGTTAGACCCTATAATTTGTCCTATGATCCTAATTTTTATAGTCTCATTAAGTCCGTGTCGTTAATACAGACGCGATGGTTCTTTCGGATCGTCAATTGGAGTCCTACAGCCTCCGTAATTGCAATTTTAGTATCCCAAAATCACAGACAAGCCAATGTCATCCACGCGGGGCCTGTGCATTGCGATTCTCAGGACGCTTGCGTGCCCTGGTCGAACCAGGATCCGCACCCTCACGTTACGTGTGTTTGAGGGCCACGCCAGGGACCGTGTTCGCTTGCACACACATGCCCCAGCGATGCCCTATGACGTGCGTCTTGGATGGCGTCACGTAGATGCGTCTTTGGCGCAGGCGTGGTGCACCTCAACTCCCCCGGGCGCTCGTGCCTCCCGGTTGAACCTGGGACTGCGGTGGCACATGGTGTGCACACGAGAGGACCACCCTAGGGAGTGAGCTACATTTGGCGTCCCTGGGTCGTCTTCTTCGATGGGTTATCAAACCCATCACGAGTCCGGCATCTTCAGGTTGGAAAAACGACCAGATCTGCCATGGATCTGGCCCGAAGGACGGAAAACAGAGAGAGGGGGAGAAAACTTCCTTGGCAGCCCCAACATGGTGCCCTTCTTCCGATGGTGCTTTTCCCTCTACAACTGCCAAAAACCCTTGTTGTCCGAAAATGCAGCATGACGCCATAGGGAAGAAGGTGAAAGAGAAGAGGAAGGAAAAGGAGACTGGCCGTCCCGGTGCCGGAAATCGCAGGGAAGCCTGGGGAGGGGTTTTTCGATGAAAACATTGTCGGAACCCTAGCTTGAAACAATCGAAAGAGGAGGAAAGGAGATGATCGGAGGGAGAGGGGGTTTTTATAGAGGGTGAAAGGAGGTGCTGCCAATGGCAGCGCCGCCATTGTTGCTGCTCTTCAAAGGCGGTGGTGGAAGCTTCTGGAATGTCGGCTAGAGGAGGAAGAAGACGGGGGTAGGGGACGACCTGACGGGGGTGCCGTTAGTAAAACAGCCCCCTGTGATTTTGGGTCGTTCTATTTTAAGTGTATTTTACACAAATGCCCCTCTATCTTCAAACGCTCATAACTTTGTCATATGAACTCCGTTTTTGGCGTTCTTTGAGGCGTTGGATTCCATTTTTTGAGTAGAATCTAATGGTATTAATTTGTCTTACAAATTCATTCATTTACTATTTTAAATAAAATTAACATTTAACATGGTTAATTTCATATAGAATGTCCAATGATGCAAAAATAGCGTAAAATGCTCGGGTCATTACAATGAGTTTTGGACTAAGCCCATGGTTGAGTTTGCCAAGAAAAGAGGTGTTTACATATTTCCAAATTATCCTTTTAATTGGCCTCTAAACCCATTCCAATTCATTTGGCAAAGTTCCCATTGGATCCGCTTTTTGAGTTGTGACACCTTAGTCCTACTTTGGCTGTGGGAATAACATGTAGTTTTGCTTGCTCACTATACTTGGGCAATTTGATGAATGGTCGCAATTTGATAGATTGTCATAATTTGATGAGATTTGCACGTGACATGGATAATTAAACAATTTGATGTACTATATTTGAACTGTAACATTAGGATGAAGTTTGAATGAATTGGGTTGAGATAATTTTCTAAGATCTATTCGATAGTCTTCTGTAAAGTATCCTTATTTAATTATCTATGCAGAAGCTATATAGGGGGTATTTTTGTTAAAACAATAAAAGATCATTTGGTTTTTCTACTAATCTCCAAGCATTTTTACCCAAATACAAAATCCTCATATAATCTTTAGCCTTTCCTCTAGTTAAGTAGATATAAAATTGTGCATGATTGTTTAGAATAAATCAGTTCATGTATAACAATATTTGTTTGGAATATATTTATTTTAATGTTTCTTATATATTTTTGCTCAACTTCAGCTATTTAGGATCACGTGAGAGATTCAAATCACATTTGCTCGTATATTTGTAAAAATAATAGTGAATAGTCTTGCTTTATAATTGGATCCAGGACAATCTAAATTCAAAAGAATGTGACATCAAAGTTATAATCCAGAGAATTATCTGAATAAGACTCGTACTTAAATAGTGTCAGTGGAATGTGGCCATGACAGAGGTGGATCTAATCTATATCCCACCCGCTGACATCTCCAATATTTACAAGTAATGCGTCACTGATCATATAAAAAACATCTAGTCGGGATAGATATGATAATTGGGCAAACTAACAGGCAAAACAGTATCGCTCTTACACTTGCTCCATCAACATGCATGATTAGATTAGCCCTTTCCGAGTTCTTTTGATTTCACCTTAGTCGGATGATCTTAGTCCCTCAATCTAAGTAATCCCTCAAGAAACTAACCCACTGACATTTTCGGACTCAATTTTTATGTATGGATGACTACTGCTAATAGTACATGTAGGACCAGATGGCATGGTGATCCAAACCGTTCATTTTCTTGCTGTATATCGTAGCGATGCATCTTTTATATAGATTGCGGAATCAGTTGTTAGGATCACTGCGCTGGAATTAATCTCTTTGGTTACATACCCTAGCCTGCCTTAGACATGGCCAAGAACATTCGTGATTTGTATAAGCAAATTCTGGAGCCCACCTCAACGTGTAAAGCTAGCATGCATGTCTATTTTGTCCATCAGAGCAGAACGATAGAGGTAGACTTGTCAGAGGGACATCCATAAAATGAACAGTCTGGATCAACTGCAAACATGGATCTAGGCTTGAAAAGCAGAAAACAAGCAGTTCATGCATGACCCAGAAGAATTTGAAACTATAGTAGTGCCAACCCCAAACTTCACAATCTAAAACAAGGAACTGAGCAATGAAGCATCGGCTTGTTTGGGTATGAAAGTAGACAATTCCGGCCGGATAACGATCATGGCAATAACATCAATGACTAAAATAGCTGGAAACCAGAAGAGACTAAAACTTCATTTATTTATAGGCTGCTTTTATGCTTTTCTCATGGCTAAGTGATGCCCTCTTTGAAATACGAAAGCATGTGTTAGGTTGCTATATAGGTAGTTCCAAGTAAAGCATGCCTACGTATAATATCAAATAAATGCTAAAAGTGGTGGTTTTTATGCATGATAATGCTATATTGGGCAGTGTGGTTGTGGAGAGAGAGAGAGAGAGAGAGAGAGAGAGAGAGAGAGAGAGAGAGAGAGAGAGAGAGAGAGAGAGAGAGAGAGAGAGAGCCAAAAAACTAAGCTTCTTTTAGTGCAACCTTGTATTTGAATACTGCTTATCTAAAAATCCTTCAAAGTTATAATGCCAGGATTCAGTGAAAAGATTGTCAGTAATTCTCTTCTCCAGGTTTTCACACTCTTGGGCCTTTACTCACATCTGTTTTCTTTCTCTTTTTGTTTTTATTCTTTAGAGAACATAGTCTTCAGAAAGGTAAAAAAAAAAAAAAAAACCAGAAGGAATTGCTTGTTTGTTGCTAAGAATTGAGTATTTTCCTCCTGAAATTTTATTTTTTATTGCTAAATCCGTACACCAACAACACATATCACTATGAATGTTTTGCAGTATATACCTATAGCTTTGCTTTCAAGCACTTAGTGGGGGTGGCATTAGGCATTGTAGCACTCAAAAGTCCCCTTGGCAAGTTATGGGACATGAAAACTAAGCAAGAAAATGGTGAGTTATGGTTAAAGTAGGGTCTATGAAGAACATGATTTATAGATAGGAGAAGTATTAGTGTTCCTATATGATGGAAATATGGGTTTTGAGGTCATTATGTATGATACAAGTACCTGTGAAAGAAATCTAGTTGAGAAGGAGGAAAAGGTGAAAGAGGAGGTATGAAATGCCAATAAAAAAATCAAAGAAGAATATGAAGGGAGAAAGAGCAATGGAGAATAAGAGGCATGAAGAAGAACGAGTCTTAGAATAAGCTACGTATTATACTTCTCTTTATCTTAACTACATTTTTTTTTTTTTTTTTATTTATTGTTCTCGTTTTTTATTTGTCCTGTTTCTTATTTGAAAGCAGTGGTTGTGATTTGGAAAATGAGGTCAAGGTCACGATACAGGTATATAACTTTGATCGGAATTGCATGGTGAGCCTATTGTCTCCTCTTTATCTTTGAAGAGCTCTTCTTAAAACTCTCTCCCTTTTAATTTGAAAAGATTGAGGGCTATTAGGCACTTCTCTACAACAGCCACTTTCGGGAAGCACTTATATCCTAGCAAGGGAAATCTATCAAATAGCCAACGATTTCACCTTGCTAAGATGATTCTAACCCCTCAAGTTTATGCCAAAGAAAGCTAATTACTTATGGATTCTAGCTTATGCACCCAACAAACCTTCAGCTAGGTCAATCTCATGGACTAGATCTCCATTATTCCAAACTATGTGGCATGTTCTTTTCTTCATTCGCAAGACCAACATCATCGAATGCATATGCATGTTCAGGGTTTGGTCTAGCAAGGGTTTTTTTTTTTTTTTAGAGTTTTATGACTGACTAGGAACCTTGCCTAGTGTCACTAGCTTAGCTTCTTAGACTCCTATGCGACACTTAGTTTGGCTTGTCACTCTGAACCAACCAAGTAAGCCTGACTAGATTCTCAAAGGAGAAGAACAACTAAAAGAAGACTTGGAAAGAACTCTAGCTTTATTACTTTGAAGATGCTTATAACTCTTGGTTTTCTTACAAATGAGAAAGCTCCCTTATTTATAGGTGCTTTCCCCCTTCCAACTCCTCAATGGCTGGTGGAGATCTTTACATGTGTTAGCCATCCAACGGTTGGAGACCATTCTAGAAGTCTCTATACAAATATCTAGTACTACCACATTCCAGGATATTCTTAGAGAATTCTGCAGATAATATATTTACATGATGTATTTGGGCCTTCTAGATTGTGGGTTTCAAAGCGTAGGTCTTTAGTTAAGGGTCATGAAGTAAACATGGACTAGATCCACAATCTTGGGCTAAGTTGGATCAGCCCGTGTCATTCTCCCCCATCGGATGTGGCAACGTCCTCAGTGCATTGCTTGTGAAATCTCTCGATGTGATCCTTGAATTAACATAGGGACTCCTCTGTCTCCCAACTTGCTTTTGCTTTTGGTACACTCTTCCATTTAACAAAATACTCAATGTGAGGAGGTTTACATTTTTGGAGTACCGCATGATTTGCAAGTATTTCTTCCACATCCTTACCAAAGGAAGTGGTTACAATGGGTGGTGCGTAGTGGGATTGGTTCCTACTAGGATCCTCCTCATCTACTCGATATGGTTTCAAGTAGCTCACATGGAAGACTGGATGGATCTTCATTCTTGGTGGTAGCTCCAATTGATAGGAAGTTTTTTCTATCCACCTTAAGATGGGGAATGGCCCTTCATACTTCCTTAATAGTCCCTTGTGTAAGGGGTCTGGTAGCCTTGTGCTATTTTGGCAGGAGTTTGAGCATGACCTAGTGGCCATTGTCTCTTATCAGCCCACTTCTTCATCTTCTTGGAGGCATTCTCTAAGGAAACACAAGATAGATCCTAGTGCTCATGCCATTCTTTGGCGAAATTATAAGCTATTAGACTATTCCTTGTATAGCTTGCTGCTAGAGTGTTAGTCATTAGAGGTTGTTGTCCAATTGCAAGTTCGAATGCGCTATGCTCGGTGGATTCAGATAGTTGTAAGTTATAAGAGAATTGGGCGATGTCTAGTAAATTAGCCCAATCTCGTTGGTTGGTGCACACATAGTGTCTTAAATATAACTCCAGTAGGACATTCACCCTCTCGGTCTGACCATTAGTTTGTGGGTGAAAGCTGGTAGAGATGTTTAACTCTGAGCCAAGGAGTTTGAAGAGTTCCATCCAAAATCTTCATGTAAAGCACTTATCCCTATCACTGATAATTGTTTTGGGGACTCCCCAGTATTTTACCACATTTCTAAAGAATGGTCGGGTTGCTTCTTTCACTGTTCAATCTACAGGTGTTATAATGAATGTGGCATATTTGGTGAACCAATCAACCACTACTAGTATTGTACCAAATCTTTCGGACTTTGGCAAGCATGTGATGAAGTCTAGTGAAATGCTTTCCCATGGTCTCTCTAGAATAGGGAGTGACTCAAGTAGTCCTCCTGATGTATTTTGTTCAATCTTGTCTTGTTAACACACAAGACAAGTCCTTATGTATGTCTCCACATCATCTCCCATACGTGGCCAATAGTAGCAATGTTCCAACAACGCCAAGGTGCGATGAGTACCAAGGTGTCCTACCCACTTGCTATCGTGACACTCTTTTATGAGTTATTTTTGTATGCCTCACCACCTGGGTACATGGATACGATTACCTCTAATGAAGAGGAGTCCATCATCCTGCTAGAATCGCCTTGTCCGTCCCTCTTTGGCAACTGCAATGATGTTCTTTTCCATTGAGTCACACTTCACTCCCTCTCTTATACAATTGAGGAGGGTGCTATTTTGTTGAGTTATGGTAGCAAACTCCGCTTTTCGACTTAGCACGTCTGCCATAGAATTAGTCTTGTGTGGCTTGTACTCCAAGTCATAGTCAAATTCGGCAAGGAAGTCTTGCCACCTAACATGTTTAGGACTAAGCTTCTTTTGAGTTTGAAAGTAGCTAGTGGCAATGTTATTGCCTTAATAACAAACCTGGTTCCGAGCAAGTAGTGTCTCCAAACTCAATGTATTATGGTTGTCATCTCTTTCTCTTGAGTTGTATTCCTCCTTTTCATGTCATTGAGTTTATGACTCTCATAAGCAATGGGATGTCCTTCTTGTATTAGAACACCTCCAATGGTAAAGTCAAAGATATCGGTGTGTAACTCAAATGACTTGCTGAGGTCAGGTAGGCTCATCACTAGCTCTCCAAAAATTGCTTCCTTGAGCTTTTTAAAAGCAGCTTGGCATTGGGTCATCTACTCCAAGGATTTATTCTTCTTCAATAGGTCCATTAGTGGTGCAGCTATTGAAAAAATCCTTTTATAAAGCACTAATAGTAGTTTACTGGCCTTAAAAATGATCATAATTCTGACACCTTTGTGAGTGGATTCCTTCCTTGAATGGCCTTAACTTTGGCCTCGTCCATCATGATTCTTCCATCTTTAATCTTGTGTCCTAAGAAGGAGACTTCCTCTTATGTGAATGAACATTTCTCCCTCTTATTGTAGAGCTCATTTTCTATCAATAATTGGAAGACCTTTCTTAAATGTTGCACATGGTCCTCCAATGTCTTACGATAGGCCACAATGTCATCAAGACAGACCACCACAAACTTATCCAAGTAGTGGTGAAATATCTTGTTCATCAATGTGCTGAATGTGGCCCATGCATTTGTGAGACCAAAGGGCATAACCAAAAATTCATATGAACCATACCTAGTTACGCAAGTAGTCTTGGGCTCATCGCCTTTGCTATTCAAACTTAATAATAACTAGAATGAAGATCAAGTTTGGTGAAGACTCTAGCTCCCCCAAGTTGACCGAACAAGTTAGCTATAAGTGGGATAGGATACTTGTTCTTTATGGTTACTTTGTTGAGGGCTTGATAATCAATGTACAGTTGAAGTGAGCTGTCCTTCTTCTTTTGAAATAACTGGTGCTCCATATGGTACCTTAAAGGGTTGGATGAATCCTGCATCCAATAGTTCCTTGAGTTTCTTGTTTAGTTCTTCTAGTTCTAGAGGTGCCATGTCATAGGGAGCCTTAACAATGGTTTTTTACCTGGTTCCAACTCTATCTCATGATCCACTTCTCTCCTAGGTGGCAATTTCTCTAGGAGTTCTTTGGGCATGATGTCTTTGAACTCCTCTAGTACACCCTTAATGGCCTTAGGTATTTCCATGGGAGGATCTCCAGCTTCTTCTTTTAAAGTAGCAAGGAAGGTCGTCTCATACCTCTTCAATCCCTTCGATAATTGAATGGTTGATAAGGTCATGATCTCCACCTTTGCCTGTCTTGAGAGGGGAATGGTGCACATGGACTTTTCTTCCGCTATGCACATGGTGTTGTAGTGTGGGAGTTACCGAACACTAGATTAAAATCATCCACGGGGATGATGGAGATCTCTACCAGTCCTTTCCACTTGCCCAAATGTACTGTGATGCCTTGAGCAACTCTGGTAATTGGTTTGGCATCTGCATTTACTATCTTTACTTGTTTACCAACCTTGGAGACCTTATGACCCAGTCTCTTGGCTTCCTCCCTTGAAACAAAGTTGAGGGTATCTCTAGTATCCACTAACCCACAAGTGGGCATGCCATTCACCTTGGCATCCACATACATCAATCCTATGATGGAGGTTTTAGGTACCTCTAACTTGACAGCATTTAGACATTGCAAGGAAGGTGATTTGTAATCTTCTGCCGCACTCTTCTCTTCCTGGTGTACGATCATAAAGTTTAAGGCCTTCCTCTTTGGACAGTCACACATGAGGTGTGGTCCTTCATTGAAGTAGCAAGCTCTCGATGGAATAGCTTGTTCTTTGTTTCTTCCCTTCCAAATTGGTGGTTTGGATGACTTAGGCTTTTCCTATGATTGTCCTTATCTCACCTACCTTTGACATGATTACTCTTTTGGTTTTTTTATTTTGCATTATCTTTTCTTAATTCAACCAAGGATTCAGTTGCAGTGATTGTGGTAGACAAAGTAAAGATGTTATGACGATGTAACTCCTGCTTTGCCCAATCCTTTAACCTGCTAAAGGAGTACACAAACTTGTCTTCTTCAAACTTGTCAGGGATCTCAAACAAAAGGTTTGAATATTCTAAAATATAATTGTGAATAGTGCCCATGTGTTTTAACCATTGCAACTTTTCCTTGGCCTCTATGTGTGCATTCTCAAGATAGAAATGTGTTTTAAGGTCATCCTTAAACTCATTCCATGTGTTAATGGTGAGTGTACCTCTTTCAATTTCCATGCTCCTTGGATGCCACCATAGCAGGGCATTGTCCACGAGGTAGAGCAAAGCTGTAGCAATCTTCTGCTCATCCTCTTCCATTTGTAGGCATCGAAAGTATCTCTCAACATTCCATAGAAATATATCAATTTCCTTTGCATTCGCTTCCCACCATATCTCTTTGGCTTGGGGACATCAATCTCAAGGGCCTTGTGAACCATGTGGCTCCTATTAGCCACGGCTTCCTTGCATAAGGATATATCCTCATGCATCACTTTCATCTCATCACGAAGTGCAGCTTACTTTGTGAATAGCTTGTTGAATTGAGTTTGAAACTCCTTATAACTTGCATCCCTCATGGAGTTTAGACTGTCCTCCTACTTTCCCTTAAGCTCTTTCGCCATAGCTTCAAGGGACCCAAACATTGGGTGCTCTGATTCTAGCCTAGTGGAGATGTCAGCAACGACTGTCTCCATCTTGACAAGTCTAGAAAGATGAGACTAAGTCTTTGGACTTACTTCTCTTGATCTTTTGAGCATCTTAGCTAGCAAGCTCCACATTTGAAACATGAGAACCATCCGACATCTTCTTCTTCTTACTAGGATACGAATCTTTGCTCCTAATTTGCAGAACCTAGTTCTGATACCAACTGTCATGGGCTTGGCTTCTCAGACTCCCATGTGACACTTAGTTTGGCTTCTCACTCTGAACCAATTAAGTAAGCCTGACTAGAATCTTAAAGGAGAAGAACAACTAAAAGGAGACTTGGAAGGAACTCTAGCTTTATTACTCTGCAGATGTTTACAACTCTTGGTTGTCTTGCAAATGAGGAAGCTCCCCTATTTATGGGTGCTTTCTCCCTTCCACCTCCTCAATGGATAGTGGAGATCTTTACGTGTGTTAGCCATCTAACAGTTGGAGACCATTCTAGAATCCTCTCTAGAAGTCTTTACACAGATATCTAGTACTACCACATTTCAGGATGTTCCTAGAGAATTCTAGAGATAAGATATTTACATGATGTATTTGGGTCTTCTAGATTGTGGGTTTCAAAGCATAGGCTTTTAGTTAAGGGTCATGAAGTAAATATGGACTAGATCCATAGTCTTGGGCTAAGTTGGATCAGCCTGTGTCACTAGTTAAGCCCAACCTTTGGATGATTGACCTAATTATCTTGATCTGCCTATCCTATTTAGGCTATCAACAAAAAAATCATGCCTATTGGATGTTCTAGCTACTGGTTTTGCCAAATGGCCACGATTTAAAAACTCAAAATGCATAGCAAAAATCATTCAGCAGTCATGAATTTTGTTGTCTAGCCTAAATAGGAGACACCGAAGAAGATGATTAGGTCAGATCATCCTAGGGTCAGGCTTAGCCAGGCAGGGTTTAAAAATCATTCACGCAGAAGTATTAGGAATAAGGGTGTTAAAGGCCCAACAGGTTCGAACCGGTGACCTCTTGTTTCAAGTAGATACAAATGGTACGGAGTAACTTTATGGACGATCATCATGTTTGTATTATTACTATTATGTGGACTGTTAACTCTGTAGACAACCAAGAGGCATCCAGTTATTTCTAGTCCCATCCAAGAAAATTGACAGGCTCTGGTTCTTCCTATTATCCGATTGATCATGGTCTAGCAAGCAAATGCCAAACATCGGACAAATTCCCCCAATCACTTTCTCATGGCACATGTTGGCACAAAGAATGAATGTTAGCCTAAAACTGTGTATAATTAAACTTAGCTATGAATTATGATATTACTCTTTGATACTGGCAGCCCCAAATCATGTTTATGATAAGAAAATTATGTCTAAAATTACTCAAACATAGACAAAACAGAGACTAGCTTGTGCTGTTTGTTTCAAAAAGTTTTATTTGTTTTGACGTACGGCTGTAAATACAAGGTCCAAACTGACTATCCAAGCTAGGGTAATTCAACCCGGAGATGTTCTTCCCGTGCAAAATAGCCCTAAAAAAATAGCAACATCAGTTATCACTGGTTGTTTCAACAACGGCCTCTTTTGTTTCCAGTTGCAGTATATTCTCAAGGAGTTCCGATTGAAGCATGGAAAAGCAGGATGACTCTTCAAGATGAATATGGGAACCCATGGGAAGTGAATGTAATTTCTTTTCGGAACGGATCACCTTCAATTTCCAACTGGTTGGTTGCTTTTTGCACAGGCCGACGCCCCTGAAGCAGGAGATATCACTTTTAAGCTCACTTCCGCAGATGTAATCAAAGTTTGCGTTTCCTTCCACAAGTGGAAACCAAATGGAGATTCTGGATATATAATATGGCTTCTCGTTCATAATGTTGATAATGTAGTAAGAAGTGAATGATCAGCTTTCTATATTACTGTGTTTCATTTTTCTGTTTATGGCCTGGGTGAACTCGTTCAAAACTCCTTACCATTGAATTTTTTGGCCCACTGCCATGTTAGGACATGCAACCGAAGGCGTCTCGAGTATCCACAGAATACCGATCATTCATCAAAGCTCAACCACATCTCATAACTCTTAAGCCATTTGAGGGGGTCTACCTGTGGAGTGTCCACAATTCTCAGATTCTATCCTAATGTAGCTCTCAAAACAAAAACATCCTTTGACAAGGAGTAACTTCCTGTTTTTTTCTTCTTCTTTTTTTTCTTTTTGATAAAATACTTCATTACTTCGTTTCCAAGATTTTTTTTTTTTGGATAATCACCAAAGTATATGCCTCCCACTCTACATATAAGGATGTATCTATGGTCGAAGAACGCGTTGAAGTCAAGGAAATACACGGACGGCTAGATTATTACATGTCTGTCATTTGATTTTAGTGATCTAACTGTTCATTATGGAGAAATTATGGACCTCATCTTTGACTAAACATCATCCAGAAATCTTCTTCACTATGTGATCTTTCTTTTTCCCTTTTTTATTTTATTTTATTTTATTTTGAATGTAGGTTTGAATTAATAGAAGCCCAAATTGAGATGATTTCATATTAACCACTCATACAGGGCCACATTGCACCTCATAAGCGAACAGAGAAGCCATTCCTTTCGTCCGGGAAACAAGACAAAGGAGGGCAAAACTGAAAATTTTGGACAGAAAATCAAGAACTTTTCTCGCATATTGGAATGAAAAAATCAATATTCGAAGAATCCAATTCCCATGTTGATTGATCCACACGTTTTTACCCGTTCGAATACAAATGTAAGGTTTTCATATTCCCTATTAGATTCGAGAGATTGAATTCTCTGTGTTGGACATCTTCATTAAATGCACCGAGGATAAATAATGGGCCCACTACATAATGTGGACTACTCAAGTCTAAGTGCATGTGAGTCCACCCAGTTGGACTTATTCATACAATGCACTGTGGATAAACATTGGGCCACTAAATAATCTGGATTCCTCGAGTGTAAGTGCATGCTATGTTCATAATTTTCCGGTAATACTATATATATATGAGTCATGATGCTGATTGTTCCAGATTACTAAGATCGATCATGTTCTATGTGTGGAACATTTTCACACACTGAGATGAACGCTTAGGGTCTCTACCCAAGATGCCTTATAATCTTTTTATTTATTTATATGTAATCAAGTTATGAAATTGAGATTTCCAGTCCCATTCTCACCCAATGACAATTTTAGATTTAGAATATACTAAGAGTCCCAATATGCATACTCTCAAGAGGAGAGCAAGGTGTACACACCCATTTTTTCATGCAAGGTAGAATTTTTGGTAGATTTAAGCTATTCATCACATTCAGAATGCAAACAATAGGTCATCATCATCATCGTCAAGACCTTATCTAAATTAGGGGTTGGTCACATGAATCTTATTCCTCCATTCCTCTCTATTAAGTACCGTGGCTTCATTTTGTACCAAAGTTTTCCACTCTTTCCTCACCACTTCTATCCACATTCTTTTAGGCCTTCCCCTTGCCCTTTTAGAACCTTTTACTTGCATTGCCTCACTCCTAACTGGTGCCGTTTTTTGTATCCTTTGGACATGTCCAAACTATCTAAGTCTAATCTCAATAATCTTGTTACCTATTGGTGTTACCCCTAAATTTCTTCTAATATTTTCATTCCTAATTCTATCCTTTCTTGTCTTATCACTCATCCATCTCAACACCCTAATTTTTGCGACGCTCATCCTATGAGCATGATGTTCCTTAACTGCCCAACACACTGATCCATAGAGCACGGCCGGCCTTATGGCCATCCTATAGAATTAGTTTGAGTGGCACCCGCTGATCACACAAAACTCCAGATGCACATCTCCATTTGTCCCTACCTGCTTGGATTCTCTGGGTGACCTGCCTCTCAATCTCTCCACTCTCATGAATCATTGATCCTAAGTACCAAAAGTGGTCTTTTACAGAGACTTCTTGGTTATCAATCTTGACTGGTGTTCCACTCCCACTCCTCTCCTTGCTAAAATTGCATTCCATATATTGTGTCTTAGTTTGGCTAATTTTAAATCCTTTAGATTCTAATGCTTCTCTCTATAACACATTCCCTTGTCTCATCAAGTAAAACTATATCATCTGCAAATGGCATGCACCAGGGAATCTCCTCATGCAGATGTTTTGTTAACTCATCCATAACCAATGTGAAAGGATAGGGGCTCAATGCTATTCCTTGGTGCAATCTTATAATGACAGGAAAATCATCAATCTCGCCATTAGCAGTCTTAACATTTGTTACCACTCCCTCATACATATATTTAATTATATCTATATATCCCCACAAAACCCCTTTCTCACCCAACACCCTTCATATTAACTCTCTAGGGACTCTATCATAAGCTTTCTCAAAGTCGATAAAGACCATATGGAGGTCTTTCCTCCTCTCCCTATATTTCTCTACCAATTGTCTTAATAAGAAAATAGCTTCTAGCCAAGCATGAAGCCAAACTAATTCTCCGATACACTTGTCTCATGTCATAGCCTCTTCTCAATCACTCTTTCAAAAAGTTTCATAGTGTGGCTCATAAGTTTGATCCCTCAATAATTAGTGTAGCTCTGTATGTCTCCTTTATTCTTATAAATTGGTACAATAGAGCTTTTCCTCAACTCATCAAGCATTTTCTTTGATTTTATACTCTTGTTAAACAACTTGGTCAACCAAACTACCCCAATATCTCCCATATGCTTCCAAATCTCTATTGGTATACCATCAGGCCCCATGGCCTTTCTAGATTTCATCTTTTTCAAAGCCTCTTTCACTTTAGGTATTCTAATCCTACATTCATATCTATAATATCCAATGTTATTTAGATTTTTAGTATTTTCAATTCCTATATTCTTAGAGCCATTGCCATTTAACAATTTTTGAAAGTACGTCCCCCACCTTTGTTTAATCTCATTATCTTTGACTAATACCCTTTGATCATCACTTCTAATGCACCTAACATGATCTAAGTCCTTACCCTTCTGTTCTCTTACTCTTGCCAGTTTAAACACATTTTTCTCACCTTCTCTTGTTCCTAGTCTATTATAGAGCTCATCATATGCCTTATGTTTAGCTTCACTTACTATTCTCTTAGCAACCTATTTAGCATTCTTATATTGTTCATAATTTTCATAATTTCTAGTCGTCTATCATGCTTTAAAACACATTTGTTTTTCTTTAATAACTTTTTGCACTGTTTCATTCCACCACCATGTTTCCTTTACTAATTGCCTTTTACCTTTAGATACTCCTATGGAATATTTTGCCACTTTCTTAATGGACTCAGCAATATTAATCCACATGGTGTTTACTTTTGTTTGATAGTTCTAGTTTCCTTTTACCATCAACTTATTTTTGAATGAGGTTATTTTCTCTCCTATTAAGTTCATTTCTTTTCTTCCATCTTTTGATATGGATATCCATAACCATTAACCTATGTTATGAGGTTAAACTCTCATCGGGTATCACCTCACAATCCTTACAGATTGATCATTCAGTATTCCTAAGTAGAAAAAAGTCTATTTGGCTTTTATGAAGTCCACTTTTAAAGGTTATTAAGTGCTCATCCCTCTTCTTAAAGAGTGTATTTGCAATGGCCAAGTTATATGATAAAGTAAAATCAAGGATAATTTTCCCCATCTCATTTCGTTCACCTATACTATACCCTCAGTGTATTCTATCATATCCCTAGCAACCCTTGCCCATTTTTTACCGCACCCAGGATCCAAAGTAGTGCATCACTTGTGGAGGACGCCCTAGCTTGAGGGAATGTCAGTTTTCTATTCATGTCATATTAGGGTTGCTATAGTTTTAAGAAGCTGAAGATGATTTTCATTTCATCCTTACAAACATTGCAAGTAGGAAAGAAATAACAAAATCATCTTCACCTTCTCCCTTCCCAGCTGGCATCTGATGCAAGGGTTGCCGTACTTTTAAGTAGCTGGAGATAATTTTCATTTCTTCCTCGCAAACTAATATACAAATGCATATTCATTTACAAGAAGGAAACAAATAACAAAATCATCTTCAACTTCCCCCTTACCTACTGGCACTTGACGTAAGACCCTCCTCCCTTTTCATTCAGGCTTGGGACAAACATTGGCAAAGTTAGAATGCAAACAATAGGTAACACATGTAAAATCAATGCATTTGAATGTTCCCAATTGCTTCTTTTGGGCCTTTGAAAGAACTAATAAAAATGTATGGTCGTACTTTTTATTAAAAAGAAAATAGTCTATAACCATGCAATGTGTAGGGAATTTGAGTTCTAACTTATTTGTTTGATTCCAAATATCTTGAACAACTTAGATATGCAATAAATGTTTTTACCTTCACAAAAAAATGAGTGTGTACACCTTCCTCTCCTCTTGAGCATGTAAGCTTACCATGATTCATATACTAAAACTCCATTTCTCCATGGCTGCAATTCTTAGTCAACTTATCATTTGGTTCACACAATTCTACATAAAGTTCTAGTTGTTATCACATGACTAACTTATAAATAAACTATTGTACAATATGTAATTTGCTAACCATGATTATAAGTAGGATTTATTCAAATTATCAAGATATCAACGCATTAAATGTCTGAATATTGGGTTTGTAAGGCATGCGTTTCTAAGAAATTATAGGAAAACCTTTCTCTAACTAATAATAAAGTCACACATTCTCTTGTTAGAGAGTGTATGGAGCTATTAATTGACATCCTAAAATGGCTATTAATTGACATCCTAACATGGAATAATACTACCATTTTATTTTTAATAGGAAAGTAAGTGAATTTTCCTAACATAAGTTCCTTGAATCTTAGTTTGGAGGTGCACTTCAAAAAGATGCTTCTTGAAGATAGTTGAACCCTCCCAAATGTGCAAAGGATCATTAGTAGCTCTATCTATAAGATTCAACCAAGCCAAACTCAGTCTGATCTTATCTAGTTTGCACTTTTAGAAGAAGATCAATTTATCATATTGTTACAAGAATGCATCAAAATATTTAATCTTTCTTTCAATCTTAACAATAAGAGTTTACATGAAACCCCATTCCCTATCAATTACCTCAATAAGCAGAAGATTTGAGCTTGTGTACTATACCACATAGAACAAAGTATCTTCTCTAAACTACTAATCACAGATACTTCAAAACAGAAGAGGATGACAAAATTACTAAAGCATAACAAAATTTGGATAGGTGGAGAATTCCTTTCTTTCTTTAGATAGAGATAACTTTCTCCTTGTACTTTTCTACAGGAGAAAGAACAACATAGAGAGAAATAGATAGAGGAGAGGTGTGTATTGAAATGAGTTGCATAGCTATCTTTTCTATAGCCTATTAGACAACTCTTTCTTAATAAGTTTCAAATCTAAAGCCAACTTTAATGAAACACATATATTTTTCATAAAACTTTGAAAATGAAGTAATTTTTTTATTTTGTTTTATTACTCTCAAGTTTGCTTAAAAGATAGTTGCTAAAACATATTTACTTTAACTCAAGAGCAATTCTAACTAGAAAAATTTTGGTGTATAATGCGATAACACCCCAACACCTATGCAACTCCACTTTTCACTCTCTCAAGGTAACACCCAACTTAAATTCTACTAATTCCCTATAAGATTTTACACCACCAATTGACAATGTGTTAGGATACAAACAAAGGACTTAGAGCATTTACAACAACCTCGACCTTCTAAAAAAAACTTGAAAAACTATAATATTGGAAATATTGGAACAATAAGCTTGGAGAGCTGTGTTAAAGATGTAGGCTTGATTTGCTTATTTGATGTTCCAAAGTTCTTTAAATAGTTGCTTGAATCTTCCATTTGTAGTCTTCCAGCCAACAGATCTATTAGATTTGAATTTTGTGCATCACTCTATCATTATTATCTCTCTTAGAGTTTGCCCATTTTGGCATCAATTTTCAAGGGTGCTTTTACTTGTGAGGATCTTTGGTTCTAGAATTTGACCCTTTTGGTATCATTCTTGTTCTAGGGTTCTAAACTTTTGAAGTTCTTCCTTTTCTCAGTTTCTCTTAAAAACTCAGATTCTTGATCCATTTGATCTCATAACTGAAGCAAATTGATTTGCTAATACTAATGCTTTTGAGGAGTTATTGTGATTTGAAGGCTTCAATTTTATGGCATTTATCTAGAAGACAAAGGAATGAAGTAATTTTGTTCATGCAAATTAGTTGAGGTACAAATTGTGTGTGGCTTGGTTGAATCTAGAGATATGGCTACCATATCCCTTACACTTATTGAGAGGCTTCACCTATATTTAAGAAGCTACTATATGCCTATGTTTGGAATGGTTCTTTTTATTTCTATATAAAATAAATAAAACCTAGAGATAAGTGCATGTGGATAAGTAAAATAAACTATTTTTTTAAATGTGAAGTACAACTAGAGAAAAAATCACTTTAAGAGAATACAACTCCAATCACCCTTTCTTTTAAATTGACTATTGAAATAATCAGAATCACAAATTCCTCTCGAGGCCTCTTACCAACTCATCTCTTTACCTTGCACAATAGAAGGATTTTCCTTTGATCATCTCTGGCTTTTGTCTCTAGCCACTTTGGAAAAGCTACTAAACCTTTCTCTTATCTCTAACTTTGGTCTCTAACCACTCCAATGAAGTGACTGGACCTCTCTCTCATATTTGGCTATCATCTCTAGCTAATCTAGCAAAAGTGATTGAACCTCTCTCTCATCTCCGGCTTTCATCTTTGGCCTGATCTCTTTCTATTTGTTATGGGTATTTCCAAACCTAACCTAGCCTTCATCAATCAAACTAGAGTACCTAATGTGACGATCTGGGTTTTCATACACATTTTTACATGCAAAACTAATTCCTAATGCAGGATTGATCCCTATTTGAAAATAATTTTATAAAAATCAATGTAGCAGAAGAATATTTTTCTTTTAATATCATTTTGAAAATTTTCGAGTGTCATTTACTTTCAATAAAATAAAATAACTAAAATTTTATTCTAATTATAAAACTAAAATGAAAATAAATACATCCCAAATTTAGCCAATCGCAACTCACAGTCCAACTGTAATAACTACATATACACATCTAGAAAAGATAAGTTGCATACTTACATTGATTATACAGTCTATTAAACTTTTATCTTTATCCAAAATTTGCATCACCTCGAATTGCTCTACCTCAAGTTAAGTTTTTGATAGTCCTAAGATACTGTAAAAAAATTTATAATATATATCCCAACAAGCTTGTGCTTATGCAAGTAGTTTCACATCTGCTATACCAATTTTTGAAATCCAATTCTAAATAATATTTCAAATCATTTTTCATGCAATTCTAAAGAATATAATGGTCAAATTAGAGACACGTATTATAATTTGAAACCACATGTCAATCTCAGTATACTGTTTGATGCTAAAACATTTCAAATAATATCAAAACAAAATATGTGCGACTTTAAATGTTTGTTTTCAAATGATCGAATCCCCGTGGTAATCTCACATAAGTCATTATATATAATATATCATAAAATCACATATGTGCATAACTTTTAAATTATGTGAAAGATCCATCATCTAACTTGATAAATCAAATGCTATAAGATTCTCAAAATATTAAAATAATAATTGGTTAAACTACAAACGTTGGTAATCCCAAATCGACAATATCTTCATCATGTGCACATATGCACCCCGGTGAACACATCAAAAGTTGATCATAAATACTCATCTAAAGACCATCATCATGCCCATCTATGTGGAGTCACAAAACAAAAATCCCATGATACACTATACTCTCAACTAGATCATTGAATCATATCTTCGGTATATAGAGACAACTACAAATATGTCTCAAAAAGGGTGCTATGACCACCTCCACTAGTTATTCCTATCACAATAGTTGAAAAAAATAGGTGTCTCTTTGGGCACGGATACTTACCACCTTTGGTGGTTAGAGGCCAAAAGACCAAACCCATACAATCTCTTAGCACAATGCCCACTAGGCTCATTAGCCTGAACAAACATGTCTCAATCTAAATGTCACAAAATTATATAACATATGTCTCATGCAAAGCCATGCATTTCTATAACTCATCTCAAAGCATGAGATTGATGCAATATCAAGAATCATCATTTCCTTCAAATCATGCAACTGTATGTAATGGAATGGGCAATATCATTTTCTTTCCAAGACAAAAGTATGCATGCATCATGGGTGTGAAAGTACATACAGACATATATATATATATATATAACTTGCACCCATCAGTTGTAAATATTGCATTCCTTAAGAGCTAAAATAATACAACATGATAAGATATTAGTTTTATGATAGTCAAGTAATGAAATACTTGCTATTTTTAAATTCTGGAAATGCTTAATTTTAGGGAATTTCAAAATTTTGTGAAAATTGAGGAATTGGGAATTTGAGAATCTTAGAGATGAAATCACGAGCTAAAGCCTCAATATTTGGAATGCACACGAGAAATGGAATTCAACGCCACTAAGAACGCTAAAATCGGAGATCGGAGGAAAAATGGCTACTTATTTTAAATTATGCATTTAATAAATTAAGCATGAGGGGTAGAAATGTGAATTCATGTGGTGCCCATGGACTGGGTGTTGGAATCCACAAATTGATAGCCATTATGGGGGGCTTTAAATGTGGATCCCCCCATTAATGCCTATCTCATTTTTCTCCCTACCATAACTCTCCACTCAGTTTCCCATGCCCTGCCAACAGTGACATCAACAGACGCAGCGCACCCACCTTACCCTTATGAAACGAATTCTTCCCCTTCGGTAGGCCTAATTGAGGTAGACCCTCATTCTCTTTTCCCCTCTCCATTTTTGGCTTATTTCCATTGAGATTTTCCATTTTTAATGCCAAAAAACAGCGTGGATTGCTGTTTTTTGTTGAGTATGCACGCGTTGTTGTTGACATGCAAATAAACAGATGAAATGGTGTGCCGTTTTCTGGCTAGTATGCATGTGTTACTGTTGCTGTGCAAATAAACTAATGAAATGGTGTCAGAAGGATGATCTAAACCATTCATCTTGTGTATGATGGGACAAATAATAAACCCATGAATTTTCATGGTGAACTAATTGCTAAAGATGCAGAAAAACTCGAAAAAAAAAAAAGAAAAAAAAGAAAGAGAGAGAGAGAGAGTGAAAGGTCAAAAATAGAATGTACATGAAAAACATATCAAAATGGTGTAAAAATCGTGAGATTTGGGCACCTGGGTGTCACTGGCGGCAACCGGGGTTTGGTCGTCGTCTTCAACAACAACAAACTAGGCGAGATGCCACCGGGACACGACCAGAGATGCATGAGGAGTGACGCTTGCTTGGTGCACGTGCATGCGCATGTGGGTGGCACTCACATTGTCTCTGGGCACGACGAACGCGCGTGTGTCCTGAAGACTATGATGCATGTGACAGTGCGTTACAAAGCACATCACACACCATGCATCCCAGCGACGGTGATGCACACGGGACGAGTTCCGTACGCATGTCAAGCCCGCGTGTCCCTGTGACACCACTTGATTTAAATTAAAATTTTGTTATTTCTCCTTCATCCATTCATTAAAAACTTGATTTTTGGAGCTATAGAGGTCCAAATCACAATATCAAAGATTCATTGTGATCGTCTAGACGACGTGGACTTAGATTTGACTTGAAAACCTTGATTTGAATACTTTTAAAATAGTCAAATCATAAAATTCCATTAGATAACCTAGATCAAGCTAATCAATAGATGATCAGGCCTTAGAACTTGATTGCATGCATTAAATATGAGATAATCTAGAGGATTAGCAGAGTAGATCTCATGAGATAGTCAAGAAAAGTAATCCTGACCATTGATTTGATCAAATCGACGTGTAATCATAGAGATACATGTAAATCACTAAATAAACACTAAAATTAGAGAGATCATGATGAGAATGATTAGAATTGACAATCAGATGTCAATTGTAAGTGGTATAGAGTGATCCAATGGTCAGATCGTCTCCAAACTTCAGGAGATGTTAGAGACTGACCCCTTATTAATTAAGGAACATCAATTAAGTGAATTTTGACATAGATTGATGATCAAAGACCATTGATGTTTGTCTAAATGTTAAAAAAATCTACATCTAGTTCAGGATTGACCTAATAGAGGGTTAATCAGATGATCTAGTCTGTTAATCTAGGATTAATTGCCAGATCAAGGGAATTGTCACTTAGATTTGTTTATTTTGAGATGTGAGAATACCAAGTGATAGATGACTTATGATGTGACAGGTAAATCAGAGCGCACAATGTGACTTTGCTTACGTGCCTGATTGGAGTACCGTGTTTGTTGAGGTAGGTGATTACATTTGAGAATTTTCCATGATTTCTTAAATCATGATGTATTATTTGAGAACTTTGAAGTATGGACTTTATGCCTTACTATGTTTGCATGAGATCACTTTTTAGCGTGTATTTTCGACATGTTTGCTACTCCTTTTATGCATGATTTATGCACTGCTTCTTAATCATTTTATGTAGCATTGATTTGGATTATTTGAGGATGTATACACTAATTTTCGATGCATGGTGTTGATATATTGAATTTCTCTGTTGATTTGGTTTTATTGAGAATGATTATGCATGAATTTCAATTCTTGATTCAATGTTTGTGGATTTATGACCGGTGCTTCCACCCAGTGGGTACTATGTTAGGAGGGTAGTAGGGTTGGCCACCAACCTTCTAACTTTGTGATGATGATGATTAGACACTGCCCTTGAGAGGGCCAGGTACGTAGGTGGACGTATCATGGGTCATCCCTCCTACAGGTCTGTTCCCCCCATGGGGACAGAGAAAGTCTCCCGTTATATGTGGGATGAAATGGGGTAAGTCGAGCCTACGGGTTCGATGAGAAGCGACAGCGGTTGAGATCCTTGTGTGGTTGTCACTGCAATATAATAGCTCATACTCTTATTCTGTATACTCATGTGGTATTTATATGTGGGGTGAACTAGGGTCAGTCGAGCCTAGGCTGTGAGTGCCTCTAGCGGCTGATGCGGGCTGCACGGGAGGGACCCAGGGATTTGGTATGAGTACTCATTACAAGTGATTGAGTGTTGTGGAACACTCTTATGGCTTGTTTTTGTATGGTGCCTTGTTTATCATGACATGCATTATATTTCGATGTGGACACAGATTTGTATTGCTTTTGATGGATGCTTATCCATGTTTTGATCATGCCTTGAATGCCATGATGATGAGATTTGATATTAATTTGCTCAGAGTTAAGATTTTCATGTGTTATTGTTATAGACATCTATTGATTTGACATGCCTTGTATATGTTTTATCTTATGAGATTCGCCATGACATTGATATTTCCCACCACATGATTTTATTATACTTTTGTTGAATGTGATCACCTACACAAGCAAAGCTTGCTGGGGCATTGCTTTATTTTGCAATGCCTCAGATTTGGAGCGCGATAGCGCTAAGGATAAGCAGGTGGAGTAGCATTGATTGAGCAAAGACCTTGAAGACCATCTATATTTTGTATTTCGGAGACAGATTTAGTGTACGTCTCTTGGACTTGTATTTAGACCTTTTGGGCTATACATGGATGTTGATATTTTGGATAGATTAGACCCACACTATTGGTATAATGTATCTTTACTTGCTAATGTGTGTATGATGTGGTGATCATGGATGGACCCTCGAGGATTTTGGACTTATTATTATTGTCTTTTTATGACCAAGTTTGATTTGTCGTGCTTTTAGATTGAGCATAGTCAACATGCCAACAATTTGACTTTTGTTTATTGTCATGGTTTTGGTTCTTGGATGACCCTCAAGGTTTTTGTTTGGACATTTATTTTGAACGATGCATTATTTATGTAAATTGTGAGCTTTTACTTTCAAGGATCCCACCTATTTTATAAAATAAATTATTATTATTGTATGTAATTGGAAAAAGGTTTAGAAAACCAGGGGTGTCTCATGTAATCTCAAATTGAAAGCATGATAATCAAATACTTGATATGATTTGATTATTTAAAATCTATATATTTTAGTAAAGCTGATGACATGCTCAAAATTCTAATAGCAAATAAATATTAAAACTACCTACCTTGATACACATCACATCTAGGTCACACTAAGAATCCAATTTATCTAACTCGGACTCCTAATTATACAACATTATACTTTTATTATTCCAATATGTTGTGTTCACAATAATCTAATGACTCCCAGCCTTGGAATCTCAAGGCAGCTCACCTTAAATAACTAATAATTCTAATCATACTCACAATTATTAAATCATTATTCTTAATTATATCATTGTATATCTCAGAGCTATTAGGCTCAGATCATCTCAATCATAGGTAATTTATTAATTAAATTAATTAATCAAGCATTATGATATGGATCTCATGCTCAATCATATCTAATTACAGCCAGATCAATCCATCAAATGATTAAGACAGTAATCTTATCTTGTACAAGTCAATCTGAATAACATCCAGTTGTCTGCTTGGTCGGATCGTCCACCAATTGCCTCAACTGTGCCCAATCATCAGATCTCCATGCTGATCTCATCAAAATTCCTCACTTGATCTCCCTAGATAACATAACAATTTAATAATTCTAACTATTAATCCAATTGAGAATTCTAAATGATTCAGATCATCAAATTAGATCCCATTTCATACTTGGATCTTTGGTTGATCTCTGTTATTGATCCATATCAGCTAAATCATCTCCATAAATTCTTTAAACCCAACATTCTTATATACATCCTTGATCTACACTTCATGAGGATAAACAGACTACTTGGATCAAAAAAACGAAGTCAGATCATCACGGATTAGGCGATCTGACCTTTGATCAAAAGTTTGGTCAAATCAATTGTTAGATCTTTCTTGATTGAAGAATGGGAAGATGGGTATTGTTCCTCACATTTCTAGGATTGTGGGGTACTCTCAGATCTCTAAGATTCCTCCTGGATTGTCCAAAATCAATCATTGAAGTTCAAGGGTGTCGAGAGGGTCACTAGGCCAACTCAGTTCCTTCCAAATGAGAAGTTATGACCTTATGACTGAGAAGTGTAAAATGGTAAAAAAAAGAAAACATTGCTAAAGGAGGGGGGGCCAAATTAATATCTACACCCCTCCTCGCTTAAGCAAAATGAAATAGACTACACGGTTTGTTCCGCCAAGCCGGACACTCACACATGAGGAAACCAAGGAAGAAGAAAGAAGAGGGGAAGAAGGAGAAGAGGAAGAAGGAAGGAGAGGAGACGAGGAGAAGAGGGAGAAGGAGACAAAGGAAAGAAAAAAACCAATGGCCAAAGGAGACTGGCACGCTAGTGAGAAAAAGAAAAATAAGAGGGTTTTTGTTGCTAGAGTTAGAGCTCACTGATGATGACGACAGCGCAGATTGTTATCTGAGTCAGTCATCTCCCACAGCTTGTCAAAAGACCAAAAGACCCAATAGACAGTCAAGATTGGAGGAGTTTTGGCAGGATAATTAGACAGGAAACCAATGCATGATGAAAAGGGAGATTGTCGTAAAAAATTGACAATCAATTCACTTCCTCTGATAATCAAGGTCAACTAAAACATGCCCAGGATGTAAGATCGATAAAATCCTATTCTTGATTTGAGGATATTGTATTAGATCCATACGATTTTATGCTAAATCTAGGTTTTTGAGATGATCCAACCATCCATTTCTTAATCCAAGCTTAGGAATAGGTAAATACATATCTGATGTAACTCGGATCTAAATGAGATTGTCGATTTAGGTGGAAACCGATTAGACAATCTTAGTCATCTGATCTGGCATTATTCAAACAGTGACTTCTTGATGTCTAATCGATGATTAGACACCATAGATGAATTCTAGAACCCTTAATTAAATAGTTATGATTGATTGTAAAACTTGGATAAATTTTATCAAGAAATCTTAGCTGTCCGATTAGATAGTGATGGAAGAGGAACTTGGTGACATCTGAGCGATGATCAGATGCCACCATCGTGTTCCCTAACCCTCAATCAATAAATATACTTTGAAAATTTATGTTTAGAATATAAACCATTGGAATGGATCAATAAATTGATGATTTTGATTATGAATAAGTAGATTTCCTTGTAATTGTGAACACACGAATTGATATTGATAATGAATCTAAAATATTGATTTAGTTCGATGACTAATAAGTGATTGAAGGAGGGATATAACAAAATCGTGAAGCAAGACAAGGGGGGTGGGCAGTTTTAACATCAATATGCTTTCATGAAACATGAAAACCATTGATAACTACTCTATCATGTTTTAAAATGCTTAAAATTTGGGATTTTGATCTTTTTTATTTATGCAGTTAGCATACTTGTATTTCATGCAACTTATTTGTTTGGAATGCCATGTTGTTTTACTATTAAATTGCAAACTTGTATATGAAAACATATTTGAAAACTACATTGACTTCATGAGTCAAGAAATAATGAGGAATGTAGAAACCTCAACTCAACCCTAGTGAGGGTTGCTTTTACATGGCTATATCGTATCATGAAGTTTGAATTGCTTGATTTCACTAATGCATGGATTTTTATGGTTTTATAAATTATATTGGCATATGATGGTGCCTAGTATTATTACATTATTATGGACATATCGAGTCAGTGGACACTGTGCTAGGACGGTTGAGGACTGATCATTCTCCTTTTGAAATTGTATATGTGTGACATCATGGGCAAGGCATGGCCTTGTGTACCATGTTTTCCCCATGCGCTCGGTTCAGGGAGTCTATCCATCTTGGTATCTACGTGATAGCCACGGACTTGATTAGTTCTTGTCTGACACACAAAGGGTCCATTATTTTGAGATGTGCATTTATAGTGCAATAGCACAGATGCATTGCACCCTGGTATTTCAGGTCTATAATGAGTACTCATGATCAATGACAAGTGACCAGATTGCAAATGTTTCTACACTCACGAGACCTCGAGGAGGTTCAGATGATATTATCGATACTTATGTATTTACTGAGATACGTTAATTGCATTTAAGCATTTCATGGCTTAAATGCTTTTCATTATTGATTTTTTATGATGATTCACTATTTAGTTTGGATGAGTACATTTAGAAGATGATGCATGACATGAGTTGTGGTGCTCTTTCATATCTTGTAAAATGCCTTACAAAGGTTACTATTATCTTTAAAACAATATGCATGGATATTGAAACTAATAATTTGGTATGACATTGATTTGTAAGGCATGGTTGATATTTCAAAGTTCATTATACTATTCATTATGCATCATATTCTACTAAACTGCATAACAGGTGATTATGTGTCCCTTTTGGATTTAAAACTGCATAAACTCATATTTCAATGATGAAACTACCTACACAAGCGCAAGCTTGCTGTGATATTGTACTTGTTTCTAATATCTTAGGTTCAAAAGACTCAGGCAAGGGAAAAGGAGTAGAGGCTTGACTTGGGAGCTAGAGGAAGTTCATATTGAGGTAATGTAAGTATATGTAAAAGCTTCTGAAGACTTTCTGCAAATTTTGTGTAGTAAAATGTTACTATGACTCTACTTGAATGGACATGTATTACTTAATTTCAAATGAATGGCTATGGCTAGAGTGATCTTAGGGATGTTGGTTTAGTTCTTAGCTTTTTGGCATTGCATAAAAGTATCTTCTTATTTAAATGTGGATAGACCTGTGTGTGGGTGTATTTTGGAGGGAGAGGGAGTCTCCTTTGTTGGTTCATATATACCGTGTTTATTAGGTTGTCGCATCGAATGTGTGAAATGCACTAGGTCCAAAATACAGGGGGGACTCTACCAGATTTTTAGTAGAAATGTAGTACTCATTTCTCTAAAAATCATTATTTTTTACAAAAAAAAGAAGAAGAAGAAGAAGAAGAAGAAAAAAACACTTGGATTTTTTTAAGTCTTCTCATGAAACATGTTTTCCACTGTTTGTTTTGTAAATAGTTTTTCGAACTTGGGGCCCCATAATTGCAAATATTTAATGAAAAAGTATAAGAAAAACTTGGGATGTCACAATTGATCTCTCACCAAATATCAGATCCATGATCAAATTCACAAACGCCCCACATGATCCAACTATTAATAAATCACTAGAACCCAAACTACGACTGATTGGACTTTTTTTTATCATGATTCAACCTTAGATTTGCTCCCCACTTGCCCCTTCAAGATAATCCAACCTTTGACCAACTGCTTAGGACCTAGATTTGTGATCAATTGGAGATTCTAAGTAGATCTAACCATATATTGAACATCATAGAATCTGATTTGTGATTGATCCTACCCCACACATTGATCCAACCATAGATTAGAGATATAAAACCATAATTCATTATTTTTATGAGTATGAACCCTAATCTAATTATAGATCCATCACTAAAAATTTAAAACAATTACATATATGGCCCTTTCTCAATAATTTGACTATTAATCAATGGTCAGGTGCTGAAATTGTAAGATCGGGCAATGATCTAATGGCAAAGTTTTGGTAAGACCTTGATCAACTTGATTAGAGGCTATTAGAATTGATCAGACCACCTCATACACTACATCATACTTGGATTTTTGCAATTAGAGGTAAGATCATTACCAAAACTTATTTAAATTAATTGAATTTTATTTGTACTTATATTATTACTAGTAAATTATAGAGAACTTAGAAAATAGGTGTCATTAAGATGGATTGGACAACATGAAGAGCAATTAGGCTATTTGAATCCAATTTATCTAACTTGGACACTTAATTATACAATATTATACTTTCATTATTCCAATATGTTGTGTTCACAATAATCTAATGACTCCCAGCCCTAGAATCTTAAGGCAGCTATCCTTAAATAGTTAATAATTCCAATCATACTCAACTGGTATACTCACAATCATTAAATCATTATTCTTAATTGTATCATTACATATCTCAGAGCTACTAGGCTCATATCATCTCGATCTTGGGTAATTTATCAATTAAATCAATTAATCATGTATTATGATATGGATCTCATGCTCAATCATATCTAATTATAGTTAGATTAGTCCAATAAATGATTAAGACAGTAATCTTACCTTGTACAAGTCAATTTGAGTAACATCCAATTGTCTTCTTAGTTGGATTGTCCACCGATTGCCTCAACTGTGTCCAATCATCAGATCTCCATGCTGATCTCATCAAAATTCCTCACATGATCACCCTAGATCACATAACAATTTAATAATTCTAATATATTAATCCAATTGAGAATTCTAAACAATTCAGATCATCAAATTGGATCCCATTTCATTTTTGAATCTTCGGTTGATCTTAACCATTGATCCATATAAGCTAAATTGTCTCCATAAATGCTTTAAACCCAACATTCTTATATAGATCCTTGATCTACACTTCATGAGGATCACTACAGACTACTTGGATCATAAAAACAAAGTCAAATCATCATGGATTAGATGATCTAACCTCCCATCAAAGGTCTGGTCAAATAAATGGTTAGATCTTTCCTGATCAAAGAATGGGAAGATGGGTATCGTTTCCCATGTTGCCAAGATCACGGAGGTACTCTCGGATTTCCAAGATTCCTCTTGGATTGTCCAAAATCGATAATTGAAGTTCAAGGGTATTAAGAGGGTCATTGGGTCAACTCAGTCCCTTCCAAATGAGTCAAGAGCGGTTTGACTTAGTGAGTCAACCCTGCCCTAACTTGTTAGAATAGAGAAAAACATGAGAAGGGGAGAACGGTGGCCTACAACCATTGGGGTATCCTCTACCTAGACCCAACTGAGCATGGGAAGTGTGGAGAGGGGGGAGTTCCTCGCACGCCGGCCACCCAACAACCTGGCCCGTGTCAACGGTAGGCAAAACAGGGGGAGGGGAGATGGGTAGCACAATCAACAAGAACCCAATCTAGGTTTCTATCAACACAAAAAAATGGGTAATGACTTGGGGAAGAAGAGAGGGGAAGTGGGCAGTCCGTGCAGCCGGGTATGGGGAAGAGGGGTTGTCGAACATGGGGGATTTGCCCTAGAAGAGCTACACACGCTAGTGGTGTAAACTCGACAAGGACATCAAAAAAATGGGGATCTACTGATCAGAACAAGGGGATATGCCAGTGATGGGTTGTGCGCTGGTACTGGAGATCGGATCTCTGTCACCAGAATGATGGCAGAGGGAGATCAGGCGCCGGGGAAAGAGAGAGGGTCGTATTATGTTGTTGTATAAGACCCGAGGTGCCACATTTGCATTTTTCACATGAAGTCGGAAATATTTATCAATGAATACATTCTTAAAGTCATCCCACACAATCATATCACCTTGGAAATAAGTCCTCTCAGAACCACCAAAACACAGCTTCTTCAGTTAGTATATATGTCGCAACCACCCCTACTTATCTACAAGTACCTCCATGGCCTTAAAGGCCTTCTCCATAGTGAAAATCCACCTTTCACCTCTCTATACTTCACCCTCACCAGAGAATGATGGCACCATCTACTACAACCATTGCTGTAGATTATATGCCTTTCTAGAATCCTCTCCCTAGCCATCACCAATAGTGTTAATACTACTATCATCGGTGCCTGCTCAAATATCTAAATTGGTGTCTCTGCTGGTATCGTAACTAGTGTCATTGTCGGTGTCTAGCCTGGTACCTGTGACGTTGCTTGTACCGATGCCTACTGTTGCTATAAATATGGTAATAAGCTCAGATAACAATCTCTACCACCTAATTACCCTACCATGAGGCCTCAATAGATGCAGCGGTAGGTGTAGTAGGAGTAGACCTTTTCCTCCTCTTGAGGGACATCTATCCATGATTGACTGAATGGACTTTAGCTTCCCCTACTATTTTGTTTAATTATACATGACTCTAGGACATGTTAGACTGGCTGTGAAAGGAGTGACTAGGCTCTGATATCAATTGTGACATCCTGCATTTTTTTAATAATTTTTCATTAAATCTTTGCAATTGTGGGGCCTTGAGTTTGAAAATCTATTTAGAAAACAAATGTTGAAAAACATGTTTCATGAGAAGACTTAAGAAAAATTCCCTAATGTCATTGTTTTTTTCAAAAGTAAGGATTTTTAGAGAAATGAGTGCAAATTTTCTATTAAAAATCTGGTAGATACTCCCCTGTATTTTGGACCCATTGCATATCACATATGCGATGCAACAACCTGATAAATACAGTATATAGGAACCGACTAAGGAGACTCTGTCTCCCTTTAAAATACACCCATACACACATGCCTGTTCACATTTAAATAAGAAGAAACATTTTTATAGTGACAAAAGGTTAGGAACAAAACCAGCATCCCTAGGATGATAGCCATTCACTCAAAATTAAGTAATACATATTCACATGTCTATTCACATTTAAATAAGAAGAAACATTTTTGCAATGCCAAAAGGCTAGGAACTAAACCAGATCCCCAAGATCACTCTAGTCACAACCATTCATTCAAAATTAAGTAATACATATCCACATGTCCATTCAAGTAGAGTCATAGTAACATTTTACTACACAAAATTTGTAGGAAGTCTTCGAAAGCCTTTACATATAATTAACATTACCTCAATATTACCTTCTTACAGCTCCCAAGTCAAGCCTCTGCTCCTTTTCCCTTGCCTGAGTCTTTTGAACCTAAGATATTGTAAACAAGTACAATGTCTTAGTAAGCTTGGGCTTGTACAAGTAGTTTCATCATCAAAATATGAGTTTATATAGTTTTAAATCCAAAAGGGACACATAATCACTTGTTATGTAGTTTAGTAGAATATGAAGCATAATGAGCAATATAATGAACTCTGAAATCTCAACTATGCCTTACAAATCAATGTCATGACAAATTAGTTCAAATTATCAATTTCAATATCCATGCATATTATTTCAACAATAATAATAACCTTTGAAAGGAATTTTACAAGATATGGAAGATCACCACAACTCAAGTCATGCATCATCTCATAAATATACTCATCCAAACTGAATAATGAATCATTGCCAAAAATCAATAGATAATTAAAAAGCACCTAAACCATGAAATGCTTAAATAAAATTAATGTATGTCAATAAGTACATATATACAGATAATATCATCTGAACCCCCTCGAGGTCTCACGAGTGTAGAAACACTTGTAATCTAGCCACATGCAGTTGGTCATGAGTACTCATTATAGACTTGAAATACTAGGGTGCCACGCACTTGCACTATCGTGCTATAAATACACATCTCAAAATAGAGGACCCTCTGTGTGACTAACAAGAACCAATCTAGTCCGTGGCTATCATGCCAATACCAAGATGGATAGACTCCCTGCACTACACACATGGGAAAACACGGTACCAAGGTTATGACCTACCCATGATGTCATCGTCCTAAATTTGGTCTTTTTCTATCAGGTATCTAACACACACACATGCAATTTCAGAAGGAGGATGATCAGACCTCAACTTTCCTTGCACAGTGTGTAATGACCCCAATTTTTGTAATATTAAAATCCCATGAAAAGTTCAGTTTTAAATATAAGGCCATTTTGGTCATTTCACTAGTCGCCTTGACTAAACCCAGGAATTTGGTCCTAAAAATAGTTCCATTAGATGCGTCTCAGAAAAATGAATCCAACGAGACCAAAATCACCCAAAACGGAGTTAAAATGAGCAAGATATGGCCCTTTGAAGTTCAGGGGCAAAACTGTAAATTTCACAAAAACAACTTAACCTGAAAAACACAGGTGCCTGTTTTGATACGGGCACCCTTCATCTTCAACCTCCTAGAGGTTTCTGGAACGGTGGTGTTTCAAGAAGAAACCACCGCCATTCTGGAGGTTTCTCCACCGCCATTCAAAGGCGGTTAGAACCCCTCCAGAACCCTCTTTAAAAGCCCTATAAATAGAGCTCTTGGGTGCCTCTAATGGCAGCCCAAAACCTTGGAGAAAATCCATCGTGGAGCAGTGACCTAGAGGGGAAAACGAGGAGAAAAACCCAGCAACGAGCCAGGTACGTCCGAGATCGCTCAAAACCCATCTCCCCCATAGTTCCAAGGTCAATTTCCCTAAGTTTTTGCATGAAAAACCATGCAAAACGGAGCCTGGGAGAGCCACCAAGGACCCTAGGACATCCTCAGGGCCGCACTGGTTCGACAGGGTTGAACTAGGGTGACCTGAGGATGACCCAGGTCTCTAACGGGCGGGACGATCCAATAGGAACGTCCCACGTCGACCTTCGTTTGAAAAACCAAATGGGCGCGTCCAGGGATGCACCCGCTAAAGAGTTAGACGAGCGGAGCGTACCGCGCGTCTGCAGACGCGTCCGCTGAGGTGCACACCACAGATCGCAGCACGCTAGCCTGTGTCGACTTTTTATTTTGTTAAAGAAGCCAGGGCGCATGACGCTGACGTGCAGCGCCCTAACATTCCATATTTTAATACTTAAGGGTCTTGTGTACATACAACACTAAAACGCTTATAACTTGAGATCTAGAGCTCCGATTGAGGTGTCGCAAAAGGCGTTGTGTCCATGTCGACGACGCGGACACATCCAAACCATAAAATCCCTGATCAAGGCCTAATCAAAGGAGGGAATGACCCTTAGAATAGGATGGTGGTGCGTGGCCACTAGAACTTTGGAAAACTGAGGATACCAATGCCCAATTAGGACCTTAGGACACCCATAGGCATAGGGATGGACCCCTAATGCCTAAGTAATAAGAACCAACTATTCTAAACCCATAAAAGATAGGTTAAACTAACCTTGAGTCCCCAAACCATGTTCAGGAGCGTACGAGGAAAAAAGGGTTAACGCGACCTAGTTAGGTAGGTGCTCTATCACTATTAGATTCTTTTAAAAGATCTATTATTGTTTTGAGAACCTATGTTATAAGTATATGACTTGTTTAGCATGACTTGATTTAGCATGCATATGATAAATGTTTTGTACATAGACATGTTTCATAAAAGATTGCATATACATTATGCACACATATGTTTTGTAAACAAGTGCATACATTGCATGATTTAAGTACTTGCAAAGATTGCATGTCCTTGAGGGTTGCCAAAAGAGGTTGGAGTGCTGAGGGCCAGGCAGTTGTGAGGGACCCAAAGAGGACTGGTTTTGAACAGAGGTTTTTGGCTTATTTGATCGTACATGATTTGGGCTTGTAAGCTAGTGGGTGCTATGCCAAGGGGTGTGGGTTGGCCACCTAGCCTCTACCACTATTAGGTGGATGGGTACCACGCCCAAAAAGGGCATGTCCCTGCTTCGACTGCATGTGGTACAGGGGGCTACCACTGGTGTCACGGCACTAGGTCGAAGTGTCATATGCCCCGTGGAGGTATATGATCCTGTGTCCCTAGATACCCGGGGACCACACGGCGGTGAGGTCGTGGGCATAGTGAGACCCTATGGTTTCGTGAATTTATGTGCATTGCATATGGCATGATATAAGGTTGGTCGACCATACCATGATAGATATCCATGAGTTGGATTCAATTGAGCATCTGATGCATATTTTTATGATTATGATATATAATACTTTCAACTTGGATTAAGATATTTCTTTAAGTCGTCAGTATTCCGGTTTGACAGTAGCTTTTAATATCGATATTGAACGTGATTATTCGAACAACATGCATATGTTTTTATGAGCACATGATTTTAAAGATCGCATGCATTATAAAACTAATAGTGATAGACTCCTACTGAGTATAGTATATACTCACCCTATCCTTAACATTTTTCAGGATGATTCCATCCATGAGTAGAGGGCATCTATGTTAGTGCTACAAGCAAGTGAATCAAAAAGGAAACACTTATATATGTAAGTAAATTCTCAACCCTTTGGACATGTATTTGTATTTAATTATAGTTGGACTGTGTGCTATGACTGGATAGACCTGGGGAAAAGCATTTGTGATTTCTAAAGCTGTTCAAAAACTACCTTAGTTGTTGTGAAAGCAAATGACACTCGGGGTTTTCAAAATGAATTCCAAATAAAAGATTTTTCCGCTGCATTGCACTGTTTTTCAAATTGGGATCCCACCTTAGGAATTTAGATTTTTCATTTAAAAATGCATGGGAAAACTTGGGTCGTCACATAGCGTCCACCGGCCCTAATATGTCCGTCATAACATAATAATACTATGCATCATCACATGCCGATATAACTGATAAAACCATAGAAATCCATGCATTAGTGAAATCATGCAATTCAAACTTCATGATACAATATAACAATGTAAAAGCAACCCTCACTAGGGTTGAGTTGAGGTTTCCATATTCCTCATTATTTATTGACTGATGAAGTCCATGTAGTTCTCAAATATGCTTCCATATACAAGTTTCCAATTTGATAGTAAAATAACATGGCACTCCAAACAAGTAAGTTGCATGAAATACAAGTGTGCTAACTACACAAATAGAAAAGATAAAAAAATCCCAAATTTTAAGCATTTTTAAACATGATAGAGTAGTTATCAATGGTTTTCATGTTTCAAGAGAGCATATTAATGTTAAAACTACCTACCTTCCTTGTTGCGTTTCACAATTTTCTTATATCCCTCCTTCAATCACTTATTGATCACCTAACCAAGTCAATATTTTAGATTCATTATCAATGTTGATTCATATGTCCACAATTATAAGGAAATCTACTTATTCTTAATAAAAACCATTGGTTTATCAATCCATTCTAATGGTTTGTACTCTAACCATAAATTTTCAAAGTATATTTACTTATTGAGGGTTATGGAACATGATGGTGGCATTTGATCATCGATCAAATGTCGTAAAGTTCCTCTTCCATCATTATCTAATCAAACAGCTAAGTTTTTTGATAAATTTTTATCCAAATTTCACAATTTTAGTCATACCCTAGTTAATTTAGGGTTTTAGAATTCATCTACAATGTCTAATAATTGATCAAACATCAAGATGTCACTGCTTGATAGTGACAGATCGGGTGACTAAGATTGGCTGATCAGTTTCCACCTAGATCGACAATCTTCGTTAGATTTCGAGCTACATCAGGTATGTATTTACCTATTTCTAAGCTTAGATTAAGAAATGGACACCTGGATTATCTCAAAAACCAAGATTTGGCATAAAATCATACGGATCTAATACAATATCCTCAAATCAAGAATAGGGTTTTATTGATCTTACATCCTGGGCATGTTTTAGTCGACCTTGATTGATAAAGGAAGTGAATTGGTTGTTATTTTTTTTATGACGATCTCCCTTTTCATCGTGCACTGGTTTTTAGTCTGATCACCCCACCAAAACTCCTCCAATCTTGACTATCTATTGGGACTTTTGGTCTTTTGGACAAGCTGAGGAAGATGACCGACTCGGATCGATGATTCGAGCTATCGTCATTTTTGGTGAGCTCCAACTCTGGCGATAAAACCCCTCCTTTTTTCTTTTCCTCGCCGGGATGCCAATCTCCTCTGGTCGACGAGTTTTTTCTTTCCTCTCTCTCTTTTCTTCCTCTTCTCCTCTCCTCTCCTCTCCTTCCTTCTTCTTCTTCTCCTTCTTCCGCCCTTCTTTCTTCTTCCTTGGTTTCCTCTATGTGTGTGTCGGGCTGAGTAGAACATACTGTGCAGTCTGTTTCATTTTGCTTATGTGGGGAGGGGTGCTGATATCAATTTGGCTCCCCTCCTTTATTAATGTTTTTTTTTACCATTTTACCCTTAGCAATCATAAGGTCATAACTTCTCTACCCTAACTTCAATTTTGGTGTTTTTGTGTCATTGGAATCATTTTTTTGAGTACAATTCAAATTTGATGTTTTGGGGTTCAATTAAGTGTCTTTCTAAAGGTAAATTCTATGTAACTTAAACATGAAAATTTTTCAACTTTCATTTATCAAAAGATTCATAATCATTTGAATGGAATTTAAAAATTAGGGTTCTTACATTCTTCACTCCTTATAGGAATTTTGTCCTCAAAATTCTTCTTAACTCATTACTTAAAAAGTTTGGGATGTACCCAAAGCATCTATTCCTCCATCTCCCATTTTTCCTCTTCAGCTAAATGATGCTACCAAAGAACCTTAACCAATGGAATAGTTTTACTCCCCAGCTCCTGCACCTTACAATCTAAAATCCGTACTGCACTTTCCTCAAAGGTTAGATCTAGTTGTAGCTCTGTAGGCATCTTCTCTAATAAGTGGAAGGGTCTCCTATGTATTTTCTCAACATCAATATATGAAAAACATCATGAACATTTACTAGTTGCGGTGGTAAGGCTAGCTGGTAGCCTACGGGTCCAACCCTTTTCAAGATCTCGAATGGCCCAATAATAACACCAAATCTCATCACACCTTTCATTGGGAAAATCTTAAAAAGACATTGTCTCCAACTACAAACTCTACATGCCTACGACTCTTGTCAATGTAGCTCTTTTGGAGTTTTGATTGGTCAAAAATCGCTTTTAGATTAACTGAACTTTCTCTGTACACTGTTCAGCTAGCTCAGACTTCAACAATAGTCTCTTGTCCACGTCACTCCAACCCAAAGGTGATCAGCATGGTCTTCCATAAAGTTCCTCATAAGGAGCCATGTTGATACTTCATGAAAGCTGTTGTGTACACGAACTCCACTACTGGCAAGTGCTCATCCAAACTGTCCTTCATATCTATGGCGCATGCCCTCAGCATGTCTTCTATAGTCTGGATAGTCATCTCTAACTGACCATTTGTCTCTGGGTGAAAAGCAGTGTTGAATCTCAGTGTCAATCCCAATGCCTCCTAAACACTCTGCCAATACTTCAAAGCGAATCTACTATCCCTGTCAAAGATAATAGTTAGATGAATACTATGCAAGCTCACAATCTCCTTAACACACAACTTTGCCAAGCTATCTACATAATGAGTCTGTAGGTGGGGAAGGAAATGAGTGGACTTTGTCAACCTATCCATGATCACCCATATCATATCATGCCCACTCGGTGTCCTAGGTAAACCCATGATGAAATCCATGGTTTCATTCCCACTTCTGCTCAAGAAGCTAAGGTCTGCAACATGCATGCTAGCCTCTGATGCTCGACCTTGACTTGCTGACAAGTTAAACATCATGCTACATATTCACTGATGTCCCCCTACATCCCATTCCACCAAAAATGTGTCTCAAGTCCTAGTACATCTTTGTACCTCTAGGATGAATAGTGAATTGTGACTAGTGTGCCTCCTAGAAAAGAGAAATAGAAAAAAGAAAAGGAAGGAGAGAGAGGGGGAGGGGGTAGAAGAATGGGAGGACGAGGGTGGGGGGAGAGGCTAATGTGGCTGGCCTGCTGGGGACCAGCATATCGGGCCAAGCTACATCAAAGAGAGAGAGAGAGAGAGAGAGAGAGAGAGAGAGAGAGAGAGAGAGAGAGAGAGAGAGAGAGAGAGAGAGAGAGAGAGAGAGAGAGAGAGAGAGAGAGAGAGAGAGAGAGAGAGAGAGAGAGAGAGAGAACTAGTGTGGGGTGGCCAGCTCAGTTGTCCCGGTAGTCACCAGAGAAGAGGGAGAGGGAAAGGAGGAAAGTGAGAGAGAAAGAGAGAGAGAGAGACTGTGGGTTGGCATCGGGCATGGTCGGCTCAGTTGCATGCTGGTCACCGGAGAAGAGGTAAGGAAGAGGGGACGAAGGGAGAGCTAGTGCGAGTACAAGTGTGGGTGTTCTTAAAGCCTGCAATAGGCATGACAGTGGTGTGCACTGCCCGCCATCACCTGTGTCGCTGACGGGAATCACAGGATTCGTGATGCATGGGAGGAATGTTGTAGGAGGGTGTCATTATAAAAAACTACACCTCCTCAATGGCTAGGTTAGTCAATTTGGCCCGAGATGCATTCATCAACAAAACCACCTTCTTTGTAAGATTTGATTGCCACTAAGGTAAAGAGAACTAGCAAAGGCTCTAACTTTTAAGAAAGTAGAATAAAAGAAGGGACTTACCACTCCAATGAAGTGACTAAACGTCTTTCTCATATTCTGCTTTCATCTCTAGCCACTCTAGCAAAGTGATTGAACTTCTATCTCATCTCTGGCTTTCATCTTTGGCCTGATCTCTTTTTATTGTTATGGGTTTTTCCAAACCTAACCTAGCCTTCATCAATTACACTAAAGTAGAGCACCTCACTATGGCAAGGCCTCCTTAATAGTTAGATTAGTCAATCTTGCATTCATTGACAAAATTGCCTTCTTCGTAAGTTTTGACTTCCACTAAGGTAAAGAGAACTTGCAAAGCCTGTAACTTTTACAAATGTAGAACAAGAGAAATACAAGCAAAGAACTTCACTTTCTAGGAATTGCATGATGAGGAATAAGATAGAAAGAGAATATGAAAAAAAGGAAGAATTGTGGGCATTGAGTTGGTTTCTAACAAGAATGAATGAACTTCAACTCTCTTAGAATTCTATAACTATAACCTTTAAAGCATTCAATCCTCAATAGATTAGTTAGAAATGAGAAATTAGCCTTTTGGGATTAAATAGAACTATTGGAGAAGTGACTTGAACATTAGAATCTATCTTAACACTTCAAGATCAACTTTCCTAACTCTTAGGGCCAAGCCATTTATCTAATGTCAATTCATTTAATCTATATCTCAACCCAGAGAACATTACAACAACTCATAAATCCTAGAATTGACCCCCATTCATTGCAGATTGGAATTCAAACTTCTAGTTCATTTAAGTTGATTCAACTCATTTAGTGATAAAATCTACATGTAAGTTTTATTGAGCTTAGTGTCATAGACTTGCATTGCAAAGCTGGAGGCCTACTTAGCTCATGGATGTGGCTTGAGGGACTTAGGCCCATGTTCTTGGAACTATGGAACAAGGTCTGATTCCAGAAGGCATGATTTCTAGAAATGTCCTTGTAAATATCTATAGTAGTCTAGAATACTCTATCAGAATGGTAGAGTAGTTTAGAAAGAATAGCAAGGGTTCTAGAAAGTGATCTAGGCCATTGATGTACAAACACATGGAATAATCATAACCATTCATTGAGAAAGTGAATGAGGGTGAGCAAGTATAAATAGGGGTTAGCTCTTCATTTGTAATCAACACAGATAATTCGGTCACAGATTATTGGAAGCTACTCAAGTGAGGAATAACAAGTTCTCTTTGAGTAAGTCTCTTTCTGAGTTATCTTGATTTCTCACATTGCTCTAGTTGGTGAGTGAGTATAGCCCTAGCAAGTGAGAGTGGGAGTGGAAGGCTGACTTGTGTTTTGTAAAGGAGTTGCACACAAGTACTGCATAGGTTTCGCAAAGGGAAACTATTACCCCATGATAGTTTGCATTAGAGCAAAGGTTAGGCAGCCCAAGTAGGGATCTTCTTGTTGAGATTGTGTGAACCTCATGATAGTGTCATGGCAAGTGAGTTAGGAGTGACCAACATGCCGTAGAGGTTTGACAAAAGACTATAAGGGAGAAATCCAGGAATCCATCAAGGGAGTTGGCTTTGGATGCTAGCCTCACTACATTGGAGGAACAATTTGGTAAGTTAGAAAAAACCTTTTCTGAATGTTTAGAGAAGTCTGATGCCTTCATGGACACCTTCTATAGTCTCAAGTTAGACACAGTCAAAGTGTTTAAATATATGGATGCCAAGACCACAGAGAGGGTGGAGGGCATGTTTGACCATCTTAAGACAATAGAAGGTGAGATAATCAAGCTACATGAGAAGGTAGCTAATCTAGAGGATGTGAAAATTCTATTGACACTATTGGAGAAGGTCATGGCTAGTGGGGGAGGACTTGGACCAAAGGAGTTTACTCATAAAGTTAAGATCCTTGAACCTACAGACTATAAGGGAACTCGTGATGCCAAGGACCTAGATAATTTCTTATGGTAGATGAAACAATACATTAAAGTTGTCAAGATTTCTAAGGAGGCCATGAAGGTGGATATGGCCACGATGTATCTCATCAATGACACTATGCTATGATGGAGACAAAGGTATGGTGATATAGCTGATGATCGTTGCACCATAACTACTTGGGAAGACTTTAGGAATGATATCAAAATCCAACTCTTCCTAGACAATGTGGAATGCTTAGCTTAAAAGAATGTGAAGAAGCTAAAGCATACGGGATCTATCCATGAATATGTCAACCAATGCACAGCTTTGATCTTAAATATCTCCGATATGATTGAGAAGGGCAAGTTGTTCTTCTTTGTTGATGGGTTGCAACTATGTGTGAAGTAAGAGTTTCAAAGGAAAGGAGTGCAAGACCTAGCCACATCACTCTTAATTGCAGAGAAATTGGTTGAGTTTAACAACAAGGTAGAAGGTACTAGTGAGGAGAAGAAGAGCAAGTCTAATGAAGGCAACGGTGGGGAAGATAAACCTAAAAATCATACAGAGGAACACAAGGAGGGTCATTATGACTCGAAGGGCAAAGGTAAGTTCATCCCCCATCACTTTGGTTGCTTCATATGTGACAGAATCATCATGCAGTTGGCTATCCAAAGAAGAAGACCCTCAATGCCTTGGTTGTTAAAAGGGAGTACCACAAGGTATGGGATGAGGATGAAGGGGAGGAGCCTAGGCTAAGATGGGGACACTTAGACTCCCCAATGCCATGATGGGGTAGGCATCAAGAGCAAAGTTTGTTGTCCAGACAAGGAAAAGCTTGATGTATGTAGATGTGTGCATCAGTGGCAAAGGCACAAGAGCCATAGTGGACACAAGAGCCACACACAACTTCATCTCAGGGGGGGAGGCTAAGAAATTAGGCCTTAAGATGAAGAAGGATGAGAGCAGGATAAAAGCAATAAACTTTGAGGCTAGGCCAATGCTTAGAGTTGCCAAAGATGTACCTATCAAGGTTGGAGAGTGGCAAGGCACCATCACTTTGACTATAGTGCCTTTTGACGATTATGAGGTTATCTTAAGAATGGGTTTCCTCATTTCAGCTAGGGATCCTTATGCCATGCCTTGGAATCTTGAGCTTCTTTGATGAGAAGACCCTTTTGAGGTCTCAGTGTTGAAGGCTGGCAAGAGGCAAAGGAAGAAACTATTTGTAATGCAATTAGTAGGGGGATCCACAATTATTGTGGAGTCAGCATAGCTAGGCATGCTCATTTAGGTGTCGTCCCGATGCTATGGTCTAAAGGGTCTAAGGAGAAACTAGTGGTTGCCAAGGGTGTGTACAATGGAGGAGCTCCAAGAGGAACAAGGCCAAGCAAAGATGCTTAGGGAGAACGATGACTGGTAGCTAGCACATTGATGTACAAGAGGCACAACTGTGAAAGGTGGTAGAGCAATAGTACAAAAGGTGCAACAACTCACAACAGTGCAAAGGTGCACAAGACATGAAGGAGACCCGAAAAGTCCCCGCAGAGCACAAGAATGGCAAGATGCCAATGTGAAAGGGGAGGAATGAGCAAGACATCTCATGATGATCACAAGGTAGCATGGGACATGCCCGAGGGCCAAACTTTAGACTCCAATGGAGATGTGTCGATGAGGACATTGACATTATCAAGTGGGGGAGAATGTCATGGACTCGTATTGCAAAGCCCTTGACCAAGGCCCATAGGCTCTGAGGGAGGCCTGCTTAGCTCATAATGTGGCCCAAGAGACTTAGGCCTGTGTTCCTTGATCTATGGAACAAGGCCTGATTCCAGAAGGCTTGGTTTCTAGCAATGTCCTTTTAAATTTCTGGAAGTTATATAGTAGTCTAGAATACTCTAGGAGAATGGTCAAGTAGTCTAGAAAGGGTAGGAGGGTTCCAAAAAATGATATGGACCATTGATATATAGACACATTGTAAAGCCTTGGTCGATGAGGGCGGGCCAAGAGGGCTGGCAGGCTTCTAGGCAAGGTGAAAGACTGAGAGTTAGTCCCACATCGCTAGGGGGAAAGTTACTGGGCTCTTGATAAGAGTGATGAGGACTTCCCTTGCAACGAGGCCTTCCGAAGGGTGAAGCCCAAGAGGGGTGAGGGACCTAAGGGAACAAAACCTTGAGGGGTGAAGCCCGGAGTGGTGAGGGACCTAAAGAGGATAATATCGTGTCTGCTGTGCACTCTGATACACGGAACGAGGCCTTCCGAAGGGTGAAGCCCAAGAGGGGTGAGGGACCTAAGGGAACAAAACCTTGAGGGGTGAAGCCTGAAGTGGTGAGGGACCTAAAGAGGACAATATCGTGTCTGCTGTGCACTCTGATACACGGAATGAGGCATTTTCCCTGGGCAACTGGGGAAGAACAAAACTGTGCGGGGTGTATGGGCACTCCGGCACGGACAATATCGTTGCAGGGTCTGGGCCCTCGGGCTGTTACAAGTGGTATCAGAGCCAGACCCTGACCCGGTATGGGTGGCTAGCCGCACGTGGGCGCTCGCGTGTGGTAAGACACGTAGGGACGCGTGTCCCTTAAGGGGGAGAGGTTGTAAAGCCTTGGCCGATGAGGGCGGGCCAAGAGGGTTGGCAGGCTTCTAGGCAAGGTGAAAGACTAAGAGTTAGTCCCACATCGCTAGGGGGAAAGTTACTGGGCTCTTGATAAGAGTGATGAGGACTTCCCTTGCAATGAGGCCTTCCGAAGGGTGAAGCCCAAGAGGGGTGAGGGACCTAAAGAGGACAATATCGTGTCTGCTGTGCACTTTGATACACGGAACGAGGCCTTCCGAAGGGTGAAGCCCAAGAGGGGTGAGGGACCTAAGGGAACAAAACCTTGAGGGGTGAAGCCCGGAGTGGTGAGGGACCTAAAGAGGACAATATCGTGTCTGCTATGCACTCTGATACACGAAACGAGGCATTTTCCCTGGGCAACTAGGGAAGAACACCCCGGCACGGACAATATCATTGCAGGGTGTGGGCCCTCAGGCTGTTACAAGTCCATCATAATCCTTGTGAATGTCCATTTATATGGGAATAACAGTCCATAATAGTTGTAGAGAGAGAAACTATGAGAGAGGAACTTACACTTAATGACATGTAAAATTTTGACAGATGGCTCCTCGGAGAAGGACAAGGTCTACCCCTACTATACCCGTGGCTCCACCTACTGAGTCCTCTGATCAAGGGGATCGAGATGCCGAGTTATTGAATCGTTTAATGTCAGGACTCATACCACTTATACAGCAGCAGGTTAGGACAGCTGTTGACGCAGCTAACCCTAGCCCTATTCCACCACCTAAAGTGGCACCCATGGTTTCGTCAGTTCAGTCCTCACAACCAATACAGGAACCATCAGTACCTAGAGCCACGGATGGCGATGCTACGAGTGACTCTAAGAAGACTGACAAATTATTGGAAAGGTTTCAAAAGATGGTGAAACCCTTTTATGGCGATGGTAACACGGAGGAGGCCGAGCGATGGTTATTTGAGGCGGAGAGGACATTCGACGCTATGAAGATCTCACCAGATGATCAAGTTAGAGTAGCCTCCTACCTGCTGAAAGGTGAGGCCGGCTTCTGGTGGCAAACTTTCACACTCACCCGACCAGATCCGACTGAGACGATGACATGGGCAGCCTTTAAACAGGCTTTCGACACTCAGTATTTTCCACCTCATGCATTGCAGTCCATGAAGAAGGAGTTTGCCACCCTGGAGCAGAGAGATATGACGGTTCAGCAGTACCTGAACCGATTTACACGACTGAGGAGATTTGCACCTCACGCACTGGCCTCAGACACAGAGGCAACTGACAGATTTGTGGATGGGTTGACTCCTTGGCTGAGAGATCGCGTGATTTCTTCTCGACCCACTTCTGTGCGAGATGCTGCTGATATGGCGCCCATGCACGAGAAGAACTCTCTCAGGAATAGAGGGAGTGCGTTCCAGCCCTTTAAGGGCAAGCGGCCATTTGGTGCTATGCAGACACATGGGGCATCAGGTCATCCACCACGGGCCAAATTTAAGAGAGACACTGAGAGGAAGAGATGTGATAGGTGCAAGGGTTGGCACCCTGGGCGAGGGTGCAATAGATTCGACCGACCACAGCAGCAGAGGCAGCCCCAACCACAGAGACAGTCCTATACACCTTATCAGAGACAGCCATACAGGTGTTTCAACTGTGGAGACGTTGGCCATTTCATTAAGGACTGCCCTAAGGGGCAGAGGCAGACCGAGATGGGAGCAGAGGCAGCTAACGCGCCACGTAGCCATGGACGAGTATTTGCCATCTCATCAGGACAGGCACAGGCATCACATCAGGTCGTAGAAGGTACTCTTCTAGTCTCGGATAGACATGCCAAAGTTCTTTTTGACACAGGGTCTACACATTCTTTTATATCATGTATTTTTGCATCTTGCCTTGATGTATGTATACACAAACTAGCATTTGGATTAGATATTATGACACCTGTGGGAGAAATAGTAGAGACTACAGAATATCTTAGAGATATACCTGTAGAGATATCAGGCGTGAGTATGGACACAGACTTCATCTTACTAGACATGGTAGACTATGATGTTATTCTTGGGATGGATTGGTTAGCCAACTATTGGGCTATGGTAGACAGCCAAAAGAAGCGAGTCACTTTTCTTATACCTGGGCAACCAGAAATAGTGTTCCAGGGTAGGAAAGATCGAGCGGTACATGCATCATTTCTGCTATCAAGGCGGCACGATTTTATGCACGAGGGTGTAACGCATTTCTCGCATATGTGACTGTTGAGGAAAAGGAGCAGCCACAGCTTGACGAGATTGATGTTGTCTGTGATTTTGCTGATGTATTTCCTGAGGAATTACCAGGATTGCCGCCAAGTAGGGAGATTGACTTCACCATTGACTTAGTGCTGGGTACATCGCCTATCTCTAAGGCACCATACAGGATGGCTCCAGCAGAGTTGAGAGAACTTCAGGTACAATTGCAAGAGTTACTGGATAAGGGCTTCATCAGGCCGAGTGGATCACCATGGGGAGCACCAGTCCTTTTCGTGAAGAAAAAGGATGGATCACTGAGACTATGCATTGATTATCGGTTGTTGAATGGTGTTACTATAAAGAACCGATACCCTTTGCCACGCATAGATGATTTATTTGATCAGCTCCAATCGGCACAAGTGTTCTCTAAGATAGATCTGAGGTCAGGGTATCATCAGCTGAGGGTTAGAGAAGAGGATATCTCGAAGACTGCCTTTAGGAGTTGTTATGGTCATTATGAGTTCCTAGTGATGCCATTTGGATTGACGAACGCACCTGCAGTGTTCATGGATCTAATGAACAGTGTCTTTCGAGCTTATTTGGATAAGTTCGTGATCGTATTCGTGGATGACATCTTGATTTATTCACCTAGTCATGACACACATAGGGAGCATCTCCACACGGTATTGGACACACTTCGTCGACATCAGTTGTATGCCAAGTTCAGTAAGTGTGATTTTTGGTTAGACCAGGTGCATTTCTTAGGCCACGTCATATCTAAAGATGGAGTGGCTGTGGATTCAACAAAAGTAGAGGCAGTACTACACTGGGAGAGGCCCAAGACAGTGACTGAGATACGCAGTTTTCTTGGTTTGGCAGGGTATTATCGTCGCTTCATAGAGGGATTCTCTAAGATCGCATTACCATTGACCACCCTGACTAGGAAAGACACTCAATTTGTATGGACCGAGGCTTGCGAGGAGAGCTTCCAAGAGCTCAAGAGGAGACTTACTACTGCTCCGGTATTGACCTTACCATCTGGTGCAGGCGGTTATGTAGTTTATTGCGACGCCTCCGGCAAGGGATTAGGAGCAGTGTTGATGCAACATGGGAAGGTAATTGCCTATGCGTCTAGACAGCTAAAGACACATGAGGTAAATTACCCAACACATGACCTGGAATTAGCAGCCGTGGTATTTGCGTTGAAGTCCTGGAGACATTATCTTTATGGTGAGAGATTTGAGGTATTCACTGATCATAAGAGCCTCAAGTACTTCTTTACTCAGAGTGAATTGAATATGAGGCAGCGCAGATGGATGGAGTATCTCAAGGACTTCGACTTCACCATACAGTACCATCCTGGGAAGGCTAACGTCGTTGCAGATGCCCTGAGTAGGAAGGCGGGTGTGATGATTGCCAATTTGACGACTCGGTCTAAGTTCTTTGACAAGATCTTAGAGGCATAGGGCAAAGACAAGGAAACACAGGATCTGACAGATAAGACAGATTTTTCGAGGGGACCAGATGGAGGAGTTAGATTTAAGGGAAGGTTGGTAGTACCAGCAGATGATGAATTGAAGCGCGAGTTACTTCAAGAAGCACACCAATCCCCTTATACAATTCATCCTGGGGGTACGAAGATGTATCAGGATCTCAAGAGGCATTTCTGGTGGAATGGTATGAAAAAGGATGTTGGAGAGTGCGTTGCACGATGTTTGACCTGTCAGCAGGTCAAGGCTGAGCATCAGCGTCCATCAGGACTACTTCAGACACTGGACCTTCCAGAGTGGAAGTGGCACCATATTACCATGGACTTCGTTCTAGGTCTTCCGAGGACCGCTAGCGGCCACGACATGATATGGATCGTTGTGGACAGGTTGACCAAGTCTGCTCATTTCCTTCCTATCTGACAAAATCAAACCGTGGATAGCTTAGCGAAATTATATGTTAAGGAGATCGTCAGTCTACATGGCGTTCCCTTGACAATTATATCGGATCGAGATACGCGATTTACCTCAAAATACTGGAAGAGCGTGCAAGAGGCATTAGGGTCGAGACTGAAATTTAGCACGGACATTCCATCCTCGGACGTACGGACGGAGCGAGAGGACCATCCAGACTATTGAGGATATGCTACGAGCCTGTGTTATGGATTGGAAGGGTAGCTGGGAAGATCATTTACCTTTGGTGGAATTTGCTTATAATAATAGTCATCACGCTAGTATTGGCATGGCTCCATATGAGGCACTTTATGGTAGACCTTGTCGGTCACCTTTATGTTGGAGTGATGTAGGAGAAAGACGCGTGGTGAAATCTGAGTTAGTGAAAGAATGTGCAGAGAAAGTCCAACTCATTCGGAAGAGGTTACTGACAGCTCACAGTCGATAGAAAAGTTATGCAGACAAGAGGCGAAAAGACTTAGAGTTCTTTGAGGGCGAGCATGTATTCTTGAAAGTTTCTCCTATGAAAGGGGTGTTGAGGTTTGGAAATAAAGGGAAGCTTAGTCCCAGGTATATTGGACCTTTCGAGATCTTACGTAGAGTTGGAGCTGTGGCATATCAGCTAGCCTTACCACCACAGCTAGCAAATGTGCATGACGTCTTTCACGTGTCTATGCTGAGAAAATACGTGCCAGATCCCTCACACGTATTGGAGCAGATCCCAGGAGAGCTACAGGCTGACATGACATTTGAGGAGAGACCAGTGCGCGTCCTAGATACAAAAGTCAAGGAGTTAAGGAATAAGACCATTGCCTTGGTCAAAGTCCTTTGGCAACATCATTCACTACACCTGGGAGACTGAGGAGGAGATGTGAGAGATCCATCCAGAGTTATTTACATAGAGGTATGTAGCTAAATTTCGAGGACAAAATTTTTATAAGGAGGGAAGAATGTAATATCCTTAATTTTTAGGATGAAATAGGAAATTAATAAATAAATTAAAATAAAAATTTATGGATGAAATTTTTTCCTAAAAAGATAAGAATTAGAAATTTCTCGTCGATACGAATCCAACGCCACCAAGAACGCGAAAAATGGAGCTCAAACGAGGGAGTTATGAGCCGTCAAAGTTGTAAGGCAAATTGGTCTTTTAACAGAAACGTGTTACACAGGGGTCCAAATTGATAACGGCACCCCTGTCTACACACGTCTCTACCAGTCCGGCGAAATCGCCGGAGAGACATGGGAAGAGACGTGTGGGGAAGAGTTTCTCTTCCCCAAGACTCTAAAACCCTATATCTATGCTCCTCTAGGAGCCAAAACGCTCCACTATTGAGCATTTTCTCTGAGTTTTACGCAGAACCCTAGCCTGAAAAGATTTCATTTTTCCGGCGAGTGGAACCCCGGCAACACGAGCAACCACGGCTAGGTGCAAGGTAAGCCTTAAAACTCTATTTTTTAGTATTTATTAAATAGAGAAAATAATAAGAAAACCATTTAAAAATTTGAAAAAAATCAGATTTTTTTAGGAACTTTAGGCACGCTACTGTTGGAGCGTGATTTCATGGACCAAACCTTTTCCGTTTGAAAATCGCACCGTCCAACTAGTGAACAAGAGACCCAAGAGCATACCCTTTAAATTTGGGAGTGATCCAACGGTGGATTTCTCCAAAAAACCCAAAAACCAGTACCTATGGAGGATTTTAGGAACTTAGGAAAAATCATTTAAAAACCATGGTTTTTGGAAAAATCAGTGCAAAAGGAGGGCATAAATGGATTCTAGAGAGAATTCTGAAGAAAATGGCACAAAAATCACGTAAAACGGAGCTCTGTAGCTCCGCCGGAGGCTACCGGAATCCGGTCGTCTTCTCCGGCGTCGTCAACGGCGTCGGCGCCACAGCGGCGGCCGCCAGGACGCGCGCTGAGACGCACCCAGGACGACGTCACACGACGTCGTCGTCACACGCGTGCGCGGCGCCGCGCGCGTGTGGGGAGCGCGCAGGTTGACGGTCGCGGTGGGGCCGGGACGCGGCGCGTCCCGTTCTGCGTTTGCGTCGGCGTGTGTCTTCGTGCGCCAGTGTACGCCGGTGTAAACTGGCGGAAAAGGGGCGCCGCCGGTTTAAACCATCTTATGGTGGTCCAACAGGCCCCATTTTAGCGTAGTTTTCACTAAAACTTGATTTTTGGGAGCTAGAGAGGTCCAAATCAGGATCCGAAAGAGGCGTTGTGACCGTATTGACTTCGCGGACCTAGTTTTAACTTAAAAACTTAGAAATGACCACTTTTTATTTAGAAAATTTTTAAAATAGTGATGTGACATGTACAGGTGCACGTGAATATACCAGTTAAAGGGAGTTATTAGCAAGCTAGTGGTCTCACACTGAGGTAGGTGACGACAACTAATGTTTTGCCTTGATTTTTAAACCATGTTTAAACATAGCATCATGTGTGATTGTGTTTTAAAATGCAATTATTATTTACCGTGGATTTCATGCTACATTGCGTACAGTATGGTTATTCCAAATTGAAATCTTTTACTGAATAAACTTATTTAAAATGTTTTTACCAGCATGATGTTAATTAGTTATGCTTAGTTAGAGACTTATTTCTTATTATATATATAGAAAATGCATGGATTACATGGAAATGAGAATAGAGGCTTATTAGTTGGTCCTTTTATAGGCTAACCCCAGGATGAGGGGCATGTCTTGGGGATTGCAAGCTATAAGTGCTCTTGAGTTTTAGCATATACATATGATTTCCGTGTTTTATATTTGATGACGGGTACTCTCGCCCGGTGGGCGTCATGCTAGGAGGGATAGGGCCGGCCACCCACCTTCCGAGATTATGATGTGATGAGTTTGTGATATGATAGACACCTGCCCATAGATGGCATTCGGTAGGGGTTTGGTAACATGGATAGTCCACACTACCGGTCTGAGCCTTTCCATGGGGACAGACGCTAAGTCTCCCGTTATGGTGTCGACGGGGAGCGGCGGCGGTTGATACCCATGGAGGGTTGCCACTGCAGCATGATGGCCCATATTCTTATTATGTGTGCATGTATGATGAGCATGGTTATGGATGATATGCCTGGGTGTAACGACACTCAGAGGTTGACTACGTGTACTCCTGATCAGGGATGTTAGTGCGATGTGATGGGACCCATTACCTTAGGGTGCCCTTATTCTTGTTGTATGCTCCATTTTATTGATTCATGTCATGTTTTAACTCCTTGAATTTTATGTTTTAGCATATGGAATAAATTGGCATTTATTGAACATGGCATTATGATATCACTATTTTCATAAATGTTAGATTTTTCATCAGTATTGTTCATTATTTCTTTCATTTATTACATTAATTGTCTATGTACCTACACAAGCGATAGCTTGCTGAGGCATTGCTTTGTTTTGCAATGCCTTAGATCTCGAGCGCGATAACAGGAAAGGCAAGACTGTTGAGAAGCCGTGAGAGCTGCTGAAGACCATTTTTCTATAGTGTTAGACAGTGATGTGAGTCATTAAACAGGATTATCATTTGGATTTTATTATGGACTGCATATTTTATATTGGGATGTGATTTAAATCTTTGGACATATGTTGGACATTTATATGGGATGTTATGATGGATAGACCCTGGGCCATATTATTATTGTCTTTTGGACGTTTATTTGATTTAAAATAAAGGCGCCTATTTATTTGACGTTGATTTATACGCGGATTATTTATTTATGTTTAAATTACATGTACGCCATTTTGAGAAAGGAAAATTTAACACCCGGAGTTTTAAGATAGGTTTAGTAAAATGTTAAATAAAACTTTTCTCATGGGATCCCAAATGCTCTTAATTAAAATGCCATTATTATAAATAAATAAAAAATGTCTTGAAAATCCGGGGTGTTACACACATGGAATAATCTTAGCCATCCATTGAGGAGGTATATGGGGATGAACAAGTATAAATAGGGGTTAGATCCTCATTTGCAACCAACTCAAACAATTCAAATGTGGATCATTGGAAGCTACTTAAGCAAGGAATAACAGGTTCTCTTTGAGTAAGTTCCTTTATGAGTTCCCTCATTGCTTTGGTGGGTGGGTGAGTATAGCCCTAGCAAGTGAGAGTGGGAGTGGAATGCTAACTCGTGTTTTGAAAAGGAGTTGTGCACAAGTACTGCACAGGTTTAGCAAAGACAAATTGCAAACATTAAGCTCACCTCCCTAGGCCAAGGGTTAACCTAAATTTTTCTTCTAAAGTTACAAAACTACATGGGTCGACCATAGCATGCTAAAGGTTGACCTTATGCTATGTTTTTCATGGGATCATGAAGTTTTGAATGTCTTGGATTTCTTCCAAAATGATTGTGTGGCTAATTAGTGTTGAAACTATTTTAAATAAATCAACTTGCCAAACATGTATTTACATATGTGTGGAATAGTTTTGAAACAAATGGGCATTTAGGGAATTTGATGTTTCTCTAGTTTTAGAGGGAAACTTTGAATTTGAACTTCCTTGTCTTTTACTACTTGACTTTTAGAAACACTACAAATCTTTACTGCCACATTGAAAGTTGGACGTGGTTTCCACTCCTCATGAATACTCTCTCACTTCTTGACATTATTTTGAAGAATGCACTATTAAATTGATTCATGCTGGTGCAACACACTAAGCCATGTATGCAAGTGAACGTGCAAGTGCACTTATGTACATTATTAGGCACTTAACATTGCAAGCCACCCTAATCTCTTTTGATTTAAAGTTTGATCCAGATTAGGCACACCATGGTGGATAGTCCATGGACTAGGACATCCAAGTGCTTGATTGGCCCCTCAGGCAAGGTCTAAGATGTTGACCAATTGCTGCAGAGATGGCCCATGATGTCCAAGTCCATCCAACTAGTCATAGTCCACCAAGGATGATGCCATAATTGAAGGTTGGTGTGGCTTTCATATTGGGCTTGCCTAGGGTAGTTTCTAGCCTGCCTCAAGGACCAAGCTAGGTTGTTTGTACCCAAACCCCCCACTCTATATAAGGGGTGCCTAGGCCATTCATTCTTACAACAAATCTTATCTTCCCCCAAGATTTCTAGAGTATGTTAGTTGTGACATTCTCTATTCTCTCTCTCTCTCTCTCTCTCTCTCTCTCTCTCTCTCTCTCTCTCTCTCTGAGTTTTCCATTTAGTGCACCACTATATTCTATTCTCTTTTGTTCTATTTAGAGTTTACCAATTTTGTGTGTCATTCTATCATTATTCTCTCTCTTAGAATTTACTCATTTTGGCATCACTCTTTAAGGGTTCTTCTACTTGTGAGGATCTTTGGTTCCAAAGTTTGCCCCTTTTGGTATCACTCTTGTTCTAGGGCTCTAAACTTTTGAAGTTCTTCTTGTTCTAAGTTTCTCTTAAAACTTAGATTCTAGATCCATTTGATCTCATATCTGAAGCAAATTGATTTTTTAATGTTGTTGCTCTTTGAGGAGTTATTGTGATTTGAAGACTTCATTTTTATGGCATTTATCTTGAAGACAAAAGTACTAATTCTGGTCGTGTAAATTAGCCGTAGTACAAATTCAGTCTAACTTGGTTGAATCTTAGAGATACATCTGCTATATCCCTTGTACTTATTGGGAGGCTTCAACTATATTTAAGAAGCTATTATTATCCTATATTTAGAATGGTTCTTTTTATTTCTATAAAAAAAATAAAAACTAGAGATAAATGCATGTGGATAGGCAAAATAAACTATGTTTTAAATGCATACTTGAACTAGAAAAATAAAAAATAAAAAAATCCTCACATTAAGAGAATCCAAGTTCAACCACCCTTGACTACTAAAATAATTAGAATCATGGTTCCTCTTAAGACTTCTTCCCAACTCATCTCTTTACCTTTCACATCAGAAGGATTTTCCTGTTATCATCTCTGGCTTTCGTCTTTAGCCACTTTGGTGATGCTATTGAACTTCTCTCTTATTTATGGCTTTCATCTCTGACCACTTTGTGAAGTGACTAAAGCTCTCTCTAATCTTTAGCTTTCATCTTTGGCCACTCCAGTGAAGTGATTGAACCTCTCTCTCATCTCTAGTCACTTGGGCAAAGTGACTGAACCTCTCTCAAGTCTAACTTTGTGAAGGGGTCTCTCTCTCTCTCTCTCTCTCTCTCTCACTCTCTCTCTCTCTCTCTCTCACTCTCTCTCTCTCTCTCTCTCTCTCTCTCTCTCTCTCTCTCTCTCTCTCTCTCTCTCTCTCTCTCTCATTTGATCCCAAGAAGAGCTAAAAACCTTATCTCTCAAGTTTATCACATTCAATGGCTACTCTTTCTCAAACATATTCCCATCCTTGAATATTTGTATACCTTAGGTTGCTACACTTTCATTCCTTTGCATATTTCATCTCCAAATATGAAACTTAAGTGCCTAAAATGCAAGTATTACATGTTTTTCATGAGCCACAAATTGATGCCCGAGTAGATGTTTGGAAATGCTCGTGTTCTTAAATTATCTAGCTCTTGTCTTCAAGTATGCTTTAATTGATGGCATTGCATTTGTTTCTTGCAGTTTGTCTTATTACATTCAATAATATGTGCTTGTACGAAATGTTATTAACAAAGACCTATTAGAAATACATTGCTAGATTACGAAAGTTGTTTATGGCTAAAAAGAATTAATTTAGTATGCTTTAGTAGGTTTCTCTTCTATGCTTCAATAATTGTTGTCACTACCCACTTAGCCTCTTATTCTGTTATGGTTCATATGTGTCGTTCTTCTTCCTTTTATGATCTCCCCCAAAAGAAAACCGTGATCTATATGCATATAGAAATTTTATGAAAGATATAAAAGGAAAATAGATTTATGCCTAGAAAATCTTGCCATGGATAACACCATAAGTAGGATGGTGATTCTCCTTTCCACACCTTGATTTAGTTCTATGCAAGGGTATAAAAAATCTCTATTTGCCCTTTTGTATTAATGAAGGGCCTTTCATTCTAATGGAGCTGATAGAGTTGAAGTATCAATCTCACCTTCTCTCTCATATATGAATATCAATATAAGGATACTATTATTGTTGCTAATTCTCTAGTAAATATATAGAAAATAGAATGTTAATAGTAGTTGATAACAAGAATTTTTTTTTATTAGATCTATTTCTTATAAATATTTTATGTACTACTATAAGATGTCCTTCATGATCATAGAGAACTCTAAAAGAGAGGAACAAACTGGCACTTTCATGTTGAATAAATTGAAAGCTAGCATGGATACTTAAGTTTGAAACTTGATTACATGGTACAGAGAAACTGGTTTGCATCTAACCATTTGCAACAGGAATTCATAAGAAGCTTGTCATGAAACTCTTGCTCCATGAATACCTTTACTTTAGCTTGAATAATAGTGTTCTATGACATTGACCCTAGCCATAGGTGCCTCTAAAACTACAAACGGAATTGTTTTCTAGATGCGACCTAGTTTACTTTAGTACAAAATTCTCCTAAGTTGTTATTTAGCTATTTTGGCATTCATTAACCCAACTTTTGGAAACTGCTTTTAGTTAGACTGATGTTGATCAAAGTAGTTGTAGATGTTAGAATGCTCTATTAAAACTTGCATAATAGAGGATTACTCTTCTAGGAAGTTTCTTTATTTGTTTCTAGTTGCTTTGCAATATGAAAGTTGTTAAAATTGAGAAGAAGACAAGGGGGTTTATTTAATCATGTATGTTGGGCCTTTCTATGGTATGCCTCAAAATTTGAAGATATTTTGTAAAAGTGGTAAATTTTGAAAATTAATATATGTTTTAGATTAGTATCATTAGATTCTACTATAAGCTGATATTTTTGGGTTCCAAGTGGTTTGAAGTTGATATTTTTACCTTTTTAAATATTTTTGTTTCTATACTACTTTTGATGACTAGGGTTATCTCCGCAGCCCTCTGATTACAACAATTTAGGGTTAGTGTTCATTGTTTTCTTCACTTTGAGAAATCTTATCATATCTGGGGTTATGTTAGTTTTCCAGGTTGGCCTTTTTCTTTTCTTTTCCTTTACCACAGTTCCCTGGTGATGGAAATGGAAGCTTTCCATTGGTTAATGGAAGTTGTTTTTCATGTTGAAGGTCCTTGATTCTTGGAGTTAAGCAACTAACCATGGGAAAGAAAATATAAGATGGATGAAAGGTTTCATGGGAAAGGATGCAAATAAGGGGAATATTACATAACCATAATAATATTAGAAACTAAGTACTCTTTGATGGAGAAGTTTTAATTTATTTTTCTTGTCCCTAACATATACAGGGACTGTCAATAAAGTTTTTGTGTTTCATTATGACTTGAGAAAGGCACAAAATGAGGTAGTTTCCTATTCATGATAATATCCTCTCTTTGCAATATTAGATACTTGATCTACTAAGACATGCTGGTTAGTGTCGCTAGAGAAAGGAAATAGCTTCCATCAATTAATTGTCCTTGACAATATTTGAAGTATTACAATGGCACTAAGCAGATGGCAGCGTAGAATTCTACCAGTCTTCACTTGACTTTCAATAACTAGGGCTTCCTTAAAATCATGCAAATCATGGGGCTGTCATAGTAGGGCCATGAAAATTTTAAACTTATTTGTCCACATCACCAACTAGGCAAACTAAGGAAGGTCTTAGATGCAGTAGTTATAAAAGGAAAGGAAAAACTAATCCTTAATCACTTCATTGTAGTAGATCTTCTAATGAACCTCATATTAGGACAATTAAATTGAAAGAACTAAAGAGTCACTCGAATTTCATATTTAGGATGAGCTTCCTTTCATGGACAATACCTCAACATATTTGATTAGCATAAATCTTTGAAAATAGGAAAGAGTAATAAGGGAGAAAAGATGAAACAGTTATACACAAGGATTTTTATTTCAAATAAGAAAACATAGTGAAACATGTAGCCAACGATCTACAATTCATCATGGTGACAAAATAGAAGATATGGTATCTAGAAATCAAATGAATGGGATGTGCAAAAAGCAAGACAATATTGTAGGGCTGTAAAGATTATGTATGTTGAATCTCAAGAGCAGCCTTCTATAGTTTCATGCACTCATGATGCCTGACAATACTAAAATAACAAGTTATTTTAGGACTAGTTCCTTCTAATTTGTTGCATTTGAAACTCTCAAATTTCAACCAATGCATGCACAACACAGAAACAACCAAGCTGTCAAGAATTTATCCTATATTTTGGCTCAAGATTTTGATTTATTCAATCAAAGATGCATAAGAAATTAGAAGTATACTACTTCACCCACATTACATAAATTGCATAGTACCTGAATGATGAAATTTTCCTCTCCTTTGTTGGTAGAAAGTAAGGAATAGAAAAGGACAAAGAAAATGCTACATGAGTAGTCTAAGCCAAAATCCATGACCATAATGTCCTCTTCTTAGTGGGGGGATCTGGACAACGCTTGAGTACTTGAATCTCAACAAACAAAGTTGACTACTATAAGCTTTTTGTAATTTATGGAAGCGTTTACAAGGTTAAGATCAATTACTACAAGGGAGCTAGCATGGAAGATATTATAGAAAGCTAGTTTAAGCAAGTCCTTGAGAAAGGAAAATTTTGAGACTAATAAGCTTTGCCAACTGTTACCTTGCTTGGGCAATATGGTAGGATAGAAACTCCATTCTTTTTGGGACTCCCAAGTTCAATATCCAACAACTAGAGCAGGGTGGAGGGCTTCTATCATTAAAACCTCAAATGAGGACAAGAGTAATTCTGGATGCAAAATAGAGGATCTTCAAATTCTTGTAAATTCAATTTTGACTGAAGTAAATCTGCATAGTAATTGGTAGTTATTTGTGATGATATGAACTTATTAGAACTCAGATTAAGGAGATTTTCATGACTATAGATGCATGGATTTTCACCTTTCCAAGTTGTTTTTTGGTTGGGCATAAGACTTTATCTGAACAGAACTTCATGAGTGTTTTGGTTGGCTCATTGCCTGCAATTCCATTAGCTTGATTGATTGTGGGAACTTGACAAATCCAAATTCATTGTAAATAAAATTGGACTTTGAATTATTTTTAAAAATTCATAAATAGCAATTAGAAATGGTTTCAATGATGGAATGTTTATAGATTTCATGTATGTTAGGCATTTGAATATGATGATGTAAGATGACCATGTTATCTAACATAAATTCTTACACTAGGCCTTAGAAAAACTCTAAGAAGTCTTAATAACTATTAGAACTACATTAATGCACCTAGCTAGCACATCATAACTAAGTTATCAAGCTTAAGAATTAAGAGAAAGTTGTGATAACGTATCTATTCTACATTAATATTTGTGTTGATGTTTTCCACAAGTACACAGGCTATTGTAGTATAGCTATGCAAATATGAGTCGAACCCACAGGGACTCGCTTTAAGTGGAGTTTTTAATAAAATTTAATTATTTGAAACTTGAAGAGAATAACAAAACTAACCTAACCATTCAGATTTATTCAAATGAGGCACTTTAAATAACTTTCAATTCCAGAAAACAAAATAAAACTAATCAAAAGATCTCTGAATCACACTATCCGTGGATGGCATTGTCCCTGGATAACACTATCAAAAGATGGATAACATAAAGCTTAAATGGAACAGGGACACATATGTAAATAAGCAGAGGATACATATGTAATTAAATAGGGGATCCAAATGTAATTAATGGAAATGAACAGAAATGTCATTGCATTTAAAACAGAAGGGCAAAACTAAAATTTTGTTCAAAATCTGGTTTTTAACAAAAACCAGACGAAAACCCAACGAAGAAGATGACCGGTGAATGGAGATGGATCCGGAGGAGGGAGAAGAGGGAAACGACGTGGGAGGAAAACCCAGTTTGGGTTTCCTTCTCCGAGACGTCCGAAAGCGAGAAAAACGCCAGATGATGCAAGACACTGTAGGTGATGATGCCTGGCCGGTAGTGATCTAGGCGTCGCACGTCTGTGAATCGCTTGTGCCGAAACCGGTGATCTGCTTCTGATGAGGAAAAAATGATGCCTTTTCTGGGCTGCATCTGGTGTTTGGAATGTGGAACCGCCTTGTTCCTGGCCAGTGATGTATGTCGGGCTCCTGGTCTAGTTTCTGGGTAATGGAGATGACGCTTGCTCTGGGGTTGATCGTCTGGAGCGGTGGAAAAGTGCCGCCTTTTCTGAGGATGGGGCGTCCCACTGGTTCGTATGGAGCAGAGTACTTTGGGCGGTGAATATGAATGAAAGGGGAGAGGTGAGTTGCAACTGAGATTGGGTTGAACGGAAAAAAAATTGACGCCTTTTCCAGGCGTCGTCTGGTTCCACTTGAAGGAAAGAGGAGAAGGTGTTATCTGGGCTGGTGATGTTACTGGAAGGTCATAGGGAAGCCTGGGCAGTAATAAACTCAGAAAGGAAAGTGGTGCGGTTCAACCCAAATAGGTAACGTAATGTGAAGAGAAAGGTGGCGATGCAACTCAAGACAGGGCTAGAACGAGGTGCTTGGGAGATGAGATGGATGGGAAGAAGGAGATGGTGCGTGAAGTGTAAGAGGGAATAATTGCTGAAGGTGAAGGGGAGTGTTGATGCCAAGCCTACTAGGTGTGTTACGCACCTATGGCCAACTAAGAGAAGAAACGAGAGAGAGAGAGAGAGAGAGAGAGAGAGAGAGAGAGAGAGAGAGAGAGAGAGAGAGAGAGAGAGAGAGAGAGAGAGAGAGAGAGAGAGAGAGAGAGAGAGAGAGAGAGAGAGAGAGAGAAAAGAGGGAAGGGATAAGAAAAAGAGAGAGAAAAGAGGGAAGGGATAAGAAAAAGAGAGAGAAAAGAGAGGAGAAAGATAAGTGGAAAAAAATGAGATAGAGGGAAAAGAGATAAGAGAGAGAGTGGGGTCTACTAGATTTCTAGACTTGCTAGAACTCTAGTTTCAACTTTGTCCTGTCCTAGGACTCCATCTGATTTCCATGAAACTTCATCCTCTTCATCTGATATCCTTGATTCAATCTAGAGCGTTCACGCCTGAGTCGATTAATCTGCAATGCACAGGACCCATTTAGAAATCCAAACCGTTTATTATTCATCTAATTAGCTTTGATGATCATCTAACTGTTAATTTTGCAATTTAATGATTGGATGGCCAATTAAAGCTAAAATAGAATATTTTATGTAAAATCTTGAAATTAATGGTCTAGATGCTCTAATTGAACACTAAATTAGGGGTATTTTAGCCAAAAATGAACACTTAACAATTTGCATACTCAAGTCAATCCTCATAGAGAGGTTGATATACCACCCACTGTAATATTAAGAGTGTCAAAAGATAATCACAATCCCCTCAATATCATCTCTTATTCCAAGATGTGATGCAATTCCACAATGTAACTACAATTTCTTAATAGTATGGTATGCTATTCTGGAGTATGGTGCATCTGAATCTCGATTGTTTGGGACTTATTAGAATAACACTTTTAAATCTGTAGGCTAAATTCATCTGCAAACACTATTTAGAAATAAAATTCTTTGGGACTTTGCTTGACAGATTCACAACCCTAGGTATGGACCATTCCAGTTAAATATATTTCTAAGCAATGGACCATTTGAGTCCTCTAACTTTCCACTTTTACCGTGGATTCTATTATGAGTTCCTTTGTATTTGTATATCTATTTTCATTAAATTATATTGAAACCTTAGGCTTCATGTGCATCATTTATTTCATTCTTTCTCTGTATTGTCCTTCAAACTCAACTCTGATCTACGGCTCTCCTTAGAATAATACCTCAATTTGTATTGTGTATGAGCCTTAGTTTGTATAGAAACCAAAAACCCAAACCCCAATGCACACCATGAACTGAACTGACACTTCCAAAATTGGCCAACCTTTTCAAAATGACTATAAGTAGAAAGATCAGTAGATATAGTGATTTCAACTACACTTTTCTGATGCATCCCCTTATTAGTATCATCCATTTGAGACTTTTTTATAGATAAAATAACAAATATATTTCTTTTCAGATGACATGCAAAAGAAAGGATAGAATTCTTATGACACCCAATATGATTGATGACAAAGATCTAAGTACTAAGTTTGAAGGACTAGTTGAGGCAGACAAGGGGCCTATAATAAATGGACCAAGGAACAAGAGGAATTTTTCTTTGAGATACTATATGATGAAATAATAGAGGATATAATCATTGCAACTAGGAGTATTCCAAAGGGTGTGGTAATTAAGGAATTGCTGCTTCGCTTCAAACTCTAATTTGGAATTGATTTGAGGATGAAGTAGTTGAATACAAATATAAGGCTTTTCAAAAGTAAGTATGTTACCCTTGTAAAGTTGAGGAATGGAGACTCAAGATTAAGGTGGGACACCGAGGGAAATTGCTTTCTAGTAACCCCAGAGATCATGAATACCCACTTTTAGGTAATGCATTACTCTGACACTATAGTACTATACATCACCTTTATAATGCCCTTACAAATATTTGTGTACAGTCAAATCGAAAGGCTCATTGCTTGTTTGACATGAACTTGTGAAACTACAAGCACTTAAAGATGGTGTTTGGGGGGAGCAGCACCACCAAAGAAATTTTCTCTAGGATTAATATTATTGTAGAGCATGAGGCGCTCATGAAATGAAGTGTGGTTGCTGGTCAACATATGCAACTAGCTGAGGAAGTGTATAGGCTGGATATACCAAACATGGATTTTGATGCATATGATTCACAGGTCCAATATTATGGAGAGGAAATACAAGGGTACAATGATGAATTGCACAAACAGGATCCCTTTGAAGACCTACAAGCCCCAATCTACCTAGCTACCTCCACAACATCATCCTTGATTCCCTCCTCTAGGACTGTTAACTTGGAGCGAGTGAGGGAAAAAGGGAAGAGAGCCGATCGTGCAATGTCCTCAACATCTACTGATCCCCCTCCAATTTGTGATGGACATGAGTAGATAGTATTACAAATGAGTAATGAGTGTCACTAGGTATTAGTATATTTATTTTCCATGCTTGTAAATATTGATTATTAGGTGTCATGCATCACATGCGTGAATTGTGATATGTCAGAAAAATAGAAGATACTCTACCAAAATTTTGTTAAAATAAAACCAAAATCTTGTACACTTTTGTGTCTATCATGTAATTGTTTGCAGCACTTACACAACTATTATTATTTACCCATCACCAACTTCATCTGTGACAATGCAGGTAATGGGTGATAGGGCTCCATGGAGCCCTGCATTCAATGGTGAACTGCTTCGTGAAGTATAGAGTATCATAAGTGTGACCCCATCACATAGACAAATTAAGTAACATGAGGAGGAAGATGCTGCACTGGTTATGTACATGCCCTGGCCTATGCGTGTAAGAAAAAATACACTTGGTTATGAGGAATTTTTACAAGTTTACAATGAAACTAGGACAAGATTCCAAAAATTATACAAAATGTATCAGTTTCAGTTTGATAAGCTGATTAGTATTTTTCAAACAACTAGCCTCTTCTCTGAAGATGTTGGCAACCTTTTTAATGATTGCTGGTCAGGACTTGTGGTATGAACCCACAGCAAAGGGTCTTTTCAGGTCCAATTTTACCATTAGTATCAACTTCCACAAAGTCCTTTGCATGATGTTATGGTTGTACAATTAACTTATGGCCCCTCATGCAACAAAGGACCACCTATAGATTAAAAGCAACTATAAGAGAGACACCCATTTCATAGTAACTTCATTTGGCTTTTTTTATATCTTTAACAAGACAGTTTAAGATGCAACACACTTGACATTTGATCTGCCATTTTGTTTATAAAGCTACATTGGAGCTATAGATAGGACATATATCCTAGCTAGGGATTTTGGTGTGGGTCCTCACGATTTGACAAAGTGATATAATAGGAAGGGATTCATCACACAAAACATTCTTACCTACAATTTTGACATGCAATTCACATAGGTGCTTGTTAGCTTTGAGGAGGTTGCACGTGACTCTATTGTGCTAAAGGAAGCTCTCAAGAGAGAAGGCATACTATTAATAATTGTTGAGGTTAAATCCATTGTGTGTTGATGTGTTTACATTCATAGGTTCTAACTTGTTAGTACCTTCATTATTCACTAACGTGTTTATGGTGTAGGGAAGTACTACCTGGTTGATGGGGGTTATGCAAATAAGCAACAATTTCTTCCCCTACCAAAAGAATAGGTACCACCTGAAGGAGTTTGGCAAGGGGATGCAACAACCACAAAATGTGGGAAGTTATTCAACCTTTGACACGCATCCTTGAGGAACGTAATAGATCAAACATTCTGTGTTCTAAAGGCCAGATTTCCCATTCTCAAGTCTAACATTGATTAATCTTGTGAAGGCATTATGTGTGCTGTACAACTTTATATGGTAGGAATGCGTCAACAACACATGGCCGGTAGAGGATATGGGAGAGAATCTTGAATCTAAAAGCGATGACAACAGTCACAATGTATTCTTGAGTAGTGATTTGGACAAGGAAGTTGTCACAGTTGTAGACATGGAGAGGGCGAATGCCAGTATACAAGTGCTGCATTGGGATGAGGTAGAGATGTAGGGTTTATAAGCAGCCTTGATGAGTGAAGATACTTTACAAAGCATGCAATTATGCCCTACCCATGAGTTGCTCATCAAGATGTGTTACTTAACACACTTCCATCACATAGAAACTTTGGTTTGATTATGTTCGTAGAAACAACCTAGACTTGTGCAATTATGATAAGGAACATGTTGTTGAACTAAAAAATCTTTTATGATATGTTTAGTTATTTTGTTATAAAAAGGTTAAATGATGACTTCTTATATAATTGTGTGCATTACTTGCATAGCAAAATATATGTACATGATGTCTAATTACAAGAATGGAGTGAAACTCCCACCCCCCATGTGCATACAGTCGAGGGCCTATGCTACTAGTGCATTCGAAGCTCAAGTGTGGCAAGTGATACTTTTGTTCCCCTACCCACAAACAACATAGGGGATGGTTCATCTGACTTGATGAGTATATGCTAGTTGAGCTGCCACTCTTACCACCAATCAGGATGACAATGCATTGGAGAGAGCACATGGATGGTAAGAGTTTTGATTAGAATGCAATGTCCAAGTCTGCTGACGCATTACATGACCGAGAGAGCAAATGTGTCTAGCTCGTATTTGTTGCTCGATCATTGTCATGCAATCTAGTAGGATACACCCTTTGCAAACTTCTACTTATTATTATCATTTCTATCATTGTGTCTAGGTTTATGTAAAACATATCTTAAAAACTACATGTACTCTATTAATGCTTCTAAAGAAACTAGTTTGTTATTTGATGAAACTATATAGTTCACTCATCATCAAGTTATGCATCTTTAAGAACCACTACAATGACTTTTGGTTCAGTTTAATAGGTTTGTTTTGTTTGTATCCTTGTGCTTTTTGACCATTTTGGTTCTAGTAATAGTTAGTTTCTTTGTTTATTATAGGAGATGCCTACAACAAGAAAATACAAAGACCAAGATGACATTTGTACACTTAAAAGTGTCTAATAAGACCCCTAACTAAAATCAAATATATATAGTATAACTTTACAAAGCCAGATGTATAATATATTTGAATACAAATGGTAAAGTGTAGCAAAAGTAATGTGGGACTGATACTTTGAGGGTCATTGCATTCTGATTGGTTGACGCATTGTTTTATTAAAAAATATCAAAACATCTCTCATATATGACCAAAAATATCATAGAACATATCCCACATATCCCATATATCACAAAACATATGACACATATCTCAGATATTATAGAAGATATCATAGGAGATATCACATAAGATATGCCAACAGAAACACCCAAGATGTGTGGTTAAATAAACATGCCTAAGTTTCTTAAAATAGGAGGAAGTTTCTAAATTTAGATGGTGGGCTCCTAGTTAGAATTATAAAAAGAGTGAGAAAGACGCATATGATTATGTTGTTCCTTATAGGATTGTTGATGCATTGGGGTGTTTGTTTGTAATTCTTATTTGAGTTATGACTTTCAACAAGCACCTTTGTTGGATCTTGGTTTAAAAAATGAGATATTTATAGGACTTGGATTTTATTAAGTTAGATCTTTGTTGGATTTTGTTTTGCAAATGAGATATTCATAGGAATTGCAAATGACATAGTTGTTCACTTGGTGGACCTTCTTTATGATGCATACAAGATGTTTTTCTTATGTTTGTCAAATTAATTTTCATCTTGATTTGACCTAGCCCATTAGACAAAATTTGAGTCCTTACTAACACATTATTTTTATAGCTGTCTCATCATACTCATTGGACCAATTTTGAGATAGAAATATATTTTGATTTGATTCTAGAAGAGTTAGGCAAGGTCATTTCCATATGAAGACTTTTTTAGAAGCAATGAAGCACATAATTTACTCAAAATTTGTTAAGAGAGGTGAGACTCAATACAACCATGAACGGGTGAGAAACATGATGATTAGGGTAAAGATGAAGTACTACAAATTCCAAAGTCTTAATCAAAGAATTGAGTTTGGTTGGGACCCTGCAACTCATACTGTGGTAGCATCAAGTGAAGTATGGGATCATTACCATGTGGTAAGCAACTATCATTTGATTGAGGCATGACTTTGGTTTTTTCTTCTTTTTTTTTCTTTACTAATAGTGTGGTGACCTAGGTTTTCATATGCATTTTTAAATGCAAAAATAATTCTTAATGTGGGACCAACCCTATTTAAAAACACAATGTTGTAAAAAACAAAGCAACAAAAGAATCTTTTTTCTTTTAAATTCATTTTGAACACCCCAAGTGTCATTTCTCTTCAAGAAAATAAAATAACTAGAATTTTTTATTATAAAATAAAAATAAAAATAAAAATACATGCATCCTAGATCTAACTAAGTCATAGCTCACAGTTCAATTGTAGTAGTTACATATACATGTCCAAAAAAGATAAGTCATATACTTGCACTATTTATACAGCCTGTTACACTATTGTCTTCATCCATATTTGCATTCACCTTGTATTGCTCTACCACAAGTCAAATCGTTTGAAGTCCTGAGATATTGTAAACAAATTTATAATATCTCAGTAAGCTTGTGCTTGTGTAGGTAATTTTATATCTACTATACCACATTTTGTAATCTAAGTATAAATAATATTTTAAATAACTTTCATACAAATCTAAAGAATACTATGTTCAATTCAAAGACATGATATATAATTTGAAATCACAAATTCACTTAGGAGTGCCTTTTCAAGCTAAAACATTTCAAATAATATCAACATAAAACATGCATAATCTTGAATGTATATTTTTCAAATGATCAAATCCTCATGGTAGTCTCACATAAATCATAACATACAATATTGACGTGTTTAATTTTTTTCATAAAAAACCACCCAAGTAGTTACCTATGTGTTACAACTTATAGGGGTAAATTAGGATTTTTAGACCAAAATTCGTAACACATGCATGTTTGACCTAATGAAGATTTTTTTTTTTTTTTTTTATAGGTCTAGAAGCTAATCCAAAGCAAGTATGTGATTAATCATATTTTTTAAAGATTTAATTAGGTTTTTTCACTTTTTGTACGAAGTAAAATAGTGATCTGACGAGCGAGATCGATTGGGATGAAATTGAAGATCAAGATTAAAAGATGGAGGCAAGAACCCAAAATCATCAATCCAAGATCATCTTGTAGACCAGCAATGAATGCGATTAAAAGAGCTAAAGATGGCCAAAGTGGGCTCATGAAGTAAGCCATGCATTCCCACCACCTTTATATAGAAGCTACTTAAGCCTCGTTAGCCCTATAAGCTATGAGAGAAGGTGGCAAGCTAAAGAATTCAAGCCAATGGATTGAGCCATAAAGTCAAGCCACAAAAGCTTTCAAAGCCAGCCATGAAGCCTCGCTAAAGGAGCCCTCAAAGTTAGCATCTAAGCCATCAAGCTAAGCTAAATGGGAGGCTAGGATTGGATAAAATTCAAAAGAATTATCCTTGGGATTTGTGGGGATATTTTGAAAAAAATTAAGAAAAATTCCACTAAGATAAGGTAGCATGTGGACCAATAAGAAGAGACTCCTTCATTTTTTTTTAATGTTTTTTAATTCTTTTTTCTCACTTTCCACCTCACCACACAAAGCTACTACTAATTTCCACCTTTCCACTTAAAGAGTTTCAAATTTCTAAAACTCTTTGACCAACTCACCATTCTAACTCTATCCAATCCCCTCACTCCTTTTTTTCCCCATATCTCTCCAGCTTTCCTCACTTCTACATCTCTTTCCTAACCACCTTTGTCCCTAAAATTAATCCTAACCATTACATCTCATCTTAACCATCTCCACCATAGGATCATATCCTAGAAAAGAGGAGAAGGCAGCCACCTATGTAAGTCCTCTAGGGCTTCCACGTTTTGGGGATCTTTTGAGGGAAGGAAGGAGGCTCCCAAAAAGTGATGCCCCCTTCCTACTTTTCAAATACTTCTCTTTGAAGATACATTCATAATAGAGAAGCAGAGCAAGCCATAAATAGTAAATTCTTTCAACTTTTTCTCCTACAACGATCTATAAAATAGTAGATTTTTCAATAAAAATTTTCTAGCTTCCTTGGTTGCTTTTGAAACATGATTTGAAAAATACTGAATTTTCAAATCAAGTGGCTAGTAGTATAAAACCATTTAGAAAATAAAATTTGAGCATTCTTTTGATAAAGGTTGAAATTTAGAAAATATGCAAATGTAAACAATCATTCAAAACCTTCTAATTAGTAATATGAGCATATGATACATCAAAATCATTAACTTCCCACTTTTGATACCCAAAAGTTCTTATTTGTGGGTCCAATGGTGATGGTAGGTACGTAAGATCCTTTGTTTACCCAAACTTGCTTACTGTGTAATTTTACTTTAAGATGAATGAATGAGTATGAGTTCTATTATAGCACTTGTATGCATAAGAAGTTTCCGAAAGGGATGGTTTAGAAAAAATTTAATAATTTTCAAAACATTTGTTCTTGCATGGATCATATCCTAAACCGTCTTTATTATAAATGCATCTTTTATTGCCAAGAAGGATGCTAAGATTCTCTTGAAGAAATCGTGAAAGAGTGAAGTTCCTTTCAAAGAAAATATTTAATAATTTTCAAGACATTTGTTTCTTCAATGGATCATATCCTAAACCGGCTTTATTAAGTATGCATTTTTTATTGCCAAGAAGGATGCTAAGATTCTCTTGAAGAAATTGTGAAAGAGTGAAATTCATATCTCCTACTTTATTTTTCAGCTTAGTATTTTCACTTTTGAAATCATCACTCTTTTTTTCAAAGAATCACTCTATAATTTCAAAGAATTATTTTCAATTGAAAGAGGGAACAACTTTCTTGAGACTTCTATTCTTGATTCCAAACTTGTTTAATTTACAATTAGGATCATGAAAAGCATCTTACAATTCATAAAAGGTAAAGGAACTGGAATCATTTCTCTTCTTCTTCATGAGACATAACATATAGGAGTGCACCTTCATTTCCGTATTCATGTTATAAGCTTCAGTCTTCGTTCTCACTCCAGGTAGCAACAGTGCCTTTCTTCTTTGTTTGCCTCTTTTTGAGTAAGGGACACTCCAATGTAATATATATAGTTTGTATATAGTTCGTATCTAGAAGACTTTCTTGTCGTCCGTTCAACAAAAAAGAGTAGGACGGATATAGTAAAAAGAGTCAGTGCGTTGATCTCTTCAGGAATTGAGTCTATTTTGGACGATAAAAAACTATCAAATCATTGGCCATGTAAGATTGTGGCCCATATTTCAGAAGAGTTGAACCATTTGAACATAAGCAACATAAGAGTTGGGCCTACATCTGAGAAGATCTAAGCTATTCAAATCACAGACTATGTATCACTTGGCCCACATTTTAAAAAATTATCTAAACCATTCACATTGCTGGCTATGGCTTTCATGACATATGACCCAAAAATCTCATCCATTTTGGCCATCTTAGCAATGGTAAATGATGTGAATGGTCTAGTTCATTTAAAAGGTGGACTAACTTGGAATCTTTATTTGTGAAAGCCATCCTACTCAAGATACCATATCTACATATTTTAGAGTTCTTGTAGGCATACAAGCCTTGAGAGGGAGAAGAAGTCTATGCCCTTCATTTTTCATCTATGATGAAATTTTTTTGTACATCTAAGCCATTCATCATGTGTTTTGTACCAAAAATATGATTCCAAATAAAAATCAATGAATTTGGATGATTGTAGATATTTGTTTTGGGTTTTTGAAAAATTTAACAAAAATGCACGACTATTATTTTTTTTATCATGAAAACATAGGCTGAAAGCATCCAATGAATATGAAATTTGATCTCTATCCTATCTAAGCCATTCCAAATAGGATGAATGGCTTAGATCTGCAGAACAAAGCTTCTCTACCCTAAAAAAAAGTGTGCTGACTTTCTCTCTCAAAGGTGTGCATGCCTACTAGGACCAATAATTTTTACATTTTTGGGTCCATATATTTTAGGCCTTACTAGTTGTACCCAATGGACCCACATATTTGAGGTGGAGTTTACTAACTAGAAAATAGCATCTGCCATGTTGGTCTTTTTGTGATTTTTACCTGATAGACTATAATGGTCTTCTAGGTACTTACTAGAATGAGTAAACCGTGGACATCACCAGTCTATTAAAATGGTGTTATAATTGCCCCCAGCTATCATCAACTACTTAATGACGTGTTTAATGAAAGAATTCTCTCGGCGATGGTAGGTCTATCTTATTCCGTAGGTAAAACTTCACAGGCTGAAAGTTACAGTGTGGCTGCGAGATGTTAGCCACATCTCTAGATGTTCGAGATCACAGAAACCTTCTCCATTAGATGATTTTTAGGGTCCCATCAATTAGGATTATTCTATAAAGGAAACACCCCTCACAGGACCGTCAATGGTTTACCAAGCAGATGCGTGTTTGCTTTATATATAATATGGATAATAATTTTGCAAACTATTATACTTTTTTTTATATAATTTATATATTTACGTGAAAGAAGTGAAATACACGGAAAAGTACTTGAATGGGTGTTTACTTTATATATAGTATGGATAATAATTTTACAAAATATTATATTTTTTATAATTTATATATTTACGTTAAAGAAGTGAAATACCCGGAAGAGTACTTGAACGGGTGTTTGCTTTATATATAGTATGGATAATAATTTTACAAAAACATTTATATTTTTTATAATTTATAAATTTACGTGGAAGAAGTAACATACACGGAAGGGTACTTTGAAAAACACGGTGAGAGGATATTTTGAGAATAGGCCAAAGGTACCTGGAAAATTGTAAAGTCATACAAATGGTGGACTTTTTACTGGCGAAATGTCAAAGCCGCGAAAGTATGGGGCTACTCCCTGTTCCGCTGGGAGTCTATTAAGCCACGCAGGTTGGACAATTCTGTAATCCAAAACCCTAGGATGTTGACGTTCAGAAACTTCAAATAAGCGATGGGCAATATTCGACGATCAAGAAGAGCACGTTTCTTTCTTCTGGCGCTAGAATTGTCCAAACGACCTGGGATTTGGGCTACTGCACATCTGACACTAGACAAATGGGGTCAACAGATCGAACCAAACAGAGGTGGGGTTCGTCATTATGTAGAAGTGGGGATGGATCCTCGTCGTCCCGTGCGAAGAGGTCACCGGCCTACCATAGTGAGTCTACAAAATAACGAGTAGCATTAGCAAACCAGAGTTCCCTACTTCGTAAATACTGGCTCCAGTAACATCGAGGGGTCAAACTTTCATGCTCTCCCCCAAAGGAAAAGGTTAGTGACCAATGGTATCTTCACCAACCACAGTGACATGGTCTCGCTTGACTAACATGGTTGGTGAAGGGGATAGGTCTTATTTGGCTGATAATAGCGTCAACTACGCACGCCAATATGGACAATAAGAAAGTGAAACGCTACTTATAATGATTGTTCTCTGAAATGACAGAAAACATGTCTTACGCTTGGTTTAATTTCCAATAATCCTTACAAATGAACTATGACGGTTTGCGATCTGGTTTTTAATAAAGCTTTATTAACATTCAAGATTAAAAAAAAGAAAAGAATCGAGCTTCGGCGCATGAATAATCTATAACATGATCAACGGTTCTGATCACTCCGCTTGTACAATTGAAAACATGCATATACATCAGGTAACATCTATTGAACAAGTACCCAGCTGGGTCAGGTCCTTTTCTTTGATATAGACGTGGCAAATTGGAGCTTTCCCTAATTGCGTTTTGAAGCTCGCATTAGGGCGAACCACACGAATGGGGGTGTATAGACAAAAACATAACCCTGAAATTTTAGCAAATGGCCAAATTATTTTTGGAAAAGTTTTTTCTCTCCCGTTTTGATAAGCAGTAAGTGAAAGGACATTGAAGATTGCTTTTATGGTACGAGTTTGAGAGAGAAATAAAACACAAATGAAAGCATCTAGTTAGAAAGTTTAAACAAAAACAATAATGAGATGGATGCATTTCTGCCAAAGCTATTCAAGTGAAATGATATGTTTCCCAGAGATATGTAAAATGAGAGTGAGAAGACCCCCTTCAAAATTCAACCACTATTCGCAACGGGTAGTCTAAGTCCGTCTCATTAGATGTCACTTCTTATTATGTTTGGTCGGAGGTTTGAGGTGACAGTTTTTTCTTGTTAAAGAGATTTCAAATATATTTATAAATCAATATCCTAAATAGGTTGTTGCATAACTTTTTCCCTGTGAAAAAATAAAATTAAAAAAAAACAAAACACTTGAGCCGAAAAGACTACATCTTAATTCAATCAGGTCTTTTCATTGTTAAGAATTAGGTTTTATATTACCAAATTTTTGCTTTATAAGGAGTTATACTCTATTATGGAGAATACTTTTATTAATTAAACACCACCATTTAATGGATGCAGGAATTGACGTCCGAACCGGTCACTAACCATGGAACAAGTTGATTTAAATAGTAGCTTTCGCATAAAGAGTGTTGGATGAGTGACAAGTAGGCCAACAATCTAGAATAAAGTGAAAGAAGATAAAGATTTCGTTCGGCATCTCATCCTTGCAAATCAACGACAACGCTGAGGTGGTGACACAGACACTTAGGGGGTGTGCCCATGATATTAGATACCTAATGATGTAAATGTTAAGAACCAATATGCTAATTAAATTTATTAGTAGTATAGGTAAACTCTGGTAAGTGTTTTTAAGCAGCACAACACTTTAATTCCAATTACATATGTTAGTTACGTCCTTAGTGTAACTCATACGCGGTGAACAACTCTTTCGTACAGGTCAGTCCTGGGATTTCGTTTTTTTCTTTTTGAAAAGGTATGGGAATTTGTTAAGAAGAGGAAGAAGGAGAAAAATGGAGTAGGAAGAAGAATAACATCGGACAGAGATCTATCTAAGAGGTCGATCAATCCTTCTAGTAGCAACTATGTGCATGGGTGTAAGACGAAGAAATGTCTCAAGGACTAATATGGATCTAAGCAAGCTTAGATGGCTATACCCTACAGTTTTTATTGGATGTGCAACCTAGTGGTGGCAATGAACCTCTCTACAAGATTCCACAGGCCCCACTATGCCCAAACTAGTGTAACACACTTTTGAGAGTCCTGGTATTATAATCAACTACTATTAGCATCTTATTCTCAAACACTGCATTTTCATGATTTTAAGCTCTTTTTTTTTACAGCTAAGAGTTATGAAGCATGCTACCTAGAAGCTATACTCTAATTCCTAAATTTACTTGAAAGTTTTCCAATGAGGAAAAAGTGCCACTTTGAACCTGTGACCAAGCGTAACAAGGAGAAGCACCATGTTGTCAACGATTAATTATGATAAATGGCTTTTGGAAACATAATTTTTAGAAGATCTAACTATTTCATCTTGTTCGGACTCCTCTATGTTGCCTATAAGACAAAAATACTCTGATTGGATGCTTGTAGCTTGTGTTTCTTTGTCGTTTTAATCTTGACCGATGATATTTAAAAGTGAAAAAACAAAGTGATTAGAATTATTTGATTGGCATGATTTTTAGAGAGGAGACTAAATTCTTTGAAAAATACTAGGACTGCACTTTTTTTTAGAATGCCTTTAAAAAGCAAAGGAGCATACTTTTTAATGAGAGGAAATCTTGTTTGTGCCAATAAAAACATCAGACAAGGGAACTTATAAAAATGGGCACTTTAGTATAGAGTCTCGGTACTTGTACACATTCAATAGGAGAGGACAGAGTACACGCATGTTTTTCATGCATAGTGTAACTATTTTTGTTATATCTAACCCACGCATTATGTTAGGTATGGTAGATATACTAGACATGAAATTTCATACCCATTGTATGTTTTTAGCCTATATGTCTCTTTAGGTCAAAAATCATGATCATACATTTTTGCCTAGTTTTTCAAAGATCTAAAACAGGTGGCCATCGTTGTCCAAATGTATTGATTACTCACTGGTTACCTATTTTTAGTATCCTAAACGTGGTGAACGGATTAGATTTGCAAAAAAAAGGGTTAATTTCTCATACGTTAATTTCTTGTTAAAACGTAGGAACAAGGGTTAATTTTTTTCTTTTAATTTATTACAAGCCAAGATTTACAAAGTAAATTACTTTTACACTCTCGCTCATGTATACTTTTAAATCTAATCGCTGTTCAGAGAAAAAATGGTAATACAAACCTACAACCAAGCGTACTTTTAAGGAAATGCTAAGTGACATTTGTTGGCTGGCGACAAAGACTACCTGCAGGCATGCAAGGAAAAACGAGGGAAAGAGGAGACGTTAACATGTGAGGGCGGGCATAACCAAAAGTAGAAAAGAAGAGCCGAAAGCACTCGCGCATTATATTGGGGAAGAAACAGGAAAGAGAGCGTTTCCCAACCCAAAATTTTGGTTTGTCCTTTGATGAGCCTTTACATAAAGCTTGAAGGAAGCTTCTTTTATCTAATATCAGTAAAATTTGGGCTACGTTTTCCTTCTTTGCTAAAAATGAAGAAGTCATATTAATTGAAAACGAGGTACATGCTAAACTAATTAAGTTGGTATAAAGAAAGGACAACATTGAAGAACCAAAAAGATATATATATATATATATATATATATATATATTTTATATGTTAGGACTTTTCCATCTTTGTTTTTTTTACTCTTTTGAAAAATTCTTTCCAGGAAGGCTCTATCTCGGAAAAAGAAAAAGAAAAAGAAAAAGAAAAAGAAAAAGCATATTTTTGGAAATCTAATATATATTTCATATAGGTACGATCCAATCCGTTAATCTGGCAAATAAAAATGAGCTCAATTCGTTGACACTAATTTTATCTTGGTTCTTAGATTTTTCATCCTACAAGCTATGTTTAAGGTTTTGCCACTGACTTTCCCATCAAAGAAAGAGTACATCGATAATGAAGATAAACTTAACTCATTGATATCATGTCAAACGGTTATTTCCTTTCTTTTTTCTTTATCGACCCTGCTGTAATACCCTTCGAATGAAATCTTATGAAGGGTCTAGAAATATTCAATCCAGACAAAATCAGCCTTAGATGCACTAAGCTTGTCATTTTCTACCAGATTAATGGATTGGATCATTTCTACATCGCATATATGGTACCAAAAGGTGTACTGCTTCCGAGAGAGTAAGTGCACTTCTTATCATTTTTCTGTTTTTTTTTTTTTTTTTTTTTCCAACATATTTTGCTACTTAGTTTTATGAGACAAAATGAAAGCACAGAAGACTGAAAGTCTGAAACCAGGAGAAAATTAGAGGGGGTGCCGATATTAAAAGACAGGGGCTGCATGAACAGTATTCCCAATAGTTTTGAAGTTGGTCGTTGGAAAACAGCCAAAGATTGTGCAAGATTTCTGCTATATAAATACCGCACCACCACCCTCTAAATATTCTGCATTTCCGCAAAATCCTCCTCCCTCTCACTCTGCTGCGGTTTTCTCTTCCTTTTCCAGGTTAGAATTGGATTCATACTTTAACTGTCTTTGATTCTCGATCCCGTTTCTTGCGCTCTGCATTTCGTTCTTCAGCCTTTGTTTTGGAATGATCGACGTGAAAATCTTGTTCATGTACCAATCTTGACTGACTATCTGAAGTTTAATTAGTGTCTAGATTTTCGTGGATTTTTAAGCAATATCGTATTTCACGTTGCGTTTCCATAAATTTGTATGCAAGAGAGGTTCAGCAGCAATTTCCTTTGGCTGTTTATGACAAGATCCCGTTGACGTTCCGGAATCTGATAACTGGATCCTGATCCTGTTTTCATTTCCATAATCCTCAGTACAGAATCAGTTTTGAATACTGTGATTGAGTTCACTTAGTGGAGATATTCACCCTAATATTTTCTTAGACCACTGCATTAATATCTGAATTTCGGAATTGAATCTTTTCAAAAGAGTTTTTATTTGAGAATTAGTTCGGAATTCATGCCTAGATAGTGTACTGGAAAGGTATTACTTTGAATGTTTCAATTTTGGAACTTTATTTTACAGCTGTAATGACATTGATTTGGTCTTTTCTTTGAAGATTGATGAGGAAATGTTGTTCGATTGCAGAAACATTTCATTTGTTATCTTGAACTTCATCTCGGCTAGGAATTTTCTGTTATTTTACATATTTTTATGAAAGATTTTTTCTTTTTCCTTTTGAGTTGCTGAATTTTAATTTGTACTCTTTTTATGCATTTCTATGGAAGATTTCATTTGATTATTGGTGTTAACAATCACTTCCTGTTACTTCCAATGGTAAACCTTTGTTGTCCTGCCAAAATTTGTCTTTTAATACCCAGAAGGAAAGTGGATTAGTTAGGAATTTAGTTGTAATCCCCCTGTTATTTGTCATGTGAGATTCATGTTTGCTAAAATCTAATTTGACTCTGTTGGGAAATCTTTCTCAGTTATCTTCATAGTCATCAGATATATTGGACCATGCCAGATTGTTGTCGTTCTGGAGAAACCTCTGCTCCCATCTTTGACACTTTTAATGAATATGAAATAAATATAAGTAAAAAACAATGATGTCATGTCTTTTTTGTGTCAACAGATGACAGTATCAGTATCAATGCTGTTGCGTTAATCTTTTTACAACAAATATTCAGGGAGCTATGAAATATCTTCAAATGCTGAATTTAAGACTGAACTATCTTTGGACATTTTGTACATGTTATATTGGTGAAGCAGTGTAGAGTATACATTTGAGTATATCAAATAACTGGCGGACTTAGAAAACTAGAACTGTGTAAATGCGACAGTCAGGTTCCCTGTATTCCCAAAGCATGGTAGTTCTAATTCCATCTGATGTCTGTTTGGATTGTTTTACAGATAAGCCTTTAGTGCTATGTGTACATGGCTTCTTTTGGAGATCTGGATACTTTCTGAAATTTTATGGATAGACTGTTTCATGTTCACTGTGTTATTCTCTAGTTAATCTATTGATTGCAATTGACCTATGTTTGTTATTCTTTTATTTAGCTTCCGATAACATAGGGACCAGATGCTGGACAACAGATTATACCGAGGAGAAAATGACAAGGCAGATGATGATTTGGTATGTAGGCTCTTCGTATACTTCTATAGCGTGCCCATGAGGTGATAGTTCATGTTTTGGTTTCAGCAGATGAAATGCATTCTTACAAATTATTCGCAATTGTTGCACATTTTATCCCTTCTTGTACACTTCTTTACTCATTTCAACATATTGGATACTTCCTCCTCAGCATTGAATCCTTCCTAGTACTTAGCAACTCTTTGTTCATCAACTATTCACAGAATTTGCTGTCGGTTGTTGCTGACCTTGTTTACTGACTATTTCATGTTTTCCTTTTTCCAAAATGGTTAGTTCATACTTATACTGATGTGAGCCTGTGTTTACTAAGTCTAGAAGCAAATATATGAAAGTAGCTTAATTTATGCATTTCTTGATGATCTATGATCTCATATATTTCTGAATCTGAAAATGCGTTCAGATGTAATTGCTCAATTATGAAATTGACATTCTCAGCCTACTACGCAATAACCAAGACTGAAATTTAGAACTCTCAAGACAGGGCAGAGGATATAGTCTCTAGCCATTCATAACAGATGGAGTGAACCATTAACTTGGAACACTATTGTTTTCCTAGAAAATGCATTCAGATGTAATTGCTCAATTACGACATTGACATTCTCAGCCTACTACGCAATAACCGAGACTGAAATTTAGAACTCTCAAGACAAGACAGAGGATATAGTCTCCAACCATTCATAACAGATGGAGTGAACCATTAACTTGGAACACTATTCCTGTAACATTTTCCTAGAAGATATGGTGGAGTTATAAAAAATCATACTTGGCATGTCCTTAAGAAAAAAGAGGTGGATTGCAAATAGGTATAGATTTACAAGCATTGCCTGATGGAGAAGTGGACAGGCATAAGGCCCATCTTGTAGCTAAAGACGACCTAGACTAATTCTCTCTATATTTTTGGTAAGAGCTGTACATTAAAGATGCCTTCTTGCATGATGATGTCTAGAAGGGTTATTACATGGCTCCTCTCCTTTGGCTTATACCTCAAGAGGAGAAAAGACTACAATGTAGCTTCAGAAATCTATATTTGGAGTTAAGTATAGTAGATTGTGTTCCAAAGTAATAGTGTTGATCATCCATCATTGAGAGAAGACAAGAAGAGAAAATAGGGTTGATTTAAGTATGCTTATGTCATCATCATCATCATCATCATCATCATCATCATCATCATCATCATCAAGACCTTATCCCAATTAGGGGTCGGCTACATGAATCTTATTCCTCCATTCCTCTCTATTAAGTACCATGGCTTCATTTAGTCCCACAGTTTTTAAATCTTTCCTCCCCACTTCTATCCACGTTCTTTTGGGCCTTTCCCTTGCCCTTTTAGAACCTTCTACTTGTATTGCCTCACTCCTTCTAACTGGTGCGGTTGTTGGTCTCCTTTGAACATGTCCAAACCATCCAAGTCTAATCTCTCCTATCTTGTTACCTATTGGTGCTACCCTTAAATTTCCTCTAATATTTTCATTTCTAATTCTATCATTTCTTGTCTTACCACTCATCCATCTCAACATCCTCATTTCTGCGACGCTCATCCTATGAGCATGATGTTCCTTAACTGCCCAACACTTTGATCCATAGAGCATGGCCGGCCTTATAGCCATCCTATAGAATTTTCCTTTCAGTTTGAGTGGCACCCGCCGATCACACAAAACTCTAGATGCACATCCCCATTTGTTCCAACCCGCTTGGATTCTCTAGGTAACCTCCCTCTCAATCTCTCCACTCTCATGAATCATTGATCCTAAGTACTGAAAGTGGTCTTTTACAGGGACTTCTTGGTTATCAATCTTGACTCGTGTTCCACTCTTACTCCTCTCCTTGCTAAAATTGCATTCTAGGTCGTGATGTATTATAGAGGAATAATGGTCATTTGGATAATACAGGTTTTTTATTTTTGTTAAGTAGGATCCTGATATTCATCTATCCACTTTGGGCTATTGCAAGATTATTGGAGGTAGCTACATAACTCTGGGAGCTGAAAATACAGCATGGTCTTGAGTAGTTGTGGGATGATTTGGTTGAGGAGAGTTCTCTATGGAGTTGGGAACTGAAGCTGGGAGTCTTATGTGCATGTTTATGAGATCTAAGCTTTCATGCATATCAGACTTCGGCACTTAGATGAGTTGGTTAACAGCCTCGTCTAACAAACAAGAGGTTGTAGGTTCTAGTCCATAAAAATTGTGCCATTTGTGTTGCTTCTAGTCCTTTGCTTTCAAAAGGCAGAGCATCAAAGTAGAGAACCATTTTGCCCCTGAAAAAGTTGAAAGCAAGATCTCCATCTATACTTAAGTAAGATAGGTCAGTGCAAATGGGTTAAAGAAAGTCTTTCCATATAGTCATCATGAATTGATCACCAGCAAATTGATATCTTCTCCAGCATGAGGGGGAAGTGTTATTAATTATACTAGTCGCTTAATTTTAAGAATCTTTTGGTTTCTTTGACTACTAAGTAATACAATTATTGTATTTATGTTACCAAGTAATATAGAATAGTCAGTGCCACGATTGGAAGTGATTGATTTGTCCATCTTCCAGAATTCTTCTTTTCCCCCTATTTATTTCTCTATTTCTCAATCACTTAAAAGGTCTAACATAAATTTCTTATCTTGTTTCTCTTTCAACCACTTGATAGCTTTAGCACAAACTTGATCCCATTCAAGAAGAACTGGTTGCCGATTGATGTGAATGGAAATAATTGTCAGAAATAGCCATCTTTGCAGAATTATTAAGTGATCTGTTTTAAATATGTATACATATTTATTCAATTTAGATAGCATTTTTTTCAGTGATTCTGAGATTCAACAAGATCTTGCAAGATTTATAGACTTTGCTATTCCTGCAAATTAAATACTGCTCAATTTGCATATATGCACTCAATTTTCACAAAAGAAAAGGATTCAGAAAATTGTCTCATTTCTCTCTCTTTTTTGCTTCTTTCCAGATTAAGGTGGATCCTGGGAAACCTGCACTGCTGACTTGGCAGCGGAGGTTAAATAGTGAAGGAAGAGTTCCTTTAGAATTTACTATGACCATGTTAGAAATGATGCATATGGTACATCTTTTGTTCTTCTGAGGATAATTTGTTTGCTTGTTACTGCAGAAATTGTTTGTATTTGCACTGCATGACTGAATGTACCCTGCAGTTCCTTGAGAACAGTCCTTGGCATGAGAATATAAAGATTGCTACCATTTTTTATCAACTTATACTGCTGTCCTGCTAGTGGTAAATTATGACTGCAACTTCTTTAGGTAATGCAGTTGAAGATGTTGCTTCTTTTAACTTATTTTATTTTATTTTTCCTTTTGTTACTGGGTTCTAATTACCACTTTCGCAACTTGTCACCCAGTGACATAAATTTTAGTTTTTTTCTTTTTTGAAAAGGTTGGTATAAATGCATTTTCCTGGTTAAAAATCCAGAACGTGACAAGACCTGATTTCATGGATTTTCTTGGGTACTATAATGAATTAAGCTACTGAATATAGTGCCATATAAATTTTCTTATATGTCTATTCTCTGGCGGAATTAAATTTTACAATGTACACAGGCTAATTAGCTGCTGTCTCTCATTATTTAATACTGTGTGAAGGCTATTTTGGTTGTTAGCATAGGCCCATCATTTGTTCTAGAATTTTGCTTTTCCTCTATTTGATCTTAATATTTTGAATTTTCAGCCCTTAAGAGTCGATTTCTCTCTATCAATCTTATTTTGATTAAACATCATCAGTACAACATTGCTTATTCACTCACCTAGTCAAGACAATTTTGCCTTGGTAGGTTTCTTTTAGAAGGGAGTGAATAAATTGACTTGCAATGACATTTGACACTACCATATGTTGTTACAAATATCATTGGTAGCATCAATGACGTTTATCACATATCTCCAACTCTTGTTAAAAGGATAACATGTTTTTTTTAGAAGTTCTTCTTTTCTATAGGATGGATATAAGTCCAACCATGCTCTATGGATTAGAGTCTTGGGAAGTTAAAGAATATCATGTTCATAGGCTGGGTGTGCAGAAATGAGGATGTTGAGATGGATGAGTGGCAAGACAAGAAATGATAGAATTAGGAATGAAAACATTAGAGGAATCATAGGGGTAGCAGTAATAGGTAACAAGATGATGGAGATTAGACTTAGATAGTTTGTACATGTCCAATGAAGACCGAAAATGGCACCAATTAGAAGGAGTGAGGCAATGTAAGAAGAAGGTTCTAAAAGGGCAAGGGGAAGGCCCAAAAGAACGTGGATAAAAGTGGTGAGAAAAGATTTAAAAACTTTAGGACTAAATGAAGCCATGACACTTAATAGAGGGTAATGGAGGAATAAGATTCATGTGACCGATCCCTAATAGTGATAAGGTCTTGATGATTATGATGATAATGTATACACACACACACACACACACACCAAGTGGCATAGGTGCACAAGAGTACTTCGCGTTCATCAGTACTAGTCTAATAGAGTGCTACTACAGGAGAGAGGGAAGTAATGAATATAAAAATCACTTATCTAGGCTCCCAAATCATTTAATATACTCCGAAGGTCATTTCGCCCCCTTTTTCTCAGTGAAGGAAGTGCTCCGCATCTTCTCCTTGGCAAAGAGCAACTTTACCATTCGACGGCCATATTTGCATTTTTTCCCTATTTTAACTTCCTACTAGGTAGTTTAGTTAAAAAGAGTGACAAAAGACCGTAGTTTCATTGATTGTGGATTGCCTTTATGTATGGTTCGGAGCAAAGCAGATCCATTGGACGGCCAAGCGCCAAATATATTTTTCTCAAATTAATAATATATATATTAGAGGGGGATGGAGCAACAAGATATTATATACATATATATATATATATATATATATAATATATAACACAAACACACACACAAAAGAATGTGTTTTATATACTTATCTCTAGGTATTTATATGTGTGAACCTAGTATATGTTAATATATGTACTTATGTATATGGATATGCATGTCTAAATGCTGTGTCATGTGTTCATCAAGAATTATATATTGCAGCTGTTAAATTGATCCCATTATCAGAAGATTATGATTCTGTGTGTCACGACAAACATTAGACATCTCTCAACTTATCCATGTTATCTTATTTATATGTGTGAACCTAGTATATGTTAATATATGTACTTATGTATATGGATATGCAAGTCTAAATGCTGTGTCATGTGTTCATCAAGAATTGTATATTGCAGCTGTTAAATTGACCCCATTATCAGAAGATTATGATTCTGTGTGTCATAACAAACATAGCAAACATTAGACATCTCTCAACTTATCCATGTTATCTTAGACTATTGAGTCTGAATATGGAGACATCATTTCACGTTTTTGTTGGAGGGAGTTAGATGATATAGTTTAAAAAAGGGCAGCTCAATGCACGAAGCTCCTGCATATGCAGGGTTTGAGGAAGGGGAGGACCACAAAGAGCCTATAGTACACAACCTTACCTTGCATTTTTGCAAGAGACTCTTTCCAAGCCTTGAACCCATGACCTCCAAGTCACATGGTGACAACTCTGCCGTTGCGTCAAGGTTTCCCTTCTTAGATAATATGATTGGACAACTACAAATGAAAGGAAGTAGATAAATATGTGTGTATATGTCATATGTATATGCTATTGATGGTATAGAGTAACATGGGCTTGAGTTCACAACTTTAAAGCTGTGGTACATGGTTGTAAGAACCTTTAGTCGGGCTTTTGATCATCTTTATGTGTAATATGTAATTCAAGTATCTACTCTTCCTATTCTGGTTGAAAACATCTAATGTGGTCGTCTGAATTTATTGAAGGCTCCACTTGGTCTTCGACTATGGCGCCATGTCAAGGAAGAGACAAAGAGAGGGCGGGTGAACTTTCTATCCTAAAACTGATGCTCTTTCTCTGAATCAGTTTTTGATCTTCTAACCCCGAGAAAAATATATCTGACTATATCCTTATTTTGACAGTTAAGTTGTTATTTGGCATCCTCTTCAGGTGGCAATGATTGATCCTTTCAATAAGCAGATTGTGGCAACGTCTTATCATGGCGTTCCCTTAGGAGGAATCGGGTACGTGTTATCACGACTTTGTTTCTGTATTACACCTAGTAACAATTTAGTCTATTGATATAAGTAATGAGTATACTCAACAAATCTGCTTTTGGATTATCTCGAGAGCAAATGACCAGGTTATTAGGTCATGCAAACTAGAAAGTGAGTTATAAACAATGCTCTTCTCTATCTTTTCTCATCATCATCATCATCATCATCATCAAAACCTCATCCCAATTAGGGGTCTGCTACATGAATCTTGTTGCTCCATTCCCGCTATTGAGTGTCATGGCTTCGTTTAGTCTAAAAGTTTTTAAATCTTTTCTCACCACTTGGATCCACATCCTTTTAGGCCTTCCCCTTGCCCTTTTAGAGTCTTTGACTTGGACCGAATCACTCCTAACTAGTGCCAGTCTCAGTCTCCATTGGACATGTCCAAATCATCTAAATCTACCATCCTAATCTTGTTACTTATTGGTGCTACTCTTACATTTTCTCTAATACTTTCATTTCTACTTCTATCCTTTGTTGTCTTGTAACTCATCCATCTCAATATCCTCATTTTGGCAATGCTTGTCCTAGGTACATGTTGTTCCTTAACTTTCCAACACTCTGATTCATAAAGCATGGGCGGCCTTACTGCCATCTTATGAAAAGTTTCTTTTAGTTTGAGTGGCATCCTCCAATCACACAAACTCCAAATACACATCTCCATTTGTTTTAGTCCATTTGTATTCTCTGGGTAACATCCCTCACAATCTCTCTGCTACATGTATTGTCGGTCCCAAGTATTGGAAGTGGTCTTTTTAGCATACTTCTTGGTTATCAATCTTTACTGGTGCTTCACTCTCACTCCTCTTCTTACTAAATTACATTTCGTATACTCTATCTTAGTTTGCTAACTTTAAATCCTTTAGTCTCTATAGCATCTCTCCCCACCTAGCTTTGGGCGTATGGCCTCATTTGTCTTATCAATCAAAACTATGTCATCTGCAAAAAACATGCACTATGGAATCTCCACATGCAACTATTTTGTTGATTCATTCATAACCAACTTGAAAAGGTACATGCTCAATGCTAATCCTTGGTGCAATCTTATAGTAACCCTAACTTTGTTATTGCTCCCTCATAAAAAAAGGGCAGCCCCGATGCACGAAGCTCCCGCCTATGCGGGGTCCCGGGAAGGGGTGGGCCACAATGGCCCAAAGTAGGCAGCCTTACCTTGCATTTTTGTAAGAGGCTGATTCCATGCCCTGAACCCGTGACCTCAAGGTCACATGATGACAACTTTTACCGTTGTGCCAAGGCTCCCTCATACATATCCTTAATTATGTCTATCTCGTGAAACCCTTTTTGGCTCAACACCCATTATATTAACGCTCTAGGGACCCTATCATGTCATAGCCTCATCTCAATTACTCTTTCCCAAATTCTCGTAGTATGGCTCATAACTTTGATCTCATGATAATTAGTACAACTCTGTATTTCTCCTTTATTCTTATAAATTGGCATGATAGAGCTTTTCCTCTATTCATCTGGCATTTTCCTCAATTTCACAATCTTGTTAGAAAACTTTGTCAACCAAACTACTCTAGTATCTCTCATATATTTCCAATCCTCTATTGGTATACCATTGCACCCTAGGGCCTCTCCTGATTTCACCTTTTTCAAGGCCTCTTTCACTTCAGGTACCCTGATCCTACAGTCGTATCTATATAGTCTAGCATTATTTGGATTTATGGTTCTTTCAATTTCTATATTCCAAGGCAATTGTCATTTAGCAATTTTTGGAAGTAACTTTTGCACCTTTGATTGATCTCGTCATCTTCGACTAGATACCCTTTGGTCATCACATTTAATGCATTTAACATGGTCTAAGTCCTTACTCTTCTATTCTCTTATTTTTGCAAGTATGAACACATCTTTCTCACTTCTCTCACCTTGAGTTTAGCCTCAATTATCACTCTCTTAGCAACTTTTTTAGTGTTCTTATATTGCTCAAAGTTTTCATTATTTTTAGTCCTCTACCATGTTTTAAAACACACTTATTTCTCTTTAATCGCTTTTTGCACTTTTTTCACTCCACCATGTTTCATTTAATGGTTGTCTTTTACCTTTAGATGCTCCTAGAGCATCTCTTGCCACTTTTCCAATGAACTTGACTATACTAGTCCACGGGGTGTTTACTTCTCTTTCATTGTTCTACTTTCCTTCTACCATCAACTTGTTTGTGAATGATGTTATCTTCTCTCTTTTTAAGTTCTACCAATTAGTTTTTGGACAGCTATTAAGTTCATTTCCTTTCTTCCATCTCTTAACCTATATTGTGTGGTTAAGCTCTTACCAGATATCACCTTACAATACTTACACATTGATCTTTAGGATTCCTAAGTAGAAAAATGTCTATTTGATTTGATAGTATCTACTTTTAAAGGTTAGTAAAATGTTAATCTCTCTTTTTAATGTATGTGCTAAGCTAGGGCTAGGTTATATGCCAAAGCAAAGTTGAGGATAACTTCCCTTGTGTCATTTCTTTCTCCAACACCATACCCTACGTACCATATCAGATCCTTCATTTTCTTTTTCCTATATGATCATTTAAGTTTTCTCCTATAAATTTCCCCTCTGTGCTGGGAAATTCTTGCATTACTATTCTCGTATCTTCCCAGAATTGTCTCTTGATTCTATCTTCCAATCCTACATGTGGGGCATATGCACACATTTGTGATCTTCTCTCTTAGAACAAGTTTTATTAGTAGAATTCTATCACTAGTTCTTATAACATCTACAACTTTATTCTTTAATGTTTATTCACCTCTATCCCTAAGCCTTTTCTTTTGTTGTCCTTTTCTATATACCTGAGCTTATACCCATTGATTTCTCTAATTTTGGCTCCTTTCCATTTGGTTTCTTGGACACAAGCTACGTTGACTCTCCTATGTTTGACTAAATCTACTGACTGCATACTCTTACATGTCAATTTGCTTATATTCCATGTGGTGATACGAATCTTATTCTCCTAAGCTAGTCTCTTTATCCACACACATCTATAATAGCGTGGGAACCCTTGCCTACTTTCCACTACACCTGGGTTCTGATGTAGCACATCACTTACAAGGGAATGCTCCACTAGCCATTGTCTACTTCCCACTGCACTTGGAATACAATGCAGCATGTCACTTATGGGGGAACGCCCTAACAGCCCATGCCCATTTCCCATTGCATCCAAGCTTCGATGCAGTGCGTTGCTTATGGGGAATGCCCTAGCCTAAGGAAATGTCTTAGTCTTTAGAATTATGTTATAGGATTTGCCAAAAGATTGTATGCTGGCTGGCAACCTAATGCAACCCTCCTTTATCTGGGCTTAGGATTGGCCATGAGATCATAAAACCACACAGGCGGAGTTTCTTCTTTATCTTTTCTAGCTAGAAAAAATAAAATGCAGCATACCATTTACTTATATTTTGCATTAACGAGGAAAATAATTGAGTGAAACAGCATATTTGTTTATATTTACTGAGTAAGACAATAAGAACTTATAGAAACTCTACTTGTGTAATATCTCGATAGTCCATACAAAAGATTCTATTGTTCTGCTATAAAGTTAAGAATTTTTTTAAGGCTCACAGCATCATCGTTCTTGTAACTTGCAGTAAGAGAAGGCTTTTCTCTGTTATACTATGATAGAAGTTTCTAATTTTATTTAGGATCTCCGAATGATGTCAACCTTCTGTGGGTAAATTGTGGAAATTACCCCTTTCCTAATAATCAGCTTTGCTTGCAGTCCAATTTGATTGTGTAAATGATGCAGAGGAGAATCTCTACCTACATTTTTAAATGTATCTTTAAACCTTTTAGTTCTGAGTTTTAAGAAAACTCCATATCTAGTTCTTAGTATTTTTTGAGTTTCATTCTGATTATCATCTCCTGGTTGTGAACTTCATCTTTCAGTGCGGGGAGCATTGGAAGAAGTTACAGGGGCGAGTTTCAACGCTGGCAACTTTTCCCTGAGATTTGCCAAGAAAAACCTGTAATAGCGAATCAATTTTCTGTAAGTTAAATGCTAATCTTCAATACAGACCTGGCAGATATCCTCAACAGTAGTTTACTCTCTGTGAAACTGTTTTTCTTTTAAAAGCATATGTAATCTCTAAATTCTTGGGGCCATACACTGAAATGGAGTGTATGTTACATCAAAAGTTGACGTAATGTGCTCAAGGACCAGTCAAAATGTTTGAAGCCTATCTTAGTGGCTCAACACATGCAGAACTGCCTTGTTGTCATTGACCTATGGTGGTATCATCTGAGATTTGAAATTCTTTGGTTATTTTCTTTCTTTTCATCTTCTTTGAGTGTTTTCTTGTTAGTCACCAAATTGGAAATATACAGTACTGCATTTATGCTTCCTTTCACCAATTCCTGTGTGAAACCATCCATTGTAATTAAGCTGTTTACTAACTAAGATGAAATTCTGATGTTTTTTCTTTCAAAATCATTGTAGGCTTAGACCATTTTTTGTTTCTTGGTGTTCCACTATTTTAAACCTGAAGTTGAAACTTATACTGTATGGATTCTAGGATCTGTTTGACTATCATCCCAGAATCCACATTTTTTATCTTAATGGGAACCTTCCCAAGAGAACAGATGGCATGAATATTCACTCTCAATCTTCCTCCTTCCCTGCAAGCAGTAATGTGCTAGAATACTCTTTCATATTTTGTGTACTTCTTATAAGGATAGAGGTCAAAAACTAATTTGATAAATTTTAGTTACTAAAGCAGGTCAAAACTAATTCCAATTCAGATTCAGTTCGAGAAAGAGAAGAAGCTCAGTTCCATATTGTCTGTAGTGTCATCTACTTTAATCTGCTTTCCCTGTCCCATAGAGTCAGGGATTGGGGTAGAAGGCTAAGCAGTCCTCCCCTGAAAATCTAGTGCCAGGGATTGGGGTAAAAGGATAAGCAGTCCTCCCCAGAAAATCTATCTGTTTGGTTCACGCTGAGGTTTTCCTTGCTTGATAGATAAATTCAACAACCATGTATAGTTAGCAAAGTTTTGCATGTCAGATCACAAATTAGGCTGCCAGACCAGCAGTTTTTTTACCAGCCGTATTGTCATTATACAAAACAAGCTTTTTTGTCTTCTCAGGATGGCCAAACAACAGATAATCTGCTAGGTGACTGTTATCTAGGATGAGAAAATAACAAGGACCTCCTTAAAGCAGTATAGTTTCCTTAACCTTCAAAAAATGCATAGATTATGCAGATAATTTATCCTAAAGGTTACAGATAGAGAAAGAGAGTGAGCACAGGAATGTCCCTCTGTCGCATTGCCTGGAGGAATTCGTTGTGAGCAAGGCCAAGAGGATTGATCAGAGTATCGCTGAAGTCTAGGCTAGTATTTTGATGGTGTGATTAAAGAAGAGAGGAAGCTACGCAGTAATTTGCTAGTATCATGCTGCGGTATTTTGCTATGGTGACATGCTATGATGGTAGCTAACAACTTCTATCTTTTCATTATTTTATGTGTTTACATTGGAGGTTCTGGCTAGTATCAACTAATTAGTGTTTTCTAGAAGTTGTTTCAAGGATATTTATCTCATAGACTAAGTTCTGTCATTGTATTAGCTATGTTTATTCCGTAGTCTTGCTTGGGAATTTGATAGGTCTTTGAATTACCTATGAGTTTTTACCTGTTTCTCTATGAGTGTCAAGTCTATAGGACTACTTTGGGTGCAATTGGGTCTTTCTGAGCCCTATTGTTGCACGAATCTACTGATTGACCATTTCGTTCTTCTATATTCCTTGGGCTGCTGCCTTTTACAGCTTTGTTGCAGTATTAACAGATTTGTTAACTGCATCATGTTTGCAATAAAAGACCACGACATAGTTGTTACTAGTGTGAAACACATTACCAATTAGGAGATATAATGTCTTCACTTGATGACCAAAATGCAACAATCAAGAGGAGCAAGATTTACACTTAAACTTGAATTATTCAGGAAAATCATACCTATCCTAGGATCAACAATTAATCATTCTTTCCAACAATATCTTCTATAGGAACAGACACTCACTCCAGAAGGGGCACATATGGAAGAAGGATGAAAGATTTTAAAAATGAATGATATAGAGGACTATGTTACTCTGATGCAGATCTTTAACTAAGCAGATCAAGACCTGAAAGAGCTAAAAGTAAACAAAAACTGTAGAAATGGAAGTACCTTAAACCAGTTGATGTGGATCCTAGAACTAAATAAATGCAAGAATAGAATGGAAAAAAGATTGACACATGATGTCCTTTTTCTCCTTTACTTTCATCCTATTACAGATTGTGATGTTTGAGGTGTGTTAATGATGCCATCAACCAAGTAAGTGTTTGAAACTTATACCAGTAGGAGCAAAATACTGAATTTAGAATATGGTATAACATGCATTGCCAGCTGGATCCACATTGTACGAAACACTTATTAGTGGACAGAGCACTTTCAGATGAGTAGTTGGGTGAAGTTGAGTTCTCTTAAAGGGAAGTTTAGATCTTGCATACAGAAAGGTTTTTTCCTGTTCACAGCCATAGTAGTTCCAATCCTTGTGTCATCCGAATATATATTCTAGGTGTGAAAGCCAACCAATCAGAGTCATTATTGTCAACCAACACCAGATATATGTTTCCATGTGAAAGTAAATTCGTGCAATTAGACCATCCATTGTGATGCAGTAGATTCAGTTGTTCAATTAATTAGTCTATTGCTGACCTTCATGGGACAAACATCAAACAAGATGGTGGAACCACAGTGCGACAACTTGGGTTTTTGTAACACATTTTGTTATACATTTTTTAAAGGCAGGGCCCTTAGTAGTAAAAAAATTTCGCAAAACAAAGCAGCGGAAATTCTTTTCTTTAGAACTTGTTTAGTAAAACTTAAGTCATCACTTTATACATAACATAAGTAGAATTTTTGTACAAGATAAAATTCCATTGAAGGAATATACTTTTGTTAAATTCCATAATCCATCTAGTGGTTCACAATATAGCCCACGTATCATTACAATACTTGTCCAAATTACATAATCCAAATTTCGAAGCTCACTATACAATAAAAACTCTTAATACAATACTCTCAAACAAAACAAAATACATGTCTTCAAGGGGTATACCCTGATATTCTTCCCAAGTCTTCTTCAGTCTTGCGCTCCTAACTCTTTTCTCTGTATTTGAGATGTTGCAAACATCCAAACATTTATAATATCTCAGAAAGTAATGCTTGGTAGGGGATTCAAGAAGCATAATAATTTGACAGTATAATTCTAATACTTCATAATCCTATTATTCATAAATATATTCATGGATCAATCTCTTTACTTTGTAATATAAATACATCCTTATACATACATATTGTATACATCATATATATATATGTATGTATGTATGTATGGTCAAAACTGTGAAAAATAGTTAATATCTCAAACATCAATAGTCACACTTAGACTCACTGAGTTGATAAAACATCCAGACTCTACTTGGAAAATACTCCCTTATTTGGGCAGTATAGGCATCTCATTATGCCATATCATAAGGCATCTCACTATGCCATGCATCATAATGCAAAATACTCAAAGAACTACTATGTTGCAGTCTGATCCATACTAGCGTGTTTGGATAATTGCTTTCATACTCCATGGATGCCAAATGTGGAAAATCATCTATGTCATGTCTATATGGGTAGACAGACTGTCACAGTGGTGGCCTTCCCATAATTGCCCCACCCGACATTTTGCCTCTCTTTGGGCATGGTATCATCATATATCATATTTTGGACAGCGGGTGGCCAAACCCTTGTAGCCCTCATAGCATAGCATCCTTAGGCATACACCTATTTAAAATAAAACAACAAGCCTCCATGCTTGTATATAAAGTAATCTTTTACTTATCAGACGATTTGTCTATTTATATCATCATCCTCATATTCAGTAACCTTATACTAAGGATATAACTTCATTTCTTAATTTAGGCATCCTTATTTACAATGAATGATACCCATGTTCATGTAAGTTTAGGGATCACTATTCTATATGAATGATCCCCATGTATTGATTTTATACTTATCAGACAATTTGTCTGTTTATCTAGGGTTGGAATACCTTTTAGTTCCCTATTCACTTAGGGTTTTTCCTCAATTCTACTTAACCATTTCATATGTGTTTTGGTTAGATTATAAGGGTTTTCAAGGGATTTAATACAAGTATTTACATACACTTGTCAATATTTCTAGACATAAGATCATGTATGCAACATGTATTTCTCATGTAGATGCATTCATAAAATCTTCCTACCTTCAAGTAGTGATCCATCTCTTCAGATCTTCCATGATCTTGACTGACGTATGAAATCTGTAAATCCATACATACTGTCAATATTTATTCAATTTGAATAATCCTATATTTTTTATCATATCTATATTCTTTGTCTAATCTTGTCCTTTGATATAAAGGATCTAGATCTTGTGTCCTGTTATAATCTATCTTCTTCAAATAGTGTTTATCCTATTGATCAATAGATTTGACGATTAGAATGATCTTTTAATCTTTTAGATCTATTTAAGTCTTTGTGGATTTATTTATTTGATCTTGATCTTTGACAGATCCTTTGTTCAACAATTTATACTTAATGATAAAGATCAAGGGCTTAGATCTTCTATCATCTAGTTCTTCTTTATTCTAAGTTTAGTTGTTTGATCATCCCTAAGGAGGATGATCTTGCTTCTCTTCCTTGAATCATATTTGATCAAGGGTTTGGATTTTCTATTCTATTTGATCTAAATTACAAGCAATATATATATATATATATATCATACATCAAGAAGTATTTATTTCTTTTATTGTTCTTGATCATTCAAGATCCCATGGATCTTGTTTGATTATCCTTATCTTATTTAAAATTTTTATTAGAATTAGATAATTTGCTAACTTTTTATGCGCTTATTATTATTTCTCAACCAGTTAATGTTTTACTAGTTTGAGGATAATTTATTCATACCTAATTCTAGACAACTCTTCTTATTTCCAATTGACTAAGGCTTATTAGTTGAATGGGTGCTCACAAGGTGATTACTTCAATCCTCATGTAACGAGGCATTTAGACCTCTCAAACATCAACAGAAGGTAGGGGAAGAGCGAGGCTGTATTAGAGAACTCCCTTAACCACCATGTTTAGCATTCACTAGAGTGACCTTAGCTCAACCTTTTATAAGGTTCCTATGAGCATTTTAACCATAAGTACTCTTTTTAATTGATTTTAATTAAATCCATGAACATTTAAAATGTCATTCATGGGGTTTATTATTCTCCTAGTTTGGGCCAAGGATTTGATAATCCTTATGTTGTCCTACTAACTATAGCCCTTACTAATATTAAGTCAAAGTCATTCACTCATCTTAATTGTCCATGAATCTCTATATTTCATTAGATTCCATGTTTGGTGATTTATGAATATTAAGACATAACCACTAATTTAACAATTATATCTACTAGCTTAAAGACAATTAAGATGCTTATACTATACTTCAACAATTCAAATAATCATACACTTTAAATCATAAGAGAATTGTACATCTATATCATTTTAAGGGCATTTATATTCTAATATACTAACATGAATCCTATGTTATGAAGTACATTTAATTTTACTAGTAATCTAAAGGAATCATGTTAAAATCTCAAATTCAAACTAATATGGCCCTAAGATAATTAAATTACCAACTTATTATAACAACCTAATAACATTTAGAGCATAACATGCTAAAATTGAAGAATTACACTGTCATGCTTCCTAATTTATAACATAAATCACATTTATAATTCTATTATCAAATAAAAGGCAAGTAAACTAATTAAATTAAGATTATTATAAACTTTTACTTATGATCCAATCATTAGATCTTAGGTCTTTTCTTTTAGATCAAGGGTTTTAGTTACATTTAGGGCTTTTACTTCATTAAGGTCCAAAGATCATATCTACTTGCTTTTGTCACATTTAATCCCTAATATCACTGGATTTCATCATAATCCTATTCATTCAACCCATCCAAAGGGTTTGATCATGCTTGATCTTACTGATCAAGTGGGTTCTTTTGTATTTTTAGGATATTTCTACCATAAAGGGTACATTCCTCAATTTTTCTTAGATCTGTTATAATAGATCATAGATCTCACTTTATTTCAACATTAGTTTATCATTAAATCAGATCCCTAAGATCTAATCATCTCAGATATTGAAGATCATTAAATTTGGAAGCTTATTTCCTCAAAACAAAAAGTTTCTTGAACATTTTTATAAATTTTATGATTTCAAAAGAAAATAGACTTCACAAGCTTTCCATAACCTCTTTCCGATCTTGATTTGGAGTTCAGATGACTCCTTATTTGAAAAAAGAAGTTCACAGTCGTTCTAAGGGTCCAGATTTGATTTGGGCCCAGTGGAACAACTGGCTCAGCGCTCCCATCACCGGGACACAAGCGGTAACGCACTTCTGAGACCGCTTCGCTTGGAGCGACATTCTGCTCGGGACATCATCGTACGCGGAGCGCGCGTGTAGAGACGCTCCCGCTGGGTGCTTTTCCTTGCAGCGTCCCGCTGCGACATCCATGGAGCCCGATCTCATAAGGGAGATCGGATAGTCCGTTTTGGACCGTCCAACCAAATCCCCTTCAATTAAAGGCTCTAAACTCAATAAATTTTTTTGAAACTTCTATCTTAGGGTTTTGGGACCATTCTGAATCAATTGGACGCCTCAGATTTTCTTCATCATACAAAAATGAAGGGTTTTTAACTATACTTGATTTTCATAATTTTTAACGTAAAATTAATTTCAGGAAAATAAAACATATATATCATGAAATGAAATTAGTATGGGAGGAATGTCCATCTACCTGATTGGAGAAAAACTTATGTTTTGAAGCCCAATTTAAAGAAATATACCATTGAAGATAAACTTGCCTGATAATCGCTTGTTTTGTGATTTCTTGTTGATTGCACCGTTGGATCTTAAAATTTCTTTGGGGGTTTAGTAGATAAGATGGTCTAGAACAATATTGATGGTGGGATTGGTGAAATTTGATTTGGAACAGACTGCCTAATTGAATTTAGGTCTCTTGTTCCAATCTAGAGAGAGGAAAGAGAAAGTGGAAGAAGAGGGATTTTTGGGAAATTTGGAAGTTTGGGAATGACTTTAGATTTGGTTTTTCAAGGGAAGCAAGATAATTTCGTGGGAATTTTAATGAACATTTTTGGAAGATTTTTGGGGGGTATTTATAGGTGTTTTTGAATTTTTTATCATTACTTGTAATAATTATGTTTCAATTCTTTTGAATATTAAATGAGCATTGGATTCTCCACTACCACCTCCTTCTCCACTACCAAATGGTAGTGATTTGACCACTTATTACATGTTTTCTGCCCATTGGATCTATTTGTGGGCCCCACGGAAGTGTGAAAGGACCATTTTACCCTTTTATGGAGAAAAATACATTTTATTCCCCCAAACTCTGAATTAAGCGTACTTAGTATCATTTCGATTGGTTTTCTAAGTACATCCCAAATATTGATGTCTTAGATCTCAATTATGAGTAAAATTATCATTTTATCCTTTTATTTATAAAAATGGAGAAAATTAGGGATTTTTCATTTTAACTTAGAATTGAACGTACTTAGTGTCATTTAATCAGTTTTTCGAGTACATTCATAATTTCTAAGTTTTAAATCACGGTTTAATCTCTATAAAAAAGAGAATTTTCAATAACTTAATATTCTGGCCCAAAATTTCTAAAAATTCAAACTAAATTGATTTTCTCAATCAATTTACAAAAATTGGGGTTATTACGCATAGTGTCACCGATGTGTTGAAGTTTGGATGATGACATAGAACTCAGTAATGTTGGTTAAGTATTGAACACCACCAGCCAACTTCTCACTTAGAAAAGCTGCAAGCATGTTCTCTTAGCTTAGAATAATTCCTACTCCAATCCAAGAGGCATTAAGCCCACCACAAATGCCTTAATAAAATCTAGAAAAGCAAGCACCTTAAAATCTTCTTTCCTATGACCTAGACACTTTCTTCAATCACCGTGGTTCACTTGAAAGGACCTTTCTTCATGTAATATGCAAAATAGCAGTGACAATAGTGCCAAAATTACAAACAAATCTTCCCATGGGAAAGATACTAGTCCACGTAAACTATGCATATAATGCACACTAGGATAGATCTCACCTGAGATGATCAATTTTCACACCTTGAAATGTGTTTTCATGGCCTAAGGAAATTATTGTCTCTATGGCTAATGAAAGAACTCTATCTATCACGAAACAAACAAGTCATACCCAGGACATCCTTGGTTGGACCATATACTAAAATGTTGTGTCATCAAAATCATAACAAAGACCAAATGACATGTATAAAGGAATACAAATAGGCACAAAGGTATGGATGGTACTGTAAAATAAAAATAAAAAAGGGCAGACCCGGTGCATGAAGCTTCCACTTATGCAAGGTCCAAGGATGGGGCAGACCACAAGGGTCTATAGTACGAGGCTTACCTTGCATTTTTGCAAGAGGCTATTTTCACATCTTGAACCCGTGACCTCGAGGTCACATGATGACCACTTCACTGTAAAATTAAAATATAAAATTAAAAAATCCAAAAAATAAGTTAAAAAGTTACCACAATTACAAATAATTGAATCTACCAGAAATAATGAGCTTCCCAACATAACATCACAATAATATAGTTTGCCAGTAACAATTTTCTAACATTACCATCAAGCGCCAACATAACATTACAATCAACACAACATAATTTCCTAAAACATTTCTTTTACCCATTTATGGTAATTGTAGTATAAAAAATGTAGAAGTATAACAAGTAATAACCTTACTCTATAAATATGATGACATTTGTAATTCATCCATTTTATATTTCATAAGTTACATCAATATTAGGAAAGTCATAGAAGTAGAATTTATAATAAAATGGACAAAGGGACTACACATAAGGCGTTTTCAATGTTTTCTTCTTAACACTATTCTTCATCTCTTTCATCCTATTCTTCATAAATTACAATGTTGACTTTGTCACTTCCTCCTTTTATTTGTTAGTGGTTACATCATGATATCCTCCACCCTCATATGTGGCATGGCTAGCTTCAATCTGTATCAAAACCTTATTATGAAATTCACCAACAATAACTTCCACAACATTTTTCTCATTCTCATGGACTTGACTAGATCCCTCACCTGCTAATGAATACCTCTTTGCCCTCCTCCCAATCACTTACAAGGTCAAATTTATCCTAAGGTAGTGCTTCAAATGAATTCTCTTGTTTCTCAATACACACACACATGCATATACATAAAAGGTCAAAGCACAATTTGTGCAATAATAAAGTGGATAAACAATGACACTTGATATTGATGATTGATATAGATACACCCTGCCTTGAATTTGATGTTGTTAGTAGATAAAAACTACATTATTTAGCTCTCTTGCTCTAGTTAGCTCCGTCTAAGAGAGTGAACATGCTTCAATATGCTCCCATTCCTGTTCCATCCTATTGCACTTGTACACTGGCTGAGCATACAAACCAAAAACTCTGCCTTTCAATAATACTGGATCCAAAACTGAATCCACCATAGAACTGGAATGATAACATAAACATATAATATGTTTGGAGTCAAAAGTTATCTACAATGGAATACCAAGATGAGTAACTCTGTATTTTAAAATTAATAATTATGACATAAATTAGAGGCTACACTTGTCAATCATCTACTTCACCATTTTACAGTTAAAACTTCTACTGACATCCCTATGTAAGTACAGCTAGCTATTTATTAGTTTGTGGACTCTGGTATATGGAACAAGCCTCTTAATGGCTTTGTCCATTCCATCCTATATCACATTTGTTTGAACTGAACTTAGGATTCCAGAATATAGGAGGATTTAACCCACTGCATATTCAACTACTTGCTCCATCTTCTGTCATGAATTTCCCACATGAGCTTATATTCTAATACCTCCCTTTCAGCTGATCTCTTATGACTTCTTTAATCCTATCCTTACTCACACATACATCCCATTGCAGGCTTATCCTGCTAATATGCCATTTTTAAACTTTCACTAGTGCCTAAAAAACATGCCATTGTACAATTGTCTTTGTTATTGCCCCAATCCAGGCATGTGGCATGTTCCCATCCTGTATCATTCAATTTATAGGAGGCAGTAGCCGCATTCCTTGCTAATAATTGTGGCCCACTTCCTGTTCTACCCCATGAACTCATTTTGAACTTTTATGTATGTCCATGACCACCAAGCACTACCACTAACCAGCACTTCAGAACACCACCAACTATCATGATCTCTAAAATACCACTCAACCACCACTGAAAGAACCCAAAACTATTTAAACACCCACTACCAGTCCATTTAAGCTTTGATCCTCATCAAGAGCTTAAAGAATCAAACATCACCACCAAACACCAGAACATCGGACCCCTATATTGTCACATAACCAACATCAAAACAATGCAAAGGACGAAAACCTGCCAAAATGAAGTCAACAGCAAGAATTCAAACTTTAATCAGCAACCACCAATGCTTTGAAACACCACCGTCCTAAAATGGCACACACCACTGCCAAAGGAACCCAAAACCATCAAAACAGCTACCAAAAGTCAAGCTTTGAACTAACATAGAAAATTCACTCCATATCAAAAGTAAGCAAAATCTACTGCCCAAAATTACCTCCACAATCAAGAAACCTCCCAATAAAGCCACAAAGCCCTCCACTAATTAACTAGAAATCACCATACAAGTCGCATTTCCATAGAAAATAAGAATTCCATACAAAAAGAACCAAAAGTTAAAAAATAATCCAAGTTATGGGGACGTCTCACTCTTTTGTTATCAAACTCCCACCACTTTACTATTTTTGTTCTAGAAATCATCCTTGAATCGGAAATTGCAAAAGAACCAGCTTATAATCTTGCTCATTGCTTCTTGTTCACACACATCCACGAGTCTCATACTTATAAGATCTCAAGGACTATAATAGCACATAGGCTTATGCTTTCCCTAATGTATTTGTTTTAAGAAACTCATTTGCCTGACAACTCAAACTTTTCACGTTGTTCATACAAATCATTGAAGATGATACAGGAATGAGATTAATATGATGCTGATTGCTTGTCATGATAGGTAACCTAGGAGGTGCTCATTCAGCATTACGTCAGCTAACTCCTAGATCAATTGTCTAACCTTTTCATATATGTGAGCAATTGATATATCAGCACTCCCAAACCAGAGCACAACATAACTACTCTCCTCGGCAATTGATACAATTTCTTCTTTCATTGTGGTCTAGAATTATCTTGGAGTTAACCTTGCAAACTCCGTAGGAATTCTTTCTACCATCAAGTGTAGCATTGTGGTATTGACACAGTCTTCCTAATAGTACATGACAAGAATCCAAGGCAACTATGTCTCACCAAAATTTGTCAAAATACTGTTCTCCAATGAATAATGAAACCAGACTAAGTTTAGCTACTGTTGCCTAATTTCCTTCTTGGCCATGCAAGCTTATATTGATCTAGACAAGCCTGCAGTTCTTCAAAGCTTTTGGAGGACCTACTGTGAGATCAGATTCTTGCAACTAATGCTACAATATTGAACTTACAGACATTTTTGTCAAAACTGCAGGATAGGATTGAATATCCTGTGCCAGAGAAGTCCTTAGCCCCTAATGTTATGTTCCTCAGTCAACATTTTGGAGTTGACGTAGATATTAACAGCTGGTGAATCCACTAGAATACAGTATGCTAAAGTTGCTACTCTTGAAGAAAAACTAAACTGAATTGATGTTATTATAGCACCATCTCTTAATTACCATGGGTACCTTATTCATTAAGTGCATAATGAAAAAGGTTTTGGAACAATTGAAAGAGGTACCTGCAGGTTTTCATGTTTTAAATTCCCTGTTTTAAACTCTACAAGTTCCCTAATAACTTAAAGTTCTTGTCTTCTTGAAACAAAAAACTAAATTTCTAAATCAAACATTAATGCCATGAAATGATTCTTTGAATCAGGTACACTATTTAAGCATCACATGAGAAAGTCAAACTTACATAGAAGTACATTTTAGTGGTTGCAACTAGAAAATGAAGTGCACATTTTTATTTTTCCAGAATATCTACCTAAACATAATTTTCTTGTAGCTGCAACTATGATTGAAGCTAAGGAACAAAATAGTGATATTGGTCATCATATCACACAGGAGACAAAACCTTTATAGCAGGGCCTTATCAGTGTTATATCAGTCGTAACAACCATATCAGCATAAATTTTCCTTTATAAAATCACATGTTCCAAAAGTGGAGCTATATTTTATATTTTAGCATTAGATTTCTATTTAGGTGTGTTTTATGTGATTTTTCATGTATCTATTTCTACCCAAAAGTTTCATGTGCTATTTTTGTGTGAATTATTAGTGTTTTTCTGTTCAGTGTATGTCAGTCAGCTACCTTTTTGCTTCTTTTTTTTTTACTTAAAAAGAGCAGCCCTGGTGCACAAAGCTCCCACGTATGCTGGGTCTGGCGAAGGGGTGGACCACAAGGGTCAATAGCACCCAACCTTACCTTGCATTTTGCAAGAAGCTGTTTCTACGCCTTAAACCCATGACCTCAAGGTCACACGATGACAACTCTACCATTGCTTTTTATTTTTTACTTATTATTTAAAAATATATAATGAAGCGGAGCCTTGGCGCAACGGTAATAGTTGTCATCATGTGACCTTGAGGTCACGGGTTCAAGGCGTGGAAACAACCTCTTGCAAAATGCAAGGTAAGGTTGTGTACTTTAGGCCCTTGTGGTCTACCCCTTCCTTGGACCCCACATAGGTGGAAGCTTCGTGCACTAGGGCTGCCCTTTGCCCTTTGCCCTTTTATTTAAAAATATATAAACACAAATAAGTTTTGAAGATATAAGAGAAATACTTTTTTTTTTTCAAAAAAGTAATGCTAATATTGACTTCTTGGGTCATTGGGTGTCAATAACAAATAAAAGGTATATTGTAATTTATCTTTAATATCTGTGAAGTTATATTCCTTTCACGAGGTTTACAATTTCAATTTCATGGAGAAGTTTAAATTGGTATTCTAGAACTTAGAAATTGGATATATCAGCCAATATAACCTATATTTTATCCAAGCCCGGATAAAAAAGGAGGAGGGTCTTGCGTCAGGTGTTAGCCGGCAAGGGGGAAGTTGAAGATGATTCTATTATTTCTTTCTTACAAATGAATATGCATTTGTGTATTAGTTTGTGAGGAAGAAATGAAAATCATCTCCAGCTTTTTAAAAGATGGCAACCCTTGTGTCAGGTAGCCAACCGGCAAGGGGGAAGTTGAAGATGATTCTATAATTTCTTTCTTACAAATAAATATGTATTTGTATATTAGTTTGTGAGGAAGAAATGAAAATCATCTTCAGCTTCTTAAAATATGGCCACCCTTGCGTCAAGTAGCCAGCCGGCAAGGGTGAAGCTAAAGATGAAAATCATCTTTAGCTTTTTAAAAACTATGGCAACCTCAACATGACATGAATCGAAAACTAACATTCGCTCAAGCTAGGGCGTTCCCCATAAGCTACATGCTGCATCGGATCCTGGATGTTATGAAAAATAGGCAAGGGTTGCTAGGGCATTCTCCCAAAAGCGACGCGCTACATCAGATCCCAAGTGTAGTGAAAAATGGGCAAAGGCTGCTAGAGCATCCCCTTGGAAGCAACGCACTGCATCAGAACCCAGGTGCAATGAAAAGTGGACATAGGTTTATACCATGAAGGTCGAGAAAGGCAATAGTAAATAGGGTATCTCCAAAACATAAGATTCGCATCGCTACATGGAATATAGGGACACTGACAGGTAAGAGTTTGGAGTTAGTAGAAACGATGAAACGTAGGAGAGTCAACATCGCTTGTATCCAAGAAACCAAGTGGAAAGGGGCTAAAGCTAGAGAAATAGATGGGTATAAATTATGGTATGTAGGAAAGGAAAATAATAGAATTGGCGTAGGAATAATAGTGGATAAGGAATTAAAGGATAAAGTTTTGGACGTTAAAAGAATCAGTGATAGAATTATAATAATAAAAATGATTCTAGGAGAGTAGATTATAAATATTATAAGTGCATATGCACCACAAGTAGGGTTACAAGATATAATTAACAGACAGTTTTAGGAAGATATGGAGGGAGTCATGCAAGAAATTCCCAACACTAAGGAGATATTTATAGCAGCAGACTTAAATGGCCATGTAGGAAAAGATAAGGAAGGATATGATAAAATACATGGAGGGTATGATATAGGTAAACAAAACGAGATGGGGGAGAATATCCTCGATTTTGCTTTGTCATATAACCTATCCATTGCAAATACACTCTTTAAGAAGAGGGATGAACACTTAATAACCTTTAAAAGTGGACTTTATAAAAGCCAAATAGACTTTTTTCTACTTAGGAATAATGAATGATCTATATGTAAGAATTGTAAGGTGATACCCGGCGAGAGTTAACCTCACAACATAGGTTAATGGTTATGGATATTCATATCAAAAGATGGAGTAAAAGAACTGAACTTAATACACATCCAAAAACTAAGTGGTGGAACTTAAAAGGAGAGAAAATAACCTCATTCAAGAATAAGTTGATGGTAGAAGGAAATTGGAACTATGAAACAAAAGTAAATACCATGTGGACGAATATGGCTGAGTCCATTAAGAAAGTGGCAAAAGATGTCTTAAGAGTATTTAAAGGTAAAAGGCTATTAACAAAGGAAACATGGTGGTGGAATGAAATAGTGCAAAATGCTATTAAAGAAAAACGAATGTGTTTTAAAGCATGGCAAAAGATTAGAAATAATGAAAACTACGAACAATATAAGAATGCTAAAAACGTTGCTAAGAGAATAGTAACTGAGGCTAAACTTAAAGCATATGATGAGCTCTATAATAGACTAGGAACAAGAGAAGGTGAGAAAGATGTGTTTAAACTTGCAAAAGTAAGAGAACAGAAGAGTAAGGACTTAGAGCATGTTAGGTGCATTAGAAGCGATGATCAAAGGGTATTAGTCAAAGATGATGAGATCAAACAAAGGTGGGAAATATACTTTCAAAATTTGTTAAATGACAATAGCCCTGAGAATATAGGGATTGAAAATACTATAAATCTAAATAACATTGGATATTATAGATATGAATGTAGGATTAGAATACTTGAAGTAAAAAAGGCCTTGAGAAAGATGAAATCAGGAAAGGCCATGGGGCCTAATGGTATACCAATAGAGGTTTGGAAGCATATGGGAGATATTGGGATAGTTTGGTTCACCAAGTTGTTTAACAAGATTATAAAATCAAAGAAAATGCCTGATGAGTGGAGGAAAAGCTCTATTGTACCAATCTATAAGAATAAAGGAGACATTCAGAGCTGCACTAATTATCGAGGGATCAAACTTATGAGCCACACCATGAAAATTTTTGAAAGAGTGATTGAGAAGAGGCTACGACATGAAACAAGTGTATCGGAGAATCAGTTTGGTTTCATGCCTGGGAGGTCTACCATGGAAGCTATTTTCTTACTAAGACAATTAGTAGAGAAATATAGGGAGAGGAGAAAAGACCTGCACATGGTCTTTATCGACTTAGAGAAAGCTTATGATAGAGTCCCTAGAGAGTTAATATGGAGGGTGTTGGGTGGTAAAGGGGTTTCTCAGGGATATATAGACATAATTAAAGATATGTATGAGGGAGCAGTAACAAATGTTAAGACCACTAGTGGCGTGGCTGGTGATTTTCCTGTCACTGTCGGATTGCACCAAGGTTCGGCATTGAGTCCATACCTTTTCACATTAGTTATGAATGAGTTAACAAAACATCTGCATGAGGAGATTCCCTGGTACATGCTATTTGTAGACGATATAGTCCTACTTGATGAGACAAGGGAGGGTGTAAACATAAAGCTAGAGTTATGGAGAGAAGCATTAGAATCGGAGGGATTTAAAATTAGCCGAACTAAGACAGAATATATGGAATGTAATTTTAGCAGGGAGAGTAGGAGTGGAACACCAGTCAAGATTGATAACCAAGAGGTCCCCATGAGAGACCACTTTTGATACTTAGGATCATTGATCCATGAGAGTGGAGAGATTGAGAGGGAGGTTACCCAGAGAATCCAAGCGGGTTGGAACAAATGGAGATGTGCATCGGGTGTTTTATGTGATCGGCGGGTGCCACTCAAACCAAAGGGAAAATTCTATAGGATGGCTATAAGGCCGGCCATGCTCTATGGATCAGAGTGTTGAGCAGTTAAGAAACATCATACTCATAGGATGAGTGTTGTAGAAATGAGGATGTTGAGATGGATGAGTGGTAAGACAAGAAAGGATAGAATTAGAAATGAAAATATTAGAGGAAATTTAGGGATAGCACCAATAGGTAACAAGATGAGGGAGATTAGACTTAGATGGTTTGGACATGTTCAAAGGAGACCAACAACGGCACCAGTTAGAAGGAGTGAGGCAATACAAGTTGAAGGTTCTAAAAGGGCAAGGGGAAGGCCCAAAAGAACGTGGATAGAAGTGGTGAGGAAAGATTTAAAAACTTTGGGACTAAATGAAGCCATTGTATTTAATAGAGTGGAATGGAGGAATAAGATTCATGTGGCCAACCCCTAATTGGGATAAGGTCTTGATGATGATGATGATGATATCCGCTACAGCTCATATATCAGCCATTCTATGCCGACATAAAAGAGAATTTCACTTGGTCGATAAAATCGGCCAAATATTGTACCATCCATTATCAAACTCCCAATATAGCAGCCAATATGGCCTATATAGCCAATATATTGGCCATATTTTGTTCCATGATTGACACTGTTGCATGGCAAGATCTAGAAGCCTACTTGGAGATCCATTTCCTGCCTGATTATCATTTGTGAAGTATCTTCTTTTAATTATTCTTCATACTGTAGGCTGTGTGTTAATATAAGTTTCTTTATATGTCCTAACAAGTGATTGTCACAATGGTATTCAAGTTATGATTCATCTAAGAGGTTTGTGAAACCACAAATCTTCTACTATTTTCAGCAGATTTGCCATTTCAGTTGATATAAAACTGTAGCTCTTGGTCAGTACTCTCCCTATGTCTTCTTCAAGATCAAGATTAAGAATAGGTCCTAGTTCTGTATAAAGACCTTTCAAGTTCGGACTTTTGGTTCAAAAATGGTAGGTTTGAAGTGATTGGTCATATAGTTGATGTGCAGACTGTTGATATATAAGTTGGATTAAACACAATAACGACTTCAGGGTCAGGTTTTTTCAGTTAAAAACTGCTTATCTGAGGTCTAAAGTCATAGGAACATATAGTTGGTGTGGATGGACAGTTCATATCAGCCGCTAAAAATTTTGCATCTGATTCGGTATTCTTTGCTGACTGTTTTGGTAAGTATCATTATGTAATTTATTCATTCTTTTATCCCTTAAGAATGCCATTTTCTGGTGATATTGGAAGAAATTGAGAAATCCAGATCTTGATTTTTAATCTATTTCTGAAGATTAGGGTTGTATGATCTAGTTACCTTTTGGTTGGACGGATCATACGAAGTGTAGAAATCAGACAGATCTTTCTTTTCCCTTTTTTGGTAGGCAATCTGGTGGTGAAAATCCAACCTTGAGGTTCAGGTACATAGCCTCATTTAGTTGAGTTTCAAGCTCAAACCCAGTATAAGCAATTTATGTTGAGAAGTTACCACTTTTTTCCCACTGATAAAATAATCATTTAGAGAAATCTGAAGCAATAGTTCTTGCCATTGATTGAACCGACCACAATTATTATTACAACCTATTCTAGCTTCTTGGTTCTGGACTGCATTTCATTTTGTAGGTTTTTGTTTCGCGAGAATCTGGTAAAAAATACTCTGCTGTCCTGTCACCAGGGAGACCAAAGATGCTCAAGTAAGCAAGTTTTTTTCACAACCTCATGTCTTTGTGGGTTAGATATTGCTAATAGTTTACAAATGCAGGAGAGATATGGTTTCATTATGGTCTAGAGTTTAGCAGGTCCAGAACATGAATAACTCTCACAGAAAATCATGTGTTTATGCAGAGAGAATGTCATTTCAGGTGTTGGTTCTTGGGACTGGGACCTGGATGGAAAACATTCGACCTATCATGCATTATTTCCAAGGTCTTGGACTGTATATGATGGTAATTGTACCAAGCAAGTCATTTATTTGTAAATACTTTCTGTATATTGTTAACTTTTTATGAAAATATTACAGTAGTCCACTTTTTTTCTTCTCTTTCTTCAATATTTTGTTGCAGGAGAACCTGATCCAGAACTAAAGATCGTTTGCCGTCAAATCTCACCATTTATTCCCCACAATTATCGGGAGAGCAGCTTACCTGTAGCAGTATTCACATTCACAGTATGGATAGGACACAAAGAATTTTCTTTACCACTCATCAGAGTTTTTGGTTAACCTTGAGATGAGATCATCTGGTTTATATTAAGCACTAATTGTATCATGATTTTCCACTTTACAGCTTAACAATTCTGGGAATACTACTGCAGATGTCACCTTGCTTTTCTCATGGACTGTAAGCTAAACTATGCGTTTGAACTTCCCTTCATCCAGAATTTATCCTCCGAGGCAATTTCAATTGTATTTGGCAAATTCTTTCTAGTGCCACAACTTTTTTTTTTTCACATATTAATGTTAAATGGACTATTGCTACCTAGTGGGGGCATCACTGCATTTACCAATATTTGGGATGCTAACTGGATCTTTTCTCACTTGATATTGTCATACTTCTTTTGGAAGTCATAGTTACATGTCCTATTTAATTTGTCACTGTGCAGAACTCTGTTGGTGGTAACTCTGAATATTCTGGTAATCATTTCAATTCAAAATTCAGGTAAGACTGGTCTTTGAATGTCCTACTATGCACTCATTGTTGTTGCATCCACAGTTCTCATGATAATAGTACTGTCATTAACAGCTTAGATTTGCCTGTTTTGTCTGATTATATTATCATTTTCTTTGTGCCTGAGATGAATTTTAACACGTGAAGTTATAACTCATCACAGGACAAAGAATGGTGTTCAAGGAGTACTTTTACATCACAAGCAAGTTTGCTCTCTTGATATGGCTTCCAGACTCGTTGGTTTGATCAGTTCAAATAACTTGTTGGAAAACCATAGTAGTTTTCATAGCCTTGCTTGCTGTCTCTAATACAACTTTTTATATCAATATAGGACTGAAAATGGGCAATCCCCAGTAACATATGCAATAGCAGCACAGGAGACCCATGATGTTCATGTTTCTGAGTGTCCCTGCTTCTTGATATCTGGAGATTCTCAAGGTTTCTCAGCACGAGACATGTGGGATGAAATTAAAGAGGTTGGATAATCCATTTGTATTCTTCTAAGTATTCATGATATAGTCAGCTATCTTGGGAGTGATCTTATTGCATGTCAGTAATGGTCCAAATATAGTTTGGTTCAGTTGCACTGAATTTCAGATACTGCATAATATAGCCTGTGGGAAACATAGGCCGTCTAATTCTGGTTGCTATGTTCATGATATTCATACATCCTTTATCCAATTGTTTAATGGTGACCTCTATATTTCTGTCACCTTAGCTAATTTTGATGAGAAGTTTGCTAGATTTTGAGTTTTGGCTACATATGTGTTTCATTTTTCTGTAACATATGTAGGGACTGCTAACTAGTGTGATAATCTTCATTGTTCTCTTCCTTCGATTTTATGTCATCGATTACATGTTCATTTGTAAGCATCAGTGACACATACCACAAAGTTGAACTGTATATTCTCTGATGCATTAAGAAAGAACGATCTGAAATTGTATTTTGCTTTGTATTAATAATCTTATAATCTATAGACCGTCGCATTTTATCCAGACAAATGCAATGGATGGTGATGTGCTGATAAGCAGTGGATAGAATCCGATGGAGGGGAAACCCTTGTTAACCTTGAAATATTTGATGCCCTCTTCCAAGATCCAGATTCCAGAGAATTCTTAGACTCATGAAGTTTTTAAAAATGCAATCAACTGGTTTATAGGATTTCCCAAGAAACCTAGACCTAAGTTTGGTCTAACTGGTAAACCCATTCCTTGAGAGGCACAATTGTCATTACATAACCATTGCTGAGTTCCAAATTCCGTTGTTGATTTTGATAATTATAGCTAGTGTGCATTTTCCCTAAAGAGTTTGATAGCCAAATTGTAATGCACCATTTTGAATTGATTATTGTTTAATTTAACCCTTCTATTTCTATACTATCTGGTCATATCCAAAACTCAATTTCAAAAGTTCCTTAGATGAATCTACCACACAACCTAGAACCTAAGACCTGCCACAGGGAGGGACCTTCTTATGCCACTAGGCTAGAAGGCTGTAATTCTTCCAAGGCACAACTAATTGATGAAATTAAAAGTTAACTAACAATATAATTTTACAAAGATTGCATAGTTTTGATTAAGTATGCTCCAAATCTTTATCAAATTTTAAGAGTATTTATAGATAATCCATGTGAATATATTGAATAATCTAATGACATTTCAAATTTATATGATTAAGTATAAAAATCAGGATTTCCATTTTTAGTTCTGAAATTTGATTGCAGACAAGAATGACTCCCATTATGAGCAATTATCATTGTGTATCATGTTGTGCCCTATGTATGTCACCAAAGAGTTCATTACTTCATTACATAGTTTCCCACACATAGAGCTACATTTCATCTTGCACAAACTTAAGTATTCGAGGAAAACATTCAAGTTTTCATGTTTCCCTTTAATTTGTAATCTCTACCATGTATGTATTTCCACATTTCATGAATGAGTAGTCCAGTGTGAGAGACAACCACAGATAAACTGTATGTTTCCTCAGCAACATAAATTCAACATCCAGGACCTTCGGTCAAATGCCAGTTGAACATTCCTGTAATACCATGTTTTTACGGTCTAAATATTCCATCAGCGGGTCTCATTGTACTAGTACCACTGGTCAATGTACTTCATGGACTTTTATAGCCTAACTTGTCAGCAGGCAACCCTGATATATGACTCAACACAGAAGCAGGGGTTCCAAGTGACATAGAAGATTTAAGCTGTTCCAAGAATATCAATAACTTCTAAAAGATTACAGTGGATGGTGTGTTTAAAAGAGGAGGGTCTCAGAACTAAAATGTAAAGAACCCATTTTCAAGGCCAGATAAAATAATGGTAAGATTTTGACATGAAACAGATGCATTTGTTTATCAAGAGAAATCATATTTGTTCTCATTAATTTCTAGCTTTCATCGCATATTTCCTGCATGATTTCATATTTGTTTTTACATATTGTTTCAGGAGGTATGGTATTTTGAAGATAGAAGCTTCAGGAAACTTGTAACTAAAACAAATATGTCTGAGCAACACAGGACTGCTTGGAGACTGAAGCCTCTAGAAGTTCATATTTATGTGTACATATTTCTTGTCAAGTACCTGAAATATATCTTTGAGTCAATGAGATTATTCTCTTGGGAAAAATTTACCCCGAACATTATGTTAATGAAAGGTTAAAGTTACTTTAAGCAAGGGAATTAAAATTTTCAGAAGTCTGCATTGAGGTGTTTATCCACTGGCAACTAAATTCAGTTTAAGATATTTCTTCATAAAACGCCACTATGATTCTGATCTTATAAAAGGCATAGTATTCAAGGATTTTGGTCAGTCTTTGGAGGTAACTTGATTTTGAATTTTTAACTGCAATTTTCTGTTAGCCACCCTAACCTGGACTGGCCTAGCATTCATTTTTATATAGTTTTCTGACTCTGCAGGTAGTCATGAGGCCATATTTTGTGATTTTAAATGCCACTAATTTCTCCAAGCCTTTCCATGCTGACCTTCAACTAGTTGTCAAGCAGTGTTTTTCTCATGTCTAGAATTTGAAAAACCTGGCAGGTAGGTATGTCCACTATATTATCAGCTCTGCCTGCCATGTCTGACCTTGTCCTCAAAAGTTTGTAAATAATAAAAACCATTTAGAGAATATCCATCTCTTGGCTCTTGTACTTTTAATTTTTTATTTTTTTTTACTTAATATGGAATCTGCCAACTCCATATACTTCATTTATCCTTGTCCCAAGCCCTTTCATAATCTATGATCTTGTTAACCGTTACTAAATTCCATCAGGGATGTGATTCATGAATATTCCTTGGTAAGCTCTCCTGCATCCTACAGCAAGCAATCCTCTTATGAGGTTTGAAGCACAATATGTATTGTTCTGCAAATATTTATGTTTGTTCCTTCATTTTTCGACACATAATGCTATTCTCTGCAATTTATTGTATTTATGTATGGTTTTAAACAAGACTAACTGTTGAAAGGATGCACATCGAAATGAACTTCATTATATTTAGATAAAGCCATATATGTTCAGTTTTGAAGGTTAAAGTGAGATTTGACCTTTTGTCATATGCATAGAGCTTGACATTTCTCTTTATTTTTATAAGTATGGATCCTTTGACCGCCTTGATACCGATGAAACGTCAAGGCCCTCAGTACCAGGATCATCTATAGGAGCAGCAATTGCAGCAACTGTATCTATTCCGTCTCACACATCCCGTACCGTTACATTCTCTTTGGCTTGGGCCTGCCCTGAAGTGAGGTTTCCTAGCAGAAAGACTTATCACAGGTACAAACAAATCTTCTGTAAGCCAAAAATGCTTTTAAATAGTCTCTAGAAGTGATGCTCTAAATTATTTAACTTCAGACGCTATACCAAATTTTATGGCACACATGGTGAAGCAGCAGCAGATCTTGCTCACGATGGTATTCTTGGTATGTCTGTTCAAACACAAGTGCTTTTTTATTTTTACATTTTCCCCTTAAAGTTGTATAGATATAAAATCTTTTAACTCCATTGATTGACATATTATTATTCTTGAAATCTATTTTATCTAATCCATATGCATCAATGGAAATGATAATGTGCTTCACAACTTCCAAGGTCATGGGTACTGGCTTAGTGATAGAAAATATGGTAACTGAAGGTTCTCTGCATTTTCTTATGTACTCCTTTCAACTTTTCATATGTGGGATCCTGTACTGGGGCAGAACTTTATGCAGTTCACCTAACCACTAAACTAGGCCAAGTCTTTTAAGCTCATTGCAAAACCGAGAGAGTTGGAGCCTAAGATGCAAAATACCTTCATGCTGTTAATGAGCTTGAGCAACGTATCCTGAATCTCTTTCGTAGTTAACACACCAGAAACATACAACTTAATTATGCTTGAAGCCACAACAATGTGGACAGATTCTTCATCTTTCAGCTCTTGTATGAAGGATCATTTTCCTTTTAGTTTTTGTGCTGTCATCCATAGTTCCCGGAAGCTTATGTCAAGGTGATCAGAGACTTGCTTTTGGAAGCTAAGTTCTTCTCGCTCCTGAAATTCAACAGAAGCTTTTTTCCAGCATGCATCCCTTTAATTAGAAATTCACTTATTATTTACTTCACTCTGTTCAGAAGATGGGTTTTTCCTTTGGGAATGTCAGAAATGTTCATTAAAACTTGAATAAATCCAAGATATAGTCCAACGGCATGTTATGGATTTAAAGGTCATTTAAGGTTTCAATTCAACCGTATTTAGAAATTTTCTTGAAAACAAGTGTAACTCCTTGGGCAATTCTGATATGAAGTTTGACATTAAATGCAATGCCTAGGAGTTAAACTTGTAATAGTAACTCAACCTGTTACTGAATAACTATCTTTCCCACCCTATTATATACCATCTCTCATAATAGTAATTTACTTGTACTGTCATCTCCTCTGCCCTTAAGTACAATTTCCTCTGTAAAAATTCTCATTTTCTCTGCTCTATATTGCAGAAGCTTGCTTCCTTCTTCCACTTCCAGCATAGTTTCTCCATTTGCTTCCAGCTCTGGCAACTATGCTTTTTACCTTCTCTCTGCTCTAATAAACATTTATGTTACTGCAAGTATTCTAAGTAATTTGTCTCATCCAACTTGATGACTCTGATTTGGACTGCAAAGATGGTTCACCTTCTTCCAAAGTCTAGAACATACTGGTTTTGGTCACTGATGTTATCAGAGGCATCTCCTCATCCATTTACTCCCCAAGACCATGGCAAGGTTTACTTTGAATACTTCACCTGTCACCAGTTTGTGTAATTTTCATCTTCTCTCAATCAGTATCACAAAATGTAGAAACTTGCTGAGAAAAACATCACTAGTTTAATTTAGAAGGATAACGACAAGATTCTGCATCTAACTCTGGGACCATGTTAAAAGAAGGGAACGGATATCACAAATTAGCCTAGCCTCCTTACTGTCCCAGCCATAACATAAAACTACAAGAATACTCCCCTTACACTGAAAACGAAAAAAAAAAAAAAAAAACCTCCCTTCTGCCATACATTTAATAGTATGCACTCTTTAAATACATGATCATGGAATGAGTCTATTGGCTATATGCTTTAAAAGCATTCACGCAAAGGGTGAAGTGGGAGATGATCTGCAGTTAATGAAATCATTGGCATAAAAAAATGAAGCTTTACATTCTCTCGAGATTTCATGAAAAAACTGTAGTATGAAAAATAGAAAAAAAATAGGGAGTACAAAAATAAATGAATGAATGACAAGAAAAAAGGGCAGCCCCGGTGCACGAAGCTCCTGCGTAGGCGCCTTACCTTGTATTTTGCAAGAGGCTGTATTTATGCCTTGAACCCGTGATCTCAAGGTCATACAATGACAACTCTACTGTTGCACCAAGGTTCCCCTCAATGAATGACAAGAATTATTACTTAAATCCTTTCATCATCAAGACCTTATCCAGATTAAGCATGATCACTTTTCTTGTGGATCTGAACAATGTCTCTGTATTTCAGTTCTTATCATGGGCTGTTTATTGTTGCCTATCATGGCTTATTTTAGACTCGGATGCTACTTTGAGCCCCAATGGTTATCGAGCCCCAATGTGATTGTTAATATTATCTGTAAACAGAACATGGCTGGTGGGAGTCCCAGATTGAGAGATGGCAGGCACCAGTTCTACAAGACAGAAGGTTTCCTGAATGGTGAGCTTTTGGAAGTTGTCTTCACAATGCTAGTCTGTTTCCTCTTCAAAATAAGTAAGTGAATTTTGCAAGGTCATTCAGGTACCCTATCACTCTCTTCAATGAGCTCTACTATCTCAATGCTGGGGCAACAATTTGGACAGGTATTTTGGCAGTTTAATCTACTTCTCTAGACAATGTGGTTACAACGAGGGAATTTAAGTGAAAAGTTCCTTTTCGCAGATGGGTTACCTCCAACTCAGATTCTAGTGACCATTGAAGACCGAAAATTTTCTCTTGGTAGCTCCACATTGGATTATAAAATTCAAACGGATGTTAACCCTCAAAATGATGTTGCCATCAATGTCCTTGACAGGATGTCATCCATACTTGAGAAAATGCACAGTACAACCACATCGAAATATGCATTTGGAACATCATTGCTTCAGGATGGAGACGAAAACATTGGGCAGTTCCTCTATCTGGAAGGGATTGAGTACCACATGTGGAACACTTATGACGTCCATTTCTATTCTTCCTTTGCACTAGTCATGCTGTTCCCAAAACTTGAACTGAGTATCCAAAGAGACTTTGCAGCTGCAGTGATGATGCATGATCCTCAGAAAGTACAAACTCTGTATGATGGCAAGCTGGTCCCAAGAAAGGTCCTTGGTGCTGTTCCTCATGATATTGGTCAAAATGATCCATGGTTTGAAGTAAATGCTTATAATCTTCATGATACCGATAGATGGAAAGACTTGAATCCTAAATTTGTTCTCCAAGTTTACCGTGATGTGGTCGCAACTGGTGACAAGTCATTTGCACGGGCTGCTTGGCCTTCAGTATATGTGGCTATGGCGTACATGGACCAGTTTGATAAAGACAGGGATGGGATGATAGAAAATGAAGGTTTTCCTGACCAAACTTATGATGTATGGTCAGTGACAGGTGTTAGTGCCTACTGTGGTGGCCTTTGGGTGGCTGCTCTGCAGGCTGCTTCTGCTCTGGCACGTGAAGTTGGAGACAGTGCTTCTGAGAATTATTTTTGGGGTAAATTTCAGAAGGCAAAGGCAGTTTATCAGAAGTTGTGGAATGGGTCTTACTTCAACTATGACAACAGTGGAGGCAGTTCGAGTTCATCTATACATGCTGATCAGTTAGCTGGACAATGGTACTTCTTACTAGATATCCTTATGTTGTACTCTTTCACTAATAAGGGTGCAAGAAGGTGAATTTTTTAAAAAGAGAAAGGAAAAATGAAGTTATATGTAAAATATTTAATCCTGGATTTTACATGAAGTGATAATGGTAAATACACCAGAGGACTTGGAAAAAGCAAAAACTAAGGGATCCAACTGATAACCATCTCTGAGATAGATCACTCCTACCAAAAACATGTGACACAACCAGGAAGTTATCTAATTATAACCAAGCTACCTACTAGTTCTCCATTGTTGCTGCCTTTTTCCTTAGGGACCAAGATCTCTTTTTGTCTCCCTAATAACATTTGACTCCTTCAACTTTAACTTCTGAGGCCTTGACCACTTATTTTTATCTTTTTAGTGGCAGAGGCCTCATCCACTTAGTCCAGGAGATTGATAAAACATAGAGTGAATAATTCTAATGAAGTGAACCTGTCATTGTTATAGATCATCCTTGAGTTCAAGAAATCCATATCTTTGGAGGTACCCAAAAACCTGCTAAGGCCCCGAACGTTAGACCTTAATTCAATCCATGAGACTCGTTGCAACTTAAATTAAGTAACTTAGTCTATTATAATTAAACATCCAGATTTCGATGATCCAGTTTTCTGTAAAGCTTCACCACCAGCTTCTGTATCTGTAAAGCTTCATGTAAAATTGACACACATTTATCTCTCTCAATCGTCTGCATTCATGAGTACACTGCTTCAACATTTGTCTCACTTGGAAGAACGTCAGCTGCTATATATGGCACTTGAAGTCTTTAATAATCTGTCAGGTGTCTTAGTGAAGCATAAGCACCATGCTTCCACATTCATCTTTTGTATTATTTCTAAAACTTGACTGATTAAACAACTCTCCACTATTTTTCTTCAAATTTTTCTTTCAGAATATAAAGACCATCTTCTCAATTTCAGAAAGCTATCTTTCATTTAGGTGTTTTTGAAAGTAGATCTGGTCAGTAGAACAATGTTTCTATTCTATTCTCTTGCCACTACATATAATAGATCTTTAATTCAATCATGAACCACCTTGCAGGTATGCTAGAGCATGTGGTCTTTCCCCCATTGTTGACAAAGACCAAGCACGATGTGCACTCAATATGGTTTATGATTTCAATGTTTTAAAGGTCAAGAATGGGAAACGTGGGGCAGTTAATGGAATGAGACCTGATGGCAGTGTTGACAGGAGTGCAATGCAGTCAAGAGAGGTATGGTCTGGGGTCACATATGCTGTTGCTGCTTGTATGATTCAGGAAGAGATGTTGGAGACTGCATTTGGAACTGCACGTGGAATCTATGAAGCTGCTTGGTCCCAAGAGGGACTTGGGTGAGTTTTGCTTTTCCCCATTTGCCTTCATGCAGTAGGTAATATTTACATATGGAAACTGAATTTCTAGATAAGTCTCAACCTGAAATACCTGAATCGTCAAGACAGTAGCATGAATACTTTGTCAACTACTTCAGCGGGCATTCTGGCAATATGACAATCAACTAGGTACCAAATGAAAACAGTCCATAATCACAAAATTTCAACACCAGCTTCCATAAATAACCCAGAACTCACTGAATCTTGTACTTGACAATAGTCACCCTATGTAAAACTGATTTTATCACAGGTGATTCAATCATGGATATGTTATCTTTGTTAAATTGTAAAAGGTTTTTATTAATTCAGTAGAGTCAAAAACTGAGTCAACTCAGTTGAGTTGATGTTTGACTCCAGAAAATTAACGACTGTACGTTTAATAGTGAGCATAACCCTCACACTACCTCAACGACGTACTGGCAGAAGTGACACATGATTTTGATTATATCTGGTGAATATACACTGACATACAACATTAAATGTGAAATTCTCTGTAGTGCCTTCTTCAGATTTTCAGAAAGTAATTTTTCATTTTTATGTAGGTATTCCTTTCAAACTCCTGAAGCTTGGACGACTGAGGATGAGTACAGATCACTGTGTTATATGCGTCCTTTGGCTATATGGGCCATGCAGTGGGCCTTGTCATCGCCAAAGCTCTTCAAGGAGGAATGTACACCGAGGAGTATAAATGAAAAGCCTCTCCATGAACATAATGTGGGATTCTCCAAGGTTGCCCAGCTCCTAAAATTGCCAGAACTGAAAGACTCTAGAAGCTTAGTGGAGATTATTTATGATTGTACATGTAGGAGGCTGATATGAGGATCTCATCAGATACTCTGTGTTTCTTGCAGCCTCAGGGTCCTCAAAAAAGTGGTAGTATCCTAAAATTGCCAACAAAGGGAAGCTCTTCGTTGAGGACCTACCCAAAATTTCCAGAAAATTATATATCTTTTATTGTATAAACTATTTATGACTGCTATTGCAGAAGACATGCTCTAATAATAACTTCCTGTAATCAATTGGTCTAAATCTCTAGGTCACCGTAGCTTTTAATATTATGACAGCAATGTTGTGTCGTTGCTTTCCCCCACTAACGTCATGAAAAAAGCTCAACTATTCGCCTCTTGTAAAATAATTATTAAGGATGAACACAGTTCTGCCTTAAAATCAAGCCTAATAGTCAAGAGAGCAAGTTCAATGTACACATGCCAACAAATGTCTTGTGCAGTTGGTCGTAAACAACATTTCATCTCCCTTGAAGTATGCATGGTCACAGGCTCGAGTTGCTGCTTCCCCTATGGTAGGGATTAGATTTGGGAGGTTATGTGAGTGATTGGCTTTGTAAGTCTTTGCTTGTAAAAGGAAAAAAAAAGAAAAGAAAAAAAAAGGAGGGATTTCAAAATATCTAGTTGTGGGGATTGGGATCATTGATATTATGGACAGAATAATATACTCAATCTTGCACCAAATGGAGGACCTATCTACTTAAGTCCTAGAGATGTCAACATAAACCTTTTGGAGAAAATTGTCAAAATCTTTTTCTTGAATGAAGAAGCAGAGTTTTGAGGTGCTACAAAAACAGGTCTAGATCACCAAATCCACTTGCCAGGTAGATTCATTGGCGAGGTTTAAAAAGTGAGTCTAGTGATGCTACTTGGTCTAGCAAACCTTTTTTGGCGAGGTTTAAAAACTAATTCTAGTGATGCTACTTGGTTTAGCCATCCTTTTCTAGAAGATGAAGAGAAAACTTTTGTCAAGGCATATGATATACTCATAAATATTACATACAATATCTCTATATTTAGCAGTTTCAACCTTAGATTTAATTTAAATATTACTAGTTAGATTTTATTTCATATTTTGAAGGATTAGCATCATCATCATTAAGACCTTATCCCGATGAGGGGTCGGCCACATGAATCTTGTTCCTTAGTTTCCCTTTATTAAGTGTCATGGCTTCATTTACTTCTAAAGCTTTTAAATCTTTTCTCACCACTTCTACCCACGTTCTTTAGGCTTTCCCCTTGTCCTGTTAGAACCTTTGACTTAGATAGCCTAACTCTTTCTAATAAGTGCCCTTTTTGGTCTAGGATATGTCCATACCTTCTAAGTCTAATCTCCCTCATATTTTTAGCTACTGGTGCTACTCCTAAGTTTCCTCTAATGTTTTCATTTTTAATTCTATCCTTTCTTACCTTGCCACTCATTCATCTCAACATCTACATTTTAGTGACATTCATCATTGTACATGTTATTCCTTTACTATCGAACACTCTGATCCATAGAGCATGGCTGGCCTTACAGCCGTCATATATAATTTTTTCTTTCAATTTGAGTGGCACCTCTAATCACACAAAACTCTAGAGGCGCATCTTCATTTGTTCTAACCCACTTAGATTCTCTCAGTAACCTCCCTCTCAATCTCTTTACTCTTATGAATTATCGATCCCAAAGTATTGGAAGTGTTCTTTTATGGGGACTTCTTGGTTGTCAATCTTCACTCGTGCTCCACTCTTGCTCTGCTTCTTTTTAAAATTACATTTCACATATTGTGTCTTAGTTTGACTAATTTTAAATCCTTTAGATTTGAATGTATCTCTCCATAACTCTAGCCTTTTGTTTATGCCTTGGTTTGTCTTATCAACCAAAATTATATTATCTGCAAATAACGTGCACCATGGAATCTCTTCTTACAAGATCAAGGTACAGTTGAAAAAATGCAATAATTTTGGAAACTGAAACCCTTAAAGAGAGTAATTCTACCAATCAAGCAAAGCCACGAGTCCACATGTCATAAACCATGAAGCCAGATGTTTAGAATGCCAATCAAAAGATACGCCTGCAAGCTTCTTTTACATGCACACATGCATTCCACCACATTTGGAGAGCTTCTAAGTGAAGATAAAGGTCATTCAAGGTGTCACACATGACATGTACACACATTTAGATCGGGGTTACTTTCTCCCCTATTACACTCCAAAGTGTGACAACCTAAGGCACTTCACAAATTTTCCTTGTAAGCTAGAGTACTACACTCCATTGAACATGTTTTGCATGAGAAAAATAAAGAGAAAAATTAATGAAAAATGTGGTGAAGAGAGAAACAATTTACAAGAAATCCACTATAACAGATTATTGAGACATTTAAAGAAACAAGGCTAAGATATACTCTGCTTCAAGATTACCTTCAAAGGAAATTAATCAAAACTAATTTTCAATAGAGAATTAAGCGAGTGCCAATGTGGACCAATAAAAATGAAGCATGCAAAGAGATTAGAACTAATACCATTAGTGGCGATATTTTTGGTGGTCTGTCCACCAATTTTTAAGGAGGATCAAAACATGATTTTCAAGAAGGCTGAAAATGTATTTTTCAAGGACAAAATATGGGTAACCTTGCCATGCTATTGAGGGAGAAAAAAATAGTGGGCTAGGGAGAGAATTAAGGAAAGAGAACTTCAAAGAAATTTCAACTATCTATCCCAAGTTAAGCATGATCCAAGGAAATAAAGATGAGAACAAAAATCCTAACCTTGCACTCTAGGATTATACATCATCCTAGGGTAATATCAAAAGATGAGAAAAAGAAGAAAGAATGGGATGAGATTTGATCTACTAAAAAAGAAGAAAATGTCTAAGATATTTGGATATGATTTTTAAGGATATTGGATAAGCATAGGGAAACAAAAAGGAGCAAATATAGGGGGATAAGAGAAATGTGTAAAAGGTGATTCACTAGAGGGAAACTAGAGTAGGGAGGAATGTAAGATTACATGTATTTGAGAGATGAGGGAGAGAGAAAGGAGTTTCCTATTGGGAATTTCCACTTCCCACTAGGCTTTGATGTGAAATATAAAGAGAGGGGGAGAATGCATTAAAACCATTCACCCCTCCTTAGAGCTTTAAGAAGAAAAAAAATCAAAAGAAAGAAAAAGGAAATGAGGGAGAAGACCATGTGACATTTGGGAGTAAGAGGAGAAGAGAAAGAAGTTTATGCTTGTAATCTTCAGAAAGGTATGGTTGTTCTTGTTTTCTTTTTTATGTACACATTACCATCCTTCAATTCAATGCACCATATCCCCTTTTCCCTTCACCCCATCTAACCATTAACACTTCTGCCATAATATTTCCTCAGTATTCAATGCATGACATCTTCATCTCTTCTCACCATTCAACACATTTTCCTTTGTAGATTTTCACTCTCCATACCCTATTATCACATGCATACTTCATAACCCTCAATTTCATGTTTTTTTTTTTCAAATTTTTTTTTTAAAAAAAAAAACATTTCATGTACAACTTTCTTCCATCTCCTTCTCACTTTTGCATCCTAATCTTCTCATCCTACCATCTCTTTCACGCCTTATTTCTCCCCATCATTACTCTAGATTTCATGCAATGCCATTCACTCTCCTTCTTGAAAAGTTATATGCACAACTATCCTTGGTTTTACATGCATGATTCTTTTGGGTTGTGAGTGAAATTATCTTTTAAGGTTGTTGGTTGTTGGGAAACATTCTCTACATGTGTTGAGTAACGCCAAAAACGTAAGATGTTGTTTGGTGGATGTGATCAAAGTGGTAGAGTAATTGGGGAAGGCTTGAAGATAGATTTGGTCGAGTGACATGACAACATTCGGCGGTACCTTTCTTGTTCATTAAAATTATGTATTTTTCATTTTCTTTGTTATATACTCATTGTAAACGATTCCTTTCAAGTAAATGCAAAGTTTTTAATTAGTTATTTTATTTATTTTTAGTGTACATGAAATTTTTAGTAGTTAGTGTTTCTTATAGTCTTGTAATTTTTAATTGTTATTGCTTAGAATACTTTGCTAGATTTAATTTTTGTGGTCTAATTTACAGGCATATGTTGTTAATTTATTTATCCTAGGGTTAGGATGAAGTTGCAATGTGTGTTGAAGTATTTATAATTAAATAAATTTGGAATTAAGAACGTGCTTCCCATTGTTTTAGATATTTTAGCAACTAATTTATATATTTAGTGATTTTTACATAGGAAATATCTTATTTCCTATGGTAAAGATACTAAATATGTTAGATTAGGTAAGTTTAGCATATGAAAAGCTTTGATAGTCTATCCCTAAAACAACAGACTATGCTTTGAGTAGATATATTAAATTCTATTAAATCTTTAAAATAAGAAAATCCATAAAGTAAAGCTTTAAGATACTTCATGAGTAGTAAAAATTCCTATGTAGTTGATTGTAGAATTACTTGATTACATTGTAATGGATTCTGACACCTTAGGCTTTATTTTGTGTGATTTTCTCATTTTTAGCAATTTTTATAATCAATTGATTAGTTTGCTAGGCTAAAAGTAGATTAAAATATATTTTAATTGAAATTTCCAAAATTTCAGTCATTGTCGGATAGAAATTGCCTTGTCTATGTTATGGAGGATCCATGCCCTTGCGGTAATATTTTAAAACACATCAAATTTTTGGCGCCAAAAGAAATGAGACCTAGTTTTTGTCATCTTTGCTGAGCCTTCTTTTCTTTTCTATGGACGTGTTTTGTTGGACTCATAGAATGGGATAGGCAAATAGAGCTTTTGCACATTTTCATTAATCCAAGAATAGGATCTATATAGACACATAGAACCATGAATCCATACATCTTAATTGGAAAATAACTCACAACATAATTTTGTTTAGAATTTAGATTAAATTACTTTCCCACTAGTCATGGTTTACTTTTGCATACATTTAATTGCATTTTTGTATATTTTCTCTAATTCCTGTGATTTTTGGTACTCACTTTTATTTTTATTTTTACAGGAATTAAGAGGACTTGGAGGAGAAATTAGGATAGCTCACACTTTTTATTTTTGCATGAATTGTATTTTTATCCTGATTCATTTAAAATAAAAAAGGTTGTAATAATATGGGTTAGTGGTGAACCATCATAAATTGGAAGAGGAGGTGGTTTGTACACAGATTTACTCTTGTATGAGAAGATTTAATCCAAGATCCCAATGTGAGCATTTTTAACACCTCGCATTTTCTAGATTAGGGTTTGCAAATTAATTTAGTTACATTTGATTGGTAGATAATTTCATATAGTGTTCATTTTAGAAAATTTGCATTAATTTATTACTTTTGTTGCATTTAGGGTACATTTATTGCTTTAAGGTGGATTATATGATAAAAGAAATGTCATGAGAATGTGAAAATAATTAATAAGAGCAATCATCCCTGCAAGATCAAGGGTGAATTTCATCACCATCCCTTAGCTCATCTAGGTTAATCATCATCAGATGTGTCCATCTTCTAAATTAAATTAAAATTAATTAGAAGAGATCTATAGTAGCCCACTAGCTAATAGGAACCCTTAGAAGGAGGCAGATTACTGTCACACCAGTGACTCCTACTTCATCAACTGCATTGATATTTAAATGACTAGCTTTGCTAACATACTCAATGGCTCAGATTATCTACAACTAATTGATGAGGGTGTAAAGCAATTGATCAAGATAAGATCTAACTGGTAAGCAGTAAGACAAATCTAAAACAGAGGAGCTACTTAGGTTAGAAATAATCTAAAAGTCACTCCCTATGTAGAAAGTAAAGAAAAATAAGTATTAGCTTGTTTTACCTCAGGGATAGATTTATTATGTGCCTTTCTGTTGTACATCATTTGCATATAGGATACTATATTTAGTTTAGATTTTCTTTAATTAGTTATTTTAAATAAAAAAATACTCTTGTTGTATATACAAAGTTGAGTCAGCTGCACCAACCAGCACGGCTATTAATTATTAAACCTAGACTTAGTGGTTTTAGATTCTAAGATCGAAGATATCACTAGGCAAAGGTTAACAAATCAAATCAATCTCAATAACCTGCATTAAATATGGCCAATGAAGTAGTAGAGGTCCAGTCATTGAGAAACTAATCTTCCCCTATCCAGTTTAACTCCTTGTCATGCATAGTCTTATGTATGACTAACACATGACATTTTGAATTAAAACTAAGTGTCATCCAACTTTTTTTGACATTTTATGGTCTAGATAAAGAGGATCCATATCACCAAAGAATTCTTTGACATATGTGCTACCTTCAAGTACTATAACTTTGCTTATGATTCCATTAGGTTGAGGGTATTTTTCTTCTATTTGGAAGATAAAACAAAGGTATGGATCAACTCACTAGAGGTAGGGTCCATCACATCATGGGAACAGCCATCCAAGAAATTCTTGAACAAGTTTTTCCGAATTTGCATAACTAATGTCATTGGGAGAGAGATAATAGCTTTTTAATAAAAATAGGGTGAACATTTTTATGAATGCTAGGACTGGTGGAAGGGCGTGTTATTGAAATGTCCACACCATGGCTCGGAGAAGTGGCAACAAGTACAATACTTCTACAACGGTCGAACCCTATTGATGTATAATTGATGCCACTAGTAGTGGGGCTTTCATGACAAAAAGTGATGTGGAGGCTTGAAATTTCTTCGAAACATTATTGGTGAATTCTTAGCAATGGGATTACTTGACCAGATTGGAAAGAAATTCACTGCTTCAAAAAAAGGGCAGTTTCTATGAGATAGGGGCCACTTCAGTTGTGTACAGTAAAATAGGTATGTCGGCTTATAAAGTTATAAGATAGACAGTCTCACATAGAGGTTGGATGAGTTCATGTTATCTAATGGTTCTTTGATGCCATCTTAATCTAAGGTCTACAAGATTGGTTCTAGTCTTGTGCATCCTACTACCTCATGCCCATGTAGCTTTGCATTCCTTGAATATATTTTTGAGCAAATGAATGCATTCAAAAACACTAACACTAACAATCTGTATTCTAAGACCTACAATCTTGGATGGGTTAGGAGTCCAAACTTTTCTTGGTCAAAAAATGATCACCAACAATTTCACAACAAACAAGGAATTCTTCCATTGAGGAAACCTTAAATATGTTTAGTCCGACTTCTTTAGAATTTCAAAATAACATGAAGCAAACTCTGTAAGCCAGCTCACAATCCATAGTGAAGTAGGAATATCATATGGTTTAGCTATTTAGTACCTTAAGTAAAAGGGAGAGGAAAATTTCCTAATCAGCCAATACTGAACACCAAAATGCCAAGAAGAAGCCAAATCAATCACTATCCTTCGGAGTGAAAAATAGACAGATAACAAGGTAGAGTTGACTAAGGATTTCCCAGTAATTGAGGAAAAAGAGAAGTCTACACAAGCTCAAAAAGGTAAGGAGAAGGTTCAACCATCTCCCTCTTCCTCTGAACCTATTCTTGCTGCACCATTTCTTAAGGCTCCTTATCCTCAAAGATTGAACTTGGCAAAGAAGGGTGGAAATTTTCATGAAATATTGGATGTGTTCAAATAAGTGAATATTGACATTCCATTACCTAATGCTATTGGATAAATACCTTCATATGCCAAATTTTTGAAAGATCTTTGCACACAAAAGCAAAGGCTAAATGTACAAAAAAATGCTTTTCTTGCTGAGCAATTAAGCTTGATTATCTAGCACAACACCCCTTCAAAGTATAGAGATCTTGAGTTTCCAACTATTTCATGTGCGATAAGGGAACACCCCGTTGATAGGGCATTGCTTGACTTAGGGGCTAGTGTAAACTTGTTGCCATACTCTGTCTATGTAAAACTTGGTTTGGGCAAGATGAGGCCTATTACCACCATGCTATAATTAGCATATAGATCAATGAAAATTTGTTGTGGTGTGGTAGAAGATGTCTAGGTGTAGGTTGAAATTTTTTATTCCTTGTAAATTTTCTAGCTTTGGACAAGCAACCTGTAGCCAATCCTGGTATTCAAATACCAGTGCCCATCTACTAAGAAACCCCTTATGCTAGACCTAAAGTCATTGCTAGATAGTTCAAAATATGAAATTTTAGGTCCATTTAAGACCCTACCTATAATCATTGCTTCAGATTTAGATAAAAAAAATAGAAGGGTAAACTACTTAATGTTCTTCGAGAACATAAGATATATATAGGGTGGTCCATTGCAGATATTAAGCCTAGCCATTTGCATGCATAAAATTTATTTGCAAGACAAGGCCAAACTATCCAAGGAAATGAGAAGGAGGCTAAACCTTAATACGAAGGAAGTAGCTAGAGTAGAGGTCCTAAAGTTGTTACATGTAAGAATTATTTATCCCATCGCTAATAGTTTTTGGGTGCCGATTCAAGTTGTACCTTAGAAATCCTATGTCACGATAGTGAAGAATGAATGTAATGAATTAGTCTCCACCAGCATGGCCATTAGGTGTAGTGTGTATTGGCTACTGGAAATTGAACTTAGTCACGAGGAAAGACCACTTTCTGTTTCCCTTCATTGATCAAATTCTAAAAAGGTTAGTTTGACATGAGTATTATTGCTTTCTTAATAGGTATTTTGGGTATAATCAAATTCCAATAGTATAAGGGGACTAAGAAGAGACCATCTTCTCCTATCCTTTTGAAACCTTTGCCGACAAACATATGCCTTTTGGGCTATGTAATGAACTTGTGACTTTTCAAAGGTGTATGATGAGTATTTTCTCCAGTATGGTAGAATAGTTCCTAGACGTGTTTATGGATGACTTTTGGTATTTGGGTCATCATTTGATGAGTGCTTGGCCCACCTTGCCTTAGTATTAGGCAGGCGTCAAGAAAAAAATTTAGTGCTAAACTAGAAAAAATGTCATTTTTTATGGTAAAAAGTGGAATAGTTCTAGGGCAGATCATATCACATAATAGCATTGAGGTTGATAAAGCTAAAGTGGACCTCATATATATTCTTCCCCCTCTAAGGATAGCTAAGGAGATCCACTCATTCTTAGGCTATGCTGGATTTTATAGAAGATTCATCAATGATTTTGGTAAAATCTCTCAACCCTTTGCAATTTACTTGTAAAGGAGGTGTCTCTTGAATTTGATGAAAGTTGTACAGCAGAATTTGAGTACCTAAAAGATGAATTAACCTCTATACCTATCATTAGACTGCTAGATTGGAGTGCACTAAATAACATGTGACAATTCTGATTATGCAATCAGTATTGTTTTTGGGCAGCCTATACAAAATTAACCCATGTGATATACTATGCTAGTAAGATTTTAATGGTGCCCAACTCAATTATTCCACTATGGAAAAAGAGTTATTTTCTATCATAGTTGTCTTATATAAATTTAGATCGTATCTGTTAGGATCTAAGGTCATAATCTATTTGGACCATGCTGCACTAAAGTATCTTTTGTCATGTTAAACCTAGGTTGTCTAGGTTGATGATGGAGTCCACTAGTGAATTAGTCCCTATCATAGAAACATTTTTGGATGAAGAACTATTGTAGGTTTCACAATTACCTTAGTTTGTAGACATTGTCAATGATCTTGATATGAGTCAAACACCAACTCATTGGTCAAAATAAAATAAATTCAAATTTTTATCCAAGGTTAAGTGCTTTTTCTGGGATGGTGTGTGCTTATTTAAGTATTGTCCCAATCAAATTGGAAGGAGATGTGTGCTTGATAATGTCCATAATAGTATAATCTCCTTTTGTCATGATCATACATGTGGAGGCCACTTTATTGCATGAAAGACCACTAAAAAGATTCTTTAGTGTGGATTTTATTAGCTAACAATTTTTAGCAATTCCCATGCTTATTATATGGCATGTGACCATTGCTATAAGTTAGGAAGTGGGGGACATAGAAACATGATGCCCTTGAACCCAATCTTATTTGTCAAACTCTTTGATGTATGAAACATTCATTTTATGGGCCCATTTCTTGAATTTTTTGGGTACTTATGCATTCTTGTGGGGGAAGACTACATGTATAAATAAGTAGAGGCTGTAGCATGCAAGACAAATGACCACAAGGTGGTGATCCAATTTTGAAAGGATAATTCTTTACACGTTTTAGTATTCCACGTGCTATTATTAGAGATGGTGGAAAACATTTCTGCAATCCGTTACCATCCCCAAACTAGTGGACAAGTAGACGTGCTCAATAAGGAGATGAAGCATATTTTAGAAAAAAAATAGTAAATCCTAATTGTAAGGATTGGTCTTTACAACTTGGTGATGCACTATGAGCTTACCATATTACTTTCAAGACTCCCATTGGCATGTCCCAAGGGTCTATCATTGCTAGTTGTGTTAAAGCATAAATCTTACTAGGTAATTAAACAACTCAACTTTGATTTCACTAAAGCAAGCACCTGCATGAAACTCCAACTTCAAGAGTTAGAGGAAATCAGGAGAGATGCCTATAATACATCAAAGCAATATAAGGATCATATAAAAATGATTCATGATAGACATATTTTGAGGAAATCTTTCACACTTGGTCAAAAGGTCCTTCTATATAATTCTTTGTTGCATCTCTTTCTAGGCTAACTAGTATCTTGGACCAACCTTTTATTGTATGCACTAGTTATCTGCATGGGCAGTTGAAATAGAGAAAGATAGAGTTATCTCCAAAGTCAATCGTCTAAGGCTGAAAACTTTCTTAGAGCTCAAGAACCCTAAGAGAAAGAGATAGTCCACCTCAAAGATCCTATTTACTAGGATTAAGTCCACAATGTGTTTGTTGTACATTAGTGTAGGTCTAACATTTGCATTTGTATTAGCATTCATTGTGTATTATTCTGCATTCAATTGTTCACATCATAGGTTTAAGCACCATCGTGGAGTGCATGTACAATTTTTCTTACCTTTTCTTTTAGGTTTATTATTATTATTTTTGTCCATAGTTTTTAATTGTAAACATATATGATACTGTTTGATTTGACTTTGGGGGTGGGGTATTTTAAATGTTGATATGTTCATCATAGGCTTTTGTTGATTTTTGAGTCAAAACTGCATTTAATTTTTTTTTTAATTTTCTTTAGTTCAGGATGAGAACTCAAATTTTTTTAATATTTAATGTTATTTTAGACTTTAGCGTACCAATAGATTTGTATGTAATTATTTCATTTTATTATTCTTTTTCTAAAGTTTCCCATGAAAATTGAACTAGGAGTAATTATTGCATAAATAGCCTCATATACATACATACATATATATATATAGTTTAAAATTGAAGACTAATATAACTTAAAGATTCTACAGAAGATTAGGAGAGACTTATAATGCATGTGAGATTGGAATCATTCCTTCTTTCTGTGGGTTATACATAAATTTAAATTTTTCTTAAGAGGATATGAATTCATAGTTGGTCTTATGATTCTTTGTTTTGGTTAAATATTGAGAAATCATATTAAAGACTATACCATGTATCTCTATAGTCTATGGACATACTTAAAGTCATATGAAAACCTAGTATATGATAGATACCATCTTTGTTTAACCCAAAGCCTTTAGCCTAATCTATATTATTTTATGCTAGTTAGCTATTTTGAGTCTTTATATTGTAACTTTTTCTTGATGAGCCAAATAACCATGACCCATATTTAAGCTTATAATATATCCATTACCTATTCTATTTTGGAAATATGTAGGGATGGTTAAAGAAATATCTAGATGAAATAGTATGAACAATATAGCTCAAGAGGTGAAAATCAGAATGCTTCAAAGAAGAAAAATTCAAAAGTTGAAAAAGGCTATATTCAAAGTCGAGTAAAAAAAAACAAGGATAGCCAATTAAAAGGGAATGCTCACTCTTATGTGTAGAAAAAAAATATTGTGAATGCTTAAGTAGAAGACCTTTACATATTTTTTTAGAATAAATTTTGTTTACCTTTATATCACTTTCTTTGATAACCTTGTCTTAAGGCTTATGTTATGCCCTAGTGAAAGACCTGACTTAATCTTAGGAGTAGTATTGCTTGGATGTCGTTATGAATGGCATGGATTTTAGTTAAGTATAACATTCTCAAATAGTTCGTATCTTTTCCATGAGACCATTAATTAATTTCTTCTGAGTTTCAATTCTTTCTTAAATAGGTAATATAATTTAGCTTTGATATATATTATTTAGCTCACATATTAATGAGAGTACTACCCACTTTTGAGTGATTTATTTCTAATTTTCAATTATATCTTGTGAGATTTGAAGTTGAAGCATACTTTTGGATGATAATCTAGGTTATACTATACTTAGAGACTGAAAATTACATATGCTTTAGCTATGTCCACACACACTTTTTGAGGCTTAATTAGTAAGGGAATGCCTTTAACATAGGGGTAGGATTTTGAACTATTGTTCATTTTTATTAGCATGCTAAAGTTGGATATTTATTGAACATTGAATGGAAGAAAATTCTCTAAGAAAAATGAAGGAACTTTTATATTTTTTTTTGAAAAATGTTTATGGGTATAATTTTAAAAACCTTTATGAGACTATAACTCGTCTACTAGGGGTAACACAGGGGTTTGACATCACTTGAGAAAGTGGTTAGGTTTTTAGATTTTTTTATTTTTTTATTTTGTATTTTTGCTTGAGGACTAACAAAATGTAAGTTTAGGGATATTTGATATACAAATAGACATTACATATAATATCTCTATATTTAGAAATCCTTACGATGAATTTAGTTTAATTATCACTAACTAAGGTTTATTTTACATTTTACAAGATAAATTTACAATTAAAAAAATGTATAATTTTGGCAATTGAAACCCTTAAAGAGAAAATTTTCACCATTCAAGCAAAGTCATGGACCCATATATCATGAACCATGAAGTTTGATGTTCAAAATGTCAAGGGAGTGTCCATATTAAATTCAACACAATCAGAAACCCTAAGCTGGCAACCAACCTTATCTGAACTAACGAGAGTGCCAATATCAAAAGACAAGGTAGCAAGCTTCCATGGCATGATACATGCATTCCACCACCTTTGGAGAGCTTTTAAGTGAAGATAAAGGCCATGCTAATTGTCACTCATGTGCATGTATACACACTTAGAGACCGAGGCTAGCATGAAGCATCTTCTACTCACTTTCTCTCTCATTACACTCCAAAATGGGACCACTTAAGGCACTTTATGATTTTTCCATGTAAGCTAGTGTACTACACTCTATTCCACATGTTTTTCATGAGAAAAATAAGGAGGAAAAATAATAATAATATCTGGCAAAGAAAGAGACAATTTACAAAAAATCTACAATCATAATTCATCTAGACCTTCAAAGAAACAAGGGCTAAGATATACCCAAAGATTATCTTAGAAGGAAACTAGTAAGAAGTAATTTTCAAGAGAGGATCAATGGAGTGCTAGCATGGACCAATAGAAATGAAACATGCAAAGAGACCAGAACTAAATATCATTGGTGGAAATATTTTCGGTGGGCTGCCCACTACTTTTTTAAGGAGGATCAAAACATGATTTTCAAGTGGCTAAAAATGTGTTTTAATAGGAGAAAATATACATGAGCTTGGCTTGTGATTTCATGGAGAAAAGAATGGTAGGCTAGGGAGAGAATCAAGGAAAGACAACTTCATAGAAATCTTAACCATCTATGCTATGTCAAGCAAGATCCAAGGGAGGAAATAAAGAGGAGGCAAGCAACAATCCTAGCCATGCACTCTAGGATTGCACATCATCTTAAGGCTGGAAAAATGGATGAGAAAAGAGGAAAGAATGGATGAGATTTGATCTACTGAAGAGGAAGGAAATGTTTAAGATCTTTGGATATGATTTCCAAGGATATTGGATGATGGAAAATTAGGATGAGAAGAGAGAAACAAAAAGGGAGAAAATATAGAGGGATAAGAGAAATCTGTAAAAGGTGATTGACAAGAGGGAAAGGATAGGAAGGAATGGAAGATTAGATGTAGCTAAGATAGAAGGAGGGAGAGAGTAAAGAATTTCCCATCGGAAACTTCCACCCCCCACTAGGCTTTGATGTGAACTATAAAAAGAAGGGGAGAATGCATGAAAACAATTCTCCCCTCCTTAAATCTTCAAAAGAATAAAATAAAAATAAAAGAGGAAGAAAACCTTGGGACATTTAGAAGTAGTAAGAGAATAAGAGAAAGAAGTCCATGCTTGTAATCTTGAGAGAGGTAAGGTTGTTCTTGTGGTCCATTTTACATGAACACTTCCATCCTTCATTTCATGAACCATATCCCTTTCCCTTCACCCCGTCTAACCATTAACACTATTCCCATCATCTTTCCTCCTTAGTATTAAATACATGACATCTACATATCTTCTCTCACTGTTCAAACATTTTCCTTAAGTTTTCATTCTCCACACCCTACTATCACATGCATCCTTTCTAGCCCTCAATTTCATGCATTTTTTTTTTCTCACATTCCAGACATAGGTTTCTTCCTTCTCCATCTCACTTTTAGGTCCTAATCTTCTCACCCTATTATCTCTTTCACATCTTATTTCCCCTCAAAATTCCTCTAGATTTCATTCTCTGCATTCACTCTCTCTCCTTCTTAAAAAGTTGCATGCATCGCTCCTACGTTTAACATGCATGATTCTTTGGGTTTTGAGTGAAATTATCTCCTTGAGTTGTTGGCTGTTGGGGAATGTCCTCTACATGTGTTGAGTGATGCAACAAATGTAAGATTTTGTTTGGTGGATGTGTAAGCAAGGTGGTAGAGTAATTGGGAAAGGCTTGAAGACAGGTTTTGTTGAGTGACACGATAACATTTGATGATACCTTTCCTCTTCATAGAACTTTTGTATTTTTCATTTTCTTTGCTATGTGTTCCTTCTTAATCATTCATTTCAATTAATTCAAAGTTTTTAGTTAGTTATCTTATTTATTTTTTATGCACTTAAATTTTTTAGTGGTTAGTGTTTCTTATAGTATCGTAGTTTTTAATTGTTATTACTATGAATATGTTGCTAGATTTAATGTTTGTGGTTTAATTTACAAGCATGCGTAGTTAATTTATTTTTCCTAAGGTTAGAATGAAGTAGCAATGTGTTGAATGCATTTATGATTAAGCAAATTTGGAATTAAGATCTTGCTTGCTATTATTTTAAGATTTTAACAACTAATTTGTATATTTAGTGAGTTTTACATAAGGAATATCTTATTTCTTAAGGTAAAGACACATAATATGTTAGATTAGGTAAGCTTAGTATATGAATATTTTGATAGTTTGTGACCTAAAAAAACTATGCTTTGAGTAAGTCTATTAAATTCTGTTAAATCTTTAAAATAAGACAATCCATAAAGTAGAGCTTTTAAGAAAAATATTTCATAAGTAGTAAAAATTCATATATACTTGATTATAGAATTATTTGATTACATTGTAATGACTTCTAATGCCCCAGGATTTATTTTGTGTGATTTCCTCATTTTTAACAATTTTTACAAAATTGATTGGTTAGCTATGTTAAAGTAGATTAAAATAGGTTTTAATTAAAATTCTCAAAATTTGAGTCCTAATGGGATCAACCCATATTTTCCCATTCTTTTCTATGGTGGACCCCTATGCTTACAGTAATATTTTAAAACACATCAACACACTTAGCATTTCAATAATATTGTGTATCACTAAGTGGTTAGTTTTTTTCCTAAATAGTTATGATATTGGATCACATTTACGAGAAAATTGGGAATATAGATGAAAGGGACATCAAAGAACAATGGTGAAGGATTTTGAACTTGCCACTTTTACTTATGAAGCAGCTTGATTTTAAAAACTAGTAAGGAGAGGGCAATGCCTGGGGTAAATGGTATATGATATTGATAATATCTGCTCCCAAATATTATTGTATTTAGTTCTTAAATTAAACAACAAAGCTAGATCATTCATGGAAAATCTTCTTTAATCTTAGGTATAATTAATAAGATGTCAAGATAATGAATGGTTTTGATTGCTAAAGATTTGAGCCTCTACATAGCAGAAGTTCTCTTAGAGGTTTGTTTCCTAAGATAAGATGCCATTGATATAAAGAGATAAAAGTCATATTATAGGTTAATTTTGTTTACGTGCATGAAGTAGAAAGAGAAAATTTTATATCATTAATCTAGAATACTTACCAACTATGTCTAATAAAAGAATGGCAAGGTTGTGTACACAATTACAAAGCAAGTCACTCACAATAACACACATAGTTCTAAATCCAATCCTAACCAAAGGGAAATTGGTGACTCGAACCTCTAACCAAGGATAGTTTGAGGGAGATGCAGAGTTGTTTGCAACCAACTATGATAGACATTTGTTGGCGTAGTTATGTGTTTGTTTGAAGTATTCTTGTCCACTTATTCAATTAATTGTATAAGATTATATAATATAATAAAATAAATAGGATAAGATAGGTTAGGGAGGAAGAGAGATTTTAGGGATGAAGTGGGGCTTATATATGTGAAAAATAAATATGAACTTAACATTATGATATGAGATTTATTAAAAGTTAGAAGAAGATAAATAGGAAATGATACCGAGAGAAATATTTGAGGAATCTGTGATAGGTAAAAAAAAGAGAAGAAACTTTAAAACTCAGAAAAAGAGGATAAAGATAAATTGCAATAGTTCAACTTGACAAGTGTTGCATGGAAAAATAATATCAAGCTTGGTAAATTTTTTTATTGTTTTATATATAGTAGATACTATCCATATTATTTTAGGGCCCCTCGTTAGGCCTCATCGTTGGATGATTTGACCTTTCATCTTGTTTTACAAAGAATAAGTTTGTAATGAAATATAATTTCTTTTATTTCAAACTCATTTTTAAATCACCTCACTACTTGTACTCCTCTCTATTCTAAGCTAACTACTTTTTTTAAATATTTATTGTAAATTACTAAAAGTTATAATGCCACCTCCCCAACCACGAGATGAGTCCTAGCAAGTGTTGGTACTCGTAAGTGTCCTAAGTAGAGGCTACACCTAGAGCTTATTTTCCAAATATGTAACCCATTCATCATGAACAACATGTAGAAATTAAGTAATTCATGAGAAATATTTGCATTTGGACAATCATAGCTAGTTGTTTGAGTCTTTGAAAAATGAATGGTCTTGATTTCTATCCCAAAGAACCATAGGCTAAAAGCATCCAATGATTATTAAATGTGATTTCTAGCCTAAGTCATTTCAAACAAGATGAATGGTTCAAATCTTTAGAACCTGACCAACATGATTTAAAAGGTAATGTCTGCTCAGGATGGTTAAGAGCATCTACACCTATCCAGATTCTTGTGAGATATATATATATATATATATAATAGCTATTATAACTTTAAGTTCTTATATTAAAAGAATCTATACATGTTCAAGAGATTATGAAGATGTCCACATCCTCTTTTTCATGGGTGGTGAAACTTTTTTTTTTTTTTTTGAAATTTAGGCTTCATTTGGATTACATTTGCTTTTATAACTAGAGATTGATGTAGGAAAAAATAATGTTTAACTTAAGACAATTTCAACAATTTATCTAGTTTTTTAGTTTCCTTATTTTTGCAAGAGGGTGTTGCAACCATATCTAAAGAGGCAAATAGAGTGAAGGGTTTATATTAGGATCATAAAGATGAGATCAGTAAGAGAAAAAGAGATAGCAAGATCAGAGAGAGATGAGATTAGAGATATAGTTACTGTATCTACCACTAATAGTTCTAAGATAAAATAAGATGAGGGATAAAGAAAGAGAGAAAGGGTGTGATCCAATGATCTGTCATAAACCAAAATATATCATAGAGTGAGAAAGAGGGAGGAGGAGATAGTACCCCCACCTAGGTAATGGGTGGGGAATGTGCTTTTCGGGTTTTGCTTGATTAAAAGTTGCTACATCTTACCTTTTTTTTTCCTTTTTTTCTAACTATGGATTTTAGGAGTTTTCAACTTTTGACCAATTTTCTATTTTCAATAACTAGTATAAGGGCCATGCATTTATGCTTCATGTTTTTCTTTTGGTTCACATTAAATATAAGAAATATAAATCATTTCCAACCATACGCTAAGATGTTCATCATGTTTGGGAATCATGCTCCTAGTGATCAATTAAACCACAATATCAAATTATGGCTTAGACAATTGGGCAAGATCATGTGTTTGATCATCTAATTGTCTATCAACTGATTAAATGATTTGGAGAGTTGAAATCATGGTGGTTCCTAGATTACTTGACTGACTTAAGGGTTAAAAGTAATGTACTACTCCATGTTTAAGTAGAACTCTTAGATCACCTTGTGACATTGAATGTCTATGATTACATGTTACCATGTGCTAAATTAGAAACACAGTCTAATTAGGAATTGTAAAATCACGGGTTTTATATAGGTTGAGAATAGGAAAAAATGACTATTCTATTCCTCTCGCTATTATGCTATTGTTATAGAGAATCTTGAAAGAGGGTTGGACTATCTCTAATCAATCCAAACTTGTGAAGCTGAGAGGAATATCCTAGTACATGCTATTGAAGGGTGACTAGAAAGGAAGTTTAACAAATTTTTATCCATTTGTTTGTAAGCTGTTACTACTCTTTTCTTCTATTCAGTCTTTAGGAATTACATCAAAGATTGTTAATGGAAGGAAAGAAATGTAAGGGAAATCTATTGGTAGATGGAGGTAAGATAAAAAGTGTGATTTTTCTATGTTCATCACTAGTTTGTTTTTCATTTTCTGAAACTAGAAGTGTATAAGACCAACATTAGTATCAGATCCCCAAGTTCAATGCTCTAAATCACTCAGAATTGATTTGGTTCAAAAGGAATTTTATATGCAATATTTCAATCATAAAATAGCTCACTATTTTCAATTAATCACACATTAATTTCTGCCTAATTCTTGAGGAGATTAATCTACTAATTTTGGTGCAATATTTTTGGTTTTTTTGGGTGAGATTTTTTACATGTAGCTACGTGCTTAACCATGCTTTTGATTACAATTTATTTCATGCTTTTAGGTAAGATTTGGTGCATGGTTATGACTTTATTTTTATTCTATTTTAGGCATTAATCTTATGTCTATGTTTAACATTTCTATGGACTAAAATATAGGAACGTTTTGTCTCTATAATTCCAAAAAAATATTAAACAAAATTGAGCCAATTGATTGTTACTATTTAGCGTTATCTATATAACTAAAAATTGCAGTCTTTTTAGAGATTAATTTCTTTGACTTTATGCAATTATGAAGACTAAACTACCCTTGATTTTGTTCACCTATTAGAAAGAATAGTTAAAGTTAGAAGTGGGGTAGTTTGATCTCAATAATTAGTTTATATTTATTTTTTTCCAAAATAGTGTACTATTTTATAATTATTTTTTATGCTAGTTCATCTTATAATTTCATGTATTATTGTTTGGAATTTGTTTGAATGATTAGCTTATTAATTTGCATGTTCAGAAATTTTCTTTATAATCTTACTTATTACAAATGTTTTGAAATTGAGATTATGCACTAAATAATGATTTTAGAATAGGCATGCAGTTGCTATTTTCATCTTCTTATTTCAAGGTGCATTGATTTAATTGTTTAGTAATTCTAAATTTGCTATAAAACAAGTTGTTGATCTTAGAACACTCTGACAACTTGTGAATTACTAAAATTCAGTGAATAACTACTAAATTAGGAATTTACAACAAATAACTACTAAATTAGCAATTTGTGTGTCTTTAAATGTTAAATTTTACTAGTTGACAGTTGGTTAACCATTGCTAGTTTTGTACAGAGTTGGTATTCAAACTCTAGAGAGGAGACATGCACAATATATTGTTTTTGTTTGTTTATGTGAAAAAACTAGTTGTATTAGATCAATTTTAAGTTGCATAGATGATCTAGTTAATGTTGAGTTATTAATATGATTCTGAAAGGTATAATGGTTAGTGTTCTATGTAATTTCTATTATTTTTAATTGGTTAAATACTAAACTAGAAGAATATTTTACCTATGTGTAAATATCTAGTGTATAATAATCAATAATAGCTTCTAAAATGATAACCTCTAAACTTGGTGTGACTGAGAAGTTGAATGAAAATAATTACCTAATGGGGAGGAGAATTCAACACATGCTTTTCTAAGTCTTATTTGAATATGTGCTCGATGATATGGTTACAAAAAAATTTGCTAATGCTATAGTCAAACAAAATCATGCACATCAAAAGTATCTTGAGGAGGATGATAGAAAGGCAAGGTCTATTATGTTAATACTCATGGAACTAGATATTTAAATATTATTTAAGACCACCCTACCTTCGCCATGTCTTCTTGATCCTATTGAAAGAATCTCGGAGCCTCAACCTATAAAAATGTTTCCCTTGAAAAATCCTAATCCCATAGAAAGTTTTAGCAAAAACCTATTCTGACCAACTCCAATTCTTAAGCTCTCTAAATAGTCATAATTTTTAGATACGTCCTTAGAAGTCCTAGAGTCAAACTCAAAAATTATTCGTAATTCTTTCATGCAAGATATTATTGAAAGAAAACCTAATGAAGAACTTATGGTTGCAAAACCTCAGAGGTATTATGCTATCAGTAGTATAGATGATGTCAACCTCAAATAGGTATTACTCAACTCCCTACTTGAGCCTCTTGGAAATGAAACTCATAAGGTACATGAGATTACGTCTTCAAGAATCACCTTTAGGAGTTATATGGAAAAAATACTCAGCTTGCTTTGTAGTGGTTATGCAATCAAAGAAAGTTTCTTGCAAAAGTGGAAAAAATAGGAAAAAGATTGGAATAATAGCATGTGAAAGACCAAATCTTGCTATCAAGTGCCAAAAAAAGAAAAAGAAAAAGATTGTTCTTGTAGTTCCAAGGAGAAATATCATGAATGAAAATTTCAAAAAGATTCAAATGAGTATCAACACAAGCCAAAATTCAAGAAAAAAGGAAAATTGCAGTGTTTGAGAAAGAAGAAATGTAAAGAAACTGCAAACAAAATTCTATGTTCATGGGAGAGTAGGACATTATGCAAACATCTGTCCAAAGAAAAAGAAAATCACAAAGCTTCTCCAACTAGTAGTAGCATACAAAGATCACTACTAGACAGTGAGGGTTTTCAAAGTTAGATGAAAACATATATGAAAGATAGTTATGAAATTGTCTTCTGTTGAGTCGTCTTTGAAAAATGATAAGAAAAGAAGATAGTTTAAAACTAACTTTACAAGCTAGACTTTTCAAGTAGGTTTATACTAACCAACTTTAAAGGTGTTGAACTTTCAAAGTCAGTTTGTTGTTTCTAACTTTAAAAAACCTTAAATGTGTAGGACTTTTAAAGTTAGATTGAGAATACCAACTTCAAAAGTCATGTAAAATATATTTTTTTCATTGCTTTACACTATAATTTTAATATGCAGTCCTACATACATTCAATGTATTACTATTTCTATATTCATTTTGCATTCTTTAAAGACATGAAAAAGGAATCTAAACATTTATAACAACATCCAAATTCAACATCAATATACTTTTTTATGTAAATCCTAAGTATACACCCTTCTTACAATTATATAGTCTTCTTACAATCTTCAAAGGACTTGAAAATAGAAACTACAACAAGTTAAATTTACTACAACATCAAAATTAAGCATCTATATATTCACATTTAATTTTACCTTAAAAATTCAAAGACATGAGGAACAACTTCACATGTACCTACGCCCACTCTTCTCCTTACACATGCATGCATTTACTTTTATACTTCGCCTTTCCTTCATTCATACATAAGCAAATGACACACACACACACACACACATACACTTGAGAAAATTAATAAAAAGTACAAGAGACATGCATGTAACTAAAGAATTTTAGTTTTATATTAATAAATAAAAAATATTTTCATATTGATCTAAATTTTACAAAAGTTCTAATTGAAACACATTACATATTTTTCCCATTCATTTCTTACATCATTGAGATCTAACTTGGAGTTATTTGGCTTGGCTCCCCATTTGGGCTGTACATTAGGCTTGAAGACAACGTTCTTAATTCACTTATATTCCTTAAGATGGAATCCATTTAAATTTATTAAAGATTATGACTAGTAAAAGGCTGAAATTGTAAGACCCTGATAACATCATGTACTAGGTTTCTCATATATCTTAGCTCATAGTACCCATCCTCCTAATTAGAATTTTGTGTAGGGTAGTGCACAATAAAGAATACAGAAAGTTCAATAAGTACCATGTGTGTGTAATTGTAACTTTAGTTTATAAAATAGAGTAAGTAACTATTTTTCTTATCTTGACATTCTTCCAAGTGAGTTTTGCTAGGTGATGAGTCTTGGCATCCAAGCCATGCACTTCAAATATACAATTAAAATGCATTAGATATCAATGAAAGACTAGTTATTAACTAATAAATTATTACATATAATATATTTGAACAAATTAAAAACTTACTTTGTGATTTTTTTTGGAGCATGATCGTGCATACCTACCATGCACATTTATAAGCAGCAGCAACCAATGAGACTTATACATATACACAATCATATAAATTGCAATTAAATTGTACAATCCTTATGTGTGGAACAAAATTTGGGAACACAACATGTAATACTAATGACTATGCAAACTCCTTATAATATATGCATGAAAGTTAAAAAATGATTGGAGATTTTCTTTTCCTTTTCACCTAAACTTCTTAAGGGTTTAATGCGTTAATCCATTTTAACTTCTAATAAAATTTAGTCAGGATAACCCTAAATTTTCAATTGAGTGGTGAAATTAACTAGAAACTTTGCCTAGAATAAGGGTGCAAGGAGTTGAAAGTAAGGTGTATTGAGTTATGGGTACCATAAAACAAACCAAAGGAAAATAAGGTATGGATGTAAATGACTAAAACATGAACTAACAAGGGTAGAATAGGGAAATCATATAAGCAGGGTTGTATGCATGCAACCAGCCCAATTTTGTGTAGGACATAAGGTGGAGGCTGGTTTGGCATGCTTGCATCCCACATGCTACCCTAAGTTAGGAATATGATTAAAAATCAAATAAAGAGCTGCTTCATACGTATAACTCATTTGGGCTGAAAGAAGAACTAAATTTGGAGATTTGAATGCCTTGGATGATGAGAAGTTCCAGCTAAGGAAAGTGAAGGTGAGTTAGAAATGAAACCCACAAATTAAAGACTATTGCATGATGGTTATGGAAGCTAGGAAAAATTAGTAGCAAGGAAAAGGAGATTAGGGCTTGACAAGAGGAGATCATGATGAAAGCAAGAAGAAGAGTAGGTCATGGGAGCTTTTGATAGTAGGTGGCGAGGTGTTCTAGATGTTGAAAACTTTCTGCCACCTCCCTAAATGTTGAGCTTTTTTGGATGCTAAAAAGGTAGGGCAAGTGGTGAGAGATTGAGGGAAAGTTTTGGTAGCAACAAAAGAGGGAGTTCTTAAAGGTAGGAAGGGTTGAAGCTTGGAGGAAGCTATAGCCCCTGCTAGAAGATCATGAACCCTACAGGGAGCTCAATTCCATTTGCAAAAGCTATTTTTTTTGGGGTTGGCAAGGAGTCCAATCTGGGGGGAAATCAAAGGTAGTTCTTGATCATTAAGAGCTAGGGATTTTAAGTTGGAATTGGTAGAATACTACTAGCATAGCCTTCAAAAATTGGTAAGCATGTTGTGTATGCTCAAAAATTTCTGTTCTAGCTTTATTGGAGAATCTTAGTCTCTTAAGCCTTACATGCTATGCTTAGTTTTTGTTTGAAATTTCATTTGGATTATCTCTAATTATCTATGATGTTCTTATCATTAAATGATTCAATCCATCAAAGCATTATACATATTGTTATGCTCTACCAAATTCCATATTTGGTTTATTAGTTTATCTCAATTTCTCAAGCCTTGTATGCTTTGCTTGGATTTTTTTTAAAATTCCACTTAGGATATCTTTATTTTGCTATCATATGCTTGTTGTTGAATAATTCAAGCCATTTAAATAGTATGCTTATTGTTATACCTTAGGAAATTCAAGTTTTGGATTTTGTTGAATCTCAACTTTCATCTGTGAATCTTAGTTTTTCATGCTATACTTGGATTTTATTAGAATTCTACATGGGTTACCTCTAATTATGTGCCATGTATTCATTTTCGATTGATCAAGCCATCAAAACCATATGTGTCACTATGCTCTAGTAGATTCTAGTTCTATTTCATCCATGAATCTTAGCTTTCCAAGCCCTACATGTTTAAGCTTGGATTTTGTTTGAAAATTTACTTGGGATATTCTATATTTACCTATGATGTGCTTAGGTTTGAGTAACTCCAGCCAACAAAATAGAGTGCATGATGTTATATTCGAGTAAAAATTTGGGTTTTGGCTCATCCGTGAATCACAGTTTCTCTTGTTTCATCTGTGAATCTTAGTTTCTTAAGCTCTATGTGCTAGGCTAGGATTTTGAGTTAAATTCCTTTTGGTTTATATCTATATTCAATGGGAATGGAAGGAAGATGTATGGGCCACAATTTGGAGGGGTTTATATGGAAAAAAATTTCTTTGAAGAAATTAGGCATGGATGGAATGTGTTTTTTCCTGGCCTGATGGGTAGGAATCAAATGTCTAGTTCTAAGCAATGTTTGGCTTAACTTTTTCTTGAGTAAAGGCCAAGGAAATTGGAGGCTGATGATCTTATCTTGTTGCCATTGAATGTAAATGGATGTTGTAATGTTTCTTATATTTAAATTGATAGTATAACAGAGATTATTCCAAGAACAATAAGGGAAACTTTGACGCAATTCTTGTAGATTTGATGCAAACTGTAGGCAATTGACATCCAAGATTTCTTGCGGAAGGCTACCTTCTATTTTCCCTTTTTGTGGTTGGAGAATAAATGAGGTGGTGTGTGATGTGTGCTTGCTTTTTAAGGACTAATTTGAGTCAAGTTCCTATAAGATAATGTGGATGAATCAACACAACTTCATATAGATTTCTACAAGAAATTAACATCCCATAAAAGTGTGAAATGGATGTGGTTAATGAAATTTGTTTACACTTGGATATGGTGACTTGAACTCCAGAGTGATTTAGGCTTAAAGTGAAAGCATGATAAACAAGTTGTCCATGGGAAACTTGTGCAAAAGATATAAATCTTGAGGATGTAAATGAGGAAAATTTCCTATAGTTGGAGTAGGTAATTGATGCCTAGAACTTATTCCCTTATAAGTGTTGTAATGCCATAAGAAAAACTTGATAATAAGTAACTACTAGATGGACTTCCAACCAGCATGATGGTGGCAGGAAAAAAAACATAAAAAGTTGGGTGGTTAGGAAACCAACTAATGTCATTATACATACGGCTAAACATTTGACAGTTAAGGGGAACACTCTAAGAAGTAAACATACCAAAATGTAAACCTAAAGTGAAGACATGATAATACTTGGCCTAGAGAAGACTTGAGACACCCAGGGTTTTCAAAATACTTTTTGAAAACTATTTAAAAATTTGGGATATGAATTGTTTGAAATTCTTTTAAAAAACAAAACACTAGAAATTTTTTTTTCCTTTTATATGAAAGTTTTTATGAAAATCCCTAGTGTCATTTCTTACACAAAGCACATGGCTTTTACGGTAAAATGAGTGTCTCATTTCTACTAAAAATTTGGTAGAGTTTCCTTTGTGTTTTAAACATACGCACATTTAACGCATGCGTGTGGACACCTGATAGACATTACAAATAAGTTTTTGTTTCTTCAAAAAAAATAATACAAAAAGCATATCATTCCCAAAACCTCCAGTCACATTCATATCACAACATATTCCCTTAAATACAAATGAGTCCACAACATGAAAGTAAATATACATTTGCATTCTCCACTGAATTAGAAAACTAATCTAAGGTTGCAAGGTTTGCCATCTAGATACTGAAAAACCTCCATCTTATGTAGGTGGTAGAAGTAGCTATTTTCTCATGCAGTTCATGATTTACATAAATCAATGCATTTTGTGTGTTTATCATACTTAAACAGAACTCTTAGTGTTTTCAAATACTTCTCATGCCAAAATTATGTTCTCAAATCATGAATCCATGAAATGGGTTTACATGTCCAATTCAATACAGTTGATGAATCATATAACTTTTGTGATTTCTAATGTTATCTTTGCCTTATCTTTTTCCTAAGGATTTAAGCATTCTAAGCTTTTATCGTTTCATGAGCATTTAAGTGTACTGACATCATTTTTCCATGAATAGAAACATAAGCATTCCAAATTTATTCATGACAAATAGTTCTTCAGATTAGTTCATCTTATATTATCATTCAAGATATCACTCTAAATGTCTAACTTGTTTTTCATTTGGTAGTTTGATCTACTTATGAAGGGCGGGGTATCTAACATTCTGATTCTCATTTGTAAAAGTAGTCATCTAACAGCTTTCTCTTCATGAACACAATGTATTTTCATATGTAGTTATGAATATGTATATGATCATTTAGAATCACTCATTATGATCATTTAATCTAACAACTTATTAAATCTGACCAGGATAAAACTGCCGATTTAGAAGAATCAATATGTACTAAAATCCCAATGATAAAACCACCAGCTAAGCATATACATCGAAGCATAGTATGTATAAAAGATAAAGTCAGTCGATAAGGTCAAAAAGCATACTATATGCTTTAAGTCCAATTGTCAGCAAACCAACGTTTGATAAATCTATAATCTGGCAAAACCAAAAGCTATTCATGCTTTTCAAAAGTCTAACCTATCAATTCATTTGTATAAATAGTTATTTCTACATCAAATATAACTAAAATCATAACTGTGAGAATATGTCTCATACTCATGAGGCGAAAATCCATGAGGAAAGAATGGTGATCTTAAATCATCCACTATGTCTAAAAGAATCTAATAATTCTGTCAAATTGGCATATTCAAAAAAGATGAAGCTGAATCAAAGGCATGTAGCTCTCAATCCGAAATGCATAAATCCATGCCACATCACCATGGAAAACTGATCGCTCCAATCACAATTTCATATAGTCTTGCCACCTTGGATGAGGTCTAACTCTAGAGAAATGACCCAAATAATCATTAACACATAGACACCTATACTTGTAAGGTCCTATTGTCACCCACTAGCGGTTACCATGGCCTCTACGTCTACTTGTGCATACCGGCATGAACCATGACTCGCCAGACCTCATGGGGGCTACTTAGATACCACTCAGAGCACTTTCCTATGAAAAGATACTCCTACTACTCGCCGTCTCCATTGCAGGGTTGGTATCAAATCATCTTAGAGGTTACTGGCCAATTGCACCTCATAGCATAGGGTCTTAGGACTTATAGCACACATCAAGCCTCCAAGTCTTATGATACTTGTAAAGAACTTATTGAGCTATTTGGGACTTAGGAGACTCTTAGAGTGCCTATCCAAAACATTGATGAAATCCATATCCACTAGGACTTACAGCTGCTCATTGAGCACATGCCTAATGCATCAACATATTTGTATCCATCAGGAGTTATGGCCACTCATAGAGTGCCTACCAAAAACATAGATGAAATCATAACCATGAGAGCTTATAGCTGCTCACAGAGCACCTGTCCAAACATCGACAAATTTGCATCCATTAAGAGTTATAGCTACTCATCGAGTGCTTGCCCAAATCATAAATCATACACATCTCTAAAATCATTTCACGAAAATAAAACCACTATTTCAAAGTTTTATGAGAAGCCATTCAAATCTATTCATTTTCAATGCATATTCCCTACAAGGTGTAAAAACATATCTTTGTGAGCATTCAAAACATGCAGTCTTTATTCATATATTAGATAATGCTTTATTAGTTCCCAAAAGTGTATATCCAACATAATGGTTAAAAAGGTTGATATTTAAACAGTATCTTGAAAGCACTTATTGTTAAGTGGACCTTAGTTAAACTGGTGATAAAACTTTCATCAGTAAAGATGCATATGTTACAACTTAAGGTCATAGCTTGTAAATATCTATTGCATGTCCATATCATTTAGAATATCCTTTCCAAGTTTAAATGTGAATCACTTCATCATTCTCGAGTTGTTAAGTTATAGGTATGACACCTTCTAGCACATTTTCTTAGATCTTCCCATAATTCAAAAGCTTGTAAGCTAATCTAAACTCTTTACTTTATTGTTGAGATGCTTACTAATATTTCCAACTTTTAGGGGCATTCCAAATATTAGAGTATCAATATACATGTCCTTATGTTTCAGTAGTGTGCATAAGGTCAAACCTTGTTTAAGCTATTACAATGTCCACTTGATGTAATTATAAGTTCAAAATCAAAGTAGATAGTCCGATTACTCATTTCTCTTAATGTTCTAATTAGGATAAAACAAATGCTTTAAGTCTATTTCACGCATGTAGCTAATTCAGGTGTATATCAAGTTTCTAAGCATTATCATGGGTTAATTGTCTAGACACACACACACACACACACACACACACACACACACACACTAAATTCTACTCAATAAGTATAATTTTCATTCTTTTGTTTGGGAAGTACAACTAGGGTAATAGTCACATTTTCTATTTATATTAGCCATTCCATTTCCGATATGATAATTTAAAAGGTGTCATAAGATAACTTCTAAACGTATCACATGCTTCCATAATTTTAGTAATTAATGACAATACTTTCTAAATCATCATTTGCATTCAATCATTCTTGCAAAGACATGGCAATTATTAAACTTTTTAAAATAGCAATCTTAATCCATCTACCTCGTATGACCCTTATCCTACCTTCTCATGTGTACCTCCTTTAGCTCAATCTATTGATTCACTACTTCGTAGGTTTCATCGTTGATCCATAGATGGATGTCTCAATGATGCCTTTGTTACTGATTAGTGTACCGAGAAAGTAAAGATATGCTTATTTGTAGCTCCACACTACATATTAGAAAGAGATGTAGTGCATGATCTTAGAGATCTAGCATTAGATGGTCAATCAAAGGTTAAATCTTAGGAACAAACTTGATATGTCATTATTCTAGTGGTTTGGTGATAGATCTACAATCAGATATGAATGAATACTTAAATCAGATATGGATCTAGGAGTATGTTTCACTAATATAAAGTTAGATCAAGATAAATAGTTGGATTTGATCACATTTCAAATCATTTGGAGTGAAATATACATTTAGATCGAATTGGGAGCTTATATTGATCACAGATCTATGTAGTAAGTGGTTACTTAGTGGTCAGATCATCTCTTAAGGTTGGATCAGCCTAAGATCAATGTTTCAATGACCAATCTAAGATTAGATCACTATAAACAATCAGATCAAACATTGATCTAGTTGGTGGTGACCAATCAACAGTCAGATCATGGTGAATGAATTAGATCAGTCAAAATCAAGGTATTATTGATTGATCAATGATTAGATCATGTGAGGGTTCACTAATCGATCACATATCTGACTTTTAGATCAATAGTCAAATTGTGATGAATAGTTGGGATAGGGTCGGATATGCCATTTAGAGGTAAATCAACATTTTGAACATGGTAGGATCTACAAAATCAGCCAAACATCTAGCATTCAAAGATAGATTAGTGACTAGATCATGGTGAGTAGTCGATCGGTCATAGATTTGGCAATTTGGTTCGATTGAGGGTTTTGTCACCATCGATGGTCAAATCTTCTTCCATCAACAAATGAACACATGTTTCTTGTTCATCACAACTAAAGGTTGAAAACACTAGTCTTGGATCTATGAAATTCATTCTGGATTTGGCAGAATAAGGGTCATAGCTTAAGGGGATATGGTGGGGCTCACCATGTCAAATCGGCTCATTGAGGCAAGTTGGGAGTGGGTGACACGGGCTAGTCGCCCTTCCCTAACTCCCTAGAGGAAGACAGAAGTAGGGGGAGGACAGGGAGATTAGTGGGAGGGTGGTTTGGCAGCAGCGAGGCTATGCCGGATGGAGGGAGAAGGGGAAAGAGGAGCGTCGATGGCCGTGCTCAGGCAACTTCGGTGCTGTGCGACGTGGGGGAACCTAAGAGCATTACTGGGAAAAGCAAGGACAGGGGGAGATGGGTCTCCCTACGTGGGGCCGGTTGGGCATCATTTGTGAGCAAGGAAGAGGGAAGAGAATGAGAGAGAGAGAAAAAAGGGGAAGAGACTAGCATGCTAATCAGGCGGCGCTAGTTGGAGTAGAGTAGAGGGAAGAGGGGACTAGGACTACTGTGGCCTTCCAGTTGGGCTATACCAGTCCTCAGTGGGTCGAGACAGAAGAATAGAAAGAAGAGAGGAGGGGGGTTCCGGCGGTGGCCAGCTGGAGGACGGGAGGGAGAGAGAGATGACATGTGTCAGGGAAGGAGAATAGTGAAATGGGTTTGCCGATAAGGTGCACTCCAATGACTACCTCAGGCACAGTGGTGGCAGTCATGAGTGGCTGATTTGAGCAACACTCAAGAGGAGGGAAAGATGAGAGAGAGGGAGTTGATGCTTATGGGAGATTTGGGTCGGTGGGGAGGGATCTGAGCACCAGTGAGAAGACGGAGATCACCAGAGATGGGATTTCGCTAGTGGTCTGCGAGCAAGTGATAGAGAGAAATCTTGATAGAGGGGCCAGGTTACGGGTCTTCACGCGGTGCCAGTGAATAGAGGGGAAATCCAGCAGAGGGCTTTTGATGGTGGGGAGATCGAATGGAGAAGAGGAGGGTGGGTGGATGATGGTTCTCTCCCTTCTTTCCAACATCCTCCCATATTGTTGCTTTCGAGGTCATCATCTTGGGGAGCGGCGACACCTAGCAGATTGACCCACAAAGTGTCAAGCTCTACTCCACTGTTATTAATTTCGACCTTCTTAATTTTGTAGAATTTGGGGTTTTTATACTTTGATCTTTATTTTGAGAAAAATTAGTATCGTTGGAATCATCTTGACTCCTAGTTTTCATTTTTGATGGTTTCAAATCCAAATTCTGAGTTTTCCATAGGGTTACTTCCTTAAAATTCAATTTCCAAGCAATTCAATTTTTTTTTGTTTTTTCAATTAAAATATTTTATAATTACCTAGAAATTACTCAAAATTTGTTGTTGTTACAAAACTACAGACCTATATTAAACTATCTTAAAATCCAAACCAAGCAATGCATATCCCTATAACAAGCTTGAGCATTTTTGTAAGATGAACCTCTAATGCACTCTTAGGAAGTAACATAAACAAGACACACAAATGCATGCTCGTGAGCCAACTAGTAAGTACTTTTATGATTCATACTATTATTACTTGAATAGTGGTGGTTTCACTAATAGTTCCTATTTGTTTTCACTTATAGTTGTATATGTAATTGTGCATAACATGTGATAATTGGCTTACTTATGAAAATAAGTAAACAAGGACGACAAGTGAACATGGTAACTAGTCTACTACTTATAGAACCTTGGTTGAACCTTGGTTTTGAAACTATGATGACATATGAGTCATGATGCTATGTATGTAAAGTGCCACGCTTTGCAAATCATTTGAGATTTCTTGTCCATGCCTGATATGGGGTAAATCTTAAATCTTTCTATGTTTCAAGTTATACTTGATTTAGAAAGCGATTTAGCATTATTAGAGCTTTTAAGGCAAATACTCTTGGAGCAGCTGTAAGGCCTGTGAGATATTTGATTTGATGTTAGGGAAAGCCACTCAATGGTGGCTTGAGTAGGTGGAACTTGAGGCAAGCACTCACTAAATAGTTGTAAGGCCTGCTAATTTGATTTAATCAATTTCTTTTTGAGGACCACTCAATATATAACTTAAGTGGGTGGGCTCTCTAGTGGCATGCTTGCTTCACACAAATGTAAGGCCTGAGACTCTATTTTAGGAGGTTGTAGCTAGCCCTTGCCCTCTAATTTTGATTGATACTAGCTCATTGATTGGGATGGGCATTTGGAAGGGTGGTTAGCATGGGGACTACTTTGGCTATGGTTGGTTAGCCACCCATGGGGATCGACGCGCACTCCCACATGGTATCCGTGCGAAACATATGCCAGTGGATGTTGCTTGGATGTAACGGTAGTGCATACGAGCATTGGAGTCTGTGTTTATTGATGGTGTAGGAGAGTTGGACCTGTCCATGAGTGTTGGACATTATGTCATGCGTTTGTTGATGGTTCAAAAGAATTGGATAGCATGGAGATCTCTGTTGGTAGGACAGGTGTGCTAGTGTCCTTGCGGCAGGACTAATTTGTCACCTCATATGTAAGTACATGTACTATATGATTTAGTTAGCATATTTGCAAAACCTTTATATTTTCCTCATCAGAGCATCTCGCACTTTGTGGTTCATTATCGAGGATTCATCGATTGAGGTTTTTATCAAGAGCTTGTATTTTGAGCAGTATTCTTGATATTTCCAAGTAACATGTTATTTGACATGGACTTGAAGTTATTGTCCAATTTAAGCATGCATGTGATTATACATTTTCTAATTAAATCAAAATACTGATTATTACATATTTTATGAACTAGTTAAGATATGCATTTGTACTATTTATTACTTATTTACACATGCATCTATGCTATTGGATCTCTTGTATTTTGAGGGAGGACTAGTAGTATTAGCTTTAGTCCAAGGTAAGTATTTTATGCTCACCCCCTACAAATATTCCATGAGGGACTTTGACGATGCATAGAGTAGGAGAGGAGGCACTTCCATAGACGAGTAGTTTGCATAGCATTTTTGATGTATGTGAGTGAAGAAGTATCTATTTGTGTTAGAAGTTGGATTCCATAATAGACTATATTTAATGTCTTTGACTGTAAGTTTAAGGTTGATACTTGATATATCATAAATTGTAAAAACTATCAATGGAAGTGTGTTTTTAATAGTAATTCTTGTTATGACTAGTAGATCTATGGCAAGGAAAATTTATTTACAGTACTTTTCCCTATTTTAATTTGTGTATGATGAGTTTTCTTTTGACATCTGGTTCAAAGATGGGTGCTTTAAATATTTAGATATTATGCCTTTTCTAAGTCTTTCCATTGGCCATTGTTCTACCACTCCACAAGTGAGACTAGGGTAAAATAATTGGTAAAGTGCATCATCGACCTCTAAGTCTTGCATCGTATCGCGCATGAATCTACATAAAAGTTAATGTCAAGCACTATTATTGAAGCAGATATTCAAATATATATATATAGACACCCAATGTGGGAGACAATTTGAGGGTATTCGAGTTGATCCCATTTACAAATTCTTATGTGGTCTTCATCCATAAGTGCCTATGAGGTCTTCATCCATAAGTGGCACTTCAACTATATCATCGGTGACAACTTTGGCCTCAAGACATATAGGGTTGATTACCTCATCTATATTTATGATTGTGTAGAGGACTCTCTAGGATAGAGGCATGCTGAGTGGGACTTTTAGTCGATCCCTCGATGGTTGTTGTAAAGTTGTAAATTTTTTTAATCAACATTGTTCATTGAAGATATTCAATTTTATAATAGAAATAACCATAAATACTAATATTGTTTCGATCATAATGATGGGATGAGATGGTGAAGTGCAAGTTCGCTTGATGGCACTTGCTATTGCTTTGATTACCATTAAATGTAGTTAATAAATAATTAAATTAGTGTAATAAAAATAAACATATATACTAATACTGTTCAATCGCTATGATGGGATGAGATGGTGAAGATGAAGTGAGCCCTGTCTTTTGATTAACATTAGATGCAGTTAATAAACTATTACATTGAGATCTCTAAAAACTATTTTGAAGATGCATGGTGGTACAACAACATATATACCATGGATTTGTGACGACCTGGGTTTTTGTAACACATTTTGTAAAACATTTTTCAAAGGCAAGGCCCTTAATGGTAAAAAAAAATTCGCAAATAATGCAGCATAAATTCTTTTCTTTTAAATTCGTTTGCAGCAAAACTTAAGTCTCACCTTAAGATACATAATACAAATAGACATTTTGTATAAAATGAAATTTTATTGAATACCAGGAATCATCCAGTAGTTCACTCTTTCATAACCCCTATATTATAATTACAAACCATTGTCCAAATTACATAATCCAAACTTCAAACCTCACCTTACACTAAAAACTCTCAATACAATACAATGCTCTCAAATAAAAATACATGTCTTCAAGGGACATACCATGATTGATTATTCTCTTCAAGTCTTCTACCGTCTTGAGTTGCTAATTGTCCTTCTCTGTTTCTAAGATATTGTAAACATTCAAACATTTACAATATCTCAGCAAGCTATGCTTGATAGGGGATACAAAAATATACTACTTCACTAATATAAGAATACATACCTTAGTCATTATTCCATCACAGTTATCTACTCATGAGTTATCTCAACATAGAGTATTTACGATGTTTATGTAGCATAGGATAAATCCGTTAAAATAGTAAAAATTGCTCCAAAACTTGTTCCTTCCCCTGGCTATACCTCCACTTAGGAGATCAATATCCAGCCAATTCTCATACAAGGATTTTCTTCCAGGAACTCATTTAGTGGCATTTCATCGTGCCATGGTGTTATACTATGCCTATCATATGTGCATCATAATGCAAAATACTCAAGGACTACTATGGTGTAATCTAAATTCATACAGCGTGCCTAGATAACTACATAATAATCCACTGATACCAATTGTGGAAATAACAAAGTCCATGTTCGCTTGGGAGGAACCATGGCTATCACAGTGGCGGCCTTCCCATAATTACCCTACTCGACGTTTAGCCTCTCTTTGGGCATGGTATCCATCATATAAGTTTCAAGAAATGGGTGACCAAACCCTCATAACTTACCTAGCATAGCATCCTCAGTCCTAGGATTGTGTAAAACCAAATCACAAGCTACCATGCTTGTATGTAAAATACATTGTACATATTAGACAATGTGTCTATTTAACTAAGGCTGAAATATTTTCTGTGCCCTATTCTTAGGGTTTCCTTAGTCTACATATCTCATTACTTTCACCTCATTTGATTAGACCATTAGATTGGATCAATTGAATTGGATCATGGGGTTGGATCACTTAGTTGGATCATATGATTGGATCAGTAATATGCTAAGGTACCAAGTATACTTATATTATGAAGGTTTATAATTCTAGATAGAACATCATGTATGTATACACATGAATCATTAATACATTCTTGTACATCCACCTACCTCAAAGTGGTATCATGGTCTTGATTCATACATCTTAAGTGGTATTCACTCCATATTGTCCATCATGATCTTGATTCATACATCTGTCAAACCATACGTATAAAGTTATTCTTCTATACAAGTATTCTTTCTACATGTATTTAGGTTATTCTATGAGGGATGCCCTAACTTTCCTTGAATCATATATGATCAAGGTTTCAAATCTTCTAAGTTCACAATCTACACTATAAGTAAAATCATAAAAAAAATACTACAATCTACATTATATTTCTTTTCTTTTTGTTTGTGATCTTTCAAGATCTCTCTTGGATCTTGTTTGATCTTCCTTATCTTATTTATAATTTTTATTAGGATTAGATAATTTACTAACCTTTTATGCTCTTATAATTATTACTCAACCAACTAATGTTTTACTGGTTGAGGATAGTATATTCCATCCTAAGTCTAGACAGCTCCTCTTATTGGCTAAGGCTGACTAGTTGAATGATTCAACATAAAGTGGTTACTTCAATCCTCATGTAAGGAGGCGTTTAGACCTCACAAACATCAATGAAAGGTAGGATAAGAGTGAGGCTCTATTAGAGAAACCCCTTAACCACCATGTTAATCATTCATTAGTGTGATCTTAGCCCAACCTTTCATAAGGTTCCTATGAGCATTTCAACCCTAAGTACTCTTTCTAATTGATTTTAATTAAGTCCATGAACATTAAGATGTTATTCATGGAGTTTCATTATTCTCCTAATTTGGGCCAAGGAATTGATATTCCTTATATTATCCTACTAACTATAGCCCTTACTATCATTAAGTCCATGTGATTTCATTATTAGATCATTGATGCATCTCATCAAATAATCTGATCCTTCTTGATCCTATTAATCAAGAAGATCTTAAATCCTTTTATCCAATTTAAGGGCATAGATCTTAATCTATCCCAAATCATCATCATCAAGTCCATCAATCTAGATGATATTATCTTTATATCATCATCCAAATATATCCATACTGTCCAATCATCCTTGATCAAGGAGATTTCCATTCATTTTTATGGATTTTACTACTTTTAAGGATAGATCTCTTAATTAAACATATATCAATCACTTCTAACCATTGATTCCATGTTCCATGATCACAAGATCATCAATGGATCGGAATTATATGGTTTGATCATTCCAAATTTCACTAATCATAAGAATTAGTAATACTTTTCTTTATTAATAGAATTTTACAGGCATCAAAACATAAATTTTCTAAGTTCAGTAGGTTCTACTCATTAAGAGGAGTCCAATCGAACTTTTTTTTATCTCAATTTGGAGTTAAATTGAGTTCAAATTTGAGAATTTAAAATTTCAACCCGTTTTAAGGGCTGAAATTTGATCTTACTATTTTTGTTTATTTACTTGATCTAGAAACCCATAAATTTTACTGTGATCATGACGCTTAAAGTTTTAGGACCTCATGGACCCATCTATCGGTTCAGATATTTGTTTTGAGATCACCTTGATCACGATCCAATATTATTGGAATGGATTTTAGTAATTTTCACAATTAAATTCAATTAAAAACATATATCTTATGGATTTAGTAACTTATACATGTGACAAGGATTCTATAAAAACTTTTTTCTTTCTTTCTAAAATCAGAGCTAAATTGAGCTTTTAATTGAAAAAAATAAGGTTTTAGTTCAAAATTGGACGACCCAGATCAAATATGGGCTTACAGGTGCAGGAACGACCAGCGGCCCCTGCTTGTTACCTCCTATTCCAGGTAGTCAGGAGGAGGTGACTGGCTATAGACAAGACGATCTAGATCTAGACTGTCGGATCACCCATTGTTGGATCTCCTCCGTCCTTTACATCCAACTACCCAGATTTCATCTCCTGGGGTTTTTGGGCCCTAGGAATCCATTTAAGAGCTCATAATTTTAATCTAAGTCATCCTTGATGGTGAACTAAGGCATGATCATTGGTAGTGGTTTACCAGTGAAGATCACGAGAGAAACACTTTTGATGAGCCCAAAACCTAAAATCAACTTAGGGAAAATGAAGAAGGGGATGGGATCCACCTACCTAGAGTGTTCTGAGTCCAAAAACTTGGCCAGAAAATAAGAAAATCCATGCTTATATATAGGTCTGTAGAGCTACTTTTTTTAATGCTTTTGCCAATGAATTCTTCACTAATCGTCGTAAAAGGATAGGGCTTTTGTGTATTTTGATGTGTTGAACCTTTTCAACGGAGTGGATTAAGGTTTCAACGGTCCATAGTGGACAACTAATTGAAAAACCATAGCAGGGTGAAAACCCTGTTCATCGGGGATGACCTGTCTATAGACGTGCCCGATGGTTTAAGGGAAATATTCCCTCAGGTGTGTTTATGGACACGCTAATAAAAGGAAATAAATAGGGAAAAAGAAGGAAGAAAAGAGAGAGAAGGGGGAGGAGTTTTGAGTTGAAATTTTTGTGGAGGCTATGGAAATTTGTGGAAAATTTAATGAACATTTTTGGGGATTTTTTTCTGAGGTATTTATAGGCATTTTTGGAACTTTTCATGATTATATGTAATTATCATGTTTCATTTCTTTTTATTATTAAATGGTCATTGGATTCCCACCACCACGTCCTTCTCCACTAGCAAGTGGTAGTGGTTTGACTCATAATTACATATTTTCTGTTTGTTGCATTCCTTTGTAGGCCCTACAAAGTTGTGAAAAGACCATTTTGCCCTTTTAATTCCAAAAATGGAGAAAAATATGGTTTATTCCCATGAACTTTAGTTCCCTATTCACTTATAGTCTAGTCCTTAACCATCTTATATGTGTTTGGTTGGATCATAAGGTTTTCAAGGGATTTAATACAAGTATTAACATTACTCTTGTCAACATAAGGTCATGGGTTCAATCATGTATATCCCATGTAAATGCATTCATCAAATCCTCCTACCTTCAAGGAGTGGTCTCTTTTACCAAATCTTCCATGATCCTGACTGCTGTATGTAATCTGTACATCCATACATATTGTCAATATATAAATTTTGAACAATCCTATTGATCACTAGATCTGATGTTTAGAATGATCTTTAGATCATTCATATCTAAGTATTTTTCTATCTCTAAGTCTTTGTGTGTCTGTCTCCTTGATCTTGATCTTTCATAGATCCATTGATACACTTGTTCATAAAGATCAAGGTCCTAGATCTTTTATCATCTAGTTCTTCTTTGATCTAAGTTCAGTTATTGGATCATCCCTAAGGAGGATGATCTTGGTTTTCTTCCTTGAATCATCTTTGATCAAGGGTTTGGATTATCTAATCTAATGAACTAGAACATGCATACTAAGTACAATATAATATTCTTATTCTTATTGTTCTTGATCATCCAAGATCTAATGGATCTTGTGTGATCATCTTTATCTTACTTACAGTTTTTATTAGGGTTAGGTAATTTACTAACCTTTTATGCTCTTATTATTATTATTCAACCAGTTAGTGTTTTGCTGGTTGAAGGTAATTTTTTTAAGCCTAAGTCTAGACTGCTTCTCTTATTTTCAATTGGCTAAGGCTTACTAGCTGAATGGGTGAACACAAAGTGGTTACTTCAATCCTTATGTAAGGAGGCGTTTAGACCTCACAAACGTCAACGGAAGGTAGGGGAAGAGCGAGGCTCGATTAGATAACCCCTTTAACCACTATGTTCAACATTCACTAGAATGACCATAGCTCAACCTTTCATAAGGTTCCTATAAGCAAGTTGACCCTAAGTACTCTTTCTAATAGATTTTAATTAAGTCCATGAATATTTACAATGTCATTCATGGGGTTTATTATTCTCCTAGTTTGGGCTAAGGATTTGATAATTCTTATATTGTCCTACTAACTATAGCCCTTACTAATTAAGTCCAAAGTACTCCATTCTTATTTGTGTCATGAAACTCTACTTTCTCATTAGATCACATTTTTGGTGTTTTATGCTCTTTTTCTCATAACAAGTAGATCTACTAATAAAATTTAACCATAAATGAATTATAAATTCAAAGTATAAAACTACATAATTGAACACTTAATGATAATGAGGCAAGGTACTTAAAATTACACTAGCATGATTTCCAACTAATATACCTTAATAACTCAATTTAAACTAACATGGAATCATACTAAAGTGCCCCTAAGATAATTAAATCTAGCACCCTATGATAACAATATAATCACATATCATGCTAAAGCCTAAAAGTTACACTAGCATGTTTTATAACATAAATCATATTTAAGATGCTATTATCAATTAATAGAAAATAAAAATGATTATATTAATATTTTTAGAAACCTTCACTTATGATCCAATCATTGATCTTAGATCTTTTACTTTTGATTAGGGGTTTTAATTATATTTAGGGGTTTTTCTTTATTAAGGTCCAAAGATCATATTAATTTATTTTTGTCATAATCCATCCATGATCTCTTTGGATTTCATCATATTAACATACATCCCATCTATCCCAAGGATCTGATCACACCTGATCTTATTGATCAAATGGGTTCCTTTGAAATTTTTAGGGTTTTCCCTTCCATAGTGGATAAATCCCTAAATATCTCTTAGATCTGTCCAAATAAACCATTTAGATAACTTCATTTCAATATTATATCATTATTAAAACAAATCTCCAAGATCTGATCATCTCAGATCTTAAAGATCTTAGCAATTGGAAACTTGATTCCTAAATACAAAAATTTGTATTACATATTTTCTCCATTTTATCATTTCATAAGAAAATAGAGGTTTTAAGCTTTTCTTAGCTTCTTTTCAATCTCAATTTGGAGTTCATATGACTCCAGAATTAGATATGGAAATTTACAGTCCATTCCTAGGGCCTATATTTGATCTGGGCCCATTGGAATGGACGACCCAGATTAGTCGGATGGAACGCTCGATTCGTTGCACGTTCGTCACGGAGGCACTACGGATTCTCCTGCCAGGGAAGTCCAAGGATGCATGCGGGACGAGCGAAACACTCTTCGTTGCGCGCCCGTAATTGGGATGCGAGGCGAGCGCATTCGCTTAGGATATTTTTCGGCATGCGGTCATTCCGCTTGGAATGACATCGCATGAGCAGTACGGCCTGGAACACTTTCGCGTGCGACGTTTCTGCGCTATGTCGCACATGGCGTCCTGGGCCCCGTTCGATCAGGAGATCAGACAGTCCATTATGGACCATCCAATCAATCCCTATTAATTGAGGGCCCAAAACTTATCCGATCTTTATAAAAATTCTACCTTAGGGGTATTGTACCCTTTTGGATCGATTGGTAGGGTCAGATGTTTCATCTGAGCCCTCAATCATCTTGAATTAAATGTTCTGTTGTTTACTTTATTTTTACCATTTTATTACCAAAATAAAATTACAGTAGAATAAAATTTTTATAAAACACTAGTAAAAATGTACAGAAACTATTCCCACCTACCTGATTGGAGAGAAAACATTGGTTATATGTCCAATTTAAAAGAATACCCTTTTGATGAAGATATGGCCCAAGATCCACCTTTCTTGCAATTTTTGTTGTTTGAACCATTGGATCTCAAAATTGATTTGGGGATTTTGTGGCTAAGGTATGGTAGGAAGTTTTGGATGGTGAGATTTGTTATATTAGATTTGGAACGGAGTGCCTAATTGAGTTTAGGTTACTTGTTCCAATCTAGAGAGAAAAAGAAAAAGAAAAGTGGGAGATCTCTTGAGAGTTTTGGGTTTTTGGGGATGGATCTAGGTCTAAATTTGTAGAGAAAGTGAAGACAATTTTACGGGAATTTTATGAGATTTTTTGGAGGATTTTTGGGGTTGTATTTATAGGCATTTTAGGTCTTCTTTCATGATGAAGTATAATAATGATGGTTCATTTTTTATTATTAATTTAGCATTGGATTCTCCCATGCTCCATTTTTCTTCTCCAAGACCAGCTGGTGTGGTTTGACTTATGATTTCATGTGGGCTGGCCATAGGATTCATTTTTGGGTCCCTTGTGGGCCCCACATGGTGTAAAAAGACCATTTTGCCCTTTATGTATAAAAATTAGGGTTTTATTCCCATGATCTCGGATTTGAGTGTACTTAGTGGCATTGGATTTGTATTTCTCAGTACATTCTAAATTTTGATGTCTCAAATTTTGATTTTTTGGGTAAAATTACTATTTTACCCTTTTGTCCAAAAAATGAAGAAAATTAAGGATTTTCTTTAGATTTCAGAATTTGTTGTGTTTACAGTTATTCTGAAGGGTTTGCTAAGTTTAATTTTAATTGTACATGTCTTATTCTTTGATTATACTTTTATAAGAAGTATATTCTAAATAACCCTAATATTTCAGCCCGAAATTTCTAAAACTCAAACTTTATTGATTTTCTCAATCAATTACAAAAATTGGGGTTATTACAATTTTAGTTTTAAAAAGTTTCTAATTTTAAGTTTAGGAAATTGTTAATTTAGGAAAATCTCATCTTTAGAAAATTTCCTTTAGTTCATGTTTCTTAGTTCATTCATTCTAGTTTTGCATTAGTTTCTTTTATTTGAAAGCATATTAGTTAGGTAAGTTTTTAATATCATTGCTTATTTTTATTCTTAACAAGTTTCCTTTAATTGTAATTTCTAATTTCATGTATATTGCTTTTCTTTTGTCATTTACTTTCCTAGTTTAAATTCAAATTCAATTCAATATCTCTTTCGCTGAAGCTAAGAACTTTAAATAAGATCCATCTAACATACAAATTTATGAGATTCTTGATAGGATTGATCTCTCTCATGTGAAATACTACATTGATTCATGCGTTTGCTAGTAATTTTAAAACCTACACCACCTACCGTCACCCTATGCAACTTTCGTAGCCTCTGTGTTGACTTGTGGAAATCTCATGGCATAATCCTCACTAGACCTCATGGGGGCACCTGGCTACCTTAGAACAATTTCTCATGAGAAGCTACTCATACTACTTGCTGCATCCATTGTAAGGCTAGTATCAATATCATCTCAAAGGTCAACAGGCAACTGCACCTTCTAGCATAAGGTCTCTAGGACTTATAACTCACATAGCAAGCTTGCCTCAGGTCTTACAGCTAGCCCAAATGTGCCTACCTCCAGGTCTTATTACTGCCCTCGGTGTGTATGCCTCTAGGACTTATAATACTCGCAGAGCACATGCCAAAACAATGACTAAAACTACATCCCTAGTACTTACAAATACTCATGAAGTGCCTGCCCAAAACATCAATGAAAACCATATCCCCAAGGCTTACACCTACTCGTAGAGCACTTGCTTAAACATTGACAAAAATCATAACCAACAGGGATTACAGCTGCTCGTAGAGTGCTTACTTAAAACATCAATAAAAGTCATAGAATAGTACAAATGAGAAAGCAAGTCGATGCCATCTATGAATCCATTCATCTTTCTTATTACACGCTTTAAGTCCTTTGAATTCCATATCATGTTATTGCTTGGGGTGGTTCATGTCAAAGCTTTGTCATAGTTGGAGGATTCATATCCTTTAAGTATGAATTATTTCAATACATAGAAGCTTGATTAAGGCATCAAGTTTAGTCGTATACCTTTCTTGGATAACCATTTAAGTTATCAATTCCTAATATAATGTAGTTTTTATCGTTCCATTAACCTTCAAAGAAATTAACGATTCTTCCTCTATACTATTCTTTCTTCATTTTCTAGGTGAAACCCTTAGGTTAAAAGGTTCCCTTATCCATAAACCAGCCACCTAATTGGTTGCACATCATCCTTCCCACAACTAGTCCCATGTGTTTGTCCAAGGAGCTAACATGGTCTCTTACTCAAAGGCATGTTTATTATTTAGTGAGTATGCTTATGGTCATAAGGTCCCCACTTGCCAGTTCAGGTGTTCCATAACTTATTCCTAGGTTTAGAATCCATTTTAGTAACCCCAAAATTCTAGAATAAGAAGAAATATTAGGTCTGGTCACTAAGTTTCATGAAGGGGAAGGTAAGCTTCTAATGTCCACTCCCTCTTTCTTGCACACATGTTAAGTTCACCATCAAGTTTGTATTGCCATAGGTTGGAAATTGACATCAAATTGTGGGGAATCAAGACTAGAAACCTAGTTTCATACCTTAGGATGGTTAACATGTAGGTTAGCTTCCAATTTGAGGTAGTTTCACTCTCCATCTTTAAGGTATTGCACATATTTTTTTTCCTAGAATTTTGCAAGAACAACACTCATTTCCTACACCATAAACCCCTTTTAACCCAAAGATTTTCACATGATACTTGGCAAAGTTCATGTTAGAAGGTAGTGCTAGTGTCTAGAAATATCCATGCTATGTTTGGAAAGTTTTATATTCACTTGCTATGTTAAATAGGTGAGGGTAATCCTATGTTTCTATTGGAAATTTCTATTTCACTTTTTTAGCACTTAGTCCTCATCCAAAATGCCTCCAATAGTACTCCATTGCTTGTTTAATCATGTCCAAGTCACCATGGCTTGTGCAACACAGTCCACACTCTATTTCTAGAAGTTATAAGGTCCATATTTCATCCCTTTGTCATGAGAACTTTCCTCTTATTACAAGTTTAGTTGCTTGACTTAGTCAAATTTTGAAGTTTCCTTAAATAAGCAGTGTTAAGCTAGTATTCAGCTCACACCATACTCTCACAGTTCCTTATATGTTTAAGCTCGACCACAAGAAAACTTAAGGGAGTGCATGTGATTAGCAGTAATTCATCTCATACATCATCCAACTCTACCATGGAACAAACCAAGGCTGTCACCATTCTTAGGAATGGTTAAAGAATTGAGAAGGATGACCTATGAAAGACTAAATAGGTAGAAAAATCTAAACAAAAGGACCCCACTTCACCTATTGACCCATGTCTTATCCTTGCTCCATTTTCTCACAGGTTGCGTCAAGCTCCAAAGTCTACCTCTAATGATGAGATTTTAAATATTTTTAAGTAAGTCAAGATCAACATAATGATATTAGATGTAGTAAAACAAATCTCATCATATGCCAAATTCTTAAAACACCTATACACCATAAAAGGAAAACTAAATGTTCAAAAGAAGGCATTTTTTACTAAACAAGTTAGTTCTATTCTTCAACATCATATACCACCAAAATACAAGGATCCAGGTTGCCCCACTCTTACTTGCATTATTGGAAATTATAAGATTAATCAAGCTTTGATTGATTTGGGATCTAGTGTAAACTTACTACCGTACTTGGTATATGAACAGTTAGGTGTAGGTGAACTGAAACCTATGTCTACTATACTCCAGCTAACTGATCCTTCTGTGAAGATACCAAGAGGGGTAATAGAAGATGTGCTTGTCCAAGTAGAACAATTTTGCTTCCCTATAGGTTATCTAGTTCTGGATACACAACCTATAGTGAATGAGAAGAATAAAATACCAATCATCCTGGGATGACCATTTTTGGCTATGGCCAACACCTTAATTAATTGTAGAAATGGTGTCATGAAATTTTTCTTTGGTAATATGACATTAGAGCTAAACATCTTTAACATTTGTAAGCAACCTGGTGAACCCACTGGTGACTTGCATAGTGTCAACATGATAAATTCAATTGTGTAAGATCATTTTCAATCATCTTCCTTGTCAGACCCACTTGAGGCTTGCTTGACCCATTTTAATAAATTTAATGAGGTTGCATTATTAGAGAAATTTAATGCCCTCTTTGATTCTATTCTTATCGTGGATACAGAAAAATGGATACCTCATTTCGAGGAACTTCCATCGAGGGAGTCCACTCCCCTTCTATCATCAGTAGAACACTTATAGAGCCTGATATTCCATTTGAGCCTTGTAATGTAGAATATGTACCTAAATGGGACCTATAGACCTTATTTGAACAACCATTAGATAATAATTTAAGCCCACCTGAAATCTTCATATATTTGTAGAACAAGAAGGGATAGAGTCCATTGATGTATTGTCCCTACATTAACCAACTCTAGGTACACATTATAAGATAATAATGGAATAAGCCAAACCATATCTCTACCTCCAAAAGAAAAAGAACAACCTTTTAAGGAACTATAGAGTCAACTTATATCCCAATTTTAGGAGAACGTAGTGAAAAAAGAGAAGAAAGATACATTAAATACAATGGTTAATATTCTTCCTAAGATTGGTCAAGAAAAGGACTATCCATCTCCATATGATCCAAAAGAATTTAAATTCACGCGAGTTCACATTGTTATAATACTACAATCACAAAAAAATTTATGGTGAAGGAATTATATTGATTACTATGAAATTTTGAAGATAGGGGAGCATCGAAGTGGTCCCACTCAATTTGCAATCATGGTAGTCTACTGTGTCATAATGCTACCATCACCAAAAATTTCATGGTGGAGGAAAAATATTGACTATCACGAGATTCTGAAGTGGCGTGAGAAATCTTGCCATTTCATTGTTAGGATAAGGAAAACTCTGTACTAGCTAAGTCTATATTAGGGTACACTAGGATATGTCTAGCTAAAGACGTTAAACTTACTGCTCACCGGTAGGCAACCCAAGGCTTTTTAGAAAATCTTAGTTTTCTACAGCTCCCATTTCTTCATTTCTTAATGCATTATCATCATCCTAATTTTTAAACATTGATGACAATGTTTATTTTAGGTTTGGGTGTAGAATTCTAAGCAAATTCTAGTTTTTGTTAGTTTTCTCTTAATTTAAAAAAAAAATTGCTAAGAAAATTATAAAAAGTTTTAGGTCAATTCCTACACTATGATGAGAATTGGATTTTATGAAGTATAGTTTAGATAACTTTAGCATATTAATGGAATAGAACATGATTAATTTATCATTTTACTTATTTTCTAAAGTATTCCATGAAAGCAAAACCTCAGATCACATTTCTACACGCTGTTGTATATACATAGTGTAAATTGATAAGTAGTTATAATTTAGAGATCTTGAAGAATTCAATTGGAGACTTATAACTTAAGAGAATTTTAGAGCCATTCATCTTTTTGAGAGGTTATAAATATTCCAAAATTTTCTTCAGCATGCTTAAAGTAAATTTGATCCCATCAACTCTTAAATTTGGCTAATTACCCAAATTATTAGAGTATTACCTTTAAAATGCTGGAAGTTCATTGAATTTGATAGATTATAGGAAACCTAGCAAAGGATTTAGTCCATCCTTGTTGTTAACCTAAAGACATAAAGCATACTAAAAAGTATTTTTACCACTAGTTAGCCTAGTTAAGCCTTTTATAGAAGCCTTTTCTTTTCTCACCCAAATTACCTTTACCCATATTAACCCAATATAAATATATCCATTACCTATTTTCTTCAAAAGATAAGTTAGAGAGGAATGAAGATATACTTTTTAGTTACAATAAAAGTAGAAAAGTGAATATCAAGAAAAGAAATGTTCTTCAAAGTGATTCAAAAGTGTGAAAAAAAAGTTTGAACAATGCAAAAAAAAAAAAAAAAAGTGAAAAAAGAAATATTCACTTCAGTACAAGAAAAGAAAGAGTTGCAAACTTTAGTAGAAGACCTCTACATATTTTTGAAGAATTTTTGAGAACCCTTTATTCCCTTTCTTTGGTACCTTGTCCTTAGCCTACGTTGATCTTTTCTAAAGGATCAAAATTAAATTCCTTAGTAACTCCCATTCATTCATGAATATATATGAGATAAATTTGTTTTTATTGACTCTACTCACATAAAAGAGAGATAAGATGTGATCCTTTATCTGAGAGATTTTATTTCTGAGTGTATGTCTATTAGTAAGGGTTGAGGTCAAAACATATTTCAAATGTAGTTTAAAAGTTAGAAGTCTACTTAAAAATAAAGATTATTCTATGTGTAAACTGTACACTCACACACACACACACACTCTAAGATCTGAGCTTAAGTGAGAGATAAGGGTTGATGATTTATTGAAGATAATTCTCTTAGGAAAAAGTGGAGTTGACTTGAAATTAATTTTTGGAATTTTGTAATTTGCTTTTTCATTACACCCCCCTGCTCTCTTCTTCACGTTCTTTCCCATACCCAAAGCCCACTTTCCTTCCCCTCTTTTGATCTTTCTCTCTCTCTCTCTCTCACTCCCTTCTTTCTCTCCTTGATTCCCATCTCCCTTCACTGCAGTTAGCCATTTTCTCCCTCTTCTTCTCCCCTCTCTTTCTCCATGTTTCTCATAGAAACACCATCCTAACACCATTCTCTCCCCTCTATCACCATTGCACCTGCTCTGCCCAATCTCTCTTCCTCTCATCTCCTTCATCACAAGTAGCACCCTACCCTAGCTTCTCCTTCTCTTATCCAATCTTTGTCTGCATCCCATTAATGCACCCTCTTCTTCACTAGCCTCTCATCTCCATCCCTGCGCTTCCCCGGCACTAGCCAAATCATCACCGCATCAACTAGACCCGTCCCCCACCTCTATCACCGTCACACCACCTGCCTGCTCCAGTTCATCTTCCATTGAAGTCCTAGGTTCTCCCTCTGTATCTATTTCACCTGCAATTGGCTAGCTCCAATGAGCTACTAGGAGAGATGCGCAACTCCCTATTCCTATCTCCTCCTCTCTATCAACCTCCTAGCTTCTCTCTCTGTCGGAGAACCTCCATTGCTCTGCCCACCTCACACACCCGCTTCAATCATTGCAACACTGCTTTTGTTAGAAATCCCAACAGAGCTTTCGCCTGATGCTTCCACTAGCACTCATCACCCATTTATGTTCCTCCTCCCTTCCCTCGTTCTCCCTCTCTATTTCCCTGGAACCTAGCTCTGTCATTGGCTTTGTCTCCATCTCCCACTACCTCTCATCCATCAGCAATGCTCTTATGTTGCTTCTTCTCTGCTCTCTCTCCATCATTTCCCATCACAGGTAAGCACCTTCCTCTTCTTCGTAGGAGAAAACCTAATTCGGCTTTTCCCCTATTTTCCCCATTTTATCTTCCTCCTCACCTTCTTCCTCTTCTTCTCTTGCTCTTGCTTCCTCTCCCCCATCCTCAAGTTTCCTATTTTTTGTTTAAAACATTTTTCCTTAAATTCCAATTCTACCCTTTAGACAATAATTTTAATTACATTTTCATCCCTTTCAGCTTATTCCAATTTTCTTTATCCCTGTTCTACTTATCCAAGAACTCTGCAACAAAATTTCTCTATTTCAGGGTCTGTTTCTCATTAGAATTTTAATTAACATTCAAATTTTATTTTTAGGATATCTCTTAGCTTATCCAATATCTCTGATCTTCAATATGAAATTCAAAAATAAATCTAAGTCATCCAAAACCCAAAATTATTATTTAACCTAGATCATCAAAATTTTGAGAAATCTGAACAATCTAGTCATTCTTTAATAAGGATATGTTGGAGAGATTGATGAAGGCTAATTGACATTTATGATACGGATTTGAAGAAATTGGCTGTGATCAAGCTAGGGAAGTAGATTTTATGTCTTTTTAGATAATTTTTTGCCTTTTTGAATTTGGAATTCTATAATTTTCATTAGTTAAATAGATCTGAATTTTTATTTCACTGTTAGTTAATTTATGTTAATTCTTTTAATTTGTGGACAATTAAATTTTATTTAAGCTCCATCTTTTTAAGTCGAATCCTAGTGGGATCAACCCGTATTTGCATCAGTTACACTATAATAGCCCATGCACTTGCAATAAAACAGTCAACAACTACTTATCCTAGTGAAAGAAAGATTGAGTTTGACACAAACTAAGAATGTAAATGACATGGAAAAAGAAACATGCATGGATTTTGAAACTAAACTAAGGAAACTTTCTAAAACTAATCTAAGATGCAACTAAATTTAAACTACAAGTACGAAAATCTAAACATGAAGGAAACTAATCTACAAAACATGCAAAACTAAGGAATAATCAACAACATGGTGCACATGAAAGCTAAATTCTTTTATTGATGGTAACACCTTACAAAAAGAAATTCACATGATTGAATAACATGAATACATTAGCCTTTAATCCCTAAACTATCCAATAATCAATAGATGCATTGATGTGAAGCCAAAGAGAAATAGAGTGAAAGAGAGGAGAATGGAAGCAAATAGAAAGGTAAGGAAAATCAAGGAACAAGAACTTGATCCAAGGGCTACAATTTCTTGGCTATCACTATAAGAGATTGGTAGCCCTTGCATACAAGAAAATAGAAGGGAGAAGGACTTACTTGTTGAGCCAATCTTCAATTGGTTTCAAGTGGTCATTCACCTCTTGTCTTTGCCAGCAAATTTTGTGGTGGTAGAATTCGAAAGGAGGATGGGAGAACGGTAGTGGGGTGAGAGGGCGGCATCGTCAGCATTGGTTTCCTTTCACCGAAGGAGGAATAGAAAGTCCTAATTGTCGATAGGGGAGAAGGGAAGCCGTAGGGGAAAAGCTATCAGTGATGGCTTTTTCCCTGTTTCTTCATGTTACAAATGCATGGAGGGAGGGGCAACTGAGTCTTGTCAACTTACTTCCCAACTCACCTTGTTAGAATAGTCAGCATAGGGTCGCCATTATCAATTTGGATCCCTTTTCATTCGTAAAACTTTTGGATCTTTGGGTCTTGGTCTTTGTTTCATGCATTCTTAATATCATTGGAAAACTCTCATTGGAACAATTCAATAGTTGACCTTTCATCATAAAATTGCAATTTTTTAATTTATTTTTTGAATTTCTTTCATAATTACTTGATTTATGATAAAAATTTCATTTTAAAGAAAAATTCCTTGAAGTTTTCTATGAATCTAGAACAAAATTTCAAGTCATTTAATCCTTATTAAGATGTAAAATTTGACAAGGTCTAAGGATTCAAAATTTTCTCAAAACTGCATTTGATTTATGAGTGAATTCAAGTAGGGCCCATCACTCAATCCTACCTTATTTGTCTTGTTTCTCCAAATTTGAGATGATTAACATGTTAATTCATCTTTAACCTAATTTTAGGACAAGGGTGTGACATTTTCCCTATATTATTACCACCCTTTTATAATTGTATAATAAATTGCAAATTACAGTGGTGCCTCACTATAAATACTCTCAAAAATAGAAAACCTAATTTAGAAAATCAAGAAAATCATGTCTAATCCAATGAAGCTTTTACCCATAGGATCATCATTGCTCCTTTACCAAATTCCCCTCACAAAAAAATAAGGAATATGTCAATTTGTCAAGAATTAGCAAAATATGCAAAAGATGGACACAAAAACCTAATTTAATGCAACCTAAAACTACAACTAGACATAAGAAATCTACATAAATATCCAACCACAAATTTGTTGTGATTCCCTGGCAACAACCCCAAAAAACTTGGTGTAGCTTTAAAATTACTTACAAGAACACGAATCAATGTAGTAATTTGCATGTTAGAGAGGTTGATCCCACAAGGAATCTCATGGTTTTGTATGTTGGTTAAATCTTGCTTAAACTACTTTTCCTAGCTAAAGAAAGATTGAGTTTGATCTAAACTAGGAATGTAAATAACATGGAAAGGGAAACTTTCTTGAATTTAGAAACTCAACTAAGGAAACTTTCCAAAACTAGTCTAAGATTCAACTAAAATTAACTACAATTAAGGAAATCTAAAAATGAAGTAAACTAATCTACAAAACATGCAAAACTAAGGAATAATAGCAACATGGTGCACATAAAAGCTAAATTCATTTATTGATTATAACACCTTACAAAAAGAATTCACATGATTCAGTAACATGGACACATCAACCTTTAATCCCTAAACTATCCAATAACCAATAGATGCATGTGTGTGAACTCAAAGAGAAATAGAGTGAAAGAGAGGAGAATGGATGCAAATACAAAGACAAGGAAAGTCAAGGAACAAGAACTTGATCCAAGGGCTACATTTTCTTGGATTTCACTATAAGAGATTTGTGGTGCTTGAATACAAGGATCTAACGTTCTAAATTTAAATCATACAAGAAAGGAAAACAACAGAATCAAAGCAAGGAAAGAAAAGTGTGATCAAAGGAATCAAAGCAAAACATTAAAGGAAGAAAAAAGAAGAAGGAACTAACCTGAAAAAGCTTGAAAACTAAAGGAAGAAGACTTGCTAAGCTTCAAGGAACATTGAGCAATGATAGGTGGCATGGAGGACCAGCCCATGGAAGGGACATGGTGCTCCTTCTATGCCTTAGACATTGAGTTCCTTTGTTATTTTTAGATTTTGGGAACTTCTAAAAGAGTCCTAATGAGGAATGGAAGATAAGATAGAGGTTGGGAAAAAGTTTGGTTAAGATAAGCCATCTAAGAATGTGAGTGGAAATTAGAAAGAGATAGATTTAGAAGGTGAGATAAAATAAGGGAGGAAAAGAGAAGGAGATAAGATGAGATAAGGATGGAGATTAGGAAAGTGGGGATTAGAAGGGAAAGAAGATAAGATACGATAAGGATGAAGGAAATGTAGTTGGATAAGGCAAGGAGACTTGAAAAATGGAAACTATGAAGAAGGATTTGGGAAGTGGAAACCTAAAAGAAATTGCTTAGAAGTGGAAAACCTAGGAAGATAGAGAAAAGGAAAGTTTAAAGGAGTTAGGTCTCTTGTCTTATTGGTCCACATGTGCATGCCTCTCTATTTATGTCGATAGAATCCCACAGTCTTCTAATTATCCTCTTGAAATTCCACAATTATAGCATAGGATAATTGCTTGAAATCTTTCTCCAATAGTGTGACTCTGTATGGCATGGCTTCATGGCTTGAGTGGCTTAGTTCCTTGGCTTCAATGCTTGAATGGCTTGGCTTACTTTAGCGTTGTTTGTTAGACCACCAAACTTCATGCATGGCTCCAATTCTCATCCAAAATTGATAGAATTGCATGGCTTTTTGCATAAGCCCATTTCAGTCACCTTTGAATCTTTCCATTGTTATCTTGCTTGCTTAAGATGATCTTTAACCTTTATTTCAGCTTATGAATGATGAAATTTAGGTTTTTTGGCCTTCTTTTGATGTTATTCTCAAATCTTTCTTACTTGAACACAACCATTGGATCATCTTCTCAACACCTACAAAAGTTGAAAACCCTAACGAAATGCTAGAAAATTATCAAAAATTCACATACTTACTTTGGATTATTTTCTAAACCTGTAAAGTATCAAACTTCTAAATCATTAACTTAGAAATGCATGTGTTATCAGATTTTGGAAAAATCGTGTACTTTTGCACTATAACTTATAAGACACGAGACACTAATTAGGTAATTTTTATACAAAATTCAAGATTTATCAAATATCACCTTTGCTTTTCATGATAGCACTTGCCTTTGAGTGGATAAAATTGGGATTTTGCTTAGGGTTTCTGACTCCTTTAAGTTTGATAACAACACCTTATCATTGTAAACTTCCAAAAATAGGCATTTTTCTCACTTGCACCTAATCATGCAAAATGTGAAATAAACCCTAATTAGTGATATTTAAGTTAATTATAGGGTGATATTATATGTCATATTTTTAAGAGTATCAAATACCTTAGACTTACATAGCAAATACCCTAGACTTATATTTCGATAGTCCTCAAGCAAAACTACAAAATAGAAAGTAAGAAATATAAAAAAATAATAGCCATTTTTGCAAGTGCTATTGTCTACATCTAGCATGTACAGAAATCCTTTAAACTCGTAGGTTACCCTTGGTGGATGAGTTCTAGCCTTGTAAAGGTTTCTCAGAATGACACTCATACACATTTTTAAAAATTATATAAAATTTCTTCATTTATCTCAGAGAACTTTATTCCATTCAGCATTCTTTAAACTCTTAACTTTAGCATGCTAATAAATATGAACAACAGTTCAAAAGTCTACCAATATGCTAAAGATATTCCATTATCTCATCAAACCTTGGAGTATAAGTTCTTGAATATAGCCAATATATACATCATTATCCATCTCTAAGCAAATTTTAACCTAGATAACCATCCAAAAGTATGATTTGACTTCAAATCTCTCAGGATATTCTTGCTACTTGGAAAGAAGTCACTCAGACATGGGTAAATCTCTCTTCAACATGTGAGTATAATAATGTTCATCAAAGATAGATTTTCACATATTTCATACCAAATAATGATAACTTAGAAAGAATATAATATTTGTCTCATGGGAAGGATATCAACTATTAAAGAATTTTACACTCTACCAAAATCGTTATTTATTCATAACCATATCCAAGCCATACTCTCCTAAGATCAAGCAGGACTTTTACCAAGACGAGATAAAGGCTTAGGTCAAGGTTATCAAAGAAAGTGGTATGAGGGTAAACGAAGGTAATTGAAAGAGTATGTAAAGGTCTTCTATTAAAGTATTCACAATATCCTTTTCACATGAGAGTGGACATTCTTCTTTCATTGGTTAGCTTTCATCACTTTTTCAATTTTCAGCTTGAATTTATATATAGCCTTATTTAGTTTTTGATTTTTTACTGTACAAAGCACTTTGGATGTTCATCTCTTTAACTATATTGGCCGTACTATTTCTCAAGACGTTCCTTCAACAATCTCTACATATTTTCAGAACAACTGGAAGTGGATATATTATAGGATTAAATATGGGTAATGGTGAATTGGCTATCAAATAAAATGTTTAATATAAAGGCTCAAGGGTCTGACAAGCAAAAATTACTCAAGGAAGGCCAACAACTTTGGATTTTAACAAAGATTGCCTTTATCATTTTCTACGTTTCATATGACTCAGGTATGTTCATAAACTCAAGATGTCTATGATATAGTCTTTCACATGATCTCTTAATAGTTGACCAAGACAACAATATTGAGACCAAGTAAGAGTATATATCCGTTAAAGAAAACTTTTAAATTTATGTATAACCCTTAGTAAGAAAGAAGGGCTCTAATTGAAGTTGGTTTTAGGTCTCTACAAATGTTCTTCGAGCTCTCTGAGTTATGCTTTGTCTTCAACTTAAACTGCATATATATGGCTATTTGTGTAGTAATTTTTCCAAATTTAATTTTCATGAAAACTTTAAAACAAAATAATGAACTAAATCTATACAAATTTATTAATAAAATAAATTTTAAATATATACTAAATATTCAAAATATCCAAATACTTATCCTTGTAAAGGAACTTACAATAAATTGTTTTTAATTTTTTCATCATTTCTTTTAGAAAAATAAAGAAAATACTTGAAAAATAAGTAAAAAGAAAACTCTGAACAAATCAAATTTGAAGAAAAGACTTCAATTAAACATTGTCGCTAACATTTTAAAATAAAAGCATGGACAATTAAAATAACTAAATGAAGGGAAAAGGGCTAGAGAGATAGTATCTACATGCCAAAGATGATGCATAAATCTACTGATGTGGCCAATAATGCAAAATATACATTGCAGATGCAAAAATGTAAGTAAATGACACTAAACATAAACTAACTAACCTATTAAACCTAAACCTAAACTAATTATGAAGGAATATTTAGAAAACTCACTCCATTTTAAAATCTCACAGCAGTGAATATACATTTTTCACCCATAAATGTATTGTTGTGAGAAGATAATGGCATGTAGACCATCGTAAAGCAAAATTTCTTGGGACCAACTTGAGGTAACTTAGCCTAGGTGCTACCAAATTGCATAAAGGTAATACCAAAATAAAAAAATTTGACTATATTTCTCCTCCTTTACAATGTCTTGAAAGTTGGGTTTAAGCTAACTTTACATCCCCTATAAAGGTTGTCCATGTTCCTCTAGATGCAGGGAAATAGTGGGGCTTATACGCTTAGTAACTACTAATGTACACCCTAGAGTTAGTTGATATTGGGTTAGAACATCAATTGACTCTCTTGCCTATTTTGCAGTCACAGGTAAAGTTTAAGATGAACCAAACTCTCACATGGTGAACTATCTGGTAAACATTGTAGGTCCAAATGAGGTGCTTCTCCAATATATGGCTCAAATTGCATCTCAGGCAATGAAAGGGTTCCTATTTAAGCTCTTCATTGAGAAGTGTTGGTATCTTCATAAATAAAGGTGTCTATATCAAAATAAAAATTATGATGATGAAGACATGCCTCAAGAGGATCATTACTGCAAGATAGTAGAGATGATATGAGACTCTCTATCTCATAAAGATCATCTAATGATATTTTTGTCGTAGTATAGTTGTTGTTGGTCTTTTTATAGTCCTCAACTTAATCTATTTCCTCTTTCCTTTCCTAAAATTCAGCGAATAACTAACCCTTTTGAAACTCTAGCTGTGCACTAAATTGTTTAGTTTCTTCTTGGAATTTTGGTGTATTTTGCATATACAAACAAAAGGTCTCTTCAATTGACTAATAGCTATATTGTGAGAAAAACATGTGATATGACTCATATTGCTATGGAAATAAGCTATTAGAAAAGGGTTGATTGGGGTGGAACCAAGATGGTTCTCCCTCATAATCTTGATAGCTTTGTTGATCAAGATGCTTAGTCCATACAAGATAGACAGTCTCATCATAAGGATTATTTCTAGGATATGTGAATGCATTTGTTCCAATCATTGCCTCTAAAAAGTATTCATGATATGTGGAGCTTAATGGCCTAAACTAGAATAGGAGAAACAATCCCCATACCAAAGTTGCCATAATGACTCACTAGCTTGAATAAAACCATCCAATTGATAAAACTGACTATCTACTCTATCTATCCAACCTGCCAACCTAACTATTATATTAGACAAATTAGGAGTATCCCTTATCTCATAGATATCTCCATAATGAAGGGACCATGGAGTAAAATAGTAAGAAAGTGGTGTTTTATTCCCCACTTCATGGGCCATATTTTTCGTAGTGTTAGTTATATCTACTTGATTACATAGCCTTGCTGACAGTTTCGATCTTAGGAGTCTAAATGTGCTAAATTTGGATTCAGGGTTCTACAAGCAAAGGACACACAATAATCCTAATTGTATGGGAAACAAGTTGAAAGGTTTATTTTTCTTGAATTTCTTTATAGGAGAGGCTTTCATATTATTTCTAACCTAATTAGTCATCCTCTCTTTTAGACTTGTCTACTTGGTTACTAGTTAGATCCTAAACATAATCAACTACTTCACACCCTCCTCATTCAATTGTAGGTAGATGATCTGTCCTTCAATGTGTTGGCAGAGCTAGTTGTTTAAATACCAATGTAGCTAATTAGAAAGGGGCCATTGGAGGGAGAATAATCTACCTTCTTCCAAGAGGGTCTTATAAGCTCGTAAGCTACTATAGGTATGTTCTAAGTGATTTTTAATTAAATTCTAAGGGCTAGGGTTGCATGTAAGTTGATGATTAACCTAAGTCTCCAAGGGATGGTGACAAAATCCACTCGTGATTTTATAGGCGTGAGTACCCTTACTAATCAATTAACCATTCCCACAATAGTTTGGTCATCATATATTCACCTTAAAGAAGTAAACGTGGTCTATAATGCATGGAAAGTAGTAAATCTAATGAAAAACCTTAAAATGCAACAATTAATAAAATGCTTTCTATATGCATGTAACTACGACCACAATAATGCAAAATTAAACTACTAATGCAACCTTAATCTAGGAATTAGAAAGAAGGTTAGAATACTCACAATGGGATCTTGGAAATAGTCTTCTCATACAAGGGTAGGACCATGTACATACCATCTCCTCTTTTGAGTTAATATGGTCCACCCTTAACCTATTTTATTACAACCCTTTTCTTTTAAATGAATCATGATACATATATAAGAATGTCTATCACAATTCTTCTTCCAAATACATTCCAGATTCTTACCGTTGTTAAATAAGCTCGCAAGTTCTCAAACTATTGTAGTATTGCCACTCAAGCAAGGCCTATCCCATGAGGAATATCATGGAAATGTATTTTGGATGGATCTTATTTAACATGTTTATCTTAGCTAAATAAGAAAGATTGAGTTGATTTAGGAATGTAAAACATGCACATAACTTAGAAATGACAACTAATGGAAACTTGCTAAGAAATATACTAAGTAATGAAAATATAAAATTACCTAACTAACATGCATGCAAACAGGGAAGTATACCAACTTAGAATGAATTAAAACTATGCAATATGACCTAAGGAAACTTAAGAACACAACTTACTAAAACTAAAACTTTCCTAATCCTAAAACTTCCTAAAATAAAACTTTCCATAATTAAGTAAGAAGCTTCCTAAATCTAAACTAAGATTCACATCATGAATTAACTACTGCTAATCTAGAATTAAACAACAAAACAAGTTAAGATCTAGCAAGAGCTTCACTTAAGAATCACGCGCATGGCCCATGGTTGATGCGCATGGTTCTAGGGTCCAAAAGTAGTCAGATTTGATGCTTCTAATGCAATTAATCATGCAACCTAAGTTATACACTAAATAAATAACTAGCTAAACTAAATGGGTTCCCAAGGATTCAATTAAATAAGATGTCTAGATGGCTGAAATAGAGCACAAAGATTAAGGAAGAAAATTCCAGCATTCAAGTACGTAAGAACAATCAACAAATCAAGCATAAATAAGAAATTGAATCAACATATTTCAGGCAAGAAAATCATTTAGATCCGAAGTATAATGATACTAGAAACAATCATTAACTTGATTACTCAAAGATTTCCATTAATTAGTATCAAATTACATTAGAAATTGAATGCATAATTCATAAGTGTAAATCTGAAAAGTGCATCTAACTCAAAAGCATGAAACTGGATCTAAACATCCACTTCAACCATCTCCAATGCTTATGATCTCAAGTAAACTATCATGCCAAGAGAACCCAAGAAGAAATACAGGAGAAAAGATGATTGAAGTGTTGAACTAAGCAAGGATAACATAACATAAAGCTTGATGGATCTAAAGGAGCAAAACATGTGAATCAAAGAGAGAAATCAATTATCTAAGTTTCCTCTTCTCTTGACTATCACTAATAGAGGAGTAAGCTTGGATCTTTGATAAAGGAACAAGAAAACAATAGCAAGAACTCAGGGTAAAAACCAAGGAAAAGCCAAAAGTAAGGTAATAAAAAGCAAGGAAAAGCACATAGCACTAACCTAGTCACAAGGAAGATAAAGCAAGGAGAAACAACTTCCAAGAAGTGGGCTTAGGGCTGGAACAAAGAAGGAAAAACTAGACTTTAAAGGAGGGAGGCATGGACCTTTTTATAGAAGGGGGATGAGAGTTAGGCATTAAAGAAATAGAGGGGAGGTCAAGTGCATTGAACTCCTTTCCTCACTCTAAAACCCTTCCACGTTAATTTGCCTGGAGTTTCCTTCTTATCTTGGTCTCCTACTAAGCTACATTAGATATGATGTAAGTGTAGGCCAAGGAATAAGAAAACTCATCAAAATAAGAAGAAAGTATTTAGTCAAAGGCGGGACTAGTTGCTAGATGCAAAAAGGTGTTGGCTTGCCACTTGAGTCTGGGTAGGTGTAAGTGACATAAGTCACAGTACGACTAGTCATTACTAGTGGCATGTCTAGTTGCACCTTGCTCCTAGTGCGCTCCCTATTCTGCCCTACTTTTTCATTCTTCTTCTTCTTCCCCATTCCACTACTTCCTTCTTGTGAGAGTACTAAACTAGTGATATTCCATCATTGATTGAAGACCATTTCAAGTGATTGAGGTAAGATTCTAACTTTTTTTCGTTTCATTTTTTTTGTTTTTTAGATTTTTTTGTAAAAATATGATACAAACAATACCATTTTTCAATTTTTCATTCGTAATGCTTCATTTTTCTTTGTAATCTCAACATAACTATACTCTAAAGTTAAAAATGAAAAATCGATTTCATTCTTTTCATTGATTTAGTGTATTATCCCCATTTTTGTATTTTTATCAAAAAACAAAAATACATTAGTAATTTGTATTTTTTGGTTTTTACAAAGCAAATATCCATATTCTCACCATTATAATGCTACAAATGATTGACCCATGAACTCCTTCGACTATTTTTACAACTGTTTTTTTTTTTCATCATTTTTCACTAAAAATAGTGAAATAGTATAGTTATATATATATATATTTGAATTTTATAGTAAATGTGTAAATATCACCATAATAATGTTGAAAACAATTTATCAATAAATATTTTGATGTTTTTCTTTCTTTTTATATTTTTAACTAAAAATAGTAATTTTTTAATTTAATAAAAAAATTTGCAACAAATGTGTAAATGCCACCATGATGATGCTAAAAACAATTTATTCATTGTAACAACCCTAATTTTTATGAATATAATTGAATTATTAAAAGTTAAAAGTTAAAATTTTAAAAGTGGAATTGGAACTTTAAGTTCCAAGAAAATTCATTTTTTTATAAAAATAAAATCAAGACTTAAAACTTGGATATTTGTAATGTATTCAAAAAACTGATCAGAGTGACTACATGTACGTCAAATTCTGAGTTCGGATGAAAATTCCTTATTTTTCTCTATTTTTTATGAATAAAGGGTAAATTAGTAATTTTACTCATAACTGAGACCTAAGACAATAATATTTAGAATGTACTCAAAAATACGATTCCAATGCCACTAAGTACGCTCAATTCTGAGTTCGGGAGAATAAAACAAAATTTTCTCCATAAAAGGGCAAAATGGTCCTTTCACACCTTCGTGGGGCCCACAAATGGATCCAATGGCTAGAAAACATGTCATCATGAGTCAAACCACTACCAACTACTAGTGGAGAAGGAGGTGGTAGTGGGAATCCAATGACAATTTAATAATAAAAAGAAATGAAACATAATTATGACATATAATCGTGGAAAATTAACAAATCCCTATAAATAGCCCATAAAATTCCCAAAAAAAATTTCTAATGTTCTTCATGAGGTCCCCTAGAATGCACCAAAATCCCAACTCCAAACTCCCCCTCTATCTTTCCCATTTCTCTTTTCTTTCTCTCTTTCTCTGTGGGCGTGTCCCCAGACGCACCCAGGCAAACGACTCATGGGTCTGCATCGGGAGCATCCAGGGACGCATCATCCCTGATGAACCAGGGTTTCCACCCAAGAAACCCTAATTTAATTAGCCATCACATTAAGCTATTAATTTTCAATCTTCACCATTGGATCTGGTTGGACAAGGCTAATCTACAAAAGCCTTAAGTTTTCATGATGATCCACCTCTTAGATCGTTGGGAAATTCAAAATGAAGAACAACCTCCGATACTGTTACCATCTCTGGTGGGATTTTCAAGTTATTCTGGCCAATCTGGCCGTCAAACGGTAATCTTGCCTGTTAAATGTCTTCAGTGCATGGTGATCTACAAAAGCCCCATGGTTCTCCTCCTTCTCTGACAACGAAACCGAAGATCTTGGCGTCTGTAAGTTATTCCGGTGACCTAGGATTTCTTAGCATTATTTCTTCATCTCTGGTGAACTTCTCTTCACTAGACCGGTATAGGTAGGTGCACCCTTCACCCCTCCATTCATTCCAACATTTCTTGCGTATTTTTCAGCCACCAAAAGGTCTCCCCCAGCCATTGATCCATCGAAGATGATGGATCCGACTTAGATGGTAGAGATCTAATCATAGATAGCTCAAATGAAAGTTCTAAGCCATTGGATGATTTCCTAGGGCCCAAAAACCCCAAGAGATGAAATCTGGGGCTTTGATCATGACTGATGGAGGAGATCCTATGATGGTTGATCCGACGGTCCAAATCTAGACCGTCTTGCCTAACACCAATCACTTCTCCCTAGTGATGGGTCATCCCACGTAACGCAACGTGAGCCACACTCCCATTTTGTCACATTTTGTGGAGTTGATCTAAACAGTTGAATTTTGATATGAAATCTTATTTCTTCAATTAAGAGCTCAATTTAGCTCTGATTTAAAATTTGAAAGAATTGATGTATTCCTTATATTATGTAGAATCTTATGGAAGCATGATAATTATGTTTTAAATTGTATTTATGTAAATTAATTGGTAAAATCATAGTAACAACCTTGAATCATGATCAAGATGATCTTAAAATAGAGATCTGAACTGATGGATGGTTTCAAGCGGTCTTAAAACCCTAGGACCATGATCATAGTAAAATTTCTAGATCTCTAGATCAAGTAATTGAATAAAAATAGTAAAGATCAATATTAGCCGTTAAAGTTGGCAGAAATCTTAAAATCCAAATTCTGATCTCAATTTAACTCCAAATTGATATTAGAAAGTTGAGTTGGATTCCTCTTGATGAGGAGAACCCGTTGAACTAATGATATTATGATTCTGGAACATGGAATCAATGGTTAGAAGTGATTGATCTATTTTTAATTAAGAGATCTAACCTTAAAAGTAGTAAAATCCATAAAAATGAATGGTAATCTCCTTGATCAATTTGATCAAGGAGGATTGGATAGTAATGGATGTCTTTGGATGATGATATAAAGTTAATATCATATGGATTAATGGACTTGATGATGATAATTTGGGATAGATTAAGATCTTCTTGATCGGTGGGATCAAGAAAGATCAAATCATTTGATGAGATGCATTAATGATCTAGTGATAAAATCACATTAAGAAGTTGTATTAGATCTAATGAAAGATCAAGATCTAAACCTTAAAAGGGATGAAAAATTAATAGAAATTAACTATGATCGTTGGATCATGATGAACAGCTATGGCATGTTAAATTTTCATTTGAATTATTGAATGTTATTATAATTTCCTTTTATTGCTTAGTATATTTAATTGTTAAATTTACTTATTTATTTATTTATTTATTTATGCTTTAATGCCTATGTTATGAAAATTACATTGAAAATGTAATTAAATGAAAAATAAAGTTGAAGGACATTTACGTGGAATGAATGACATGGACTTAATGATAGTAAGGGCTATAGTTAGTACGATAATATAAGGAATATCATTTCCTTAGCCCAAATTAGGAGAATAATGAAACTCCATGAATGACATTTTAAATGTTCGTGCACTTAATTAAAATCAATTAGAAAGAGTACTTAGGGTTAAAATGCTCATAGGAACCTTATGGAAGGTTGAACTAAGGTCACTCTAGTGAATATTAAACATGGCGGTTAAGGAGGTTTTCTAATAGAGCCTCACTCTTCCCCTACCTTTCGTTGACGTTTGTGAGGTCTAAACGTCTCTTTACATGAGGATTGAAGTAACCACTTTGTGTTCAACCATTCAACTAGTAAGCCTTAGTCAATTGGAAATAAGAGGAGCAGTCTAGACTTAAGATGAAATAAGCTATCTTCAACCAGTAAAACCTTAACTAGTTGAATAATAATAATAAAAGCATAAAAGGTTAGTAAAATATCTAATCTTAATAAACATGGTAAGTACGATAATCAAGATTAAACAAGATCCATAGGATCTTGAATGATCAAGAACAATAAGAATCCTAATGTTGTATTTTATTAAGTATTCATGTATGTATGTTGTAGGCAAATCTAGATCATTAGATTAGATAATCCAAACCCTTGATCAAGTATGATTCAAGGAAAAGAACCAAGATCATCCTCCTTAGGGATGATCAACTAAGTGAACTTAGAACAAATAAGAACTAGATTATAAAAGATCTCGGCCCTTGATCTTTATCAACAAGTATAGATTATTGATCAAAGGATCTATGAAATATCAAGATCAAAGAGATAGATATACAAAGACTTAAATATAGAAAATACATAGATCTGAAAGATTAGAAGATCATTCCAATCGTCAGATCTATTGATCAATAAGATAAAATACTATATGAGGAAGATAGATTATATGGATGATAGGAACACAAGATAGATATAGATCCTTTATATCAAAGGACAAGATTAGATAAGGAATATAGATAGGAGATTATCCAAAATTGTACAAATAATGATAGTATGTATGTATTTATAGATTACATACGTCAATCATGGAGGATCTAAAGGGATGGATCACTACATGAAGGTAGGTGGAACTTTAAGAATACAAGACATAGACAATATAATGCTTAAGGATGATAATATGTTTAGTTACATTTGAATCATAATTCATGTATATGAGATAGAAATAACTGTTGAAATTAGATGGAATACATAATAAATACCTGGGTATCATTTATGATTACCCCTAAACTTAGATAAGAACATAATAATGGATATCATTTGTATCAAATGAGTATCCTACACTTAATAACATTTGGTATATGAATACCAAATTAAAGGAAATGGGGATCATCTACAATAAATGATTAATCCCTAAACTTATATGAACATGGGTATCATTCATTGTAAACGAGGATCCCTAAATCTAGAAATAAAATTATATCCTTAGTATGAGGATATTGAATACAAGGATGATAATATAAATAGACAGATCATCTGAGATGTACAAGAAGTATTTTAGATAAAAGCATGGAGGCTTGTGGTTTTGTTTTAAACAGACATAAGCCTGGGGATGCTATGCGAGGGAAGTTATGAGGGTTTGGTCACTCGCTTCCCGAAATTTGATGATATTATGATACCTTGCCTAAAGAGAGGTTAAAAGTTGGGTGGGGCAATTATGGGAAGGTTCCACTATGAAAGTCCTATCTCCCCATATGGGCAGTGACACAATATTTTCCATAGTGGTATTAGTGGTGAATAGGGCAGTTATCTGAGCACACTAGTATGGATCAGACTGCAGCATGATAGTCCTTGAGTATTTTGCATATGATACATGGCATAGTGAGATGCAAATACTACCCTAATGAGGGATTATTTTCCCAACAAAAGTCTGGATGATTTATCGACTCAGTATATTGGAGTATGGTTATTGATGTTTGAGATATTGACTATTTTCATAGTTTTTTACTGTATATGTATATACACACACACATACGATATAGTGATGAGTGGTTTGGAATTATCATAGTGGATGTTACATGATAAATTAATGATAGAATGATCACATATGGTATGGTTCATGGAAATTAAATTATGCGATTCATATGGAATATGATGATTATGAATACTGTACTTTTGAATTATATGATTCCATATGTTCTTGAATCCCCTACCAAGCATAGCTTGCTGAGATATTATAAATGTTTAGATGTTTACAATATCTCAGATACAAAAAGGAAGGACTGAAGGGATACAATAAGGGAATACAAAGACCATACTAGTGATCAAGACTATGTACATTTGTGAAAGGATTGGATTGTATTATGATTTGTGTATTTTGGACATAAGATGTAATAAAGGGGCTGTGGATGTGAACCACTGGATCAATCCTGCAAGTTTAATAAAATGAGTTTCTTTGGAAACATTTGTTTTACAGAAAATTATGTGTGTATATGTGAGTGAAATGTGGCATTCGAGTTTTCCAAAAATAATTTCAAAGAAAAAAATTTCCACTGCTTAAGTTTTCAAAATGTTTACAAAAATTGGTCGACCAGCATTTGAAAATAAATAACAAAAATGTATTTCAAAAACCTGGGTTGCCACATTCATGGACTCCTTTGATGTTTTTTCTTCCTCTTTTTATTATTTTCACTAGAAAATAGTTAAAAATAGTAATTTTTGTTTATTAATTTGTTTTTGTAACAATATGTTAATGGGACAATTATAATGCTAAAAATAACTAATCCATAACTTTATTTTCATATTTTTCATGTTTCTTTTCACTTTTCTTAAGTTTTGTTTCCATAACCTTCTTACTTTTCTATATTTCTTACCTTTGTACTATTATTTATTTTATTTATTGTTCTATTTTTTTGCAAGGTTTTATGAACATAGCATTGCATTTAATGCTACTTCTAATCATTCCTTCCAAACCATGTCAGAGGCAGTTGCACAACATAGTCTAATAGGTATATATCTTATATTTTTAATATTTAATATTTTAATACTTGTTTTAGCCTTTTATCTAATCTTACATTCTATAATCTTATGTGACTAAGGTTTCAAAGCACCCTCGTATCACAAGTTGAGGGTGAGTCTTCTTTAAAAGCAAGTAGAGAAGACAAAAGAGTATATAAATTAGCATAAAGTTGATTGGATTATATGGTTTAGTCTTCTTATTTGCACCCTTGTATTATTGTATATTTCTTTCAAGTTTCAAGGTCACACTGATGGCAAGAGTGCTCCATTATTATTTTTATAGGTATGGGTGCTCCATCATGTCAGATTGGTGGATTGATGGCAAGGGTCTCACCCTTGTCAACTTTTTAGAGAACTATCCAACTGGGATAGTTTTTCTGAAATCTATTAATGGATCTACGAATGTCAAGAGGGCAAACTTAATCCTTGAAATGTTAAAGAAGAAGCTAGGGTGATGATAGTTTTTATATATAGCCACACACATGCCATTCATCTTATGATATGATGTACGGAAAAAAAGGATTTGCCCAAACATGCAATGTCGCCCTTTGCCTTCTTGAGCTTAGAAAGCATTCATCACTTAAAGACAAAGTTGAGGGCAATGTCCTACTATTTGAAGTGGATGAAGAGTAAATGGCCAAAAAGGCCTGAAGCTAAAAGAGCTAAAAGAATTATGTCCCCAACTAGCTTCTAGAACCACGCCCTCTTTTGTTTAAAGATCATGGCTCCACTTGTAGAGGTTTTGAGGGTGATGGATAATGAGGAGAAGCCAGCAAAGGGATACATCTCTGAGGCTATAGCCAGTGCACAAGAAAAGATTCAAGCCAATCTAACAAGGGATGAGCATTAGGCCACTCATTTTTGGGGGATCATAAACAATTGATTGAGTTCTCTACTTCACCAACCTTTACATGCAGCTGGATATTACCTGAACCCATCTTTCTGCTATGACCATGACATTGAAATTGAGTGCAATAGTGACATCAAGAATGGTCTAATGCATACCATCGATAGGCTATATGATGGAGAGGAGGCTGACATGGTGGTAAATGAGATATCCACTTACAAGATGCTAAAGGCTTGTTTGGTAATGGCTTAACAATACACAAGAGAAAAACTCTAGCCCCTTATAAGTGTTTTAGGTTGTTCTATGTTTTAAGTTTTACGTTTTAATTTTTATTTTATAATATTCTAATTTTGTTTATTTTCTAAATTTAATTTTCTCCAAATTTTGTAGGTGAGTGGTGGATTAACTTTGGGGCTAAAGTCCCACATCTTCAAAATTCCACCATTAAAGTCCTCTCCTAGATATGTAGTGCATCTCCTTGTGAGTGTAATTAGAGCATCTTTGAGAATGTAAGCTACTTAGATATTAAGATTTAGTACTCATTATTAATTATTTAGTATAAGTTCATTATATTCTAAATTTATAAGTGTTTTTTCTTTCTAGATCCATATTAATAAGAGGAATAGGCTGCATGCTAAGACATTGAACAATCTAGTGTATGTTCAATATAATTAGCACCTTCATCATCGACATGAGGATCGTTTGAAAATGCAAACCTATATAGATCCTATTATATTATGAGAGGTTAATGAAAGTGATGAGTGGATTATTCAAGTAAATGCTAGAGATAATTTGGTGCATCCAGGTGATGACCTCACCTGGTTAGATATTGAACTCCTTAAAGGATCAAGTGAACATGATGCTCCATCTACTAGGCAATACCAGAGGTGAGGGAGGGGGCAGAGGGGGAGCCACATTTCTTAGTCTCAAACTTATCAAGAACTAGATGAGGATATTGGAGAAGAGTGGGACAATGAGAAGACTGAGAAGGAGGATGTCTACATCTCTCAAGGAGAAGATTCTAATGACTATCTTGATCTTCCTGATGAGGAAGAGGTGGAGGAAGATGACTCTAAAGTCTTAGTACTTAACTCTAACATTCATTTTACTTTATTTATGTAATTATTCTTTAATTTTTTATTGTTCCTAGATTTATAGGAAGATGGTGGTGATAACGACAAGGCCACAAGGGATTGAAGGAGTAGCAAGGAGACTAGTATTACTATTAGGATAACATCACTGTTATTGTATTTGTACGTTTTTGAACTTATTTATGTCTGATTGTTTGGTTTGACCTTAGGTTCTTATTGTAAACATGCTAATTTATTACTTAAGAATTCCATTTCACTCATTTGACAAGTATTTATTCATATCTTTAGATTTCTATGTTTTCTTATTTTTTGGATTTTTTTTGTAATTTTTGGGATTTTTTTTGAAAATTTTCTTTTTAAAAATTTAAAATTACTTAATTTTGCACCCTGACACCTAGTCACAGGACTAGGTGCATTGCGCTTGGGTGTGCTTTGCACTTGTGACTACATAGAGAAGGAAAGAGGTGAGGTGGCAAACAAGACAAGATATGGTGGATGATGTAAGAGAGAGAGAGAGAGAGAGAGAGAGAGAGAGAGAGAGAGAGAGAGAGAGGAGCTCCTACAAAGTAGGAGTTATGCATAGAACTCCTCTCCTCTTGGATTTTCATGTTAAACACCTTTGTGGTTATGAAAATAAAGAGATAGAGATGAAGAGGGATGCAAAGATAAGGAGAAAGGAAGGGAATGAGGTGATTGGGAAGATCTAGGATAGAGTTGGGATGCTGGGAGAGTTTTAGAAAGGTGGGACTATTAGGTGGAAGATTTTTAAGTGAAAATTCGTGGTTGGCTTGTTGGGTGGGGTGGATATAGGGAAAAAAGAGAAAAATAGGATGGAAAAAGAAAAAATAAAGGTGGGTACTTCCTATTGGTCCAAATGCATGTTTTTTCATTGTTTTTTACCCAAATATCTTCTCATTATCCTCTAACAAACCCCATGGATATGTGTTTTAGATTCTCCTCCAATCATGGGATTCCATGTAGCTTGGCTTAAGTCACTTAATGGTTTGCTTTAAGAGCTCAATTGGCTTGGATTTATGGCTGGCTTTGGGGGCTCTTTTGGCTTGTTTGGTAGCTCAACCCCCTTAGCTTTAATGGCTGGTTAGGCTCCTTATATTGTCACCTTCTTCATGGCTTACATGGCCTAGGTGACTTGAGGGAATCCCATGCAAAGGTAGTGGACTTTGCATGGTTTGTGCATGGGGCCCCGTTAAGAACCTTTAGCTCCTCCAAATGCTTCCTTATATCCATGATCTTGACCTTTGTTCACATTTTGGATTCTTAAGATTTAAATCATGACTTCTTTAGGGTTCCCAGTTGGATTAGGAAACCTCATAAATGGCTTCAATTTCCATCTTAGTAGATCTCGACCATTGGATTACCTTCCTGTTACCTAAAAAAGATAAGAAATCCTAATTAAATCCTAGAAAAATATGATTATTCACATACTCTAGATTAGCCTCTGAACCTACAAAATATCAAACTTTAGAGTCATTAGGTCAGAAGTGCATGTGTTATAAGTTTTGGCTAAAAATACTAATTTAATGCTATAAGTTATAACACATGGGCAACTAATTGGGTAATTTTTATACAAAATTTGTCACTTACCACCTCCCCCAACCAGTATTTTTCTAGCCTAAGTAAAACAAGCAAAAAAACAAAATCATGAAAACAAATTAGTTACCATTTTTGTAGGCACTCATGATTGCATTTAGTACATGCAACAAGCCCTTAAACCCCTAGGTTATCCTTAGTGGATAAGTTATGCCTCGTGAGGGTTTGTAGTGAATATACCCAAAAATTCCATAAGGTTGAGATCCTTATTTATATTAAACAATCCTCATCCATTAGCACTCTACTGGTCTTAAGCGCTTAATAGAGGTGAATGATAATTTTATAGGTTATTCACATACAAAGCTATTTTATTATAGCTATCTCTCGGAGTGCATGTGTGTGTACTACTACATAAGTCATGAATTCTAATTTGGTATACTATGTTCCATTGGAAGTATGCTTTGACCTCAAATTCTCACAGGTATACTCTCAAAATTGAAGCTCTCAGAAAAAGGGGTTAAACATTTTTTTATCATTACGTAACCGAATCCAACAAAGCTAATGGGTCACATAAAATTTTAGCACTAAAGAGACAAAGGAATATGATCCCTAAGAATAGATATTATTACTAATACTAATAAAGGTATTTTACCTTAATTCCTTATTTTTATATCCTCATTAAGGATATCTTCCACCTAAGATCTATAGGTCTTTAACTAGGATGAAATGTAGGCTTAGTATTGGTTAGAAAAAGAAGGGCACAAGGATTCAAAATTTTAAAAATGAGCAGAGGTCTTATTTTGATTGTTGGACAACTTTTACTATTTTGCAGTGAATATCTTTTGTACTCTTGCCATTTTTATATTTCTTTCTTTTCATTTTTCTTTTGAACTCTTTGAAAAAGGACTTTTTATTTTTGTATGACTTTTGGTATTTTTCACTTCTTTAACTTTTTTACTTTATGAGCTCTTTCTACCAACTTAACACATTTTTGAAAATAGGTCTTGGATAATTTTATTGCATTTTTTCTGGGATAACATAGGTGGGGTTAAGAAAGAAAAGGCTTACTAATGGGCTCAAGGGGCTAACTAGTGTTATAATATACTAGCTAGGTTCTATGTCTCTAGGTTAAAACAAGGATATCACATATCTTTTACTAGGTTTCTTAAAGCCTATCAAATTCCATAAATGTTCTTGAAAGAAAGCTAATTCTACTATTTACTCTTGAAATTAAAAAAAAAACAAAGATAGCATGATCACACAAAGTTATGTACACTGAAGAGAATATGAATTACTTATACCTCTCAAAAAGGAGTTAGTCTCTAAACTCACTTGGTTATAAGTCTCCACTATTTTCCTTAAGGTCTTTAAGTCATACCTCTCTATTAGTCTAAACTATGTACTATGTCTAAGTACTTTTCATGATTTAACTTTCATAAAATGCTTCAAGACTTGTATAACATGCAAAATCAACCATATGCACTTCCATTAAGATGTTAAAGTATAAGTTTCTAAAAATCCAATTCTCATCATATTAAAGGAACTTGACCTCAAAAAAAATTTAAATTGTTTTTTAATAAGAATACAAGAAAATTAGAAACCTCTACATCTATCTACACCCCCAACCTAAAATAAACATTGTTCACAATGTTTGAAAATTTAGGGTAAGTATTCTTGCCTGTCATGCAGGCGACAGGCAATGTATGTTTTAAATAAACTCGCAAGTACACAAATCTATTGTAGTTTCTCACACAAGAAAGGTTGATCCCATGAGGAATCTCAGGAAAATGTATTTCAGATGGATCTCATTTAACTTGTTAATCTTTACCAAAAGAAGATAGATTTATATAGGAATATAAACACAAAGAATGTAAACTGCACAAAATTATAAATTGACACTAATGGAAACTTGAAAATATAAATTCACCTAACTAACATGTATTCAAACAAGGAACTACAGTAACTTAGAATTAAGTAAGAAAACTATACTTAATGAAACTCTTTTAAATGGAAACTTTCCTAAATCAATACTTTCCTAATCTAAAACTTGCTAAAATTAGAACTTCATAAAGTTCAAAGAAGAAACTTTCTACATCTAAACTAAGATGAAAAACATGAATTAACTACTGCTATTCTAGAATTAAATAACAAAACAAGTTAAGATCTAATAAGAGTTTCTCCTAAGCATCATGTGCATGACCCATGGTTGATGTGCATGGTTCTAGGGTCCAAAAGTGGTTAGATTTGATGCTTCTAATGCAATTAATCATGCAACCTATGTATGAACTAAATAAACAACTAACTAAACTAAATGGGTGCCTAAGGATTCAATTACATGAGATGGCTAGATGGCTAGAAAAAACACAAAGATTAAGGAAGAAGATTCTAGCTTTCAAGTACTTAAGAACAATCTACAATTCAAGCATAAATAACCAATTGAGTCAACATCTTTTATGCAAGAAAACATTAAAATATGAAGTATTATGGTACTAGAAATAATCTTCTTACTGATTACTCAAACATTTCCATTAATTAGTGTTAAATTACATCAGAACTTGGATGCATAAGACATAAGTGTAAAGCTAAAATGTGCATCCAGTTCAAAAACATGAAACTTGATCTAAACATCCACTTCATCCAACTCCAATGCTTACAATCTTAAGTAAACTGGCATTCCAAGATAATCAAGGAAGAAATCTAAGAGAAAAGATGATTGAAGTGTTGAACTAAGTGAGGAAAACAAAGTGTAAAGCTAGAAGGATCTAAAGGAGCAAAACATGTGAATCAAAGAGGTAAATCAATGATCTAAGTTTCCTCTTCTCTTGGTTGTCACTACCAGAGAAGAGTACGCTTGGATCTTTGATAAAGGAATAAGAAAACCACAACAAGAATTCAAGGAAAAATGCAAGGAAAAGCAATGAAAGTAAGGCAATAACAAGCAAAGAAAAGCACATAGCACTTACTTGATCACAAGGAAGATAAAGCAAGGAGAAATAACTTCCAAGAAGAGGGTTTAGGGATGGAACAAAGAAGGAAAAACCATACTTTAAAGGATAAGGGCATGGAGGTTTTATAGAATGGGGATGAGGGTTAGACATTGAATAGATAGAAGGGAGGTCAAGTTCATTGAACTCCTTTCCTCGCTCTATAACCCTTCCATATTAATTTTCTTGGAGACTAATCTAGATTAGATCTGATCCAAGTGTACACCAAGAAATAAGTGAACATATAAAAATAAGAGGGAAAGAGGTGAGGTGGTAGATCTCGATAGTAGGATTACTTTCCCTTTACCTACAAAGGATAAGAAATCCTACTTAAATCCTATAAAAATATGATTATCCACATACTTACTTCGGATTAGCTTTTGAATCTATAAAATATCAAACTTTGGGGTCATTAGGTTAGAAATGCATGTGTTATAAGTTTTAGCTAAAAATAGTAATTAAATGCTATTAGTTATAACACATGGCAACTAATTGGGTAATTTTTATACAAAATTTAACACATATCAATTCCTACACAAGAAAAAAAAGAAGAAAAAAAAGAGAAGGAACTATCAAAGATCTCCAGGAATAAAGAAAAATAATGCAAAAATGCAATTATTCAATTTGCATTCTTAAAATTGTGACTAGTGGTAAAGTATTGTAACCTACATTTAACCAAAAATTTTGTTACAACTCCCAAGAAATGGTACTAAAACCTTGATGTGTTTTAAATTATACCACAAGTGCATAGGTCTATTGTACCATAGACTTAGGAAATATGAGTTGATCCACCAAACTCTTTAATAAATGGATTCAATTAAAACCTAATTTGTCATACTTTAACCTTGCCAAAGATGTGAAACAAGTAATTAAATTAATAATTACTCTGAAATAAAGTAATAATGAAAGAAGGCATAGAACTAAAGAAAATAAATAATTAAGAAAAGGAAACTTTCATTGATATTACTTGTTTACATCAAATAGAAGACATGAGCAATGAAAAGGAAAATAAAGCAAGTAAGACTTCCTGTTTTTTGGGCTTAAACTTTTGCTCTACACTTCTTTGCTGTGCCACTCAACAAGGGCTTGTACACATCAATCCAACTCAAAATACATAACTTATTGCCAAACAAACATCATTAGTCCAAATCCTTTTACTTGTTGAGGCACATGACTCATAATCAACAAGAAAAGAGGGAATCTTCCAACATGCCACTTTCCCAGATATTATTCAACCCAAGTCCAAAGAATCCTAAGGAATGAAGTGTTAGGGAAGCCATAATGTAAGGTGCCTAACCCTTTTCCTAAAGGATGACTACCTACAAGAGAAAAGAAAGAATAAGATGGATTGGAAAAAGAAAAGATGATACATGATTCTCTTTGTAATAGAAACTCTAAAAAGAGGGTGGCTTTCAAGATAATGCAAGAGATAAAATCAACCTAAAGTGGGGAGTGACCAGTTGAGATTGGGTGCCCACACTAGTGATGATTTACAATGAAAAAAAAGAAAAGAAATGAAAGAAAGAATGGAAGACCAGTGAACCATGGGTTAGGAACACCACTTCTTGATGAAGGAGACATGAAATGGAGTTGGAACTTACATGAAGATGGTGTGTTACCTTCCTGACTTTCACGCGATGCCGTAAATAAGAATGAAGGATGGCTATGGATTCAAGGCTGGACTCTTACCTCTGCTCCTTAGGATTTGGATGTCTGGATCAATGGGAGAGATAGTGAGAGTGATCTTTCTCCCTCTATTCTCCAGAATTTGTCTCTAATGTTCTAAGGAAGAAATGGTTCTCATCTTCACCTCTTTATAGATTTTCTGGGTGGAAACCCTTGTAGGTGAAGAGCATAGATCATTCTCTGCTAGATGAAGAAGTGAAGGGTTGAGATGGGGGGGCATGGAAAGGTTTTGTGGGAATGTGTTTGACATGTAAGGGAGTGTAGAGGAGAGGGGGGGCTATGGAGATCAGTTAAAAGGAAGGAATATGGGTGAAAGGGAAAGAGATAAGAATATAAGGGAAAGAAGATAGAGAGAATAGAGGGAAGGATGAGAAAAAATGGAAGAAGAAAAAAATGTGAGAGGCATGGTGGCTCCATGGGTGTGTCTTAGAGGGTGCCTAAGGTTTTTGAAGTTGAGAGAGAGAGAGAGAGAGAGAGAGAGAGAGAGAGAGAGAGAGAGAGAGAGAGAGAGAGCAATGTGAGGAATTGGATTGAGTCGAAGATAAAATTTAATGGTGGGGATCTTTCCTCCCAAGGGTTTTACTATGAATTCTCAAGTGGTGGATGGTGACTAGTATTTACAACTTTCCTCTACATCATTCTTTTCCACTAGATTATACTTCACCTTAGCTTGCATGGATGATGTTTTGTTTAAGTTTTCATGTCCAAAAGGATCTCTTTTGGAGCTCATTTTCTCTTCACCATTGGATGACATGCCTTAGAGTGGTTGGCTTGGATTTTGTAGTGATTTTCTTATCCACTCTAAGTATCCTCCTTTATACTCTCCCAACCCACCATTTTTATCGTTGTGCAGTTGGGTTTAAAGAATAGAGGATGTCTCCTTTCTTGAAATAAATGTATTTCTCTTAAAATTAAGGTGGGCACCCCACCGAAAAAATCTCCACCAATGGGGTTTCATTCTAGTTTTCTTACAATCTTCTTTCTCACTTGTATGTCCTTGTTTAAGTGAGTTGTCATTGGGTTCCTAAGAAAACCATAAGCAAGGATAGATCTTAGCTTTGAATGCTTCAAAAGTAGGCAATGTGTCTCAAATAATAACGTGAGTGTATGACTCTATTAGAGTATAGAATAGGCAAATATAAGTTGATTCCATGAATACCCTTTAATAAATGGGGTTAGTTGGAATTTAAATCATCTTACCTTAACCTAGAAAAACTAATCAAGAGAAGGACAATTTCTAACTAAACTAAATTAGAAGGTAACCCTAAATTAGAAAGCAAGTAATTAAAGAAACTAAAAAATATCTAAATAAGCAAGGGACTAAATTAGGAAATTTTCTAAACGTATAACTAACTAGAGAAGGAAACTTTCTAAAATTACAACTAAGGAAACTATCTAAAACTACAATTTCCTAAGAGTTAAGGAAACCACCTACACTAAAACTAACTACACATTAAATCAACTTTAAAAAATTACACTAACTAGAAAAGGAATGTAAGGAACAAATTAACAAAGTGATAAGTATTCAATTTTGTATATAAAGTACCTAATTAGTAGCCCATATGTTATAAAATATAATGTTATTTCTATAGTTTTTTTGAAAATTTGTGACAAATGCATTTTTATCTAATAATTCAAAGGTTTGATATTTTACAGGTTTAGAAGCTAATCCAGAGTAAGTATGTGAATCATCATAATTTTCTATGACTTAATTAGGATTTTTCATCTTTTGTAGGTGTTGAGAAGGTGTTGATTGAGAGAAAAATTGAAGATCAAGATCAAAAGATCAAGTCAAAAGCTAAAATGGCATCATTTCAAAGCTAGATCAAGGTTCAAAGACTATTTTAGGGCAAACAAAAGAAAGCAATGGGAAGCATTAAAGGTGACTCAAATGATCCATGCTAACAAGCCACACATTTTGATCACTTGTCATGAGAATTGGAGCTATACATGAGGTTTCCTTGTCTAACTAGGAAACCTATGTAAACCATGCCATCCAAGTTTTCAAGCCAAAAGACTTAATCATTCAAACCACCAAGGGATGAGCCATCAAACTAAGCCATCAAGCCACATGGAGTGACACTATTGGAAGACTAAGTCAAGCAATTATCACATGCCAAAAGTGCGATTTTTCAACGGATAATGACAAAGTTTTAAGGGATATTTGTAAATGGTAAGATGATCATGCATTGGTGGACTCATCAATAGAGAAAAAACCTTCTTTCAATTCTCATTTTCCATCCTTTTCTTCACCACACCCTAGGGTTCCATGATTTTTAAATTAAGGAGGGAGGCATCTCCTCAAAAAGTAGCATCTTCCTCTTACATGGATGTTACATTAAGGTGGTTTCCTAAGTTAAAAACCCCTAAACCTATGTCTATTCAAAACACATCAAACCCTGAGTTTTCCCTCACTTTTCCACCTTATTTTCTTCTCCATTCTTCTCTCTTTTGTAACACCCAATCACCATCCAATTAGGAGGGGACGAGTTCCAAACCCCGCCTTTCTTAAATTAAAAACCAGCCACCATGACACATGCTTACTTCATCTTCCAGATAACTCTCCACATAAATTTCCTACTTTGAAACCCTGGATCTAAATCCACTTTCCCTTCTTAATTAAGTCCTCATCAAAGTAGAAACACACAACTCTATAAGTCCCTAAGTCTTCCACATTTTTTTACCTAAGCAAAGGTTGGTGACAAACCTTGAAACATAGCACTTTCTTTGTTATTCCTTGGAGCTTGGACTTTGGACTTCTTTTGGGCTATTCTTTCTTTGGATTCTCATGTATTTCCTTTTCTTTTTGTGCTTCAATTCAGATTAGTAGTTTGATTTCAATTCTTACTTTTCAATGCTTTTTTTCCTCATTTTTTGTTCTCTAATGCCACACACATAGTTCCCTTCTTGCTTCCCTTTGATTCTTGCATCCATCTCATCAAATTTCCTTGCTTATTCATCAAATATCCAACTTAATTCTTCTCTAGTAGTGACATCCAAGAGAAAAGGAAGCTTAGATCTTGGAATTCCCTCTTAGAATATCATGTTTTTCTCCTTAGATTCATCTAATTCTTGAGCACCATTCTCCTTTCTTTAGCTCATCACCTTAGACATCTTCTCTCTTGAACTCCTTTATGAGTTTTATTTAAATGTTATCTTACTCTAGTTTACAAGAATTATATTGAACTATGCATAATTTCCATATTTATAAACATGTAATATGTGTCTAGTTTTTGTTGTAATTTGGCAATGATTCAAGAAAGTTCATTAAGGATTGTCATTATTGTTGTTTCTTACATCAAATTAGGTCAGATATGAGTTGTTACCTTGCATAAAAAATACCCATTCAGTTGCTTTATATGCTTGATTTAAGTTGATATTCTTAAGTACTTGAAATCTAAAAAAATTTCTCCTAGATATTTATGCTTTGTTTCTAGCCATCTAAACAACTTAATTGCTTGAATCCTTAAGAACCCATTTAGTTTTTCAAGTTTTTAATTAATTTCATTGGTTATCTTGCATGATAGATTACTTTTAAATAATCAATTAAGGTCATTTTTCAACCTATGAACCATGCCAAAATCCATGGATCATGTTTGTAGTACTAGGTTACATTCCTCTTTGATTCTTGGTTAATTTAGTTGTTTAATCTTAGTTTAGTAATTTTTAATTAGTTGTTTTCATCTTTGTTTAGTTTTAGAAAGTTTCCTAATTTGTTTTTAGAAAGTTTCTAATTCTAATTTAGAAAAGTTTCCTTAAGTTGCTCCTAATCATGCATTATTTTCCTTTGATTGAGTGCATGTTAATTAGGTTTCTAATTCTATTGCATATCTTCAAATTTAGAAGTTTCTTTTGGTTGTAGTTTCTAATTCAATGCATGTTTTCAATTTCATGTTGTTTACTTTTCTAGTTTCAATTCAAATCCAATCAATCCTTCTCTTTGGCTGAAGTTAAGTACTTAAAATAAGATTCACCCAAAATTAAATTTGTGAGTTTCCTCTTGGTATCAACCTCTCTCACATGCAATAGTACTTTGATTCATGTGCTTGTGAGTAATAGTAATGCTGTACCAAGTTTTTGGCATTGTTGCCAAGGAATCACAATGGATTTGTGGTTGGATCTTTATTTAGATTGTTTATCTATAATCATAGTTTTAGGTTGCATTAGATTAAGGTCTTGGCATCATTCTTGCATATTTTGTTAATTCCTCACAAATTGACCATCTTTTTTGTCTTGTGAGAGGGGAATTTGGAAAAAGGCACAGTGACAATCCTATGGGCCAATGCTTCATCAACTTAATTAGGGATTCCTTACTTTCTTATATTAAGATTTTGAGTGAACATGTAGTGAGGTCCCATTGTAACTTGCATTTTCATTTTTCAATTTTAAATGGGTTGTACTAGTACAGGACAAGTGTGGGGTAAGGGTCCCACACTTGATCTTCATCCAAAAACCCACTCTAAGTTTTCTTCATTTTACTTTATTTTTCGTAGTGTAGTTGTATTTAGTGTACTTGGCATATTATTTGGTAGTGTAATCCATTTAGTTTAGGGTCATTCATTAAGCTTGTTGCATCTTATTAGGGTTGTTGCATTAGATTGCACCTATTTTACAAAGGTGACTTTATTAGATAGCATGTAGGCAAGCATAGTTTCCCTTTCCCTATATTGCATTGCACATGTACTATGTTATGATGGAATGGATCACATTGATAGTAAGGGCTCCATAGGAACCCTCATAAGATAGTGACTAGATTTCATCACCAGACCCTTGGCCTACCAATGTAATTAAATTGATCCTTGTATGTTAGCCATCCCAGCCGTTAATCTTAATCTAAAATCAAGTATCGAGAGACCTAGGGTTTTGAGCTCATAGGATCCTTTTGAAAGAGGCAATCTATATCACTCCAATGGTTCTTGAACTTTGTGGTTTTAGTGGGTATAAAAAATTCAAGTGATTTTCCCTTGTCTTTTATTGATGGTTGTTGAGGTCTAAACACCTCCTTCAATGAGAATTGTATTAATCACCTTGGGTAGGACTTAACTAATGAGCAATAATCAAGCCTAGATAAAAGTAGGAGCTATTGGATTTAGGTCTAAAAAGCTACCATCCTCCACATTATAAAAGATTACCAAAAGAGCTCACTAGTGAACCATAGGGATTTGTTATTCATCATTTAGAGTTAGGAGTGTCATTTAGTTTGGATACATAAATTAGTTAGGGTTTTTTTTCTTCTTAAATTCATATAAAAAAAGTACTCATTCATTGTATATAATGATTCTTTTTATTGTATGTAAAGTTGAGTTCAATGGCCAACCAAGTAGGGGATAGTCTACCAAAAATGTCATACTATTTCAATCTTAACCCATTACATTATGAGGATATGTATGAGACAGAGATAAGGTATACTCCTAATCTATCCAATGCAATTGATAATTGATTGGATAGGTTGGAAAGTCTAATGAATAGATTCAATGCTTTTATGCAAGATACTAAATCATTTTAATAGCCTCAATATGATAATTCCTAATACTTAGTCCGATGCACCATATCCCACTACTTCATTGCCATCAAGATCCACCTACAATGAATACTATTAGGAGCAAGTGGATGTACCTAGTGCATTCACACAACCTAGCAATTATTTTCCTGAGATAGACTACAATGGATGGGCTAGGCATCATGAGAAACCATGGTCTCAGAATTATTAGGAAGAACCATCATGGTCCAACCCTGCTCAACCCTACCATGATTCAAGAATATTAACAATAACCATGATGGTTTCAACCTGATCAATCCCTTCCTAATATCCCAATGCCGTACCAGTATGACCCATACAATTCAGAATGATCATTAGCAATGACCCAAAATATAGAAAAAAATGGAGTTGATATCATTTAAAATGGATCAAATGCATGATGACATTATACAATGGGCTAGGGAAACCAAACAAATAAGGAAGAATAGTGAGAAAACCCTTGATAGAATAACAAGAATGGAGATACCATATGTTCCTTCTAAGCTACAAGATTTCCAGCCATCCTTGGAATCCTCTAATACATATCCAGTCTAGTCATGTCTTGCTCTGTTTCATGATTACAATGAAAAGACATCCATTGATGAAGAAAATGAGCTTTTAGTCACTGAGATATTAGTGTACACTTCTCAATGGAAAGACCGAGGGGAACTCCTAAAATTCTTGAAGTTCAAATTAAATCTTGTAGCATAGAAGACATACCCAATTGGGACCTACAGACTTTATTTGATCAACCACAAGAAAGTGTAGGAGTAATCAAAATCTTACCTGTGATGCTTGAAGAACAGGAAGAAGAAGTGGCAATTGATGTTTTGGATCAACATCAACCAACTCTAAGGTGTACATTAAATTTTTATAAGGATTTAAGCCCCACCATTACTCTACCTCTAGAAAAACAAGAACAACCTTGTAGGGAAATACAAAGTCAACTTAATCCCCAATTTTGTGAAGATGTAAAGGAGAAGAGGGAAAAATATATTTTGATTACAATGGTAACTATTATCCTCAAATTTGGTAATCAATGGAGCCATTCAACTCAAATTGGTCCTAAGAAAATTAAATGCATGGTGGTCTTTCAAGCTATATTTTTACAATTGCCTAAAATGTCTAGGTGGAGGATGTATATTGACTACCATTAAATTCTTAAGTAGAGTAAGAAATTCTTCCATTTCATTGTTAGTGTTAGGATAGGAGAAAATAGTTGTGTTTAGAGTAGATTAGTTAGTCTAGTTTGGTTGAATGCATAACACTTAGCACTCACTAGGAGGCAAATTAGGGTTTTTTTTAGAGTTTCATTGTTTTACATTACCCATTCATCATTTAGGGTCCTATGTTTTAAAACATTGAGGACAATGTTTAGTTGGGGTTGGGGGGGAGGATGGTGCAAACATGCATCAGATGTCTAGTTTTTCATATTTTTGAAGAAAAAAAGAGAATTTTTGAATATTTCTGAGTTTTAAAGTCTTTAAGTCAAAGTTCCTTAATTGTGTTGAGAATTGGATTTTAGAAGCTTAGTATTTCTACTGCTTTAACTTCTTAATAGAAATGCATATGGTTAATTCTGCATTTTATTCATGTCCTGAAGTATTTTATAAAAGTTAAGTCTCGAAACACATTTACATACAGTGCTTAGTCTAGACTAAAAGATAGTTATCACTTAGAGACCTTGAGGAAATCAGTGGAGACCTATATACCAAGTGAGTTTTAGAGACTATCATCTTTCTAAGGGTTATATATAATTCCCTATTTTCTTTAGCAAGCATTACTTTGAAGATCCTAATATTGTTATTTTGGTCAATGCCAATAATTAAAAGGAGTATTAATTTTGTTTTCCTAAATATTTATTGAATCTAATTGGATTTTGCTAAACCTAGGACATGATATAGGCCATCCATGTTTAAACCCAGAGATATAAAGCCTACCCAAATATTATAACACTACTTAGACCCTTTGAGCCTCTTTGTAAGCTTTTTTTTTTTAAACCCCATTTACCTTAACCCAAAAACCCAATAAAAAAGAATATATGTTACCTATCTTTCAAAAATGAGTAGAGATGGTAGAATTAGTTAAGAAAAAGGATAAAATGCAAGGAAGTGAAAAATATCAAAAGTATTTACAAAGAGAAATCCTTTATTCAAAGAAAAATAAATAAATATCAGGAAAATAAAAAGTTATGAAAATAAAGAGAGAAAAAAATAGAAAGATATTCACTTCAGTGTGTCCAAAAAGGAAAGTTTCCAAATATACATTGAAGACCTCTATTCAGATTTGAAACTTTGAATCCCTTTACCCTTTCTTTCAGAACCATTCCCAAGCCTATATTTCATCCTATCTAAAGAGCTATTGGTCTTAAGGTTGACGATAGCCTTAATGATGATATAAATAGAAAGGAATTAAGGTGAAATACCCTAATTGGCCTTGGTAATGGCATCTATTTTTAGGGATAATCACATTTACTTGTCTTATGTGTTCTTAAAATTATGTGAACCATTAGTCTTGTTGGATTTGGTCACATAGTGAGTGAATTTTGTTTGACCCCTTTTCTTTGAGAGATTTATTTCTAAGTGCATACTAGTGAGAATTTGAGGTCAAGACATCTTTTCAATGGAGCAATAAGCATTACTATTTAGAAGTCCTAAGTTATGTAGCCTATACACGCACTACACTCAAATATATAACTAGAATAAGATGGCTTTGGTATATGGGTAACTTATAAAAAATTTCCATTCATCTTTATTAAGTTGTTAAAGAAAGTATAGTGCTAATGGATGAGAACTCTCTGAGATAAATTAAAGACTTAAACTTATGGAATTTTGTGGGTATATTCACTGCAAACCCTTACGAGGCCTAACTCGTCCACTAGGAGTAACCTAAGGGTTTAAGGGCTTATTACATATGCTAAATGCAATCATGAGTACCTACAAAAATGACAACCATTTTTGTTTTTTATCATTTTTTACATATTTTGCTCAAGATTGGAAAAATGCTAGTTAGGGGATATGATAAGTGTTCAATTTTGTATAAAAAGTACCCAATTAATAGCCCATGTGTTATAAAATATAATGTTATTTCTTGTGATTTTTAAAAAATTTATGACACATGCATTTTTATCTAATAATTCAAAAGTTTGATATTTTGCAGGTTTAAAACCTAATCTAGAGTAAGTATGTGAATCATCATAATATTTTGGGACTTAATTAGGGTTTTTTATCTTTTGTAGTGGTTGAGAAGGTGATCCAAAGGTCATAAATATCGACAGGAAAATTGATGATCAAGATCAAAAGATCGAGTCAAACGTCAAAATGGCATCATTTCAAAGCTAGATCAACATTCAAAGACTATTTTAGGGCAAACAAAGAAGGCAATGGGAAGCATAAAAGGTGACTCAAATGATCCATGCCCACAAGCCATGCATTTCCATCATTTTGCATGAGAATTGGAGATATACATGAGGTTTCCTAGTCTAACTAAGAAACTATGTAAACCAAACCATCCATGTTTTCAAGCCACTAAAGAATGAGCCATCAAGCCACATGGAGTGATATAATTGGTTCAAACAATTATCACATGCCAAAAGTGTGATTTTTCAAGGGATAATTAGAAGATTTTGAGGGATATTTGTAAAAGGTAAGATGATCATGCATTTGTGGACCCATCAAGAATGAAAACCTTTCTTTCCATTCACATTTTTCATCTTTTTCTTTACGATACTCTAGGGTTCCATGATTTTTAAATTAAGGAGCGAGGCACCTCATTAAAAAATGTGGCTTCCCCTTATATGGATGTTACATTAAGGTGGTTTCCTAAGTTAAGAACCCCTAAACCTATGTCCATTCAAAATACATCAAACCCTAGGTTTTCCCTAACTTTTCCACATTATTTTCTTCTCCATTATTCTATGTTCCCTAACTACCAATCACCATCTAATTAGGAGGGGAGGAGTACCATGCCTCCCCCCTTCTTAAATTAGAAACCAGCCACCTTGACACATGCTTACTTCATCTTCCACCTAACTTTCCTACCTTGAAACCCTAGATGTAGATCCACTTTCCCTTCTTAATTATGTCCTCATCAAAGTGGAAACACACAACTCTGTAAATTCCCAAGCCTTCCACATTTTTTTCCTAAGTAAGGTTGTCGACAAACCTTGAAACATAGCACTCTTCTATGATGTTCTTTGGAGCTTGGTCTTTGGACTTCTTTTGGGTTATTCTTCCTTTGGATTCTCTTCTATTTTCTTCGTTTTTTTTGCATTTCAATTTTTGGTTGGTAGTTTTATCTCAAATCTTACTTTTCATTGCTTTATTTTTCCTTGTTATGTTCTCTAATTCCACATGCATAGTTCCCTTCTTGTTTCCCTTTGATTGTTGCTTCCATCTCACAAGATTTCTTCTCTTATTCATCAAAGATCCAATTTAATTCTTCTCTGGTAGTAACATCCAAGAGAAAAGGAAGCTTAGATCCTTGAATTCCCTCTTAGAATATCATGTCTTTCTCCTTAGATTGATCTAGTTTTTAAGCTCCATTTTCCTTTCTTTAGTTCATCACCTTAACCATCTTCTCTCATGAATTCCTTTATGGGTTTTCTATACATGTTATCTGACTCTAGTTTACAAGCATTATATTGTGTTGAAGTGGTTGTTTAGATCTTGTTTTAGTTACTTGAACTATGTGCAATTTACAAATTTATATACATGTAATATGCACATGGTTCGTGGTGTAATTTGGAAATGACTCAATGAAGTTCATTGAGCATTCTTGTTCTTGGTTGTTTCTTATATCAAAACAATTTAGATATGGGTTGTTATCTTGCATAAAAATTACTCGTTCCAGCCATCTAAACATCTTAACTTCTTGAATACTTAGGAATCCATTTAAAATTTTAGGTTTTTGATTAACTTCATTGGTTATCTTGCATGATAGATTGCTTTTAAATAATCAATTAAGGCCATTTTTCAACCTATGAACCATACATGGATCATGCATATGGTACTAAGTTACATTCCTTTTTGATTCTTGGTTAATTTAGTTATTTAATCTTAGTTTAGTAATTTTAAATTAGTTGCTTTCATCTTAGTTTTTTTTATAGAAATTTGGTAGTTTGGTTTTAGAATGTTCTATTTTTAGTTTCTAATTCTAGTTTAGGAAAGTGTTTATTCAGGAACATATTTTTTTTAGTAGTTTCCTTAAGTTGAGTTGCTTCTAATCTTACATTAGTTTCCTTTAATTGAATTAATGTTACTTGGGTGAATTTCTAATTCCATTGCATATCTTTAATTTTTGAATTTTTTTTTTTTAGTTGTAGTTTCTAATTCAATGCACATTTCCAACTTCATGTTGTTTACTTTTCTAGTTTGAATTCAAATCCAATCAATCCTTCTCTTTGGATGAAGTTAAGCACATTAAATAAGATCCATCTAATATACAAGTTTGTTTCTCTTGGGATTGACCTCTCTCACATACAATACTACTTTGATTCATGCACTTGCGAGTAATATTAAAGCTACACCACTGAAAAAAGGAAAAAGAACTATTTCATTAATGGCCAAATTATAAGGAATTGTTATAGAAGCAAGGAAACGAAAGCATGTAAATAAAGAAAGTAAATGTCCTTCAAATTTGAGCTTGAATTTGTCTATAGGGCTCACATGTTGCTTCACTCAATAGGAGCTTGGACACTTCTCTTAAACTTAAAATACACTGAATTAACATCAAGCTTTTCATCCTATGTATACCAACTTGCCACAGACCAGCAAATCCCATCCAATGATCCTTTAGGAATGAAGTATTATTACAACCAAGGAAAGAGAAATCCTACCACTTTTTCCCTAAAAAATCTCCAACCAAGAAAGAAAGAATAATGATGAAAAAGGATGTAGAAAAGGTTACTATATTTTTCCCATGCCGAAACTACTTAAAAGAAAGAGGGCGACTTCAGAGAGTTTAGATAAAGAGGGGATTAGATGTTATTCATCTTTAAGGAAGTTGAACCATAAAGGAGGCTTAATTCCTTAAACATGAAATAGAGGAAAAGAAAATAAATTGGAGATAGTGGCCCTTATTTTAGGACTCACCCATTCCTGGCCTTTGGAGATAAGTGATAAGTAAGTACATGGTGTATCTCTACCCCAATGTGAAGGCCTTTAGCTAACAACCTAGGTGGTTTATAAATGGATTTGCATGTTTTCCTCAACCTTTAACTAAGAAATTAGAATGTTTCCTTATTTTTAAGAATGTTTCCTTTTTCTTAGTCCAACTAAAAAAAAAAAAAAAAAAACAGAAAAGATAAAGAGGAATGATGCAACAAGTAACATGGATGAAAGACTGTGTAAATGAAGGAAAGTGAGAATGGAATCAGAAGTCATGTGAGATGCATGCAAATCTATCATGGAAGGATCCATGCATGCAACATAGAAAATGGAGTGTGTGTGTGTGTGTGTGTGTGTGTGTGTGTGTGTGTGTGTGTGTGTGTGTGTGTGTGTGTGTGTGTGTGTGTGTGTGTGTGTGTTTCCAAATGAAAAGTGATATGCTTACACTACATGCAACTAAGATGCCTAATTCTACCATGATATACATGACTTTCTAAACTAAGAATTTTTTTTAAATCTAATGAACTACTATGCATGAAGTTTCTAAACTTTCCTTAGAAAATAACCAATGAAAAATAAGAACTCAAACATGGGTTTTAAAATTAGGAAAGTGCTACTTGTAAGCTAGGATAGTGATAGATCTAAGAACCCACCGAGAGACTACTTTCTAAAATGGAACTAAACTAATCTTAAAATGTTCCTAAGATCAATGGAAAAAAAATTAAAAAATTTCTAAAACTACAAAGCAAGAAAATCTAAGATCTAAACAAGGAATTCAAAATTAGAAACCACCCTACTTCTAAAATAGGAAAGTGCTTAAAAACATGGAAACTATGCTACAACCTAGATCTACAAAGTAAACCTAACTTAAAGAAAAAAAACTAATCCATTATATTACAATGAATTTAATCTAAACATGATGCAAAATCTACCATGCATGTGAACTTGAAAAAGATGCATTGGGCAAAAATTGGTGAAATTCTTTGAAAACCCTATTCCTTTATATACGCAAAACCTAAGTGAATGTAAAGGAAACATGATATGAATCTAAATTACTCTAAGATGAATGAAATCACTATAGTAAACATGAACTACAAAGCAAGGAAAGATGAGATTATAAGATGTAAAACTAAGGAAAAACTACAGCTAAGTCATGCATTCAAATTTAAGTAACATGAAGGATGACACAAGTAACTACATTAGAAATCTAAATAACAAAAACATAGATTAATGCATGCATGAAGAAGGTGAATGGAAATGATAGAAGATGGTAGAGAAAGAAAAAAGAAAAAGAAGCAAGTAACGGAATTGGACTAGGTTGAGACCTTACGTTTATCTCTAAGGATTTAGTTTATGGAAGCTTGAAGCAAGCTTGGGTGAGGGTGATCTTCCTTCCTCTATTTCTCCTTTGATTTGGCTATGCACTCAGGGGAAATTTTCAAGAGAAAACCCTATTCATAACACGTCTATTTGTAGATTTCTTAGCATAAGGGTTAAGGGAATTCATGGGTGGAGATCAAGCCACTTAAGTTGATTTTGAACCAATGGCTAGATGGTTGTGGAATTCAAATATAGGAATGTGAGACAAGAATGCAAGAAATAAGATAGGAATGGAAAGACAAAAGAAAGAAGAAAGTCGAAGGCAATAAGGGAATAGGTGGGGAAAAGACAAAGGAGATAACTTAAGAGGATAGGGAAGGGGGTGAAACCAAATTAGAAGGTGGAATTCACGGGAGGAGGCATGATTTTCATTATAAAAAAGTGAAGGTGGAAAAATGGGAGAAAATATAAGGAAAAAGAAATGAATAAGTAGAAACAGATGAGGAATAAGTAGGAAAAGAAATTGGTGGGATAAAGAACAAAAGAAATGGAAAATTGGTGGGGAAATCATATTTAGGAAGTCATAAAGAGGGTGGAACATGAAGTGCACATGTAGGTCTATGTGAATCATTTAGAAATCTTAAGATGTATAGACCCTTGGATGAGATTTGATGGTTGAGATCTTCCTTTCCTTAGGTATTGGTTTGACTTTTCAACATAGAAAAGGTAGCTAGGATTTTTTAATCTTTTCAGTACTTAATTCTTAGCCTTTAGATCATACCTACCCTTACTTGAATGGACAGGATTTATTTATGGCATGTAAACCTTCTTTAAACTTTATTTCTTCTCCACCATTGGATTGGATTACCCTAGGCTGGATGGCATTGATTCTTAAAGATTTTCATAGCTCATATGGATCAATTGTGCTTCAATATCTTGTTTGGATAAGATATCTTCTCATTGGTTGATTCTTCATCCACTTGGTTGCGTAGGAAAAAGAAAATAAATGAAAAAGTCTTCATCTGTTCTCATTTTCCATTTTTCTTCTAAGAAACTCCCATTGTGTATGATTCTTTTGTATATGAATTTTTCTTCTTCCACAAGTGTCCAAAGGTGGTGACATGTGTGAAATTATGCTTGAATTTGAAAATTGCCACCTTTTCAACCTCATTTGAATTGGAGTTAAACATAGGGTTTTTGACCATTCTAACTTCAGCAGTGACACCCAATGATCCTTTTGAACCTCCAAGACTTCATTTATGGCATGTGTGACCCGTCATGTACATTTTTTACATTTGTACACTGAACTTGCAAAATAGTATAATTAACCCTAATTAGTGATAATTAAGTAATTTTTGGGGCTAAATCCTTCAAAATATGGAGGTATATATGCAATATTCCTATACCCATCAAATGCCCCTAAACTTTAGCTTTTTCTCATCCTTGAGAAAAACTACAAAAATTAGAAAAGAAGAAGATTAAGAAGTAATCCTAACCACTTTTGCAGGTGCTATCATCTATATTTAGCATATGTAGAAAGCCTTAAACCCTTAGGTTACCACTAATGGACAAGTTGTAGTCATGTAAGTGTTTCTCAAAATGATACTCGTAAACATTTTCAAAACTTTTATGAAAGTCCTTGATTTATCATAGAGAATCTTCTTATATTCAGTTTATATTAAAATTTCAATTTTAATATGCTAATAGAAATTATCAACAGTTTAAAATCTTACCCATATGCTAAAGTTATCGCATTAATTCATCAAACCTTAGAATTTGAGTGTGTGATATAGCCAATATATATACAAATTATATATCTTTAGGTAATTATAATCTAAACTACATTCCAAATGTATCCTTTGACTTCAAATCTCATAGGATATACTTGACACTTAGAAAGTAGTAAATCTCTCATTAATTTGTGAGTAGAATAATGTTCATCAAGTTGGAAATTTTCGCATATTCCATATAGAAGAATGATAACTTAGAAAGAATTGTAATGGTCTCATGAAAGGATATCAATTATGAAGAATTCCCTACTCATCCATAACCATAACCACGTCATATTCCTCCTAAGATCAAGTTAGGACTTTTAATAGGATGAAATATAAGCTTAGGATAAGGTTATTAAAAGAATGGTATAACAACAAACAAAGGTTGTTTGGAAGATGTGTAAAGGTCTTATGCTATTGTATTCACAATTTTATTTTATAACATAAGGGTGAACAATTCCTTGGCTATTTTATCTTGAATTTTCTCATTTTTCTTCATTTTGACTTTTACTATAGCCTTTCTTTGAATTTTTCTCTTTTCTCACCCTTTTATATCATCTCCTGACATGTATTGCTCATACTTTTCTTTAAGATAGCCTTCACCATCTCTACATATTTCCAAAACAACTCGGTAATGGATATATTATAGGGTTTCAATAGGGTAATGGTTGGTGTGTTCAGAAACAAATGGCTTATTGTAAAAGCTCAAAGGATTAGTTAGTGGAAAATTAATCATAGGAAAGCTAAAGGCTTTAGGTTAATCAAAGATGACGTCTATCATTTTCTAGATTTCATATGACTTAAACATGACCATAAACTCAAGAGGTAATGAGTATAGTATATTAAATGTTTTCTTAATAGTTGACTAAGATGAAGGATAATGAGATCCACTAGGAAATTAATTCCTCTAAAGAAAATTTTGAAATTTATTTATAAACCTCAAAATCAAAGAATGACTCTAAACTCACATAGGTTAATAGTCTCCACATGTCTTCTTTAGGATCTCTAAGTTCTATTTTCTTTCAACTTTAACTATGTGTGTGTGTGTGTGTGTGTGTGTGTGTGTGTGTGTGTGTGTGTGTGTGTGTGTCTATTTTGTGCAATGAATATTCCAATTTTAACTTTTCATAGAATACTTTAGAAAAAGAGTAAAAAGAGGGCCAAAGACCTAAATTTCACCAATTTCAAAGCTTAATTAAGGTTTTAGATCATCTTAAGGAGTGCAAAAAGCCAATTGGAAGATTCAAAGGTGACTAAAATGGGCCCATGCAAAAAACCATACAATTCCACCACCTTCGCATAAGAATTGGAGTCATGCATGAAGTTTCCTAGTCTAGCAAGTAAACCTAAGTAAGTCAACCCATTCAAGCCTTGAAGCCAAAGTACTTAGCCATTCAAGCCATCAAAATGAGCCACCAATCCAAATCAGAGCTATGCCACATCGAGTCGCACGATTGGAGGACATTTAAAAGCAATTATCCAATGCTAAATAGTGAATTTCAAGGGATAATTAGAAAGGAATTTTGGTGATAATCAACATGGTAAGATATGCATCCATAGGTGGACCAATCATTCCTTACTTTGTCCTCTATTTTCCCTCTTCTTTTCTCTCTCTCTTTCCTATCCACCACATCACACATTTAGAAAGGTAGGAGATTCACAGCACTTTACTTGGAAAGCAATGCCTTGCCCCCCCCCAAACAAAACCTCTAATCTAGCCAGACCACAAATCCACTTTGTAAATCTATACCTCCCTCAACTACCTCACCTTCCCACCCCTTTCCTCCATTTTTTACTTTCTTTCCATCCCAACATATCATATTCCTTAAGGAAAAGGATTCCATGCCTAATCCCTTGCAAGGTGGGTCCTCCCCCTTCCTTTTGCTCATAATTAGAAAGTCCACTCACCCACTTCAACAAACTTTCTAATCTCCAATTGTATACAATTCCATGAGATTCCTCATGGGATCAACCTCATCGCATACATTTTACTACTTTGATTCATGTGTTTGTGAGTAATATTAAAGCAACATCATGGATCATTACTAACGAAGGTTGGAGATGGTGTAGAGACTTGACTCTCTATCTTAGAATAATCTTTAGATTCAGATATTGTTACTATCCCTAAATAATTGTTGATGGGCTTCTCATACTCCTCAACTTGTTCATTTTCCTTAGTCCATTCCATAAATGTAGCGGTTATTTAACTCCTTTGAGATTCCATCCATGGAATATATCAATGAGTCACTTCTATATAAAACCTAATGGTCTCTTCCAATGATTGTTTCCTCTATTGTGGAGGAAACAACTAGAATGACTCATATTGCTATGGCATTATGGTACTTTGAAAGGTTTGAGCATATCAAAGCCATAATGATTTGCCTTAATAATCCTCAGACCATGCTTTTTTGGAATGCCTAGCCCTTCCATGACAGTTGGTCTCATCATAGAAATAATTTCTAGTGTTTGGGAATACATTGGGTGCATTCACTTGCTTTAAATAATATGCGTTGTTGGTGGAGCTTGATGGCCATGAAGCAGTGGGATATGTTGGGCAGGAATAGGTATAACAATTCCTATGCACAAGCTGCCTAGATGATTTGCTAGCTTGCCTAAAAGCATTTAACCCATTTAATACACTATCCATGCTATTGGTCAATTTGCTAATGCATTGGATAAATCAAGATTATACCCCATCTTTTTCTTATATCCCATCTTCATAGTGTAAGGGTCGAGGAGTGAAATAACATGAAAGTGATATTTTATTCCCTAATCTATTTTCCATATCTATAGTAGGGTTAATTAAATCTACTTGAGTATGTAACCCTTGCCTCAGTTGACTCAATTTTGTATACAATGAAAGATATTTGTTATATTCAACAAAAGAGTACAACTTTTATCTTTTTAATTTTTTTCTCTACCTAGTCTAGCGAAGACCTAAAATAGATAATGTAACCTACATGTGAAATGATGCTAACAAACAAAGGTACACAACAAATCCTAACCCTATGGAAAATAAGCTGAAAGGATGATTTTTCTTTATTTTCTTTGGTGGAATGGCTTTTAGGTTACATCACCCTATTGCTTACTAGTTAGATCCTACTTTGATCAATCACTTCACATGATCCTTAGTCAACCATGTTGATCTGTGTTGTTGAATGTGTTGGAAGAGCTAGTCATTAAATACTATCAAAGTTGATCGAGTAGGGGCCAATGGAGTGGTAATAGGTAATCTCCTTCTAAGAGGGTTCTATGAGCTCATCAACTGCTATAGATCACACATAAGTTGATTTTAATTAAGGCTAGGTTTGCACATATGCTGTTGATTAACCTAGGCGGGCCAAGGGATGGTCATCACATTCACTCTTGATCTTGTACGAGTGAGTGCCCTTACTAATTCATTTAAGCATTCCCACATAGTTTGATCAACTTATATTCACCTCAAAGCATGTAAACATGTCCTAATATGGAAGGAAAGTAGTAAAGCTAATGCAAACCCTAGAATGAAACAAGAAAGAAAATGCTTTCTATGTTCTCTATTCTACCATTCAAATGCAACTAAGTTAACAATGCAGCCTAAACTAGGAATTGGAAAGAAGGGAAGAATAGGCTCACAATGGCATCCTGGAAATAATCTTCTCATGCAAGGGTGGGTCCATGTACGAGCCACCTCCTCTTCAAGGTTAGGATGGCCCACCCTTTACTTGTGTTATTACAACTCTTTAATTTAAATTTAAATGAATCCTAATGTATAAAGATTTATAAGCAGATTCTTAGTACAATCTGCTCAAATAAAATATTAAAATAGGAAACTATCCAAAGGGCCTCCTCCTAGTCTTTATTCACCTCTAAATTCTTCCATAAATGAAAAGGAAAGTATCAAAAAATTTTGGAATAAGGAAAGTATGCAAAAATAAAAGAAACTATTATATATGCAATCCTAAGACTACAACTAGTGGTAAAGCATTATGACCCAAATCTAATTAAACTCCATTGCAAGTCCCCTACAACAGTTCCAAAAACTTGATGTGTCTTAAATAATATCGCAAGTGTACAGCTCTATTGGAGTATAGAATCAGCAAACATAGGTCAATCCCACGAAGACTCTTTGATAAATAGGGTTAGTTAGAAATTAAATCATCTTACTTTAACATAGCCAAAACAATCAAGGGAAGGACAATTTCTAACTAAACTAAATTAGAATGTAACCCTAAATAAGAAAGCAAGTAATTAAAGAAACTAATAAAATATCTAAATAAGAAAGCAAGTAATTAAAGAAACTAACAAAATATCTAAATAAGCAAGGGACTAAACTAGGAAACTTTCTAAAACTAGAACTAACTAGAAAAGGAAACTTTCTAAAATTACAACTAAGGAAAACTATCTAAAACTATAATTAACTTAGAAATAAGGACACTATTTAAACTACAGCTAACTACACTTCAAAGTAACTTTCTAAAATTACACTAACTAGAAAAGGAAAGTAAGTAACAAATTAACTAAGAAAAGGAAAAAAAGAGCTATTTCATTAATGGCCAAATTATAAGGATTTGTTATATAAGCAAGGGAAAAGAAGCATGTAAATAAAGCAAGTAAATGTCCTTCAAATCCAGGATTGAATTCAAATCTAGGGCCCACAGGTTGTGTCACTCAACAGGAGCTTATACACTTCTCTTCTACCCAAAATAAACTAAATTACCGCCAAGCTTTTTATCCTCTATATCCCAACTTGCCAAAAACTGACAAATCCCATCCAATGATCCTTAGAAATGAAGTATTAGTGTAACCAAGGAAAGTGGAGTCCTAACAGTTTTTACCTAATTTGAAAAATCTAATGCATGAACTAACTAACATGGATTATGCATGAAATCTAAAATTAGAAAATTGGTATGTGAAATATGGAATTAGAAAGTGGAAAGATAAGGAAACATGGAAAGAGTGTGCAAAGGAAGGAAAGTGAGAATGGAATAAGAAATAATATGGGATGCATGCAAATCTAGCATGGAAGGATCCATGCATGCAACTTAAAAAATAGAAAGTGTGTGTGTGTGTGTGTGTGTGTGGACGCGCATATGCATGTGCATGTGCATGTGTGTTTCTAAATGAAAAGTTATACGCTTACACTACATGCAATTAAGATGCCTAATTCTAACATGATATGCATGACTTTCTAAACTAAGAATACTTCTCAATCTAGTGAACTACTATGCATGAAGTTTCTAAAATATTTCTAGAAAATAGCAATGAAAAATAGAAATCCAAACACGTTGAAACATGGGTTTCTAAATTAGGAAAGTGCTAGTCCTAAGCTACAAAAGTGCTAAATCTAAGAATATACCATGCAACTACTTTCTAAAATAGAACTAAACTAATCATAAAACAATCGTAAGATCTACAAAAAGCAAATTAACAAGTTTCTAGAACTACAAAGCAAGAAAAATCTAAGATCTAAACAAGGAATTCAAAATTAGAAATTACCTTACTTCTAAAATCAAAAAGTTCTCAAAAACATGGAAACTAAGCAAACTACATAGGAAACTATGCTGCAACTTAGATCTACAAAGTAAACCTAACCTACAAAAACAAAACTAATCCATTATACTACAATGAATACTACCTAAACATGATGCTAAATCTACTATGCACGTGAACTTGAAAAAGATGCATCCACCAAAAATTGGTGGAATGCATGGAAAAGCTTATCACTGTATATATATACAAAAACTAATTGAATGTAAAGGAAACATGATATCCATCTAAATTACTCTAAGATGAATGGAATTACTAAGCTAAACATGTGCTATAAAACAAGGAAATATGAGAATATAAGATGCAAAACTAAAGAAAAACTACAACTAATTCATGCATGTAAATCTAAGCAACATGAAGGATGATTCATACAACTACATAGCAATCTAAATAAGCAAAACCTAGATGAATGCATGCTTGAAGAAGGTGAATCAAAAATATAGAAGATGGTAGAGAAGAAACAAGAAAAACTAGCAAGAAAAGGAATTTGCTATGCACTCAAGAAAAAGATCGTGGAAGCTTGAAGGAAGCTTGGATGAGAATGATCTTCCTCTCTCTATTTCTCCTTTGATTTGACTATGCACTCAAGGGAAAGTTGAAAGATGAAAACCATATTCATAACATCTCTTTGTATAGATTTCTTAGCATAAGGGTTAAGGGAATTCAAGGTGGAGATCAAGCCACTTAAGTTGATCTTTAACCAATGGCTAGAAGGGGGGTATGGAATTCAAATATAGGAATGAGAGATGAGAATGGTAGAAATAAGATAGAAATGGAAGGATAAAGAAAGAAGAAAGTGTAAGAGAAGAAGTGAATGAATGGGGAAAATAAATAATTAGAAAGGGGGACCAGGGAGATAACTTAAGAAAGAAGGGAAGAGGGTGAGACCAAATTAGAAGGATTTTTTTTGGGGGGTAGGGGAGGGGGCAGAGGCATGATTTTCATTATAGTAAAGTGAAGGTATAAAATTGGGAGAAAATAAAAATAAAAATAAAGGAATAACTAGGAAACAAAATTGATGAAAAAAAGAGTGAAAGAAATGGAAAATTGGTGGGGAAAACAAGGATTTTTCATATTTAGAAAGTCCTAAAGTAGGTGGGGCATGGAGTGCACATGGGGGTATGTGTGAATGATTTAGAAACTTTCAGATGTATGAACCCTTGGATGAGATGATGGTTGAGATCTTCCTTTCCTTAGGGTTTTGTTTTGACTTTTTAACATAGAAAAGGTGGTTAGGGTTATGATATTATCAATACTTAATTCTTAGCCAGTAGATCATAGCTACCCTTACTTGAATTGATGGGATCCATTTATGGCATGTAAACCTTCTTTAAACTTCATTTCTTATTCACCATTGGATTGGATTGCCCTAAGATTGATGGCCTTGATTCTTGAAGATCTTCACATGTTCATGTGGACTAATTGTACTTCAATATCTTTCTTAAATAAGACATCTTCTCATTGGTTGATTTTTTATCCTTTTGGTTGAGTAGGACAAAGAAAATAAGTGAAAAAGTCTCCACATGATCCCATTGTTCATTTTTCTTCTAAGAAGCTTTCCTTGTATATGATTCTTTGTATATGAATTGAGATTCTTCTACAAGCTTCCAAATGTGATGACTTGTGATATTGTGTTTGAATTTAAAAATTGTCACCTTTTCACCCTCATTTGAGTTGTAGTTAAACATAGGGTTTTCAACCATTCTAACTTCAATAGTGACATCTAGTGATCTTTTTAAACCTCAAGGACTTCATTTATGGCATGTGTAATCCTTCATGTAGCTTAGAATGTGAAATTTCTCTTTCTGGGGTAAAATTGATGGTTTTATGTATTTTTTTTGGTGATCAATGAACTTGTACTGATGCAAGGACTTCTCCAAAGAAAATTCAAAAAAAGAAAAAAAAGAATAAGAAAAAGACTCACGAAGAAGGCCTCCTTTCGGACTCACCATGGGCTGATTTTCAATCCAGCTGAAGCTTAGTTGAGTTTTCTTCAAGTTGAAAATGAACCACGTGGATGAGGATAGACAAATGCCCAAAAAGTATATTAGTAAGACCCAGAAGACATTAAGGAAATGGCAAAGCCAAGATCAAGGGAGCAGAAGTAAGATGTAGATATAGTTCAGTGAAGTTCCCCACTTCTGATTGCTCAATTGGAGCGAGCTCATCCATCCCTTCCCACTAGGGCTTCTTCTTTTGTAATTCCTCTTGCACATCATCATCTCTAGCTCCGGTCTCAATATAGTATAGCAATTGAATCTACTAAAGCCGATGAAGGAACAACTTATGCCAATACTATTCTTAAGGTTTTAGATGGGTAACATTTGTACTCTCAGCTTGCAAAATAGTAAAATTAACCCTGATTAGTGATAATTAAGTGATTTCTGAGACTAAATCCTTCTATATAAGGAGGTATGAATATAATATTTCTATACCCATCAAATACCCCCAGACTTAGCTTTTGCTAGTACTCAAGAAAAACTACAAAAATTAGAAAAGAAAAAGATTAAAAATAATTCTAACCACTTTCACAGTTGCTACCTTCTACGTTTAGCATATGTAGAAAGCCTTTAAACTCTTAGGTTACCCTAATGAATGAGTTGTAGTTTTGTAAGAGTTTCCAGAAATGATACCGATAAACATTTTCAAAACTTTTATGGAAGTCTTTCATTTGTCTCAGAGAATATTCTTATATTTAGCTTATATTAAACTTTCAATTTTAGTAAGCTAATAGAAATGATCAACAATTCAAAATCCTACCCTTATGTTAAATATATTCCATTAATTAATCAAACCTTGAAATATGAGTGTGTGATATAGCCAATATATATACACACAATTATCTGTCTCCAAGGAAATTATAACCTAAATTACCATCCAAATGTATGCTTTGACTTCAAATCTCATAGGATATACTTGAAACTCAAAAAGACGTCACTCAAAAAGTGGTAAATCTCTCATTAATTTATGAGTAGAATAATGTTCATCAAGTTCGAAATTCTCACATATTCCATATTGAAGAACAATAACTTAGAAAGAATTGTAATGGCCTCATGAAAGGATATCAACTATGAGGAATATTATACTCTACCAAATTCCGTACTCATCCATAACCATATCCAAATCATATTCCTTCTAAGAACAAGTTAGGACTTCTAGTAAGACGAAATATAGGCTTACGACAAGGTTATCAAAAGAATGGTACAAGGGTAAACAAATGTTGTTTGGAAGATGTGTAAAGTTCTTCTACTTTCTTGACTTTTCTCATTTTTCTTCATTTTGACTTTTGGTATTACTTTTCTTTGAAATTTTCTCTTTTTTCACGCTTTGTGTTCATCTCTTGACTTGTGTTGCTTATACATTTCTTCAAGATAATCTTCAACCATCTCTACATAGTTCCAAAACAACTTGGTAATGGATATATTATAGGGTTTCAATAGAGTAATGGTTAATGGGTTCACAAAGAAAAAGGGTTACTGAAAAGGCTCAAAGGGTTAGTTAGTAGCAAAATAATCATAGGAAGGCTAAAGGCTCTGGATTAGTAAAAGATGACCTCTATCATTTCCTAAGTTTCATATGACTTAAATATAACCATAAATTCAAGAGATAATTGGTATAGTTTATTAGATGTTTTCTCAATAGATGACCAAGATCAAGGATAATGAGACCCACTAGGAAATTAATGGCCATTGAAGAAAATTTTGAAATTTATTTATAACCCTCAAAATGAATAAATGGTTCTAAACTCACATGGGTTAATAGTCCCCACTCTGTCTTCTTCAAGATCTCTAAGTTATATTTTCTTTTCAACTTTAATTATCTATATGGATATTTTGTGCAATGAATATTTCGAGTTTAACTTTTCATGGAATGCTTTAGAAAACGAGTACAAAGATGGGCTAATTGTATATAAATCTATTAATAAGCTAAAGGTCAAAAGATAGCTTGAATAATTGGAAAATCCAAATTCTCATCCTTGTAAAGGGACTTTTCATAAGTTTTTATCAATTTTTAAAAATTTTAATTTTTTCTCAATATTTTTAAGAGAACTAAGAAAAAACTTAGGACACATCAAAATTTGAAATATCCTACCCTCTAAATTAAACATTGTCCTCAATGTATGGAACTCTAGACCATTGACAAATGAAATAATAAACCTAAGAGGAGAACGTGAGAAAGATTGTACCTACACTCCTAAGTTAGAGCACTGATCTATTGATTTGTGCAAAGGTGCAAAATATACAATCAATGCAAATGCAACACTATGCCACCTAAACCTAAACCTAAATGAACTAACCTAAACCTAATCTAACTGTGAAGGACTTTTTAGAAAACTAACTCCACTTCAGAATTTCACAGCAGTCAATGTACATTTTCTACCCAAAGATGTTTGGTGGTGTGATGACCCGGGTTTTTGAAACATGATTTGTAAAGTATTTTTAAAAGGCAAGGCCTTTAAGAGTGTAAAAAAATTTCGCAAAACAAAGCAGCAGAAATTCTTTTCTTTAGAACTTGTTTTGAAAACCCAAGTCACCACTTCATACATAACACAAGTATAATTTGTGTACAAAATAAAATTCCATTGAAGGAATATACTTTTATTAAATCTCCAGGATCCATCCAGTGGTTCACAGTACAGCCAAATCTAGTACAATACTTGTCCAGATTACATAATCCAAAACTCAAGCTCACCATACAATAAAACTCTCAACAAAGAAAAAAACATGTCTTCAAGGGTATACCTTGAAGATTATTCTCTTCAAGCCTTCTATCGTCTTCAACTCCTAACCCTCCTTCCCTGGATCTGAGATATTGCAACAAGTACAATATCTCAGCAAGCAATGCTTGGTAGGGGATTCAAGAAACATAACATTGACATTGTAATTCCAATACTTCATAATCTCATTATCCTTAAACATACTCTATACTTTGTAAGCTATGTATATCTATATACATACATACCCTTCATGGGTAAACCAGTTAAATTTGTGAAAGTAGTCAAATATCATTCCCAACTAAGCTGATCAATTCTCTTCATTTTGAGAATTGAGTGTTACAGCTAATCTTATACTGAGAATTTTCCTTCTTGGGAAATATTGGTAATATACAATTACCTAGCATTTCATTATGCTATAACATAAGGCATTTCACTATGCCTATTCTCATATGCATCATAGTGCAAAATAATAAAAAAGGTTGCTATGCTGCAGTCTGATCTGTACTAGCGCGCTCGGATAACTGCCCTGTTCACCACTGATACTACGGTGAAAAATATTATGTCACTGCCCGTATGGGGGGGCAAGACTTTCACAGTGGTGGCCTTCCCATAATTGCCACCACCCGACTTTTAGCTTCTCATTGGGCAAGGTATCATCATACCATCAAATTTCAAGGACGAGGTGGCCAAACCCTCATAACTCCTCTAGCAATAGCATTCCCCTAGGCTTATGCCTATTAAAACAAACTCACAAGCCTCCAAGCTTATATGTAAAATAGATTTCATATATATTAGACCATATGTCTGTTTACTTAGTGGCTGAAATATTTTCTAGTTCCCTATTCACTTATAGTTTAGTCCTTAACCATCTTATATGTGTTTGGTTGGATCATAAGGTTTTCAAGAGATTTAGTACAAGTATTATCATTACTCTTGTCAACATAAGATCATGAGTACAATCATGTATATCTCATGTAAATGCATTCATCAAATCCTCCTACCTTTAAGGATTGATCTCTTTTCCCCAATCTTCCATGATCTTGACTGATGTATGTAATCTGTACATCCATACATATTGTCAATATATAAATTATGAACAATCCTATTGATCAGTAGATCTAATGATTAGAATGATCTTTAGATCATTCATATCTAAGTATTTTTCTATCTCTAAGTCTTTGTATGTCCATCTCCTTAATCTTGATCTTTCATAGATCCATTGATTGACAATCTACACATGTTGATAAAGATCAAGGTCCTAGATCTTCTATCATCTAGTTCTTCTTTAATCTAAGTTTAGTTATTGGATCATCCCTATGGAGGATGATCTTGGTTTTCTTCCTTGAATCATCTTTGATCAAGGGTTTGGATTATCTAATCTAATGAACTATAACAAGTATACTAATAAACATGCATACTAAGTACAATATAGTGTTCTTATTCTTATTGTTCTTGATCATTCAAGATCTAATGGATCTTGTTTGATCATCCTTATCTTACTTACTGTTTTTATTAGGGTTAGGTAATTTACCAACCTTTTATGCTCTTAATATTATTATTCAACCAGTTAATGTGCTGGTTGAAGGTAGCTTATTCAAGCCTAAATCTAGACTGCTCCTCTTATTTCCAATTGGCTAAGACTTACTAGCTGAATGGGTGAACACAAAGTGGTTACTTCGATCCTCATGTAAGGAGGCGTTTAGACCTAACAAACGTCAACAGAAGGTAGGGGAAGAGCAAGGCTCTATTAGATAATCCCCTTAACCACAATGTTCATCATTCACTAGAATGACCATAGCTCAACCTTTCATAAGGTTCCTATAAGCATGTTTATCCTAAGTACTCTTTCTAATGGATTTTAATTAAGTCCATGAATATTTATAATGTCATTCATGGGGTTTATTATTCTTTTCCTAATTTGGGCCAAGGACTTGATAATCCTTATATTGTCCTACTAACTATAGCCCTTACTAATTAAGTCCAAAGTACTCCATTCTTATTTGTGTAATGAAACTCTACTTTCTCATTAGAATACATTTTTGATGTTTTATGCTCTTTATCTCATAACAAGTAAATCTACTAATAACATTCAACCATAAATGAATTATAAATTTAAATCATAAAACTACATAATTTAACATTCAATGATAATGAGGCAAGGTACTTAAATTAAATCTACCACCTTATGATAACAATGAAATCACATATCATGCTAAAGTCTAAATGTTATACTAGCATGCTTTATAACATAATCATATTTAAAATGCTATGAAACTAATTACATTAACATTTTTAGAAATCTTTACTTATAATCCAACCATTTGATCTTAGATCTTTTCCTTTGATTAAGGATTTTAGTTATATTTAGGGAATTTTCTTTATTAAGGTCAAACGATCATATTGATCTATTTTTATCATAATCCATCCATGATTTCCTTGGATTTCATCATATTAACATTTATTATTTCCATCCCAAGGATCTGATCACACTTGATCTCATTGATCAAGTGGGTCCCTTTGTATTTTTAGGGTTTTTCTACCATAATGGGTAGATCCCTTAATATATCTCATATATATCCAATTAAACCTTAGATCTCTATTTATTTCAATAGTATATCATTATTAAAACATGTTTTTAAGATCTAGGTAATTGAAAACTTATTTCGTTAATACAGAAATTTTTTACTAAATAACATGTCTATTTTATCATTTCATAAGAAAATAGAGGTTTCAAGCTTTCCATAGCTTCTTTCCAATCTCAATTTGGAGTTCAGATGACTCCGAAATTGAAGCTGGAAGTTCACAGTCCTTCCTAGGGCCTGGATTTGATCTGGGCCCAAGGAACGGACGTCCCAGATTAGTTGGGCGGAACGAACCAAACAGGGCGGACGCATTCGGTTCGTCAGGCGTGTCTGCTGGGATGAATGGAGAAAGTGCCTGTGAGGAGCGTCCACAGACGCGGACGGGACGTGCGGAATGCCCGTTGTCTGCGCGCCCGTAAATGGGGTTATCGCTGGGCGTGTCCGCTAGTGCATTTGACGGACGCTCCTCCGTCTCGCTTGGGATGACGCTCCATACACAACGTACACGCCATTCCATCGGTGCGTCACGTGTGCGTCTTGGGCGCCGTTTGATCTGGAGATCGGATAGTCCATTCAAGACCGTCCAATCAATCCTCTTTCAATTGAGGACCCAAAACGTCTCTGATTTTTATGAAAATTCTACCCTAGGGGTTTTGGACCCTTCTGGATCGATTGGTGTAGTCAGATTTTTCATCTGAGCACTCTATCATCCATAATTAAGGGTTCTATTATTTACTTTATTTTTACCTTTTTATTACCAAAATAAATTACAATAAAATAAATTTTACATAAAACAGTACTAAATATCTATGAAAAGGATTTCCACCTACCTAATTGGAGAGAAAACCTCGGTTATATGCCCAATTTAAAAAAATACCTTGTTGATGAAGATATGGCCTAAGATCCACCTTTCTTGCAAATATCCGTTGTTTGAACCGTTGGATCTTGAAATTTCTTTGGGGGTTTTGTAGAATAGATATGTTGGAAAGTTTTGGACATTGGAATTGATCAAATTAGATCTGAAAAGGAGTGCCTAATTGATTTTAGGTCTCTTGTTGCAATCTAAAAAGAAAAATAAGTTGAAAAGAGATCTATCTCTTGGAAATTTTGGGTTTTTGGGGAGGGATCTAGATCTAATTTTTCAAGGAGAATGAAGAGAATTTCGTGGGGATTTTATGAGGATTTTTGGAGGATTTTTGGGGTTGTATTTATAGGCATTTTGGGTCTTTTTTCATGATTATAATATTTTATTTTTTATTATTAAATGGCATGAAAGTCTTTCATGCTCCATTTTTTCTTCCCCATGCCTAATTTTTCTTCTCCAAGACCAGCTGATGTTTGTTGACCCATGATTCACGTAGGCTGCTGATAAAATTGGTTATTGGGTCCCTTGTGGGCCCCTTGTGGGCCCCACATGGTGTAAAAAGACCGTTTTGCCATTTATGTGTAAAATTTTGGGTTTTATTCCCATGATCTCGGATTTGAGTGTACTTAGTGGCATTGGATTTGTATTTCTCAGTACATTCTATATTTTGATATCTCATATTTTGATTTTTGGGAGATTTTGATTTTTGGGTAAAATTACTATTTTACCCTTTTTGTCCAAGAAATGAAGAAACTTAAGGATTTCTCATCTGAATTCTAAATTTGTCGTGCTTACAGTCATTTTGAAGGGTTTGCTAAGTTTAATTTCAATTTTACATGTCTTATGATTTGATTATACTTTTATAAAAAGTATATTTTAAATAACCCTAATATTTCAACCCAAAATATTTGAAACTCAAACTTTATTTATTTTCTCAATCAATTACAAAAATTGGGGTTATTACAATCTTCCCCCCTTACAATAATTTCATCCTCGAAATTTGTAATACAACTCACTTAGGAGTTTTCACAATTCTTTCATAGCCTTACACATGTGGCCTTGTCACTTATGGAATTTCTATTTCCTTTCGTTCCTTTTCTATACTACCCTTTTTCTCAAAGGTTAAAATGCTCTTCCACGACTAACCTTAATAATGCACTATATACTAAAGGTAGTTCTTGCTAGAATTTCCCAAAAAGAAAAGGATTAATAACTCTTATTGAGTTATCCCTTTTTGTTTTAAAACCTTCTGTTTCACTTGACTGGTAATTTTCACCAATCTTTTCATACTTCACAATTTTCCATCATACCTTCTATTGCTCATCCTCATTCTTTTTCAACATATAAAGTTTTGACATAGCTTTCCTACTATGTATCAACATATAAAGTTTGGACATAGCTTTCCTACTATATATAGTCCTTAGACTTCCTATAATACAAATTGATTAGATTCTATAACTTCAACTATTGTTCTTATTAACAACATTCCAATCTTTGGAAGTAATTTTATCTTTTCTTATTCTTCCATTATTTGGAAGTGTATACTTTATTTCTTCTCTACAGTTCATACTTCTTTACTATTTCCTTCTATTGACAACTTCTTGTCAAATTCTGTCCTTGAATAATAGTTTCCTTGTAATGAATCTTTCCTCATTCCCATCCATTATTTTTGTAACACTCTTTGAGTGCCATTTTATTCATAATACTTGACTTTCTACATTTTTCCATCCAAGATAGTGTCATTTAACTCTGCATATATATTCCTGATCCTCTTTTGTTATTTCTTTCTCATATTTAGAACAATATTCAGAACATTCTCACAATCTATGATAATATTTATCTCTTTTCCTCTTATATATATTTATATGTCATAGGATTCAAAATTTCTAGATTTTGCATTTCCTCATGCTTCTTTCAAAGCATACCTCATAGCCTTTATCATATCATACTAACTCTTTATTTGTGATATTCTTGATAATTTCAATTAAAAGAGTCCATATTGACTTTGTAATCATCCCTTCTCAAATCTTTACAAACACCATAATTTATCAACTAGTCTTTAATTCTCAACAATCTACTATCAACTCATTCAGGATTTATGTAACCAATGGCAAAACTTCACTAAAAGAATATCCTTATGTTATAAAATCAATAAGAGATATATTTCGCTAATTGTCATTGTCATTTCATATTCTGATCTCATATTCCACCTTTGTTGGGTCAAATTCCATGCTATCCTTAAAATTTATATAACCTAAACTTTGATTTCTTTAATCACATGTACACTTACAAGACAAGTTTTGTAAGTGTCTAACATATATCCCCTGAATGCCCTTGATTTCTTGAAATCTATTTCCATATATCATTACCACTTCATTCAATATATTTCATTTTCCTCAAATTCATGAACATCTGTTATCTAACTCATAGAACTTTAAATTTTGTTTTTGATTTTATACTTTGATGTTGCATTTCCAATTCCCAATTAATAATAAATTTGAAAATGCTCATCCTTATAGAGAAAAAGGATACTTAATTTCCTCAACATCATTTATGCATCCTTATATTGATTCCTCCTTTTTCTTTTCCTAAAAGAAATTTGTTACTCTCATAATGTAAATTGATATAATCACTCCATATCCTTAAAAGGTTGTTCTTTCAACTCATTCATATAATTTGATGTTCTTTTCCTCAACTATTATAGATATTTTCTCATTCAATCTCATGTAAGATTGAAAATCTTCAAACTATCTTAAAATTTCTAACCACTTATTTCTCCAACAATTTGGATTCATAACTCATTCACAATCATCTTTAAACTTAAATTTAACAACCAATATTTGTTTTCATTTCTCATGTTTTATTTCACCTTTCCTCCAAAAATATATTTCCCCTTACTATATTTCTTAAATCTTTCAATATCACCAACTCCATCATGTAATTAGAAGTAATATCTCTATTCATATTTAGCTCTTCATTTGCCTTGATCAATAAGATGTACTCCTCTTCATGATAATCAATGACTATATTTTCCTAATCAATATTTCTCTTTGTTTTCATGTTCCATGACCATTTTACCATCTATACCAAAGGTACTTCTCTTTATGATAGTCCTAAAATTATTTTCAATAGCACCAAAGTTATTATATCAATAATTCTTTAATGCTTGAAAATCCTCTAGTGCTAATTTCCACAATGATTTGTCATACCTTTATAATTTCTAACTTGGTGATTTCATAATTGTTGTACCATTTATAGAGCTATAATTTCTTTGTTAACCATATATGTTCATGGTTTAATTGTCTTTCTTAATAAGTTTGGGATCATATTTTTGTCCCTTTAACATATCTAACTCTCTTTTTCCTTTTCATTTTATTCTAATATCAAAGATCATCTCTTCATGTTCTAAACTTTTATCATTTCTCCACTAAATCCTTTGCCTTACTAATTTTGGAGGAAAATACTTGCTTAACTCCTTACTCATATTTATTTCAAACTATTCTCATTTACAAATTTTGAACTTTCTCACCTATCTCCTTAAATTTCTATTTCTTCACTTAGTAATGGTTATATACATACTTCACTTAATAATGGTTATATACATACTAGTATTAACGTTCTTTGTATGTTTACTTAGGACTTTAGGTTAGACCTATACATCATACCTTACATCTATTGTAATGTTTTCCCTTATTATTCCCTCTATTGGAATTCTTATTTGCTAAGTAGTATTTCTAGTTCTTTCACTAAGTAATATCTACTTATACTATACTATTCCTTCATTACACTAACTCTTTCTATACTCATTCTCAACTAATGAGTTTAACTCTTTCTATACTCATCCTTCACTAATGAGTTACTCTTTCTTCACAATTGAGTCTACTCTTTCCATATTCCTCAACTAATGAGTTTAACTCTTTCCTCACTAATGAGTCAACTCTTTACATCCTCTTCAACAAATGAGGCTACTCTTTCAAGACTTATCCTTCACTAATGAGTTCACTCCTTTTATACTTATCTCTTAACTAATGAGTTTATCACATAACTCCTTCTCATCAACTGATAACTTATCTCTTATTCACTCACTTCAGGATGAACCTGAGCCTGCGTACTTGGTATTTCTACAGAGGTGATGAACCTTGGGTTTGTTGTAGGTGAGGAAGAAGGTTCTTCAACACCCTTGTCATCATCTCTTCCACATTGCTCATTGTTACTCTCTCCATATTGTCTACTGGAGTATTTTGAGTTGCCTGTCTTGTGACTCTCTTTGGTGGCATCTGTTCATAATTTCAATCAATCCTCTATACAACTATTTCTATCTTAATCTAGACTTGGATTATAATCTCTTTTGGACATATTTGTACTATACTGTGACTGGATGAATTGCTCTGATACCAACTGTGACGACCCCGGTTTTTGAAACATGATTTGTAAAGTATTTTGAAAGGCAGGGCCCTTAAGAGTGTAAAAAAAATTCGTAAAACAAAGCAGCGAAAATTCTTTTATTTAGAACTTGTTTTGAAAACCCAAGTCACCACTTCATACATAACACAAGTACAATTTGTGTACAAAATAAAATTCCATTGAAGGAATATACTTTTATTAAATCTCCAGGATCCATCCAGTGGTTCACAGTACAGCCAAATCTAGTACAATACTTGTCCAGATTACATAATCCAAAACTCAAGCTCACCATACAATAAAACTCTCAACAAAGAAAAATACATGTCTTCAAGGGTATAACTTGATGATTATTCTCTTCAAGTCTTCTATCGTCTTCAGCTCCTAACTCTCCTTCCCTAGATCTGAGATATTGCAACAAGTACAATATCTCAGCAAGCAATGCTTGGTAGGGGATTCAAGAAACATAACATTGACATTGTAATTCCAATACTTCATAATCTCATTATCCTTAAACATACTCTATACTTTGTAAGCTATGTATATCTATATACATACATACCTTTCATGGGTAAACCAGTTAAATTTGTGAAAGTAGTCAAATATCATTCCCAACTAAGCTGATCAATTCTCTTCATTTTGAGAATTGAGTATTACAGCTAATCTTATACTGAGAATTTTCCTTCTTGGGAAATATTGGTAATATACAATTACCTAGCATTTCATTATGCTATAACATAAGGCATTTCACTATGCCTATTCTCATATGCATCATAGTGCAAAATAATCAGAAAAGTTGTTATGCTGCAGTCTGATCTGTACTAGCGCGCTCGGATAACTGCCTTGTTCACCACTGATACCACGGTGGAAAATATTATGTCACTGCCCGTATGGGGGGGCAAGACTTTCATAGTGGTGGCCTTCCCATAATTGCCACCACCCGACTTTTAGCCTCTCATTGGGCAAGGTATCATCATATCATCAAATTTCAAGGAGCGAGTGGCCAAACCCTCATAACTCCTCTAGGAATAGCATTCCCCTAGGCTTATGCCTATTAAAACAAACTCACAAGCCTCTAAGCTTGTATGTAAAATAGATTTCATATATATCAGACCATATGTCTCTTTACTTAGTGGCTGAAATATTTTCTAGTTCCCTATTCACTTATAGTTTAGTCCTTAATCTTCTTATATGTGTTTGGTTGGATCATAAGGTTTTCAAGAGATTTAGTACAAGTATTATCATTACTCTTGTCAGCATAAGATCATGAGTACAATCATGTATATCTCATGTAAATGCATTCATCAAATCCTCCTACCTTTAAGGATTGATCTCTTTTCCCCAATCTTCCATGATCCTGACTGATGTATGTAATCTGTACATCTATACATATTGTCAATATATAAATTATGAACAATCCTATTGATCACTAGATCTGATGATTAGAATGAATTTTAGATCATTCATATCTAAGTATTTTTCTATCTCTAAGTCTTTGTATGTCCATCTCCTTGATGTTGATCTTTCATAGATCCATTGATTGACAATCTACACATGTTGATAAAGATCAAGGTCCTAGATTTTCTATCATCTAGTTCTTCTTTGATCTATGTTCAGTTATTGGATCATCCCTATGGAGGATGATCTTGGTTTTCTTCCTTGAATCATCTTTGATCAAGGGTTTGGATTATCTAATCTAATGAACTATAACAAGTATACTAATAAACATGCATACTAAGTACAATATAGTGTTCTGATTCTTATTGTTCTTGATCATTCAAGATCTAATGGATCTTGTTTGATCATCCTTATCTTACTTACTATTTTTATTAGGGTTAGGTAATTTACTAACCTTTTATGCTCTTATTAGTATTATTCAACCAGTTAATGTGCTGGTTGACACCTTATGATAACAATGAAATCACATATCATGCTAAAGTCTAAATGTTATACTAGCATGCTTTATAACATAATCATATTTAAAATGCTATGAAACTAATTACATTAACATTTTTAGAAACCTTTACTTATGATCCAACCATTTGATCTTAGATCTTTTCCTTTGATTAAGGATTTTAGTTATATTTAGGGAATTTTCTTTATTAAGGTCAAACAATCATATTGATCTATTTTTATCACAATCCATCCATGATTTCCTTGAATATCATCATATTAACATTTATTATTTCCATCTCAAGGATCTGATCACACTTGATCTCATTGATCAAGTGGGTCCCTTTGTATTTTTAGGATTTTTCTACCATAATGGGTAGATCCCTTAATATATCTCATATATATCCAATTAAACCTTAGATCTCTATTTATTTTAATATTATATCATTATTAAAATATGTTTTTATGATCTAGGTAATTGGAAACTTATTTCTTTAATACAAAATTTTTTTACTGAATAACATGTCTATTTTATCATTTCATAAGAAAATAGAGGTTTCAAGCTTTCCATAGCTTCTTTTCAATCTCAATTTGGAGTTCAGATGACTCCGAAATTGAAGCTGGAAGTTCACAATCCTTCCTAGGGCTTGGATTTGATCTGGACCCAAGGAATGGACGTCCCAGATTAGTCGGGCGGAACGAACCAAATCGGGTAGACGCGTTTGGTTCGTTGGGCGCGTCTACTGGGATGAATGGAGAAAGCGCCTGTGAGGAGCATCCACAGACACGCGGACGGGACGAGCGAAACGCCCGTCGTCCACGCACCCGTAAACGGGGCTGTCGCTGGGCGTGTCCGCTCGTGCATTTGACAGACGCACCTCCATCTCGCTTGGGACGATGCTCCATGCACAGCGCACGGGCCATTCCGTCTATGCGTCACGTGTGTGTCTTGGGCGCCATTTGATCCGGAGCTCGGACAATCCATTCAAGACCGTCCAATCAATCCTCTTTCAATTGAGGGCCCAAAACGTCTCTGATTTTTATGAAAATTCTACCCTAGGGGTTTTGGACCCTTCTAGATCGATTGGTGCAGTCAAATTTTTCATCTGAGCACTCTATCATCCATAATTAAGGGTTCTGTTGTTTACTTTATTTTTACCTTTTTATTACCAAAATAAATTACAGTAAAATAAAAATTACATAAAACAGTACTAAACATCTATGGAAAGGATTTCCACCTACCTGATTAGAGAGAAAACCTCGGTTATATGCCCAATTTAAAAAAATACCTTGTTGATGAAGATATGGCCTAAGATCCACCTTTCTTGCAAATATCCGTTGTTTGAACCATTGGATCTTGAAATTTCTTTGGGGGTTTTGTAGAATAGATATGTTGGGAAGTTTTGGACAGTGGAATTGATCAAATTAGATCTGGAATAGAGTGCCTAATTGATTTTAGGTCTCTTGTTCCAATCTAAAAGGAAAAACAAGTTGAAAAGAGATCTATCTCTTGGAAATTTTGGGTTTTTGGGGAGGGATCTAGATTTAATTTTTTAGGGAGAGTGAAGAGAATTTTTTGGAGATTTTATAAGGATTTTTGGGGTTGTATTTATAGGCATTTTGGCACTTTTTTCATGATTATAATATTTTATTTTTTTATTATTAAATGGCATGAATGTCTTCCATGCTCCATTTTTTCTTCCCCATGCCTAATTTTTCTTCCCCAAGACCAGCTAATGTTTGTTGACCCATGATTCACGTAGGCTGCTGATAAAATTGGTTGTTGGGTCCCTTGTGGGCCCCACATGGTGTAAAAAGACTGTTTTGCCATTTATGCATAAAATTTTGGGTTTTATTCCCATGATCTCGGATTTGAGTGTACTTAGTGGTGTTGGATTCGTATTTCTCAGTACATTCTAAATTTTGATATCTCATATTTTGATTTTTGGGAGATTTTGATTTTTGGGTAAAATTACTATTTTACCCTTTTTGTCCAAGAAATGAAGAAACTTAAGGATTTCTCATCCGAATTCGGAATTTGTCGTGCTTACAATTATTTTGAAGGGTTTGCTAAGTTTAATTTCAATTTTACATGTCTTATGATTTGACTATATTTTTATAAAAGGTATATTTTAAATAACCCTAATATTTCAGCCCGAAATATCTGAAACTCAAACTTTATTGATTTTCTCAATCAATTACAAAAATTGGGGTTATTACAGGTGGTGACACCAATATAGCATGATTGACCACCCTAAATTTAAATTTGATTTGACCAAGTCAAGGTGACTTGTCCTAAGCTTTTTCGTATTGAGGATAGAATAAAACAACATCACTCATCCCCTACTTTGTCCTAATAGATAGTATTAAGCTGGCTCTGCATATCCCATGAGGTTGGTTCATTTTCCTCTTGATGAAGAGAAATAGGAGCTTAAACACTCAGTATCCTCTAAAGTACACCATAGAGCTAGTTAATATTGGGCCAATACATCAAGTGGCTCCTCTTTCTATTCTACAATCACATGTAAGATTTCAAATGAACCTAAACTCTCATAGTGTGCAATTTCTAGTAAAGATTGTAAGTCCAAAATAGGTACTTCTTCACTATATGGTGCAAATTGCATTTCAAGGAATGGAAGAGATCATACTCAGGCTATCCATTGAGAAGTGTCCATTAATGGCTTAGTATCCAATAAATTCTTTACTTCATCAATGGAGGTGGCTAAATTAAAATTGGAATGAGTGAGACATGGCTTGAGTGGATCATTATTAGCAGAGAGTGGGGATGGTGTAGACACTTTACTCTCTTTCTCAGAATAATCTTCAGAGTCAGATATTATTACTATCCCTAGGTAGTTGTTGATGGGCTTCTTATAGTCCTCAACTTATTCTTTTTCCTCAGTCCTTTCCATAAATGCAGCATTTATTTGATCCCTTTGAGATTCCATCTGTGAAAAAGATCATTGAGTCACTTCTATATATAACTTAAGGGTCTCTTCTAATTATTGTTTCCATTATTGTGGAGGAATTGACTAGTACAGCTCATACTGACATGGCATTAAGCTACTTTGGAAGGGTTGAGCAGGGGTGGAACCATGATGATCTGCCCCAATGATCCTAAGACCATGTTTGTTTGGGATGCCCAGTTCGTCCATGACAATTAATCTCATCATAGGAATAATTGTTGGTTTGGGAATGTATTAAGTGCATTCATTTTCTCTAATTAATATGCATTGTCAGTGGAGTTTGATGGAGATGAAATAGTGGGATATGTTGGGTAGGAATAGGTATAACAATTCCCATAATGAAGTGTCTAGATGACTTGCTAGCTTGTGTAAAAGCATTTAACCCATTCAATCCACTATCCATCCTATTGGCCAATCTATCTAATGCATTGGACAAATCAAGGTTATACCTATCTCTATCTCATACATTTCTTCATAGAGTAAGAGCCGAGGATTAAAATAGTATGAATATTTCATTGGCCATATCTAAGATAGGGTTAATTAGATCTACTTGAGTATGTACCACTTGCCTAAGTTGACTCAACTTTGTATACAACGAAAGATATTGGTTTTATATAACGAAGAAGTGCCTCTTTGTCTATTTGTCATTTTTTTTATACCTAAACTAGATAATGAAACCTATATGTAAAATGATTCTAATAAAAAAAGGCACACAATAAATCCTAGCCCTATGGAAAACAAGATGTAAGGTTGATTTTATTTATTTTCTTTAGAGGAATGGCTTTTAGATTACGTCTAACCTAGGTAGCTTCCCCTCTCTTTCGAACTTGCCCAATTGCTTACCAATTAGATCCTACCTTGAGCAATGATTCCACACACTCCTCACTTAATTGTAGTTGATGTGAGTCATTGAATGTGTTGGAAAAGCTAGTCCTTTAAATACCATCATAGTTGATAGAGTAGGGGCCAGTGGAGTGGAAATAGTTCTCCTTCCAACAGGGTCATATGAGCTTGTCAGCTGCTATAGGTCTTTGCTAAGTTGATTTTAAATTAATTCTTGAAACTAGGGTTACACATAAGGTGATGATTAACCTAGGTGGGCCAATGGATAGTCATCACATCCACCTTTGATCTTATTGGGTTGAGTGATGATAAGTATTCAATTTTGGTTAAAAAGTACGCAATTAGTTATCCATATATTATAAATTATAGTGTTATTTCTTTAGTTTTTTCCAAAGTTTAATATTTTGTAGGTTTAGAAGCTAATCCATAGTAAGTATGTGAATTATCATAATTTTGTAGGATTTAATTAGGGATGTTAGTCTTTAATAGGTACTGAGATGATGATCCAATGGCCGAGATTGATTAAGATGTGAATTGAGGATCAAAGATCAACTTAAGGAGCCAGGGCCTATTTCCAACAATTCTAAGCTCAATTGAGGGTCAAGATCATCCTAAGGCAAGGAAGAAAGAAATTGAAAGACTTAAAGTTGACTAGAGGGGCCCATGCATCAACCATGAAATTCCGCCACCATTGCTTGAGAATTGAAGCCATGCATGTAGGCCACCATAGGAATCTTAGCTATACAAGCCAAATAAGCTATGAAGCCAAGAGAGTAAGCCATTGAAGCCACTAAGCCATTATAACTAAGCCAAATGGAGCCACACAATTGAAGTAGAATTTCAAGCACTTGGCTTATGAAAAAATCATAATTTTCCTATGGATAATTAGCAAGGAAAAGATTGGATACTATCACACATAAGATATGCATGAATAGGTGGACCAATCAAGAGGGAAAACATATCTTTCCCTTCAATTTTTCCCCACTATCCAACACATTTAGGGTTCCCATGGGATTTACTAAAATACCCGAGCAATTTACGCTATTTTTAACAAAAATGAATTGGACATTCTATAAGAAATGAAAAGTTCCCTTTTTGGAGATAAGGGTATTTTGGTCATTTCACCGTTCACCCTGACTAGACCCAGAAATTTGGTCCTGAGAATAGTACCCTTAGGTGCCTCTTGGAAAAAAAAATCCAACAAGACCAAAATCACTCAAAACGGAGTTAAAATGAGCAAGTTATGGCCCTTTGAAGTTCAAGGGCAAAAGTGTAATTTAAATTAAAAACGGATTTGGCCTGAGAAAAACAGGGACCCATTTTGATACGGGCACCCCTCTTCTTCAACCTCCTAGAGGGTTCTAGAACGGCGGTGTGCAGGGGAGAAACCATTGCCATTCTGGAGGTTTCTCCACCGCCATTTCATGGCAGTAAGAACCCCCTCTAGAACCCTCTTCAAGCTCTATAAATAGAGCTCTTGGGCGCCTCCAATGGCAGCCCAAAAACTTGGGAAAATTCCATTGTGCAGAGGCAGGCAAGATGAGAAAACGTGGGAAAAACCTGGCCACGAACCAGGTATGCCCAAAACCCCTCCAAACCCATCTCCCCCTTAGTCTTAGGATGAGTTCCCCCAAGTTTTTGCATGAAAAACCATGCAAAACTGGGCTCTAGGGAGCCACAAAGGACCCAGGGACGGTGCTTGGGGTGTACTGGTTTGACAGGGTTGAACCAGGTGCGTCCGTGGACACACCTGCAAACGAGAAAATGGGCAGAAGGCCTGGTGCATCTGTGGACGCGCCCTGTGGGCCTTCCATGTATTCTGAATACTAAAATGCCCATAACTTGAGTTCTAGGACTCCGATTGAGGCGCTGCAAAAGGTATTGTGTCCGTATCGATGACCCGGACACACCCAAACTATAAAATACCTGATCAAGGCCCTATCTAAGGTGGCCATGACCCTTAAACTATGATAGTGGCACGGGGCCACTAAACCTTTGTAAACCTAACAATACTAAGGCTCAGTTAAGACCTTAGGAGACCCATAGGCAAGGGAATGAACCCCTAATGACTAAGTAGTGAGGAAAAATAGGCCAAACCAACCTTTTTTCCTAAACCATGTTCAAGAGCGTACGAGGACAAGGGGACTAGCGTGATCAAACCAGGTAGGTGCTCTATCACTATTAGACTTTTAAAAAGAGCCCATGATTGTTTTGAGAATGCATGAATTCAGCATGCATATGATAAATACATTATGCATAAACATGTTTTGCAAACGATTGCATAAATTACATGATTTATGGTTATTGAGTTTTGAAAAATTACCAAGACATGTGCTACATGCATAGATCGCATGATAAGTATAGCCTCGGCCTATGAGGGCGGGCCAGAGAGAGCTGACAGGCTTCTAGGCTGTCAGGCTCTAGGCAGGGTTATGACTTTGAATGCGATACTAGCATGAGCAGACTTTATGCATTGCATGCATGTTTTGCAACCGATTCCATAAATTGCATGATTTACAACTAATATGTGTCATATGCCCCATGGAGGCTATGACCGAGTGTCCTCAGGTACCCGGGGACCACACGGTGAGGAGGTCGTGGGCATAGTGGGCCCTATGTTTTGAGGATTTACTTGCATTGCATATGGCATGACATGAGGTTGGTCGACCATACCATATATCCATGAGTTGGATTCAGTTGAGCATCTTATGCATATTATTATATTTATGATATATATGATACTTTCGACTTGGATTATGCGATTCTTTAAGTCATTAGTATTTCAATTCGACAATGGTTTTTAATATCGATATTGAACATGAGTGTTCAAACATGCACATGTTTTAAAGAGCATATGATTTTAAACATAGCATGCATGCTAAAACTAGTAGTGATAGACTCCTACTGAGTATAGTATATACTCACCCAATCCTTAACATTTTTCAGATACAAGTAAACACTTAAGGACAGGATACACCCGTGACAAAAGACACCCAAATATATCACTTTTCAGGACAGCTCCATTCACGAGTAGAAGACGCCTCAGGAAATGTTAGTGTTATGAGCAAGAAAAATCAAAAGGAGACAATTATACATGTAAGTAAACACTCTACCCTTTGGACATGTATTTGTATTTATTTACAGTTGGATTGTGAGCTATGACTGGATAGACCTGGGAAGACATTTATGATTTTTGAAATTTTCAAAAACTACTTTGGTTGTTGTGAAAGCAAATGACACTCGGGGTTTTCAAAATGAGTTTAAAACAAAAGATTTCCCACTGCATTGCATTGTTTTTACTGCATGGTTTTCAAATAGGGATGCGTCCCACCTTAGGAATTAGATCTGGCATTTAAAAATGCATGGGAAAACCTGGGTCGTCACATTTGCATAAGGGGGAGATGCCCTTCCTCAAAAATTTGGCGTCTCCCACCTTAAGTCATCACTATTCCATTGCCACCTCCCGCCTTCTAATTTCAAATCTCCTAACTTTTGCTCTTATCTCTTTCATGAGCATCTAATGTCACCCATGATCATCTAATCTTCAACACCACATGCTACTATCTTTCTAACTCTATGAATTCCACATCAAACTACTTTGGGTGTTCCTAGATTTTTCCACCCATCTCATGTGTACCTACGGTTTGCCCTCCACCACTTCCTAATTCCATCTATTTTTATCATTCATTGCATATCTCATCATTCCACTTCATCGGGGTAGTGTATCATCACACTTAAATTCCCAAAACTCTATAAAGTTTACCCAAGATTCCACACAATCTTCAGGAAGGATTAGGACTCCTCTTTCCTGAAAAGGTGGTGCCTCCATCCAAGGTTGATCTTAAGATTTTTGGTTCATTGTTCTTTAGATGCTCTTCAATTGTGATTCAACACCTCCTTCAAGCTTTCTTCTCTTTAGTTTCTAAGCCTCCTCCAGGTTACTCATTCCTTGTTTTCATCGCTGTGTTTACTTATTATTTCCATGAGCATAGTTCCAGCCAAGATTTCATTTGAGTTTTACATCTGAGTTACTTAATTTTCTTACTTAATTTCCTTAGATCTAAGGCCTATTTTCTCTTGTAGTAACTGCCAAGAGAAAAGAAATCTTGTGTCAGTCTTATTTCCCTTCATTACTTTCTTTTTCTTTGCTTTGTTTTAAATCCATCTTACTTCTTTTGTCAAGTTCGTTCCCGTATTCATTGTCTTGTTCTCTTGATTTTCTCTCTTGGTTTCATGCATGATATCTTGCATGAATAGTTGATGATCATTGGATTGTATTGAAGAGTGTTTAAGAAGTGATTTGGGTTGAGTTTTTCTCTTTAAAAGTGTGAACTCATTTGTTTCTCATCCTATGTATATGCACCACTTTTTTATGTAATATTTTACTTCAATAAATCCATTTACTTCAATAAAAATTCCTTTGAATGTAGATTATTATCCATCTTCAATTATGTGCACCATGCTTATTTCCATGCCTCTTGTTTGGTTTAAGTTTTATGTGCAATATTAGTATAGTTTCCATCCAAAGTCATGCACAATTTCTACATGCTCAAGAATCTTATTTGTTTGAGTTTTTATGAAACCATTTAATTTTTAGATGCTTCAATTGATGCTTGATTTAGATTTCATAGCACAAGTTTTTGTTTCATGCATATTAGCCTCTTTCCCACTCCATGAATCATGTGAACAACTCTGTGAGTCATGCACAAGGTGAGTGAGTTGGGTTTCTCAATTAGTTGGCTGTCCCTTTGATTAATAATATTTTAGATTTCTTCTTTAGTTGCTCGCATCTTAAATTAGTTTAGTAAGTTTCTAAGTTTTGATTCTAGAAAGCTTTAATTATAACAAGTTTCTATCGTTCATGTTTCTAATTCAATGCATGTTTCCTTGTTATTGTTATTCACATTCCTATGATAATCAAATAAGATCTCTCCTTGGCTAGGTTAGGTAATCTAAATAAGATCCAATTGATTGAAATTCGTAAGATTCCTTGTGGGATCAACCTCTCTCACATGCAAATTACTATATTGATTGTTGCTCATGTGAGTAATATTAAAGATACACCAAGTTTTTGAAGCCATTGCCAAGGAATCACAATGGATTTGTGGTTGGATCTTTGCTTAGATTGTTTATATCTAGTCATAATTTTAGATTGCATTAGATTAGGGTTTGCATCATTCTTGCATATTTTGCTCATTCCTCACAAATTGAAATATTTCATTGTTCTTATTTGAGGAGAATTTGGCAAAATGTGCAAAAATAATCCTATGGGCCAAAGCTTCGTCAGATTAGTTAGGATTTATTGCTTTCCTATACTAGGGTTTCTATTTTTTAGATTATTTGTAGTGAGGCCCCATTGTAGTCTTAATTTTAGTTATTTATTTTAAATGAATTGTAATAATATAGGCCAGGTGTGGGGTATGGTGGCCCCTACTTGTACTTCATCAGAAACTGCACTGTAAGTTTCTCTCACTCTCTTTTATTTTTCTAGTATAGTTGCATTTAGTGTAAATTTCATTTTGGATGGTAGTGTAATTCATATAGTATAGGGTCATTCATTATAACTTGTTGCATATTATTTAAGGTTGTTGCATTAGTTTGCACCTATTTAATAAAGGTTGCTCAGCTATAACCAAGGCATAGGTTGTCTAGCTATAATGTCCCTTCTATTAAGTGTATACCCTTTATTAGATAGCATATAGATAGGCATTAGTTTACTTTTCCTTGTATAGCATTGCATGTTTATTGCTGTATAGTGGATGCTCACATTGATAGTGAGGGCCACATAGAAACCCTTATAAGATAAGGACTGGATTTCATCACCAGATCCTTAGCTCACCTAGGTAATCAATTCAATTCCTTATATGTTCATGATCCTAGCCCTTAAATCTTAATTTAAAATCAAATAGCAAGAGACTTAGGATATCAAGCTCACATGAACCTTTTTGGAGTAGATCTATTCTCACTCCAATGGCTTATGAGCATCATGGTTACAGTGGGTATACAAAATCCTAGTGACTTTTAACACCCTTCATTGACATTTGTTGGGATCAAAATGCGTTCTTACATGAGAATTGTATTAACCACTCTAAGCAGGGCCTAACTGGTAAGCAATAGTCGACCTTGGATAAGAGGAGGAACTCTCACGGTTTCTCAACAGCCTAGCCTTTCCTGTTATCGCATTCGAGATCTAAGGCATTGTAAAACAAAGCAATGCCTCAACAAGCTATGGCTTGTGTAGGTACATAGATAATTAATGTAATAAAATAAATGAATAACAGTACTAATAAAATAAAAAGCCTATCATCTATGAAGATAGAAGTATCATAAGTCATGCTAACATAAATGCCAATTTATTCCATATGCTAAAACATGCATTTCAAGGAGTTAAAACATGACATGAAACAATGTAAATGAGCATACAATAAGAATAAGGGCACCCTAAGGTAATGGGTCCCACAAGCGTCATATAGACAAATATCACTGATCATGAGTACTCATAGCCAACCTCTGAGTGTCATCACACCCAGGCATACCATCCATAACCATGCTCATCATACACGCACACATAATAAGAATATGGGTCGTCATACCGCAGTGTAATCCTCCATGGGTCTCAACCACCGCCACTCTCCGTCGACACCATAACGGGAGACTTAGCGTCTATCCTCATGAAAAGGCCCAGACCGGTAGTGTGGACTATCCATGTTACCAAACCCCTACTGAATGCCATCTATGGGTAGGTGTCTATCATATTACAATCACATCACAATCTCGAAGGGTGGGTGGCCGGCCCTATCCCTCCTAGCATGACGCCTACTGGGTGAGAGCACCCGTCATCAAATATAAAAACACAGAAATCATATGTATATGCTAAAACTCAAGAGCACTCGTAACTCGCAATCCCCAAGACACGCCCCTCATCCTGGGGTTAGCCTATAAAAGGACCAGCTAACAAGCCTCTATTCTTATTTCCATGCCAATCCATGCATTTCCAATATATAATAAGAAAGAAGTCTCTATTTATGCATAATTAATTAATATCATGCTCATAAAAACATTTGTCATGAGTTTATTCAATAAAATATTTCAATTTGTAATAATCATAATGTACTCAAAGTCTCATGAAATCAACAGCAAATAATAAATGCAATTTAAAAAACAATCACGCATGATGCTATATATATGCATGATTTTAAAATCAAGGTAATGCATTAATTGTCGTCACCTACCGCAATGTGAGACCACTTAGCTTGCTAATAATCCCCTTAAATAGTATGTTCAAGTGCACCTGTCCATGTCACATCACTATTTTAAAAAAAATTCTAAATTAAAAGTGGTATTTATAAGTTTTTAAGTTAAAACTAGGTCTGCATCATCAATACAATCACAACGCCTCTTTCGAATTGTGATTTAGACTCCTATAGCTCCCAAAAATCAATTTTTTTGTGAAATTACTTACAAAATGGGGCTGACCGACCACCACAAGTGGTCTGTACCGGCAGCGCTGGTTTACGCCGGTTTATACCGACGTAAACCGGCGTCACGAAGATGCCTGCAATCGGGAAGGCAAGCGGGGACACGCCATGTGCGTCTTCGGTACCGTGACGCACCACCACGTGTGTCATGGTCGCCAGGACACCGCGCATCCCGACCTACCGAGACAGCCCACGCGGGAGCTCCCGCACTCACAGATGCCGCGTGAGCTAGTGATAACTCCCGCTCGTGGGCGTTTCCATTGGGGCATCCTGCTGGGCGTCCCGGTGTCAGTGCCAGGGCGCCGACGTGGTCACCGCCGCCAGAGAAGACGACCGAATTCCGGTCTTCTCCGACAAGCCCACAAGCGTCCAAATCTTGCGATTTTTGGGCCAATTTTCATAGAATTTCCTCTAGATTTCATTTATACCCTCCTTTTGCATTGATTTATCCAAAAACTATGTTTTTTATGTGATTTTTTCCAAGTTCCTAAAAACTTCCCTAGGTACTGGTTTTCATGTTTTTCGGAGAAACCAACCATTGGATCTCTCCCAAATTTAAAGGGTTTATCCTTGGGTCTATCATGCACTAGATGGATAGTCCGATTTGCAAACAGATGTGGTTTCATCTATGAAATCATACTCCAACAGTAGCGTGCACAGGGTTCCTAGGAAAAACGTGGTTTTTCCTGATTTTTCAAGCATTTCCTATTTTGTATTTCTATTATATTTATACATATAAAATATAAAAATTGAGGGCTTAGAGCTTACTTGATTTGCTGGCCGTTGATGGACGTTGCCGAAGTTCCACTCGCCGAAAAACTTGAATTTTTTCCGAGCTAGGGTTTAGAGTAAAACTCAGTGAAAACGGGCAAGGTGGATTGTTTTGGCAACTGAGGGGGGATAGATATAGTCCATTGAGTTTAAGGGAAAGAGAAACTCTTCCCTTCACGTCTCTTTCCACTGATTTCTCTGGTGATTTCGCCGGATCCGTTAGAGACGCGTAGAAGAAGGGGGGTGCCATTATCATTTCGGGCCCCTGTGTTATACGTTTATGCTAAATTACCAAAATACCCCTAAAACTTTATTGGCTCATAACTCCCTCGTTTGAGCTCCCTTTTCTGCATTCTTTATGGCATTGGAATCCTATTGCTCTGATACCACTTGTAACAGCCCAAGGGCTCACCCATTGCAATGATATTGTCCGTGACCGAGTGCCCATACACTCGTACGGTTTTGTTCTTCTCTAGTTGCCCAAGGAAGACCAGTTGTTGCAAGGGAAGTCCTCAGCACTATTATCAACCACCCAGGAACCTTTTCCTCGAGCGATGTGGGACTAACTCTTAAGGTCTTTTGGCTCCGTGCACCTTGCACTAACCTCACCCCTAGGGCTAACCTTGGCCGATGAGGGCGGGCCAGGTAGGCTGACAGGCTTCTAGGCAACGTGAGGCGCTAAGAGTTAGTCCCACATCGGCTAGGGGAAGAGTTCCTAGCTCGTTGATAAGAGTTCGAAGGAGTTTCACAATAACCACGTGTTTTACCTCGTCGTGGGTAAGAACAAAACCATAGCGGACAATATGGTTAGATGTGAAATGAACCCGGGGCGTTAAAGTGGTATCAGAGCCCAGACCCCATCCCAGTGTGTTGCTGCAGTGAACAAGGACGTCCATTCCCTAGGGTGGGTGAGGGGTGAGGTTAGTGCAAGGTACACGGAGCCAAAAGACCTTAAGAGTTAGTCCCACATCACTTGGGAAAAAGGTTCCTGGGTGGTTGATAATAGTGCTGAGGACTTCCCTTGCAACGACCGGTTTTCCCTGGGCAACTAGGGAAGAACAAAACCATGCGAGTGTATGGGCACTCAGTCATGGACAATATCATTGCAATGGGTGAGCCCTCGGGTTCTTACAAGTGGTACTAGAGTGGGACCCCGACCCCGAGGGTGGCAGGCTAACCCCACGCGAGGTCGCGTGGCCCCTAAGGAGGGGAGAGGGCTAGCCTTGGCCGATGAGGGCGGGCTGATGAGGGCAGGCTAGGTAGGCTGGCAGGCTTCTAGGCAAGGTGAGGCACTGAGAGTTAGTCCCACATCGGCTAGGGAAAGAGTTCCTAGCACGTTGATAAGGGTTCGGAGGAGTTTCACAATAACCACGCTTTTTACCCCGTCGTGGGTAAGAACAAAACCATGCGGGCCCTTGGCTCAGAGTGGACAATATGGTTAGATATGAAATGAACCCGGGGCGTTAAAGTGGCATCAGAGCCCAGACCCCGTCCCAGTGTGTGGCTGCCGATGGACGAGGACATCTGTTCCCTAGGGTGGGTGAGGGGTGAGGTTAGTGCAAGGTTCACAGAGCCAAAAGACCTTAAGAGTTAGTCCCACATCGCTCAGGGAAAAGGTTCCTGGGTGGTTGATAATAGTGCTGAGGACTTCCCTTGCAACAACCGATTTTCCCTGGGCAACTGGGAAGGAACAAAACCGTGCGAGTGTATGGGCACTCGGTCACAGACAATATCATTACAATGGGTGAGCCCTCGGGTTGTTACAAAAACAAAGGAGAAAAACACCAAAAGAGGGGGAGTGGATACTAGGAGAAGAGTGGGTACTAACTGGAATTCATTGGGCAGAATGTAGGGGAAAGGAGGGGTGGAGACGTCTCCTTCAAAGGAGGGTGTGATCTCCCCATCCTCAAGATGTTTTTCACATTGAAACTCTTAAGAGTTATAGATTTGATAGATGCCTTCTAAATTTGACTAAATGTGAGCAACCCTTAGATGAGTCATGGAAGGTGGGGATGATAAGAATAATGGGTATGATGAAGAATAGATCTAGGGAAACCATGTGACACTTAAGAGGGGGATAAATAGGAGATGCCATTTTTTTAGAAGGGGCTTCCCCCCCTTATAAAAAATTTTGATGGCTTATGGAAAATAGCAAGAGAGGTGGATGGAGGTAAGAGAGAGAGGGTGAGGTGGAAAGTAAAGTATGATGGTGATTGGTTGGCTAGAAGGAATTTTCAATGGTGGTGGAGTGGATGAGGTAAGGAGGGGAAAGAAACTCCTATTGTGTAGGAGTTTCACATTGAACTCCTTCCTCCAAAGTATTTCACCTAGAAAGGAGTTAGAAAGAGGGAGAAATGTGGGGAAGAGGTGAGGTGGTTGGTTGGATAGGTTAGGTGGCACTCTGGGATTGGTTGGCTGGTTGAAATTGAGTTTAGAAAGATGAGAGAGTTTTAAAAAGGTGGGACTCATTGGTGTAAAATTGCAAACTTTTTAGTGGTTTTGTATGGTGAAGTAGAAAGTGAGGAAAAGATGAAAAAACAACAAAAATAAAGTGGGTCCTTCCTATTGGTCCACATGCTACCTTACCCATGTGGATTTTTCCTTAGATATCTTCTAAATAACCCTTAAAATCCCATGGATGTTTCTTTAGATTTTCCTTCAAGCATGGCCTTCCATGTAGCTTGGCTCATGTTGCTTGATGGCTTGCTTTGAGGGCTCATTTGACTTACTTTCATGGCAAGCTTTACGGGCTTTTTGGCTTGTCTTGGTGGATCAATCCTTTGGGTTTGATGCTTGGCTAGGCTCTTTAGCATGTCCTCTCCTTCAAGACTTACATGGCTTGCGTGACTTAAGTGCATCCCATGCAAAGGTGGTAGACTTTGCATGGCTTGTGCATGGGCACACTTTAGACACCTTTGACTTCTCCACTTCTATTCTCTGCTTGCCTTAAGGTGATCTTGATATTTGATCTCACTTTATATTGATGATATATAGGCCTTGACTCGATTTCTTTATCTTGAACTTCCATTTTCATCTTGGTCGATCTCGACCGTCGAATCATCATCTCACTTCCTATAAAAGATGAAAATCTCTAATTAAATGCTAAAAATATGATTATTCACATATTTACCCTAGATTAGCTTTTAAACATATAAATTATCAAATATTTGATTTATTAGGTCAGAAATGCATGTGTTATCATTGTAGACCAAAAACCCAAATTTACCCTTATAAGTTATAACACATGGGCAACTAATTGGGTGATTGTTAGACAATTTTGGACTATTATTATACCCCCAACCAAATTTTTTCTAGTCCTAAGAAAAACATATGAAAAATCGTGAAAAAAAAAATGGTTGTCACTTTTGTAGGTTCTCAAGATTGCATATAACTTATCCAATAAGCCCTTAAACCTGTAGGTTACCCTTAGTGGATGAGTTAAGCCTCATAAGGATTTGGCGTAAATATATGCAAAAAATTCTCAAAATTTTTATGAAAGTCCTTTTCTTTATCTAAGAAATTTTTTTCCTATCTTTAGCCTGCTAGTAAAGATGAACAAAAAAGTTAAAAATCCTTCCCTTGTGCTAAAGATATCTCATTACTTCATTAAAGTTCGGAAGGTTAGTGTGTGCTATAGATAATATATAATTATAGTTTTCAAGTCAAATATAACTTAAATTACCATCCAAATATATGCTTTGACTTCAATTCTCACAAGATATACTTAACACTCAAAAACTAGTCACTTAGTGTAATAACCCCAATTTTTGTGAGAAAATCAATAAAGTTTGAGTTTTCAAAAATTTTGGGCTAGAATATTAGGTTATTAAAAATTCTCTTTTTATAGGGATGAAAACATAATTTAAAACTAGAAATTATGAATGTACTTGAAAAACTGACCGAAATGACACTAAGTACGTTCAATTCCGAGTTAAAATGAAAAATCTCTAATTTTCTTTATTTTATGAATAAAAGGGTAAAAAGGTATTTTTACCCATAACTGAGATCTAAGACATCAATATTTAGAATATACTCAGAAATACAATTCCAACACCACTAAGTATGCTCACTTCTAAGCTCACAAGAATAAAATGGATTTTTCTCCATAAAAGGGCAAAATGGTCCTTTCACACCCTGTGGGGCCCTCAAACGAATCCATGCCTAGAAAACATGTAATAAGTGGTAAAACCCCTACTAGCTACTAGTGGAGAAGGAGGTGGTAGTGTAGGATCCAATGTTAATTTAATATTTAAAGAATTAAAACATATTTATTACATGTAATAATGAAAGATGCAAAGCACCTATAAATACCCCTCCAAAAATGTTCATTAAAATTCCCACAAAATCATCTTACTTACTCTGAAAAACTAGATCCAGATTCCTCCCCAAAATTCCAAAACTCTCAAAAATCTCCCTTCATGCACTTTCTCTCTCCTCTCTCTAATTGGAGCAAGAGACATTAGGCACTCTGTTCCAATTTGAATCTCACAAATTCCACTATCCATACAATCCTAGACTACCTAATCTACAAAACCCCCAAATCAATTTCAAGATCCAACGGTGCAATCACATAACAAGGGACTATCGAGCTATCTTATCATCAAAGGGTATTTATTTCCAATTGGGCTTCAAAATTACATTTTTTTCTCCAATCAAGTAGGTAGAACCACTTCTTATACTTATTTCATGTTGTTTTATGTAAATTTTATTTTTCTATAATTAGTTTTAGGTTAAATTTTATAAAAATAAAATAAGGACCAGAACCCTTAAATTCTAGATGATGGAGAGCTCAGATGGAAAATCTAAGCATCCAATCAATCCAAAAGGGTCCAAAACCCCTAGGGTAGAAATTTTAAGAATTGTTATAGAGTTTTGAGCCTTTAATTGAAGGGGATTGTTTGGATGGTCCAAAATAGACTGTCCAATCTCCTCAAATCAAATTAGACTGCGGGAGGCACTGCGAAACACTATATGACCGTCTCCGCGCATGTGCGACATTGTCCTGATGGGATAACTGCATGACAATGTCGGTCCTTAGGGAGCATGTTACACATGTGTCTTGGTGACAGGTGCATGGCGACCGCTCCTCCCGATCAATTTGGGTCGTCCATTCTACTGGGCCCAGATCAAATCTGGACCCTAGGAACAACTGTGAACTTCACAGTTCAATTGTGGAGTCATCTGAACTCCAAAATGAGATCGAAAAGAAGCTATGGAAAGCTTATAACATCTATTTTCTTCTGAAATCATAACATTTAGAAAATTCTTCATGAAACTTTCTATATTTAAGAATTTAGCTTCTAATTTTCATGATCTTCAAGATTTGACATTATTAGATCTTGGGGATCTAATTTACTGATGATATAATGTTGAAATAAAGTGATAGCAATGACTTATTTGGACAGATCTAAGATAAATTGAGAGATCTACCCTAAAAATACAAAGGGACCCACTTGATCAATAAGATCAAGTATGAACAGACCCTTGGGATGGATTGAATGAATGATATTATGATAGAATCCATTAAGATCATGGATTGAATATGACCAAAAACAAAGGCATGTGATCTTGTACCTTAATAGAGTAAAAGCCCTAAAGTTAATTAAAACCCTAGATTTAAAAGGAAAAGACCTAAGATCTAGTGGTTGGATCATAAGTAAAAGCTTTAATAATGAGAAATGGGTTAGGCTAAGTTATGCATTGATTTTATTTGATTTATTTCATGAATATAGGATCCATGATTGATTATTTTAGTATAACTTCATTTCAAATGTCCATAAAATTATTCATGAATGATGAATTGTAACCTAGAACCATGTTGGTATGATTTCATGCAATTGTAACTTAGGACCATGCTAGGATTTCATGTTAGATTAGACTATGGTATGAGATAGTATCTTAGGTCCACGATAGCTTAATTTAAGTTTAGTAGATAAAGTACATTACTTAGAAATCATGCTAGTGTAATCTTATGTACCATGTACCATTATCATTATGTTATTCAATTATGTAGTTTTATGAGATAAATAGCATAAAACACCAAAAATGAAACCTAATGAGAAAGTAGAGTTTCATGACACAAATAAGAGTGAATTATTGGACTTGGACTTAATTAGTAAGGGCTATAGTTAGTAGGACAATATAAGGATTATCAAATCCTTGGCCTAAACTAGGAGAATAATAAACCCCATGAATGACATTTTAAATGTTTATGGACTTAATTAAAAATAATTAGAAAGAGTACTTAGGGTTAACATGCTCATGGGAACCTTATGAAAGGTTGAGCTAAAGTCACTCTAGTGAATATTGAACATGGTGGTAAACGGGGTTTTCTAATAGAGCCTCGCTCTTCCCCTACCTTTCATTGACATTTGTGAGGTCTAAACGCCACCTTACATGAGGATTGAAGTAATTACTTTGTGTTCACCCATTCAACTAATAAGCCTTAGCCAATTGGAAGTAAGAGGAGCAGTCTAGACTTAAGCTAAAATAAGTTATCTTTAGCCAGTAAAACATTAACTGGTTGAATAATAATAATAAGAGCATAAAAGGTTAGTAAATTATCTAACCCTAATAAAAATTGTAAGTAAGATAAGGATGATCAAACAAGATCCATTAGATCTTGCATGATTAAGAACAATAAAAAGAAATAAATACTTCTTGATGATGATATATATATTGCTTGCAAATTAGATCAAATAGAATAAAAGATCTTGGATCAAATAGAAGATCTTAGATTGAATAGAAGATCTGAACCCTTGATCAAATAGGATTCAAGGAAGAGAACCAAGATCATCCTCCTTAGGGATGATCAAACAACTATACTCAGAGCAAAGGAGAGCTAGATGATAGAAGATCTAAGTTCTTAATCTTTACCAACAAGTATAAATTGATGATCAAAGGATCTATGAAAGATCAGGATCAAAGAAAGGAAGACACAAAGACTTAGAATAGAAAATACTTAGATCTGAAAGATTAGAAGATCATTCTAACCATCAAATCTATTGGTCAATAGGATAGACACTATCTGAGGAAGATAGATCATGATAGGACAAAAGATCTAGATCCTTCATATCGGAGGACAAGATTAGACAAAGAATATAGATAGGATTATTCAAATTGTATATGTATTGACAGTTTGTATGGATTTACAAATTCCATACACTAGTCAGGATCATAGAGGATCTAAAGAGATGGATCACCACCTGAAGGTAGGAGGATTTTATGAATGCATCTGCATGGGATGTACATGTTGAACACATGACCTTATGTTGACAAGTGCAATGTTAATGCTTGTATTAAATCCCATGAAACCCTTATGATCCAACCAAACACATATGAAATGGTTAAGTTAGAAGTGAGGACTAGACTATAAGTAAATATGGAACTAGAAGATATTCCAGCCCTAAGTAAATAGACAGATTGTCTGATACGTATGAAACCTATTGTACATACAAGCATGGAGGCTTGTGGTTTTGTTTTAAATAGGCATAAGCCTGGGGGATGCTATGCTAGGGGAGTTATGAGGATTTGGTCACCCACTTCCAGAATTTTGATGATTTGAAGATACCTTGCCCTATCAGAGGCTAAAAGCTAGGTAGGGCAATTATGGGAAGGCCACCACTATGAAAGTCTTCTCTCCCCATATGGACAGTGACACAATATTTTCCACTATGGTATCAGTGGTGAATAAGGCAGTTATCCGAGCGAGCTACTACAAATCAGACTGCAGCATGGTAGTCTTTTAATTATTTTGCACTATGATGCATATAAGATAGGCATAGTGAAATGCCTTATGTTTTAGCATGATGAAATTCCAGGTAATTGTACTATTACTAGTATATCCCAAGAAGGAAAATTCCCAGTATAGGACTAGCTAAAATACTGATTTCTCATAATGGAAAGAATTGATCAACTTAGTTGGGAATGATATTTGACTACTTTTATAAATTTGATGAATTTAATGTATAGTATGTATGTATGAGGATGTACATATATTACAAAGTAAAGAGCTAGATACATGAGTATGTTTATGAATAACAGGATTATGAAGTATTAGAATTATATTGTCAATTATTTTGCTTCTTGAATTCCCTACCAAACATAGCTTGCTAAGATATTGTAAATGTTTCAATGTTTACAATATCTCAGATACAAAGAAGGAGAGTTAGGAGCTCAAGACTGTAGAAGACTTGAAGAGAATAATCATCAGGGTATACCCCGTGAAGACATGTATTTTGTTTTGTTTGAGAGTATTGTATTGTAATGAGAGTTTCATTGTATGGTGAGCTTTGAGTTTTGGATTATCTAATTTGGACAAGTATTGTAATGGATTTGGGCTATATTGTGAACCACTAGATAGATTCTATAATTTAATAAAAAATATATTCCTTCAATGGAATTTTATCTTGTACAAAAATTCTACTTATGTTATGTATGAAGTGATGACTTGGGTTTTTCGAAACAAGTTCTAAAGAAAAGAATTCTAGTTCTTTGTTTTGCGAAAATTTTTTACTACTAAGGGCCCTGGCTTTGAAAATGTATTACAAAATGTGTTACAAAAACCCAGGTCATCACAATATGTGACAAGGATCTAGTATATAATTTTGCAATATCAAAACATGAAAAACATTATGAACTTTTGATAATTACAGTGGTAAGGCCAATCTATATTCTACTATACCGACATAATCTAAGATCTCAAAGGGACCAATGTATCTAGGGCTCAATTTTCCCTTCAACCCAAATCTTATAACTCCCTTAGTAGGAAAAATCTTGAGGAATATTGGTCATTAGTTTCAAATTCTAGTTCTCAACACCTCCTGTAGACATAATTCTTTTGTCTACTCTAAGCAATAAGTCGTTGCTTCCTTATAAGTTTCACCTTCTCTGCACTCTGTTCTACCAACTCAAATTTAATGATCTAGTTCTTGCCAACTTCATTCCAACAAGTTTATGAATGACAAGGCCGCCCATATAATGTCTCATAAGGAGCCATGCCTATGCTCGAGTGGAAGCTATTGTTACAAGCAAACTCTTTCAGATGCAGATTCTCATCCCAACTCCATTTCTAATCAATTGAGCAAGCTCATAGCATGCCCTCTAAATTCTAGATTTTTTATTTGATTGTCCATCAGTCTATGGGTGAAAAGCAATGCTAAACCACAGTGCTGATCCTAAGGACTCCTATACACTCTTCCAAAACTAAGAGGTGAATGGATTGTCTCTATTTGATGTAATTGGCATTGGCACTCCATGTAGGCTTACGATCTCTTTGATGTAAAATTGGGCCAAACTACATGTCGATTGGTTCTATAAAATGGGAAGGAAATGTGCCAATTTTTTCAATCAGTCAACTATTACCCACAACATATCATACCCACCATAGCATGATCCAACTTCCACTCAGGAAGCTCAAGAGGCTATAGTAACCTTGCAAGTTTCTGGTGCTTAGTCTTAACATGTTTTTAAGTAAGGCACCTACCAACAAATTCTCCCATATCACTCTTCATGCCATGCCACCAAAACTGTCTTTTCAAGTATTGATACATCTTTATTCCTCATGGATGGATAGTGTACTATGACTAATGCACCTGTCTGAGTATCTCATGTCTCACCTCTTGGTCTGGTGACACCACTAACCTCCACTGAAACCTCATACTTCTATCGATCTTTCTAGTGAAGCATGATTTCTCAGTAAGTGTCTGTGTATTTGGCTCACCCTTCTCTGCCTGAAGGACTCTTTCAATCACTACGGATCTTATTGACAAATTAGCGACAAAGGCTCCACCCTACTGGATTTCTGGTCTACCCCCAATCACCTCCTGTAGTATTCTCCACCTCTTAAATATCATGCCAGCACACATTCCTTAATTGTTTTGACTCAACGTGTCAAACACAACACTAGCCTTCCCTATATGGTATTGAATAATGAAGTCGTAGTCTTTCAGGTACTCTATCCATTTTCTTTGCCTCATATTTAAATCTTGTTGTGGGAAAATGTAATTAAGCCTCTTATGACGTGTAAAACCTCAAAATTTTGACCATAGATATAATCTCTCTAAATTTTTAAGGCAAATACTACAACAGCTAGCTCCAAATCATGGGTTGGGTAATTTACTTCATGCTTCTTCAATTGTCTGGAGTCATATGCAATCACCTTCCTATTTTGCATTGGCACGCATCCTAGCCCTTTGCCCAAGGCATCATCACTTTATACAACAAAATCTCCACTGCCAGAATGGAGAGTGCGTACTTAAGCAATGGTTAGCCTCCGCTTCAATTCCTAGAAGATCTCCTCACCTGCATCATCCCAAATGAATTTTACGTCTTTCTAGGCCAACTTGGTGAGTGGCAATGTGATCCATGAGAATCCTTCTATAAATCTATGGTAGTACCTGGCAAGCCTTAGAAAACTTCATATATCTAACACTGCCTTTGGTGCTTCCCACTTCTCCACTGCCTCTAGCTTTGATGGGTCTACAGCAACACTGTCCTTAAAGATTATATGACCCAAGAAGATGACTTCTTCTTGCAAAAACTCACACTTGCTGAATTTAGCATATAGCTAATGCTCTATGAGCATAGCCAACACTATTTGCAAGTGTTATGTACCTCATAGCTCTTTGAATACACCAGGATATCATCTACAAGCCCTATCACAAATTTGTATAGGAAATTCTTGAACACCTTGCTCATCAAGTCCATGAAAGAAGTAGGGACATTGGTCAATCTAAAAGGCATAACTCAAAATTCATCAAGTCCATGAAAGCAGCAAGGACATTAAAAAATACTTTGGCTGACTGGAGCTAGTTGAATAAGTCATCGATATGCAATAAAGGATATTGATTCTTGATCATGACACCATTGAGCATTCCATAATCAATGTAAAGTCGTAACAACTTGTCCTTTTTTTGGATGAAATGAACTGGTGCTCCCTAAGGTGAGATGCTAGGACTAATGAAGCCTTTGTCTAATAGCTCTTACACTCGTTATTTTAGCTCTTTCAACTTAGCTGGAGCCATCTTGTATGGTGCCTTAGAGATTGGAGTTGTACCTGGAACTAAATCAACCAAATCAATTTCACCCCATGGTGGTAATCCTAGTAACTTCTCAGGAAAGACATCAGGGAATTCTTGAACCACCACCATCTCCTCTAACTTAAGTTTTCCTGCCTCTACAACCACCACTTTGGCCAAAAAGGCCTGGCATCCTTTAAAAATGTGCTTTGATGCCTTGGATGTAGAAATTATACATGCTGCTGCATGGATCTGCCCCCCACAAAAGGTGACTATGGCTTCTCTATGTAGTTGAATTTCACCTTTTTCCTCCAATAGTCCACAATTGCCCAATTTAGAGCTAACTAGTCCATACCAAGTATTACATCAAAGTCCACTATTTCAAGGAGGACCATATCATCATCCATCTATCTATTTTCTATTACAATAAGTACATTTGGAAGGAATCTATGTGTATATAGGGATTTTTCAAAGGAGTCATTATTTCTATGCAGACTCCTAAATTTTTTCTAAGACCACATTGAATGCTGAGATTACGCATTGAATTCTCACATGCAATGCAAATTTGTTGGAAATAAAAGAGTGGGTAGAGCCGGGGTCAAATAAAACCATAGTAAGGTTGTCATTAACCAGGATCATACCTTCCACCACTACATTAGAGGTTTGTGCTTGCCCACTAGTAATGGCGAAGATGTGCCCCCAGCTCTTTGGGTGTTGTTCTCCATGCTTTTTTCTCTCTCTCCTAATCCTTGGTTAGTTGCAGCCCATGTGTCCAACTTCCCCACAATTAAAGCATCTACAACCTGGTCATGTGCCTGGTTTGCCTAGGTGATGTCTCTTGCATTGTGGGTAAGGTCAGTTATCTAGTGCTTTGCTCTTCTGGTTGAAATGGCTCTTTTGTGAGGGTTTAGATCTTGAAAATTGCATAGATCTCTTCCCTTTGTTGTACCTTCAATTAAAGCTGGTTTCTTTTCTTTATCCTTTCTTTCCTTAATAGCTCTTTTAAAATGAACATTGATGCCATCTCAACTGCCTCAATCATGGTAGTAGGTCGAACTCCAAGCACTCTGCTCTGCAACCCAGCAAATAACTTATCAACGAACTTTTTGGCAACCTTCTCATAACTTGTGCAAATACTTGGGGAAAATATCTACAGTCTGATGAATTTGTTCTCATATTGGATAACTATCATGTCACCCTATTGCAAGCTGAGGAATTCTTTTTCTTTCTTCCTATTCATGTGTGGAGGAAAATACTTATGGAAAAAAAATGTCTTGAAGTCTTCCCAAGGTATCAACTCCAGACCCTCAAAATGAGTTCTCTCAGTGGTCTACCACTAGTAGGTTGCTTCACAAGTCATTATGATGGTAGCCATGACCACCTTCTTCTCCTCTAGAACCTCCATCCCCTGAAGACCTTCTCTACCTTAAAGCTCCATGTCTCAGCAGTATTGGCCTCATTCTCTCTCAAGAAAGTCAGAGCCATCATCTTAAATTTATCTAGGATATTCTTGGTTTTGCCTACATTTTGTCTAGGCACTGGTAATGCTACTGCTGCTCTTGCCTGGGCAACTTGAGGTTGGTTCTATAAATACTGCCCTAGTTGTTGTAAAAGCCATTTGATAACATCTCCAACATCATTTCCCTACATTGTTGCAACTAGGGGAGCTCTTTGGGGTCCTTGATTGCCTCTATTTTGTCTTCTTTTAAGCATCTATTTCGAAGATCAACCAGTCCTATAAAAGTGCTTTTCCTAGCTACTTAAATAGGATCCCACATCCTTTATTTTGTTGATCATTCATGATTTTCCATCTAAGAAATGGTTGTGAGAGAACATATCTTGGGCTTTGATACCAATTGTAACATCCTAGATCCCAACAGTACATATATTTTTCCCTTTGGCCAAAGCCTTGTCATTTTGCTCTTCCATGTAGGGAAAATGCATATCCATTGAGAGGGACACCCAAGCCTTATAACTAGCTCAGACTTCTTCTCTCTAGGAAATGTAGGACTAAACTCTCAGGATCACCTCAAGCCTATCATCTTGTAGCTCAACATCCTCACTTTAGGACTGCCCACCAAGACTACCCTCTAGGCTCCCTCTCCCCTACATAGGGAACATGCATCCCTTCGTGAGACCACTTTGGGGCCACCAACATACCATGTTAGGTCTAGGTTCACCATCATGAGGGGGTCTAGCTCCGATATCAACTATAACAACACAGGATTTTAAAACACAATTTTTTATAGCATAAAAACCATGTTCCCGGGGTGTGGGTGTGTGTGTGTGTGTGTGTGGATAATAAATAACTCCTCATGATAAGTTTTTAATTTTGAATAAAAACCACCCAATTAGTTATCCATGTGTTACAACTTATAGGAGTAAATTAGGATTTTTAGACCAAAATTCACAACACATGCATTTTTTGACCTAGTGACTCAAAATTTTGATATTTTATAGGTCTAGCGGCTAATCCAAGGTAACTATGTGATTAATCATATCTTTTTAGGATTTAATTTATTTATTTTTACTCTTTTGTATGAAGTAGAATGAATGCCCAATGACCTATATTGCACTTCCCAGATTTTTTCACGAGTTGAGCTATGTAGTGAAGGGAGAGGTGCACCCTTGCCTAGGGGTATTAGAGAGGAGCCCCCAAATGAAATTTGAAGAAAGCAAATGTCTTGGAGAGATGATATGACGGTTGAGATCGATCGAGATGAACACTGAGGATCAAGATCAAAATATTAAGTAAAAGCCTAGGAATCATCAATCCAACATGAATTCAAAAATCAAGATCATATTTTATACCAACAATGGGATGAATTAAAGGAGCTAAAGGTGGCGAAAGTGAGTCCATGAAGTAATCCATGCATTTACACCACCTTTGCATGAGTTGCATGTAAGCCATCTTAGCCATGTAAGCCATGGGAGAAGGTGACAAGCTAAGGAATCTAAGCCAAGCCATTCAAGCCACTCAAGCTAAGGGATGTAGCCATGAAGCCAAGCTAATAGATCCATCTAAGTCAACCATAAAGTCTAGCTGATAAAAGGCTAGGATTGGATGAAATTCAAGAAGATTATTCATGAGATTTTAATAGATATTTTGAAGATAATTAATGAAAATCCTATTGGGATAAGTTAGCATATGAACCAATAGGATGAGAGCCTTCCAATTTCAATGTTTCTTCCACTTTTGCCCACCTTTATATCACTTTTCCCTAACCACCAAATACCACTACGAATTTGACTTTTCATTCAAGAATCCTACCATTCCATAACTCTGCTACCTTCCTAAACTCCCATCCTAACCACCCACTAATCCCAAGTCCATAGGAAATCACTTAACCAATCAAAATTTTCCTTCTCACTTCACTTTCCTAAATTTTTCCCGCACTCCACTCCACTCCACTATCTTATCACCTCTTCCACCCTCATACTTTGGAGGAGCTACAACAATTTTTGAAGAGTGAGATGCCTCTTACTAAAAAGGTGGTGTCTCCCACCTACTTCACCTCCTTAAGGCAGCCACCATCCACCCACTTTCCTATTTGAAAGTCCTAACTATTCCACTATCCTAGCCATCTAAATTGAGAAATTTTTTTCCCCACCACACCTTAGTATTATGGCACCCTAAAAAATATAAGGAGACTTATAAAACTCCACAAAAACCCAAGAAAATGACATACATAGACCCTATGGAAAAAGGTGCCTCCTCCATAGTGACGGAGACATGCTTTTCCTAGCTCAACATTCTCACCCTCTTTCTTGGCTTTTCTTAAATTTCTTTGGCTGCTATTCCTTTCCTAATGTGTGAGGCATCTCTTCAAGTGCTCCACGTTTGGGTTTTGTGCTTTTCAAGGTTGGTCATCTCACTTCTTCTCTTGCTTACCTTAGTTCCTTAATCCTTTCATGCTAGTTTGCTTTTCTTTGCTTTCTCTTGTTGTTCCTTGCCTTAGAAACTAAAATTCAAAGCTAGTTTTCCCTTGAAGTGACAGACTAGGGAAATCATCTTGAATCTAGTTTTTCCCTTTACCCCTAATTGCATCTTGATTCTCCTTTATCTTCCATTGACTTCCAGCTTTGCTTGTTTTAGTTTCCATTGAATTTCAGCCTTGATTACTTGAGTTCCTTTGATTTTTTCCATATATTCCATAAGAGTTCCCTTGGATTTCAAACTTATTAAAGGAGGAATCATCTTTAATATTTAGTTTTGGATTTAAGTTAAAGAGAAAGGTGGTCTGTTTTCATCAAAAGTGAACACACAATTCATGTATTCCCTTGTATAAAACTTATTAATGAGTAATGGAATCTTACGTCATTGATGAATGGAATACGTTCATTTCTTAATTGTTACATGTTGATTATCCCTTGAATTAGTGTTGTCTTGAGTTAAAGTCATCAAACAATTCAATCAAGAGTTATAAGAAACCATTCATCCACTCCAAAAGTGGAATGCATGGTTTTGAAATTTAAATGAAGATTATCAATTGATTGTTCCTTCAAAGTTCTTTGAGTTCATTGCTTCTTTAATCAAGTAGGTAAAAAAATTCTCAATTCATGCTGAAATCATGTATGCTGTCCATAAGTGGGGAGGAATGAAATTCAAGTTAAGTTGCTTTCTTTCATGTTTGGATGAGTAATCTAATAGTGGTTTTTGTTTGATTTTGATTAGTTTATTTGCATGTTGTTGCTTAGATTTTAGTTGTTAAATTTTCCTTTCCCATAAGTTTACTTACTTTATTTAGAAGTTCATGATTAGGAAAGTAGTTTATTAAAGCATGTTTCTTTTCACACTATATTCATATGATGGCATTAGTAATGCAATTTCAAATATCATTCACACATGGCACTCATAAAATCATACTTTATAGGAGTAATATGATCAAAAGAATATTAAGAAAAATCTCATCATCGATCTCTCTAACCGATAAATGTAATGCACTATAGCATATAAAAGAAATAATACAAGTAACAAAACTCATGAGTGATCATCCATCACTCATCCAAGGCTCTATTTTAGAACCAAAACTTAGGATTCTTAAGAACCAAATCAAAATCTAATAAAGTGACCTGGGACTCACTATGTTCATAACCTGATTGATGTATCATATGCTTTCTAATATAGTGAAAAGATTTCGATTGCATCCTCATTGGGCCTACAGATTGTCTTGATAGAATACTATGAGTCACCCACTGTGGTCTCTACTACCAATCAAGAAATATGTCCTTTTTAGGCATTGGATATCATCCCACTTTTTAGGTGGTCAACAATCAGGTGGCCAAACCGGCACTAGCCCCTAGCATACTTCCCATTGGGCCTTGAACCCATAAAAAATTATATATTAGGTATTTTATATCCATGATGAACATCAAAGTTGATGGATCTTGTTAGAGGAAGCAATCTATCATGACCCACCTTAACAAGTTCCCTGATACCTACATCCATCATAAGATCTACATTCATCACAACCTTATACATCTAGCTGAAGATGTTAAACTTAGCACTCAATGAGAAGCAACCCACGGTCTTTTTAAAGAGTCTTAGTGCTCTACCTTACTCGATCATCATATAGGTGTCCTATATTTCAAAACATTGAGGACAATGTTTAGTTGAGGTTGGGGGTGTAGATATGCATGAGATTTTGAGTTTTTCTTTATTCTAAAAAAAGAGTTTTTATAGTAAAGTCCCTTTACTGTGATGAGAATTAGATTTTTTGAAGCGTAGTATATTTGCTGCTTAAACTTATTAATAGAAATGCATATGGTTAATTCTACATTTTATTCATGTATTGCAGCATTTTATAAAGTAAAATCTCAAAACACACTTACACGCAGTACATAGTCCAAACTAATAAAAGGTTATGACTTAGAGACCCTAAGAAAAATAAGTGGAGACCTATACCCAAATGAGTATTAGAGACTATCATCTCTCTGAGGGTTATATATAATTCCATATTTTCTTCAATGTACATAAACTTTGAGAAGATCCCAATGTCCTTTGTTTTGGCCAATTACCAAGAATTACAATAGGAGTACTAACTTTCTTTCCTAAATATTTAATGAATCTGATAGGTTTTAAGAAAGCTGGAAAATGACATGTGCCATCTTTGTTGTATCCAAAGACATAAAGCTTACTCAATTTATTATACCCATAGTTAGACCCTCTGAGCCTCTTAGTAAGCCTTTTCTTTTCAAAAACCTTATCTACTTTAATTCAAAAATTCTAGTTAAAATATTCATTACCTATCTTTCAAAATTGAGTAGAAAAGGGAAAAAGTAAAATAAGTGAAAAATATTAAAGTGTCTATAAAGGAAAATATTTTCTTTCAAAGAAATACAAAGAAAAAATATCACGAAAAAAAAAAGTTGTGAAAAGATGAGAGAAAGGAAAATTAAAAAATATATTCACTTCTATGACCTCACAAGAAAAGTAGTCCAATTATTGAATACCTCTACTCAAATTTTAAATTTTGAATCCTTTTTACCCTTTCTTTCAAAACCATTCCCAAGCCTACATTTTATACTATCCAAAAAAATGTTGATCTTAAGGTACTGAGGAAATAAATAGGAAGGAATTAAGGTGAAATACCCTCACTGGTCTTGGTAATGACATCCATTCTTAGGGATCATGTTTCTTCTCTCATTTATGCTTATAAAATTATGTGAACCATCAGTCTTGTTGAATTTGGTCACATAGTGAGTGATTTTTATTTGACCTTTTCTCTGAGAGGCTCATTTCTCAGTGTATACTAGTGAGAATTTGAGGCCAAAATATCATTCAAATGGAGTATAAGCATATCTATTTTGAAGTCTAAATTCTATAGTCTGTACTCACACTATACTCCAAGATATAGCTGTAGTAAAATGGCTTTGGTATGTAGGTAACTTGTGGAATTTCTCATTCATCTTTATTAAGTTGTTAAAGGTAGTAGAGCGCTAATGGATGATAATTCTTTGAGTTAAAATAAAGGACCTAACCTTATTGAATTTTATGAGTATATTCACTACAAATCCTCATGAGACTTAACTCATCCACTAGGGATAACCTAGGGATTTAAGGGCTTGTTGTATATGCTAAATGCAATTGTGAGTACCTATGAAAATGGTAACCATTTTTATTTTCATGATTTTGCACACATTTTGCTCGAGACTAAAAAATTTCTAGTTTAGGGGTGTGATAAGTATTCAATTTTGTTTAACAAGTTCCTAAATAGTAATCCATGTGTTATAGTATATAATGTTATTTCTTAGGCTTTTCCAAAAATTCATAACACATGCAATTTTGAGCTAATGATTCAAAAGTTTGATATTTGTAGGTTTAGAAGCTAATAAAGAGTAAGTATGTGAATTATCATATTTTTTTAGGATTTAATTAGTATTTTTAATCTTTTACAGGTATTGAGATGATGATCCAACGACTGAGATCGATTAAAATGTTATTTAAGGATCAAGATCAACTTAGAGAGCTAGGGCTATTTCTAAATATTCCAAGCTTAATTAAAGATCAAGATCATCCTAGGGTAAGCAAGAAAGCAATTGGAAGATTCCAAAGGTGACGAGAATGGGCCATGCACAAACCATGCAATACCACAACCTTTGCATTGGAATTGAAGCCATGCATGCAAGGGACCAAGCCAGTCAAGCCACTAAGTAAGAAGCCATCAAAGTGAGCCACTAAGCCATTGTAACTAAGCCAAATGGAGCCACACTATTGAAGGAGAATTTCAAGCACTTATCTTTTGAAACAATCATGATTTTCTTAGGAATAATTAGCAAGGAAAATATTGGATATTATCACGTAGAAGATATGCTTGTATAGTTGGACCAATCAAGAGAGACAACCAAATCTTTCCTTTCCATTTTTCTCGCTTTCCAACCCATTTAAGGTTTCCACATGATTCACATATGGGGGAGATACCCTTCCTTAGAACAGTGGCACCTCCCACCTTAAGTCGTCACTATTCCATTGCCACCTTCCCCCTTCCAATTCTAATCTCCTAACTTATATTCTTGTCTCTTTCCTAAGCATCTAATATCAGCCATGATTGTCCAATCTTCAAGCACCACATGTTACTATATTCTAAATCTATGAATTCCACGTCAAAGTACTTGGCATCTCATGTGTACCTATGGTTTGTGCTCCACCACTATCTAATTCCATGTGTTTCTATCTTTCATTGGATATATCATCATTCCACTTTCATAAGGGTATCATATCATCATACTTAAAAACCCAAAACTCTATAAAGTTTACCCAACATTCCACACATTCTTCAGGAAGGATTGGTATGCCTCTTTCCTAAAAAGGTGGCACCTCCATCCAAGGTTGATCTTAGGATTTTTTTAGTGCATTGTTCTTTAACTGCTCCTCAATTGTGATTCAATGCTCCTTCAAGCTTTCTTTTCATTGGTCTCCAAGCTTTTTCTAGGTTAGTCATTCCTTATTTCATTGCTTTGTTTGCTTGTTATTTCCATGTGCATAGTTCTAGCCTAGATTTCCTTTGAATTTCGCATCTAAGTTACTTTGTTTTCTTACTTAGTTTCCTTGGATCCAAGGCACCTTTTATCTTATAGTGATAGCCAAAAGACAAGTAGTTTTGCATCATTCTTGTTTCCCTTTCATTACTCTCTTATTATTTGCTTTGTTTTAGATCCATCTTAGTTCTCCTGTCAAGATCGTTCAATCATTCATGCTCTTGTTCTCTTAATTTTCTCTCTCTGTTTCATGCATGGTATCTTGGATGAATAGTTGATGATCATTGGATTGTATTAAAGAGTGCTTAAGTAGTGATTTGGGTTGAGTTTTTATCTTTGAAAGGTGCACGCTATTTTATTTCTTATCCTATGTATATGTGCCACTTTTTTGTAATTTTTCACTTCAATAAATCCATTTATTTGATGAGTAATATCTTGTTTGATTCTAGCATTAAAATTTCCTTTGAATGGTGATTATTATCCATCTTGAATAATGTGCATCATGTTTATTTCCATGCCTCTTGTTTTATCTAAGTTATATGCGCAATTTTTTGTATAGTTTCCATTCAAAGTCAGGTGCAATTTTACATGTTCATGCAACTTATTTGTTTGATCTTTTAGGAAGCCATTTAGTTTTTAAATATTTTAGTTGATGCTTGATTTAGATTTCATCTTACATGTGTTGTTTCTTGCATATTAGCCTCTTTGCCACTCCATGAACCATGCACACAACTCCATGGGTTATGCGCATGATGATTGAATTAGGATTTCTCAATTAGTTGGTTGTTCCTTTGATTAATTCTAGTTTATATTTCTTCATTTAGTTGCCTACATCTTAAATTAGTTTAGTAAGTTTCTAAGTTTTGCTTCTATAAAGCTTTGATTTTAGCAAGTTTCTTTCATTCATGTTTCTAATTCAATGCATGTTTCCTCGTTATTATTATTCACATTCCTAGGTTAATCAAATGAAATCTCTCCTTGGTTAGGTTGGGTAATTAAATAAGATCCAACTGATTGAAAATCCATGAGATTCCTCATGGGTCGACCTCTCTCACATGCAAATTACTACATTGATTCATACACTTGTGAGTAATATTAAAGCCATGCCAAGTGCCCTTACTAAATCATTTGAGCATTATGTTGTAGTTTAATCAACATATATTCACCTCAAAGCAATGCAATAGGTAAGGAAATGCTTTATGTATGCTCTATACCACCATTCAAATGCATCTAAGTTAACAATGCATCCTAAATGGGTACTTGGAAAGAAGGGAAGAATAATCTCATAATGGGTTCTTGAAAATGATCTTCTTGTACAAGGGTGGGTCCATGTACAATCCACCTCCTCTTTGAATACTTTCCTTTTTTTTAGTCCAACTAAAAAAAAAAGAAAAACAAACAAATTAGAAAAGAGAAAGACAAATGATGCATAAACTAACTAACATAGACTATGCACGCAATCTAAAATTAGAAAGTGGGTGTGTGAAACATGGAAATAGAAAGTGGAAAGATAAGGAAACATGGAAAGAGTGTGTGAAAGAAGGAAAGTGAGAATGGAATAGGAAACAATGTGAGGTGCATGCAAATCTAGCATGGAAGGATCCACATGTGCAACTTAGAAAATGGAAAGTGTGTGTATGTGTGTGTGTGCGCGCGCGCGCGCACGCGCACCTGTGTATTTCTAAATGGAAAGTGATATGCTTATACTATATCCAACTAAGATGCATAATTCTACCATGATATGCATGACTTTCTAAAATAAGAATGCATTCTAAATCTAATAAACTACTATGCACGAAGTTTCTAAACTTTCCCCAAAAAATACCCAATGAAAAAAGGAAGTCAAATATGGGTTTCTAAATTAGGGATGTGCTAGATCTAAGAATCTATCATCAACTAATTTCTAAAATGGAAATAAACTAATCCTAAAACATTACTAACATCTATGGAAAACAAACTAACAAGTTTCTAAAACTATAAAGCAAGAAGATCCAAGTTCTAAACAAGGAATTCAAAATTAGAAGCTACCCTACTTCCAAAGTAGAAAAGTGCTTAAAAACATGGAAACTAAGAAAGCTAAATAGGAAACTATGATACAACCTAGACCTATGAAGTAAACTTAACCTAAAGAAACAAACCTAGTTCATTATACTACAACCAATGCAACCTAAACATGATGCTAAATCTAATATGCCTGTGAACTTGAAAAAGATGCATCCACCAAAAATTGGTGGAATGCTTTGAAAACCCTAATGTTATTTATATGTGAAACCTAATTGAATGTAAAGGAAACATGATATCTATCTAAATTACTCTAAGATGAATGGAATTACTATGCCAAACATGAACCATAAAGCAAGGAAAGACGAGAATATAAGATGCAAAACAAAGGAAAAAGTACAACTAATTAACATGAAGGATGATGCATCTAACTACACTAGCAATCCAAATATAAAAAAACCTAGATGAATGCATGCTTGAAGAAGGTGAATGGAAAAGATAGAATATGGTAGAGAAAGAAAAAAGAAAAATAAGCCACAAAAGGAATTGGACAAGACTCTACCTTTATCTCCAAGGAATTTGATCATGGAAGCGTGAAGTGATCTTGGGTGAGGGTGATCTACCTCCATCTATTTCTCCTTTGATTTGGCCATGCGCTCAAGGGAAAGTTGAAAGATGAAAACTTTGTTCATAACACCTCTATTTATAGATTTCTTAGCATAAGGGTTGAGGGAATTCAAGGATGGAGATCAACCCACTTAAGTTGATTTTGAACCAATGGCTAGGTGGGGGGTGTGGAATTTAAAATAGGAGTGAGAGATGAGAATGGAAGAAATACTATAAGAATGGGAGGAGAAAAGAAAGAAAAAAGTCAAACAGGAGAAGGGAATAAGTAGGGAAACGAAAGAATTAGAAAGGGGGGCCAAGGAGATAACTTAAGAGGGAAGGGAAGGGGGCAAAACCAAATTAGAAGGTGGATTTTAAGGTGGGGGGTGTGATTTTCTTTATATGAAAGTGAAGGTGGAAAAATGGGAAAAAAGAAAAAGAAAATTAAAGGAATAAGTAGGAAAATAAATTGGTGAGAAAAATAATGAATGAAATGGAAAATTAGGTGGGAAATCTAGGGTTTTTCATATTTAGAAAGTCCTAAAGAGTGTGGGGCATGAAGGGCACATGTGGGTGTGTGTGAACGACTTAGAAACCTTAAGATGTACATACCCATGGATGAGACTTAATGGTTGAGATCTTCCTTTCCTTAGGATTTTGGTGTGACTTTTCTATATAGGAAATGTGGCTAGGATATTGATCTTGTCAATACTTGTTTCCTAGAACTTAGATCATACCTACCCTTACTTGAATGAATGGGATCTATTTATGGCATGTAAACCTTCTTTAAACTTTATTTCTTCTCCACTGTTGGATTGGATTGCCCTAGGATGGATGGCCTTGATTCTTGAAGATATTCATATGCTCATGTGGTCCAATTGTGCTTCAATATCTTACTTGGATAAGACATCTTCTCATTAGTTGATTTTTCATCCTTTTGGTTAAGCAAGAGAGAAAATAAGTGAAAAAGTCTTCATGTGATCCATTTCTTCTTTTTTCTTCTAAGAAGTTTTCATCGTATATGATTCTTTTGTATATGAATTGAGATTCTTCCATTATCTTCCAAATGTGGTGACATGTGTGAAATTGTGCTTGAATTTGGAAATTGCCACCTTTTCACCCTCATTTAAGTTAGAGTTGAATATAGGGTTTTTGATAGTTCAAACTTCAACAGTGATACCTAATAATCTTTTTGAACCTCTAGGATTTCATTTATAGCATGTGTGACTCGTCATATTGCTTGGAATGTGAAATTCTCTTTCTAGGGTAAAATTTGGTGGTTTTATGGATTTTTTACATTTATAACCTGAACATGCAAAATAGTAGAATTAGCCCTAATAAGTGATGATTAAGTAATTTCTAGGGCTAAATCCTTATAAATATGAAGTTATGTATGTTGACCATAGATTTTTCTTAAATTGTCTCTCTCCTCTCCACTTAATCTCCTCCTTTATTTTATCATATAAAAACATATTTTATATGTTTTACATGTCCACTTTCACAACAAAATTGTGGAGTTCCTTTAGTGGTCCCTCTTGTGGTTGAATGAGAGAGAGAATGAGTGGAATAAGTGTTCATGTAGGCCCCAATCTCTAACTTGTTTTGTTTCAAAGAATACCATACACATATGTATCCATTATATGTGATTTGAGCTCCACTTAGAAGCTTCCCAAGGTAGTGGAATGCTTACATGCATGCATGGAAAGTTTGCCACCTTCACTTTTGATAAGAACACCCTCTTTTGAGTGGATAAGGTCGAGGTTTCTCTTAGGGTTTCTAACTACGCTAACATTTATAACAACACTCCCTTATCATTCTAAACTCCTAGAATGGACCCATGAAATTGCTTGGATAGTGATCTTGCTCTCTTTTAGAGTTACAAGTTGCCAACAATATGCATTTTTCTTAGTTATATCCTAATCTTGATAAATGTGAAAAAAACCCTAATTAGTGATATTTAAGTTAATATCAAGGTTAGAAACTACTAAATATAGGAATGTATGTCATATTTCTAGTATATCATCAAGTAAAGAAGATGACACAATGAAGCCTGAAAGAGGCTCCTTCTATTTTTGTTTTCTATTTTCCTTTATTAGAATCTAAGTAGGGATGGTAGTGGGGCAAGTTAAACTCTTGACCTACCTCCAACTACTTAGGCAAGTATGGGTAGTGGCAAAAATTTGTGACCGAAAGTGGGTCATGGGTCGGGGTAGGTCAGCGAGAAAATTTCTTGGGTAACCTACATTATTCACAAATATCCATATATAAAAAACGCTCATATTTTTAACTATGATTTAGTCATAAAAGAATGTCATTTTTATAAAATCATACATGTCCCTATTTAGGAGTCCCCTCCCTTAACTATAGCACTAATCAAAATTGTTCTTACACACTTAAAAATAAAAGAAGAAAAGTAAAAGAAGCATTTGAATTTTCACCTAGAAATGATGATATTGACTTGTCTTGTCCTACCACCTAACATTTGATGGGATGGGACAAATTAAGGTGGGTCGGGTGGTGGAAATTTGCCCAACCCCATTGCCATCCCAAAATCTTAGGGGTCAATCCAAGACCTTACTTGTGTGCATGTTCTTGTAAATCTTACATAATTAAGTTCTTATGGCTTTGGAATTTTGACAAGATGTTGGTTAATACCTGCTTCCAGACTAGTACTTTTATGGTGTACCATGCGACATAAATAGGGCTACTACCATTAACTACAATCAATGGTTGGAAAAAGAATAAAAACTAGAAAAAGAATGCAATCAATGTTGTTGGCTTGTAAATGCATCGTGTCTATCAAATATGCTCATAATCTTTGAAGAATGTGATTGTGTAGGGCAAGAACATTGTAGTTATCATACAGCTTCAACTTTAAATGGTGAGCCTCACATTTCATTCACCATGGTAATGAGATAAGCTACTTAAGATGACATGAGATGAGATCTAGCTTGGGATGATATGAGCTAGGTTAAAATGACCTAAATTTAGCTTAAGATGAAGTGAAATGACTAAAAACATCACTTAAGCAAGGTTGACATGAGTTGAAAGAGATTAATGGAGATGAGTTAAAGGAGATGGTTGAGATGGCATGATATGACTCCTTTCTATCTTAAACAATAATAAAGGGGTGAGGCTAAATTTTGGGAGAAGAAATGACTTACATTTACACTACAATTGAGATGAGATAGATGAGATGGATGATGTGTGTGTGTGTGTGTGTGTGTGTGTGTGTGTGTGTGTGTGTGTGTGTGTGTGTGTGTGTGTGTGTGTGTGTGTGTGTGTGTGTGTGTGTGTGTGTGTGTGTGTGTGTGTTACATGCATATCCCTATATTTATAAAGTTTTTGCCCCAAAAATCACTTAATTATCACTAATTAGGGTTAATTTACTATTTTGTAAGTCCACAATATAAATGAAAAAATGCACAAAATTGCCAAATTTATCCTAGAAAGAGCAATTTGACCAAGCTACATCATGTGTCACACAAGCTAAAAAACAAGTCTATGAGGTTTAGAATAATCATTGGATATCACTATCAAAGTTAGAGCAATCAGAAACCCTATGCACAATTCCTACTCAAGCATACTTGTTCATGAGTGAATGTTAGTACAATTGAAGAAGGAATCGGCTTGTAATTAAGGATTGATTAAGATTAAGTGAACACCATTGTAGTAGAATTTAAATTTTAGACTTGGATTACATGAATGGAGTATTATGTTGATGACTTTTTTATTTGAATCAATGAAGTTAGTTGGAATTCTCAATTCATGTTTGTGTCCAGCAATTAAGTATCTTTGTTATTGAATGTTTGATTGCATTAAAAGTGATTAATTCTATGTTTTACATGTTCTATTCATTGTTTCAATTACCATGCTGCTAGAATTTCTTTGCATGAATGGCTTATGTTAATTTCCAGTACCATACAATTCATGTTCACTTATTGTTCAAGAACCCAACTAGATTCACTCCTATCCAATGAATCATGCATACCATTCCATGGTTCATGTATGTTATTTGGGTAGTTCTCCTTTCATTCTTTGTTAGCGATTGCTTTCATTTATTTATCTAGTTTAGTTGTAGTTAGATTCCATTAGTTTGCATCTTAGTTAGTTTATAAAGTAATTAAGTTTTTCATACTTTCTAAAGCAGTTGATTTGATTGCTTAGTTTTCTTAGTTTTGCATTATTAGGAAAGTAGTTTGTTAAATCATGTTTTCCGTAGATTAGGTGTTGATTTCATGTTTAAGAAAGTTGATAAATTGAACTTTAGGAAAGTTTCACTTGAGAAAAGTTTTTAGTTAGGAAAATCATAAAATTAGAAGTTTTTAATTTAGGAAAGTTTTAAGTTTAAAAAATGCATGTTTTAGGAAAGCTTTCAATTTAGCATGTTTCTTGTTTTTTCTTTGTTTCTAATTTCATGTTTTAATTTTTATTCTTAGTTTAGGTCAAAAATCACTTGAATTTTGGATAGGTTAGATAGTTTAAAGTAGGGACCACTAGCATCACATTACTTCAGCTCCTCATGGGATCGACCTCACTAGTGTACTATATTGCAAATGATTCATACTCTTGCAGGTTTTTAAAGTTACACCAGCTATACCAAGTTTTTGGCATTGTTGCCAGGAAATCACCATGGATTTATGGTTGGATCTTTATTTAGATTTTTTATCTTTAGTTGTAGTTCTAGATTGCATTAGATTAGGATTTTGCATCATTCTTGCATATTTTGCTAGTTCCTCAAAAATTGACGTATCTTACTTATGTTTTGCAAGGGGAATTTGACAAAGGAGTACTAGAGATCTTGTGGGACAAAGCTTCATCAAATTATGATTCATTTTCTTTCTTAAATTAAGTTTTTGAGTGAACTTGCAGTGAGGCCCCATTGCAATTTGCTAGTATTTATTTCCTTTTAAGTGGGTTGTAATAATGCATGAAAAATGTGAGGTATGGTGGTCCACACTTGATCTTCGTAAGAAACCCCAGTGGAAGCTTCTCTCACTCTCTTTTATTTTCTTAGTATAGTTGCATTTAGAGTCATTTACATTTTGAATGGTAGTATAATTCATATAGTTTTGTGTCATTTATATTAATTGTTGCATTAGATGCACCTATTTAACAAAGGTTAGCCTAAGCTCCACTATAACTAAGGCATAGCCTGTTTGGTTATAATGATTTATCTATTAAGATCTAAACCCTTTATTAGATAGAATATAGGTAGGCATTAATTTCTTGTTCTTGTTTTGCATTGCACATTTACTACTTTATGGTGGATGGAACACATTGATGGTAAGGGTACAACAAGAACCCTCATAAGATAAGGATTGGATTTCATCACTAGATCCTTTGCCCACCAAGGTAATCAAATCAATTCCTTATATTCTAGTAATCCCAACCCTTGAAAATTTAATTTAAAATAAAGTACTAAGAGACTTAGGATATCAAGCTTGTAGGACCCTTTAGAAGGAGGAGATCTATTATCACTCCAATGGCTTCTGAGCATTGTGGTTATAGTAGATATGCAAATTCCAAGTGATTTTCTTGTGCCTTTTGTTGATAGTTGTTGAGGTCTAAATACATCCTTCCATGAGAATTGTATTAACCAATTTAGAGTAGAACCTATCTATAAAGCAACATTTGAGCCTAGATAAAAGGAGGACCTATCTAGATCTAGGTCTAAAAGCTACCACCCTACAGATTAAAAAAAGATTATCAAAACAACTCACTAACAGTAGGGATTGATTGATTGTGCCTTATATATAGTTAAGTTTCATTAGAGGTTGGCTTCATTGCTACATGGGACTAATTGTCTAAAAACCTAAGTCTTATAAAATGGAAACAACCTAAGTTTTATTTGAATGTGCTACATTCAAATATTACTAAAATACAAGTCCAAATCATGCCTAAATTCTTTAGAGGTTGGTTTCATTGCTACATGGGACTAGTTGTCTAAAAATTTCCTAAACAAGTTCTTTCTTGTCAATAAGACTAATGCCCTTTGTAGGGAGATCATTAATTTCCAGAAAAAAGATGACGAAAAATATTATGAATGCTAGGAAAGGTGGAATGAAGTGCAACATAAGTGTCCCCACTATGAATTTGAAAAATGGCAACAAGTTTAGTACTTTTATAAGGCATGCCTCAAAATAGACAAATGGTAGATGCAACTAGTGGAGGGGACCTCATGTTAAAAAATGAAACAATGATCTGAGAATTTTCTCAAACTTTAGCTAACAATTCCCAGCAATGGGACAATTCTAATAGGAGAGAAAGAAATACCCAGCTTCAAAACATAGGACGCTTGAATGAAATACGAATTACCTCAGATATATCCTACAAGATTGACTCTGTGATTAATAGAATGGATAAGTTTGACTCCTTGGGTGGAATAGTGGACATGCTTGAAAATATGTTCCAAACTGTCATAGCTATCCAAGCATCCACAAAGCCTCCACAAAAGGTTTGTTCTGTTTATTCCATCCCAGCACATTTAACCTCAACTTGTCCATCCATTAGTGTGCAGATTGAAAATCTTTTGGATTAGGTGAATGCAATGAATGCATATAGCAACCTTAGCAATAACCCTTACTCTGACACCTATAATTTAGGATGAGCAAGGCATCTTGACTTGTCATAGTCAAAGAAAAATTATGAGGGAGGTCCTTCTATAAACCCCCTATACAAAAATTTCCTAGAGCTTCAATTCCCCTTCAGTCACCTGGTTTTCAACTTTGTCAACAACCAAAGAAACCATCAATTGAGGATAACACAGAATTTCTCCTTAAGAAATAAGAGGAGACTAATAAGGCCTTGCATAATATCTAGAATGAGAGTAAACAGAGATCAACTCTCAATTCCCAAGCTATTGCCAAATTAGAATTGCAAATGAGCCAGTTGTTGACTGTTTTGAATGAGAGAGGAATGGGATAGTTCCCTAGTGAACTAATTTCAAACCTTAAGGGCCAGTTTGAATTAGGGTCAAGTTCACATGCCCAAAGACGACATAAGCAAGCAAAATATATCACTACCCTTAGGAGTGGTCGTCAAGTTGATAACACGGTAGGGCAAACTAAGGAAACTATAGAGGAGAATGAACCAGCTAAAACATAGGAGAAAGAGAGAAGGAAGAAACCTCCTACTCCATCTAAGCCTATAGTAGAGGCACCTTATGTGCCTAAAGCCCATTCCCTCGGCTACTAAACAAGGCTTAGAAAGGAACCAATTTTTGTTAGCAAATCAATATACCATTACTCAAGGCTATTAAAGACATTCCTACCTATGATGAATTTCTTAAAGAGATCTACACACAAAAGCAAAAGCTTAATGTGCAAAAGAAAGCCTTCTTCACCAAGAAGGTGAACTCTTTAATTCAACACCAGACCCTCCTACATTTAGAGATCTAAGTTGTCCTACCATCTTTTATGTTATAGGAAACCATGCCATTAACAAGACACTACTTGATTTAGGGGCTAGTGTTAACCTATTACTATTTTCTGTCTATGAACAACTAACTCAGTGACCTTAGGCCAACCACTACCACCTGACAGTTAGCAGATAGACTAGTAAAGATTTCTATGGTTGAAGATGCGTTGATACAGGTGAACCAGTTTTACTTTCCTGTAGATTTAATTGTCTTGGATACCCAACCTGTATTAGATCCCAGTAATTCTTAGATATCCATTCTTGGCAACGTCCAATGCCATCATCAATTATAGAAATGGTGTGATGATCTTTAGCATCTAGACCTAGATGATTCCTATGTGGTAATTTTAATTGAAGGTCTACTCCAAGATGCTAGTCCACCATCGTCTGTCTTAGACCCTCTTGAGGCATGTCTAGTACATTTTGATTGTGACTTTGATATAGACAAGTCCATTAATAAGGTAAACAGTCCTTAAGATGATGCCCTATCATGGATACCTCCAAATGGGGACCTTTAGTGGAACCACTTCCCCCTTCCAATTCTGTCCCATTACCATCAGTAGAAAAACCACCTACCTTACTCCTTGAGCCTTTACTTGAGAATTTAAAATATTCTCACAAGAATTTTGGTTAGGCCAATTATCCTCATGTGCTCTATGTTGGTCTCATTTCCTATTATAATTCCTTCTCCAATTTTCAAGTGATGGAGAATGATTCCTCCATGGATGAATCTTATCATTTAAGAGGGGTGGAGTATCTTCAGCTTCCAAGAGAGGATTATTTATCCACAAGGAAACATGATTGTTATCTAGGATGAGAGGTGGTTCATCATCATTGAAGAGGAATTATTCCTCCATGAGAAAATATCATCTCAGTTAATGTTGGGTGTATGGATTACCCCTTTTTTATGTTTCTGAGAAGAAAACTAAATTAAATATGTAACCTAACACCTAGAATGATGCACAAACAAAGGATATAATCAAACAATCTCTAAGGCTAACAAGATGAAATGTTTTGATTATTTATTTTTTTTTAAATTTGTATAGGATGGAAGCTTTTAGATTAGCCTAATCTAACACTTCTCCTCTCTTTCAGACTAGCCCCACCACTTACCAGTTAGACCCTAACATAACCAACCACTTCACACCCTTCTTAGCTAGCCTTAGATAGTCTAAGTCGCCTAGTGTGCTAGCAGAGCTAGTCATTCAAATTCCAGCACACTCAGTTACATAAGGGCAACTAGAGTGGCAATGGGTTGCTTCCTTCCAAGAGAGTCCTATGAGCATATGAAGGCCTCTATAGGTCTCTTCTAATTAATTTTATATTAATTTAGAAAGTTGGGTTATGTACTTGTGGTGATCATCCTAGGTGGGCAAGTATGTGGTTATGAAATCTACCTTTGATCTTATGGGGTGAGGTATGCTTACTAATTAATTTCCATACTTCATGGAAATTTGACTAGCATATAAATCACCTTTAAGTGGTAAATATGCCCTAAAGTGAAATTAAAAAGCAAGAAACTAATGCAAGTCTTAAAATGCAACAAGTATAAATTATGCTACCTTATGCAATTATACTACCAAATAATAATGCAAAATTATTGTAATTATGCAAACCCTAATCTAAGAATGGTAAGGAGTTAGAATTGCTCATAGTGGGTTCTTATATAAAGTCTTCTCATAGAAGGGTGAGACCATTTACATTCCACCTCCACTTTCAAGTTACAAAGGTCCATCCTTGCCTTGTATTATTATAACTTTTTAAAATGAATTGTAATTAAAAATACAATCTTCCCTCACTTCAATTCACTCAAAATAAAATTTGAGCTATCCTAATTGAAATCCTCCTTTAATTCCTTCTCCAATTTCTTGCAAAATAAAAAATAGTGATAAGTATCAAATTTCAAGAAATGGGGAGATTATGCACTAAAGAAATTTGAAAAATGCACCTAAAAATGCCTAGAATGCTAAATGAGTGTAATTACTAAAAAATTTATTTTTCATTTTTTATTATTTTAAAATTTATAAAATCTCCATTGAGGATCCCCAAAAATGGTGCCAAAAACTTTTTGTTTTTTCCACAAGTACACAGTTATAAATAAAAATTAAATTAATAAAATTTAAAACAAGTAAATAACAATGTATTAAAAACTTAAATTTATTACTCCATTAAAATGTACACACTTCTGGATGTAATTAATAATGAATTAAACAAAATAAATACTAAATTCCACTTCCCTAACTCGATCAGAGGATGCAAATTTTTCAACAAAAAAAATTATAATCTAGAACAGTGGATGAAACGATTATTTGGACAACTATAATTGGTTGTATGGATTCAAGATGCATGATCAATGCTTATGGATCATCAAGGAATTAAATGTAAGTGCAGATTTAATGGTGGCCTTGAAATTAGGAAAAAGATGAAACATGAATTAGGATGAACCTTCGATTAAAGATGAACTATTAATTTGGTTAAGCTAAAACTGAACACGGACTAAATATGCAAAGTTCAGGGGTTCGATGAGAAAAAGACAAAACAAGGGGAAAAGAATGAAAAACACTATGAGTCAGAGGACTAGAAACAAAGGGGAAAACATGGTAAAACAAAGGAAAATTACCTTAAATAGGGGAGCACAATGACTACAAAATAGAAAGAAAAAAAAAAGATGACTGAAGGAAAGAAAAATGATGGAGATAGTAGAGGGAATACAATCATGAACAGGGGAAAATGATGGAAATAGAGGGGAAAATATAGATAGGTGGGCAAGAAGCTATGATATGAAGGTGAACAAGGGCTGAGAACAATGATAGAAAAGGAAAAAATGAAAGAAGTGATGAACATAGGGAAGAAAATGAAGGGAAAAATGAGGGTGAGGCAAAGAGTGAAGTCTAGGAGAGAAATCTAAGAGAGAAGGCTAGGAATGGTCTCCTTCCTTTACTCCTCTTCTCCTTTGGGTTTTTTCTTCTATAGGCTCCCCCCTCTTCCTATTTCCTAATATGAATCTTTTTGCAGCCTCCTTTCTTTCTTATATAGCCCCCACTTTCCCTCTATCGATTTCCTACCTAAGAAATTATTTTTGAGTTCTTGTCAGCTACTATGTTCCACATGTGATTCCCTTTTTGAAATTAGTTTCCTACTTAGGAAACTGTATCCTAATTGTCTTCAACTCCTCTAGTCTCCTTAAAGGTAGTTTTCCCCTAAATCTATCTTGCACGATCTAGTCCTTAATTAGCTCAATCTAAGTTATCCAAGCCCATTCTAATTTTTTTGTAACATATAAAACCCAATTAGAATCATCTTAATCATAATTTATTCATCTAATCAGCTCTAATGATCTTTAGCCATTGAATTTTACCAAAAAATAGCTAGATGATCAATTGGAGCTATAATTAATATTTAATTTAGCAAAATTAATTGATTAGATTATATTCCTAATGCTAATTTAAGGATATTTTTCTAAATTTAAACACTCATCATAATAACATTGTTTTCCACATAAGCTTTTGCTTTTAGATGTGGAAATCAATGTCCTTTGTGACACATGGTCTTCAATATTGTGCTCATTAACCCACACTATTATGAAACTATTAATAGTTGAATTCCAAAAAGATTCAACACAAGAACAAGTTAGGAGGATGTGTAAAAGAGATTATTCAAAATCATAGACAAAAATAACATTTTCATGTCAAATTTCACCCTCTCAGCTTCATGTCAAGTGGAGATAAGGGCTTCCCAATATCACAACCAACTAAAAGCAATGACAATTGGGGGTGCATGCCATGAACACAAAACTAGCTAGACTAGCTTCCAAGTCTTGGCTAGAAAGGGAACTAAAGCAAGACTTGACAATAAAAGTTCCATCAATTATATGCATCCTAAAAATGCTATCATCTTCATTTGAACAGAAATAAAGTGATTGTTGCAATGTATGAAGTTGTTGCTCGATCTCTTCTTTGTAGATGAATGGAGGTCTCCTTTTAGGTATAAAGCAGCCAAAAGCATAAAAATTTAGCACTAAACCATCTTTAGTGAGACAATATCATAGATGCCTTGAAAAGCCCCTTTAATATATGTTCCCCAATCCATTTATGATTCCAAAATCTGACTTTGCTGCCATTTCTCACTTGAAAGAAAATAAAAGGATAAAATCTTACTTCAAGGTCAAGAATATGTGTCCAAACTAACTCCCTTCCTTTTGGAATTGTTGAACCAAATGTCCAATCATTCGAAGCTGCTCCATATCCTACCTCAATAATTTCTTTCCAGAAGCCCTCTTTTTCATTTTTCCACTGCCAAAGCCATTTACAGAGCAATGCAAAGTTCATTACTTGTATGTCTTTGATCTCCAAACCTCCTTGAATTTTAGTTTTGAAAGCATCTTTCCATGCTACTAGATGTAACTTCCTAGCCATTCAATCATTCCCCCAAAGAAAATCGTTTGGAAGTTTCTTATTTCTTAGAACCATTGAGATTGGACATTTGTAAAAGTAGATTGCCAAGGATACTTTAAGCAAGGATATTCTACCACCAAGAGACAATAAGTTCTTTTTCCATCCAGCAAATTTCTTTTCATTCTTTCAACCAATGGGTCCCAATAGACATTTAATTCATATTCCCAAACACAGAGACAGTATGAGGTAAGTGGCTGGCAATGTCTCTGTTTTGCACCCTACAAGCTTCAAAATCTTCAGTGCTAACTCCCATGACTATGGTTTTTGAGAATCTAATTATTTGACTTGTCATTGCTTCAAAACACCTAAAGTTTTGGTGCTTGATCTATTGACCCATCAACGAAGATTAACAAATCATCTGCATACTGAAGATGTATCAGTTGAACTGATGCATCTCCTAGCTTAAAACTAGATATAACGCCCATCTGTGCAGGCCTGTTCATCATACAACTCAAGCACTCTATTAGCATGGAAAATAAAAGTGGAGATAGAGCACCACTAAGAATTACAGAGAAAATGGCAATGAGAGACATAATTTAATACTTCAATCCTTTCGTAGCAGCTTGAATAGCATTCCAATCAACTCCATCAAAGGCTTTGTCAAGATCTAATTTGCATATGAAAACCTTTTTCCCTTTAGACATTTTAGTGTAATTATCATTTTATTGTTCATTAGTTTAGTGGCCTTTTACTGCATCATTCTAGTAGCAAATAACTTAGTTTTTTTTATTGGATCTAGGATAGTCTAAAAGATTCGAAAACTCAAAAGCTTTTGGCCACAATGTCAATGTATAATCTGACAAATCATCCTAGTATGACTGAAAATAACTTTGAGTGGATCATGATCGTGACATTGGTGAAGCCGGATCTTATTACGCCACTTGACCGCTCCTACTTCAAAGTGCTATAAATTATGTTTATTATCATGATGATCTCCATGCAAAAAGAGAAATTCAACTTACTAGTAGGAGTATTAATAAAGACGGCTTGAATATATAATAAAGAAGGGCTACTAGGGCAGGTACCAAAGGGATAACAAGTTTATGCTAAACGGTCATCTCTCGGTCCCAAGGAAATGTATTTTCCGTTGCTAGACATGGACTGTCTACATAAGCAATAGTCTGTAGACAGTGAATGACAAAATCCTTTGTAGGACGCGAGAGATGCCATTTGAAATGATTTTTAGGCCACTAGATCTCCAAAGTTCGGGAGTCAAAGGAAGGGCAGAAATCAAAGAAATGAGAACCCCCATCCTCTCTACAATACAATTCCTCGTCCGCCAACCACCACTTTAAATGTTGAATTGCTGCTTTATGAAGTTTTGAGAGTTCCATTAACAAATTGAAGCAACACCTATATTATGGTTTTTACCTCTTGTTGTTTTGTCTTATGCTAATGCTTTGCATGCCTTCTTTTGAAGCAAGAAACAGTTTCGAAGATTTACTGTAGACACTGACGTTTCTTCACCAGCTTGAAAACCCTCTCCTTAGACGCACAGGGAACTGTAATTGTGAAAAAAGCTAGACGATCGGACCATAAATAAATGATAGCCCTGTAAATCACTCTCACACTTCGATCCTTCCAACGAAAGGTGGCGTGCTCTATTTCTGACTGCCTTTACGCAAGAAGAGGGGACCACTCCCGTGCGCAATGGCATTCCTGAATGACTGATAGCTTAATAGTACCAGTGAGATTGCACTGATCCACTCAGGCTACAATACTTACTTGGACCCACAACCAATGGTCCAAATAGCACAAGAATCTCCTTCTTTTCAGCACGTAATTAAGAAAGTAATATGCTGAACTTCACAAGCCAGCTACTTATTCACCACAGCACAACGATTCATAGATAATTGCAACCATTTTTGGTGCGTGCTCTATCTAAAATGTGCAAAAGAGCTGCAGTTCTCAGAGCAAGAACAAATAGTGGGTAGCACATCCTGCAACGGCATGGACTGCGAACCAGGTGGCCTGCAGTTGAAATTTTTCGGGGATTGTCCACCCTGAACTTTCTGAGCCATGCAATTCCAAACCAGTATCGTAGTGCTTAGCATCATCCAATCGAAATGATCTGTTTATGAGGCGTAGACCAAGAGCTTCAACACCTTTAAGAACTAGAATCTATGCCCAACAAGCACCGAAGCTTCTGCACTGAAAGTACATGCTACAAATAGTTGATGTGGAAACTGCAAGGCTCTCTTGGAGATAGAAGATAGCCTCTTTTTTAAAGTCTTCCATCCACTACGAAATTTCAGGCCTCTATATTCATGACCAAATTGGGAAACTCCCAAGTAGCTTGCATGATCAAGCAGATTAATGTTCTTGATTATCAAAGGCTATTATACCTGTTACATAACAACTTCAGAAACGACAAACAGATGACCAAACCTTTTTAACAATCTCATACACGTTCAACCAGGGTAGGACCTAAGCGTTATGGTTGCTAGTGCGGAATAAGTTTCCATCAACTAAAGGTTAAGCGCTGCAGATCCAACATTATGATTGTGCTGGAGGCATGCGTATCTGTTACAATGTTTCTCTGAATACTTGATCTATAGGCACATAAATTGTCACAAGTATGGGAATGTGTAAAAGGAATCAGAACTTAGTATAAACATGCCAGAACCAGAACACTCATTAAAGGTAACGTCACCAGTTAAAGTTGTTCCCAAAATTCAATAAGAAGATTCTCTAAAAAGCAAAGCCTGCAAGCTCAACATAACTGCTAACACTAACTGGACACTCATACCACATTACAAATTGGATACTGATACCATTGCTTTCTCACAGCCCAGAAAGACCCAACCATCAGTGGTGACCGTACATCTGATTTGATTCGTACTGGGCAACATAAGCAGGCTACGGTGATAAGCTTCGCCTAACCAACAGGTGCAGTTCTGGCATGACTACCATAACCTGATTGAGGAATTGACTGCTCATAGCCTGGCTGGTTTGAGTTGGGCTGTATATACCCTGCTTGCCCAACTGCGGATGCCCAATAAGCCGAACCAGGTAGGTTATTGTAACCTGCATCAGCAGAACCCTGGTACCCATAGCTGGGATTGCTGGGAGGTTGTTGCTCAACTGATTGGGAACTTGGGTATTGTGCATAACCACCTGAAGGTATACCTTGGGGTGCATAGCCAGGTGCTGTCTGGCCACCTTGTGGACCGTAAACAGGAGCTGTTCCATCTTGTTGAACATAACGAGGGGCAGGTGCAGTTGATGGTTGTGTGTACCCATCATTAGCAATGAGTGCAGATCCATAAGGATATGTCTGCTGAGATGATGCATTTAATGCATATGGGTATGATTGTTGGGGCGGTCCACTTGATCCATACAAATGGGTTGATGGATTAGGGCCCTGATATGGTGGTATATCTCCTGCCAGACTAGTCCGTGGTGGCCCATAAGACTGCGGAGGCAGCCCTTGTGTAGGCATCCCATAAGTTGGCTTTCCATAAGATTGTTGACCGTAGCCTGCCTGACTGCTGACTTGATGGGGATAGGCCCCTGGCTGAGGATTACCAACTTGTCCTCCATAAGCTTTTTGTGTGGGCACTTGATTTTCATATTTTGGCTCGTCATAACCATGCCCGTAGCCCTGCTGAGGGGGTGTTGACTGTGAGGAGGTAGCCGACTGCCCATAATCAGAACTTAGGGGCTGTCCATAGTTGTAATTTACTTGTGTTGGGGCAGGTCCAGAGGTGGTGATGGGGACATGGCTGTGAGCTGGCCCAGGACCAGGGTGGGGGGTGTGAGAAGTCAGCACTGGGACATCTCCCACATGCCGTCCTTGTCCATAGTAATCATAACTACCAGTTTGGGGAGGTGTCCGCACAGGAGCTGGACGCCTTTGCTCCCAGCCAGTGTTAAAGCTGCTTCTTGGAGCCTGCTGTTGTGGATATCCACTGTACATTTGAGGTGGATATTGGGTAGTCTGAGATGGATAAGTACCTCTTTGCTGATAATCATAACTGGTGGGCTGTGTTGGTGGGCGCGCATGAGGTCCCCACAGCGGTGGACCAGATGGACCACACGGGCGATAAGTTTGCTGGGTATAACCCGCAGACAGAGGTGAAGGCCTCACAGGATTCTGATGAAAGAAATTTTCAGAACAGAAAATAAGATATATTAGCAGATCTTATGTCGAACAGCTGACAAATAATCCTAATTACAGAAGTGATCACTTCTAACACTGAAGCAAGTCAATTACTGTACTCTCAAAAATATATATTTAAAAAAAAAATTGCATGCTCTGGTATAAGCTGAAAGACATGGCCAGAAAATAATGCTATCTAGAATCAAATGTTGGAACAAAGACCATAAATTTAAACAAACAAATACAAAATAAACAATTTTTCCAAATTGAGAAAGGCTACATAATAGCTCACTTCAGTACTATCATAACATCTTTTCATGAATAAAACTATTCAAAATATATTCTTTCACATGAATGAAGGGTCATATCACAACGTAGCAAAGAAAAATTCTCATCATGATGCAACACCGCTTTGAACAGCAGAAATGTGCCATACCTATGGGGAACAGACAAAATTAAGTTATATTCTTCACTTAGTACTTGCAGTAAAATGCTCTAACTTTACTAGATATCCCACAAGAAATGCCTCCTTAAGATTCAAGGTTACATGGAAACTTTAAACACATAAACAGGACATATAGAAAGCCTCAAATTTTAACAAAAACCCAAAAAACTCCCATGCCATGGGCAGAAGGTGAATAGAACAAACAATGGGCAGGCCACATACACAGATGATTACCACTAGGTAAGTGGAGAGATCAATGGATTTCAAAACCTCGTTTAGCTTCATTTGAAGCTAAATGCAGACAATTGAAATGTCAAAAGGAAATATCACAAATAACTCAGATCGTTGTACCAGAAATAGTTACTGAAAAACAGGACATAATTGCCAATAGGTACTCAGAACATGCTTTTGATTGGACAGGAGTCTTATTTCTTCAGCCATTTTGCAAACAATGTCCCACAGAAACTCATTTTATGTGAGATCACATGACAAAGTCTAGTGGATGCCTGAAGCACTTTGATGCATATGCATTTTAAACAGATGATCTTGTCAATGTCTTATCATGCCTACAGTTCAATATACGTTGTAAAATTCATTAGTAAATATCCTTAAATCTGTAGTCGTGAGTCAAAAGAACATTCAGTGTAATTCAATTGGCAACTAGAAAATAAGTACCAACCCTCTTGGCATTCAGAGTTCAAAACTTCTGCTGCATTAACCCAGCATCCTTACAACAGTATAGGACTCGCAGCTAATGCCAACATAAGAATACAATAGCTCTCGTTATCTAGAAGTAAATAAGTGAGGTGTATGAAATCTCAGTTTCCATGATGTTCGCCAATAGTTAGGGCCTAGATCAATGATAGTTCCAGGGAAAGAAAGAAAGTAGCAGGACTGACAGGCATCATAACTGGCGCTTTCTTATCCTAGCTGAGAGGGGAAGTTTCACCATGTTAGGTTAAAAAAATTTCTTCCGGATCAGCATTTTACCTTCATTTCCATTCAATGAGATTTTAAGCATCCACTAAGGAACAATATTCACTACATTAAACCAGTTGGTTGGAAGCATCTCTTACAAGGTTTGTAGTATTTCATCTTCATGTAGCATAATTTCCCACTGTTTGCACAATATCAAGGTGAGAGACACATCAGAATAGGAGGTTAAACAAACTTAGAATGGTTATGCAGCCAGGAGTTAGTTGCAGTTTAACAGCTAGCACAAGCATGATCATAATACAAACAGCCAAACACAAAAAAAATGTTTGAGGTGAAATGGTGATGAATGAAATTTTAGCAAGTGATTGAAAAGATAAGCACGAACAGGCACTTAAGATCCTAGAAGTTTGGAACAAGGGCAAGAAAGAAAGAGAAACCTGTGTCAATTTTATGGTCATACAAAAAGATATTTCCGACATTTCCAACATAGCATTAGTTAATGATTTACTCATCCCATGTAAAAATGATACAACAATGATTTCACCAAGTAGACACTTTTTTACTGCATGGCGCATGAATAGAATATTGGGGCACTAAGTAGCACCAACTTTATCATGATATGGTTTTAGTAATTATGAATGTGGATTCTTAAGTCTCAAAGCAATCTTACCAACCATAAACATTCTGCACTTGCAACTTGCAAGGTTTAAAGCCGATATCCCTCTTCAGTGGACGAGGATGAAGAGAGGTTGTTTATTGATACACCAAGAGACCAATGCTGACTCCATGTGAAAGGTATAGCCAGATCTGCATTATGAAAGCCAACCAATTCCAAATCGGCACCTTCAACATAAATAAACCATGGTAACGGGCATCTTAGACTGAGCTTAAGATCTCCCTAATAGCATTCAAGTGAGTTCACATGGATCATGCATGAATAGGGCAAGCCCTTGTCAAAGTGTCACTCAGGCAAAAAGGCCCCCAATTTCTCCACAGATGGTACATTTAAGCACATATTCTTCCTTCATCTTGTGATCTAGTGGCAGCAATGAGGAAATCTTATTTCACGCAATTATGCAATACATTTCTTAGAGGTAAGACATCTAAGCTAACATATTTTTTACTTGTAACAACCTGGAGATTTTGCTTCATGTAGTGATGCACTTCTGGAAGGTGGCCATGCTATAATATTTTTGAAACTAGAACATTGACTGGGCAAATCAAATAACAAAGAATATTCTTCCATTTTCCAATATGGAATCTTAAGGGCAGCAGCTAAAACCATTTTCCAGCTAAGAATGTTAAAAGATACCTACATTTCCAAATCATGAACATGATAACAGGAAACAATCAAGAAAAACCACTGGGGTCATCTTCTACAAATGCAAAGGCAATGTTGGAGCTTCAAAAAGAATAACATTTAAACATGAAACCATTTCGTTGATCAGAAGGGGCATGTTGTCATAATGAATGGATATATTCCAATGTCATTGGTTTCTAATGCGGTACAAACAAAATTTGCCATACAAAATTTATTCTTAACAAATTCAAATTAGTGAGAAACCTTTACTTCAAGAAGCAAATTCAATCAATCAAGAATGACTTACTCCAAAGAATTGCATTACTATCACACGAGCTACACAAATTATGATCTTGAAACTAATTGTCAGCACACCAGTAGTGATTGCATGTGATTCCATGTGAACCTAGAAATTTAGAGCTCCATCTCATTATATTGTGATGTAAATAATACAAATCAGATGCGAAAGGAGGGACCACCTTGCTTTTTCTTAAACCCTTTCTTCACAGAAGAAGTGAAACAAACTCTTGAACGGGAACACAGTTTTAGTGCTCTGTTGGCAATTAAAGAAAAACTGCAATTGTTTTGCATAAATAATAGATGGTTTTGGCAATGTAAGATGCCAGAGGACTTACCTTGCAATGCATAGTCCAAGCAATTACATTTACGACCTCTACTTCCTGAACCTATAACTCAGCCTCTTCTTAAGATTTTGAAGTCTTTTTACACGTGGGGCTTTCTCCTGATTCAAGTTGTAAAACCAATTAGGCCAAAAAACAAATTCAATAACTCCAACTCATTCCTAACAACCTTATTATTCCCATCTGCAGTGAATTGACTATAATACTAAACTGAAACTTGACTATATTGGTTTGTGGAATCCATCTTGCACACTTATATCTCCCCCAACACGAAGCATTTAAAAGCCCTAGACTTATATCTCCTCCAACACTAAGCATTTAAAATCCCTAATTAGCAACAGCGTCTTCACAATGCATTCTGTCTAACACTGAATTTCAATTAAACTTCTAACACTAATGACATGTAAATTGAAGATTTAATCAATCAAAAGCCCCCACATAAGTACCAACAGAGCTATAATCCAAAAATTAGGAAAGACATCATCACAAAGATAGACTTGAGATCCATTCTCTAGGAGGGACCACATCTGAGACCAAACAAAATCCACAATAACAAGCACTCGCTCATTGAAGCACTTTTAGAAACCTCACAAGTCCACATCCGACTTACCCAAGGCAACAGCTTCACCCACAGTGGCCTTCAAGTCTGCATACATTTTTAAAAACATGGATGGATTGATTCCAATAGATTTCCTGTGTCCTTACATATTGTTAACAAGATGGTTACTGAACTCTTTGCTTGTTATCCATCATGACACAATGATGTAAACTAACTTTTAATTCATCAAGTGATGAAGTCACAGCCCAGGGTAATGTGAGTTGAGGTTGTGAGTCACTCCTCACACTTCCTGTCCTCCAAGATAATTGACTTGCATGTCCACAATGATAACAAATGGAATGGTCGTAGTCCATCATAGTCTAGCAATGTACATGATCACCACATTTCTCATGGCTAAATACGCCCATAATGTAGTGATTCATCTTTTCCTGTTTCAGTTCATCACTCAACTTGCCCATGATCGCCACGTTGTTTGTCAAACTTAAATAAGACCATGATACAATGATTAATATTTTATTCTTTTAGTTCCGACTGAATTTGCCACCTGATCACCAACTTGTACCAAGTCATCAAATTGTCAGACTGATGCAGAAGTACATTCAGAAGGCCTGAAATCCACTGCTAAAACTTGTAACAAGACCATTTTGCATAGATAGTTGCAGACATATAGCAAGTCTTGGTGGCATCTCATTGAATCCTCAAATTGTTGGATATAGGAGAACTATCTAAGCACAACAACCACTTTAAAAAGAACATGCCAAATTCAACATATACAGACCACGTAACAGAATTTTCTTTCATTTAAAAGTATTAGACAACATCCACAATGACAAATTCATTTCCATCCACACAAAGAAGTACACCAAGTTTTCTCGCCATCCATAAGACTTTGCACCTTGAGGCATAACCAGCAGGAAGCACAAAGTTCCATACCTAGCTTACTAGAAATAGTCAAGTTCCATAACACTGCAGCGCAAATCTATTCTTGAGAAATTCTAAGACCATTCAAGCAACGGTAAATCATGATTACACATTATGCAAGAAGAGTCTTCTCTTTGGACTTTAGAAAGAATAGTTAGTGTGTGTGTGTGTCTACATACATACATATATATTCCAAAAGCACATAAGAAATATACTTACAGAGCTTTATTGGACTCTCATGTCTCATATGAAACTGTATAAAAGGCTATCAAGGAAGCTGAAATTCTATTACTGGACTTTGAAAGGATTACAAAAGGTGAGAGAATACAAAGGACTCAAACTGGTGGTTCAAAAGAAGAACCTACCAAACGATGCCCAACAAATTGACTTACCTATATATAGACTTTGAATCCCGAACTTGAATTGGTCTGGAATCAATGACATTATTAGACTCAACTATTACAAACATAAAGACTAAGGCTGACATAAAGGAAAGGAGATTTCCTTGAACAATGACATAAAGGAGATTCCCTGTATTATTGATGTTGATATTGACATAAAGAAGTGTATTATTGTATCTTTGCATTATTGAAGTTCTTCATCATCTTCTTCGTCCTGAAGTGCTTTTATTTTCACCTCAATTTTTCAATCGTATTCTTCCACAATTATCTAGAATTGCTGGGTTAGAGGAGGAATTTCTTTCGGAACATAATTGTTTTTATTTCTTTTGTTAGTTTTATCTTGAATGTACTGGGATAAAACTCTCATGGAGGCATCCCAGTAGTTTTCAAAATTTCCTTCGTCATTTAGATCTTGATTATCTTGAAAAATATTGTCTTCAAACATTGCATCCGTAAATTTTGCAGATGATAATTCTGTCAGAGAGATATTAAAAGATTGCATAACTTGGTTCTTCACGTAGTCCATGCATTTGATAAGGATTTGGCCTTCCAAATCAGCGGGATATTTCCTCTGGAGCATTTTCTTAATTTCTTCAATTGATGTAGAAGATTGTTGTACAGGAGCATTCTCACAAACAGCTTTATTATGTTGTATAACTGTTTCAATTTCTCTGACCTTGCCTTTAGTATCAAACTTCGTCCATCATTTGACGAAATAGATTCTTTTGAGCATTTGAATATTAAGCTCATCTTCTTCAATAACCACGAACCATTTTCATATCCAAGGAATATTAAATTTTACAAAAATATTAACTCACATTAACCAATTATTAATTGGTTAGAAGGAATATTATTAATCTCAGGTGCATATTCCACCCATTTATTATAAAGATCCTTGAGCTTTTCTGGTAATATTGTCATATTTGGACCAAATTTCCTCCACCAATGGTAAAACTACGGATGAATATCCCTTGATATTATTGCAGGATTAACTCTTATAAACCATGAATGTTTCCTCGTATCATTCTCGAGCTACATTACATATTACATTGAACTGATAAAATCCCACCAATTACAAGGATAACGAGCACCCTTGGCTTCAGTCCATTTAGCACCCTTGGCTTTAGTCCATTTATATTTTCCTAGATTGATATCCCATTCAAGGAGAGAAAAGACCTTATGAGTAAGGAGTTACTGAAATTGATAACTGATCATGGTTATAAAAGTGGCTTATTTCCACTACTTTGATTTCTTGCAAGAATTTCTCCATAAGGAATTGGCTTCTTCCAACATGAGAAGTATTATTCTGCATCTGTCAATATGCAACATCCCATGGATTTTTTGGATCAATTCCTTCTATAAGATCCTTTCTGTTAAAGTTAAAATTGTTCTTTGTACATTTTTGGACTAGGCGCCTTCCTTATACCAACATATCCACTCACTAAATGATCTTGCTACAATTATAAAACAAAATAATTACACTAATTTACATCTTCAAGTCCTTGGAGAAAAGATAATAAAAATAGACGATGGAATTAATAAAATTTTGGATCATATCTGAACAATTCAAAAAACAAAACAGAGAGAAGAAATAACTTTGGATAAGATTGAACCCTCTATCAAACCACCACCTGAAATAACAAGATTTAAAATGAAAAATGATACGGATGAAATCCTAAGAATAATAAAAGATAAAATGTCAAATCTCAAGCTTTCAACACTGTCAGGACAAGAATATGAAATTGAAATGGATCCTGAAGATATTCGTGAAGGAGAAATTCCCCAAATTCAAAATCAATTCTTTCAAATTAATAAAATTGTAAGAGATCCGAAAAGAATTGACAGGTACTATTATAAAAGACCTACACCAGCAGATGTATCAATACAAGAAAATGATGTTCTAATTCAAAACGAATATAAGGCTAATTCGATTTAGGAATGGAATATAGATGGCATGACAAATAATCAGATTTACCAAATGGTACATAGGTTTTTAATGTATTCGACTGTCTGTAACCATATAGTAAATATAGACAGAAACATTGCACTTATGATAATAGCTGGATTTAAAGGAAATTTAAAAGGCTAGTGAGATAATGTAATGACCCCTTCTCAAAGGGATGAAATTCTTAATAAGGTCAAAGTAAAACCTAATACTAATCAACATCAAGAAGATGTAGTTTACACTTTAGTCTGTACAATAATAGAACATTTTACGGGTAGTATACAAAATCTTAGGTGTCCTTCTTTAACTCATTTCCATTGGTAAGGGCAATCTCGATACATGAAGCTCCCGCCTATGCGAGGTCCAGGGAAGGGGCAAACCCCAAGGGCCTATGGTAGGCAGCCTTACCTTGCATTTTACAAGAGGCTAATTCCAAGCCTTGAACCCGTGACCTCAAGGTCACATGACGACAACTTTTACCGTTGCACCATGGCTCCCCTTCCGTTGGTATAATGACGCCTTCTCATTTCCATTGGTATAAGGACATTTTCTTGGCTAGAGTCCTTCATTTGCATGATGCAGGCTACACATATTGGAAACAGAAATTCATAAAGGGACTTCCTTATTTATTTGCTACTAGAGTGAAAAATTTCCTCAAATCCAAATTCAATGGGGAAATCCACTATGACCAACTGTCTTATGGTCAATTAGTTCATTCCTATATTAATGAAGGCATATCTTTGTGTAATGAGATTAAACTACGAAATCAATTTAAAAAAGAAAGGATCATAGAGAAAAAACAGTTAGGCAAATTTTTCCAACAATATGCTATAGATGTTCCTAGGATAAAGAATCCTAATAAGGGAAAAATGAAACAGCTTAGGAGCAATAAGAAATATTCTTACTAAAAAAAAAAACCTCCTGAGAAGAATAAAGGTAAAAGAAAACCTTATAATAGAAAAGATAAATCAAAGATAAAATGTTATTAATGCGGAAAGCTTGGTCATTTTGCTAATAAGTGTTGGACCAAGAAAATTCAAGAACTTCAAATGGATGAAGAATTAAAGAAATCTTTATATAAAATAATGTTGAATTCATCTGAATCAGAATTGTCTGATAACACAGACTTTGAATCTTCCTCTTCTGATTCCGACAATGAACAATGTTATACACAGTGTAATACACTAGAAAAAGATTCAAAATACTGGAAATCTATTCTTAAGATGAATAACCTCTAGATTAATGTCTTATCTCAATCTCAACAAGATCTTCTTGAAATAATAGGTAAAATAGAAGATCCAGAAAAAAACAATATTTGAAAAAATAATATCATCTTCAGACAGGGAAAAACTAGTTGATACTGATAATGTTTACAGAATGTCTGAAGTCACTAAAAGACTAGGTAATCAACCCATTATCCCTGCTAATGTCTCATATCATGATTTAAAGAGAGAAATAAATAATCTTAAAACAGAAATTGTTCTGTTAAAAAATGAAAATAGTCTGCTTGACAAGAGAGTTACTAATATAGAACAAGGAAAGCAGACTAAACAAACTGGTGAATTATCTAATATTGATGCCTTTAAGGACTCGCCAACTCAATATCTTGACTTAATAAAACAAGTCACTTCACAAAAATGGTATATTAATATTACAATTGTGGTTGGAACTGAATGGTATAGGTCAGACCTAATAGCTCTTGTTGACAGTGGTGCAAACATAAGATGTATCCAAGGTCTAGTTGCAACAAAATATTTTGAAAAAACTTCACAAAGTTTGACTTCAGCCAGTAATAGCAGGTTGAAATAAATTTTAAGCTTAACAATACTAGGGTGTGTAATGATAATATTTGCATTCCTACACCTTTCCTGTTAGTGAAGGATTTACATCACCATGTAATACTAGGAACACCATTCTTGCATAATATTATACCAATTGATAAGATTGACACCTCTAGAATTTATTTCACCAAGGAAGAAAGAAAATATTCTTTTAAGTTTTTAACAAATCCTAAAACTCATCTGTTAAATGAATCTAGAAAAATCCTTCTCAAAGAACAACAAATAAACTTCATTAAGGAAGAAATAGCTTATAAAGATGTTTAAAATAATATTCAGGACAAAAGTTTTCAAAACAAAGTTAAAATAGTTCTTCGTACATTTTTAGAAAATCTCTGTAATGATCTTCCGAATGCGTTTTGGAATTTAAAAACCCATTGTGTGTCTCTTCCATATATTGAAGGATTTAAGGAAGATAATATCCCTAAGAAAGCTAGGCCAACTCAAATGAGCTCTGCATACATTGAGTTATGCAAAAATGAGATTAGTGATCTTAGTAATAAAAGATTAATTAGAAATTCTTCCTCTCCATGGAGCTGCATGGCTTTCTATGTTAATAAGACAGTCGAGCAGTAAAGAGAAAAACCTAGACTGGTAATAAATTATAAACCCTTAAATAGAGTCCTTAAGTGGATTAGATATTTGATTCCCAATAAGAGGGATCTTCTGAACAAACTACAAGGAGCAATAATATTCTCTAAGTGTAATTTAAAATCAGGCTATTGGCATATTCAAATTCATGAATCAAATAGGTGGTATAAAACAGCATTCACAGTCCCTTTTGGACAATATGAATGGAATATTATGGCTTTTGGACTAAAGAATGCCCCCTCAAAATTTCAAAGGACTGTGAATAAAATATTCAATCCATATGGGAAGTTTATTATATCATATATTGATGATGTGTTAATATTCTCAAAATCAATAAATCAACATTTTAAGCATCTTGAAATATTCAAATGGTTAATTCAGAAAAATGGTTTGGTTTTATCAGCTCCTAAAATGAAATTCTTCCAGGAAAAAGTTAGATTTTTATGACAATATCTTTCATGGACGAATTGTTTCAATTCAAAGAAGTATAGAATTTGCTTTTAAATTTTCTGATGAAATTCTTGATAATAAACACCTTCAAAGATTCCTTGGATCATTGAATTATATCTCTAATTATTATCACGATCTAGCAAAAGACAGTGCAATTTTTTTAATAGACTCAGGAAAAATGCTAAACCATGGATGAAAGAACATACCAGAATAGTAAGAAAAATAAAAGCTAGAGTTAAAACCCTTCCATGCTTAAACCTAACTAATACTGAATGGTTTAAAATTGTTGAAATAGATGCCTCTGACATTGGATATGGAGGTATTCTTAAACATAGAAATCCTTCTTCTAATAAAAAAGAATTAGTCAGATTCACTTCTGGTAAGTGGAATGACACCAATAAGAAATATTCCACCATAAACGAGGAAATGCTTTTAATTGTCTAATGTATTTTTAAATTTCAGGATGATTTATTAAATAAAAAATTTTGCTTAGAATTGATTGTAGTGCAGCTAAGCAAATTATAGAAAAAATTGTGAAAAATACAACAAATCTTTACAGGATGGCAGGCTCAACAATATGTATTTGATTTTGATATTGAATATATAAAGGGAGAATATAACTCTCTTCCAGATTATTTAACTCGTGAATTTTTAGAGCGTTCATGAGTGAAGCAAGTGGTTGCATCACCCCAGATAATACCTGTGGAAAAGGAAGAGGAAGAGGTCATGGTAATACCCAAGACAGGAAAGAAAAACAAGTTATTACTCAATGGTCACATATAGTAGAAATGCTTGGAGAAAAGCCCAAACCAAAACTAATTACCCCGGGTAATATTCCTCAAACAGGTAATATCCAGTCACAATCCTCACATGATGAATTACCAAGGTAACAATTCACTCTGCAGAAATCTGGAAAAGAAGTGTTAACAATGATAGTGGAACAATATCTCCAGAAAGCCCATAAAGATGTAATATTACATCTTGACAGAAAGGATCTTATAAAAGGAATTGATCCAAAAAATCCATGGGATGTTGCATATTGACAAATGCAGAGTAATACTTATCCTCCTCGTGTTGAAAAAAGCCAATTCCTTATAGAAAAATTCTTCCAAAAATCATAGTGGAAATGAGCCACTTTTATAACTATGACAAATCAATCATCAATATAGTAAAATCCTTATTCATAAGATCTTGTTTCCCCAGGAATGGAATATCAATTCAGGACAATATAAATGGATTGAAGCCAAGGGCGCTCGTTATCCCAATAATTTGTGGGATTTTATCAGTTCAATGCAATATGTAACGTACCTCGAGAACAATGCGAGGAAACATTCATGGTTGATAAGAGGTAATCTCGCAATAATATCAAGGGATATTCATCCGTGGTTTCACCATTGGTAGAGAAAATTAGGTCCCAATCTGATAATATTACCAGATAAGCTCAAGAAGCTTTATAATAAATGGATGGAATATGCACCTAAAATTAATAATATTCCTTCTAACCAATTAATAACTAGTCAATGTGAGTTAATATGTTTTGCAAAATTTGATATTCCTTGGATATAAAAATGGTCCACGATTATTGAAGAAGATGAGCTAAATATTCAAATGCTCAAAAGAATCTATTTTATCAAATGATGGACGAAGTTTGATACTAAGGCAAGGCCAATGAAATTGAAACAGTTATACAGCATAATAAAGCTATCTGGGTGTACTCCTATACAACAATCTTCTGCATCAATTGAAAAAATAAAAAAAATGCTCCAGAGAAAATATCCCGTTGATGCGAAAAGCCAAATCCTTGGCAAATGCATAAACTACATAAAGAACCAAGTTATACAGTCTTTTAATCTCTCTAACAGAATCATCATCGACAAAATCTACAGATGCAATGTCTGAAGACAATATTTTTCAAGGCAATCAAGATCCAAATGACAAAGAAAATTTTAAAGACTACTGGGATGCCTTCATGACAGTTTTATCCCAGTACATTCAAGATAAAAAAACAAAAGAAATTAAAAGAATTATGTTACGAGAGAAATTCCTCCTCCAACCTAGCAATTATAGAATATTGTGGAAGAATACGATTGAAGAATCGAGGAGATAATGAAAGCACTCCAAGACAGAAAATGACAAAAAACTTCAATAATACAAGGATACAATAATACAAAGAATCTTCTTTATGTCAATATCAACATTAATAATGCAAAGAATCTCTTTTATGTCACTGTTCAAGGAAATCTCCTTTTCTTTATGTCAGCTTTAGTATTTATGTCAATTTATGTTTGTAATAATTGAGTCCAATAATGTCATGAATTCCAGACCAATTCAAGTCCGAGATTTGAAGTCTATATATAGGTTGTAAGTCAGTCTATTGGAGTATCGCCTAGTGGGTTCTCATTTTGAATCACCAGTTTGAGCCCTCTTCTGTTTGAGTCTTTTGTATTCTCTCCTTTTGGAATCCTTTCAAAGTCCAATAATAAAATTTAGGCTTCCTTGATAGCCTTTCTATACAGTTGCACATGAGAGTCCAATAAAGCTCAATAAGTATATTTCTCGTGTGCTTTTGGAATGGTGTGTATATATGCACACTCACACACACACATGTGTGTGTACACATATATGTGTGTATATATATGTTTGTGGGTGTGTGTGTATACATACATACATACATATATATAAGCATGAAACATCATCATCATCAAGACCTTATCCCAATTAGGGGTACATGAATCTTATTCCTCCATTCCCCTCTATTAAATACTATGGCTTCATTTAGTCTCAAAATTTTTAAATCTGTTCTCGCCACTTCTATCCACATTCTTTTGGGCCTTTTAGAACCTTCTACTTACATTGCCTCACTCCTAACTGGTGCTATTTTCGGTCTTCGTTGGACATGTCCAAACCATCTAAGTCTAATCACCCTCATCTTCTTACCTATTGGTGTTACTCCTAAGTTTCCTCTAATGTTTTCATTCATAATTCTGTCCTTTCTTGTCTTGCCACTCATCCATCTCAGCATCCTCATTTCTACTACACTCAACCTATGAACAGGATATTCTTTAACTGCACAACACTCTGATCCATAAAGCATGGCCGGCCTTATAGCCATCCTATAGAATTTTTCTTTTAGTTTGAGTAACACCTGCCGATAACACAAAACTCCAGATGCACATCTCCATTTGTGCCAACCCACTTGAATTCTCTGGGTAACCTCCCTCTCAATCTCTCCACTCACGAATCATTGATCTTAAGTACCAAAAGTGATTTTTTATGAGGAATAAAAGAAACGTCATTTCAAAGAAAAGGATGCAATCTTAAAAGAAAGAGGAGGGAATTGAATACAAAAAAAAAAAACAAAAATTAACAAAGATCTGTAGTGCAAACTCTTTCACTAAATATTACAAACTGTTTCAATTTCCACAGAGAGATCAAGAAAAACAAAGGAAGACAAAGGGAATTTGCAGCCATTCGAGGAGTTGCTGCCTCCAATCACTGTCAGACTCTGGTTTATATTGTATTTCAAAATCATAAACTATTAGCTTCATCGCACATTTCTGCTGACTTTCCTCCAATAATCGATGTTCCATTAGGAACTTTAAGCTCTTTTGATGCGTACGAATAATAAAATGGCCTTCCTTAAGGTAGTGTCTTCAATTCTGTACAGCGAATACAATTACCATAAGCTCCCTTTCATAAACCAATTTGAGTTGGGAGTGTGATGACAATGCTTGACTGAGGTATGCAATTGGTCCACCCTCCTGCATCAAAACTGCGCCCAGACTTGTTCCAGATGCGTCAATTTCTATGACAAATGTTTTGCTAAAGTTAGGCATGGCTGGAACAGGAACCCTAGTCATGGTTGTTTTTAGAGTTTCAAATGTAGTTGTAGCTTGATTAATCCATTGAAAATTGTTCTTTTAAGTAACTAAGGGAGGGGGATAGCAATTTTACTATATCCTTTCACAAACATGTAGTAATATCCGGTCAATCCAAGAAAACCTTATGTCCTTGATATTACGAGGAACAGGCCACCATATCACATGTTCAATCTTTGGAAGAGATAATATGATCCAAATATACCAATTGGACCTATCCAAAAGAACATTTCTTACGGTTCCAAAATTTGAAGAGTGACTTGCAAATGGTTCACAGGCTGGTTAAATCCGATGAATATACTAGTATATCATCAAGGACCACAATAAATTTGAGTAAATGAGCACAAAAGATAGTATTCATAAGTGCTTGAAAAGTGGAGGGGGCATTTGTTAATCCGAAGGGCATTACCTTGAATTCGTAATGTCCTTTATGTGTATGGAAAGCCATCTTATGTGTATCTTGTTCTCGTACTCTGATTTGATGATATCCCAATTTCAGGTCCAATTTTGAAAAGATGTAGCAACTCCGAGCTCATCCAGCAATTCTCCAATGATTGAAATTGGGAATTTATTTGGTACTGTGGACTGGTTGAGTGTGTGATAATCCACACATCCTCCAACCCCCATCCCTTTTCTTGACAAGTAGAGCTAGGCTAGAAAACGGGCTGACACTAAGTTGTACGAACCCTGCTGCCACCAACTCCTTGATTGTTTCAATTTCAGATTTCAGGTGATAAGAATATCTGTAAGGCGTGACATTAAGAGGTTGTGCTACGTCCTTCAGAATGATAGCATGATCCTACGGTTGTGGAGGTGGTAACCCCATGGGTGCATCAAAGAGGCCAGAAAATTCTTGTAACACAGATGTAATCTCAGGGGCAAGCAGTTTGGAGTTTTGGTGAGCATCACCAATGACAGCCAATTTGATTTCACCTTGTTTTTAAGTGAGATCACGATTCTGACTAGGGACTGATCTCCTTGTATGCAGACCAGCTTGCCCTTGTACTGGAACTTCATGATTAGATGCTTCCAGTTGGACCACACATCACCGAGGGATTCTAACCATGCAATCGAAGGGGGAAAATTTTTGCACAACAGTGATCCCTTGAAAATCAAGGGACATGTTCTTACAAACTCTTTAAATATGAATCACATAGCAGTCACCCACCTGAAAAGTGAAAGATCTGGTAGGGGTGACTCATCATCATCATCAAGACCTTATCCCAATTAGGGGTCGACCACATGAATCTTATTCCTCCATTCCACTCTATTAAATACCATGGCTTCATTTAGTCCCAAAGTTTTTAAATCTTTCCTCACCACTTCTATCCATGTTCTTTTGGGCCTTCCCCTTGCCCTTTTAGAACCTTCTACTTGTATTGCCTCACTCCTTCTAACTGGTGCCATTGTTGGTCTCCTTTGAACATGTCCAAACCATCTAAGTCTAATCTCACTCATCTTGTTACCTATTGATGCTACCCCTAAATTTCTCCTAATATTTTCATTTCTAATTCTATCATTTCTTATATTACCACTCATCCATCTCAACATCCTCATTTCTGCGATGCTCATCCTATGAGTATAATGTTCTTTAACTACCGAACACTCTGATCCATAGAGCATGGCTGGCCTTATAGCCATCCTATAGAATTTTCCCTTTAGTTTGAGTAGCACCCGCCGATCACATAAAACACCCGATGCACATCTCCATTTGTTCCAACCCGCTTGAATTCTCTAGGTAACCTCCCTCTCAATCTCTCCACTCTCATGGATTAATGATCCTAAGTATCGAAAGTGGTCTTTAGCGGGGACCTCTTGGTTATCAATCTTGACTGGTGTTCCACTCCTACTCTCCTTGCTAAAATTACATTCCATATATTCTATCTTAGTTCGGCTAATTTTAAATCCTTCAAATTCTAATGCTTCTCTCCATAACTCTAGCTTTATGCTTACACCCTCCCTTGTCTCATGAAGTAGGACTATATCGTCTGCAAATAGCATGCACCAGGGTTCCTCGTGCAGATGGTTTGTTAACTCATCCATAATTAATGTGAAAAGGTATGGACTCAATGCCTATCCTTAGTGCAATCCGACAATGACAGAAAAATCACCAGTCACGCCACTAGTGGTCTTAGCATTTGTTACCGCTCCCTCATACATATCTTTAATTATGTCTATATACCCCTGAGAAACCCCTTTACCACCCAACACCCTCCATATTAACTCTCTATGGACTATCATAAGCTTTTTCTAAGTCGATAAAGACCATGTGGAGTTCTTTTCTCCTCTCCCTATATTTCTCTACTAATTGTCTTAGTAAGAAAATAGCTTCCATGGTAGACCTCCCAGGCATGAAACCAAACTGATTTTCCGATACACTTGTTTCATGTCGTAGCCTTTTCTCAATCACTCTTTCAAAAAGTTTCATGGTGTGGCTCATAAGTTTGATCCCTGGATAATTAGTGCAGCTCCGAATGTCTCCTTTATTCTTATAGATTGGTACAATAGAGCTTTTCCTCCACTCATCAGGCATTTTCTTTGATTTTATAAGCTTGTTAAACAACTTGGTCAACCAAACGACCCCAATATCTCTCATATGCTTCCAAACCTCTATTGGTATACCATCAGGCCCCATGGCCTTTCCTGATTTCATCTTTCTCAAGGCCTCTTTTACTTCAAGTATTCTAATCCTACGTTCATATCTATAATATCCAATGTTATTTAGATTTATAGTATTTTCAATCCCTATATTCTCAAGGCCATTGTCATTTAACAATTTTTGAAAGTATATTTCCCACCTTTGTTTGATCTCATAATCTTTGACTAATACCCTTTGATCATAGCTTCTAATGCACCTAACATGCTCTAAGTCCTTACCCTTCTGTTCTCTTACTTTTGCAAGTTTAAACACATCTTTCTCACCTTCTCTTGTTCCTAGTCTATTATAGAGCTTATCATATGCTTTAAGTTTAGCCTCACTTACTATTCTCTTAACAATGTTTTTAGCATTCTTATATTGTTCATAGTTTTCATTATTTCTAATCTTCTGTCATGCTTTAAAACGCACTCATTTTTCTTTAATAGCTTTTTGCACTATTTCATTCCACCACCATGTTTCCTTTGTTAATAGCCTTTTACCTTTAGATACTCCTAAGACATCTTTTGCCACTTTCTTAATGGACTCAATCATATTAGTCTACATGGTATTTACTTCTGTTTCATTGTTCCAATTTCCTTCTACCATCAACTTATTTTTGAATAAAGTTATTTTCTCTCTATTTAAGTTCCACCAATTAGTTTTTGAATGTGTATTAAGTTCAGTTCTTTTGCTCCATCTTTTGATATGAATATCCATAACCATTAACCTATGTTGTGAGGTTAAACTCTCACCGGGTATCACCTTACAATCCTTACATATAGATCGTTCATTATTCCTAAGTAGAAAAAAGTCTATTTGGCGTTTATGAAGTCCACTTTTAAAGGTTATTAAGTGTTCATCCCTCTTCTTAAAGAGTGTATTTGCAATGGATAGGTTATATGACAAAGCAAAATCAAGGATATTCTTCCCCCATCTCGTTTCGTTCACCTATACCATACCCTTGATGTATTCTATCATATCCTTCCTTATCTTTTCCTACATGGCCATTTAAGTATGCTTCTATAAATATCCCCTTAGTGTTGGGAATTTCTTGCATAACTCCCTCCATATCTTCCCAAAACTATATCTTGATTATATCTTGTAACCCTACTTGTGGTGCATATGCACTTATAATATTTATAATCTGCTCCTAGAATAATTTTTTATTATTATAATTCTATCACTGATTTTTTTAACGTCTACAACTTTATCTTTTAATTCCTTATCCACTATTATTCCTACACCATTTCTGTTATTTTCCTTTTCTACGTACCATAATTTATACCCATCTATTTCTCTAACTTTAGCCCCTTTCCACTTGGTTACAAGCGATGTTGACTCTCCTACGTTTCATCGTATCTACTAGCTCGAAACTCTTACCTATTAATGTCCCTATATTCCATGTAGCGATGCAAATCTTATGTTCTGGAGATACCCTATTTACTATTGCCTTTCTCGACTTCCATGGTATGAACCCATGTCTACTTTTCACTGCACCTGGGTTCTGATGTAGCGCATCACTTTCGAGGGGACACTTTAGCAACCCTTGCCCATTTTTCATTACACTCAGGATCCGATGTAGCGCGTCGCTTCTGGGAGAACGCCCTAGCAACCCTTGCCTATTTTTCACCGCACCCAGGATCCGATGCAGCACGTTGCTTATGAGGAACGCCCTACCTTGAGCGAATGTCAGTTTTCGATTCATGTCATGTTGGAGTTGCCATAGTTTTAAAAAGCTGAAGATGATTTTCATTAAAATCATCTTCAGCTTCACCGTTGCCGACTGGCTACCTGAAGCAAAGGTGACCATATTTTAAGAAGCTGGAGATGATTTTCATTTCTTTCTCACAAACTAATATACAAATGCATATTCATTTGTAAGAAAGAAATAATAAAATCATCTTCAGCTTGCTCCTTGCCGGCTGGCTACCTGATGCGAGGGTGGCAATATTTTAAAAAGTTGGAGATGATTTTCATTTCTTCCTCACAAACTAATATACAAATGCATATTCATTTGTAAGAAAGAAATAACAGAATCATCTTCAACTTTCCCCTTGCCGGCTGGCACCTGACACAAGCCCCTCCTTTTTTATCCGGGCTTGGGATCGGCATTGGCGGAGTTGACATTCAGCTATAATTCAGTGATTATATCTTTGGATAGAAAGTTGTGGGTCACCCCTAAATTGATCAATATCAACAATTCTGGGTACCCAAAATTGCTTTTAGTTTCATGGCTTTGGTCAGATTGATTCTCGGTAAAGAACTAAGGGAAAGTTCTATAGGGTTTACCTACCGATGTCAGATCTACCATCATTCTCCATCTGGGTCGGTTTCAGTTGCATCATCTACTTCGGTGGTCACCATGAAGACTTGCAGAGTTCAATTTCAGCAACGATGATCGAGATTGAACTTTTCATCACAGATGAAACACAAACACTTTTCACTTTTGTACTGGATTTCCTCTTTTGTCAATCTCCTGACTCCCAGATCTCTCTTTCCTGTCATCCAAAACTCTGTTTTTATTCATTTTCAGATCGGTGGCCGATACCCCCCTTCCTTGCTCACGATAGGGTTCCAACGATTTTAGTGGGCCACTAGAAGCTGTGATTTTGGGTATGTCATTGGTGGACACTTGAGAGTAAGTGAAGTCCATTAGGCCAGGAGGACAGCCCGGCCCACTCCCTTTTGGCTTAACTTATTTTCTCGGGCCCGATTTAAAACCTAATTTCTTTCCTCTATCATATGTGCTTGTTCCATTGCCTCCATCAGGGTTGGCGGTTGGCTTAACTGCAGTTTTGCCCTAATTTCCTCCTGTAACCTGTGAACGAAAGCTCTGATCATGGGTGCGTTAGTCACTTCGAACTTCTCTCGGTATTCCATCACTAATCCTTGCCGATGGAGATCCATCAATGATTCACAAGGATTTTCTTGCTGAGACGGTTTGAATTGTTGGATTATCACCCTTTTAAACTCAGGCTAGGTATCAATTGGCACCTATGTTTCAACTCACTGATACCACACAAGGGCACTTCCCTCTAGGCAAACTACTGCAATAGCATGTTGCCTATAGATACTAATCCATCTTGAACACCCATAAGTAAGGATCTTCCCCAGTGACGATGGGTAATTCCAGCTTCCAAGCTCTGGAGTCCATCCTAAGAGCGTCAGCACCTGATGTTGGATTTTCCCCGTTCAGGTTGACAGAAGTTCCTGTGTTGGTGATGCCACCCATAGGAGTTTGCTCCGATGGATCTGAGATCTGCTTATGTTTAGATCCTTCGGCTCCTCTACTCTTCATCATTTCCCACATCTCCAGCAAGTAATCTCTCATTGATTGAACATCTGCTGACAGATGTTTGAACTTCTACCCCAGTGCTGCCAGTCTTTCTTCCATTCATGTGTTGACCATGCCTAGGAGGTAACGCTCTAATACCAAATTGATGCAATCTTAAAGGAAAGGCGAGGGAATTGAATACAAACAACAACAAAAATTATCAGGGATCTGAAGTGCAAACTATTTCACTAAAAGATTTCAAACTGTTTCAATTTCCACAGAGAAAGATTGAGAAAAACAGAAAAGGGAATTTGCAGCCATTTGAGGAGCTGCTGCCTCCAATCACTGTCAAGCTTCTTCTCCCCACTCTTCTTTCTCTTTCCTTCTTTCATTTGAATCTCCTCCGTAACAGTCTAACTCAATGGTTTCTGAGAATTGAATCAGGACCTGCCATGTGTAAAGATCTCTCTTCTTCACATGCTCTATTGCTGACCTGTCAATTCTGTTACTGATTTTTTCTTTTTTCTGGTATATACCTTGTGTGTTATAGCTGTATCAAAATACTAACAACCTGTCATTCCAGCTTGTTACCTGACCTCAGAAGTCTTAGATAAGTTACCCTGATCTAAGCTCCTGAAAGATAATACTGTGTTCTGAAAATAACAATGGATATTCACTAGCTGCTGTATTCACCGGACATCAGATAAAGATTTCTACAGCTTAATGTGCATCAGCAGTGCAATCGTACCAGCTTCAGAAAATACCTGATTCATAACTTCCTTGATCATTTCTCTAGCAGTTTCAATTTGTTTCTTGTTTCCAGTAACTCGTACAGTTCTTTCTTTGGATACATCACCCTTTGGAAGATGTTGTGGAATCAACTAGAAAAGTGATAATAGTATCAATTACTATTTGGACAAATTCAAACAAAATATTCCATGCACAAGCCTAGGAACTCTAGGTACCTGGATGCGAGCTCCAGATCTTGTCTGCAGGTTCTTAATTGTCTCACCTCCTCTTCCTATTATGAGCCCCACCTATGCAGAAGAACAATAAATATTACTACAGACATGATCTCAAGACTTATGTAGAGCTGCAGTAACATAGCTACAAAATCTACCTTTTCATTTGGAACTTGTATCTGGATTTGCTCCCCACCAGATTGCGCTGTACCAAAACCTCTGGCTACAAGTGAAGGAGAACCACCAGCATCAGCCTGCAAAAAAAATGCAGACAATGTAAGAGGACAGCTATCTAGCAACTATGCAGAAGAAAGTTAAATAATCAAGAACAATGGTTAAGTCCAGCAACATCATTAACCTCTGCTATAACATCCTTAATAAGCTGCTCTGCCTTATTTATATTTTCAAGAGACCCTATCAACTCGACAGATCTAGTAGAAGAATGGGGATCAGCATCAGCATCCCTCGTGATTTGAATTTTGGCCCCTGAATTGTATTGCAGAAATCTGATAGTATCGCCAGCTTTACCTATGAGAATACCAACCTGTACAAAGTGTTCCAAATAAATCCTTTAGATAATGTCGACCAAATAAAGGGAACAAAACATCAGATTTCCAAGAAAAACATGGAAACTAATAATACAGTTATGCCCTTCTCATGTACAATATGCTAAGAAACATTTCCAAACAATTTGGAAACTATAATATTACAATACACACATTATTAGCTGACTTCTCCCTTATCAATGTGTCTGGCGTGAATCATGCCCAAAATACTTAAGTAAAGTAGCTCAAACATTCTGCAAGTATAACTCAAGGTTGGTTTTCATGGAACTGCATCTAAAAAAAAAGGTAAATGAAAAAGAGAGGTAAATTCGATCTAGAAGTGTAGGGGCTTATGATCAAAGGATTGCCATACAAGAAACAAGGCTCTTTTTCAATGTGTAGCTGAACTCTACGCTACAGAGTCAGCAAAGTTCGCATTCTATCTCATCTCACATGGTGCTTGCACGGTGGCAAGTAAAGCAGTATCTTCACTCATTTTTTGAGATTCAGCTATCCAGTTTGGTACTCTTCTGCATAGTAATACAATGGTTGATCTAGTGACAAAATGGCATCCTTTAAGTTGAAAAGTTTTCAACAGCTCCAGGGGCATCGCTAAACCAAAGAAAACCAATTACATTTGGGATGTAGGAAAAATTACAGGAAAAAAGAGGACCACTTCTCTCACAAAGCACAAAGAACTTATGCTCCCCAAGGACCAATTATAGATTGATAATTTCTTTTGTACCAATGCTACCAAAGGTTGCTGATGGCAGGTTAAGGACAAGCCCCTTGTAATTGTATTAGAACGTGGGTGTAATGGAGTCATATTGGAAAATAATCTGCTAGAAAGCTACAAGTGTGATGCTTAAATTTAATAAGATAACCTTCTATTGTAAACATAATAAAGTGGTAACTTTTGATTTTTCAGTATTTCTTTACTACTTCCTCTTCAAAGGAAAAGACCAGGGGGATCAAAAGAGAAAACAAAAGTAGGGATGACACCAATCTAAAACCAGATGAAACCCTGATGTTGAAACAGGACCGTGCATGATACAACTGATAGGAAATAAATGAAGGGTCAAATGTCATTATTTCTTTTCCTTTCTCCTTTTACTAAATGTAGGAAACGATGTTGAGTTACTTAATATTTTCGCCATCTAGGGCCTTTGCCAGTCACTGACAGTGCCATCAGGTCCATCTATTTCAAGTTTTATGATTCCATATGATTCCCAATCTTAGGGTGTTGACTCTTTGATTGATACATTCGTGAATCTTTGATCACATAGAGTTTTATGCATATTAACTTTACCATTTTTGCTGGCGGTTGATACGTAGTTTCCACATTATCTGACTGTATTATTTACTTGATATTCGCTAATCCTAGCCATTATAGTTATGCATTACCTTCACTCATGTGCCTCCCCTTGAGGCTTCCACCAAAGCCTCCAAGTTACTTTTACCTGAATTAGTGTTTCAACTTTAAAACATCAAGCTCCAACAAGAACAAGCACGATGCACTAAAGAAGTATCAGCATTCTGTCTTTTCCTTTTACCTCTATATACCTAGTATTCAGAAATAATATACAATTTTTTATGCTATATCTGATGACATCAACATGATTAGGACCATTTGTCAATGGATCCTAACATGAATTCTCCTAACAATTAAGCAAGTAAATGCAGGATGCAAGGATCTGTCAATACATGTTAACACCTAATTGGACAATTCCAGCAGGTACTCTGGATTGTCCAGCACATATTCATGTACTTCTTTTAGCTGTATACATTGTCTTTTTTTTTCTTTTTTTTCTTTTAAGATGAAGAAAGCCATGCTGCAACACAGCTATTACTCTCATACACCATGCTGGGAAAAGCATCTTTACAGGTTTCTAGAAGTGGTTGTTAGTGTTTTCATGTAAGAAGCATATAAATGTCCATGTTGGAGCTGTCATGTGTTGTTCTTTTATTTTCTAGGATAAAGCAAGGCATGCTACAGCTCTTAAAAGCTTCTTTACAGATTTCTAAAATTGGTTATTACTTTTTTTAATCCAAGCTTTGCTTTATGCTGCATTCACTTCCAAATTTCTTTCCATTTCAATATTTACTGCAGCAATTTCTCCATTTTCTAAGACAACAACCGCTTGTGATAGTGGTTATGGCTGCTTGGTGTAAGAAAGCTTCTGTATGCTTCAATGACTTCCTTTTTTCTTTTTTTTTCCATTTTCATGTATGATGCACCAGTTCCCCTATCAGCAAAGATAAAATTTGATTTTGTTTAGTTTTCTGTTCTTCTGCACATTTAGCTATCATCTTCCCAATATTTTCTTTCCTTTGCTACGTACATTTTCTTTGAAGTTTGACAAGTTGCAATTACCTTTAAGGGTGGTTAAAATCCTCAAGAAAGTAACAGAATACGTACTGAATTATTCATTTGTTTATTTATTATTCCACCCTGCATCTTAATTTTTGAAGATTTGCTGTTGGACACCCAAATCCATATCCATATCCATGTCATGTCCAGACACCACATCCATGTCCACAGATCACGGTGTGTCCAGACACCCTGTTCGTGTCCATAGATCATGACAAAGAAATGCAATGTCAATCCTTTAGGTGTTGGAAGAACTTTTGTTTAAAAGTGTTCTTTAATCTGTTCAGAGGCTGACTTCTCTAAATGAATATAAACTAAGATTTTCATTGAAGTCTCAAGAACCCCCATTTTACTTCTGGGAAATTTTAGATCTGCATCTACACCTATAGGTGATAATATGCATCTGATAAACAATTAACCTTCATGAGAGCAGCATTTCATGCACCTTTGTATTAGGAACTTCAATTTTAAGTGACAATGGCTGAGGCTCAAGCTTGGGCTGTTCTAAAGAAGGAAGATCAGTTTTTTGAGGAATCTCTGTAGGAGGCTGCTGTACATTCTCTACAGGGGGAAGCAGCCCATTCCCTGCTTCATGGTCATTCTCTGTAGAAGGCTGTTGGATGCTCTCCTCAGCTGCCGGTTCTTCCTTCTGCATTTGATCACCAGGGTCTACAGCTGGGGAAAAAAAATGAGTTATTACTTGCATAACAGGAAGCTTGTACTCAAAATTCTTGCCTTCTACTATCCATGAAAAACGCATGAGTATAATACAAAATACACACTGAATCTACAGGTACTTCCTTTTAAGATGGTCAATGAGAGCAATACCTAAAGACTGTACCATCATAAATAATTTGTTTTCATTTTTTTTCCAAATATACTAACTGCTAGGTCCATTTATAGTACAGTATGATAAAATACCATTGTTTGACCAAGTGAACAAAACAACACAGACAATGCCATTGTTTTTACATAAGGGCATGGACTTATGAGATGCACTAATATGAGCCAGAACCAAGAAGCAAAGTCATTGATTATGAAAAGGTATAGGAAAGATGAAATAAATTGAAATAAATGGCTCCCTTTTGAGGAACCGATGAGACTGCTTCTCATTAGCTCTCCAAGTAACTGCTTCTTCTCATTAGCTCCCCAAGTAACTACTCCTTGTATCATTTCACTTCAATATGATCCTAGATTCAGTAAAAGATGCAAACCTCATATCGACAACATAACTCAAACATGAAACAACTACAACTAATACTCAGCAAAAATCTACAACTGTTATCAGCATTTGAAATTCTGAAGCCCAAAAATTGAAGAGAAAACAAGAAGCAACTACAACTAATTTCCCGGACAAAAACTCCAACAGTCAAAATGCATTTGAAATTCTGAATTTCACCAATGGAAGAAAACACGGTCACTTCTAACGTTCACCTGCATGCCAGCTATTTTTCTTTCTTGCATTTGACATGGATTGGGTTATTCAAGAATAGTGATCTTCTCTTCTCTTACTTGTAGCCTTGAAACATGGATAGATGATAGAGCTATCTAAACAAAGATGAAACAGGCCTAAAACTCGAACTCTACCTTCCTATTGGTTCAGTTAGCAACAGGAATAAGCATCATGGATCAAGCTGTTCTGGAGTAGTAAAAATTTCACAACATAAAAATATAAAGGAAAATTTTTATGGTTCCAGAACAGCTTAGTCCATGATTTTATTCCCATAGCAAACGGCCCCACTCAAACGACATTACAATACACGGAAAAGTCATCCATGGTTAGTGAGATTTCCTTGTTCTACTACTTGCAGCCTTAAGGAATATCACTATAGACGGATAACTCAACCTGCACCAAACAGCCCGAAAAGTTGCTCCACTCAGCACACATTCCCTTTCAAGTTTTGAAGGAGATAAACAACTAGGGTTTTAACAAACACAAAACTCAAAATCCCAACAGACACCTAACAACATAAAAATAGGGTTTTCAAAAAGCCCACTCACGACCTAGTAGCAAATGTAAACTACACGGCAATGGAGACTTTCCCACATTTCTTAATCACCAAACAAACAAATAGAAACCAAAAGAAAACAAATGAATGAATGAAATAAAGAGAATAAGACGTCCAAAAACCGGAAATATCATAATTCTCTTCCTCCAAGCGCGGGCGCTTCGCTTCGCGATTCTCAAACTCATTTTCGATCTCCTGTTCCTTCTCAGTGAAATCCTGAATTTGCTCCGTGTTTGGATTAGTTCTCGTGTTCTCGTTGGTGTTTTCCGCATTCGAACCCGGTGTGGTTTCCACAGTCGGAGGGCTAGAAACTTCCTCTGTTTTCGCATCCAACGGTTCCAAATCATCGTGCTTTCTTTTAAGATCCGACGAAACAGGGCTTGTAGCTCCTGCTGCTGTTTCTTCCTCCGCCATTGATGGAGCTGGACAAATGGAGAATATCCCCGTCTACTGACTGACAAATACAAGACCCAGATGGGAAACTAGAATCTGCGATGGGTTTTGGAAGGATTGAGGAGAGGTTGCAGAAATGATGAGGAGAGGAGGAAATCTTTTTCCAAGGGTTTTGGGGCGGGGAGTGGGGTTAGCAGATACAGCTGACGTAGGGTCTGAATTAAATAGATGTCGGCTTAAATGATGGAGGTTCCTCGGAACTACTGAAGTTTGTGGCCCGATCTGATTTTTTACTACAGTACCCATCGGTTGAGACTAGAGGAAGGACATCTCGGTAACTTTCCTCTCAATTTGCTGGTCATGTTTGTTTTATGTCTTCATTTGTAGGTCGTTGATTAAATGGCCAGGATCGCCTACTTGTGATATTAATTAAGGTAAATGTGGCGGTCAAGCTTTGCTTCAACAACTTCTCCAAGTCCAAGGTGCCCTACAGTTAACAGTCGCAGCCTCGAAGGTTGAAGGACGTCAGCATTTATTCCTCGATGCGCGTTTTTCACCCGATTCTCCATTATTTTACCATGCGGCAATTTTGACATTTATCTTTATTCTTCTTTAATATTCTTTACTCTATAAATGCATAAAATCTTTCTTTTCCTAATCTTTCGTACGTATCATCGTCTAACTTTTAATTATCATTATAATATTATAATATAAAGCTCCAAATGCTCATTTTCACGTAAATAGGCCTCGCCTGAATCTCTAAACTTTCTTATTTATCTTCTTTAAATCTGTAAATCTCTTTTTCTTTAACTTATCATATTATATTATTTTTAATTGACAATCAAACATCATCTTAATAGTCAAAGTTATTATCTAATAGTACATATTAATATAAACAAATAAATCTCTATATTTATATATATAAAATTAAAAGCAACATTAACAATCAAATCATCCTCAAATAATCTATATTAATGTAAAATAAATAATCTCTCTCTCCTAAGATATTTTTCCTTGAGCACTTAGAAAACTATTTTTCTTGCTATTATGTCAACATATTTGAATTTTTAATTATTTCTATTTTATCTTGCCTTATTAGTTTAATAAATGGACTCATAGAGGATTTGCCTCTCTATTTTAGTACTAAATCTCTTTATAGGCACCTTTTCTAAAAGCTCTTTATTTATATCCTTTTCAAATTAGCAATCAAATGCCATTTTAGTGATCAAAGCCATTCATATAATAGTCCATATTAATATAAATAAATAAATCTAATATAAACAAAGAAAATTGAACTCAATCTTAATGATGAAAGTCATCCATCTAATAGTCTATATTAATATAAACAAAACAAAAAAAAATCCTAAGAGGAAAGAAATAATTTTAAATAGACAACCTTGTCTTAATGATCTTAGCCATCCATCTAATTGTCTATATTAGTGTAAACAAAAAAATCCTAGGAGAAAACAAATATATGACTTATGCCCTCAAATTGTGTACATGACTTGGCCAAAAAAAATTTGTATTAGACATAATTTTTAAGTATTTCTTGATTATTCTATCAAAAAGGGCAATAGGGTGCACGAAGCTCCTACATATGCAAGGTCTGGGAAAGGGGCAGACCACAAAGGGTTTATAGTATGCAACCTTAACTTGCATTTTTTCTAAGATTGATGTTTCCATGCCTAAAACCCATGACCTCCAAATCACACGGTGACAACTCTGTTGTTGCACTGAGGCTCCCCTTCTTCTCTATTATTCTATCAAGAAATATAAATGTTTCTCTTTCTATTTCATTCACACATATAAAATAAATTAACCTCTAATAAGACTTTTTCTATTTCTATCCATAGGCATCTTATCTTAGGAAGCAAATCTCTAAAAGAAATTCTACACATAGGCTTAGATATTTAGTAAGCAAAACTATTAATTTTCTTAACACTTTGTTAAGTAGAACTTAAATTAAAATAGATTTACAATGAATCATGTAGCTCTATTATTCAATCCAAGAACTAAAATAGAATAACATTTGAGAGTGGATATTATTAACATCTTGTCCATTTAAAGCAGTCATCATCCTAAGCTCCTTACTAGTATTATTTCTATTTTCATTGTCATGGATAGAGAGAGAGAGAGAGAGAGAGAGAGAGAGAGAGAGAGAGAGAGAGAGAGAGAGAGAGAGAGAGAGATATTAAAGAATTGGCATGTAGCTCAAAAATCCCATTCATCAAACTAATGAAATAGAATAAAAGCAAAATAATTAAGGAATAGAAAATTACTAACTTGGTGCAAGAAAAATAAGGCATGGATGAGATAGTTTTGATTGTTTATTTGAAAGGAAATCGTATAAAGAGATTTAGTTAATAATAGATATTTTAGGCATTAGTCATGTGGTTATAGGAAAAATAAGAAAGGAGACAAAATAGGAAATATAATCATAATAAAAAAAAAGGTTTTTATTGATACACAAAATGCATGAGAGAGAGAGAGAGAGAGAGAGAGAGAGAGAGAGAGAGAGAGAGAGAGAGAGAGAGAGAGAGAGAGAGACATGTAGTTCAAATATTCAACTAATTGTATATATGCACAAAAATACTCATTGCATACAGTTGCAAGTAAGCAAAAGCATAAAGGAAGTAACACAAATTCTATTCACTTATGAGTTTTTATTAATCAAATAAAAGTGAGCACATATCTCTAACCCTTAAGGTTGTTAATTAGATGTCAATAATGAAAGACAAAACCTTTTGATTATTCACCACATTTTTTAATTACATGTTATAGGCATAATGCTATATTAAGCCTTAAATAAGGTCTTATATGAACATGGGGTTGATTAGGGACCATCGACAAGATATGGATAGCTATAGAAGGTCCAAATAACAATATGCCACAAGGCTCCCAAGATAGTTAAGTCATAAGCATGTGTGGTGAAGATCAACATGTACCTAAGTCACAGACAACTTAGGAGACCACATTCACCTAATGAAACATAAGGCTTGGTCATAAGCCTAGTTATGTGGACAACAAGTCCACACGAACCGTAACTTAGTGTTCAACAAATAGTTAGCATAGACTCTAAGGGCCTAAGCCTAGCTTTTCAATGTCTTATTTAACAATGTCATGGCTAAGACTAGGGTGGGCTATGGCTCATGATGGTCATCCACAGGCATCATCATAAATAGACAAGGACTTAAATGGTCCAAGTTAGGGTTTGTGTGACGACCCAGGTTTTTATAACACTTTTTTTTTAAATACAAAAGATATTGACATAATGAGCTCGATATCTAGTAAAAATCATTTTTAAAGACCAAACAACAACGGAAGAATCTTTTCTTTAAAATTCATTTTGAAAAACTCCTAGTGTCATTTTTTCTTTTCTTAAAACAAGGATTCTTGGTGAAATGAGCTCTCATTTCTACTAAAAACCAGGAAAAAATTTCTCTATTTTTCGGACATGACATTTAACGCATGTCATTATGGGATACCTGATAAACATTCATTGGCAATTTTAAAACATAATTGGAGACTCTGTCTCCTTTTCATACATCTAACAAAATAAAACAATTTACTCAACAAAATAAACACCCAAAACCTCCATATCACAACCCAGTCACATAGGTTATCAAAACTCCCATAATTTCATACAATGCAGTCTCTTCCTTATTTTTGATACAATAACTTCAAATCAAAAACCAATTCTTACCTATCATAATCAAAATCTTCTGTTGGCGTACTCCTGTCAGTGAGCAACTCCTATTGCTTGGGAATCCCCTCCTCTGAGATATTGTAAACAAGTACAATATCTCAGCAAGCTTACACTTATGTAAGTAGAATAAGATGCAATTTTATAAATCATGATATTTCTATATAGATCAATTTGTCCATGCTGAATCATGCAAACTACAATTCAATTATCATTTAACTTGAAATAGTTCAACATATATCAAAACACATTCTTTGAAATGCAAAGTATGAAATCACATATTAAACTCACAAGTCATTTACATTTCCTAATACCAATCTTCGCTCTTATGAGCCGTTTCACATTCACTTGACACTAGTCTTTGCTCTTACGAGCAATTACACAATTTCCTGACACCATTCTTCCCTCTTACGAGCCATTTCACATTTACTTGATACCAGTCTTTGCTCTTACAAGCCATTTCACAATCACCTGGTGTTAGTCTTTGCTCTTACTAGTCATTTCACAATTTCCTAGTATCAATCTTTACTCTTACTAGCCATTTCACAATTGCCTGGTGTTAGTCTTCGCTCTTACAAGCCATTTCACAATTACCTGGTATTAGTTTTCTCTCTTACGAGCCATTTCACAATTACCTAGTATTAGTCTTCGCTCTTATGAGCCATTTCATAATTTCCTAGTATCAGTCTTATATTTTCTCACATGGTTCACAATAATGCATAGCTTATGCATGACAAGTTTAATTATGATTCACTTTTTTTTAGCATGCACATTCATCTTATTTTTTGCATAAATTGAAAAGACTTGTTTCAGTGCTTGAAATTCATATAAAAATACATATATAGCGAAAATCTTAGCAATCTTAATTCCACCTACCTCAAATGGAGATCTTCAGGTTCACTGATGCAATAATCTATTTATTTCGTGTACTTACTGCCGATCAATCGCACCTTCACATATACAATTCTAGGACTTCTCTTAGCTTCCCTAGCATGGAAGTTTTCTCTAAGTTAGCTCTTGGCATTATTCGGCACAAGGCAAAGTGATAGTGCTTATTACTATGCTAAGCGCATTTCATCAGCTATTGGTTGATTGCTAATTGAATGATTAATGGTTACTAGATTTCCAATCAACACCATTGGTCTTGGATTGGCTATCCACCATTCTTCTTAAGTGACTACAAGTTACTTCACTGTTTAGTGGCCTTATATTAAAATTTTCAAGTATCTTAACTTAATAAAGGTCAGGGTACACAATGGTGGTGTCTGATCACCAATCAGAAATTGCCAAGTCCTTATTACTCTATTATCTAATCATAAGGTTTAGGTTTTTCAATCAATTTCAATCTAGATTCATCAATTTATGCTGTATCCTAGCAATTTCAATGCTCTAAAACTCATCTGTGGTGTCTGATCATTGATCAGATATCACGAAGTTATTGTGCAAACAATACTTGATCGGACAACTGAGATTGTCCAATCAGTTTCTAGCCTAAACCAATATTCTCGGTCGAGTTCAGGCATTATCAAGCACTTATTTAACTATTCCTAAGTTCGGATTAAGAAATGGATGGTTAAATCGTCCTTAAACCTAGATCTAGCATGAAACCATATGGATTTAGGAAAATACATCAAATCATCAGTTGGGTTTTTTATATCTTACCTTCTGGGAGTGTTACCTTGCTTTTTCCCTTTTAGAATGAGCTGGATCAACTCAGATTCATCATGAAATCCCCCAAAATTAGGCGTGCAACAATCTCCCCTTTAATCTAGCATTTATCAAAGCACGAATCATTCTAAAATCTTAGGGCTTTGGTTCGTGCTCTCGTGCTACGGAGATCGTTCAACTCGGATCAAAGATCCAAGCCGTTGTCTTCTCCAGTGATGCCTGTGAACTTTGACACTTGTAAAACCCTAAGTCCCTCTTCTTCTCCGGTGTGCAAATCTGCCCCCCCCCCCCTCTCTCCTCTCTCCTCTCTTCTTTTCCCTCTCTTCTCTCTTCTTATTCCCTTCTCTCTCGTTTCTCTTTTGTCATGTTTTCTTTCTTTTTTGTCTGAACTGTTGAGTTTTGGGAAGAAATAGACCCGACATCTGTGTCGGGTTCCCTTAAGTTGGGGGGGGGGGAGTTGCCCATATCAAATATGACCCCCTCTATTTAAGGCATTTCGTCTATTTTTTTTCTTATTTTTACAGAAATTCCCCTCATATTCAAATCTTCACATCTCCTCCTTCCGAACTCCAATTTTTGCAAATTTGGTGTCATTGGAATCGTCTTTTCGAGTGCAATCCAATTATGGAGGTCTTAATACTTAATTAGATTTCTATCAAGCATTTCACTTATAAAACTCTAAAAATATAAAATTTAATATGTTCTTTTCATTCCAATTTAATATTTTCCAAAAAATCACTCAAATGGACATTTAAAATTTTTGGGATGTTACATTCTTCCCTCCTTATATGAATTTCGTCCTCGAAATTCTTTCTATGTTATTCTTTAGACATTCTAAAAGTATTTCCTTATATCACAAGATAACTAATCGTGTCAACAATACCAGCATCAACAACATCAATAAATGAACAATTTCACATCATATCATCTCCTCATATACTAATTCACATATAATTAGATAAATGGCAAACCATTTCAGATTAAACAACTCATAATTTAATTATAACACATCATAGCCACATATAGTGCAATTAACATAAACTAAACTCTCATTTAGGAGTTAATTATTTATGTACAACTTTAGTACCGATAAAATCACCATATGAGTATAATCAGATCATCTCAGCTCACCAGTAGGCAAATTTATGCTGAATCTATTATGGAGCACATCAGCTCACCCATAATCAATCATTTATCAAATCAAAACCAAAGCATACAGCTCACCAACAAGCAATCATATGCTTGTCAAAACTCATCAATAGACACTTTATGCCAATCAAAACCAATGTACTACACAATCATACTATAAGCACTTAGAAGCCTGCCAATTAGAAGCTTACCACTTAGAAGCTTGTCAGTGCCTCTTGCACCCACCCTCATCGACTACTCACAAGTATTTATCATAAATTGAATTCTGATTACCCGCAAGAGAATAATCTCATATAATATTATACATTATTATTATCCTGGTGACACTCAATTACTTGGTGCTAACAGTTCATAAGACTAAGCAACCATGAACCTTAATCACCAATTTGGCTAATCTCATCCCATCGCAGTCTTAATAAACTACCTCTCTATCATTCAAGGTATTATGGTAAAGGAAATTCACTTCCTCTGGCCATAACTTATGCTATAAATGTTTGCAACAAACGATGAGTCCTTATACATTCTGAATTAATGCAGAAGGATTCCTTGTGCTCCTCACTGTTCATGAAGTATACCACAATACTATATATCAACACAATTATGGCTCCTCCAAATAACATTTGAAGATTCAACCCATCATATCCATACATTCTGTCAGTGTATTAGTTCCACCAATTAGTACCACCTAGAACTCGTAATAATCATAACAAGTTCTAAAAGTCATCTTAAAGACGTCATACTCAAAATCCTAAGATGGTTGTAACCACACCTCAAATCAATCTCCACAAACACCTTGCACCATCCTGAGTTGATCAGATAAATCGTCAATATATGGTTAAAAATATCAGTTCCCTAACATGGTACTATCAAATAAATGACAATTCGTGCATAGTAATAAAGATCTAACTCTCTTCTCATGAAGAAGACTAATACACTTTATGAAGACCACTAGGCCTGTTGAAGTCCTTATTAAAAGATCATATAGCTGGAGCTTTGCCAGCTCTGTTGGTCCATCCCATATAACATTATGGGTAAATAATACCATACCTAATGCCAATGCCACTTCAAAACATTCTCTTGCGGTAATATTAAGAAAACTCCTTAGGCAAGACTACGAACTCTTGCACATCATCTTTGTGCTTGGTCTATGGCTGATAATGGTCCTTCATTGTCACACAAATAGGAATAAAACTTGGCACCCTCTAAAAAAGTACCACACTACCTTCAAGGGAGGATCAGCCAATCCATCCCAAAGATGACATCATAATCCACCATATCGAGTAGGATGAGATCATCGTTCATCATCTCTCTCTTACTAGGTTCATAGGTACCTCTTAAAAGTACTCATTAGCTTGCAATAACTCTCTCGCTTAAGTCATAATATCCAACCGAAAGGATAACACATCCAGGCATGCCTAAGTAGGATGCCAGCACATAAAATGAAAGAATGACTAGGTCTTAGATCAAGGATGATCATAACATGCCTACCAACAATAAAAAAATACTCTCCACCATCTAGTTTGAAGCCTGTGCTTGCCTTGAAGTAATATTAGAAACTCATCACTACTAATGTGGGGCCATCTCTGCCCTGATCCCAATGTCAATCTGTTTGACTCGCTGTCCTCTGGAACAATCTATAAAGAAATGCACTGATTCATCACAGCCAAGCATCTAAAGGATTTCCAATGTAATGGCAGTTGTTGATACTATTGCCGCTACTGTGGCATCTACTAACTCTAAGACATAACTGTTCAAGTCCTTACCCTTGCAAGTAACACACCTCTTCAGCTTGTAAACCTGTTTAAATACTATTGAGCTGCTTGATCTCTTTGCTTTAAAGTAGCCAACTCTCTCTCTCTCTCTCTCTCTCTCTCTCTCTCTCTCTCTCTCTCTCTCTCTCTCTCTCTCTCTCTCTCTCTCTCTCTCTCTCTCTCTCACCAATTACTCCTCAAGCGAAGATACTGATCATTACTGGCCTTTCAAAGAGCCTTTTAAATAAAGGTCTCAGCAATAGAGGAACACATCCTCTCAAATGACCATCATTGGAATCATCTTAATTACATTTTTAGTGTCTTCACTTCCACCATTTCATTTCTTATAACTAATGAATTATTTCATGGTCATATTAGTCAAAATCAATTGCAATTCTATCAATCTCAAATCGAAGGAAACTGATCTTTCATAATAACCTTCGTTATTAGAAACCACAATATCATCATTATCCGTGTTGAATGTAATCAATTATAATCAATTTCATCTTGCCCATTCATTTCATCTGTCTTTCTCCCTAGTTGATTCATTACGTAATCATCATTATTTAATAATTATTCTTATAAAATAGTGGCCATGTCTTCCAGGCAATATGCATTTCAAATCATAATTAAAACCCTCACAATAATTCATAAACATCCTCTTCTCACTAATTTTGGCCATCTATATTTTTTGTATGCACAAGAACTCATTAATTTTCATCTCATAGCTCATAAAATTCACCCCTCAGAACACTAGGACCTTATTTCATCAAATTTTCAATGATTTTCACCATACAACAATTTATTCGTCAAATAAATCCACTTTCAACTTTATGTTAATACAGTACTTCTCTAACTTTCTTGAGTTCTCATTAATTGTAATCATTTCTAATTCTTCATCATTATTCTCATACTATTATTATCACCATAGTTGTTAGGCCATTTCAAAAGTTTATACACACTGTCCAAGTTAGAACTCGAACTTATTCACTAAGTTTCTGTATTCATGCTTCAATTCTCCACTCATCTATTTTTCTTTCTTATCATTTAGTAATCGTCTTATAAAATAGTTGTCATATCCTCTAAGCATTATGCACCTTCAATTCATAACTAGAACTCTTAAGAATCATTTAAATAAGCATTTACTTTTCAATGATGACTAACTGTCCTATTTTTGTATATATAAGGAATAACTCATTTTCATTCCTTAGATCAATAATTCATTTACATAAGTAGATCAGCTACCACTAATTTTCCATATACCAAAATTTATCCATTGAATATATCCACAACATATGCAAACTAATGTTGTAATTCTCTTAATGTTTCTTAAATTCTCTTCCATTGTGATTATTCTCTGCCCTATTTTCATTATAATCAAAAATTTTGTGCAATAGTCATCATAATCCTCAAAGGTTTATACACATCATCAAAATTAAAACTTGGATCCTCTAAATGTCGCCCCATGTGAATAGATTTATCTCTGATAACATTTCCATTCAGATATACTAATTTTGTATACTTTTGTTTCTTACTCTAAGAATTATACTAATTTCGTAAGAGTACTCCTCTTACTCATACCAAGACTAAAAATATATTATCTTCTTAGAACTTTCCAACCCTCATGGGTTGCATCTATTGTTGCTGCTACATCAGCTGATTGAGGATTTGCATCATGTTGGCCATGAAGTCTATCATTTGACTCCCTTGGTCAGATGTCATAGTAGAGGGGTTTGTTATCCTTTGACTCATCCTCTTAGGTGGCATCCTTTCCTTCATCACAATAACCTTTTATGAGTTACTCTCAAACTCATTAATCACAACATCTTACTTTTGAGACTGCTTAAGATTTTACTCAATGTGATTGTCTGTGAGTGGACTGAATCTGGGCTTTGATACCAACTGCGATGACCTAAGTTTTTATAACACTTTTTTTTTAAATACAAAAGACATTGACATAGCAAGCTTGATATCTAATAAAAATCATTTTTAAAGACCAAACAACAGTGGAAGAATCATTTCTTTTAAATTCACTTTGAAAAACCCTGAGTGTCATCTTTTTTTTTTCCCTCCAAACAAGGATTCTCAGTGAAATGAGCACTCATTTCTTCCAAAAATTCGATATAATTTTCTATGTTTTTAGGACATATTCCATTTAATGCATGTCATTGTGAGATACCTGATAAACATTCATTGATAATTTTAAAACATAATTGGAGACTCTGTCTCCTTTTCATACATCTAACAAAATAAAATAAATTACTCAACAAAATAAACACCAGAACCTCCACATCACAACCCAGTCACATAGGTTTTCAAAACTCCCATAATTTCATACAATGTAGTCTCTTTCTCATTTTTGATACAATAACTTCAAATAAAAAACCAATTCTTACCTATCCTAGTCAAAAGCTTCCATTGGCACACTCCTGTCAATGAACAACTTCTATTGCTTGGGAATCCCCTGCTATGAGATATTGCGCTTGTGTAGGTAGAATAAGATGCAACTTTATATAAACAAAATCATGACATTTCTATATAGATCAATATATCCATGCTGAATCATGCAAGCTACAATTTAGTTATCTTTTAACTTGAAATAGTTCAACATTTATCAAAATCATGAATTCATGCTACAATTGAAGAAATACTGTTTCATCAGTACTAAAACCCATTTTTTGAAATGCAAAGTATGAAATCACATGTCAAATTCACAAGTCATTTACATTTCATGATATTAGTCTTCGCTCTTATGAGCCATTTCACATTACTTGACACATGTCTTCACTCTTACAAGCCATTTCACATTCACCTAACACCAGTCTTCACTCTTACGAGCCATTTCACATTCACCTAACACTAATCTTCATTCTTATGAGCCATTACACAATTTCCTAACACCAGTCTTCACTCTTATGAGCCATTTCACAATCACTTGGTTTTTAGTCTTCACTTTTATGGGTCATTTCACAATTTTCTGATATCAGTCTTCGCTCTTACAAGCCATTTCACAATTACCTAGTGTCAATCTTTACTCTTATGAGCCATTTTTATAATTACCTAGTGTCAGTCTTTGCTCTTATGAGCCATTTCACAATTACCTAGTATCAGTCTTCGTACTTACGAGCCATTTCACAATTTCCTAGTATCAGTCTTATGTGTTTCTCACATGGTTCATAATAATACATAGCTTATGCATGAGTAGTTTAATCATGATTCAATTTTTTTGCACACACATTCATCTTATTTTTCGCATAAACTGAAAAGACTTGTTTTAATGCTTGAATTCATATATATATACATATATAGAGAAAATTTTAGCAATCTTAATTCTACCTACCTCAAATGGAGATCTTCAGATTCATTGATGCAATAATCTATTTAGTTCATGTATGCACTCTCGATCAGTCACACCTCTGTAACAATTCAAACACACATTTAGATATACAATTCTAGGACTTCTCTTAGCTTCCCTAGCACGAAAGTTTCCAATAAGTTAGATCTTGGCACTATTCAGCACAAGGTAAAGTGATAGTGCTTATTACTATGCTAAGGGCATTTCATCAGCTATTGGTTGATTGCTAATTGAATGATCAATGGTCACTGGATTTCCAATCAACATCATTGGTCCTGGATTGGCTATCCACTATTCTTCTTAAGTGATTACAAGTTACTTTCATTGTTTAGTAGCACTATCTTAAATTTTCTAAGTATCTTAGCTTAATAAAGGTCATTATACATAATGGTGGCATCTGATCACCAATAAAAAATGGCCAAGTCCTTAGAACTCTACTGTTTGATCAAACGGTTTAGGTTTTTTGATCAATTTCAATCTAGATTCTTCAAGTTGTGCCATATCTTAGCAATTGCAATGCTCTAAAACTCACCTATGGTGTCTGATCGTCGATTAGACATCATGAAGTTACTGTGCAAATAGTACCCGATCGGATGACTGAGATTATTCGATTGATTTCTATCCTAGATTGTCTAGTTCAGGCTTTATCAAGCACTTGTTTACCTATTCTTGGGTTTAGATTAAGAAATGGACATTTAGATTATCCCTAAACCTAGATCTAGAATGAAACCATACGGATTTAGGAAAATACATCAAATCAACAGTTGGGTTTTTCAAATCTTACCTTATGAGAGTGTTACCATGCTTTTTCCCTTCTGAAATGAGTTGGACTAGCTCATATTAGTCGTGAAACCCCCCAAAATTAGTCGTGCAACGATCTCCCCTTCAATCTTATGGCTTTGGTTCATGCTCTCGTGTTGAGGAGATCGGTCGGCTTGGATTAATGATCCAAGTCGTTGTCTTCTCCAACGATGCCTATGAACTCTGACACTCTAAAAACCCTAAGTCCCTCTTCTTCTCTGCATGCAAATCTGGCTCCCCTCTTTCTTTCCTCTTTCCTCTCTCCTCTCCTTCTCTTTGCTCTCTCCTTCTCCCCGATTTCTCCTTTGTCAGGTTTTTTTTTTCTTTCTGTATGAACAATTGGGTTCCCTTAAGGGGGGGTGGGGGGTGCCTGTATCAAATACGATCCCCTGTGTTTAAGGCATTTCGTCTGTTTTTTTTCTTCTTATTTTTATAGAAATGCCCCTTATATTCAAATCTTTGTATCTCCTCAATCTAAACTCTGATTTCTGCAAACTTGGTGTGGTTGGAATAATCTTTTTGAGTACTATCCAATTATGGATGTCTCAATACTTAATTGCATGTCTATCAAGTCTTTCACTTATAAATCTCCAAAATATAAAATTTAATATGTTATTTTCATCCCAATATAATATTTTTCAAAAATTTACTTAAATTGGCATTTAAATTTTTTGGGATGTTATAGTTCGGGAGTGTAGACAATAGTGATCATAACCTTGTCCTAAGATATCAAAGCTAAGACCATGTGTTATACCAGGAAGCATGGACAATAGTGGTTATCACTCTAACCCCTTGGAGATAGAACAAGACTAAATTTAAGCTCATAACTCTCCTAAACACCTTGAAATTGTAAGAAACTTGGAGAAATTTTCACTTGTGAATAGGAGGGAGAGAGAGAGAGAGAGAGAGAGAGAGAGAGAGAGAGAGAGAGAGAGAGAGAGAGAGAGAGAGAGAGAGAGAGAGAGAGAGAGTAGTTATTTTGGGCAGCTAATGAGGCTAAGAACCAAGATTGTAACTAACATTCTTTAGAGCCCCATGGGAATGCCTTGTAACTATTTGGCTCTTGAAGTCACATGCTAGTGGTACTGGAGAGTGACAAAGGAGTAAAATTGTCTAGTACAGTTACATAATCGTCATCAGGGGAATGGTATTGGGTAGGTTTCATTTGCTGAGTTTCATCTAAGTTCAGATGACAAAAATCGACTCCATTTGTGAGTGTCTACTAAAAACACTTGGAGAGGAGCATGTTTGGCACCATCTTGTCCAACATCAATACTTGGAGAGGAGCTTGTTTGGTGCCACTTGTCCAACGCCACTATGAATGAAATTGTTGTCCAATGTCATTGATGTTGGACTCCATTCTTTGAAGTGAACGAGGATGTCCAGTGCTACCAGTGCTAAACTATTGTCTTGTGATTGATAGAGACTATCCTGCACCAATATTGTTGGACATAGCTTTGAAGCAAATTGCAAGTCTCCAGTGCCAATGGTATCAAACTTCATTGCCAGAGTGTTCTAGGAGTAGTCGTCACCACTTTGAATCACAAAGGCATCTAACACCATCCATTCGGTGCCATCTTGGTTTTTCTAATGCTGAATTCATCTATCCAACGCTACTTTGTGATTGAGAGTCTAGGCTCACTTTTTTAGTTTAAACATATTGCCCTGCCGACCTTTCATATGTATGCATTGTCATATGTGAGTGGAAGTCATAAAGTTGGTTAGGGAAGGACACACCATTGTTTACCTCCTCCTTAGAAGTGAGGCTCTTTGTCCCTTTAAATGGAGGGAAAAGATGCTTTTATTTTATTATTTCCTTTGAGAGATAATTCTACCTATGATTGTCTAGTGCCAGCTTGTATTTAAACTCCATCCTTAATCCTAGTTCCATTTCTACTTCAACTCACTTTCATTTCTAGCAACACCAGACCTTGGTGAAAAAGATATGAAGTTTGTATTTCCTTGCAATCTTTATTAACCACCACCACATTAATTGTCCAACACCAGGCCTAAAATCAACATTTTCTTGTTTCTTGCACTTATAAACTAACACCACCTACTAAAGGCAAGACATTGAAGATTAAACCTTGTTTAAACTCAAACCTTTTCTCTATTGAAGAGCCTTTACTTATCAACCAAAGGCTTGTGGTCACTTTTTAGTGCATCATGCATCACTCTTTCAAGGTCCAAGTCTAGAACCTAGACCAAGCAATGATCAATAAGGCAAAGCCTACTATGTCTATAAAATGATAACTACTACTAACCTTGAAAATAACAAGGTAAATTTTTGTGGAAAATTGAGCTTAACCTTATTGGGCTCTTACAACAATGTCATTGTATTTGGAAAGCAATATCATATTATTGCTCATAGGATCCACTAAATACTCCTATGGTGAAGATTTTTTAATCATGGGCATGATGACTATCATACTTGGGCGGACTTGTTGGTCCAAAAAAAAAAATTTAGACATTTTGGAGATAGACTGGATCATGTAAGGATTAAGCAAGCAAATTAGATTACATAAGTAATTTATGACAAGGATTATAAGTATTTAAGGGCACTCGTGGAATTATGGTGAGCAAGGTATGATAGTTTCTATGGTTCTTTTGGGAATTTTGGGATTACCTTGTGTTTTCTCAGAAGATCAATGGTCTTCCTATTGTCAGAGAGTGCTATGAAGAGTACAACCATACCATGAAGTGTTGTGTGCTAAGACTCGATATTTTGATTGTTTAAGGAAGTTATTCCACCCAATATATAAGTGTCTTTGACTCATCACCCAATAGTGTCGTTTTTGTCACTCCTTGAATCAAGTTCTACTTTCCTATGTACTGCCCTGATAGGTCGCAAAAAGTAGTTTCAAGATCTACTCAACTTCATTACAAAGCAAAAATCTTGACCTTTTCTCTTGATAGAAGAGAACCATGTAGGTTTCTCTGATGAAGAGTAACTTGATACTTTCTTGGCCATGTAGCAAAGTAAATATATGTCCCCTAAGGGGGCATCCTTCCTAAAGTTTTCTTATCAACCACTCAATTAGTGGAGGGCATATCCTCTCCTTGGCTCTACCAGTCCTACACCACATCCATGTAGGTTTACATAGATATTATCACCATGAGGGTGGGCTCCTCAAGGATTGCATTACATTGTTCTCAGCCCATTATTTGATGATTTGGGCTGCTATCCATTATGAATGCCAACATTATTGACCTAGGACCGCCATTGATGCTAGGGTATTAGGAACAACACACTACCATGCATTTGGTCTAAGTCTTCAAGAAAAGACATGTTGCAATTGGAACATGCTTGTATTCTTCAAAACTCATCCTAAGATGCAACTTCAGCACGAGTACCAATAAGATTGAAGTATGATGATGGGAAAGTATCTCTTGAGGATCAGGAGTATTTAATTTTCCTTAAGGGGAGCTGTTTGTTCATCTCCTTTGATAAAACCAAGGCATTCTAGAAGATTCTTGATATTCTAGTGTAAAGCTCATTTGAACAAAATTGGTCAAACTCTAGTATGAAACTCTTAAGATAGGTACCGACTAAGTTTTATAGTGAGGACTTAGGATGCTATGAGGATGATAAGGAATTATGCATGATGGTATCAGAGTCTTCATGCACATTGATTTACCTAAGATTTTACGCCTTTGATCAAGTTAGAGCTAGTTCAAATCCTAAAAAGAATAGAGGAAGTGGTTGAAGGTCCAATGACACACCATTAATAAACAAAAAATGCTCATGTAAGAGAAGAGGAAAGTCTTCCATGGCGAAAGAAAGCTACCATGGCTAAAGATTCTCCAAGGGATCAAAAGAATATATTCTTCTTCTTCCCATTATTTTTGTCCCTGGTTATCTTTGCTTAGATGTATGGGCACTATTCCTTGATCAGTGAGGAGAAGAGTAAACAAGAGGAACATTTCTAAAGGTACTTATTCCTTTGTTATTCCCTTAGTGTATTGCAAATTCTGACATATTGTTTTGATGGAAAAAATTCAAGTTTGTAAGCATTGAGGGATCATTCAATAGCAGGAACTGGAGCATATTATTGCTAAGAGACTTCCACTATTTCCCAATAATGTCTTAGAGATGGCATCTTGAGTCTAAGTTGTAGAGACCATCTTGACGAGCAATGAAGTAACAACCTTTAAATCAATTGTTGAAAGAACCATAATGCTACCATTGTCACCATCACAAGGGGTTACTAATCCAAATGTTCAAGAAGATGCCCCCACACCCAAACCTATACAAGGTAGAATTGAGAAGGGCAAGGTTGTTGGAGCTACCAATTAGTTAGACAACATTAACTGCCCAATTATCAAAGCAATTTTTTAAAGTGATTTAGAAGGCCTTTATGGAGTCTTGTATCAATGACTTGTCTTGTATGTAATCTCTAGGCTTCAAAATCTAAGGACTTGAGAGTTTGATTTTTTTAGTCTTAGGGAGGTCATGGTTAGTCATTTGGCTGCATCAATTGCCATGATTGACCTTGACTTTTCAGGAAGCCAAAAGAAAATTGGATGATATACTAGTTGCAACACATGGTAATGGAGTGTCTAGGACACACTTCTAAACTTGGCCAATATTGCATAGTTTTGCTTGAGAGAGAGAGAGAGAGAGAGAGAGAGAGAGAGAGAGAGAGAGAGAGAGAGAGAGAGAGAGAGAGAGAGAGAGAGAGAGAGAGAGAGAGAGAGAGAGTGAACAAGGACTAATGAATATTGACGCAAAAGTTTGTAAGCTACAAGAAGAGAGCTATTAAGAGGTTGCAGGAATCAAGTCTTACAAAAGGGAACTAGAATAGAATTTAGTCACCACAAAATAGGTAGCACCTCACTTGTAGGAGATAGAATAGAGGGTACAAAGCCTTGAAGAGAAAATTTAGGACCCTATCACTTCATTGAATCTCTTCACAGAGAATGCTAGAAAAAGATATAAAAGTGAGCAAAGATGTACTATTTGGAATATTTGAATCATTGCTTCAAGAATGATTGTAATCTATTTCTTTTTGTGAATAAAATGTTCTTTTCCTCCTCTTTTTGTACTATTTATTCCTTCTTTCCTTGCATATGATTCGAGTCTAGATTCAATGTGGCCGATGGGACTTTTGGAAAGCATGACTTGGCTAAATAGGGATTTGTAATAATCACCTTTAAAATATGATGAAGGTGAAATATATAGAGATATTTGTGAGTGAAATATTCTCTAAGAAGGAAGGGCTACCTTGAGTCATGTTGAGAATAAAGACTAGGAAAGTCAAGAGCCTATATCATGCTAGGAAGGAAGACAAGGAAAGTCAAGGAAACATATCATTGTGGTTTTGTACTAGTGAGGTTCTTTACAAGAGATGGGGAATATGTATTTGGTGTTGCCTACATTTTTTCATCCTTTAATGATACGTTTTTGTGCTGAGTGGGTGTATGGTATGTAACTGTTCAAGATGTTCCATAGAGATGCAAGGAGCTTGTGATGTTGCACAGCACTACAAGGTGCTTGTAATGTGGCTTTTGCTTGTTAAAAAGGTGGAAGGCTATAGTGTAATAGTGGTAGAAGAGGAAAAAGGTAGTAGTGGTAGAATAGGTAGGAGGCTATAGTGGCATAGTGGTAGAAGAGGTGGGAGGCTATAATGCTACAAAGGCTATTTCATCTTCTCTCTTTTCTCTCTTCTTCCTCTTTTTTTATTTGTGAGAGTAATACTTCTTAAGCAATCTCCCATTAATAGTTCTGTGCCATCTAGCTTGATAATCAATTAGGTATCATTTGAATAAACCTTCTTGATGATGAAGGGACCCCCATTTTGGCTCAATCTTTCCTCTGGAGTGACGGGATATGATAATAAATTGTTTCGCTAACATAATGATATTGCCTTCCTTAAAGGAGTGTAGATTGACCTTTTTATCAAATGGTCTTGAAATTCTTGCTTGGTAAGCTTCTAAATCCTACTAAGCCTTTATGTTGACTATATCAAGTGAGTCTAATTCAATGTTTAGTATAGTGGTGGCTTGATCCTCTAGTGTGAACTCTTGAGGAGCAATTTAAAGTGGTAGTATTTGCACCTCTAGTGGTAGCACTGCTCAACTTACACATAAGAGGGAGTATGGAGTTGCTCCTATGGTAGTTTGACTAGTTTTTCAGTAAGACCATAAAGATTCTAAAGTGTATCTTTCTAATCTCATTTTATTTTGAGACATTCCTTCTTAAGAATCTTGCATAAAGTCTTGTCGAAAGCTTTTTCTAGGCCATTAGCTTAATAATTATATGTTGCAGAGATATGTTGTTAAATGTAATATGCTTTGCATAATTTCTCAATGATTATGTTGCGAAATGTTGTTCCATTGTCGAATATGATTCATTTAAGTACACAAAATCTACAGATAATGTGATGTAGAATGAACTTTGCAACTTCATGGGTAGTAAGCTCCACCAAGGGTATTGCTTTGGCCCATTTGAAGAAGTAATATGTTGCAACGAGAGTATATGACTGTCTTGCCAATGAAGAAGGATTAATTGGTTCAATAACATGATTCCAAGTGAAGAATGGGCTTAATGTTGAAGTTGGATGAAGCAGTTCTAGATTGATGGATAAAGTTGGTGTGAGTCTGGTACATGTTGCATCTTTTCATGCAAGGTAAGGTTGTGTACTTTAGGCCCTTGTGGTCCTCCCCTTCAAGAGCTTCGTGCACCGGGCCTGCCCTTTTTTAGTAGGCTAATAATATCTGAAGCATTTTACTTATAAATATAGCTTAGGGTTGGACTGATGGGCTTCATGTACACAACGTGTACTTCTAAAAGAGCTTGTTTTGCCTTTTCATGGGATAAACATCATAGTAGAATCCTGTTATACAACCTTCAGAATAAGTTGTTGTTCAAAATAGTGAAATAAGGAGCTTGGTGTTAGAATCTAGCTCATAGTAAATGCTCGTTAGGCATTTCACCCTTTAGAATGTAGTCAATAAAGGGTTGTCTCCAATCCACAAGATATGATTCAATGTTCAAGATGGCATCATAGTGTTTATTAGTATTTGTGTTTTTCTACTAAACTTTCAATTGGCTTGAAAATTTGGACTGCTTTGTGTGGCATTAAACATTGCTCTTGAACAATGACTTTGGATTCATTTTTATCACAAGTTCTTAGGATGCAAGCAAGCTTGGCGAGAAAATTTGCATAACTGTTTTGATGTCTGGGCACATGTGAAAGCTCAACATAGTCGTAATTCTTCATAAGTTGTTGGACTCTATTGTAATATAATTGTAATTCATCTTTATGGAATTCGTATTACCCCAAGACTTGACATATGATGAGTTGTAAATCTCCATAGATGCAGAGTTGATATGCATATACACTAAATGCCATTTGAAGGCCCAAAATGAGGCCTTCATATTTTGCTTCATTAATTTTGGTACAAGTTAGCACAATCTTGTAAGCAATTGGTAAGACACATTTGTCAAGAGAGATGAGGACAACTCCAACTCCAACACCTTTTGACTAGGAAGTGACATAGAAGAAGAGTTCCGAAAAAGTGTTGATTGTGATGAATAGGATATTTTATTAAGCAAAATTATTGTTCAGCAAAGAATTAGCTAGGATAAGGTGTGTTGCCAAAAAGTTAGCAAGGATCTACCCTTTTATTGCTTTTTTAGATAAAAGTGATCTCAAATTCTACTAACAATAATGACATTCGGTGAGTCATTCTAAGAAGGCATGCAGATTCATAATTGTTGAGATGTAAGGTAATGTCACAATTTCTATACTACGAAAATTAAGGCAAGACAGATCTTTTCATTTGGGGAGTATCTTATCTTTGTACTAACTAGTATACTACTTAGATAGTATAGGATATTTTCTTTGCCCTTGTCATTTATTTGATCTAAAATGGCACAGAAAGAGTTGTCAAGGGTTGCAATATAAGAGACAAAAGGTCTATCATCCTTGGGTTCTACCAAAACTGGTGGATTAAACAAATACTCTATAATGATGTCTTAGGCATTCTAACAAGCATCATCCTCATATCAAAAGGGCATTCTTTTTCTTCAACTGGGTGAATGGTTGACATCTTCCTCATAGATTAGCAATGAATTATCTAATATAGGCTAGTTTGTCTTGAAGATTTTAGAGTTCATGCAAGAGGTGGGATTGATTAATTTGCCATGATTTTGATTCCTCAATATCACACTATAAAGCTAAGGAATTTTCTAGAACTCATCCCAAATACTCATTTAAGGGGATTCATTTTAAGTTGATTTTTCTAAGCATTATAATACAACTTCTAAGTCTTTGAGACGGGATTGAGATTTCCTCGATTAGTCATGAGGTCATCAATGTAGCATTCAACTTTATCATGAATCAGACCATCAAAGATTTTTAAGGTCGAATTGTGAAACTTTGTAGCAAAATATGTCTTTTAAAGTATAGAATGCGTTACATTCTTAGTCAATAGGGTCCATTCTAATGTAATTATACCCAAAAGATTCATACATTAAGGATGTCTTGTCAAGCGAATTGTGGCATCTATAAGGATTTAAGTAGTTGGGAAAGGGAAGGGATCCATGGGACATGCAACATTTAGGTCACAAAAATCTATGCATATGTTGATTAGTTCATTTTTATTTTGGAGTGATACAATATTGGCAATCCACTTTGGATATCTGACATCCTTGATAAAGCCAACCTTAACAAGCTTTTTTGCTTCAACCTCGATTTATTGTTGTAATTTGGGCTTGACATGTCTTTGTTGTTCTTTTATAGGACATTTTATGGAATTGATATCTAATCTATATATTTCCACTCAAGGGTTTAACCCAAGTATCTTATGATACATCCAAGCAAAGACCTATTAATTAGCTTTGATAAAAAGTACATAATCAAGCTTCTATTGTTAAAAAAAAAAGTGCTAAAGTAGGCCTCAGATCTTTTTGATTGCCTAGATTGACTTCTTGCAATTCATCAATAGTGGCTTACCACCATCTTAAAATGACTTCAAAGCTAGAAGGCAACATCGACTTCTTCTTTCTAGGAGGTGGTGTCATCCTTTGAGTATGTCAGTGAAGGGGAAGTGTCATCAATCCTCTGATATGGTGATGCTATTTATACTTGCAAGTGTGATAATCAACTTGGACATTGGACAACAAAAACCATTCTTGGATGGGTTAGAGACTTGTCCTTGGTATAGAGTGGATTTTTAGCTCTATGTAAGCATGACTTCATACAAGGGAGAAGCACTTCTGTAATCCAGATCAACACCCATATTTCACATCATGTGTCGTAATTCTTTACTATAGTGCAACAACAACAAAATCTTGGATTCTTGTATTGGTAGTGCCTTGGACTATTCTAGAAGGTATTTAATGCCTAAACCATCCAAGGGAGGTAATGACATGATTATGTTGCTGAGCCAATGCAGAAAACCTTAATCATTAGGTTTTGATTTTCAAGCTTCAAAAGTCTTGGTGAGGTAGAATTTGGCATTGACTAGATGATACTCTACAACTTGGAAGGACAAGAGTTAGCCCCAACACACTTATCTACACCATCTTTTGTGTATTTAAAACATTGGTGGAGGATTGATGAGACAATTTAATTGTCATGCAACCATGTGCATCCTAATAGTGTGTTATATAATGCATCGATGTCTATTGTATGGAATAGCACTTTAGTGATAATATCTCCAATTTTTAGTCTAAGGCGAGCTATTCCAACAGCTTTTTGACTACTTTTGTCCAATTCCTGAATCGTAAGGTTGTTATTGACTACATATTTCTTCTTTAAGCAAAAAAGTGATAAGGTTCACAAAGCAAGCATATTAACTACCGACCTTAGGTCGATCACCATTTTTGTGACCACTTTCATGGCTAGTTTAGCTAATATGACCAAGGGTCTATTGTACAACTTCATTCCAGACTAGAAATCACTATCATTAAAAGTGATGGACAAGAATGCACTCAGGTAGCCTCATCCACCTGCATGTACTTAGTGAACTTCAATAATCTGAAAGGCAAGACCACCTAGGTTGTTAATGAGTGCATATCACAACTGAGGTGATATTAGAAGTGCTTTATATATGGAAATTAAAGTGGGAACTTTCTCTAAATGTGTGGCAACATTATCCAGAAGGGATGTTTCTCACCCTTATTTCCTGAGGCACATTGTCCTGAGCTGACTAATGTTGATGCCTTCACTTAAGTCTTGGGGGAGATGCCACTCTAGTGGGTAGATATTGTCCTGATCTCAACCAAGTTGATATTCCTGGGAGGGTTAGCATAAAAAATATTAGTCATAATAGGTGACATGTTATTATCTTAAGTGTTAAAGCATTGGCCTAAGCTATGTTGAATAGAGGCAAATATCTATCTGTCCTGTGTGGACTCACTGATGTTCTTAGCAATTGGTGTAGCTTTAGAATTACTTGCAAGTGCACGAATCAATATAGTAAATTGCATGAGAGAGAGGTCAATCCCATGAGGAATCTCACTGAATTTTCAATTGATTAGATCTTATTTAAGTTGCTTATCTTAGCCAAAGAGAGAGGGTTTTGTTTAAACTAGAAATTTAAACAACATGGAATGGGAAACATACATGAAATTAGAAACATGAACTAAAGAAAAATTTCTAAAAATAAAGATATTCAATAGAATTAGAAACTTTCCTAACTAACATGCATTTAATAAAAGAAATTAATGAAAAACTAGAATGAATGAATTTAGGAAACTTGCTAATAATGAAACTTTCATAAACCTGAAACTTTCTAAAACTAAATTATTAACTTTCTAAACTAACCTAAAATGTAAAAGAAGTAACTATTGAAATCTAAATTTAACCTACACAGAGAATCAACCAAGAATTTAGACATGAACTTCAATCACCATGTGCATGACTATGAAAGTCTGGCATGCTTCATAGAGTGAAAGGTGGCCAAAAATTATGAATTAAAATCTAACTAACATGAAAACTAATCAAAGCATTCTCTAAAAAAATTAAAAAGCTAAATGGGTTCCTAAGATTTCAAGTAAACAAAGTGTATGAATTGTTGGACATAAGGTGAAAATTTCTAGCAACATGGTCTTTATGAAACTCAAATCAAGTAAGACATGGAGAGAAACTTAACAAGCACTTTTCATGGAATACAACACTCAAGAATTGAAGTACTTTACTACTGGAATTAAATAGTAATCATGCTCCTCAAATAAGTTTATTGATTGACTTGAAAAGTACACTAAATTGGTGCACGTAGAACCCAAAGAAAATTCAAGAGAATGAGAGCATGAAAGAACATGAAGATGGACGCAAAGAATAAGCAAAATAGACACAGATTTAAGCTAGAAACAAGGCAAAGAAGAAGGGGAAACAAGAGGGATGAAATATACTATTCTCTTGGCTATCATTACAAGATAAAAGATAACATATATCTTAAAGAGCTAAGGATAAAATTTAGGAAGTGGAAGAAAATAAATAGGAAACAAAGAGAAATTATGTGTATGGAAGTAACACAACGATACAAGCAAAGCTCGAAACTAGAATAATTGAAGCAAGTGTTGTGATATTTAAGTTAAACTCACAAGCACACAAATTAGTACAGTAATTCATGCAATGGTGGTTGATCCCACGAGGAATCAAACGGCTGTGATATTAGTGGTCCTTACTTAGAGTACTTAACCTAGCCAAAGAATTAGATTAGACCTATACTAAGAAATTAAATTAACACGGAAACAAAAAATGCATGAAATAAACTAAGCAATGGAATTGGACACTTAACTAATATGCATGCAACTAAAGGAAACTACAATAAAATTAGAATGAGCTAAACTAAGCAACTAAATTTGAAGAAAGTACTTAAAATAGTAACTTCCTTAATTTAACACTTTCCTAATCTAAAACTTACTAAAAAAATCAATTAAGCCACTTCCTATAGTTAAAGTAAGATGTAAGCAATGAATTAACTACAACTACACTAATATTTACCAAACAAAGCAATCATGAAAGAGATTTGACCCTAGTACCATATGCATGATCCATAGGATGGTGCTCATGGTTCATGGGTTCAAGAGATGGCCTAAATTGATGAATTACCACCAAATTAACATGCAATATGATCATGGTACTTAACAAACAACCTAAAAATCTAAATAGGTTCCTAAGGATTCAAATAAATGTGATGAATAAGCTGCTGGAACTAAGCGTAAATATTGAATAGAAAAAATTCAGCAATATGGTATTTGTGAACTCAATTCAAACAAGGCATGGAAATCAACTTGACAAGCACTTCTAATGTAAGATAACTTTCAAAATTAAAGTATTAATCTATTGAAATTCAATCATAAACAATAATCCTTTAAGAGCTTTATTCATTGAATGTCAAAATACATCAAATTAGAGTATGCTTGAACATGTATAGAAATTTAAAAAATGGCACACTCTTACAAGGCTAGAGACTTGATTCCAATTACATATAAAATGCCTTCTAACAATAGTAAACCAAGTTCAGATAACATGCAATTAGAACCCAAAATAAAACAAAGAGAAGAGAAGCTAAGAAGATGGAACTAGTCTGAGGAAAAACAACATCAACTAGTGCTAGAACTAAGCAAAAAACACATAAAAGGTGAAGGAAACTCACAAGATTTAAGTTATTATCTCTCTCGGCTATCACTACCAGAGAAACAATAACTTAGATCTTAAGAAAATAATTAATAAAAACTAAGGAGATGAAGCAAAGATTCCAAGGAAAAAGAGTGATAAAAGGCAAGTAAGAATAATGGGAATCGATGATTTAAGACGCCCAAATCACTTGATCTAAAGACCACTATCTCTTGGCTGTCACTATCAGAGCTTAGTGATCTTTAGGAACAAGGATCTAAGGCTGAAATCAAGTGGCAAATAGCATGGAAGATTAAGGAACAAAACATGAAGAATAAAGCATGGGATCAAAGAATAAAGCAACAACAAGAACACATAGAATTAATAGGCAAGATTATTAAAGCAACAAAGAAGGGAATAATAATAACTAACCTGAACTTAAAGCACTTAAAGGAGAGATCAAAACCCTAGGAGAAGAGGCATGGAAGAGTGGAGAAGATGGGCGACCTAAGGGAGGAGGCGTTGAGGAGCATTAGAGGGAAGAAGGGTGGAGATGCCTCCTTCTTTAGAGGGGGCATTCTTCTATTCTCCAAAAAGATTTTCTACATGAAAGCCCTTCCAATCTCTTATATTGAATGACCACTTTCTAAAGGAAATGCTAGGGGAGAGGCGAGGTTGATTAGATAGGTAGTTTCCTAAGAAGCGGGGATTGGGATGGTTGGAATGGAAGTTTAGGAAGATGGGAGAGTCTTAGAAAGATAGGACTCTTGGATGGAAAGTGAAATTCATAGTGCCCCTAAGTGGTGAGGTGGAAAGTGAGAAAAAAGTAGGAAAAACATGAAAAAACAAAAAAAATAGAGAGATATCTTCCTATTGGTCTACATGCTACCTTATCTTGGTAGATTTTTCCTCAATTATCTTCATAATATCCCCATAAATCTCAAGGATAATTCTTTGGATTCTCCTCCAATCATTGCCTTCCATGTCGCTTAGCTCATGTGGCTTGAGGGCTAACTTTGAGAGCTCCATTGGCTTGGCTTCATGACTAGCTTTAATTTCTTTCTTGGCTTAGCTTGATTGCTCAAATCCTTGACTTTGGTGGCTAGTTAGGATCTTTAGCTTGTCACCTTCTTCATGGCATGAATATGGTTAAGTGGCTTAAGTGAAACCCATTCAAAGACGGTGGACTTTGCATGGATTGTGCATGGGCCTACTTTGGTCACCTTTGAATCCTCCAATTTCATATTTTGCATTCTTTAAGTTGATCTTGATCTCATGTTGGATTGATGACTTTTAGGCTCTGACTAGATATTTTGATCTTGATATTCAATTTTCATCTCGATTGATCTCGATCGTCGAATCATTATCTTGCTTCTTACAAAAGTTTAAAAACTCTAATTAAATCCCAGAAAAATAATGATTAATTGCATATTTACTTGGATTAGCCTCCGAACCTACAAAATATCAAAATTTTGAGTCATCAGGTTAGAAATGCATGTGTTATAATTTTTTGGCCAAAAATTTTAATTTACCCCTATAAGTTATAACACATGAGTAGCTAATTAGGTGGTTTTAGTATAAAATTAGAGACTTATCACGTAGAAACTAAACCAAGGTACCAACCTAGAATTGAGGTTCAAAAACTAAGCAAATAAAGCAAGGAGAAGGTTATGGAAAACGATGAAGAACATCCAAAAGAAGTCCAAGGTCCAAAGCTCCAAAATATCCCCAAATTGAAGTGCTATTTTCAAGGAGTTAGAGTAACCCCCCTACTTGAAAATTGTGATGAATTTCATCGGATATACATAGATTTTTGGGTTTTCAATATGTTGAGATCCTATCCTATGAAGAAGGAGAATTAGATTTAGGACTCAAGGTAGAAAAGTGAGGTGGTGATTGGAGGTAGAAGATTAGAAGGTTAAGTGAGTGGACTTTTTAATTAGGAACAAAGTAAAGGGGGGAGGTGTTGAATTCCAACCATGGATGGGGTGTGGAATCCCTTTCGTTAAGGTGTATCACATGTTGGTATGGAAAGAAGGGGAAAAAGGTAAGAAATAATGGAGGAAAGAGGTAGTTGAGGAAGGAATGAAATTAGAAGTGGAGTTGTGGAATTAGAAGGAGGGAGGAAACACCTTTCAAGGAAGGTGGTGTGAAACTCCTCCCTTCTAATTAGGTGATGTGATGAGTAGGAGAGAGAGAGAAAACAAGGGGCAAAGAGTGGGAAAAACAAGGAGTTTTTACTTGATGTCTCTCTTGATAGGTCCACCTATGCATGGTTATCTTACCATGTTGGTTATTGAGAAGTATTAAATTTTGTATAAAAAGTACATAATTAATAGTCCATGTATTATAAATTATAGGCATTATTCTAGGGTTTTTTTTGGAATTTCATAACACATGCATTTCTTACCTAATAATTCAAAAGTTTGATATTTGGTAAGTTCAAAAGCTAATTAGAGTAAGTATGTGACTAACTATAATTTTTTAGGATTTAATTAGAGTTTTTTACTCTTTTGTAATTGTTTGGAAGATGATCTAATGACCGAGATCAAGAAAGATAAGATTTGAAGATCAAGAACAAAAGAAGGCCAAAGGCCTAAATTTCAACATTTGAAAGCTAAATCAAGTTTCATGATCATCTTTGGGCAAGCAAATAAATTTCAAGGAAGCAATTGGAAGCATCAAAGGCGACTAAAAGGGCCTATGTAAAATGCTATGCAATTTCACCCCCTTTGCATGAAAATTGGAGCCATGAATGAGAATTCCTAGTCTAACAAGGAAGCCTAAGGATGCCAAGCCATTCAAGCCTTGAACCCAAAAGACTTAGCCATTCAAGACTTAGAGCTAAAGGATTAGGCCATTCTAGCCATCAAGCACCAAGCCATCAAGCCATATAAGAGCCATGCCACATGGAGTCATGCTATTAGAGGAAGATTTAGAAAAATTATCCATGCTGAAATTTGATTCTTAGGTAATAATTAGAAAGGAATTTGGGTGATAATAAATATGGTAAGAGATACATGCATTGGTGGACCAATCAAGAGAGAGATCAAGTCCAATTTCTTTTCTTCTTTTTTTCCCCTTCTTTTCTCTCTCTTTTGTACTAACCACATCACAATTTGAGAAGGGAGGAGTTCCACGCCACCTTCCTTGAAAGGTGATGCCTCCCCCCTTATAAATCCACCCACTCCACTTTTTGATTCTATTCCTTCCTCAACTACACCTTTGTATCTCCTTCTTCCATTCTTTCTTACCTTTTCAACTTGTTTCCATCCCAACATGTGATACACCTTAAGGAAAGGGATTCCGTCCTCTCTCCATGGCTAGAATTCAATGCCTCCACCTTTTCCTTTATTCATAATTAGAAAGTTTACTCATCCTCTCATCTAACCTTTTAATCTTCTATCTCCAATCACCACCTAACTTTCTTACATGGAGTCCTAGATCTAATTCTCCTTCTTCTTCCTAGAATAGGATCTTAACATATTGGAAACCCATACATATATATACATATATATATATATATATATATCCCATGAAATTCAACAGAATTTTTAAGTAAGAGGGTTACTCCTTGAAAAAAGCACTACAATTTGGGGATATTTTGGAGCTTTTGACTTTGGATTTCTTTGGGCTATTATTCATTGTCTTCCACAACCTTTTCCTTGCTTTATTTATTTGGTTTTTGCACTTCGATTCCAGGTTGGTACCTCGCTTTAGTTTCTTTCTTCCATTGTTCTATCTTCTAGTTTTGCTTGTTTATTTTGTTGCCTTATTTCTATACACATAGTTTCTCCTTGTTACCTCTTTCTTTGCTTCTACTTCTCTTATTTCTCTTACTTAATTATTCAAGATCCAAGTTACCTTTTCTCTGATAGTGACAACCAAAAGGAACAATAGCTTGAATCCCTTTTGTTTCCCTCTTAATGTTCTCTTGTTTCTTGCTTTGATCACCTTGTTTTTACCTTGTCTCTTTACTCGTTCTCTGCTTCTTTCTGACATCTTTTTATTTGATTTTCTCTATTGAATTCACATGCATGATATTTGAGTTTAGATTGGGATCATTGGATAATGTTTAGTCTTTGATTTGAGGTTGAGATTTTGATTAAAAAAAGTGTACAATTTTCAGCTTTGTTCTCTACCTACATGCACACCACTTTTTTTTTAATGTAATTTCAAGTCAATAAATGAACTTGTTTTAAGAGAATCATTATTGTTTAATTATATTAGTAAATTAGTCCAATTCTTGAGTGTTATATTCCATGAAAATTTCTTGTTAAGTTTCTTTCCATGTCTTACTTGATTTGATTTTCATATGGACCATGTTGCTAGAATTTTTTATCTCATGTTTTATGTGCAATGTCCAACAGTTCATATACCTTATTTGCTTGAAATCTTAGGAGCTCATTATATTTTTAGTTACTTTAATTGGTGCTTTGATTATTTTGCATGTTAGTTATCTTTTACTTCATAATTTCCGGCCATCTTGCGCTCCATGAACCATGTGTAAACTTTCATGGTCATGTGCATCGTGATTGAAGTTCATGTCTAAATTATTGGTTGATTCTTTGGTTAGGTTAAGTTTAGATTTTAGTAATTACTTATTTTAAATTTTAGGTTAGTTTAGAAAGTTTATAATTTATCTTTTGAAATTTTTATTTTTAGAAATTTTTAGGTTTCAGAAAGTGTTAGTTAGGCAAGTTTCATTTTTATCAAGTTTTCTTAGTTTAAGTTTCCTAGAATCATTCAAACTAGGTTTGCATTAGTTTCTTTTATTAAGTGGATGTTAGTTAGAAAAAATGTTAATTCCATTGAATATCTTTATTTTTAGAAAGTTTCCCTTTGTTCATGTTTTAAATTTTATGCATGTTTCCCATTTCATGCTGTTTAAATTCTTATCTAATCAAAATCCTCTTTCTTTGGCTAAGATAAGCAACTTAAATAAGATATAATCAATTGAAAATTTTGTAAGATTTTTTATTAGATCGACCTCTCTCACGTGCAAATTATTACATTGATTTGTGCACTTACAGGTAAAATAAGGCTATACTATATTTTTGGGGTCGTGGCCATGGAATTGTAATAGATTTGTGGTTGAATCTTTGTTTAAATTGTTAATCTCTAGTCATAGTTTTTGGTTGCAGTAGATTAGGATTTTTGCATCATATCTGCATATTTTGCTAATTTCTGTCAAATTGATCATCTTTCTTTATTTTGTGAGAGGGAAATTTAGCAAAAGAAGCAGCAGCAATCCTGTGGGGCAAAGCTTCATGATCTTAATTAGGATTTCCTTACTTTCTTGGATTAGGGTTTTTAGTAAACTTGTAGTTAGGCCCCACTATAATTTGCATTTTATTATTCAATTTTAAATGGGTTGTAATAATACAGGGCAAGTGTGGGTTATGGTGGCCCACACTTAAGAAACCCTGTTGTAAGCTTCTCTCACTCTATTTTCCTCACAGCAATCAATTGTCCCTCAATAAATAGAATACATCCCAAGAAAGGTATCATGATCAATCATATCAAGTAAGATTAGATCAATATCCATCCTCTCACTCATCATCAGCATCATAACATCCAACTTAGAGACTGTCATATATATAGGCATATTCATCAAGGTGCCAATACATAAAATCCAAGAATGACTAGATCCTAAATCACGGAGGATCTTAACATTACTCACTAGCAATCAGAAAAATTATTTTCCATTGCTCGGTTCAAGACTTATACTTGCCTCCAAGTAGTGGAAAAAATCCATCATTACAAATGTGGGACCACTTCTATTTTATCTTTAATGTCATCCTATCTGACTCATTGTCCTTTAGGACAGTCTCTAAAGAAATGTCTTGACTCCCCAAAGTCACAGTGCCTTAAGGATTGCTGTTGTAATGACGGCTACCAATGTTATTACTATTACTATGGTGGTCTATCACTCTAGTAAAATACTGTTTAGGTGCCTATCCATACAACTAGTGCACCTTGTCATATCCACATTCAAACACTGCCCATTCATATGTCAATGGCTCAATAGCCTATGTAATTGTATTGATAAAAGAGTCTCCTGCCCTCACTGGGCTGACTCGAATTATCGACCTCCACGTCTTTACAGTCGACCCCCTTGGCCCTAAGAGAATTTTCCTCAACATAAAAGATATGTTTGTTGCCTTTATCACCAATGTGCAACACACCAAGATCAACTACCTCCACAATTTAAGTATCAACACATCAACAATTCTATTTGTAGCCTCTCATTTATGATAGGGTTATTAGGGAAATTATTTTTAGCAGTGTAAACATGCTTAATACCATTAAACTGTCAATTCTTCATTTCTACAATGGCAACTGTAGCAATATCACTAACTACTCATATGATAAAAAATTGATCATTATAGGCCTTCTAGATAAAAATTTCAAAAATAGGGGAGCATGTCCTCCCAAATGACTATCATTAGAATCCTTGTAATCACATTTTATGTATACTCATCTTTGTCATTAGATTTCCTTTAATTGATAATTCATTTCATGCTCATAACAAGCAAAATCAATTACAACTCTATCAATTTAAACTCCAATGAAATAGATCTTTCACAATAACTTTCCAAGCCATTGGAAATCACATTATTATTTCTATCTGTGTTGGATGTAAGTCATTTATAATTATTTTCATCTTAACTTGTTCCCTTCACATGATAGATGCCTTTAATTTGAAATCAAATAACTAGTCTTGTCAATTACTCATGTATAGTATGATTTTCTACCATCCCATCCCCTAACTAGGAGATTGTTTGATATGATTTCTTACTCATCGCTTGATTACATCATTACTACTTACCATTATTGTAAAAATAGTTGTTATTTCCTCAAAGTGTTATGTGTCTCCAAATCTTAAGTAAAATGCTCAGAATAATTCATAAGTATTGACTCTGCATTGATGTCTGGTTATCAAAATTTCTATATGTACAAGAATTCATTAAGTTTCACCTCATAGTTCATATTCATCCATAGAACATTAGGATCTTACCTCATCAACCTTTCAATAATTTCCACCATATCAATATTTATTCATCAATTAATTCGACTTCTAGTTTAAATTAATACAATAATCCTATCAACTTTCTCAATTTCTCATTATTTGAAATCATTTATGCTCCTTTTCCATTATTATCTCATGATTGTTGTACAATAGTTGTTATGCCTCTTCACATGTTCATACATACTGCCCAAATTTGGACTTGAACTCTCATAAGATAGTTCATGTGAATAGACTTTCCATCATATAATAAAGTTCTCATTTATAATTATCAATCATACACTCCATTTAGATTCTATACTATAAGAATCACACACTTTCCCTGGAAGTGTATTTCCTCATAATCATACAAGGATTCAAAGTCTCATCTTTACTAAAGAAAGTTTGCCAATCCTCATGGCATCAACTATTTTCCAATCATCATATCTTTGTAATTCACATTTAGGAAATTCTTTGCTCAATAGATTGTATATGTAATATCAGGCCCTGTACCACTTGGGCCACTAAGTCTATGTCATGGTCTCCTTGCCCTGATAACTCGACAAGGGTACAACTGGTGGAGCGGGAGTGGACCTAGTCTTCCTTTGATGGACCATCTGTCAATATTTCAATGTCATATCATGTAAGTATTCTTCCTATCTCAGTCTCAACCTAAACTCATTGGCTGTCAATCTAATTGGACCCTTAAAGTGGTGATGATAGAATAAAGCCTAGCTCTAATACCAAACTGTGACACCGTGGGTTTTCTAAACCTTTTTCCAATACATATAATAATAAAAATATAACTTATTTTATGAAATAAGCGAGATCCCTGAAAACAAAAACTCACAATCATTTTCATAAATAACGTAGTCTTTGAAAGAAAACCCCAAGGGTCATCCAATATCCATAATCGTGATAATAAGCAAAAATCAAATCGTCTATACACTGAGCATGCTCACATTAAAACTGCAACAATTCATACATAGTCGTGAAAAGGCAATAATAATAATATGTCTAAAATCCCTCAAGATCAATCCATGATCAGCACATCATGCACACATCGGCAAGTAAAGGTACACTATATAAATAGTATGGGTCCAATCTATCCAAAAAGTTAACATTCATGTACAACCTAACAAACCTAAACACAAGTCTAAGAGACATATACTAAATCAGTTTCTAAAACACAAAATGCAAATGGTCCTCAAGTCCTCACCCTAATCAACTGTGCTCCACCTGCTTTCCCTTAGGGCTGTCAGCTCCAAATCTGAGGCATTGCAAAACCAAGCAATGCCTCAGCAAGCTATGCTTGTGTAGATGATTCACATTCAGTAATAAATATGATGAGATCATATGGTGCGAAGTATCAAGATCATGGTGAATCTTATAAGATGAATATATACAAAGCACATAAAACATCAGACATCTAGGATGAATAATACAGGAAAATCAAGATCTGAACAAATCCATATCGAACCTGAGCATCATGGCATGCAAGGCATGAAAATACATGGATATACATCCATCAAAACAACACAAGTCCATGTCCATAGAATAATATAATGCATGTCAAAATCACAGAATGCCGTGCACAATCAAGCCCTATGAGTGTCTCAACTACACTCATGGTAATGGCAATGAGTACTCATTTAAATACATAGGTCCTTCACGTGCAACCTACATCAACCCTTGGGCCCGACTTACCCCATTGTCCCTCATGTGTAGGTAGCATCAACCCTCAGGCTCGGCTTACCTTGTGGTCCATATATATATATATCCATGTCATACAAGCACACAAAACAAGAGTATGGGCTACTATGCTACAGTGGCAACTACTCTAGGGTCTCAACCACTATCGCACCTTGCCAACACTAGAGTGGGAGACTCCTTTCGTCTCGCATGGGAGAAGACGAACTCATAGTGTGGGCTACCCACGATACCAGCCCTATGGACATACCTCCGTTTTGTGTGGGAGAAGACGGGCTCTTAGTGTGGATTACCCATAATAGCACCCCTATGGACAATACTAGTGTCTAATCATAATCATCACAAAGTCAGAGGCCTGGTGGCCAATCCTACAACCCTCCTTCCGTCATAAATCAATAAACCATGAATCAAGAATCAAAATTTGTGCATAATCATGCTCGATAAAACCAAATAGAGAGAGAGAGAGAGAGAGAGAGAGAGAGAGAGAGAGAGAGAGAGAGAGAGAGAGAGAGAGGGGTGGGCAATTTAGTATATCAACACCATGCATAAAAAATCAATATTTAATGTCCTCAAATAATCCAAATCAATGCCACATAAAATGTATAAAGAAGTAGGGTATAAATCATGCACAAGAGGAGTAGCAACATATCGACAATACATGCTGAAAAGTAGCCTCGTAAAAACATAGTAGGGAATGAAATCCATACTTCAAAGCCCTCAAGTAATACATCATGATCTAAGAAATCATGGAAAAATCCCAAATGTAATCACCTCCTCGATAAGCGTAGTGCTCCAATCAAGTGCGTGCACTATCGAGTCGTGTGCTTTGACATACCTGCCACATCACAAGTCATCCAATCACTTGGTGTCCTCAAATCTCCAAAGTAAACACACCCAAATGATAATTCCCTACTTTGGGAATTAATCCTAGATCAATGGCCTAAATTAGCTAATTAACCCTCTATTAGGTCAATCTTGAACTAGATATTGGTTTTCCAACATCTAGACAATGTCTGTAGTCTTTGATCATCAATCTATGTCATAAATCTTTCAATTAATTCCCCTTAATCAATAAAGGGGTCAGTCTTTAGCTTTCATGAAGTTTGGGGATGATCTAGCCATTAGATTGCTCTATATCACTTATAATTAACATCTGATCATCAATTTCAATCCTTCTCATCATGATCCTTCTAATTTCATCATTTATTTAGTGATTTAGCCATATCTCTATGATTGCACATCGATCTGACTATCAGATCATTCTTTGATCAGCCAATCCTAAGGTACCTGATTCAGATCAGTGGTCAAGATCACTTTTCTTGACAATCACATAAGATCTACTCTATTAATCCCCTAGATCATCTTATATTTGATGGGCACAATTAAGTTCTAAGGCCTGATCATCCATTGATCGGCCAGATCTAGATCGTTTAATGGTATTTTGTGATTTGACTATTTTAAAAGTATTCAAATCTAGGTTTTCATCATCGATACGATCACAATAGATCTTTTGGATTCTGATTTGGACCTCTATAGCTCCCAAAATCAAGTTTTTTGTGAATGGACTATCTAAATTAATAAAATATTAATTTAAAGCTCACACGGCATCACGTGGAAGCACTGCATGACGTGCATACAGAGCACGCATGAGCTTTTCGTCATGTGGTGGAGACATTACACGCGCATACCGCACATGCATGGTGCGTGCCGAGCAAGTGTTATGCGCTATGTGTCTCCGATTGCGTTCTAGGCGTTCGACGTAATGTCGTCGTTAGAGACGATGACTGGACTTGGGATCACTGTCGACGATGCTAACAGAGTCCAAATTTAGCGATCTTATATTGTTTTGACCAAATTTTCACTTACTTAACTTTCCAACCTTCCCATCAACTGATTTTACATGTTTCTGGGGTTTTTTCTCTATTTTTACTACGTTTATAAAATTTCTCCTATTCATTGTTTTTTGATGTCCTTAGCCATTGGATTCCCATGAAATTTTATGAGTTTGTTCCTTATTTTATCGTGCATAAGATGAATGGTTTAGATAATCGATCTAACACTCTTTCATCAAATTATTTTCATAAAAATTGTAAGTTACATGTATTAATTGAAAAAACGACATTCCCTGTCATTTTCTAGCGTTAACCTCAAAAATACCTTACCTATAGACCATAAATGGAAAGGGTGAAAAGAGGATGGGACTTACCTCATCTCAGGTTGGCCGAAGGGTGTGTATGCCTATAGCACGCCTAATAGGGTGCAAGGGAGGGAAACGAGGAAACTACATGGGGGAGGTGCATGTAACGCCTCATCTCCCACCCCCCCGCCACACACACACACACAAACAATAAATACCCCTTTATTCTTGTCTGATTTTTTTGCAGGCCCCACATTTGAAAATTTATTTTTTAGCTTCCTTTTATTTATTAAATTCAAAAATTGAAATAATTATCCATTTTTCCTCTAGTCTTCGATTTTAGTGTTCTTAGTGGCATTGAATTCTATTTCTCATGTACATTCCAATTATTGAGGTTTTAGTTCATGATTTCATCTCTAAAAATTTTCAAATCCTCAAAATTTTCATTTTTCACAAAATCCAAAAATTCCACAAAATCATGCATTTTCAAAATTTAAAAATAGTGGGCATTACAGTTTAGGGTCATTCATTATACTTGTTACATTTTATTTAGGGTTGTTGCACTAAATTGCACCTATTTAACAAAGTTTACTTTGTTAGATAGTATATAGGGAGGTATTAGTTTCCTTTGCTTGTATTGCATTTCGTGTTTACTACTTTATGGTGGATGGAACACATTGATATTGAGGACCTCACTATAACCCTCATAAGATAAGGATTGGATTTCATCACCGGATACTTGGCCCACCTATGTAATCAAATCATTTCCTTGTATATTCGTGATCCCAACCATTGAATCTTAATTTAAAATCAAGTAGCAAGAGACTTAGGGTTTTGAGCTTGTAGGACCTGTTTAGAAGGAGGAGATGTATTGTCACTTCAATGGCCTCTGAACATCATGGCAATAGTGGGTATCCAAAATCCAAGTGATTTTCCTCTGCCTTTCGTTGATGGTTGTTGAGGTCTAAGCTCCTCCTTCCATGAGAATTGTATTTACCACTTTAGAGCAGAACTTAATTGGTAAGCAATAGTTGAGTTTTGGAAAGGAGGAGTTGTCTATTTTTAGGTCTAAAAGCTACTATCTTGCAAATTAACAAAGATTATCAAAACAACTTGATAGTGAACCTTTAGAATTGATTGTGCATCATATAGAGTTAGGACTCACATTAATAGTAGGTTGCATCATTTAGATAGGTTTTCATCTTAGTGCATGCAAAGTAGTCAACACTAAGTTAGTACCATTAGATCCTAAGATTGAATGTACATAGGCAAGGGCTGAGAAATCAAGTTCCTAACCACATGGCAAACCCACTTGCAGTAGTTGAACACAAGGCCATTAGGGATTTTTATATGCCGCTCCAAATAAGTACTCAATCATGCATAACATTGCCACCCACTAATGCAAATCACTTTAAATCTAAACCAAGAGTCCTATAGTTAATCCCAACATTTTATGGAGAGAGAGAGAGAGAGAGAGAGAGAGAGAGAGAGAGAGAGAGAGAGAGAGAGAGAGAGAGAGAGAGAGAGAGAGAGAGAGAGAGAGAGAGAGAGAGAGAGAGAGAGAGGAGGCCTGTATGAAATAAGAGTGACCTTATATATGTCATGTAAGCCCAACTCCTTGGATGAAAGGAGTTACAAGGAAGAAAATATGTTCTAGACAATGACTACCAAACTAGATGTTATAATGGCTACTAATACGTCCACTAAACCTCCACAAGAGGTTTGTGCTATTTGTTTTAGTCCAGCACATTTCACAACAACTTGCCTATGTTATAGTGTGTATATTGAACATCTTTTAGAACATATGAATGCTTTGAATGCATACCACAATCCTAATAATAATCCATATTTTAACACCTATAATTTAGGATAGGCTCGACATACTAATGTGTTATGGTCAAAGAACAATTTCCATGGCGGTCCATCTATGAACTCCCTACACAAAACTTTCCTAAAGCTTCAATTTCTCTACAACCACCTGGTTTTCAACTTCCTTAACAACCAAAAAACCATTAGTTGAGGACAATATAGAGTTTCTCCTTAAGAAACAAGAGAAGACTAATAAAGCCATACACTATCCCAAATGAAAGTAGATAAAGATCAACTATAAATTCTCAACCTGTTACCAAATTAGAAATGCAAATGAGCCAGTTGTCTGCTGCTTTGAATGAGAGAGGAAAGGAATAACTTCCTAGTCATCCAATTTTAAATCCCAAGGGGTAGTTTGAAATAGGGTTCAGTTCACATACCCAAAGACCACATGAGCAACCAAAGTCCATAACTCCACTTAGAAGTGGCCACTAGGTTGATAATATAGTTGAGCAGACTGAGGAAACTATAGAGGAGAATGAACTAGCTAGAACATAGGAGAAAGAGAAAAGATACAAATCTCCTACTCCATCTTAGCCTATAGTGGAGGCACCTTCTATGCCTAAAGCACCATTCCCTCAACTTTTGAATAAGGCTAAGAAAGGAATAAATTTTAAAGAGTAAATGTGTTTAAACACGTGCAAATAAATATTTAAGTATTCAATGTTATCAAAGATATCCCTTATTATGCCAAATTTCTCAAAGAGCTCTTCACACAAAAGTGCAAGATTAATGTGCAAGAGAAAGCCTTCCTCATAGAGTAGGTTAGCCCCTTGATCTAGCACCAGGCCCTCCTAAGTTAAAGGATCCAGGATGTCCTACCATCTCTTATGTTATTGGAAACCATGCCATTGATAGGGCACTATTAGATTTAGGGGACAATTTTAACCTGTTACCATTTTCTATCTATAGGCAACTAGGGCTTTACAACTTTAAGCTAACCAATACCACTTTGCAGGTGACAATTAGATTAATGAAGATTCTACATGGTATGGTTGAGGATGTTGTAATATAGGTAGATCGATTCTACTTTCCTACAGATTTCTTTGTCCTAGATACCCAGCCTGTGTCAGACCTCGATAGTTAGATCCTGATAATCCTTGGATGTTCATTTTTGGTAATGTCCAACATCGTCATCAACCATAGAATTGGGTGATGAAGCTATCCTTTGATAATATGAAAGTCAAGCTCAATGTTTTCACTGCTGACCATTGGCATCTAGACCCAGATGATTCTTGTGTAGTCAATTTAATGGAAGGTCTACTTGTAGATGCTAATACACCATTCTCTATGCTAGACCCATTTGAGGCATGTCTAGTGCACTTTAATTGTGATTTTGATATAGACAAGTATATTGAAGAGGTAAATAATCTTTTAGATGTTGCACCTACAATGATTACCTCCAATTGGGGCCCTCAAGTGGAACCTCTTCCCCCATCATATTCTGTCCCAGGACCATTAGTAGAAAAACCACCTTCCTTGGTCCTAAGCCATTACCTGAAAATATAAAATATTCTTACTTAGCACCTGATCAATTCTTGCCTGTAATCATAGGCTCAAATCTAGACAAAGAATAAGAAGGTAAGCTTCTTGATGTTCTCAGAGAACATAAGACAGCCTTGGAGTAGAACATAGTAGACATCAAAAGGATTAGCCCTACTATGTGCATCCATAGAATTCACCTAGAGGAAAATTCTAAACCATCTAGGGAAACACAGAGGAAACTAAACCCTAATATGAAAGAGTAGTGAGAGATGAAGTGCTTAAACTCTTAGATGTTGGTGTCATTTACTGTGAAGCCTTGGCCGATGAGGGCGGGCCAAGAGGGCTGGCAGGCTTGTAGGCAAGGTGAAAGACTGAGAGTTAGTCCCACATCGCTAGGGGGAAAGTTACTGGGCTCTTGATAAGAGTGATGAGGACTTCCCTTACAACGAGGCCTTTTCCCTGGGCAACTGGGGAAGAACAAAATCGTGCGGGGTGTATGGGCACTCCGGCACGGACAATATCGTTGTAGGGTGTGGGCCCTCGGGCTGTTACAAGTGGTATCAGAGCCAGACCCCGACCCGGTGTGGGTGGCTAGCCACACGTGGGTGCTCGCGTGTGGTAAGACACGCAGGGACACGTATCCCCTAAGGGGGAGAGGTTGTGAAGCCTTGGCCGATGAGGGCGGGCCAAGAGGGCTGGCAGGCTTCTAGGCAAGGTGAAAGACTGAGAGTTAGTCTCACATCGCTAGGGGGAAAGTTACTGGGCTCTTGATAAGAGTGACGAGGACTTCCCTTGAAACGAGGCCTTTTCCCTGGGCAACTAGGGAAGAACAAAACCGTGCGGGGTGTATGGGCACTCCGGCATGGACAATATCGTTGCAGGGTGTGGGCCCTCGGGCTGTTACATTTACCTTGCATCTGACGGTACTTGGGCCAGCCCAGTTGAGGTTGTCCCCAAAAAGTCTAAAGTCATGGTAATTCGAAATGAGGATAGTGAGTTAGTACCCACTCGTATGACATTGGATGGAGAGTTTGTATAGATTACCAAAAATTGAATTCGGTCACAAGGAAAGACCACTTTCTTCTTCCATTCATTGACCAAATGCTAGAAAGGTTCACTGGTCATAGTTATTACTGCTTCCTTGATGGTTACTCTGGCTATAACCAAATCCCCATAACACTTGGAGACTAGGAGAAGACTACCTTCACCTACCCTTTTGGGACTTTCACCTACTGTTATATGACTTTTAAATTATAATGCTCAAGCTACTTTTCCTAGGTGTATGTTGAGCATATTTTCAGATATGGTGAAGAGGTTCTTAGAAGTGTTTATGGACAATTTTTTAGTATCTGGTTCTTCATTTGATAAATTCCTGCACCATTTAAAACTTGTCCTTGCTAGGTGTTAGGAAAAAAACTTAGTCTTAAACTAGGAGAAATGTCATTTCATGGTATAATATGGCATTGTTTTAAGTCATATTATATCACATAATGGTACAGAAGTAGATAAAGCCAAAGAAAATTTAATCTCTAACCTTCCTCCTCCAAGAATGGTGAAGGAAATTCCTTCATTTTTAGGCCATGTTGGCTTTAATAGATGAGTCATCAAGGACTATAGTAAAAATTGCTAAGCTTCTATGTAATTTACTTACAAAGGAGGCAACTTTTGACTTTGATGATGATTGTATGAATGCATTTGAACACCTAAAGGCTGAATTAAGTTTTGCACCTATTATTCGACCTCCAAATTGGAGTGCACCATTTGAAATAATGTATGGTGCTTCAGACTATGCGATTAGGGTTGTGTTGGGGTAGTGTATTGATAAACTTCTCCATGTGATATATTATGCTAATAAGACCCTCAATAATGCCAACTGAATTATTCCACTACAGAAAAAGAGTTATTAGTAGTTTATTTTTTCTTTGGACAAGATTAGATCTTACTTTCTAGGATCTAAGGTCATTGCCTATTTGGACCATGCAATATTAAAATAACTTCTTTTTAAGAAAGATACAAAACCTAGGCTGATTCAATGGATATTATTGTTACAAGAGTTTGATTTAGAAATTTAGGATAAGAAAGGTTCTGAAAATGTTGTAGTAGACCATTTATCCAGATTAGTTGTAGAGTCCACTATAGGGAATGTCCCTATAACAAAAACCTTTTCAAATGAACAATTGTTTCACATTTCCTAGCTACCTAGGTAAGTAGATATTGTTAATTATCTTGTCAAACATCAAATGCATAGTCATTGGTCTAAACAAGATAGGAAAAGATTCATTGTTGAGGTAAAAAACTTTACATATGACAATCCATACTTTTTCAACTACTGTCTTGATCAAGCCATTAGGAGATACATACCCCACAATGAACATCATAAAATCATTTCCTTTTGTCAGGACCATGTATGCAGGGCTACTTTAGTTTTAGAAAATTCGCAATGATTTTGTAGTATAGTCTTTATTGTATTACCATTTTTAGGGATTCACTTGCTTACTACATAGCATGTCCCAGATGTCAACAATTAGGGAGAATGAGAAAAAGGAATATGATGCCCTTAAACCCCATTCTCATCATTGAGCCTTATGATGATTGGGGCATTTATTTTATGGGACCTTTTCCTAACTCTTTTGGTTATTTGTATATCCTTGTGAGAATGGACTTTGTGTCCAAATGGGTAGAAGCCATACCATGCAAGATCAATAACCACAAGGTGGTGGTAAAGTTCTTAAAAGAAAATATTTTTACATGCTTTGGTATCTCATGGGCCATAATTAGTGATGGGGGTAAACACTTTTGTAATAGGGTATTTGAGAATTTAATGAAGAAATATGGTATTATCCATAGGATTGCCACACCTTACCATCATCAAACTAATGGACAAGTAGAAGTGTCAAATAAGAAGATAAAGCAAATTTTAAAAAAGAAAGTCAATCCAAATATGAAAGACTGGCCTTTACGACTTAGTGACACTTTATGGATCTACTAGACTACATTTAAAACACCTATAGGCATGTTACCTTATTGCTTGATCTATGGAAAGGCTTGTCACCTACCAATAGAACTTGAGTATAAAGCATATTGGGCCATTAAAAATTTTAATTTTTACCTAGGTATTGTTGGAACCCACAGAAATCTCCAACTTAATAAGTTGGCTGAACCAAGGAAAGATGTATATGAGTCTACCAAGATATACAAAGATTGTATGAAAAGAAATTATGACAAACACATCCTGCGAATGTCCTTCACCCCAGGACAAAAGGTCCTTTTGTATAATTCTATATTGCATTTATTTTCTTGAAAACTTTGATCTCAATAGTCTAGACCTTACATAGTATGTATTGTCTATCTCATAAGCCATGGAGATAGAAAGGATGGAGAGATTTCTAAAGTGAATGGTCAAATGTTGAAATCCTATCTAGGGTTGGTCAACTTTGAAGTAGATGAGATCTTGTTAGAGGAACCTATATACCATAACCCAAGTTAGCATGTTCCCTGATGCCAACAGTCATCATGGCATTGCAGGTCTTGCTTAAGATTGCATGTCTTGCTTAAGACATTAAACTTATCACTCATTGGGAGGTAACCCATGGTTTTAGAAAGTCTCATTGCTCTATATTACCCATTCATCATTTAGGGTCCTATGTTTTAAAACAATGTGGATAATGTTCAGTTTAGGTTGGGGGTGTAGATATGCATGAGATTTCTAAGTCTTCTTGTATTAATTTTTTTTTTTTTTTTTTTTTTTCTGAGTTTTCATAAGTTTTAAGGTCAAAGTTGCTTTACTTTGATGAGAATTGGAATTTTCAAAACTTAGTATTTCTCCTACTTTAACTTCTTCGTAGAAATGCATATGGTTAATTTTGCATTTTATTCATGTCTTGAAGTGTTTTATGAAAGTTAAATCTCCGAAGACACTTGCACATAGTGCATGAATCTATATAGATAGATGGTATGACTTAGAGACTCTAAAGAAAATCAATGGAGACCTATACACCCAAGTGAGTGTTAGAGAATATCATCTTTTAGAGGTTTATATATATATATGTATGTATATATAATTCCCTAATTTTTTCAGCGTACATTACTTTGAGAGGTCTCAGTATCTTTGTTTTGGTCAATTGCTAAGAATTAAATAGGAGTACTAACTTAGTTTCTGAATATTTATTGAATCTAATAGGCTTTTGGAAACCTAAGAAATGACATTGGCTGTCCTTATTTTAGCCGAGAGGCATAAAGGCTACCTAGCATGTTATACTACTAGTTAGAGCCTTTGAGCTTCTTGGTAAGCCTTTTCCTCTCAAAAACCCCATTTACCTTCACTTAGAAAACCTAAGTGTAAAATCACCATTGCCAATCTTTCAAAAATGAAAAGAGATGGTAGAAAAAGGAAAAAATTCAAAGAAGTGAAAAATATCAAAGTGCTTACAAAGAGAAAGCCTTTTTCAAAGAAATACAAAGAAGAATTATCAAGAAAAGGAAAAAAAGGAAAAGTTAAGAGAAAGGAAAAATAGAAAAGATATTCACTTTAATATAAATAAAATTAAAGTTGTCCAACATTAATTGAAGTCCTCTACTCTGTAACAACTTTAAAATTTAGGTCATTTTCCATGATTTTAAATTATAATTTTAATGGAGATAAGAAATTTGAACTAAATTCCATGGAAATTAAGTTTATGAAAATGATCGCTTTATGGGCTTGAAATTTGGACTTGGGATTGTTAATTTTGGAATGTATGTGTCGATATGATTCCAATGACACTAGTTTCATGCGAAATGGAGATTGGGAGTAAAAATTCCAAATGTTTTACAAATTGATAGGGCCTGAATTGATAACGACACCCCCTTTGTCCCTTGTGAAATGAGGGTTGAGAACAAGATAAGATTGGGGAAACGTAGGGATGTGAAACCCTAGCGACCCGCATTGTTTCCTCGTACACCCATGCAATTTCTCCCACTCTCTTTGGCAGCGGCACTGCTGATAGGAGGTGATCATCAGTGCGATAAGCCTTCCCTGGGCAATTGCCCTTACTCTGGTGGTGATTCTGCTGCTGGTGAGGAGAGCACCTGAAAACCCTCATCTCACTCTTTGCTGGGTTTAAACTGATGATGATTGGATGATCATTGGCCACTTGATTGAATATTTTTTCCCCCATCATCATCCTCTTACCAGCGACAGAAAAAAAAAAAAGGAAAGAAGAAGAAACCCAGATTAGGGTTCGATTGACGAGTGGTCATTTCCCCTCTCCAGCTTATGTGCCCACCGGTGTAGGCCTCTGCTGCCACTTATCTCCTTTCTCCAGCAACCCCTTTCCCTTCTCTCTCTCTCTCTCTCTCTCTCTCTCTCTCTCTCTCTCTCTCTCTCTCTCTCTCTCTCTCTCTCTCTCTCTCTCTCTCTCTCTCTCTCTCTCTCTCTCTCTCTCTCTCTCTCTCTCTCTCTCTCTCTCTCTCTCTCTCTCTCTCTCTCTCTCTCTCTCTCTCTCTCTCCCCAATCGGGGTTTTACATGGCGTAACAAGCCTATGATGTTGGTGTGTACTAGCCAATCCCACTACGCATCTCCCCTCCCCTTGAGTTGCCTAGCGCCGGCACGACAAGGCTGTTGGGTAGCTACCGTGCCTCTCTCTGCTCTTCCCATGCTCTCTCGGGTCCAGGCACGGGACACCCCGATGGTTGCCAGCCACCATTCTCCCTTTCCCTTATCTTTCTCTGTTCTAATGAGTTAGGGCAAGGTTGACTCATTGAGTCAACCCACTCCAGACATGTTTGGAAGGGACTGAGTTGACCCAGTGACCCACTTGACACCCTTGACCTTCAAAGATCGATTGTGGACAATCTAGGACGAATCTTGGAGATCCGAGAGTACCCCCATGATCTTGGCAATGCTTGGAACGATACCCATCTTCCCATTTATCGTTCATGGAAGATCATACCATCGAATTGACCAGACCTTTGATTGAAGGTCAGATCGTCTGATTTGTGATGATCTGACTTTGTTTTTCTGATCCAAGTAGTTGGCAGTGAAGTGTAGATCAAAGATGTATACAGGAATGTTGAGTCTAAAGCATTTATGAAGATGACTTAGCTGATCTAGACCGATGATTGAGATCAACTTAAGATTTGGGTATGAAACTGGATCCAATTTGATGATCCGAATTGTTTAGAATTCTCAATTGGATTAATTGATTAGAATTACGAAGTTGTTATGTAATCTGTGGCAATTAGGTGGGGGATCTTTAATGAGATTAGCGTGGAAGTTTGATGATCATGCATAATCGAGACGAGCCGTGGATGATCCCACCAAGCAGATAGCTGAAGGTTATTCATATTGACTTGTTCAAGGTAAGATCATTGTCTTAATCATTTGATGGATTGATTTGATTTCGATTAGATACGATTGAGCATGATATCCATATAGTAATGCCCGATTAACTGATTTAAATGATAAATTACCTAAAATCGATAGGATCTGAGCCTAATAGCTCTAAATATACATTGAGGTGATTAAGAAGAAGAAATATTTGAGTGGGCCCAATTAAGTATGATTTGAATTATTAGCCAATTAGGGCAGGACTCGCCTTGAGATTCTAGGGCTATGAATCATTGGACTATCTTGAATGTGATGTAATGAATACAAATGAGTAATGTCGTGTAATTGAGAATCTAAGTTACATAAAGTGGATTCTGAGTATGACTGGATGTGGTATGTATTTGGGTGATGGAATTATGGTGGACTATGCTAGAGATGGGTTCGACTGAACTGGGAGGTACAGACAAGTAGTATATCGTCTGAGGTAGGTGACGACATTTAATGTTACATATTGATTTTCTAAAATCTTGAACTATCATGGCATATTGATTGCTTGGGATTATTATAGCATGGATTCTTTCATATGTGCACTTATGATTTTTGATTTATTTTGTTATCTTAGACATGAGAATTTGATAGCATATTGAGGACATTTGATGATCAATCTTCCTTATTGGGTTTTGATACTGTTGATCTTATATATTTATTATGAATGGATTGTAGACATCTTTTCTTTACTACATCAGTGAGTGTGGATGATTTTCCTGAAATTGGTGGTGGAGGCTTGGTGGCTAATCCTTGAGAGGCTAACCTCGGGATGATGGCCAATGCCTTAGGATGCTGAGCCACGAGTTCTCCTGGTTTTATGAGATATTCATAGATGGATGTCATTACGCTAATGAGGTGTGAGAGGATGGATATTGACCTAATCATACTTGATATGACTGATCATGATACCATCCTTTGGATGGATTTTATTTATTGGGGAACAGTTGATTGCTATAAGGAAAAGCTCACTTTTAGTGTACTTAGATAATCTGTGACCTCGTTCTTGCATGGGAAGAGCATCATTGAGGTTTGTGTTATTTTTTCCTTGAAGGTGGTGTAGTACTGTCTTGAGATGTACCGAGTCCTCCTTGTTAGTGTGACAGTAGATGACAGAGAGCTACCACAAATTAAGCACACATATGGTGTGTTAGAATTCATAATGTTCTTGCGGAGGTTTCGGGATTTTACACTGGGAGAGATTGATTTTTCATATTGATATTGATTTGGCATCAGGCATAGTGTTACTTTCAAAGGTGAGATACAGGATGACCCCAACTGAGCTGAAAGGGTTCCACCTACAGTAGTTATTTGACGAGGGTTTATCAGACCTTGTGGGTCTTCATTGGGTGCATCAATCCACTTTATGCGAAGAGAGATAGATCCTTATTGCTATGCACAAATTAATGATAGTTTGATAGCACCACTGAAGAATTGATTTTCTCAAGCATGTATTGATGATTTATATGATCAACTTTGGATGGTGCATGGTGTTGGTGGATATGGATTTGAGGTCTAGTTATCACTGGTTGAGGATTGTGAGTAAGATGTCTTTAAGACAAGTTTTAGAACTTGTTATGATTATTACAAGTTTTGAATGATACGAATTGATGAAATTAGTACACTGACAATATGTATGGATATGATGCACTGAATTTCTAAAGGTTACTAAGATGAGTCATGATTATGTAGTGAATGATGTTTTTGTATAATCCATGACTTGGGAGGAGCACAAGAAACCCTTATGCATTATTTTGAGTATATGAAAGACTAATCTTTTATTGTAAATGTGTGGAGTGTGAATTCTGGTCAAAGAGGATGAGTTCCCTTGACCGCGATATCTCTATTGATAGAGAGACTGTGAAGAACTGGGATTAGCCCAAATTGATGATTAAGGTTGATAGCCTCCTTAGTTTGATGGACTATTATTGCTTAATCATTGAGTTCTCCAAGATAGCAGTGGCATGATACTATGTTATATTATGTATATGAGCCTGATTTCTCATGAATGTGAGAAGTGTGACAGTAAAGTATGTTGGAATGAAAGCATTTTCTTATGTGTAACTTGGTTTTGGATTAGGGCATATACTTGTGAGTGGCTAATGAGGGCAACCTAAGCGGCGATTGATGAGGGCTGGTGCGAGAGGCACTGGTAGGCTTCTAGGGGGCGAGCTTCTAGGTGGCAGGCTTCTAGGTACTCATAATATGATCGTACTGTGGATCTGATTCTGATTGGCATATAATTGCCTGTTATTGAGCTGGTATGCTTAGATTTTGATTGGCATATGATTGCCTGTTATTGAGCTGGTATGCTCAGATTCTGATTGGTATATATGATTGTCTATTATTAAGCTAGTATGGTCTAATCTTGATTGGCATATGATTGTCTGTTATCGAGCTCGTGTGCTCTGGTTTTGTTTATTCATGGATTGCCTATTGATGAGCAAATATGTTTCTATTTAATTGTCATGTTTTGCCTGTTCAAAAGTTGATATGATATGGTGTGATTGATATATGTGGCCTAATGATGAGGTACTATGTGCTGGATAGATTTGGCATAAATTGACAATATGTGAGTGATGGTTCCTCAAATTTTGTTAATATGGTGATTTGCTTCTACTAACTCTTAGAAGAGAGTGCGAGTTATGCTAATTGCATATCATTGTGGTTATGATACATTCTAATCATATTATGAGTTAATTGATCCAGGATAGATCGAAATATACATTAGTTTATATCTACAAGTTGTTATTTCAGGGGATGATATGGTGGGGAATTTGCTATTGGCAAGTGACTATGGAAATTTTTGGTATGATCTGTAAATCTTGTGATATGGGGATGTTTTAAAGGTGTTTGAAGAATAACATGAAAAGAATTTCAAGGATGAAATTCCTATAAGGAGGGATGAATGTAACAACTTTAAAATTTAGGTCATTTCCCATGATTTTAAATTATAATTTTAATGGGGATAGGAAATTTGAAATAAAGTCCATGAAAATTAAGTTCATGAAAATGACCTCTTTATGGGCTTGAAATTTAGACTTGGGATTATTAAATTTGGAATGTACGCTTTGATACGATTCCAACGACACTAATTATGAGCGAAACGGAGATCGGGAGTGAAAATTCCAAATGTTTTACAAACTGATAGGGGGTTGAAATTGATAATGGCACCTCTTGTTTTGTCCTTTGTGACATGTGGGCTGAGAACTAGATAAGACAAGGGAAATGTAGGGATGCAAAACCCTAACAACCCGCATTGTTTCCTCGTACACCTATGCAATTTCTCGCTCTCTCTTTGACAGCAGCACCGATGATCGGAGGCAAGCACTGGTGCATTAAACCTTCCTCGGACAATTGCTCCTACTCTAAAAATGATTCTGCTGGGTTAGGTGCTGATGAGGAGAGCACCTGAAAACCCTCATCTCTCGGTTTGATGGGTTTAAACTGATGATGATCGGACGATCACTAGCCACCCTATCAAATATTTTTTCCCCATGTCATCCTCCTCTTACTGGTGACACTAAAAGAAAAAGGAAAGAAGAAGTAACCTAGATTGGGGTTCTTCTAGCGAGTGGCCGTTTCCCCTCTTTGGCTTATGCTCCCATCGGAGCTGGCCTCCCCTGCTGCTTGTCTCCTTTCTCTGACAACCCCTTTCCCTTGTCACCTTTCTCTGACAACCCCTTTCCCTTGTCTCCTTTCTCTGACAACCCCCCCTGCTCTCTCTCTCTCTCTCTATCTCTCACAATAAGCTTGTGATGTCGGTGTGCGCTGGCTGGTCCCGCTACCCATCTCCCCTTCACTTTTTTGCCTAGCGCTGGCATGACTAGGCTGTTGGGTAGCCGACGCGCCTCTCTCCACTCTTCCCATGCTATGTTGGGTCTAGGTAGAGGACGCACTGATGGTTGCCTTCCACTGTTCTCCCTTTCCCCTATCTTTCTCTGTTCTAATGAGTTAGGGTAGGGTTGACCCACTGAGTCAACCCGCTCTTGACTCATTTGCAAGGGATTGAGTTGACCTAGTGACCCTCTTGACACCCTTGAACTTCAACGATCGATTTTGGACAATCTAGGAGGAATCTCAAAGATTCGAGAGTACCTCCAGGATCTTAGCAATGCAGGGAACGACACCCATCTTACCATTTATCGATCAGGGAAGATCTTATGGTAGATTCAACCAGACCTTTGATCAAAGGTTAGATCATCTGATCTGTGATGATCTGACTTCATTTTTCTGATCTAAATAGTCGGGAGTGATCCTCATGAAGTGTAGATCAAGGATGTATACAAGAATGTTGAGTCTAAAGCATTTATGGAGATGACTTAGCTAATTTAGATCGACGATTGAGATCAATTGAAGATCCAGGTATGAAATTGGATCCAATTTGATGATCCTAATTGTTTAAAATCCTCAATTGGCTTAATTCATTGGAATTACTAAGTTGTTATCTAATCTGTGGCAATTAGGTGGGGGATCTTTGATGTTATTATTGTGGAAGTTTGATGATCTAGTTTAATCGAGACGAGCTATGGATGATCTGACCAAGCAGATAGCTGGAAGTAATTTTCTTTTTTCTTATTCTTCTATTATTTGGAAGTGTATACTTTATTTCTTCTCTACAATTCATACTTCTTTACTATTTCCTTCTATTGACAACTTCTTGTCAAATTCTATCCTTGAATAATAGTTTCCTTGTAATGAATCTTTCCTCATTCCCATCCATTATTTTTGTAACACTCTTTGAGTGCCATTTTATTCATAATACTTGACTTTCTACATTTTTCCTTCCATGATAATGTCATTTAACTCTGCATATATATTCCTGATCCTCTTTTGTTATTTCTTTCTCATATTTAGAACAATATTCAGAACATTCTCACAATCTATGATAATATTTATCTCTTTTCCTCTCATATATATATTTATATGTCATAGGCTTCAAAATTTCTAGATTTTGCATTTCCTCATGCTTCTTTCAAGCATACCTTATAGCCTTTATCATATCATGCTAACTCTTTATTTGCGATATTCTTGATAATTTTAATTAAAAGAGTCCATATTGACTTTGTAATAATCCCTTCTCAAGTCTTTACGAACACCATAATTTATTAACTATTCTTTAATTCTCAACCATCTATTATCAACTCATTTAGGATTTATGTAACCAATGGCAAAACTTCACTAAAAGAATGTCCTTATGTTAAAAAATCCATAAGAGATATATTTCTCTAATTGTCATTGTCATTTCATATTTTGATCTCATATTCCACCTTTGTTGGGGTCCAATTCCATGCTATCCTTTAAATTTATACAACCTAAACTTTGCTTTCTTTAATCACATGTACATTTACAAGACAAGTTTTGTAAGTGTCTAACATATATCCCCTGAATGCTCTTGATTTCTTGAAATCTATTTCCATATATCATTACCACTTCATTCAATATATTTCATTCTTCTCAAATTCATGAACATCTGTTACCTAACTCATAGAACTTTAAAATTTGTTTTTGATTTTATACTTTGATGTTGCATTTCCAATTCCCAATTAATAATAAATTTGAAAATGCTCATCCTTATAGAGAAAAAGGATACTAAATTTCCTCAACATCATTTATGCATCCTTATATTGATTCCTCTTTTTTTTTATTTTCCTAAAAGAAATTTGTTACTCTCATAATGTAAATTGCTATAATCACTCCATATCCTTAAAAAGTTGTTCTTTCAACTCATTCATATAATTTGATGCTCTTTTCCTCAACTATTATAGATATTTTCTCATTCAATCTCATGCAAGGTTGAAAATCGTCAAACTATCTTAAAATTTCTAACCACTTATTTCTCCAACAATTTGGATTCATAACTCATTCACAATCATCTTTAAACTTAAATTTAACAACCAATATTTGTTTTCATTTCTCATGTTTTATTTCACCTTTCCTCCAAAAATATATTTCCCCTTACTATATTTCTTAAATCTTTCAATATCACCAACTCCATCATGTAATTGGAAGTAATATCTCTATTCATATTTGGCTCTTCATTTGCCTTGATCAATAAGATGTACTCCTCTTCATGATAATCAATGACTATATTTTCCTAATCAATATTTCTCTTTGTTTTCATGTTCCATGACCATGATAACCAATGACTTAATCAATGACTATATTTTCCTAATCAATATTTCTCTTCGTTTTCATGTTCCACGACCATTTTACCATCTATACCAAAGGTACTTCTCTTTATGATAGTCCCAAAATTATTTTCAATAGCACCAAAGTTATTATATCAATAATTCTTTAATCCTTGAAAATCCTCTAGTGCTAATTTCCACAATGATTTGTCATACCTTTATAATTTCTAACTTGGTGATTTTATAATTGTTGTACCATATATAGAGCTATAATTTCTTTGTTAACCATATATTCTCATGGTTTAATTGTCTTTCTTAATAAGCTTGGGATCATATTTTTGTCCCTTTAACATATCTAACTCTCTTTTTCCTTTTCATTTTATTCTAATATCAAAGATCCTCTCTTCATGTTCTAAAATTTTATCATTTCTCAAATAAATCCTTTGCCTCACTAATTTTGGAGAAAAATACTTGCTTAACTCCTTACTCATATTTATTTCAAACTATTCTCATTTACAAATTTTGAACTTTCTCACCTATCTCCTTAAATTTCTTTCAAGCCATATCCTCTCTATTTTGATGATTAATTTCATCTAACTAATTGCCATAATACTATACATGTAGCAATTCTAATTCCTACATTTATATTTCTTTATATATATTTAATGTTAACTTTGAATTTTACAATACTTCTAATGTTTTCATCTTTAACTCCTATTTCTCAACAATACTTCTAATGTTTTCCAATTTATCCTTTTTTTCTCTTTATCTCCATTTCTTCACTTAGTAATGGTTATATACATACTTCACTTAATAATGGTTATATACATACTAGTATTAATGTACTTTGTATGTTTACTCAGGACTTTAGGTTAGACCTAAACATCATACCTTACATCTATTGTAATGTTTTCCCTTATCATTCCCTCTATTGGAATTCTTATTTGCTAAGTAGTATTTCTAATCCTTTCATCCAATAATATCTACTGGTATTAAACTATTCCTTTATTACACTAACTCTTTCTATACTCATTCTCAACTAATGAGTTTAACTCTTTCTATACTCATCCTTCACTAATGAGTTGCTCTTTCTTCACAAATGAGTCTACTCTTTCCATATTCTTCAACTAATGAGTTTAACTCTTTCCTCACTAATGAGTCAACTCTTTACATCCTCTTCAACAAATGAGGCTACTCTTTCAAGACTTATCCTTCACTAATGAGTTAACTCCTTTTATACTTATCTCTTACCTAATGAGTTTATCACATAACTCCTTCTCATCAACTAATAACTTATCTCTTATTCACTTACTTCAGGTTGAACCTGAGCCTGCGTACTTGGTATTTCTACAGAGGTGATGAACCTTGGGTTTGTTGCAGGTGAGGAAGAAGGTTCTTCAACACCCTTGTCATCATCTCTTCCACATTGCTCATTGTTACTCTTTCCACATTGTCTACTGGAGTATTTTGAGTTGCCTATCTTGTGACTCTCTTTGGTGGCATCTGTTCATAATTTCTATCAATCCTCTATACAACTACTTTTGTCTTAATCTAGACTTGGATTATAATCTCTCTTGTGGACATATTTTGTCTGTATTGTGACTGGATGAATCGCTCTGATACCAACTGTGACGACCTGGGTTTTTGTAACACGTTTTGTAATGTATTTTGAAAGGCAGGGCCCTTAAGAGTGTAAAATTTTTTCGCAAAACAAAACAGCGGAAATTCTTATCTTTAGAACTTGTTTGAAAACCCAAGTCACCACTTCATACATAACATAAGTACAATTTGTGTACAAAATAAAATTCCATTGAAGGAATATACTTTTATTAAACTCAAGGATCCATTCAGTGGTTCACAGTACAGCCAAATCTAGTACAATACTTGTCCAAATTACATAATCCAAAACTCAAGCTCACCATGCAATAAAGCTCTCAACAAAGAAAAATACATGTCTTCAAGGGTATACCTTGAAGATTATTCTCTTCAAGTCTTTTATAGTCTTCAGCTCCTAACTCTCCTTCCCTGTAATTGAGATATTGCAACAAGTACAATATCTCAGCAAGCAATGCTTGGTAGGGGATTCAAGAAACATAATAATTGACAAGGTAATTCCAATACTTCATAATCTCATTATCCTTAAACATACTCTTTACTTTGTAAGTTTTGTATATCTATATACATACATGCCGTTCACGGGTAAACCAGTTAAATTTGTGAAAGTAATCAAATATCATTCCCAACTAAGCTGATCAATTCTCTTCATTTTAAGAATTGAGTATTACAGCTAATCTTATACTGGGAATTTCCCTTCTTGGGAAATATTGGCAATATACAATTACCTAGAATTTCATTATGCTATAACATAAGGCATTTTACTATGCCTATTCTCATATGCGTCATAGTGCAAAATAATTAGAAAGGTTGCTATGTTGCAGTCTGATCCGTACTGGCGTGCTCGGATAACTGCCCTGTTCACCACTGATACCATGGTGGAAAATATTATGTCACTGCCCGTATGGGGGGGCAAGACTTTCACAGTGGTGGCCTTCCCATAATTGCCACCACCCGACTTTTAACCTCTCTTAGGGCAAGCTATCATCACATCATCAAATTTCAAGGAGCGGGTGGCCAAACCCTCATGACTCCTCTAGCAATAGCATTCCCCTAGGCTTATGCCTATTAAAATAAACTCATAAGCCTCCAAGCTTGTATGTAAAATAGATTTCCTATATATCAGACCATATGTCTGTTTACTTAGGGATGAAATATTTCCTAGTTCCCTATTCACTTATAGTTTAGTCCTTAACCATCTTATATGTGTTTGGTTGGATCATAAGGTTTTCAAGAGATTTAATACAAGTATTGTCATTACTCTTGTCAACATAAGATCATGAGTACAATGATGTATGCATTCATCAAATCCTCCTACCTTTAAGGATTGATCTCTTTTCCCCAATCTTCCATGATCTTGACTGATGTATGTAATCTGTACATCCATACATATTGTCAATATATAAATTATGAACAATCCTATTGATCACTAGATCTGATGTTTAGAATGATCTTTAGATCATTCATATCTAAGTATTTTTCTATCTCTAAGTTTTTGTATGTCCATCTCCTTGATCTTGATCTTTCATAGATCCATTGATTGAGAATCTACACATGTTGATAAAGATCAAGGTCCAAGATCTTCTATCATCTAGTTCTTCTTTGATCTAAGTTCAATTATTGGATCATCCCTATGGAGGATGATCTTGGTTTTCTTCCTTGAATCATCTTTGATCAAGGGTTTGGATTATTTAATCTAATGAACTATAACAAGTATACTAATAAACATGCATACTAAGTACAATATAGAGTTCTTATTCTTATTGTTCTTAATCATCCAAGATCTAATGGATCTTGTTTGATCATCCTTATCTTACTTACTATTTTTATTAGGGTTAGGTAATTTACTAACCTTTTATGCTCTTATTATTATTATTCAACCAGTTAATGTGTTGGTTGAAGGTAGCTTATTCAAGCCTAAATCTAGACTGCTCCTCTGATTTCCAATTGGCTATGGCTTACTAGCTGAATGGGTGAACACAAAGTGGTTACTTCAATCCTCATGTAAGGAGGCGTTTAGACCTCACAAACATCAACGGAAGGTAGGGGAAGAGCGAGGCTCTATTAGATAACCCCCTTAACCACTATGTTCATCATTCACTAGAATGACCATAGCTCAACCTTTCATAAGGTTCCTATAAGCATGTTTACCCTAAATACTCTTTCTAATGGATTTTAATTTAAGTCCATGAATATTTATAATGTCATTCATGGGGTTTATTATTCTTTTCCTGATTTGGGCCAACGACTTGATAATCCTTATATTGTCGTCCTACTAAATATAGCCCTTACTAATTAAGTCCAAAGTACTCCATTCTTATTTTTGTAATGAAACTCTACTTTCTTATTAGAATACATTTTTGATGTTTTATGCTCTTTATCTCATAACAAGTAAATCTACTAATAACATTTAACCATAAATGAATTATAAATTCAAAGCATAAAACTACATAATTTAACATTTAATGATAATGAGGCAAGGTACTTAAAATAATTAAATCTAGCACCTTATGATAACAATGAAATCACATATCAACATTTATTCTTTCCATCCCAAGGATCTGATCACACTTGATCTCATTGATCAAGTGGGTCCCTTTGTATTTTTAGGGCTTTTCTACCATAATGGGTAGATCCCTTAATTTATCTCATATATATCCAATTAAACTATAGATCTCACTTTATTTCAATAGTATATCATTATTAAAACATATTTTTAAGATCTGATCATCTCAGATCTTGAAGATCTAGGTAATTGGAAACTTATTTCTTTAATACAGAAAGTTTTTACTGAATAGTATGTCCATTTTATCATTTCATCAGAAAATAGAGGTTTCAAGCTTTCCATAGCTTCTCTCCGATCTCAATTTGGAGTTCAGATGACTCCAAAATTGGATATGGAAGTTCACAGTCTTTCCTAGGGCTTAAATTTGATCTGGTCCCAAGGAACGGACGACCCAGATTTTTCGGGCGGAAAACCAAACTGGGAGGACGCGTTCGGTTCGTCGGGCCCGTCCGCTGGGATGACTGGAGGAAGCTCCCTTGAGGTGTGTCCACAGACGCGCCCATGAACGGGGCTGTCGCTGGGCGCGTCTACTTGTGGATTTGGCGGATGCGCCGTCGTCTCTCTTGGGATGACGCCCCATGTGCAGCGCAAGCGCCGTTTCCGATCTGTGTGAAAATTCTACCCTAGGGGTTTTGGACCCTTCTGGATCGATTGGTGTAGTTAGAATTTTCATCTGAGCACTCTATCATCCAGAATTAGGGGTTCTCGTGTTTACTTTATTTTTACCTTTTTATTACCAAAATAAATTACAGTAAACTAAAAATTACAAAAAATAGTATTAAACATCCATGGAAAGTATTTCCACCTACCTAATTAGAGAAAAAACCTCGGTTATATGCCTAATTTAAAAAAATACCTTGTTGATGAAGATATGGCCTAAGATCGACCTTTCTTGCAAATTTCCGTTGTTTGAACCATTGGATCTTGAAATTTCTTTGGGGGTTTTGTAGAATAGATATGTTGGGAAGTTTTGGATGGTGGAATGGATCAAATTAGATCTGTAACAGAGTGCCTAATTGATTTTAGGTCTCTTGTTCCAATCTAAAAAGAAAAACAAATTGAAAAGAGAGATATCTCTTGGAAATTTTGGTTTTTTGGGGAGGGATCTAGGTCTAATTTTTTAGCGAGAGTGAAGAAAATTTTGTGTGGATTTTTGGAGGATTTTTGGGGCTGTATTTATAGGCATTTTGGGTCTTTTTTCATGATTATAATATTTTATTTTTTTATTATTAAATGGCATGAAAGTCTCACATGCTCCATTTTTTCTTCCCCATGCCCCATTTTTCTTCGCCAAGACCAGTTGATGTTTGTTGACCCATGACTTCACGTGGGCTGCTGATAATATTGGTTTTTGGGTCCCTTGTGGGCCCCACATGGTGTAAAAAGACTGTTTTGCCGTTTATGCATGAAATTTTGGGTTTTATTCCCATGATGCCGAATTTGAGTGTACTTAGTGGCATTGGATTCGTATTTTCAGTACATTCTTAATTTTGATGTCTTATATTTTGATTTTTTTGGGAGATTTTGATTTTTTGTTAAAATTACTATTTTACCCCTTTTGTCTAAGAAATGAAGAAACTTAAGGATTTCTTATCCGAATTCAGAATTTGTCGTGCTTATAGTCATTTTGAAGGGTTTGCTAAGTTTAATTTCAATTTTACATGTCTTATGATTTGATTTTACTTTTATAAAAATTATATTCTAAATAATCCTAATATTTCAGCCCAAAATATCTGAAACTCAAACTTTATTGATTTTCTCAATCAATTACAAAAATTGGGGTTATTACACAGTAATGCCTGATTAACTAATTTAAATGATAAACTACCTAAAATCGATATGATCTGATCCTAATAGCTTTAAATATGCATTGAGGTCATTAAGAAGAAGAACTAAATGACTATGAGTGGGCCTGATTAAGTACGATTTGAATTATTAGCCAATTAGGGCGGGCCCCGCCTTGAGATTCCAGGGTTGGAAATCATTGGATTGTCTTGAATGCGATGTAATGAATGCGAAAGTATAATGTCGTATAATTGAGAATCTAAGATACATAAAGTGGATTCTAAGTATGACTGGATGTGATATGTATCAAGGTGATGGAATTGTGGTGGACCGTGCTGGAGATGGGTTCGACTGAATTGGGAGGTACAGACGAGTAGTACATCGTTTGAGGTAGGTGACAACATTTAATGTTGCATATTGATTTTCTAAAATCTTGAACTATCATGGCATATTGATTGCTTGGGATTATTATAGCATGGATTCTTTCATATGTGCACTTATGATTTTTGATTTATTTTGTTATCTTAGACATGAGAATTTGATGGCATATTGAGGACATTTGTTGATTGATCTTCCTTATTGGGTTTTGATACTGTGGATCTTTTATATTTATTATTAATGTATTATAGACATCTTTTCTTTACTGCATCAGTGAGTGTGGATAATTTCCTTGAAATTGATGGTGGAGGTTTGGTGGCTAGTCCTTGAGAGGCTCCCCTGGATGAGGGGGAGTGCCTTAGGATGCTGAGCCATGAGTGCTCCTGGTTTTATGAGATATTGATGGAGGCTTGGTGGTTAGTTCTTGAGAGGTTAACCCTTGGATGAGGGGGGTGCCTTAGGATGGTGAGCCACAAGTGGTCCTGATTTTTTTTAGATCTGTGATTTTCGTGTTTTGTGATTTATGATAGGTGCTTTCACTCTGTGGATGTCATGTTAGGCGGGATTAGGGCCGACCACCTACCCTATGAAATTATGGGATGATAGACACCTAGCTATAGATGGCTTTCAGTAGGGGTTGGTAAACTTGTTTTGAAAATGTTTACTTGAAAAATGAAAAACTTATTTGAGTTTTGAGTCGATGGTTGACACTCAAGGTTTTTCTTAAAATGAAATTCATTGAAATTGTTTTTCAGCATTTTGGTTTAAAAAAAAATGGGGCCCCACCTTTCAAAAATTTCTATTAAAAAGTGTTGAAAAACCTAGCTCGTCACATGCTCAGATTTGAAAATTTGAATCCTTATACCATTCCTTTTAGAACCTATCTCGAGCCTACATTTCATCTTATTTAAAGACCTATAGATCTTAGGGTGGAAGATAGCCTTAATGAGGATATAGATAGGAAGGAATAAAGGTAAACTACTTTCAATAATCTTAGTATTGGTGTTCATTCTTAGGGATCACATTTTCCCTGTCTTATCTATGCTTTTAAAAGAAAATGTGAACCATCAGTCTTGTTCAATTTGGTTACATAGTGGGAGAATTTTGTTTGACCCCTTTTTCTTTGAGAGCTTCATTTCTATGTCTATACTAGTGAGCATTTGAGGTCAAAACATCATTCTAATTATATCTATTTACAAGTCCAGACCTATGTAGCCTGTACACATACTACACTCTGATATATAATTGTAATAAAATAGCTTTAGTATGTGGGTAAATTGTAGAATTTTTCATTCATCTTTATTAAGTTATTAAAGCTAGTAGAGTACTAATGGACAATAATTATTTAAGATAAAATAAAGGACTTATCCTAATTGAATTGTGTGGGTATATTCACTGCATATCCTTAGAAGGTTAAACTCATCTACTAGGGTAATCTAGGGGTTTAAGGGCTTGTTGCATATGGTAAATGCTATTGTGAATACCTACAAAATGATAACCATTTTTGTTTCATGATTTTTCACATGTTTTACTTGAGACTAGCAACATGCTGGTTGGGTTGCATGATAAGTCTTCAATTTTTATAACAAGTACCCAATTAGTAGTCCATATGTTATAAATTATATGCATTATTCTAGGGATTGTGTATAATTTTATAACGCATGCAAAATTTTAGGGACTATTCTAGGGACTCTGACCTAACAATGCAAAATTTTGATATTTGGCAAGTTTAGAAGCTAATTGAGAGTAAGTATGCGAATAATCATAGTTTTTTAGGATTTGATTAAGCTTTTTACTCTTTTGTAGATGTTAAGAAGATGATTCAACAGCCAAGATAAAGAAAGATAAGATTTGAAGATCAAGATCAAAAGAGGGCAAAAGACATAAATTTCAACTTTTCAAAGATAAATCAAGATTCAAGATCATCTTAAGGCAAGCAAATGAAGTTCAAGGAAGCAATTGGAAGCATCAAAGGTGACTAAAATTGGCACATGCAAAAAGCCATAAAATTTCACCACCTTTGAATAAGAATTGGAGCCATGCATGAAGTTTCCAAGTCTAACAAGGAAACCTATGGAAGTCAAGCCATTCAAGGCTTGAAGCCAAAGGACTTAGACATTCAAACCATCATGCATGAAGCCATCAAAGTGAGCCACCAAGCTATATGAGAGCGATGCCACATGGAGTCATACTATTGGAGGAAGATTTAGAAACAATTATCTATGCTAAAATTGGATTATTCAAGTGATAATTAGGAAGGAATTTGGGTGATAATCACCATGGTAAGAGATACATGCATAGGTGGACCAATCAAGAGAGAGACCAAGTCCAATTTCTCTCTTTTTCCCTCTCTTTTTCCTACTTTTTTCTCTCTCTTTCCTACTCACCACATCAAAATTTTAGAAGGGCGGAGTTCGAGGCCACCTTCCTTGAATGGTGATGCCTCCCCCACTCTAAATCCACATACTACACTTTCTAATTCTATTCCTTCCTTAACTACCTCACATTCTTACTTCCTTCCTCCATTCTTTCTTACCTTTTCCCACTTCTTTTCATCCTAACATGTGATACACCTTAAGGAAAGGGATTCCACACCCCATCCATGGTTGGAATTCAATGCTTCTCCCCCTTCCTTTGTTCATAATTAGAAAGTCCACTCACCCATTTACCTAACATTCTAATCTTCTATCTCCAATCACCACCTATCTTTCCTACATGAAGTCCTAGATCTAATTCTCCTTCTTCTTCCTAGGATAGGATATTAGCATATTGAAAACCCATATGCCCATATATATATCCAATGAAATTCAACAAAATTTTCAAGTAATGGGAATTGATGAATCTAAGGCACCCAAATCGCTTGATCTAAAGATCATTGTCTATTCCAAGTCACTACTAGAGATTAGTGAGCCATGGTAACAAGGACCTAGGCTGAAATCAAAGGGCAAACAAACATGGAAGATTAAGGAAGAAGGCATGAAAAATAAAGCATGGAAGTAAGGAAGCTGACAAGGCAATAAAATAAGGAACGAAAGCAAAGAAAAATGAAATGAAATAAAACCATCAAAGCAATAATTAGAGGAAGACAACCAAAAGGAGGCATGGAGGGTTGGAGGAAGATGGCTGCTCCAAGGGAGGAGGTGTTGAAGACGTTGGAAGAGGAAGGAGAGAGTGCATTGGAGAATAAGAAGAGGAGGAGGGGTGGAGCCCTCCTTTTGAAGTGGAGGCATTCTCCCCTTCTCCCAAAAGTTCTTCACGTGGAACTCCCTCTCTTTTCTTTATATGGGTGGTTGCTTTCAAAAGGGAACCCGAGGGGAGAGGTGTGATGGCAAGGAGAGATTGGTTAACCTAAGACAGCTATGAGGGGGATAAGGTGGGATACCTTAAGAAAGTAGGGGACACCTTCTTAGGAGGGCATGTCTCCCATTTTGAAGAAATTGTGGCTGGGTTTTGGAAAATAGAAAGAGAGATGGGATACAGACAAGGTTGGAGAGAGAAGATGAGATAAGAAGGAAGAGAGAAGAGAAATAGAAAGTTGATTAGTTTAGGCTAGAATGGCACTTTAGGAATGTGGGAGGCACCACATTCTTAGGAAAGTGCATCTCCCCCTAAGTGAGAGTCATGGAATTCTTTATGATGAGGTTGAGAGAAAGAGAGAGGGAAAGAGATAAATAGCAAAGGGTGAGGTGGAAATAGGTGGCCAGTTAGTTGGGTTAAGTAAGTTTTAGGAAGTGGGCATAGGTGTGATTTAGGAAGGTGGGATGTAAAATTCGTGGGATAACTTGGTGGAGTGAGATGGAGAGAGAGAAATGGTCAGCAATAATGGAAAAAAGGAAAATTAAGGTGGGTTCTTCCTATTAGTCCACATGCATGCTTATTTGTCTTGATTTTCACCCAAATATCCCTTAATTATTCTCTTGAAAAACCAATTTTTAGCTTAAGATAATTGAGTTAAATCCTCCTCCAAGAGTATCACTCCATGTAGCCTTGGCTTAAGTGGCTTGAATGGCTTCATTTTGAGGGCTTATTTGGCTTGGCTTCATGGCTTAACCCCATGGCTAGAATGACTTTGCTTTACTCTTTAGCTTAGTCATCTTCTCTCATGGCTTGCATGGCTAAGGTGGCTTGACTAATTCCCATGTATAGGTAGTAAAATTTGCATGCTTCGTGTATGGGTCCACTTGAGTCTCCTTTGGCTCTTCTAATTGCATCATTTGCTTGCCTTAAGATGATCTTGATTACTTTAGAATGATGACATTTAGGGCTTTATCTTTTGATCTTGATCTTTAATTTTTATCTTGATAAATTTTAGTAGTTGGATTACCTTCCTATCACCTACAAAAGATAAAATATCCTAATCATATTTTAAAAAAATATATGATTATTCACATACTTCTCTAGATTAATCTCTAAACTTACAAAATATTACACTTTTAAATTATTAGGTTAGAAATGCATGTGTTATAAATTTTGGCTAACAACCATAAACTAAAACTATTGTTTATAATATGTGAGCTACTAATTGGGTACTTTTTATACAAAATTGGACTCTCATCACACCCCCAACTAGCATTTTGATAATTTCTAGCAAAAATTCAAAAAATCATGAAAAACAAAAGTGGTTGCTATTTTCATAGGTACTCATGATTGCATTTAGCATATGCAACAAGTCCTTAAACCCCTAGGTGACCCTTAATAGATGAGTTATGCCTTGTGAGGGTTTGCAGTAAATATACTCACAAAATTCTCAAAATTTTTAGAGAAGTCCTTTACTCATCTAAATTTTTTTTCTCTTATCAGATCAAATTAAATACTAAACTTTAGCCTGTTAACAAATATAAACAAAAAGGTTCAAAATCCCATATGCTAAAGATATCCCATTATTTTATTAAATTTCAGAAGGTGAGTGTGTGCATTAGCTAACATATTCTTATCAGTTTTCATATCAAACATAATCTAAATTGCAATTCAAATGTATGCTTTGACTTCAATTCTCATAGAATATACTTGTCGCTAAAAAAGAAGTCACTTAGAAATGGGTATAAATCTCTCATTAATATGTGAGTAAAATGTTGTTCATCGAGTCCAAAAGTCTCACATATTTCATACAAAAGAACGATAACTTAGAAAGAATGGTAATGGTCTCATGAAAAGAGATCAACTACTAAGAATGTTACACTCTACCAAATTCCCTACTCATTCATAATCATATTTGAGCCATGCTTCTCTTAAGATCAAGTTAGGACTTCTATTAGGACGAAACATAGGTTTAGGTAAGGGTCATTAAAAGAATGGGTATAAAGGTAAACAAAAGTAGTTTGGATAATATGTAAAGGTCTTCTATCAGTTTATTCACAACTTCATTTTTCCTTACAAGAGCCTCTTTTCATTGGATATCTTTTTCTTTTCTCTTTTTTTACTTGACTTTATATATAGCCTTTATGAACTTTTACTTCGTTTTAACCTTTTTGATTTTCTTCTCATGAATTGTATTGTTCATACTTTTTTCAAAATATTCTTAAATCTTTTCTACATATTTCCATAACAAATGGGTAATGGATATATATAGGGATTCAATATAGGTAAAGTTGTATGGATAATAAAGAAAAGGCTTATTTTAGAGGGTCAAGGGTCTAACTAACGAAAAATAACATAGGGAAGGCTAAAGGCTCTAGGTTTACCAAGGATTACCTTTATTATTTCCTAGGTTTCATATGGCTAAAAAATGACCATAAACTTGAGAAATATATGGTATAGTAGTTTATGATTTCTCAATAGTTGACCAAGATGAGAATATTGAGACCAACTTAAAACTTATTTCACTTTAGAAAATTTTGAATATCTGCACAAACCTCAGTAAAGGAAGAATAACTCAAAACTCACTTGGGTTTAAGTCTCAACAAATCTTCCTCAAGATCTCTAAGCTATATGTTCTCTTCAACTTACATGTAGCTATTTTGTGCAATTAATATTCAAAGTTTAATTTTTCTTGAAACATTTTAGAAAAATGATAAAATAGTGAACTAATTGTACACAACTCTCTTAGTAAGCTAAATTTCGATTGATAACTTAATATTCAGAAAATTTGAATTCTTATATTTATAAAGGAACTTATCATAAATTTTTTTCAAAATTTTTTAAAATGCAATAAAATATTAGAAATCTCATGCATATCTACACCCCTAATCTGAACTAAACGTTGTCCTCAATGTTTTGAAATATGGGATACCTATATGATGAATGGGTAATGCAGAACACTAAGACTTTCTAAAAAAACCCTAGGTTGCCTCCCTGTGAGCTCTAAGTTTAACCTCTTCAGCTAGACATAGCATAGTGTACCCTAATCTAGACCTTATGAGTTTAAACTAATTTTTCCTAATCGAACTCTAAAAATGAAATGGGTAAGATTTCTCATTTCACTTCAGAATCTCATGATAGTTTATATATTTCCTCCACCTTGAAATTTTTGGTGGTAGTAACAATACAACATAATAGACCACCACTATTTTAAATTTAGTGGGACCATATTGACAATCCCCCAATTTTACTATTTTATAGTTTCCAATATAATTTCTCCACCTTGAAAATTAAGGTGGTGGTAACATGATGACACCATGAACTACTATGAATTTAAATTTTGTTAGACCATATGAAGATGAATGGTCCCCTTCTTGACCAAATATAGGGATAACATTGACCATTGTATTCAATTCATCTTTTTCCTCCATTTTCCCTACATTGTCCTCAGATTAGGGTATAAGATGACTCTACACTCCCTTAAAAGGTAGTTCTGGTATTACTAGAGGTAGGGACATGGTGAGGCTTAAACCTTGATTATCTTCCAATGTATACCCTAGAGTTGGTAGATGTAAAGCCATTACATCAATTGACTCTTCTTTTTCCTATTCTACAGACACCGTTAAGGTTTCTAATGGACCTAGATTACTATCTAATGTTTGTCCAAATAAGGTTTGGACTTCCCAATCAGCTTCATCTTCTACACTACAAGGCTCTATTGGAATTTTAGGTCTTGTAGGGTTTCTACTCTAGCTTGCCATTAAGAAGTGTTCATTAATGGCAGAGTCTCCAATAATTCCTTCACCTCCTCAATAGATGTGTCTTCATCCAATTCATAAAAATAAGTAGGACATGATTTTAGAGGATCTAAGTTAGATGTTGCTAAGGATTCATTCTCCTCTCAAATGGATGTCTCTTTATAATAATCATAAAATGGAACAGGACATGGCTCGAGTAGATACGAGTTGGAGGTTTCTATGGATGGTTGTGGACTTTGTGGATTAGAATGATCATATGCAATTTGCATCCTATTATCTATAACAGTGGGTAAGGATGGGTAAAATTTCTGGGGCTCAGAAGGTTTATAAGATATGTCCATCCTATCATCATTATCCATAAGCAAAGATGGTTAAATACTCTGTAGTTTATAATGATTATAAGATAGTCCCATCCTATTATCAGTAATACATAACTCTTCATTATTCCTAATTGGTTCAGCCCTTTTTATAAATTTAGCATTGTTTCTTTTAGTATATTCCCTTATTGGTTTCATTTTCTCTTTCCATTCCTCCCTCTCTCACTTTATTTCCTCATTCCCTTTTTTAATATCAGCAGTGGTTTGATCTATTCTTTCACAAATATGCTGCATATTATCTTATAATGATGGTTCTTCATGTTGTAAAGGAAATAACTCATATGATTGGTATTGTTGTGGCATGGGGTACTAAAAAAGGATGAGCAGGTTGAACCCATGATGATTGATCCTGATATTCTTGATAATCATGGTAGGGTTGTTCATGGTGGTTCCGTGTTGGTTCTTCATAGTAGGATTGATAATCCTGAGATCATGGTTGTTCATGATGCCTAACTCATTCATTTTGGTAGTCTGTCTCAGGATAGTAGTTATTGGTAGGGTATGTGAATGCAGTAGGTGCCTCCACTGGCTTCTAATAATATCCATTATATGTGGAGCTTGATGGCTATAAAGAAGTGGAATATTGAAGTTCAAAATATGAATAGTTATTATGGTACTGGGGCTATGGAGCAGCTTGCCTAGAAGCGATCATTCTAAGCAATTGTCTTTCCGTACTATCTATCCTATCTATCAATTTATCTAATCTATCCCCTTCTTGAAAGGCCTCTGTTCTAAACTTTATACACAATGAAATAAATCATTGTATACAACGAATGAGTTCTTTTTTCTTATGGAAAGCCCTAACTATATGATACAACCTAAATGCTAGTCCTAAGCTAAAGATGCATGACCAATCCTAATAGCTTGCTAAAAAGCTGAATTGATGATCTTTAATTAATGTGTAGGGTGGTAACGTTTAGACCTAAATTTAGAAAATTCCTCCTTTTAACCAAGTTAGATAACTACTTACTAGTTAGGTTCTACTCTAAAGTTCTTAATTCAATTCTCATGTCAGGAGGCATTTAGACCTCAACTAACATCAATGCAAGGCATAAGAAAATTACTTGGATTTTTAGACACCTATTATAACCACAATGCTCAAAAGCCACTAGAGTGGCAATAGACCTAATATTTCAAAACGGTTCCTAAGAGCTCAAAAACCCTAAGTCTCTTTATGCTTAATTTTAAATTAAGTTCAAAGGCTAGGATCACAAACATACAAGGATCAATTTTAATTATCTAGGTGGGTTAAGGATCTTGTGATGAAATCCAATCCTTATCTTCTGAGGGTTCCCATGGGGCCCTTACTATCAATGTGATACATTCCACCATAAAGAAATTAAAGTTGTAATGCAGTAGAAAAAGCAAACTAATGCTTACTATATGCTATTTAACAAAGGGTCAAACACCTTTATAATCAAGATGCTATAACCATGTAGCCTATGCCTTGGTTGTAGCTGAGCTTAGGCTAACTGTTGTTAAATAGGTGCACAATTAAAGTAACAATCCTAAGTAAGATGTAGCAATCAAGAATGTATAACCCTAATCTATATGAGTTACACTACCATCAAGGATGAAAATGATACTAAATGCAATTATTCTAGAAAAATAAAAGAGAGTGAAGATTGCTTACAATGGTTTCGATGAAGATCAAGTGTGGGTTTCCATACCCCACACTGTCCCTGTATTAATACAACCCATTTAAAATTTGAATAAAATGAAAATTACAATGGGCCCCACTACAAGTTTCACTCAAACCCTAATATAAGAAAGTAGTAAAATCCTAATCTAATGTGATGAAGCTTTGCCCTATAGGATCACCATCGCTTCTTTGCCAATTTCCCTCACACAAAATCAAACAAAATGTAGTCAATTTATGAGAAATTAGCAATAAATGCAAAAATTAAGGAAAAACCCTAAACTAATGCAACTTAAACCTAAACTAGAGGTAAATAATATAAATCAAGATCCACTCAAATGCATCGCGATTTCCTGATAAAGGTACCAAAAACTTGTTGTGATGTTTTAATTAACTCGTTAGTGCATGAATCTATTGTAGTAGATGCATGCATTGCTCAATCTCATGAGAAATCAAATGGTTCATGTGTTAAGTGGATTCTTATTTAAATTATCGAACCTGACTGAAGAAAATTGTTTTTAACATAGACTAAGGATTTAAAAACATGGAATGATAAAACATGCTAAAAGTAAACAAACTAAAACTTTGAAAGTTTCCTAAAATATACGTTCTAAAATATTAACTAATGCAAAACTAAGATGACTTACTCTAGGAAACATGAACTAAAAGAACTTGCTACAAATTGAAACTTTCCTAAACTAAGACTTTCTAAAAGTAACACTTTCCTAAACTGAGACACAAATCAGTAATCAATGGAATCTAAACTTGAATCATACTACAAACTAAATAAGAAAACTAAATCCAATTAAAAGAAAGCTACCCAACTATCATGCGCATGATCCATGAAATGGTGCGCATGATTCATGGGTTAGAAAATGACCTAAATACTCAAGTAAAAGGCCTATCAACATGAAATCTAATTCAAGCATTAACTAAACAATCTAAAGAGCTAATTGGTTTCTTAAGAAGGCAAGTAAACAAAATGCATATGGTGCTGAAAATAAAACATGAACAATCCATTAACAAATTCCAGCACATGCTGTTTTCGAACATCCAATCAATTAACACTTGGAAAGCATTGTAATTAACACTTTCTATGCAATAAACATTCAAGTTATAAAGTATTCAACTACTAGAAACAAGCAGAAATAATAATAATCCTCAATGAACTCATTGATTGAATGTCAAGTTACATGAAAAATAGAATGCATAAATATGCATACAATTTGTGGAATTTGCATGCTATTTCAAGGCATGACACTTGATTGTAGTTACATATAAACACCTTCTAAAAATAATAAACCAAGGTCAGCTAATGTGCAAGTAGAACCCAAAAGAAAACCAAGAGAAGAGAAACTAGGAAGATGGAACTATTTTAAGGAAAAACAACATCAAACTAGTGCTAGAGCTAAGCAAAAGCACATAAAAGATGAAGGGAACTCAAAAGAATTAAGCTATTGTTTCTCTTGGCCGTCACTACTAGAGAAACAATGACTTAAATCTTAAGAAAATAATCAAGAAAAAACTAAGAATCAAAGGAAAAAGTGTGATAATATGCAAGTAAGAGTAAGAGGAATTGATGAATCTAAGGCACCCAAATCGCTGGATCTAAAGATCACTATCTATTGCCAGTCACTACTAGAGATTAGTGATCCTTAGGAACAAGGACCTAGGCTGAAATCAAAGGGCAACCAAACATGGAAGATTAAGGAACAAGGCATGAAAAATAAAGCATGGAAGTGAGGAAGCTTACAAGGCAATAAAACAAGGAACGAAAGCAAAGCAAAATGAAATGAAATAAAACCATCAAAGAACACACCTAAAATCAAAGAAATAATTAGAGGAAGACAACCAAAAGAGGCATGGAGGGTTGGAGGAAGATGGCTGCTCCAAGGGAGGAGGTGTTGAAGACTTTGGAAGAGGAAGGAGAGAGTGCATTGGAGAATAAGAATAGGAGGAAGGGTGGAGCCCTCCTTCTTAAGAGGAAGCATTCTCCCCTTCTCCCAAAAGTTTTTCACATGGAGCTCCATCTCTTTTCTTTATATGGGTGGTTGCTTTCTAAAGCGAACCCGAGGGGAGAGGTGTGATGGCAAGGAGAGATTGGTTAACCTAAGACAACTAAGAGGGATCTATGAGGGGGATAAGGTGGGACATGGTGGGAGACTTTGGGAAAGTAGGGGACACCTTCTTAGGAGGGCATGTCTCCCATTTTGAAGAAATCATGGCTGGGTTTTGGAAAATAGAAAGAGAGAAGATGAGATAAGAAGGAAGAGATAAGAGGAATAGAAACTAGATTGGTTTAGGCTAGAAAGGGACTTTAGAAAGGTGGGATCCTTAGGATGATGTTGAGAGAGAGAGAGAGAGAGAGAGAGAGAGAGAGAGAGAGAGAGAGAGAGAGAGAGAGAGAGAGAGAGAGAGAGAGAGAGAGAGAGAGAGAGAGAGAGAGAGAGAGAGAGAGACAGAGACAGAGATAAATAACAAATAGTGAGGTGGAAATAGGTGGTTAGTTAGTTGGGTTAAGTAGGTTTTAGGAAGTGGACATAGGTGTTCCCAAATATGCCTTAAATATCCATTTGAAAAACTACTTTTTAACTTAGGATAATTGAGTTAAATCCTCCTCCAATTGTATCACTCCATGTAGCCTTGGCTTAAGTGGCTTGAATGGCTCACTTTGAGGGCTTATTTGGCTTGGCTTCATGGCTCAACCCCATGGCTTGAATGACTTTGCTTTACTCCTTAGCTTGTCATCTTCTCTCATGGATCTTCTAATTGTATTCTTTGCTTGCCTTAAGATGACCTTGATTACTTTAGAATGACGACATTTAGGCCGTAACTTTATCTTTTGATATTGATCTTCAATTTTTATCTTGATCAATCTCAGCTGTTAGATTACCTTCCCATCACCTACAAAAGATAAAAAAAAAATCCTAATTAAATACTTAAAAAATACAATTATTCACTTACTTTGGATTAACCTCTTAACCTACAAAATATCAAACTTTTGAATTATTAGGTTAAAAATGCATGTGTTATAAATTTTGGCCAAAAACCCTAAATTAGCACTATAGTTTATAACACATAGGCTACCAATTGTGTACTTTTTATACAAAATTTGACTCTCATCAAGGATCAAAATATGGGTAGATTGAATATCATTGTATTTTTTTTGTATTTTGCAACATTGAATGGTGTGCACACCCCTTGGAAGATGCACACCACATTTATACTTTATTTCAATCAATAATAGTGATAATTGATTCATTGTTTGGTGCTTAATTTTCATGGATGATTAGTGGAGTTAATTCTTATTTATCATGTTTCTTAAATTTATGTTTCTTATGTAGTTGTATGCATCATTCATTTAAGTTTCCATACACATATTTTAGGTTAGTATCACAATTTGAAAAGTCATGCATTCCATTGAAAATCATGTGCACAAATCCATGGTTCATGCACATGGTTTTGGATGGTTGCTCCCTTAGATCACTAGTTTATTCCATGTTCATTCTTAGTTTAGATTTTCATGCATTAGTTGATTAGTTTCAAGAATCCCATGTTAGATTAGTTTACATTCTAGATCATGCATATTTTCATGTCCACTCACCCATCTTATTACTTTGTTTCATGCATTCTTTTCAGTTTAGTTTGATGCACACTATGTTGTATAGTTGTTTCCTTAGGTTTTTCTTGTTTTATTATCTAGATTAATCATGTTTAAGGTTATTTGAGAATTGTTCAATTTTAGTAGCATATTGGGATAATTTTAAGATAGTTTCCATGTTTAGATTTAGAAAGTTTCTAATTTCATGCATCAATGGTTTTCATGTTAGTTTAATTCCTTAGTCTGGGTTAAAAATCAACTTTCTTTGCTCAGTTAAATAGTTTGAATAAAGGTCCATCAAACACAAAATCATGACATTCTTGGTGGGATCGACCTCACTCTTGTGCATCTATTATAATAAATTCATGTGCTTGCAAGTTAGCTAAAACATACTGGAAGTTTTTGGTGGCATTACTAGGGAATTGCAATAAATTTTTAGTGGATATTAATTTAGATTATTTACCTCTAGTCTAGGTTTAGGTTGTCATAGATTAGGATTTTTCATCAATTTTTGCATTTATTGTTAATTCCTCATAAGTGACCATATTTTGTTTGATTTTGTGTGAGAGGAAATTATCAAAGGAGCGACAGTGATCCTATGGGGCCAAAGCTTCATCACATTAGCGTAGGATTTTATTACTTTCTTAGATTAAGGTTGAGTGAAATAGGCTATATTATTACAGGATAGTTGTGGGGTATGGCAGCCCACACTTAATCTTCATAAAAACCCCAACTATAAGCATCCTTCCCTCATCTTTTGTTTTTCTAGTATAATTGGATTTAACATGATTTGCATCTTTGATGATAGTGTAACTCATATAGAATAGGATCACTCATGATAATTATTACATTTTATTTAGGGCTATTGCATTTGTTGTGTAGCTATTTAACAAAAGTTAGCCTAATCTCAGTTGTAACCAAGGCTATGCCTGTCTTGTTATAGTGTCTCATTTGTTGAGGTACTTGACCCTTTGTTAGATAGCATATAGGTAGGCATTAGTTTGCTTTCATTGTGCATTGCATGTTTAAGTGCTTTATGGTGGAATAGATCACAATGATAGTAAGGGCCCCACATGAACTCTCATAAGATAAGGATTGAGTTTCATAAGTAGATCCTTGGCCCAACTAGATAATTCAATCAAATTCCTTGTGTATTTTCCATCCCATCCCTTCAACATAATCTAAAATCAAGTAGCAAGAGACTTAGGGTTATCAAGCTCTTAGGAACCTTTTTGAAGGGTTAGATCTATTGTCATTCCAGTGGTTTTGAGTATTGTGCTTATAATGGGTATTCAAAATCCAAGTGATTTTTTCCCTATTTTCATTGATGTAAGTTGAGGTCTAAATGCCTCTCGACATAAGAATTATATTAATGACTTTTGAGAAAAACCTAACTGGTAAGCAATAGTTGAGCTTGGATAAAAGGTGGAGCTATCTAGATTAGGTCTAAATGCTACCACCCTACACATTAATAAAGATCATCAAGTGATTTCATTATCAAGCTTTTAGGATTGATTGTACATCACTTAGATTTAGGAGTAGCATTTAAGTTGCATCATGTAGGTAGGGTTTTCATTAATTTTAGATAAATAAATTTTTTTACTCATTTGTTGTATACAATGATTTGTTTTGTTGTATATAAAGTTGAGTACAATGGCCTATCAAGAAATGGATGGTCTAAAACCATTATGCTACTATTTTATTCTTGAGCCATTACCTGATGAGAATGAGACAAAGATAATATTTACTCTTGATCTGTCTAAGAAATTTGAGTTAGTGATGGATAAGATGAATAGTACACACAGGGCAAAATACTGAGTCATATCAACAACCTCAGTACAATTCATACACCTATTATGAACCTCCATGTCCCCTTTTTTCATGGCTATTGAGCTTTAACTAAAATAAATATTATCAGGAGCCAGTGGATGCACCTATAGCATCAACACACTCTAGCAATAACTACTATCCTGAGACAAACTATCAAAATTATAATGGATGGGCGATGCACCATGACCAACTATGGTCTCAGGAATACCAATATCAAGAAGAACCATTATGGTCTCACACTGATCCACCGTAGCAGAACTATCTAGAATATCAAGGACAACCATTACGGGGGGTTCAACCTACTCAGCTCTTTTTCAATATCCCAGTGCCACAACAAGACCATCCATATGAGTCATTTTTGTGGAACAATCTTTAGATGAGATCCAAATAAATGAAGAGACTCAACAATTGCTTGGATTTGACCACATAAAACTTATGGTTGAACAATATGAATGGGAAGAGAGAATGAAACTAATATGCAAAAATATTGACATATGCAGTAATGAAATTATAAAAAATGTTGAGAAAATGAAACAAATAAGGGAGGAGAGTGAAAAATACTTGAAAGAATTTTTATGTGGGAATTACCATATATTCCTACTAAACCTCAGAGTTTTTCACCAACCTTATGTGGGAATTACCTTAGCCACAAAGTCTACAACCATCCTTGTAACCCTCTAACCCAGATCCACTCAAGTTGTGTCTTACTCATTTTGATGAAGTAAATGATTTATTAGATACTGCACCATTAATGTACACTTCTTAATGGCAAGCTAGAGTAGGACCCCCTATAATTCCTAAAATTCAAATTGAGGCATGCAATGCAAAAGAAGTACCTAATTGGGACCAATAGACCTTATTTGAATAAGCACAAGATAATAATATAGGCCCATTTAAAACCTTAAATGTGCTAGCAAAATAAGAAGCAAAAGAGTTAATTGATGTACTAGGCCTACACCAACCAACTCTAAGGTACACTTTTAGAAGATACAAAGCGGTCAAGACTAACTATGTCCTCCATTAGTATAAGAAACTCCTTTTAGAGAGATACATCGTCATCTTATACCCTAATTTCAGAAAAATGTGAGGTAAAAGATGCAAGTAGTATAATGGTCAATGTTATCCCTAAATTGGCCAAGAATGGGACAATTCATCTCAAATCTATCATATGACATTTAAATTCATGGTAGTTCACATTGTCATTGTGTTACCACCGCCTAAATTTTCAAGGTGGGTGAAGTATATTGACTGCCGTAAAATACTAAAAATGGGGGATCATCAATGTGGTCCCATTGAACTCCAAATCGTGGTGGTCTATTGTACTATATAGTAACTACCACCAAAAGCTTCAAGGTGGAGAATGTATATAGACTACTGTGAGATTATGAAGTGGTGTGAAATTTTTTCACATTTCATTGTTAGGTTTAAGTTTAGGAGAAATTAGGTTATTTATAGGCCTTGTCTAGTAGAAGACTTTAAACTTAGCGCTTATTAGGACGTACCCAGGGTTTTTAGAAAGTCTCATTATTTTGCATACCCATTCATTATATTGGTGTCATATATTTCCAAACATTGAGGACAATGTTTAGTTCAGGTAGGGGGTGTAGATATGTATGAGATTTCTAAACTTTTCTTACATTTTTGAAAAAAAAATTGTGATAAGTCCCTTAACAAATTTGAGAATTCAAAAATTTCTAAATATTCAGCTGCCCTTTGAACTTTAGCTTATTAATAGAGTTGCATATAATTAGTTCACTATTTAATTCTTTTTCTAAAGTGTTTCATGAAAAATTAAACTTGGAGTATTAATTACACAAAATAGCTATATATATGTAGTTGATGTTGAAAAGAAAATATAAGTAAAGAGATCCTGAAGAAGATTTGTGGAGACTTATAACCCAAGTGAGTTGGAGTCATTCTTTCTTTTCTGAGGGTTATACATAAATTCAAAATTTTCTTCAATGGATATTAATTCTTAATTTGTCTCATTATTCTTCATCTTGGTCAACTATTGAGAAATCATAAAATACTATACCATGTATCTCTTAAGTTTATGGTCATTTTTAAGTCATATGAACCCTAGGAAATGATAGAGGCCATCCTTGTTAATGAACAACATTCTACTATCAGTGTGTTCACAACTCACGTATTAATGAGATATTTAAGCCTTTTTGAGTGACAAGTATATCCTATGAGAATTGAAGTCAAAGCATACACTTGGAAACTTTTAACTATATATTTGCTATAGCATTGTAACTACTCGAATTTTTAAGTCCTATTTTATTTTGAAAATTGGGATTGAAAAGAAGGATGAAAGTTTTATAATTTTGAATCTTAAAAATGAGATTTTATAGAAATCAAATTTTGTGAAAATAACATCATAATTAGATTTTACTCGAAAAGTGGAATTCAATGACACTAAGAACATTGAAAACAGAGATCGGATGAGAAAGTTATGGAACTTTGAAGTATAAGGGTATTTTGGTAATTTCACAAATAATATAATGATATGTTTCCAAATTGGAAAGTGTCAAAATTGGAAGGGATCACTTTTGATAATGGAAAACCTTTTGTCTCCTCCCCCTCCCTCATCGCACTCTTCTTTCATCCCTGGACTCCATCTTCTTTCCGTCTCCTTCTTCTCCATCACCCTTCAGTTACCTTCTTCTCTACTATTTTTTTGTAACCCAACATCCAAGTGAGCACAATCGGCATCTACACCCACCAGATTTGCCCTTTTTCCTTCTTCTGCTCTCTCCTGTTGATAAGTAAGCTTTCCCCTTCATTCCCTTTTCTTTTCCCTTTTTCGACCGTAAAACTCCCCTTACCAAACTAGTTTTTCTAACGAGTTTCATCGATGGACCAGATCCAGTGAACTGAGTTGAGAACCATCTCAAGGATAGCTCATAGTGGATCTTAGGCATTGATCGATGATCGAAAAATCTGATAGTCCAAATTAGACTGTCTCGTCCCAGTCTGCTGGATAAGGTGACCAAGATGCTTCCCGATGACATGCGACGGAGACACATCTACTCAATGCATTTCATGTGTGTGATGTGTGTGGGTGCAATCACGGTTCAACTAGGACATAGCTGTATCTTGGGAATCGAGATGCATCCAAGTGCATTATGGTCACCAAGACACACTAACGCATCTCAGAAGGCTCATCTGCGATTCTGGTAACCTCGTTTTGATGCATTTTGATCCAAAATTTTAATCTAGACCGTTAAATTGATCTGAAACATAAAATCTTTAAATCAAAAGGTCATACAACTATGATTTATTATCAGAAAGGTATGTTAGATTCATTTTGATAATGTAGGCTTACTATACAATAAAATTTAGGACTAGAGAACAATTTTAATTGTTCATGACCTAGAAACTACAAAAATCTCAATGATCTATAAGATCAAAGATGATTGGAACCCAAGAAGTGATCAATTAGATAACACAGTAGATCTATATGCGTAGATTAACCCTAAATTAAGGACATCACTCCTTGGATTATAGATTTGACCATTGCTAAATACGATCAGAGTCTAGATCGATAATCTAGGTCGTTGATATGTGAATTTGATTAATGATCTACAGAGAATGAGAAATAATAGTTAGATTCTTACCCTTAACTTATGCCTAGGACCCCACAAATGCCTTGAAGCAGATTCAGGGTTCAAACTGAAGAAAAATATGAATGACACCTAAGTAACATTCTTGAGGTAAGTAGTCTGATGCTACTAAGTTTTTAACTGAGTTCTAAAACTTAAACAATTTACTTGAAACTATGTCCATGTTTAGTACGTTTTTGAAATGATAATGAGATATGGTACTATTATAATGAGCATGCAAATTATTCTCATGATTTATGATCTTGATTGAAAATACTACTGCTTATATCTTTCACAGCAATTTTTATTCTTGAATGATAGAACAATTTCATATATGCATTAATTGCATGTTTTGAAAGAGGTTGTATAAATTGCATGATTTAGTATATGTTAAACCTTGCATAATCCTATGATGTTTGAGTTTGGAATACATGGATATATCTATATTTGTTCAGTCTAGTGAGCCTGGTGGGCACTATGCCAAGAGGTTGTACAAGTTTGGCCTCCTGGCCTCTAACCACCAAAGGTGATAGGTATTAGTGCCCAAAGAGGCGCCTATTTTTCTTGACTACTATGATAGGGAAACAACCATTATAGATGCTCAAAACAACCCTTTTGAGACATATCCACAGTCACTGTGGAGGCTGTGGTGGTTGGTCGCTAGATACCAGAAATACGATTCAGAGAGCTAATTGTGAGCATAGTGGTCCCTATAATTTCTGTTTTTGTTTTGTCATGCATATTGTCTAACAATGGTCTTTAGATGAGTACTCATGACTAGTCGGCTGATGTATTCACTAAGATACCCACATGCATAATAACTACTATAGGGTTGAGAGTTTAGCATCTAGTTTGATTGATTACTATAATAATTTAGTAATGTTTATATTATTGATTGATTGATTTTATTGGAAATTTTATTACTTAAATATATAGATGTGCAAATTATTTATACATGAATATCCATGTTTACATAAGATGGTTGTATGATTTTATTACCTAAAAATTCCTTCTTAAAATTATGCATGTTGTATGCCTTGCTTTCAAATTAGTTATATTAGATCACCTATTGTGTATGAGAAATACTCATCCAAATATATTTTTACAAATCACCTTAAGTAGGATTAGAAGAAGCTTTAGGAAGTTTTAATGCTACAATCAAGTTTGTGAAGGTAAAGACAAGTGTGAATGTAGTTGTCCCAAAACTGGTAGTGATCATTTTAGTATTTGATGTAAATTGACTTTAAGTGTTTATTATTAACTTGGGCTATGATTAACAACCTTACGAATTGGATTTATCCATTTTTAGATATCTTTTAAATTTTCATGGTATGTTTCATTAATTAATGTTGTTAGATCATTATCTATTTGTTTGAAATAAATAATGACACTCGGGGTTTTTCACAAATGAATTTCATAGAAATTTTTTTTTCCTTGCCATTATTTCACAAAATTGTTTTTAAATAGAGCTCGATCTCGCAAGTGAAAGCTTGTTATTTTAAATTGCATCATAAAATCCTAGGTCATCACAAGCACACACTCACCTTCTGATGTTTAATGAAATAATAGGATATCTTTAGCATATGGGTAGGATTTTGGACCTTTTTGTTCATCTTTATCAGTAGGCTAAAGTTAGATTTTTCATATGAGTTGAATGAGAGAAAATTTTCTCAGATGAATAAAGGACTTTCATAAAATTTTTGAGAATTAATTGGGTATATTCACTAGAAACCCTCACGAGGCTTAACTCGTCCACTAGGGGTAACCTAGGGGTTTAAGGGCTTGTTGCATTTAAATGCAATTTTGGGTACCTATGAAAATGACAACCACTTTTGTTTTCATGATTTTTCATATGTTTTGCTCTGAACTACCAAAATGTTGGTTGGGAGGTGTGATGAGTGTTCAATTTTGTATAAAAAGTATCTAATTAGTAGCTCATGTGTTACAAAATATATTGTTAATTATTGAGTTTTTTTGAAATTTTTGTAACACATGCATTTCTAACCTAATAACTCAAAAGCCAGATATTTTGTAGGTTTAAGGATTAATCCAGGATAAGTATGTGAATTATCATATTTTTTAGGATTTAATTAGAGTTTTTAACCTTTTGTAGGAATCAAGATGGTAATCCAATGGCTGAGATTGATTGAGATGGAAATTGAAGCCATTCATAAGGTTTCTTAGTTTAACTAAGAAACCTAAGCAAGCTAAGGCCTAAATCCCAACAATCTAAAGGTGTCATCAAGATCCAAGATTACTATAGGGCAAGAAAAGGATGAAATTAGGAGAGCTAAAGGTGCTTAAAATGGTTCCATGCAAGAGCCATGCATTCCCATGACTTTGCATGGGAGCCATTCAAGCCACTTTAGCTATATAAGCCATGAGAGAAGGTGACAAGCTAAGAAAGTCAAGCCAAGCCATTAAAGTCAAGGGTGTGAGCCATATGAAGCCAAGTTAAAAGAGCCCTCAAAGCGAGAAATTAAGGCCACTTGAGCCAAGCCACATGGAGAGCCACTATTGGAGGAGAATTTCACTCAATTATCCTAAGCTAAAAAGTGGGTTTGTAAGAGGATATTTAGAGTATATTTTAGTGAAAATCAAATTGGGTAAGCATGCAAGTGGACCAATGGGAAGTGCCCACCTTATTTCCTTTTTCTCCATCTATTTTCCATCCTTTTCTCTCTCTCCACCTCACTTCAAGTCATTCCTACCATTTGTACGAGTGGGAGATGCACCTTCCTAACAAGGTGGCCCCTCTTGCCTTCCTAAATTTCCTCTTAGCCAACCATTCAACTCACTTTATATTTCTCCTCTTCCTCCTTATATCTTTAGCTGTCTTTCCCTCTATCTCCATCCTCATCTTTAGCTCTTTCTATTTCCCTAGCTTCTCTACGATTTCTACAATGGGGAGACACCCCCTCCTAAAATGGTGGCACCTCCCACCTTCTTCCCATCTTAGGTGTCCTCATAGATTACCCAATCCTTACCACCTAATTCTTCATAACTTTCTAATCTCATATCACTTAGGGTTTCCTTTAGATAATAGCAACCCATATAAAGTTTGGGAGGGATTTTTGCTTGAATAACATATGGGAGAAGGGGAGAATGCACCCTCCTAAGAAGGAGGCATCACCACCCTTTGCTCCTTCCAAAAGTCTCCAACACCTTCTCTCCTGTAGTAGCTCTCTTCCTCTATCCTTCCACACCTCCTTTTCCTTGGTTTTGATCTCTCTTTGATGTTCTTCAATTTCAGGTTAGTGGTTTCCTTTAATCAATTGTGTTGCTGCCCTTTTTGTTTGTTTGTTTCATCCTTTGATTTTATGCTTTAAGTTTCCTTTCCTTCATTGCTTGAGTTCCTTTGATTTTTTTTTACTTTGTTTTACATCTTAGATCCTTGAATATAAGAACTAAAACTCTCTTGTAGTGATAGCCAGGAGAGTGTAATTCTTAGATCAAGATCCTTGCCCATCTTTCTCCTTAAGTTCTTTGCCCATCCCTTGTCTTCTATCTCATTGTTTCCCCTTCTTTTTTACTTAGATCTTCTTTGGTTACATGCATACTTGGGATCAAAATGCGGATAGATTGAATATCATTGTTTTTATTGTATTTTGGAGCATAGAATGGTGCACACTACATTTGTACTCTGTTTCAATCAATAAAAGTGATGTTTGATGCTTAATTTTCATGGATGATTAGTTGACTTAATTGTTGTTTATCATGTTTCTTGAATCCATGTTTCTTATGTAGTTGCATACATCTTTCAATCAAGTTTCACTCATAGTTTTAGGCTACTTTCACATTTAGAAAAGTCATGCATTCCATTCAAAATCATGGGCAAAAACCCATGGTTCATGTGCATGGTTTTGGATGGTTGCTCCCATATTTATTTTTAGTTTATTTTCATGCATTATTTGATTAGTTTCATGCATCTCATGTTAGATTAGTTTACATTCTAGATCATGCATATTTTCATGTCCACTCATGCATCTTATTACTTTGTTTCATGTGCACCATGTTATTTAGTTTCTCCCTTAGGTTTTGCTTGTTTAATTGTCTAGCTTAGTCATGTTTAAGGTTATTTGAGAAATTTTCAATTTTAGTAGCATATTAGGATAAATGAAAGATAGTTTCCATGTTAGATTTAGAAAGTTCTAAATTTAGAAAGCTTCTAATGTCATGCATTGTTAGTTTCACGTTAGTTTAATTCCTTAGTTTAGGTCAAATTTCTTTGGCTAGGTTAAATAGTTTAAATAAAGGTCCATCTAGCATAAAACTATGAGATTCCTTATGGAATCAACCTCACTCGCATGCATAAACTATAATAGATTAGTGCACGTGCAAGTTAATTAAAACATACAACAATTTTCTCTCTTGAATTCTCATGCATGATATCTGATTTTAGATTGGGATCATTGGAGAATGTTTAATCTTTGACTTGAAGTTGAGATTTTGATTAAGAAGAGTGTGCAATTTTCAACTATGTTCTCTATGTACACGCACACCACTTTTTGATGTAATTTCAAGTCAATGAATAAACTTGTTTCAAGAGCACTATTATTGCTTAATTGTAGTAGTAAAGTACTTCAATTCTTGAGTGTTATATTGCATGAAAAGTGATTGTTCAGTTTCTTTCCACATCTTACTTGATTTGAGTTTGATGTGGACCATGTTGTTGGAATTTTTTGTTGCATGTTTCATGAGCAATGTCCAGCCATCCATACACTTTATTTGCTTGAAATATTTGGAACCCATTTAGATTTTTATTTAGTTTATTGAATGCTCTGATTATTTTTAATGTTAGTTAACTTTTAATTCATAATTTCTAGCTATTTTCACTCCATGAACCATGTAGACACTTTCATGGTCATGTGCATTGTTATTGAAGTTCATGTTTAAATTGTTGGTTGATTCTTTGCTTAGATTAAGTTTAGATTTCAGTAGTTACTTGTATTGTATCTTAGGTTAGTTCAAAAAGTTTCTAATTTAATTTTTGAAAGTTTTATTTTTAAAAAGCTTTAGGTTTAGGAAAGTGTTAGTTTAGGAAAATTTCATTTTTGTTAAGCTTCTTTAGTTTAAGTTTCCTAAATTCATTCATTCTAGTTTTGTAAGTTTAAGTTTCGTAGATTCATTCATTCTAGTTTTGTAAGTTTAAGTTTCGTAGATTCATTCATTCTAGTTATGCATTAGTTCCTTTTATTGAATGTATGTTAATTAGGAAATTTTCTACTTTCATTAAATATCTTTACTTTTAGACTAGGAAACCTCATTTATGGCCCCAATTCTCTTACAAACGTAATAAAATTGCTTGGCATTTTACACGTGCATTTTTAATCACCATTGATACTTCCCATTTCTTCTTTGAACTTTATTTGCTTGCCTAAAGATGATCTTGAACCTTGATTTAGCTTTGTAATGGTGACATTTAGGTCTTTGGCCCTCTTTTGATCTTAACCTTCAAATCTTATCTTTCTTGATTTTAGTAGTTAGATCATCTTCTCAACACCCACAAAAGAGTAAAAGCCCTAATTAAATCCTCAAAAATTATAATTATTCAAATACTTACTCTGTATTAGCTTCTGAACCTACCACATATCAAACTTTTGAATCATTAGCTTAGAAATGCATGTGTCATGAAATTTTGAAAAAGCCTAGAATAATGACTACAATTTATAACACATGGACTACTATGCAGGTACTTTTTATAAAAAATTGAACACTTATCACACCTTTGACTAGCATTTTGTTAGTCCTACGCAAAACATGCAAAAAATCATAAAAACAAAATGGTTGCCATTTTCATAGGTACTCACAATAGCATTTAGCATTTGCAACAAGCCCTTAAATCCCTAGGTTACCTTTAGTAGATGAGTTAAGCTGTGAGAGGGTTTGCATTGAATATACCAACAAAATTCAATAAGGTTAAGTCCTTTACTTATCTCAGAGAATTTTCATCCATAAATACTATACTGGCTTTAACAACTTATTAAAGATGAATGAAAAATTTCATAAATTATTCACATACCAAAGTCATTTTACTAGAGTTATATCTTATAGTGCAATGTGCTTATAGGCTACATAAGTCTAGACTTCTAAATAGATATGCTCATTGCTCCATTGGAATGATGTTTTACCCTCCATTTCTCATTGATATACACTCAGGAATAAAGCTCTCATAGAAAATGGTTTAGACAAAATTCTCTCACTATGTGACCAAATACAAAGATATTAATGGTTCACATAATTTATTTTAAGCACATATGAGAAAAGGAATATGATCCCCAAGGATAGATGCTGTTACCAAGACTAGTGGAAATATTTCACCTTAATTCCTTCCTATTTATATCCTCATTAAGGCTATCTTCACCATTATGATCAATAGATCTTTATACAAGACGAAAGATAGGCTTGGGAATAGTTATGAAAGAAAGAGTACAAGGATTCAAAATTTCAAATATGAGTAGAGGTCTTCAATTGTTGTTTGGACAAATTTTCTTTTAAGTGTAATGAAGTGAATATATTTTCTTCTTTTCCTTCCTCCTCATTAAGTGTAATGAAGTGAATATATTTTCTTCTTTTCCTTCCTCCTCATTTTTCCTCTTCTTGATATTTCTATTTTTTTTTACCTTTTATTTTTATTTGAGGAAAGGCTTTTCAATGCAAACACCTTGATATTTTCACTTCTTAGATTTTTATCCTTTTTCTACCATCTCTACTCATTTTTTGAAAGATAGGTAATTGATATTTAACTAATATTTTTAGGATAATGTAGATGGGTTTTAAAAAGACAAGGTTTACCAAGAGGCTTAAAGGGTCTAACTAGTAGTATAATATACTAGGTAGGCTTTATGTCTCTAGGCTAAAACAAGGATGGCCTCTATCATTTCCTATGTTTCTTAAAGCCTATCAGATTGAATAAATGTCCAGGAAAGAAAGTTAATACTCTTTTCTTTTTTTTCTTGGAAATTGACCAAAACAAAGATATTTGGATCTTTCAAAGTAATATAACACTAAACAAAATATGGAATTACATATAATTGCTCAAAAAGATGATAGTCATCTAGGACTGATTTTTCTTAGGTTCTTTAAGTCATAACCATCTATTACTCCCAATTATGTATTGCTTGTATGAGTGTTCCTAGATTTAACTTCCATAAAATACTTTAAGACATGAATAAAGTGCATAATTAACCATATGCATTTCAACTAAGAAGTTCAAGTTGGAGAAAACTAAGCTTTGAAAAATCCAATTTTCATCACAATTAAAGAACTTTGACCTTAAAAACTTTGAAGAACTCAATTTTATTTTTAAAAAATACAAGAAAACTCATGCATAGCTCATCCCCCAACCTAAACTAAATAATGTCCCTAATGTTATAAAACATACGACTCCTATATGATAAATGGATAATGTAGAACAATGAGATTTTATAAAAGTTTGGGTTGCCTCCTAGTAAGCATTAAGTTTAACATCTTTAGCCAGACGTATAATGCCATGATAAATGAAAGTGATGAATGCAGGACTCATGATGGATGCAGGTGTCATTGGACATGCTAAGATGGGTCATCGTATACTAGTGCATCTAGCATATTTCTTCTACTTCAAGGTTGATCAACTCTTGACAAGGTTTCAACTTTTGCCCTTTTACTTAGGAAATCTCTCTATCTTTTTTCATTTTGATAGATGCATGAGGTTAAATAGTATGTACTATGTAGTGTTCAGACCATCGAGATTGAAGTTTTCTAGGAAATAGATTCAATATAGAATTGTATAAGATGAACTTTTGTCTTGGGGTGAAGGACTTTTACAGAATATATTTATCATGATAGCTTTCCATGTGATCTTTTCATATCTTGGCTAACTCATATGCATATTTTCTTAGTTAATCCAACTCATTAAATTGGATTTTTCTGTGGGTTCTAGTAGTATCTAGGTCAAAATTAAGCTTTTTATGGCACACATGCTTCATGCTCAAGTTCTACTTGGAGGTGGCATGCCTTTCCATAGATCAAGCAGTAAGGTGACATTCCTATTGGGGTCTATTGTACAATACCAAAGGTGCATAAAGCATCACTAAGTATTAGAGGCCAGTCTTTCCTATTTGGATTGATTGTCTTTTCTAAGATTTGTTTTATCTCCGAATTTGACATTTCTACCTGTCCATTAGTCTGAGGATGATAAGGGGTAGAAATCCTATGTGTAATGACATATTTCTTCATTAAGTTCTCAAACACTTTATTACAAAAGTGTTTACCCCATCACTAATTATGGCCCTAAGGGTACCAAAGCGTGCAAATATATTTTCTTTTAACAATGTGATCATCACCTTGTGCTCATTGGTCTTACACGATATGGCTTCCACCTACTTGGATACATACTCCACTCCCATAAGAATGTATAGATAACCAAAGGAGTAAGGAAAAGGTCCTACATAATCAATGACCCAAATATCAAAAGGCTCAATGATAAGAATGAGGTTTAAAGGCATCTTATTTCTTTTTCCTATGCTCCCCAACTACTAGCATCTACCACATGCCATGTAGTGAGCATGTGAATCCCTGAAAATAGTGGGCCAATTAAAACCACACTACAAAATCTTTGTAATTGTCTTTTTAGAATTGAAATGGCCCTCGTATGCATGGTCATGGCAAAAGAACATGATTTTATGATGTTCATTGTTTGATATACATGTAACAACCCTCAATTTTGAGTCATATTTCATGTATTTATTTTATAATTTAATTAGTAAAATAATTAGGAGTTAAATTTTGTGAAAAAATTGAATTCTATGAAAATGACCCATTTGAAGGTTTGTTTACTTAGCATGTTTTAGAAACACGCAGGTGGCTTGGATGCATGACCTTATTTTTTGCATTATTATGAGCTTATGCCTTGGCTATTGCCATTGATTTAGTTGGGTTTTGATGCTAATTATGATATACTTCATCACTATTTATTCTCCTATTTGATATCATGCTAGAAATATTTTCATGCGGAAGATATTTATCACATGCCTTGACATCTGACACATGATCGTTTCATATTGTATTAAATATTTATGAATAATTATTATTATTGTCGTCACCTATACAAGCATAACTTGCTTAGACATTGCAATGCCTCAAATATAGCAAGAGATAGCAGGTATGGCATGTAGATATAGTAGCCGAAGGCGTTGGTGACCTTTAGCGATGCACAGAGGAGATTTCAATGATGTATGTGGTTTGTTAAAACCTTGCCTTTGAATATTATTATGGAATGTATAAAAGTATGGTTTACACATTTGTGACATGGATGCTTAGATATCATTTGGTTGGATGGGATGGCTATGTATGGACAGACCTTAGGTAACATCATTATTTCCTTTTGATTTTACTTTGCCATTGAGGTATATGATTTTACTGAAAATTTGTTTATGATTTGGATGGATATGGAGACAGAGTCTCTCATATTGTGTATTTATGTTTACTATGTTTATTAGGTGTTTGTCACATTGCATGCTTTAAAAGCGCTGGTCCAAAATATAGAGGAGATGGTCAGATTTTTTGTACAAATGAGAAGATCATTTCAATGTTAAATCCATGGTTCTGTGGGTTGTAGGACTCCTAAGGTTTTGAAATGAATGCTTTTATTCAAGTTTTTTTTTCATTCAATTTTAAATTTTGAAAATTTTAATCAGGGATCCTAACTTTTTAAAAATTGGTATTTATGTGTTGTGTAAAACTCAGGGTAAAGTAGTTTGGTATTAGAGCCTAATCTACTCCATCACAACCACTCCAACGAGTCCAAATGTCACATACAATCCATTGAGCGAGTTGAATTCCTAAATATGAGTTACAAAGATAACTCATATGGTGGATGTTGACAATTGTAAATAGATGTTGCCATGAATATTGGTAGTTTTTTTTAGAGAAGATGGGACTTTAAATCCTTGTATGAGTACAAGTGCACTTTCATGGAAAGTATTGATTCTTAAAGGATTAGGATAAAGAGTAGAAATGGTATCTTTTGTGAGAACCTTATTCTACGACAGAAGATTTATTCACATGGATTGCTTTTGAGATTTCAAGTTCTAACTGGGACAATGTGTATAAACCTTTGAAAAAACATGGCAATTATTACACAAAAATAGTATGATAATAATGAAGAAAGATTAGAAATGATCACAATTAAAGAGAACTCGAAGAAGTTTAGAGAAGTATAGTATTAATCATAACTTGTAGTGTATTTATTTGAAGCAATAAATTTGTAGTGTAGTGAAAATCATTGAAAATTTGATGAAACAAGGTTCTAATCTTTCTATGGATGAATTATTTGATATATGAGATGAAAATTAATGAGTTCTTAAGCATACAGAAACACTGATAGCCAGTCATCAATGAGAATTGAGTGCTTATGAATTATTCTGAGGATTCTAGTTATGAGTTGGATGTGCATAATGCATGTAGGATATGAAAACTATTTTGTAAGAATAGTTATTAAATAGGGATGATAATGTGGTTTCCAATGACTATGGATGTTTATTATGAAAGATCAATTTCATTGGATGTGGGATTGATAGAGTTGTAACTGATTTTGATGGATGTGACCCTGAAATAATTCATTAGTTAAAGGAAAGTGAAATATGAAGATTAGGACACTGAAAAAGTAATTATAAGGATTCTAATGATGCTCATTTGAGAGGACGCGTTCCTCCATTACTGAGACTTTATTAGTAAGGCCTTTAGGAAGGCTTATGAAGATCAATATTTTTTCCTTACGGGCAACTGGTGAAAAAGAGGTGTGTTACTTACAAGGACAGGCACCTGGGCAGTTATGTCCTAGAGTTGGTAGACCACCACAACAATGGCAATAGTATCAGCATTCACCATTATAGCGACAATCTTTTAAATGCTTGGTTGTGGAGAGACAGGGCATTTCTTTTGAGACTGTCCTAAAGGAGAGTGAGTTATATAGACTAATGTTTAGAATAAGATAGAGATGACCCCACATAGGCAATGATGTATTTCTACCATTACTTTGAGGCAAATACAAGCTTTGAACAAGGTCATGGAATGTATTTTCCTAATTGCTAATACGAATGTTAGGATCTTCTTTGATCTAGGCACTCATCATTCTTTCATTTTATGTGTTGGCACCCTAATGGATATGCCTATGTATATGATAGCCTTTGGAGATGCTATGATGCTAATGGGAGAGTTGTTTAAGGCTAGTGAGTACCTTCAAGAGGTACCCATGGAGATATTGAATGAGGAGATGGATGCTTTTGTCACCCTATTTGATATGTTGATTATGATGTCACCTTAAGGATGGATTGGTTGGCTACTTATTGGGCAACAATTGATTGCCATAAGGACAATGTTACTTCTAGTGTACCTAGACAGCTAGTGACCTCCTTCCTGTGTAGGAACGGGCATCACTGAGGGTTGTGTTATCTTTGCCTTAAAGGTAGTGCTGTACTTTCTAATAGGTGTCAAGTCCTCCTTAGTAGTGTGACAGTAGAGGATAGAGAGTAGCCATCGATTGAGCACATAGATGATGTACGAGAGTTTGCAGTCTTTCCTAAGGAGCTTTTGGGATTACTATTACAAGAGATTGATTTTGTTATGGACTTAGTACCAAGTACAATGCCATTCCAAAAATGCCATACAGGATGGCCTAGTTGAGCTAGAGGGGTTTTAGCTACAGGAGTTACTCGACGAGGATTTAGCAGATCTAGTGGGTCTTCATAAAACGTTCTAGTCCTCTTCTTAAGGAAAAATGACATATTTTTACTACTGTGCATAGATTATCTCTAGTTAGATAGCACCACAGTGAAGTACCAATATCCCCTATTGTGTATTAATGATCTATTTGATCAGCTGTGAATGGTGCATGTATTTTATAAGATTGATATGAGGTCATCTTGTCACCAACTGAGAATTTGGGAGGAAGACATCTTTAAGATGATATTTTTAGGACTTGTTATGATTACTATGAGTTTTGGTAAAACAATTAGTGCAATCAATGCATTGATAGTATTCATAGATATGATGGACTGAGTTTTCAAATGTTACTTAGATGAGTCATGATTGTGTTAGTAGATGACGTTCTTGTATAACCCTTGAGTAGGGCGGAGAACTAGGAATCTTTGTGCATTGTTCTAAGTATGTTAAGGACTCATCGCTTGTTTGTGAATATTTGTGAGAATGAGTTATGGTTAGAGAAGGTGAATTTCCTTGACCATGGTACCTGATTGATAGAGGGGTAGTTTATTGAGACTGTGATGGGCTGAGATTAGCCCAAATTGGTGACTGAGGTTCATAATTTCATTAGTCTTGTGAACTGCTATCATTGGATTATTGAATTCTCAAAAATAGTAGTAGTATGGATACTGTTTTTATAATACATATATTATTTTGATTTCTCACTAGATGAGAGGTATGACAGTGATATGTGTTTTGTAAGAGATTATTTTCTTATTTGTAATCATAATTTGACTTATGATCTATACTTGTGGGTAGCTGATGAGAGTAGCCGATGAGGGTGGGTGCTAGAGGCATTTGTAGGCTTCTAGGTGGTGAGTTTATGGTATGATCATGTTGTGGATTGGTTTTGATTCGCACAGATTTCCTGTTGGTGGGCTGATATCCTCTGATTTTGATTGGCATAGATTGCTTACTAATGAGCTGGTATGCTATGATTTTTATTGGCATAGATTGCCTATTCATGAGCTAATGTGCTCTGGTATAGATTTGGCATAGATTTGCCAACCAGTGAGCTGCGATGTTTCTGATTTTTATTGATATGGTGATTTTACCTACACTAATGTTGTACATAAATAGAATAAATCTTGAATGGGAGTTCAATTATGCTAATTGCATTATAAGTGATCATGGTGTGGTCTAAGTATATTATAAGATGATTTGACAAATATTAGTCTATACAATGAGTTTTATTTGTTTGGATGACATGATATGGAATTGCCTAATTAATGATGCTAAGTTGCTCTAGAATTATTGGCACGATTAGCATATCTTATAAGATGCGAATGCTTTTAAAATCGTCTAAAAGATAATGTGGAAAGAATTTTAAGGAAAAAATTCCTACAAGAGGGAAGAATATAACAACCCTCAATTTTGAGTCATATTTCATGTATTTATATTATAATTTAATTGGTAAAAGAATTAGGAATTGAATTCTATGAAAAAATTGAATTCTATGGAAGTGACCCTTTGAAAACTCAAAATTGGAACTTGAAGCCATCAGATTTGGAATGTATGCATCGAAATGATTCCAACAGCACAAGGAACACTAAAATTGGAGTTTGGATGGAGAAGAAAGCGATGTGGGTATGCTACTTCACTGAAAACTTAGGGCCAGATTAGATGATCTAAATTGTTCAATGTGTTTCCCTTGATGTTATAGACATAACCAAGTATTCCATTTATTAATCATAGAAGATCTGACCATTGATCGTAATATGACCTTTGATCAGACGTCAGATCATCTGATCTATGATGATATGACCTTATTTTATGATCTGGATAGACCATTGTAATCCCTATGATGCATAGATTAAGATCCATATGATATATGTTATATTTGGAGAAATTTTGAGATGATTTAGCCGATCTTGATCAACAGCTAAGATTAATTAAGGTTTCAGGTATGAAATTTGATCAAATTTGATGATCCACACTGATGAAATGATTCATTAAGATTTTTAAATTAGAATTACTAATTTATGTTTTATTTGAGATGATCATGGCCAAATCACTATAGATAGTGTAGATTTTGTACCTTCGAGACAATCAGTTGATGATTCGGCAATATAGATAGCCGAATATCCTTTAGATTGATTAATGTGAGGTAGGATTATCATCCTAACCATTTCATTTTATTAATTTACTAGTGATTAGCAAAAATTATGCGTGATTTGCATATAGTTTCTCTTGATTAGTTAATTAAATGATAAATTACCTAAAATTGACCTGATCTGAGTATGATAACTCTGGAATACATTATGATATCATTAAAGAAAGAACATGATAATCACTTGTTGGCCTAGTTCAACTAATCTGGATTGTTAGCTTATCGAGGCGAGCCCCACCTTTAGATCCCATGGTTGTGAACCATTGCATCATATTAAAATATAATAAATTAAGATATGAAAATATAATATTTGTTTTATAACTAAGAATCCAACTTAGATAACTTGGATTGTAAATTAGACTTAGATGTGATGTGTATCCATGTAGTGGAATTGAGGCGGGCTAAGCTAGACTAGAGTCTGATTGTGATTTAAAAGTTACAGACGAGTGGTTCTTCATCTGAGGTAGGTGATGACAATTAATAATGCACATGTTGTTTTGAAATTATAGATTTTCATTGCATCAACTCCATAATTATGAATGAATTCTATGCATAAATTATTACACCATGATTCTTATTGAGATAATTGTCTTATTTGCAACTAATGCATATATGCATGATTTCATTGATCATCATTTTTCCACAGATGCATAATTTAACTATGATGAGTTATATTTCATAAGCAATAGCGAAAGCACATGATTTTTTCATATCCTCATGACATGTTGAAAGTCATTAGATGGTGATTTTATTTGTTGTTGCATGTTGAGGCACTTGGATGTCCTATTTTATCATTGTTTATCAATGGATTAGATTGGGGAGGCTTAGTGGTTGGTCCTTGAGAGGTTGATTTCATGATAGAGGTAGTGGTTTGGGGCGGCAAGCTTTAGGTGCTCTTATGTTTTGTGCATCAAATATTTCCTCTTATATCTAGTTTTTGAGATATTGAGATATTCATTTTTTTTATGGATTTATGATGGGTGTTTCTATCCTATGGACTCTATATTAGGAGGATTTAGGGCCGGCCACCCTCCCTCTGACATTTTGAGATGATAGACACCTACCCGTAGAAGGGTGAACATCATAGGGAGTAGTGGTATCATACGTAATCCATGCTATGGTTCTGATCCTTATCCATGTAGGATAGACATCTAGTCTCCCGTTCTAGTGTCATTGGAGAGCGACTTTTGATAAATCCATGAGTTGGTTATCACTGTAGCATAGCGGTCCATGCATTTCTTGATGATTGATTTTATCATATTGCACAGAGAGCGCACCAGGGTGGATATTCCCTATGTACCCATGATGTGATGACGCATAGAGGATTGCTATGAGTACTCATAACCTGACATACGAGTGCGTGGTACACTCGTGGGACCTTTAGGGTGTCCCACATTGTTGACATTCATATTCTTTGAGATATTCCATACATATTTGATGCATTGCACTTGTGTGATTTTTGACACTCTTAGGACCCGTGTGTGAGGGTGCCATTGATGATGATGACATGAACATTTATTGATATATTCTTCGAGATTTTAACACTAGTTTGATGTGGTTTTGGTGTATTTATGAGCCTTAGAAGCTTAGTTGATTTGACATGTTTTCAAACACATGATTGGTGTGAGTTACATCGATTTGATATTGCCATTTTGACGAGCCTAAAAGGGTTTATTTACTCAGCATGTTTTAGAAACTCGCAAGTGGCTTGGATGCATTACCTTATTTTCAACATTATTATGAGCTTTGATACCTTGGCTATTGCCGGCAATTTAGATGGGTTTTGATGCTAATTATACTATACTTCATGATTATTTATTCTCCTATTTGATATCGTGCTAGAACTGTTTTCATGAGGAAGATATTTATCACATGACCTAATATTTGATACATGGCTATTTCATTTGTATTAAATATTTATGAATCACTATTATTATTGTCATCACCTAGACAAGCATAGCTTGCTAAGGCATTGCGATGTTTTGTACTGCCTCAAATACAAAGAGGGACAGCATGTATGGCATGCAGATAGAGCAAGTAAGGGCGTTGGTGGCCATTAACAATGCACAAAGGAGATTTCAACGATGTATGTGGTTTGTTAAATTCATGCTTTTGAATATTATTATGGAATGTATAAAAGTATGGTTTACTCATTTGTGACGTGGATGCTTGGATATCATCTGGTTGGATGGGATGCCTGTGTATGGATAGACCTAGGGTAACATTGTTATTTCCTTCTAATTTTACTCTATTGTTTAGGCATATTATTTTATCAAAAATTTGTGTATGATCTTGATGGATATGGAGATTTAGTCTCCCAAATTGAGTATTTAAGTTTACTGTGTTTTATAGGTGTTTGTCGTATTGCATGCGTTAAATGCACTAGTCCAAAATATAAAGGAAATTCTGTCGAATTTTTGGTGGAAATGAGAAAATCATTTCACCATTAAATCCATGATTCATATGAATCCAATGTTTTTAAAACAAATTCTTTTACTTAGGTTTTGTTGAATCCAATGTTTTTAAAACAAATGCTTTTACTTAGGTTTTGTTTTCATTTTGATTTTAAAATTTGAAAATTTTAATCAGGGATCTTGACTTTTTAAAAATTGGTGTTTATATGTTGTGTGGATTGTCGCATGTAATGTGTTTGGTCTTTGCAATGAATCTTTTCCTATCTTGTTTTATCCAATGACTAGACATTTGACCTGTGACATGATAATTAACAATATCTGCATATAAAGGCAACTAAAAATTGTGTAACAATTGTTCATCCAAAAAGGTTTCTCTTAGAGGCATATTCTCACTAGTAGACTTCACAACTAATTTGTATGTGGTCTACTAAAATATTTTTGGAACCGTAAATTTCTAGGTCAAACCCCTATTGCAAAAGTATCCATTGAATTAGCCTAGGTTTAGCATCTTTCTTAGAAACAAGGTATTTTAGAGCTACATGGTTTGAATAGACAATGACCTTAAATCTTAGCAAGTAAGATATAAACTTATTTAGTGCAAATACAACTACCAACAATTCTTTTTCAATAGTCAAATAATGAGTTGGGCATCAGTGAGTGTCTTGCCTTAAAATTGCCCCGACTGCGTAGTTTGAAGTATCACATCTTATTTGAAATGGTGCCCTCCAATCTAGTGTCAAATAATAGGTGCATAAGTTAATTCAACCTTTAGGCGCTCAAATGCTTTCATACAATTATCATCAAACTCAAAATTTGCTTCATTCTAAGTAAATAGCATATGGGCTTAGCAATTTTACTAAAGTCATTGATGAAAGGTCTATGAAAACCATCATGGCCCAAAAATGTGCGAATTTCCTTCACTGTCCTTGGAGGAGGAAATTTAGAGATTAAATCCACTTTGACTTTATCTACTTCTAAAATAAATCTATTTTGTACCATGAAATGACATTTTCCCCAATTTAACACTAAATTATTTTCCTAATACCTAGCAAGATCTAACTTTACGTTAGGATTCATCAAATGATGAATGAAATACTAAAAAATCATCTATAAACACTTCTAAGAATCTCTCCACCATATTAGAAAATATGCTCAACATACACCTTTGAAAGCCAGTTAGAGCATTACGAAAGTCCAAAAGGCATACGACGATAAGTGAAGTTCCCAAAAGGGCAGGTGAAGGTAGTCTTCTTTTGGTCCTTAGGTGCTATGGGGATTTGGTTATAGCTAGAATATCCATCAAGAAAGTAGTAATAATGATGACCAAATAACCTTTCTAGCATTTCATTTTCGGTAATCTATATAAACTCTCCACCCGTTGCTCATACGAGTGGGGACTTACTCATTATCCTCATTTCGGATTACCATGATTCTAGACCTCTTAGAGGCAACTTGAATTGCGCTAACCCAAGTGTTGTCAGATATAGGGTAAATGATACTAACATCTAAAGAGTCTAAGCACTTGATCTCTCACTACCTGTTTCATATTAGGGTTTAGTCTCCTCTATGTTTCCTTAGATGGTTTGGCATTTTCCTCCAGATGGATTCTATGCATACACACTGTAGGGTTAATCCCTTTGATGTCTATTAAGGTCCATCCTAATGTTGGCTTATATTAGTTAAGAAGATCAAGATGCTTACCTTCTTATTCTTTATCAGTATTTAAGGCTATGATTACAGGCAAGGATTGATCTACTCATAAGTATAAATATTTTAGATTTTTAAGAAGTGGATTAAGGACCAATGTAAGTGGTTTTACTACTAATGGTACCTGGACATAATTTGATGGAGACAAAGGCTCCACTTCATGGCCCAATTTGGAGGTATCCATTATAGATGCAGTATCTAAAAGATTATTTACCCCTTCAATGGATTTGTCTATATCAAATTCACAATTAAAGTGCATTAGACATACCTTAGTGGGTCTACGATAGAGGATGGTGGATTATCATTTTGAAGTAGATCTTCAGTTAAATTGATTACATAAGAGTCATCTAGGTTTAGATGTTGATGGTCAGCATTAAAAACATTGAGCTTGACTTTCATATTACTGAGGGATAACATCATCACACCATTTCTACAAATGATGATGGCATTGGATGTTGCCAAAAATGGACGTCCAAGAATTACCAAAATCTAACTACTAGGATCAAACACAGGTTGGGTATTTAGAACAATAAAATCTACAGCAAAGTAAAATTAGTCCACATGTATTAAAACATCCTCAAGCATACCATGTGGAATCTTTACTAATCTATCTGCTAACTGTAAGGTGGTATTGGTTTTCTTAAGGTCACTGAGCCTTAGTTGCTCATAGACATAAAATGACAATAGGTTAACATTAGCCCCTAAATCAAGTAGTGACCTATCTATGACATGGTATCAAATAAGATAAGAGATGATAGAACATCTTAGATATCTAAACTTAGGAGGGGTTTGGTGTTGTATTAAAGAGTTGACCTGCTTTATGAGAAAGGCTTTCTTTTGCACATTAAGCTTGTGCTTTTATGCACAAAGCTCTTTTAGAAATTTGACATAAGCAAGAATATCTTTAATAGCATTGAGGAATGGAATATTTTTTTGAACATTTTTAAACACATCCATTATCTCTTTGAAATTGCTTCCTTTCTTTGCCTTGTTTAACAATTGAGAGCTTTAGGTACATAAGATGCCTCCAATAGAAGCTTAAATGAAGTAGGAGATTTCTATCTTTTCTCTTTCTCCTGTGTTTTAGCTGGTTCATTCTCTTCTAAGTTTTTCTTAGTCTACCCTATTTTATTATCAAATGAACAACCACTCCTAAGGGTAGTTATGGACTTTGCTTGTTCAGGGGGTCTTTGGGTATGTGAACTGAGCCCTATTTAAAACCATCCCTTAGGGTTTGGAATTGGCTGACTAAGAAACTGACCCTTTCCTCTCTCATTCATGGTAGCAGACAATTGACTAATTTGCATTTCTAATTTGGCAATAGATTGAGAATTTATAGTTGATCTCTATCTACTCTCATTCTGGATATTTTGTAAAGCTTTATTAGTCTCCTCTTATTTCTTGAGAAGCAACTCTATATTATCCTCAATTGAAGATTTCTTTGGTTGTTGAGGAAGTTGAAAACTAGCTGGCTGCAAAAGAATTAAAGCTTTAGGAAAGTTTTGTGCAGGGGGTTGATAGATCTCCTTGGAAATTGTTCTTTGACCATGACAAGTTACGATGCCTAGCCCATCCTAGATTATAGGTCTTAGAGTATGTATTATTAATAGGATTATGATATTCATTTAGAGCATTCACTTATTCCGAGAGATGTCCAATGTACACACTATTAGACGGACAAGTTGTTGTTAAATGTATCAGGTTAGAACAAATAGCACATACCTCTTGTGGAGGTTTAGTGGATGCATTAGTAGCCATCATAGCATCTAGTTTGGTAGTTATTGTTCAAAATATATTTTCCACCTTGTCCATTCTTCCATCCAAGGAGTTGAGCTTATATGACATATCTGAGGTGACTCCTATTTCATACAGGTCTCCTTTATTTTGAGGCTGGGTATTTCTCTTCCTTTTATTGGAATAGTCCCATTGCTAGGAATTTTCAGCTAAAATTTGAAAAAATTCCTAGGCCTTTGTTTCATTTTTCAAAATGAAGGCCCCTCTACTAACTACATCTACCATTTGTCTATTTTGAGGTGTAAATGCCTCGTAGAAGTCTTGAATTTGCAGCTATTTCTTGAATCCATGGTGGGGATGCGTTTACGACAATTCATTCTAACTTTTCTAGCATTCATAATATTATGGGAAGCTCATTTAGATTTTGAATACCTACTATAACCATGATGCTGAGAAGCCACTGAAATAGTGCTCCCTTTCCTTCCATGAAAAAGATGCCTACCCCTTTTGTATATTAGGAAACCAACCATCATGTCTCTCTTATGTCATCTTTCCACTACTTTTTCTTACATCATCTTGCTAATATAACCTTCCTCATTCAATACCCCAACCGTAGGGCCACTTTCCTCAAGTTTTTATCCCTTCCTAAGTTAGGAAACCACTCGTCTATATATAGCCTCTTGTTTTATACGAATTTTCTAAGTAGAGGTCAAGGGAAATAACCTTAAAAGGAGCACTTTAGGTTGGATCTTTTGAAGATTGGACCTTGGACTTTCTTTTGGTGTTTTTCTTCCTTTAATTTTCTAATTAGTCTCTTGGATATTTTCTCTCCAATTCCAAGTTAGTAATATACTTTCATAGTTGTTTCAGGTTGTTTTTACTTCTTTGAATTCCCCACCTAGTTCTACCATTGTTCCTCTTCTTTCTTGCTTCCAAATCTTTAGTTTTATTTGCTTATTCCTTCAAGATCTAAGTTAACTTCCCTCTGATAGTGACAGCCAAGAGTGGAGCTAGCTTAGAGCCTTGAGTTTCCACTTAGTTCTACACATTTTTCTCCTTATTTTGCATCTTAGTTTTGGGCAGTTTTCCTTAGTTTACCCACTTAACCCTTGTTTCTTTTAAATTATTTCATGGGTTTTCTTTGCATGTCATTCTACTTTAGTTTTAGGATTTTTAGATTGATGTTTTGTTGTTGTGCAAGAAAGAATAGTGCACACTTTACTATGTTGTAGACAATTTTATGAGTCTAATTTTTGTGTGTAATTTGGACATGATACAATAAAATTCTTTGGGAATTATTTTTATGGATTAATTATTTCGTAAAAGTACTTGATATTTGGGTTATTTACTTGCATAAAAGTTGTCTTTCAATATCTTTTTAATGTGAGATTTGTTGAATGTTCTTGAGTATCAAAATCATGAAACTATTTTTCCCTTAACTTTATGCTTTAATTCCAGCCATCTAAATATTTTTTTGCTTGAATCCTTAGGTAAGCATTTAGATTTATTCTTATTTATTATATTCAATAGTTATTTTTCATGTTAGTTTACTATTAAGGAATGAAAAATAGTCATCTTTTGGGCCATAGAACCATGCACACAGTCCATGGACTATACACATGGTACTAGACCATTTGCCTATTTGATTTTTGGATAAGTTAGTTGGGTGATCTTATTTTAAAAATTATTAACCATTTGTTTGCATATTGTTTTAAGTTTAGAAAGTTTCCTTTTTGCATTCTAGAAAGTTCCCTTTTAGTAGTAGGTAAGTTTTAATTTAGGAAAGTTTCTAATTTAGTAGTTTCCTCAAGTTTCATTGCTTAGTTTCAATCTTTCTATAGTGTTGTATTTTCCTTTAGTTTAAGTGCACATTAGTTAGGTAAGTTTCCATTTTTATTATTTAGTTTTAATTTAGGCAAGTTTCCTTTTTAGTTTTAGTTTTTAATTCCATACATGTTTCTAATTTGAACTCTTTAATCTCCTAATTCAATCAAACTCTTCTCTTTTGGATGAAACTAAATAATTTGAATAAGATCAAATCCATTGCAAATCTATGAGATTCCTCGTGGGATCGACCTTGCTTACATGAATGTACTGCATTGATTAGTGCACTTGATAGTAATTTTAAAGTTACACCACCTTATCTTATGAGGGTTCTTATGTGGCCTATACTATCAATGTGTTATAATTGCATTAATGTGTTATAATTGCACCATAAAGCAGTAAACATGCAATGTAATATAAGAAAAGGAAACTAATGGCTACCTATATGCTATCTAACAAAGTAACCTTTGTTAAATAGTTACAATCTAATGCCACAACACTAAATAAGATCCAACAAGTATAATAAATAGTCCTAAACTATATGAATTACACTACCACCAATATGCAAACTACACTAAGAACATAAAAGAGAGTAAGAGAAGTTTATAGTGGGGGTTTTGATGAAGATCAAGTGTGGACCACCATACACCACACTCGCCTTGTATTATTACAACCCATTTAAAATTGAATAATAAATTGCAAATTACAATGGAGCCTCACTATAAGTTCACTCAAAATCCTAATATAAGAAAGCAAGGAAATCCTAATTAAATTGATGAAGCTTTGGCCCATAGGATCGCCACCCTCGGCCTCGGGAATTGATGAGTTTTTCAACACCCGAAGGTAGGCACACAAGACATAGTGGTGCTTATTCCTTCATTATTTTAGTAAAAGTTCTTGTGGCTCAAGCAATTGAAAGAGTTTGTCTTTTTTCTGCCAAAAAAGAAAAAAAGAGAGAGAAGAAAACTAGCAGGGGATGGGATACATCAATACTTTTACACTGGGTTGTGGCACATTTGGAAATCCCAAGATAAAGACTTCACTTCAAACGAAAAGCTCTATCAGTGCCATTCTCCTACTGCTCCTTTTGCCAAATTCCCCTTGCACAAAATAGAGATAGATTAGCCAATTGTGGGGATTTAGCAAAATATAAGAGAATGATGCAAAAATCCTAATCTAATGCAACCTAAAATTATGACTAGAGATAAATAATCCAAATAAATATAAAACCACAAATCTATTGTGATTCCCTAACAATGACGCCAAAACCTTAGTGTAGCTTTAAAGTTACTCGCAAGCACACAAATCAATGTAGTAAATTGTAGGTGAGAGAGGTTATCCAATGAGGAATCTCATAGAATTTTCAATTGATTAGTTGTTATTTAAGTTGCTTATCTTATCCAAAGAAAGAAGGTTTTGATTAAACTAGAAATTTAAACAACATGGAATGGGAAACATGCATGAAATTGAATTAAAAACTTTCCTAACTAACATTTATTTAATTAAAGAAATTAATGCAAAACTAGATTGAATGAACGGAGGAAACTTTTACTTAAGGAAACTTGCTAAAAATGAAACTTTTCTAAACTAACACTTGTCTAAATCTAAAACTTTCTAAAACTAAATTAGAAAATTTTGAAACTAACCTAAGATGAAAAAAAAGTAAATATTGAAATCTAAACCTAACCTAAGCAACAATTTAGACATGAACTTCAATCACCATGCGCATGACCATGAAAGTGTGCACATGGTTCATGGAGTGAAAGATAGCTAGAAATTATGAATTAAAAGCTAACTAACATAAAAACTAATCAAAGCACTCCCTAAACTAACTCAAAAGCAAGATTACTTCCTAATATTTCAAGCAAACAAAGTGTATGGACTGCTGGACATTACACATGAAACATAAGATGAAAAATTCCAGCAACATGGTCTTTATGAAACTTAAATCAAGTAAGACATGGAAAGAAACTTAACGGGCACTTTTCATGGAATATAACATTCAATAATTGAAGTAAATTACTACTAGAATTAAATAGTAACCATGCTCATCAAATAATTCTATTGATTGTTTTGAAAAGTACAAATTTGGTGCACATGTACATAGAGACATAGAGAACAAGGCTGGAAAATTTGCATATTTGTAATTCCTAGAACTTTGTTCAAAGCAAGAATTAAATCAATAAACTTAAATTGCTCTTAGATATGATGCCTGTAGAACCCAAAGAGAATTCAAGAGAATGAAAGCATGAAATAAAATAAAGACGGAAGCAAAGAACAAGCAAAATAGACCTAGATCTAAGCTAGATATAAGGCAAATAAGAAGGGGAAACAAGAAGGATGAAAGATACTATTCCCTTGGATTTCACTATAAGAGAAAAGATAACTTAGATCTTGAAGGATTAATTAAGAAATTTAGGAGAATTGGAAGCAAATAAGGAGGAAACAAAGAGAAACTATGTGTATGGAAGTAAAGCAATAAAACAAGCCAAAAATTAGAACAATGGAAGCAGAAACTAAAGCAAGGTACCAACCTATAATTGAAGTTTAAAAAACCAAATAAATAAACTAAGGAAAAGGTTATGGAAGATAATGAAGAATAGCCAGAAAATTCCAATGTCCAAAGATTGAAAATATCCCCAAATTGAAGTGCTTCTTTCAAGGAGTTACACTAGCCCCCCACCTAAAAATTGCATCGAATTTCTTGGGATATATGTAGATTTTTGGATTTCTAATATGCTATGATCCTATCCTAGGAAGAAGAAGGAGAATTAGATCTAGGATTCAAGGTAGGAAAATTAGGCGGTGATTGGAGATAGAAGATTAGAAGGTTAGGTGAGTGGGTGAGTGAGCTTTCTAATTATGAGCAAAGAAAAGGGGGAGGCATTGAATTCCAACCATGGATGGGGTGTGGAATCCGTTTCCTTAAGGTATATCACATGTTAAAAGAAGTGGAAAAAGGTAAGAAAGAATGGAGGAAAGAGGTAGGAAGGTGAGGTAGTTGAGGGATGAATGAAATTAGAAAGTGGAGTTGTGGAATTAGAAGGGGGGAGGCATCACCTTTCAAGGAAGGTGGCATGGAACTTCTCCCTTCTAATTATGTGATGTGATGAGTAGGGAAAAGAGAGTGAAAAGAGGGAGAAAAAGTGAAAGAGAGGGGAAAACAAGGAATTTTGACTTGGTCTCTCTCTTTATTGGTCCACCTATGCATGCATATCTTACCATGTTAACAATCACCCAATTTCCTTTCTAATTATCCCTTGATTTTCACTATTTAGCATAGGATTATTGTTTCTAAATATTCTTCCAATAGTGTGAATCCTATAAAGAAATGATCTTACATCAAAACCGCTTGAACACCAATCAAGAGAAAAAACAACACTTAAACTTTCAATCTGATAACTAACTACAAATGATCATCCTATCGTGTGCTCCCTAACAGAGCTTCAATGGCTTATGGACTAACAAGAAGAACTAATAGGAAAGAAGGACTACAAGTTAAAAAAGAACTTCTGTGTCTCTGAGAGGCTTGTGGCATGCTTATTTATTGCTTTTGAGTCTTCACCAACCAGCCCATCAAATTGGACTTTCAGCACACCTTAGGAGTTGCTGCTAGAAGCTTCCTATGTTCACACTTGACAACTTTTGAACTGCAACTCAAGCTACAACCTTCAGATAGTGCATACCGGACCCTGCCACTATGGGGCATTGCCCCCTTGGACCCCCACCAGGGCTACCACCCCGAACCCTACCCTCGGGGGCACTGCCCTCAAACCCGCGTTATTTCTTCTCGTGACCATCTCAATCTCTAATGACCTCATCAACACTAAGTTGGTCATACCACTGTGGCACTTCTAGTGGTATCTTATTGAGGTGGGCATTGTCATATACCAACAAATCCATGTGGCATGGCTCTCATGTCGCTTGGTGGCTCACTTTCATAACTTGAATGGTTAAGTCCTTTGGCTTCAAGGCTTAAATGACTTGGCTTCTTTAGGTTTCTTTGTTAGATTAGGAAACCACATTCATGGCTCCAATTTCCATGCAAGGTGGTGGAATTGCATGGCTTTTTACATGGGCCCTTTTAGTCACCTTTGATGCTTTTAATTGCTTTCTTCAACTTCATTTTCTTACCTTAAGTTGATCTTGAACCTTGACTTATCTTTGAAATGTTAAAATTTAACTCTTTAGCCCTCTTTTGATCTTGATCTTCAAAGTTTAACTTTCTTGATCTCGGTAATTGGATCATGTTCTCAACCCCTACAAAAGAGTAAAAACCCTAAGTAAATCCTAAAAAGTTATGATTATTGACACACTTGCTCTGGATTAGCTGGTGAAATTGCTAAATTTCAAACTTTGTATCATTAGCTCAGAAATGCATGTGTTATGAAATTTTAGAAAAACCTTAGAATAATGCTTATAATTTGTAACACATGGACTACTAACTGTGTACTTCTTATAAATAAATAAAAATCACTTGTCACTATCTTGAATCCGATGAGCATCACATATTCAAAGTCTCTCTTAGGTAACTAAGACAGGGTTCAAATGGAGGACTCATATGAGTGCTGACACTATGTCCTAGAATGAAAGTTATAATGTACCTGGAATGGGAGATACATGCTCCTATGGTCATGCCTTCTCATTCATTGTGGGTTGTCAATGTAGTAGGGATGTGCATCAGTCACCTATTCATGATGAGGGTGCAAGTAATGAGTTGTGCCCTTACTGCGGTAGCAATGTCATCTCCATGGTGCAAAGGATAGCTGTTCAAACACCAAAGGAGACTCATCTTACTTTTGAGGAACTTTTCCAACTTAAAAGTAATAGGGTTATTTTCTAGACCCTCTATTAGGTGAACCATCATGCAATTGACACTTGAAAGAGATTCTTATTGACAATTCTCAAAATCCAAGGGCAAGAAGTTGCCTAATGTCCTAAGTAATAGAGTAGCTCAAATGTACTCTAATAATGCCTGTGTATGCTTATGAGAGGTAGAGTGTATATATGTGACATGGACAATGATAATTGCCTTTGTAAAGTACGGTGGTATTGTGGGGTCATAAGACGTCATTGTTTGTGTGGTGTATTCCCTTGGGATGGTTAGAATGAACTAGATGGAGAGAGCTATTAGTACGAGCTCTCCTTCTACTTTTGTTTGTTTGTGACAATTTGTCATCCATCATTGATGTCGATTACTAATGTTGGCTTTGGAGCTAGCAATCTTGAAGGAAGGCGGATGGTCAATGTCCATGTTGTTTCATAGTTGTTCATCTAAGAGATGGGCTCATCTTTCATCATCCCATTCAGATCAAGAATTTGCACCCTGAGAATCTAGTTCTTTGGCAGCTGGATAAACCATTTGTAAAATGGGAGAAATGTTGGAAGTACTTTTATGCCACCACACATGTCAAGTAGCCTTTTGCTTCTTTCATTCAGCTATTCCAAAGAATTTATTTCTGGCAGTGATTTGTAATGACTAGTAATCTTAAGTTAGAACTTCATGTGACGACCGGAGTGTTTATGACACTTTTTAAATTCTTTTTAAAATATAGGCCCCAATGTCAACTTTCAACTCATCATTTACTTATAATTTTAGTATGATTTTAAATTTTAAAAACTTAAATAAAAATTTCTTTTTATTTTTATGTAAACCATTTAAAAATAAATTTACTTCTTCATGATCCATCTAGTAGACAGCCACAGTCCCTACAACATTGCAAATAAAAGTTTGAATATACAATGTATGTATGTAGTCCAGGTGTAATTAGAACATACCTTCAACAAAAGATGTCTCCATCAGCTAGTCACAATTAGCTACTTGATCGATCCTTCTTCAGTCTTATATGTCTCTCTGAATATTTGAGGCATTGTAAGGCAAGCTTGGGTTGGTAGCTACATAGACATTTAACAACAACAACAACTTGAGAAGCAATACATGGTTAAGGTCCCAAAGTCTCAAAAAGAATGCGATAAGCAATTTCCACGTGAAGACAGAGCTAACATGGTTTTCAATAATAATGATAACAATGGTGAGATAAATCATAGAAAGCATGTGAAGCCAATCAATATAACAAGTAATAATACAAAGCACTAAGGCTCATGAATATATTAATATAGAGTATTTAAAACATAAGAATTTCTCAATATAAATATGCACATTATTAAGTGGGGCATCCCAACACATGGTTCCTATGAGTGTACCACACACTCGCATGTTAGGTCATGAGTACTCATACCAATCTTCGAGGCATTGTCACGTTGTGGGTACATAAGGATACACCTATCCTGGTGTACTTATAGTGTTACATGAAAACATAGAATATCCATATGAACCGATGTACTATAGTGATAACCAACTCTCAGGTCTATCGACTGCTGCTACCCACAAACATTATAATGGGAGACTTAAATGTATGTCCCTCATGGGTGAGGATCACGACCATGGTGTGGACTACCTATGATACCACTGTACAATATTTGCCCATTTATGGGGTGGCTGTGTATCATCTCAGAAAGTTAGAGGGTGAGTGGCTAGCCCTACATCCTCCCTATCATGACATCCACTAGGTAGAAACACCCGTCAACATCATAGAATCTTAGAAATTGTACAATATCTCATGGACCAACCACTAAGCCTCCACAGCGAATCCATAGATAAACATAAGTGATAAAACAAATCATATGAAGTCTCAATAAACAATAAGTATGTCATCACAAACCAATGACTTCTAAAGATGATGAAGTTATATTAGAAATCATGTATGTACATTATCGCTTATAAAATAATTGTATTTATATAATAAAAGTCATGGATCCATGGAAACATAGAAGTAAAGGTGATTGTGCACATGTGAAAAGTGCATATGCTAGATAATAATTTCATCAAGGTCATGGTGCAATAATAAGCATGCATCATTATGGATAATATATGAAATTAAAATGATGATAATCCATTATTTTGATAGAAAACATATGAATATTAAATTTCATCATCTATCTCAAAACAATGGAGTAATCCCTTAGCACACAATCTCTCTAGTCCGTGCAGTCTAGTTTACCTATCAAATCACACATACCATATATTACTTACTATTCTGTTTATCTCAATGGTTGATCCATAGATCTGATCGTCAGATCAAATTTTGATAAGTTAAATTGATGGTTTTTTATCACTTCCATGATCTGAGCTTACTAAATTTGATGTTATCAATCCAATCCAATCCAATCCAATCACTAGATTAGTTTAATTATCCATTTTGAGGTTTGATCTAACTTTATTACACGTATTTTCTAGGTTTCCTATAGTTCAATTGCCTCTCACTAGCGCTTGTTTAGATTTGACAGTCATATCTAACTTTGATTGGTCCGATCTATGTTTCTTTTCTTATCCTACAGTCTAGATTTATAAATCTCAGCTTACTAAGATAATATAACCATTAGATCATTTCATCTACCTTGTTAAATCATTAATTTAGTTATTTATTAAGGTTTGGAGACATGATCGACAAATTTAAGATGTACGAGGTCTAAATCTTACTTAATTATAGTTAATTATAGTCAAATCAATGAAATTGAAGAGTTAGGATAGTAATCCTACCTCGCATAGGTCAATTTGACAATATCCTACTAGCTGTGTCACCAGATCGTCAACTAATCATTGCAAAGGTGTCTAATCTAAGCTATCCATAATTATATGCTATAATTCACCACCTGATTGTCCAAGATCAAAGAATATATTAGTAAAGATTTGATTAAATAATCTTAATGAATCATTTTAAGGTGTGGATCATTAAATTTGATAAAATATTATACCTATACCCTTAATTGATCTCAACTGTTGATCATGATTGATCAGATGGCCTCAACAACACTCCATATCAAAGATCTTTTCCATGGATCTTGATTTGCATATCACGAGGATCATAATGAATGGTTTAGATCATTATGGATGGTTGGATCAGCCACATGTCATATGATTTGATGTCAAATCGAGAATCTGGGCACAATTGATGGTCAGATCTTTCTTGATCAATTAATGGAAAGATGGTACTTGTTCCCCACAATGCAATGATCGTGATGGCTACCTTGGATTTACGAGAGCCCTCCTAATTGGGCACTAGAAAAGGTCAAAGTTCAAGAGTGGGTGCTAGGAGTGGGGCCCACCCATCCCAACTTAGCAGAGAGAGAAAGAGTGTGTGGGGAAGGGCGGTTATGGTTGGTGGCTATTGGTTCGGTCACCGCCTAGACCCACAGGAAGAGAGACAGAAGTGCACAGCCTATTCAATGGCCTAGCCGTGCCAGTGATGGAGGGAAGACAAGGGAGGGGACGGGCTATAGTGGTCGGCCGTTATTATGATGCGGGAGAGGTGGCACCGGGCCTCAAGCGCGGCTCCTTTGTAGGGAGCAGGTAGGGAGCAGGGACATTGTGCCTCTTGCTTGGGCACGGGGAACCTGAGAGTGGCACAGGTAAACAGAAGGGGGAAAGGGGAAATGGGTATGTTGCGGCCAGCATGCTCATTCTGGCACGTCAGATCGATTACGTTGGAGGGAGAAAGAGGGGGAAAATTGGGTTAGCACAACAATTGGACTGTGCCGCCCGGAGGAGAACAAAGGAGATAGGGAAATCCAGTGCGGTCAGCTGGATTAGGCAACCATTGGCTGGGTTGCATCAGAGGGAGAGGAGATGGGGAAATATAGAGGGGAAAAGGGAAAGAGAAGGGCTGGCAGGGTGAGCGTGCAACCGTCGACTTGCTGGCTGCGCCAATCGACAAGGGAAAACCAGGGCAAGGGAGAGAGAGAGAGGTCTAGCATCAGCCGTTGTGTGTGGGTTTTCTACGCTTGCTCCAGAGAGGAAGGTCAGAAAGGGGAAGCGCAACAATGTAAAGATCTGGCAAAGGGCGCTACCAGGTTGCCGGAGGAAAGAGGGGAGGGGAGGAGGGGTTGCCGACTAGCTACAATGGCATCGGCAAGGGACCTTGGTCGATGCGTGCAGCCTCGAGCTGGGCACACTGACTAGCGAGTTGAGAGAGAGAGTGCGTGGAGTAAATAAATATTGGGCTCAACATTAAATGCTGATTTTGAGAAAATGTTTTATTTTCTCATTTATTTTTATTAGTTTATCATTATTTTTATTTTTATAATCGTGTCATAATTGTGGTTAACGCATGTGTGGCTGTCATGTCTTGTGTATGATTGTGTGTCACGTTGTGCGGTACCACCTAAAGTTAATTTATCATTTTACCCATTTATTTAATTAAATTAAATATTTTAATTAAAATAATTATATAATTTTCTTCCGAACTCTAATTTTAGCATACTTAGAACTATTAGATTCGTTTTCCCAAATATATTACTAATATTAATGTTTCAATGGTCAATCCACATCTTTCATTAGTTATTTTTAAAAGTCAAAATCTTGGAAGTTAAATTTCACATTTCTTCTTTTCAGTTCAATCCCTTCACAGTGAATTAAAAATTAGAGGTGTTACATCCTTCCCTCCTTATTGAAATTTTGTCCTTAAAATATTCTAGTACATTTCTAAATAATTATCTCAAGATGTGACTTAATCCTCACATTTTGTCTAATATTTCTAAATGCATCCTCATCTCATCATATATGTAAGTTTTCGTAACTCCTTAACATTTATAAGACTCGCAGCTGCAACTCTAATGCTCACAGTTTATTAATGTAGCTTTTCTGTCTTGCTCAAGCGGTAAAAGTCACTACCACTGCGAACTCTGATAATCTACCTTCTCTTGTTAATAAGTCACCCTTATTATGCTATCTCTTCCTATGTAGGTATGTTCATAGGTTTTTATATCCACATAACAACTGTCATTTCTTATTTCATGCTTGTTCAACAATTATTAGTTATTGTATTTGCTTTGTTGTTGAAAATTGATTTAGTATAATCCTCCTTGTTTTCCTCATATATATATATATATTTGTGACACCTCAGGTTTTTAAAATCCTTTTTCATGTTTATTTTCAAAAGATGGCATGCCAGAATTTTACAAATCCAAAATAGCGAAAAACATTTTCTTTCAAAATCATTTTTTAAAAGCCTAGATGTCACTTTCATATTCATAATATACATATATAGATTTTATTTATAAAATAGATATGCATTTCTTGAAAATAGGACCAATCCATTGATTCACTTACACAGCCCCTATAATTGTTATATTAAATGTCAACAGTCCATAATCCAAATAACAAACTACATAATACAAAAACTTTAATAAAGTATATACATGAGCACAAAGTATGGTTGCTAGATCCCCTGCGTTGTGTCCATCTTTTCTCATCTATCTATATCTGAGATATTGTAAACATAAAAACATTTATAATATCTTAGCAAGCTATGCCTAGTAGGGGCTTAAGAAACATAAGAAAATTTAAATATGAATTAATAATTCCCCCATAGTCAAAATATCCATTGCCATAATACTCATTTTGAATGGAATTAAAATATGATTTATTATCCTATAATTCATGAAAAATCTAAATATCCAGATTTATCACTTCGCATTTACATGAGATAATTCAATTCCATGAACCATACTTTGCATAGTAAGTCTACCCTTTAAATTACTCGTGTGAAAACTTGTATAAAAGCATTCCCTTAATCATTCACACACACACACACACACACACACACACACACACACACACACACACACACACACACACACACATATATATATATAATTATACCATACATATTGAAATTGTTAAAAGTCATACAAAATTATGAATATCAATAATAATAATAATAATCTCATCATATCCATTCCTAGACTACACTTGGTCTCATATCCGTACCCCTCACCACAGGGGGTCCATAATCCTCCAGCCTTTGTTGGTATATCAACACATAATATCCATACTCCTCATTATATGGGGTTCATAACCATCTAGCCTCTGCTAGTGAAACAATAATCAAAGTATCACATATCAGTAATAGCTCATACTAGGCATCTCATCATGCCATTACATCAACACCATAGTGCACAAAATATAAGGACTACTATGCATTGTAGTCTCGATCCATAAACAGCTCACCTAGATAACTGCATTGTACTCCGTTCATACCATGGTGGAAAACCCTCTATGTCATGTCTGCCTATATGGGGAGACAGACAATCATAGTGGTGGCCTTCCCATAATTGTCCCACCAGACATTTTGCCTTACATGGGCATGGTATCCATATCACATCAATTTTCGAAGGGCGGATAGCCAATCCTCTTACCCTCCTAACATAGCATCCCCAGGCCTATGCCTCTCAAAAATAAAACTCTTGGGCTCCCATACCCGGATGTAAAAAAAGAATAATAATAACAATTGATTTGCCTTGTAAAATAAATAAGAAATTTCAAAACAATATAAACATCCTCACTTAATGGGTGATCGTCAACCAAGGATGTAAATTACAAATCTGAAATCACACTTCACAAATAATGAAATGGTACCCTTGTACCTTAATTGTAATTTCACAAACAGATAGATAAGATCAAATAAAGTTGGATCATGCTTTTTAGATAATGATCGCATATTAGCATGAATTACAAGCTTGGAATCATTATAGCATTCTAATTAATTCATTGCCATGATTAACAACTAAAGCGTATCCATTTGAACATATTATATATAATGCATAATTTAAATGCTATAATGTTCCTCATAGGAAATAAGATCATGTTTAAAACGTGAATCTTACAATTTAAAGATATGTGTTCTTAAATTTTCACCTATCTTATGATGAGTTCATCAATTCCATACCTTTAATTGTCATCTTATCACGACCGACCATGTGCACTTCAATCTATACAGTGTATAAAAATTCTATTTTTAATACAGTCACATACACATAGATATCTAGCCTAATTATGATCTAACAGTCAAAAGTGGTTTGATCTTGATCCTCAACTATCTTTTAATGATTTCATAGATAGTATTAGGGCCCGACTTCAAGGATAATTGCCTAGGAGGGGAGTGTTATCATCTAGCTACCATTCAAGTCATTTGACAAGAATCCAACCCATCAGAGGCTTTGATTTTTGTGAACCATCAGTCAATAGTCACGATATCTAGATCTAGCATTTTCAAACAATATTAAATGGTTGGATCAACCTTTTAAAGATGATTTGACGGTTAAGATTGGTTGAAAGTAGTCAGATCTATCTTTTACAGATGATTCAGTAGTTTGAATCTATCAGATTTAGTTTTCCCAATGCTATACATGTGTGATCTAGGCACTGATCAATCTTAGATCATCAAGATTTACAAAATTTGTAAGCTCATGCTTTAACAGTTAACATCTGTCACAAATCAAGGGTCTAATCATCACTGTCTAGCCTCAGATAGGTGATCTAAGTTCATGTCAATCTCTAGCCACTAAACATGGATGAGATCAATGGTTGGATCACATCTGTGGATTGATTTAGGGGATGGATCCCTATCTAGTCTCAAATGATCGTTCTAAGCTATTGTCAATCTCTGTCCACTAATCATGGTTGAGATTGAAAATTGGATCATCGATGCATTAGGGTTCAAGAGTTGGATCACCCTTGTCTAAGCTCCAATTGGATGATCAGAACTTGAAACAGGATGATCAAAGCTTCTACCAATCTCTGTCCACTAAACTTGGATGAGATCGACAACTGGATCATCTATGGATCAGGGGTTCAGGAGATGGATCACTCCTATCCGAGCTCCAATCAGATGATCAGAACCTCAGACAAGTTGATTAGTGCTCTTAACGATCTTGTCCTTCAATTTGGGATGTGATCAACTGTCTAATCCTGCCTTTATGGTTGGATCATTTACATTACAACCAAAACCCTATATTTACAAGCATCTACTATTAATCAAAGCAAAATGAAGTTAGGCATGCAGAGAACTTACCTACATTGTAATTGAAACTGCCAATCACTGAAGAAGATGCATTTAACTTGAAATTTTCAAGGACTTTTCCCATGCATATTGTTCCCCCTTTGATCCGGTGTCGTTTCTCCTCCCATCACGATGAAATCAAAGGGCTTTCAATCGTGCCCTTGAGTTGAATAGAATGGACGGTTGGATATGAGATTAGAGTTGTGTTGTTGCTAGCGAGCTCTGTTTCTCCAATGATCAAAAACCATTAAACTTGGCCTCCTTCGGCGTGGTTGGGTTGTTCCTGACATGCAAGCTCCCACTCCCACTCTTCTCTCTTCTCTCTTCTCTCCTCCCCTTCTCTTCTCCTTCTCCTTCTTTCTTCTTTCTTCTTTCTTCTTTTCTTCTCTTCCTTCTCCCCAACATCGAGTTCCTTTTTCGTCAAGTTTGGGAACAGACCTAATGTCTGTTGCCATTTTTACTTAAGTGGGGGATGACAATATCAATTCTACCCCCTCCTTTAAGTATTTTAATTATTTAAAAAGTTTGATTATGATGTTTTTATTATTTCGAACATCATAATTTCAGTCAACGAAAAGGTGAGCCATACCAATGATGGTTTTTCAACTCCACTGACTAGTGAAATTACTAAATTACCCTTCATGAGAAAAATTACAATTTATTCTTCCAAACTTCGGTTTCAGCAAACTTAGTGTCGTTGGAATTGCCTTTCTGAGTGCAATCTAAATATCAAGGTTTCAACACTTGATTTGATATTTATAAGAATTTCATTTTCTAGAACTCTAAAATTGTGACACCCCAGGTTTTCCAAATCTTTTTCCAATACATATAATAATAGAAATAATTTGTTTTATAAAATAGATGGGATCCCTAAAAATAAAACTCAAAATTTATAAATTTTATGCAGCATCAAGGAGAAATACCCAAAAAAGAAAATCCCAAGGGTCATCCACATCCCAAAAAGTACGACGACGAACAAAATCAAATTCAGATACTCTGAGCATGCTCAAATTTAAAACCACAATAAATTACATAAGCCATAAAAAGACAATGATGATACAAGTCCAAAATCCCTGGGTTTCATCCATGATCACCACATCATCCACATGTAAGTATATGCATACTATACAATGGTATGGGTTCAATCTATCCAGATATACAAACATCTAAGTAGAGTCCTAAAAGTCTAATACAAGTCTAAGAGACGTACGCTAATCTGTCTTCAAATACAAAAAGTAGACGGTCCTCAGGTCCTCGCCCAAATCAATGCTACTCCACCCGCTTTCCTTTCAGGCTATCACGCTCTAAATTAATTGCAAAACCAAGCAATGCCTCAGTAAGCTATGCTTGTGTAGGTGATCACATTCAATTAAAACTTAATAAAATCATGTGGTGCGAAGTATCAATATCATGGTGAATCTCATAAAATAAACATGCATAAGGCACATCAATAATTGGACGCCCATAATTAAATAACATATGAAAATCATATATCTGCACGAATAGATAACAAGTCAAATCATGATAACATGCAAAGCATGATCAACGTATGGATGTGCGTCCATTAAAAAAATACAAGTCCATGATCACAGAATAATATGCATGCAAGTCATGATAAATAGGACATTACACCAAAAACAAACCCCAACAGTGTCCCATGATGCTCAATCACCGGTGATGAGTACTCATACCAACCCTGGGTCCCTCCCGTGGAGCCTTCATTATCTCCCAAAGTCACTCATAGCCTAGGCCCGACTTGCCCTGGTTTACCCCACATATAAATCCACATAAGCATATAGAATAACAATATGGGCTACTATGCTGTAATGGCAAGCCCACCAGGATCTGAGCCATTCTCGCTCCTTGTTGACACCTAAACAAGAGACTTTGTCTATCCCCATGGGGAGGAACGGATCTGTAGGGGGGACTACCCATGATACCACCACCTACGTACTTGGCCTTGTACCACTCAAGTGCGGTGTCTAATTATCATCATCACAAGGTCAGAGGGTGGGTGGCCAACCCTACAATCCTCCTAGCATAGTACCCACTGAGTAGAAGTGCCCCATCATAAATCAACAACAAGCCATAAATCATAGGAAAAACTTTATAAAATAACCTCAATAGGTACTATCAAAGCCCATTATAAATATAGTTCATCACATGTAAAACATGGTTATTCGCAAAAAATGGAATGTCATGCTACCAATAAGAAGTAGGAACATATCTATGTGAACATGATAAGATGCAAAAACACATGCCTCAAGAACTTCAAAGAACAGGTCATGGTTGCTGAAATGATGGAGAAATTTTGAATGAAATCACCTACCTCGATAAATGTGGTACTCTAATCAGGCGACTGGGCAATGCCACGTCGTGCGCTCTGATGTACCTGTCACATCATAAGTCATCTATCACTTGGCATTCTCACATCTAAAAGTAAACAAATCCAAGTGATAACTTCATTGATTTGGCCGTTAATCCCAGATCAATGGCCTAGAGCTTTTGATTAACCCCTATTGGGTCAATCTTGTACTAAATGTAGGTTTTTCTAACCTCTAGACAATTATTTGTGGTCTTTGATTATCAATCTAGGTCATGATCTACTTAATTTATACTCCTTAATTAATGAAGGGTCAGTCCTTAATATCTCATGAAATTTAGAGACGACTTGACCATTGGATAGCTCTATAACATTCATAATTGACATATGATCATTAATTCTAACTATTCTTATCATGATTCCTCTAATTTCAGTGTTTATTTAGTAATTTAAACATGTCCTATAATTGTACCTCGATCTAATGGTCAAATCACTCTCTGATCAGCCAACTCCAAGCCACCTAATCAGATCAACAGTCAAGATCACTTTTCTTAACAATCATGTAAAATCTGCCTTGCTAATGCCCTAGATCATCTTATATTTGATGCATATAATCAAGGTCTAAGGCCTCGTCATCCATTGATCAACATGATCTAGGTTATCTAATGGTATTTAGTGGTTAACCATTTAAAAGGTGTTCAAATCTAGATTTTTAGTCTAATTTAGGTCTGCGTCGTCGAGACGATGGCGACGCCTCTTTTGGATCACGATTTGGACCTCTGTAGCTCCAAAAATCACATTTTTTTGTGAATGAACAACTCAAAAAAATAATATAAAATAGATTTTAATTGCGCCGCACGTGACACTTGCACACGCGTGCTACTCATGTGTCGCTTGCCTGTGCCCCCCACGTTATTGTCATCGGGGACAATGACCGGACTGGTCTGCCATTGCCAGAGATGACGACCGGACTTCGGTCACTGGCGGCAACCCCCAAGTGCCCAAATCTTGCGATTTTTGCACCATTTTGCTCAGTTTTTCATGTACATTCCATTTTAAAAGCTTCCCATCAATGGATTTTATTATTTTCTCATGTTTTTACATGATTTTTTACCACATTTCTAAAAATCTTTTCAACGTCCTTAGCCATCCGATCACCATGAAAATTCATGGGTTTGTTCTTTATATCATTGTGTACAAGATGAATGGTTTAGATCATGCATATGTTATTGTTTTATTGGTTTATTTTGAAAAAATGGTAACGCATATCATTTCACCAAAAAATGACAATCCATGCCATTTTTGGGTGTAAAAACAACAAAAAGAAAATGAAAAAGACTGGGGAGAGAATGGAGGATGGCCTACCTCAATCAAGTCGGCCACTCATAGTTGCTTTTTGTCACAAGTGCATGCACAGGAGGGAACAATCAATGGCATCCTCGCCGTGAACTTCGTCGCGAGTGATGTTGTTGCCAGAGATGAGAAAACGATGGTGGAGTAATTGCAGTTCGAAAACTGGGTTTGCATTGATGGTGGGGGCAGGAGCATTTAAGCCCACCCAATTATTATGTTTTTTTTTAATTATTATTATCTTATTTTGAATTTGCATTTATGGTGATATGATTACCAGCATTTATTGTTGGTAATCATCACCTTACCCATTTAATGCCCGTCCTATCATAGGTTTCTGGGCCGATTTCTTGGCGTCCACTTGTGAAAAGACTATTCTACCCCTTGTTTGAATTTTGTTTAAAAATACATAAATTAAAATAATTAGCCATTTTTACTCTAATCTATGATTTTAGCATTTTTAGTGGCATTGTATTCCATTTTTTGAGAACATTTCAAATATTGAGGTTTTAACTCGAGATTCTATCTCCAAATTTCTCAAATTCTCAAATTTCCATAATTTCACAAAATTATATATTCTAAAATTTAAAAATAGTGAATATTACAAAATTTTACTTAAATTAAGGCTTAAAAATTAGGGTTGTTACAATTTTCCCTCCTTAGAAGAATTTCGTCCTTGAAATTCTTTTCATGATATCCTTCCAACAACTCTAGGAACACTCTTATCTTGAATTAAACTTAACTCGTAATTCCTTCAATGAAACAAAGGTCCTCAAAGTATAATTGATTTATAACTTAAACTTTAAATATTATGTTACTTATTAGTGTAATTTTCTATCTACTTTAGGCAATAAGGAGCAACTTTCTCTACCCAATCTGATACTCAGCCCTGCTTGATAACCCATCAATATTTTTGGTTTATAACTCATATTTCTTTCACCCTATAGGTAAAATCATATTTTAATTCAATTAGTATCCAATATATGTCTTCTTAATGATGAGACGCGAAATACTTCAGGTAGTTGTAATAATAATGTTAGCTTATAATCAACATACCAATTCTTTCTTCAATCTTAAAAAGGAGATAAATTTATGACTAATTTTCCTTTCATTCCAACCTCATAATTCCTTTGATTGGAGGAATTCTTAGAAATATATGACCTTTATTTGCAACTCAAACTTTCTATTCTCTTATCCATAGAATTCTTTTTAATAACTTTGAGCAAATAACATACACTTCTCGCTTAATTTAATTTTTTTTTGCATATTATTTAACAAATTATACATTATGAACCTTCCTATTTTCTAATATCCAAGAATCAATATTTCTAACAAAATTTTGGCAAGGTCTCCTTTGTTTTTCAGACTTTCACATATAACGTATGCAATTGCAGTACACTTGATAAACCATTTATTCGCACCATAAGATATATTTCAGAGAGTCTGTTTCATCACATTTCTAACATTCATTATTGTGGAAGTAATTATTCAACCTACACCTTATCATGATATAACAAATTTTTAATGTAATGAGAATTACTTACCCACCTCCACAACTTCAAGCATCACATACAGATCCTTCAATAGTACATTGAAAATGTATTACAAGATCATCAGTTGATAAACATTTAATCACACATGCATCACCACCACAACCATATATATGAAATAAGTTCATATCTTTCCACAATTTTCTATCAGAAATCTCTCTTGCATTGCATAGATTTAGATATATGAAAGTTCACATTTCCAATGACAAATAAAAAAATGCAATTACTATAATGAATCTTATCTTAGTTCTAAAATCATAACCTTTGATAAAAAACTTTCCATAACTTTCATCTATGTTCAGAACAGATGACTTTTCCATTTCTTCAAGCAATCATTTAATATAAGATGTCAATTTATATTCATAAAATTTCAATTGTATTCATGAAAATAAAATTTCAAACTCATTCATCCAATTTCACATATGAATCCAAAATAAAGAGTCATCTTTAATTCAAAGAACATCTTTGACATTCTGTAATGACCCGAGGGCCCCACACACAACCATATTATTGGCTTTGGAGATTGGGGCCCATAACACCCAGCCCCCGCACGGTTTTGTTCTTCCCCTGTGGGATAAAAGGCCTGGTTGTATGGAAAGTCTTCTGGACCTTTATCAACAGCCCAGCTAATTTTCCCCTTAGCGATGTGGGACTAACTCTCAGTGCCTCACCTTGCTTAGAAGCTAGCCAGCCTCAACACTGCGCCTTTTAGCCCGCCCTCATCGGCCAAGGCTAGCCCTCTCCCCTCCTTAGGGGACACGCGTCCTCGCGTGTCACACACGAGTGCCTGTTGGCCGATGAGGGAGGGCCAAATGGCGCGGTCGTTGAGGCTGGCAGGCTTCTAGGCAAGGTGAGGCGTTGAGAGTTAGTCCCACATGGCTAAGGGGAAAAGTAGCTGGGCTGTTGATAAAGATCCAGAAGACTTTCCATACAGCCAGGCCTTTTCCCCCATGGGGGAAGAACAAAACCGTGCGGGGGTTGGGTGTTATGGGCCCGAGTCTCCAGAGCGAACAATATGGTTGTGTGTGGGGCCCTCGGGTCGTCACAATTGATATAAGAGTGGTTCATCCAGTCACTTGCAGCCCTTTATGTCCAATAAAAAGATTACAATTCAAGTATAAGTTAGGATCTAGTGAGGTGATGTAGTATTATAAGGGAATTTGTTAAGTATTAGATAGAATGAGTTAGTATAAGTATAGTACAATGGAACAGTAAACCATGAGGAGATGTCCTTAGTATGACTAGGAAGATGATTTGAGGAATTATCCACTATTGAGAATAGTGAACATGGGAACCGACTAGTAGAAATAGTTAAGTAAGTGTGATATAATATCCTTTTTATTTATAAGGTACCCTAATACCATAACTTATAGTAGTGCAAACTGTGCCAACTCAGATTAAATAAAAGTTATTCCTATTATCAATGTTCGAGGATAGAATACCCAACATTGGCATGTATTGTTCACGTATGCCAAGTGCAAGAGGAGGAAGTTTGAAAAGAGGCAAATGATGGGTTAGAAAAGCTTATATAGCATGTACTGAATGTGGTTTTGGTTTGTATAGAAAAGTTTGAACTAGAGATGACTAAAGAATAGTAAATTAAAGAGGAGACATATGAACAATTGAGGAATGATAAGTTCAAGAGGAGAAAACTTAGAAGAATTGTAGACTTCCATTGAAATGGAAGCTAGAACGACCATATACTTTGAAAAAAAAATAAAAAAAATGGTATGTTAGAGATAACGAAGCAAATGTATCTGTTGAGACAATACTGCTGGGAAAGAATAAAAGAAACTTACTACAATAGTAGAGTATGAAATAACCTCTAAAATTGAGAAATTCTTTTTTGACAAAGCTAATTATGTATTATCTCCAACCTTTTCAGGAAACAAGTGATTCACATTAATACTATAACGAAATAAGGAATTGTGTATTCTTTTGTTATCTATAATTATGAGAAATACATTATGGCCAACCCCTTAGTGGGATAAGGTCTTGATGATGCTTATGATGAGGCATAATTATGCTAATTATGAATGCATTGGTGAAAAGTTGAAAAAGAGAGTTGAGATGATAACTCTGTTGATGGATAAGTCGCTAGTACAAGGACTTATTCCAGGAAATATTTATTAAGGCTTATCGAAAAAATGATAAGTATAACCTCATGTGATACAATAGACTTGGGTATGATACCAAGATTGAAACGAATTGCAAATTATGAGACAATGTTGATTGTCATAAAGATGAAATGATGTGTTATGATAAAATAGTCTTCATATGTAGAAGACAAGATATGATAAAATCTTACATTATATCAGTTGTAAAGCGAATGAATGATGACATGTAATTATGATTGTTATGAATGATGTGTAATTTAAGATTGAAAAAATAAAAATAAAAATGGGTAGTATACTTTAAGAAAACAAGTGAATTGTATTTGTACCTTATTTCGAGAAAGATTCTCGAACTATATATGTTGTTGAAAGATTAGAACTGATATGTGAGTTGTGTCTAAAATTAAGACATTCCATCAGTATTTGATATGATGAACTTTCAGCTATTCCACTAGCTATTGATTGACCCTATGAATTTGGACTCTGATGATGAAGAGTATTTATATATCTGAGGTTAAGAGAGATAAACCTTATTTGATAAATGAAGTGAGGAAATTCATTTCAATAGTATGTCAGAGGAGAACATACCAACAATTGTATTGTATACAATGATGGAAATCTTTTAGTATCATTATATAAAGTGAAATGATACCATATTAGTGTTATTTAAGTATTTGATTGTAATTGCACAGCTAGTGCGATTTCAGTTGTTCATTAGATGTTAGTGGTTTCATATATGCATTTGAGAAACACTGAAAGGGTTATTTCTATTTTTCAATATGAATATACCAAAGGGTGTAAGTTTAATTATTATAATTTGAATCATGTGTTGTCTCTAGTATGGTTACTTGTATGTTTGTATTTATATTTAAGCTAAAGATGAATGTTTATGATTATCTGAATGTAAGGCCGTATATAGGATTCTAGCAAAATGGAATATGAATACGTCAGTTATGTTCTTGATTTAAATGACTATCTCTTTAGTTTGGATTGATACATGGAAATGGATGAATGATTGTGAAAATTCTATTCATTATTATGCTTGAAATGTTATGATATGAATTGATATTCTATATTACATGATTGTTTATGAAAAAGACAATTGTTCGAATATATGTTGAGGTGATGGAAAATTTTGTGGGCAAAGGCTATGATGACAGAATTAAACTAAGATTCATTGTAGTGATTAGATTTATGAGTTGTAGTTGGGATTGTAAATTTTCATATTTCTAAATCAATGCAAATTTATGATGGATTTTGATAGGAGATTGTGAATAATATGAAAATCTTCAATTATATATGGTTGTTGATGATGATGATAATTCTGATTAAATATTTATCAATTGATGATTTTATAATGGATTGGTATAATACTATTAAAGAACTCAGATATTATTCATGAAGTTGTGGAAATGGGTAAGTAATTCCCATAGCATTAAGATTTGTTCTATTATAGTAATGTGGAGAATGTAAGGAGACATAGTCTCTGAGATTATTAATTATGGATGAATGATTAAGTTTACTTTTGTGAATGATGGAATGGGTGAGACAGAGTCTCATAGATGTATTATTGTGATTAAATTGTTTATCAGGTGTATCGCAATCGCATGCGTTAAATGCGTAAGTTTGAAAAACAGAGGAGACTCTACCGAAATTTTGTCAGAAATATGATACTTGGAATTTTGAAGATAGGTAGTTTCATAAGGTTAGAATTGGTTAAGCATATATGCAAAAAGGGATTATCTTTAAGTGAGAATTATATATTCGATGTTTGAAGTTAGTGTAAAGATTTATATGGATAAGGAATAGAAAGGTTGAGTTGGAGATAAAAAAAATTGTGTTCTAGGAATCATTATAATGAAAGGAATTTGGAGGTTGAAATGAAAGAAAAGTTTAGTCAGAAAATTATTATTTTGATGGATTATCAAGTAAAGGCTGTTATCAGAGTACGTAGTGAAAGTGATTCTATTGCTTATTGTAGATAGAAAAGCTGCTCTATTAAGTGATAGAATATCTAGTTTAAGTTTAAAATCATTCATATTTTAAGGATTAACGTTTTATTGAAGTAATTATATGACTTTAAATTTACAATGAGATGAGAATACTATTAGAGTTGTTGGAAAGATATCATGAAGAGAATTTCTACGATGAAATTCTCTAAGGAGGGAAGAAGGTAATGATTATAAAAATTTCGAGGATGAAATTTCTCTAAGGAGGAAAGATTGAAACAACTCCAAAATTTTATATCCTTTTATAGAAGTATACTTTAAAACTAATAAAACTATTAGATAGTGCTTAGAAAACGGAATCCAACAAACCAAAGAATGCTAAAAACAGAGCCTGTACGAAGAAGTTATGGGCCTTTGAAGTCAAGGGAAATATGGTAAATAAATATAAAAAAAAAGAAAAAAAGGTACACAACTTAACAGGAGGGGGAAAAATTGATATTGGCACCCCCCTCATGTTGCAAACCAGATGAAATGTCGGGTCTGTGCTCTCTCTCTCTCTCTCTCTCTTGGTCGGATCTTCCATCGGCACGGAGAGCTTCCCTTTGCTCTGATCTCCCACCGGCAAGCTTCCTTGCACCCCCACTTAAGAAAGGAAAATCGTGGAACAGAGCTAAGTCTGTTCCCAAAACTTGGCAAACAAAGGAAAGAAGGAAAAGAAGAAGAAGAAGAAGAAGAAGAAGAAGAAGAAGAAGAAGAGGAGGAGTAGGAGTAGGGAGATATGTGAGTGGGTAAAACCCAGTCACATAGGATCCAAAGAGCTAGGCAAGGGTTTTGTGTCGTCGGAAAAGATGGAGTTCTCCGGCGACAACAATGGCAAATAACGTTATTTTCAGACCATTCAAATATAGGTATGCATTTTTTTTTTCTGGTTTTTGATGATTGATTTCATTCTTTGCCATGAGCGGTCAAATCTTGTTATTACATTCTTAAAAATGGGCATTGATTGATTAGCATATGTTTTAGTTTCCAATTGTGGGTTTTTATGTGTTTTTCTTTTGGGAAAGTAGTGTCGAAATCTTGATTTCAGATCTGGCCGACCACTAATAGCAACATGAAAACCCCTTCTTCCCCTTTCTTGCACTGATGATTTTCCTTCTAGTCAGCCACATGGAAACCCCCACTATTCTTCCTTCTCTCTACTTATCTCATTTCCTGTCCTAGGAGGCGTTAGTGTCAAGGGCCACTGGCCACCATCGGAAACCCCTACCCTATCTTTCATCTTCTCTACCTCTCGGTCTCCTATTGTTTTTCACTAACAAACGTAGCCTGACATGTAGGTTGCGCTAGTCACACACCCCTTGCTCTTCTCCCTCTGTCTTGCTACTTGAGAAGGCCACTTATAAGCAAGGTGCTTCCTGATGCCATTATACAACAATTACCTCTGTCTGGCTTCTAATCCGTGCAAATTTGCATAGATCCGATGGTTGAACACAATCGCAGCCATCGATTGGTGGATTGACAACCAAACCTACAAATTAGGCAATCAATTAAATGGTGCTTGAGGTACACATGTGAGTCGAGGATGAGCACCAATTGAGATTAAAGCATGCAGAGTCGATCGTGAAGAAGAGTGCAATTAAAGCTAGTGGAATCTGGTGAACGCGTTACATTAGGTAGGTGAAAATTTAAGATAGCATGTCTAAATTATAAGATGCATGTCCTAACATAATCTTATTTCTGACTATATGATTGATATTCGATATGCTTTAAATTGAAATAATGTTAATTAAAAGAATTGCATGTTATAATTGATGCTTATGATTTGCACATCATGCATGTGAATTGTGAAATTATGTTTATGGTACATGGGTACCATGTCAGTATTGATGATGTATGAGTCTACGTTATAGGATACATCCTTGGTGGGTTATCACCAAATAAGTGAGGATATTATTCTTGTTATGAAAAATATGAACAGGTGAATTGCCTGCTATTATGATTATTTTACATCTGGGCATGAAGGCCTGAGAGTTTTGTTTTAGACAGGCATAGGCCTGGGGATTCTATGTTAGGAGAGTTATGAGGGTTTGGCCACCCGCTCTCCGAAATTTATTATGTTATGGATACCATGCACTATGTTGCAAAAAGTCGGGTGGGGAAATAATGGGAAGGCCACCACTGTGACAGCCGTGGTCCTCCTCATGCGGACATAGATATTGTGATTTCCACCCAGGATGGTATAGGTGGATTATTGAGTAGTTATTCGGGCGCGTTGTATGGATTCTGACTGCATGCATAGTAGTCCTTATATTTGGTGCACTATGGTGCATATCCTTGAGGGTTACCAAAAGACACTGGTTAGGCAATTGTGAGGGACCCAAAGAGGAAAATATTGTATTCATTGTGTATTCTGCCCACGGGACATGCATATATGATGGCATTATGAGATGCTTTATATGATACGGCATGATGATATGCCTTACATCGATTTTCCAGCAATGGCTGGAGGATTGTGGACCCCGTATGGTGAGGGGCATGAGGATTATGTTGATATACCAGCAGAGGCTGGATAATTATGAACCCCACATGATGAGGGGTATGATTCTGAAACTCGGTATAGTCTGGGAATGCAAATTAGGTGATGTTGATTATATTCATAATTTTGTATGTCCTTTAACAATCTTCATATATGTATATTATTGTTATATTAATATGATTGAGGGAGTAGTTTCATATATGTTTTCATATGACTTAATGAATGGGTAGAATTGTATGCAGAGTATGGTTCATGGAATTGAAGTATTTATTTGATGATAAATAATAAGTAAAGATATCTGATTTATTAATGGAATTATTAATAATGATGAAAACACGTAGATATTTGGCTTACAAATGGGTTATTGAGATATGCAACATATTGTAAATTCAATTTAATTTAATTTCTATGGAAATGAATATTCTAATTACTATTGAATAATTAATGTATCTTAAGATTTAGCATACTTCTTAAACTCCCCTACCAAGCATAGCTTGTTGAGATATTGGAAATGTTTTATGTTTACAATATCTCATATACAGAAAGACAAGAGAAGATGTACACAACAAAAGGAATCCAACAATCACACTTCTACGCACAGGTATACATTGTATTTAAAGCTTTTGTATTGTGTAGTTAGTCATTTGAATTGTGATATTGGACATTTAATATAATGTTATAGGGGTTATACAAGTGAACCACTGGATGGGTCCTGTTTTCATAAATAAATTTCTATCTTCTGGAAAACTATATATATATGTATAGTGTGAGCATGAAGGTGACATCCGAGTTTTTGGAAAAATGAATTTGAAAGAAAAACCTTTCGTTGTTTTTGTATTTTAAAATGTAAAGGTGCGCACCATCTTTTGAGATAATTGCAAAAAAATTTCATGAAAAACTCAGGGTGTCACACATTCCCAAATTCAAATTTACTAAAATAATATGAATGGCCTTAAATTCATATAATCAGAAATAATACTCTTTGACTTTAGTCCTGTAATATCCTTAATTTTTAAGATAAAAATAGGAAATTATTAAATAAATAAAAATAAAAATTTATGGATGAAATTCTTTCCTGAAAACATAATAATTAGAAAGTTCTCGTCGATACGAATCCAACGCCACCAAGAACGCGAAAAACGGAGCTCAAACGAGGGAGTTATGAGCCGTCAAAGTTGGAAGGGCAATTTGGTCATTTGGTAGAGACGTATTAGACAGGGGTCCAAATTGATACTGGCACCCCCGTCTTCCACACGTCTCTACCAGTGCCGGAAAAATCGCCGGAGAGACATGGAAAGAGGCGTGTGGGGAAGAGTTTCTCTTCCCCAAGACTCTAAAACCCTATATCTATGCTCCTCTAGGAGCCAAAACGCTCCACTTTGAGCGTTTTCCATGAATGCTACGCAAAACCCTAGACCTGCAAAAATCTGAAGTTTCCGGCGAGTGGAGCCTCGGCAACACAAGCAAACCCGACCAGGCACAAGGTAAGCCTCAAATCCATGTTTTTTTCTGTATTTATTAATTAGAAAATTAATTAGGAAAGTATTTAAAAATTAGGAAAAAAATCAGATTTTTGGGGGCTTTGTGCACGCTACTGTTGGAGCGTGATTTCACGGATCAAACCTTATCCGTTTGAAAATCGCACCATCCAACTAGTGCACAAGAGACCCAAGAGCATACCCTTTAAATTTGGGAGTGATCCAACGGTGGAATTCTCCAAAAAACTCAAAAACCAGTACCTAGGGATGTTTTTAGGAACTTGGGAAAAATCGTTTAAAAACCATGGTTTTTGGAAAAATTAGTGCAAAAGGAGGGCATAAATGGATTCTAGAGAGAATTCTGAAGAAAATGGCGCAAAAATCACGCAAAACGGAGCTCTGTAGCTCCGCCGGAGGCGACCGGAATCCGGTCGTCTTCTCCGGCGTCGTCAACGGCGTCGGCGCCTGGCGCTGACGCCAGGACGCACTTGGTGACGCCCGAGGGACGACGTCATACGACGTCGTCGTCGCACGCGTGCGGGACGGCCTCGGTTGGCTGTCGCGGTGGGACCGGGACGCGGCGCGTTCTGGCGACCGTGACGCACGCGCGCGTACGTCACGGTGCCGAAGACGCATGACGCGCGTCCCATACAACGTCTGCGTCGGTGTGCGTCTTCGTGCGCCCGTGTACGTCGGTGTAAACCGGCGGAAAAGGGTGCCGCCGGTTTAAACCACCTTATGGTGGTCCGGCAGGCCCCATTTTAGCGTAGTTTTCACTAAAACTTGATTTTTGGGAGCTAGAGAGGTCCAAATCACGATCCGAAAGATGCGTTGTGACCGTATTGACGACGCGGACCTAGTTTTAACTTAAAAACTTAGAAATGACCACTTTTTATTTAGGAAAATTTTAAAATAGTGATGTGACATGTACAGGTGCACTTGAATATACCAATTAAAGGGAGTTATTAGCAAGCTAGTGATCTCACACTGAGGTAGGTGACGACAACTAATGTTTTGCCTTGATTTTTAAACCATGTTTAAACATAGCATCATGTGTGATTGTGTTTTAAAATGCAATTATTATTTACCGTGGATTTCATGCTACATTGCGTACAGGATGGTTATTCCAAATTGAAATCTTTTACTGAATAAACTTATTTCAAATGCTTTTACAAGTATGATGTTAATTTGTTATGCTTACTTAGAGACTTATTTCTTATTATATATATAGAAAATGCATGGATTTACATGGAAATGAGAATAGAGGCTTATTAGCTGGTCCTTTGATAGGCTAACCCCAGGATGAGGGGCATGTCTTGGGGATTGCAAGCTATAAGTGCTCTTGAGTTTTAGCATATACATATGATTTCCGTGTTTTATATTTGATGACGGGTGCTCTCGCCCGGTGGGCGTCATGCTAGGAGGGATAGGGCCGGCCACCCACCTTCCGAGATTATGATGTGATGAGTTTGTGATATGATAGACACCTGCCCATAGATGGCATTCGGTAGGGGTTTGGTAACATGGATAGTCCACACTACCGGTCTGAGCCTTTCCATGGGGACAGACGCTAAGTCTCCCGTTATGGTGTCGACGGGGAGCGGCGGTGGTTGATACCCATGGAGGGTTGCCACTGCAGCATGATGGCCCATATTCTTATTATGTGTGCATGTATGATGAGCATGGTTATTGATGATATGCCTGGGTGTGACGACACTCAGAGGTTGACTACGTGTACTCCTGATCAGTGATGTTAGTGCGATGTGATGGGACCCATTACCTTAGGGTGCCCTTATTCTGGATGTATGCTCCATTTTATTGATTCATGTCATGTTTTAACTCTGTGAATTTCATGTTTTAGCATATGGAATAAATTGGCATTTATTGAACATGGCATTATGATATCACTATCTTCATAAATGTTAGATTTTTCATCAGTATTGTTCATTATTTCTTGCATTTATTACATTAATTGTCTATGTACCTACACAAGCGATAGCTTGCTGAGGCATTGCTTTGTTTTGCAATGCCTTAGATCTCGAGCGCGATAACAGGAAAGGCAAGGCTGTTGAGAAGCCGTGAGAGCTGCCGAAGACCATTTTTCTATAGTATTAGACAGTGATGTGAGTCATTAAACAGGATTATCATTTGGATTTTTATTATGGACTGCATATTTTATATTGGGATGTGATTTAGATCTTTGGACATATGTTGGACATTTATATGGGATGTTATGATGGATAGACCTTGGGCCATATTATTATTGTCTTTTGGACGTTTATTTGATTTAAAATAAAGGCGCCTATTTATTTGACGTTGATTTATACGCGGATTATTTATTTATGTTTAAATTACATGTACGCCATTTTGAGAAAGGAAAAAATTAACACCCGGAGTTTTTAAGATAGGTTAGTAAAATGTTAAATAAATCTTTTCTCATGGGATCCCAAATGCTCTTATTTAAAATGCCATTATTATATATATATATATATAAAAAAATTTGTCTTAAAAATCCGGGGTGTTACAAGTCCAGATGCAAATATTCAATTAATAATACTGAAGATAACACTTATATGAATCAGAAACCCATAACTAAACTTCACTCTTTGGTTTATTCATATTCAAATGCAGAAATAACACATTCAGTGTTTCTCAGATGCAAATATGAAACTAATAGTGTTAAATGAACAACTGAAGTTGCACTAGCTGTGCAATCACATTCAAATACCTAAACAACACCATTGGTGTTTCCAAATACCGATAAAGTACCATCTCGCTTTCAATACTGATACTGAAATGTTTTCATTAGTACATACAAAAAAAAAAAAAAAATTGGTTGGAATGTTCCCCATTGACATAAGATCCAAATGAGTTCAATCACTTCATTTATTAGATAAGGTTTATATTACCTAACCCCAGAGATATAAACTTATACACTTCATCAAAAGAGTCCAAATTCATAGCGTTGATCAAACACTAGTTAAATAAACTAGAAGTCTAGCAAATCAAATAACTAGTGGAATATGTCTCAAATTCAGGTACACATTCAAATACCAAGATTGATTTTAAAAAATAGATAATTCAAGAATCTTTCTTGAAATAAAGCACAAATCAAAATGACTTTTCTTAAAGTATACCAACTGTCATAGATAGTGTCCATTTCTCATTAGTCAACATTGCTATCTTTTATATACCCTAAAGACTATTCTTCCTGTATAGGGATATGAATCTACTACCAAAATCATCACTAATTAATCATCTATGGATGCAAATTGGGAACAATTCTTTCTTATTTACATAGTAGTTTATTGTAATATCATCTAAATTTTCATCATGCATACTTGCTCGTGACCAAGTAGTTTACTTTAGGGAGCATACATCCTATTTATAAAGAAAAAGAATAGATTGATGTATTAATGATTTCTTGGGTTTGGAAGGGGGGAAAATGGAAAGAGGGAAGAGGGAAGAGGAGTTTCATGTGGGTTGGTCAAAGGAGAAAGATCTTGAGGTTTCTAGTGGGTGCAACCTCTTCTGTGCCCACTGGAAAACCTAAGTCGGTGAAAATGTAGAGAGTATGGGAAACTGGAGAGGAAAGAGACAAAAAATAAAGTGGGAATAGGAAAGAGAGAAAAGGAAAGAAGAAAGAGGGAAAGAGGGAAAGGAGAAAGGGGATGGCCGATGCCGAAGTAGAAAGAACTTATAGCTCTGATGGGTGTAGGCATTGTTCTGTGCCCGTTAGATTGTTAGGTCACCAGAAAAATAGGGAGGAAAGGGGAGAGTTAGAGGGAGATGGGGAAGAAAAGGGAGCGAAAAAGAAGTCCAGAAAGAGTGGGAGAGTGAGATAGGAAAGAGGGAGATAAGAGGGAGAAATGAAAAGGAAGAAGGAAAGGGAGCTAGAATTGGGGCTATGTATTAATTTACCACTTTGCCTTTAACAATAGTAATTAAATTCCAAAATTTGAGAAAAATACAAATTTTTTATTAAAATATCCCGATATCCTTTAACTCCATCTTTCTTCTCAATTTTACATCATTCATCATCTATAATAACCATAATTGTTAGAAAAATATGGCAGTCTCTAGAGATGTGTTTAACCACCTTTACAATTGATATAATGTATGCATTTACAGTATCTTATCTTCCTAATAAAAAGACTAGTTTATCATTAAAATATGATTTCATCTTTGTGACAGTCCATAATTGTCTACTATTTTGCAAATCAATTTAATCTTAAGATAATATCTAAGTCCATCATATCAAATGAGGTTAGCACTTATTGTTCTTTCTATTAACCTTAATAAGCATTTCTTTGAATAAATATTTATGCTATTGACTTATCCATCAACTGGAATTATCATATCAACTCAAAAAAATATTTTTTCCAACTTTTCACCAATGATTTCATACTTATCTTGATTACACAAAATAAAGGAATATACAGCTCCTAATTTCTTTATGGTATATGTGTGGATCACTTGTTTATGAAAAGATCTAAGATTGAAATTTTCTATTTCACTACGCTTCATAATTAGATTCATCTTAAAATTTTCCTCAAATTTAGAAATCATCTCCCTATCTACTATTGTAATAAGTTTCTTGTCAGTAACTTTAATTTCCAGATTAAGATATAATTCTTCCAAACATCAATCAATCATCTGTTTATATGAACTTATTCTCTTACTCTATCTTGATGAGATTTTCTTGAATTCTTTCCCATTAGTATTTTCTCTACAAAATTGTTTTCTCTGTTATTTTTACCATATTATTTCTAATTTCAAGGTATATTGTAGTTCTAACTTTCCTTTCTATGGAAGTCTGCAATCTTTCAAGTTTTCTCCACTTCAATATATTATTCCTCAATTGTTTCTATTTCTTCTTTTTCTATACAAGTTGGGATTACTTTCTGACATTTCTCCATTGTCTTTTCTAGTTCATCCCTTGTCCCTTTAGAACTTCTCCCTATTACCTTCAATATAAGTGAATGATGATTACTTACTTTTGTCAGTTATCCTTCCTTGAAATAATTGCACATAGCCTAACTTCCAATTAAACTTGAGTAGAAATATTTTGTACCACTGTAGTTTATGGTGTTTGGGTATGTAGTAGAATGCTATATAACACTTGCATAACTATTCCTACTACTTGATTCCCTGATTCCCTATTCTCAATAGCAGAATCGATAATTTCTTGAATCATCCTCCTGGTTGTCTTACTAGGGGGCATCTCCTCATGGTTTACTATTCCTATGTAAGTCATCTACTCCTCTAATACTTACTAATTCTATCCTAATCATACATTAGCTCACTATATCCTAACCTATATTTGAATTGTAATCTTTTTGTTGGACATATAGGGCTAGAGGTGACTGGATGAACCACTCTGATACCAACTGCAATACCCCAAGTTTTTAAAACACTTTTTCATGTTTAGTTTCAAAAGGTGGCATGCCAGAATTTTACAAGTCCAAAATAGCAAAAAATATTTTCTTTGAAATTCATTTTTTAAAAGCCTGAGTGTCACTTTCATATTCATAATATACATATATAGATTTTATTTATAAAATAGGTATGCATTTCTTGAAAATAGGACCCATCCAGTGGTTTACTTACACATCCCATATAATTGTTATATTAAATGTCATAGTCCACAATCCAAATAACAAACTACACAATACAAAAACTTTAATAAAGTGTATACTTGAGCACATAGTATGGTTGCTGGATCACCTGCTATGCTTGGTAGGGGATTAAGAAGCATATGAAAATTTAAATATGAATTAATAATTCCTCCATAATTAGAATATCCATTTCCAGAATACTCATTTTGAATGAAATTAAAACATGATTTATAATCCAATATTCCATGGAAAATTCAAATATCCAGATTTATCATTTTGCATTTACATGAGATAATTCAATTCCATATACCATACTTCACATAGTAAGTCTACCATTTAATTACCTAAGTGAAAACTTGTATGAAAGTATTCCCATAATCATTCAGATACATATATAATTATACCATACACATTGAAATTATTAAAAGTCATACAAAATTATGAATATCAATAATAATAATCTCATCATATCCATTCCTATACTACATTGGGTCTCATATCCATACCCCTCATTATACGGGGTCCATAATCCTCCAGCCTTTGTTGGTATATCAACACATAATATTCGTACCCCTCATTATATGGGGTTTATAACCATCCAACCTCTGCTAGTGAAATAATTATCAAAATATCACATATCAGTAATGAGCTCACACCAAGCATCTCATCATGCCACATCACATAAGGCATCTCATCATGCCATCACATCAGCACCATAGTGCACAAAATACAAGGACTACTTTGCATCATAGTTTTGATCCATAATAGTGCGGTTGGATAACTGCATTATACTCACTGATACCATGGCGAAAAATCCTCTATGTCATGTCAATATGGGGAGACAGATTGTCACAGTGGTGGCCTTCCCATAATTGCTCCACTCGACATTTTGCCTCGCTGCGAGCATGGTATTCATATTACATCAATTTCAGAGGGTGGATCGCCAATCCTCTTATCCTCCTAGCATAGCATTCCCAGGCCAATGGGTATTGAAAACAAAACTCTTGGACCTCCATACCCGAATGTAAAATAAGAATAATAATAATAGGTGATTTGCTTGGTTAAATAAATAAGAAATTTCACAACAATACAAACATCCTCACTTAATGGGTGATCATCCACCAAGGATCGAAATTACAAATCTGAAATCATATTTCACAGATAATGAAATGGTACCCTTGTACCTTAATTGTAATTTCACAAATAGATAGATAAGATCGAATAAAGTCATATCATGCTTTTCAAGTAATGATCACATCATTAGCATGAATTACAAGCATCAAATCATTATAGCATTATAATTAATTCATTGCCATCATTAACAACTAAAGCATATCCATTTGCACGTTTATATATAATGCACAATTTAAATGTTATTATGTTTCTCACAAGAAATAAGATCATGTTTAAAACATGAATCTTACAATTTAAAGATATGCATTCTTAAATTTCCACCTACCTCATGATGAGTTCATCAATTCCACTACCTTTAATCATCCTCTTTTCATGACCGACCATGTGCGCTTTAATCTATATAGCATATAAAAATTCAATTTTAATACAGTCACATACATGTAGATATCTAGGCTTAATTATGATCCAACAGTTGAAAGTGGTTTGATCTTGATCCTCATCTACCTTTTAATGATTTTAAAGATAGTGTTAGGGTCTGACTTCAAGGCTAATTCCCCAAGATGGGAGTGTGTATCATCTAGCTACTATTCAAGTCATTCGGCAAGAATTAGACCCACCAAAGGCTTTGATTTGTGTGAATCATCAATCAACAATCACATATATCTAGATCTAATATATTCCAACAAGATTAAATAGTTGGATCAACCTTTTCAAGATGATTCGATGGCTAAGATTGGTTGAAAGTGGTCGAATCTATCTTTTATAGATGATTCGACAAATTGAATCTATTAGATTTGGTCTTTCCCAAAGGCTATACGTGTGTGATCTAAGATCTAACCAATCTCTGATCATCAAGATTTACAAAATTTGTAAGCTCATGGTTTAACAGTTAATATCTGTCACAAATCAAGGGGTTGATCATCACTATCTGGTCTTAGATAGGTGATCTAAGTTCATTTCAATCTTTGTCCGCTAAAATGGACGAGATCAACGGTTGGATCCCATCTATGGATCGATTCAGGGTACGGATCATCCCTATCTAGTCTCAGATGAGCGATTGTTGCTATTGCCAATCTCTATCCACTAATCATGGACGAGATTGATAGTTGGATCGTCTATGGATCGGGGTTCAAGAGTTGAATCACTCGCGCTCAAGCTCCAATTGGATGATCAGAACTTGAAATAGGATGATCAAAGCTTCTGCCAATCTCTGTCCACTAACCCTAGACTAGTTTGATGGCTGGATCATCTGTGAATAAGGGTTTAAGAGTCAGATCACCTTTGTCCAAGTTCCAATCAAATGATCAAAACCTTAGATAGGTTGATCAGCACTCCTAACGATCTTGTCCTTTAATTTGGGATGTGATCAACCATCCAATCCAACCTTTAGGGTTGGATCATTTACATTACAACGAAAACCCTATATTTACAAGCATTTACTATTAATCAAAGCAAAATGATGTTAGGCTTGCAGAGAGCTTACCTACGTTGTGTTCAAACCCCCAATCACCTCCAGAGAAGATGCATTTCACTTGAATTTTTTGGCAACTTTTTGTGTGCGTACTATTTCCGCTTTGATCTAATGTGGTTTCTCCTCCTATCATAACGAGACCAAAGGGCTTTTGATCATGCCCTTGAGTTGAATAGAATAGACGGTTAGATCTGAGATTAGAGCAACATTTTTGCTAGAAAGTTCTATTTCTTTAGGGACCAAAAACCATTAAACCTGCCCTCCTCCAGCGTGGTTGGGTTGTTTCTGGCATGCAGGCTCCTGCTCCCTCTCTTCTCTCCTCTCTCGTCCTCCTCCTCCTTCTTCTCTCTTCGTCTTCCCCTTCTCTTCTTTCTTCTTTTCTTCTCTACCTTCTCCCCAGCATCGGGTTCCTTTTTCATTGAGTTCAGGAACAGACCTAATGTTTGTTTCCATTTTTACTTAAGTGGGGGGTGCTAGTATCAATTCTGAGCCCTCCTTTAAGTATTTTAATTATTTAAAAAGTTTGATTATGATGTTTTTATTATTCTGATAATTCAATCAAAGAAAAGATGAGTCATGCTAATGATGGTTTTTCAATCCACTGACTGTCAAATTTTGATTTTTACAAGTAGGGCCCACTAGTGAAATGATTAAATTAGCCTTGTAAGAAAAATCATAATTTTTTCGTCCAAACTCTAATTTCAGCAAACTTAGAGTCGTTGGAATCATCTTTCCAAGTACAATCCAAATATCAAGGTTTCGACACTTGATTTGATGTTTATAAGAATTTAATTTTCTAGAACTCTAAAATTTACTTAAATTAAGGCTTAAAAATTAGGGTTGTTACAATATTAAACTCCATACCTTCAAATGATTGTCTAAATTTTCCATTAGAATGCTCTTTGCATAAACTTACACTGCAGTTCCTTTATCTGGGAACTGTACTACTCACATGGTAATACTCTTACTCAATCAAAGTCAGGTTTCTTAATTTTCATAAAATACATTAACCTTCATAGGCATCATTAGTTTTGTCATCAATTAGTATCATGTATCTCAATCCCTTTATCTAGATAATTAACTCACACTTTTTTAATTGTACAACTATTTTGAACATTGTTCATAAATAATTCTACATTGTCTCTTATTTTATATCAGTAATATCTCCAAACCTCTACGACAAATGCCCAAAATGTCAATTTACTACTTTGAATAGGATATACTAAAATTACAAAAGATTAATTTTCTCTCTTTCCCTTGGTTGATGTTTTTTTCTTAATTTGAAATGGATAACATGTCAAATATTGCCACATATACTTCCTCATCTGATTTATACTATCTCAACACAACCATGTCAAGTATTTGAACCTTTTTATTGCACTTAAATGAATCCACCTAATGTGACTGATATGTTCATATAAGAATTTCTTGTTTCAATTTGGGATTTATTACTATCATAAACTTTTCTTTATATGAATACTACTTTTCATTTCTCAAATAATACTTCAATTTCCAATCAAGGCATGCATATTATCACTGTTTCTAGTTTTCACTAGCATCACTATAATTGTTCATGTGCCTTAACATATTTTATCCAATAGATTTCTCAACTCTGTATTCATCATCGATGTGAAATTCTTAGGGTGAAGCTAATTTTCAACTATTATTTCCACTATGAATACTTTTCTTTCTAATTGATTCTAATGATCATTTATAGCATTCTATGCATTCCAAGATTTCAGACATTAATCACTTCAAATCTCATAATTTATTCTATATATTACCTCATTTTCCTTCAACTCAAGTATATGATCTCTTAAATTTGATCCCATTATTTTCTTTCACTTACCTTCCATCACTCTTTCTGAACTACTATCTAAGACTTCATATGAATACTTAACCCTTTCAACCCAAAGGTAGTAATTCTAATTAAGTTAATTGAATCTTCATTGTCATGTTTATATATCTTTTATTCTCATCATTAAGTTTTACATATCTAATAATTGGTTCTTGGTCACATTTTCCAAAAGTTGTTATTGTGGTTTATTTATGATTCTAGATCAACTTGCTTAGTAAAATTTTGACTTAACTCTTCCTAGTCATTAAAGATCACATGTCTTGTTTGCCATTTTATGCTAAACATTTATAATGACCTTATTTATATGTTAATCTCATTCAATATTCTTTCCTTTTAATCAACATCCTAGTTCAGTTTGCAAAATGTGATCGATATTGTATCCGCGCTTATACACCAAAGTTGATTATTCTTTGTAAACTATACATATTCATACAAGTCCTTTTACAGTTATTTATTTGCCAACTTGTTTGTACTCTTGCTTAGATTCTTATTTACCTTTCACAATCAAGTCATCCATAATTTAATTTTGTCTCTTGTGCTATAACAAAAATGTTCAAGAGGTTCAAATCTTTTATAGTTGATCACACACCAAGAGTATCTCTTTGCACTAGTTTAGGATTATTTATACACTGTGTGATCATTATGTACGATTGATTACATAGAACTTGAGTCCGAAGAAATTTGACAATCCTATCTCTAACAATAGATGTACTTCCACATGATGGTTTTATGATTCTCTTACAATAGTATACTCAAGTCACCAATTATTTCATTTGTATTTTCACTTTATATTATTGTATGAAATAGCATGCACACATATAATTCCATCAACTAAGTAGGATAATACATAGACTAGATCCTTACATCATAACAATATTAGAGTCTTTGACCCTCCCACAAGATCCTCATAATACCTTTTAAAGAATCCTTTGTTCTCATTCATAATACATATCATATTTTTCTATATCAAACACTTACTCGTCATATACTATTTCCATGTTCTAATCTTCTATCTCAATGACTTATCCATAATCACATCCAAGTTCATAGTCCAAAATCAAATCATTTATATAAATAAGCATTTCTTTACAATAGCATTCAAATCCTCTTTATCTCAATATCTCCATTGATTTTTCATCATGCCATAAAATTATCAATAAGAGATACCTACTATTTGACAAAACTCATTCTCATAATCTTTTAAAATTTTAAAATACTCATTCACTAAAATCAACTTTTGATCTTTTCTCATTTTTATTGTACTTTTTATAATAATTTAATATCTATATTCTCTAAGGTTTTACATGTACTATTCTAACATTATAACTTACTCATGGTAGCTTGTATCCATTAATAAATCATTGATCAACAATAATATTATCAGTTAGAAACACTATGTCATATGGGTCATACTCTGATTTCTTACCTTAAGAACCATAACATTCTCATAAGAATTTACTTTTCTTTTATTCAATCATTTCCTTTTTCTTGACTACTCATGACTTCTATTTGAGTCATTTCCCATGAATAATGTGAATCTAATTCAGATATAGTTTTCATTCTATTTTTACAAATTCTAGCTTCTTTACCAACTTCTCTAAGTTGCATTTATTCAAATTTTAAAAATTTCTAAATGATTTAATCATTTAACTCATACCACCTTTAAGTTTGACCTTGGACTGTTGTCTCAACTTGGAATTTTGGGACTTGCTATGAGTGGATAATCTGAGCTAATACCAACTGTGACGACCTAGGTTTTTATAACATTGTTTAATTTTTAAAAAAAATATGAGGCCTTAAGTTTGAAACAATTTTGAAAACAAATAGCAGAAAATGTATTCTTTGAAATCCATTTCAAAACCCCGAGTGTCAACTTTCAACTTATGGTTTATTTATAAATTTAATATGATTTTAAAATTTTAAAACTTAAATAAAAATTTTGTTTTATTTTTAGGTAAACCATTTAGAAATAAATTTACTTCTTCATGATCCATCTAGTCGACAACCACAGCCCCTGCATCATTGCAAATAAAGGTTCAAATTCATAATGTACATATATAGTCCAGGTGTAATTAGAACATACCCTTAACAAAAGATGTCTCCATTAGCTAGTGTCAATAAGCTACTCACCTAATCCTTCTTCACTTCTATCTGTCTCTTTGAATATCTGAGGTATTGCAAAATAGCACAATGCCTCATCATGCTAGGCTTGATGGGTACATAGACATTTAATAATAATAATAATAATAATAATAATAATAATAATAATAATAATAATAATAGCAACAACAGCTTGAGAAAATAAACATGCAATACATGGCTTAGGTGTAAGAGTCTCAAAAAGCATGCGATAAGTAGTTTCCACATGAAGATAGAGCTAACATGGTTTTTAATAATAATGATAACAATGGTGAGATAAATCATGGAAAGCACGTAAAGCCAATCAGTATAACAAGTAATAATATAAAGCACCAAGACTCATGAATATATAATACAGAGTATTTAAAACTCAAGAATATCTCAATATAAATATGCACATCATCAATGCAGGGCACCCTAACATGCGAGTATCATGAGTGTACCATATACTCGTATGTTAGCTTATGAGTAATACCAATCCTCTAAGCATCTTCATGCCATAAGTACATAAGGATACTTCTATTCTAGTGTGCTCATAGTGGTACATGAAAACAGAGAATAACCATATGAATAGCCATGTTGTAGTGATAACCAACTCTCAAGTCTATCTACTGCTACTTCCCGTCAACACTAGAATGGGAGACTAAGCACCCGTTCTGCCTGGATGAGGATCAGAACTGCAATGTGGACTGCACATGACAACACTCTACAATATGTTCCCATCATGGGGCGGGTATATGTCATCTCACGAAGTCACAGGGCGGGTTTCCAACCCTAGATCCCTCATGTCTATCATCCTCCAGATAGAAACACCCATCAAAATCCTTAGAAATTGTACAATATCTCAAAATCAAGAGATAAAGAGAAAATAGTTGAAGCACAAAATACAAGAGCACTTATAGTTCTCCATCCTAGAGCACTGCCCCTATCACAAGATCAATCTCTTAAGGACTAGCCACCAAGCCTTCACTGTGAATCCACATATAAACATAGGCAATAAAAAAAATCATCTGAAATCTTAATACATAGTAACTATGTCATCACAAACCAATGCCTTATATAGACAATGAAGTTATATTCGAAATAATGGATTTTAACTATCTTTTAAGAAATAATTGTATTTATATAATAAAGTTTGTGTATCCATGCAGACATGGAAATCAAGGTGATCATGCACATGTGAAAGTGTATAAGATGGATAATAATTTTAACAAAGTCATAATGCAATAATAAGCACACATCATTATTGACAATATATGAAATCAATATGATGATAATCAATGATTTTTATAGAAAACACTAATATATATTGTCATCACCTACTTTAATACAAGGGAGTAATCCCTTAGGCATGCAACCTCGCTAGTCAGTGGAGTCTGGTTTACCTGTCAATAGTCTAGATAGCTTAATTTCACTTTATCTCCACTAATCTATGACTTGTAGGTAGTCTTTCCCCCATTTCAATGACTAATCCATCAATTTGAAGGTTGGATCAGAATTTGATAAGTCAAATTGATGGTTTCTATTCATTTCTAAGATAATCTTACTAAATTTGATGTTATCAAGATAATCTAATCACTAGTTTAGCTAATTATCCACTTTAAGTTTTGATATAACTTGATTACATGTATTTTCTAGGTTGTCTATAGTCCAATTGCCTCTCACTAGCTCTTGTTTAGATTTTATAGCCAGATCCTACTCTGATTGGTTTGATTTATGTTTCTTGTCTTATCCTACAATCTAGATTTATAAATGTCAATTTACTAAGACAATCTAATCATTAGATCATTTATCTACCATGTTAGATGATTAATTTAGTTGTTTATTAAGGTTTGGACACTTATGATCATCAAATCGAGGCTGTATAATAAGTGTTCAATTTTGTATGAATAGTACCCAATTAGTAGTCCATGTGTCATAAAATATAGTATTATTTTAAGGATTTTTTTCAAAATTTTGTAACACATGCATTTCTGACCTAATGATTTAAAAGTTTTATATTTTGTAAGTTCATAAGCTAATCCAAATTAAGCATGTGAATCATCATAATTTTTTAGGATTTAATTAGTTTTTTTTTACTTTTTTGTAGGAAGTGAGAAGATGATTCAACGAGCTATATTGCACTTCACAGAGGTTTTTTTTAGGGTTGAGCTATGTGGTTAACTCATGGGGAATGTAGGGTGGGTGCGCCATTGTTGAGGGATGTTGGGGTGGAGCCCGAAAGAAATTAAAAGAAAGCAAAGGTGGTTAAAATGATCCGTGCCATAAATCATGCATTTCTAACACTTTGCATGAGAATTGGAGACATATATGAGGTTTCCTAATCCAACTAGGAAACCTAAGAAAGCCGAGCCGTTAAAGCCTTGAAGCCAAGTATTGAAGCTACTTAAGCCATGAGCCATGAGCCATCAATCTAAGCAGGAGTGCCAGATGGAGTCACATAATTAGAGCATCTATCAAGCAACTTTCCTATGTTAAAAGTGTGATTTTTTAAGGGATTTTGAGATTAATGTAAAAGGTAAGATAATCATGCATTAAGGGACCCATCAAGAGAGAAAACCCCACTTTCCTAATCAGTTTACTAACCCTAATCCACCCTTCACCCTAGGGTTCCAACCTTTTTACTTTCTTTGCATGTCATCATACTTTCATTTGGGATCATTAGATTGCATTGTTGGTGTTGTTTAAATAGGATTTTATGCTTAAGAATTGGGTGCAATCTCCAAATTTTGAACATGTATTATGTGCCTAGCTTTAGGTGTAATTTGATGTTGATTTAATAAAGTTCTTTGAGGTCTCTAGTTATGTAATGATTCTCTTATCAATGTAATTTAGATCAGGGTTGTTTCCGTGAATAAAATTTGTGGTTTCAATTGCTTTAATATGCATTAATTGTTTGATGTTCTTAAGTAGTTGAAATCTAGAATTTTCTTTCCTTAACTTTGTGCTTTATTTGCTTCCATCTAATCACTATTTTTTATTGAATCCTTGGAAGTCATTTATCTTTTCATGTTTTTTTATTAGATCCATTGATTATTTGTATGATAGCATACTTTAGATACATCAATTCTGGCCATTTTAGGACCCTAAAACCATGTGCACTGACCATGGATCATGCGCATGGTACTGGGTCACATTCATCTTTATTTTTTGCCTAGTTAGTTGCATAATATTATTTTGGTAGTAGTTAATTCATTGTTTGCATCCTATTTTAGGTTTATAAAGTTTTCTTTTTTGAATTTTACAAAGTTTCTAATTCTAGTTTAGGAAAGTTTCTAATTTGAGTAGTTTCCTTAAGATTAGTTGCCTAATTTGATTCATTTTAATTTAGTATTAGTTTCCTTCAGTTGCTTGTATATTAGTTAGGTAAGTTTGTGTTCTAATTGCTTAGATTTATTTTTAGAATGTTTCTTTTAAGTCTATTTCTAATTCCATGCATGTTTCTTTCTTAGTTTGTTTTAATTTTGTAATGACTCCAATTTTGTAACATTAAAATCCCAAGTTAGCAATGAAAAGTTTAGTTTTTGAAGATAAGGGTATTTTGGTCAATTCACTATTCACCTTGATTGAACCCAGAAATTTGATCCTAAAAATGATACCATTAGATGTGTCTCGGAAAAAGGAATCCAACAAGACCAAAATCACCCAAAACGGAGTTAAAATGAGCAAGTTATGGCCCTTTGTAGTTCAGGGGTAAAAATGTAATTTTCACAAAAAAAGGGATTTAGCCTGCAAAAAATAGGGGCCCGTTTTGATACGGGCACCCTTCATCTTCAACCCCCTAGAGGGTTCTAGAATGGCAGTGATTGGAGGAGAAATCATCGCCATTCTGGAGGTTTCTCCACCACCATTCAAGGGCGGTGAGAGCCCCCTCCAGAACCCTCTTATAGCTCTATAAATAGAGCTCTTGGGCGCCTCTAATGGTAGCCCAAAATCTTGAAGAAAACCCGTTTTGGAGAAGCAACCAAGAGGAGAAACGAGGAGAAAAACCCAGCAACGAGCCAGGTATGCTCAAGATCCCTCAAAACCCGTCTTCACAGTAATCCTAGGCTCAGTTTCCCTAAGTTTTTGCATGAAAAATCATGCAAAATAGAGCCCTGGAGAGTCACAAAGGACCCAGGGATGATCCCTTGGCTGCACTGGTTCGATAGGGTCGAACTAGGGTGTCCTGAGGATCGAATGCGGCGCGTTTGTGGACGTGCCCGCAAAAGGAACAGACGGGCGGGAAAATCTGGCGCGTCTGCAGCACGATAGCGTTTTAGGATTTTCCACTTCTTAAAGTAGATGGGGTGCATGCCGCTGACGCACAGCGCGCTAGCATTCTACTTTTCACTCTTAAGGTCCTTATGTATACCTGATACTAAAAAGCTTATAACTTGAGATCTAGAGCTCCGATTGAGGCCCCGCAAAAGGCATTGTGTCCATGTTGACGATGCGGACACACCCAAACTATAAAATCCCTGATCAAGGCCCAATAAAAAGTAAGCATGACCCTTAGAATAGGATGGTGGTGCGTGACCGCTAGACCTTTGGAAAACTGATGATACCAAGCCCCAATTAGGACCTTAGGATACCCATAGGCATAGGGATAGACCCTTAATGTCTAAGTAATAAGACCAACTACTTTAAAACCCATAAAAGATAGGCCAAACTAACCTTGATTCCCCAAACCATGTTTAGGAGCGTACGAGGACAAAGGGGTTAGCGCGACCTAGCTAGGTAGGTGCTCTATTGTTACTAGACCTTTTAAAAGAGCCATAATTGTTTTAAAAATACATGTTTTAAGTATATGACTTGTTTGGCATGACTAAATTCAGCATATGATAAATGCTTTATGCATAGATATGTTTTGTAAATAATTGCATATACATTATGCATAGATATGTTTTGCAAACAATTGCATACATTGTATGATTTGTGAAGCATTGAGTTTTTGAAAGACTGCATGTCCTTGAGAGTTACCAAAAGACACTGGAGTGCCCAAAAGACGCTGGGTAGGCAGTTGTGAGGGACCTAAAGAGGACAGGTTTTGAAAAAGAGGTTTTCGCTTGTTTAATCTGATTATGATTTGGGCTGATAAGCTCGTGGGCGCTATGCCGAGAGGTCTGGGGTGGCCTCCTAGCCTCTACCACTATTAGATGGATGTGTACCATGCCCAAAAAGGGCATGTCCCTACTTCGACAGGATGTGGTACAGGGGGCTACCACTGGTGTCACGGCACTGGGTCGAAGTGTCATATGCCACATGGAGGTATATGATCCTATGTCCCTAGGTACCCGGGGACCACACAGCGGTGAGGTGGTGGGCATAGTTGGACCCTATGGTTTCGTGGACTTATTTGCATTGCATATGGCATGATATGAGCTTGGTCGACCATACCATACTAGATATCCATGAGTTGGATTCAATGAAGCATCTTATGCATATTGTTATGTTATGATATATATGATACTTTCAACTTGGTTTGTGCGATTCTTTAATTCATTAATATTTCAATTTGACAATGGTTTTTTATGTCAATATTAAGCATGAGTGTTCAAACATGCACATGTCCTGAAAGAGCATATGATTTTAAATATAGCATGCATTGTAAAACTAGTAGTGATGGACTCCTACTGAGTATAGTATATACTCACCCAATCCTCAACATTTTTTAGACACAAAGTCAATACTTAAGGGCAAGGAACGCTTATGATAGAAGACACCTAGACTAAGTACAAGTAAGTAAACCCCTACCTTATCTTTCAATGTTACTTGATCGTAGTTACTCTCTATAGCTGAGGCTGTGACTAACACTTTCTTGGGAATAATGTTGATTTAACACTTTGCATGGCTAGATAATTTGAGAATGTGTTTTGACACTTGGGGTTTTTTATGAAAGATTGTTTTCCAAAACAAAAAATATTTTCATGCATTTCATACTTATAAAACAAGAGATCTCGCCTTTTTATCAAAATTTTCATCATATAAAACCCGGGTCGTCACAATTGGTATCAGAGCACGGTTTAATGTTACTCACAACCCAATTATGAGGAGAATAACTTATAATCAAGTTTCATCCATGAAAGTGTAAGGGGTAATAGGATAACACATACTAAGATTTGGTAAATTACCTTGTGATTACAGATGCCTAAGAAGAAAGGAAGCAATGTTCCAAGGCCTGAAGCCCCACCAGTGGACTCCATTGGGTCGGGTAATGGGATGGCTGAGTTATTCTAACAATTTCTACAACATATGGGACAATACATGAGTAGTCAAAGACAAACTCCTACCACCCAAGATCCTTACCCTGATAAAGTATATAGGACTGAGGTTCAGTTAGAAAGGTTTCAAAAATTAGCTCCCTCATTCACAGGAGAAGATGAAGCATCTACAGTTGAAAAATGGTTAATTGATATTGAAAAGATATTTAAAGCCATGAACATAGCTGAAGAAAGAAAAGTACCCATGGCCACATTTGTGTTTAGGGGAGAGGCTACCTTTTGGTGGGAAACAGCAGAAAGGACTTATTTTGATCAGCGAGAAACAATGGGATAGGAAGAGTTTAAAAAGGTCTTTAATGACAAATATCATCCTAAACACATAAGAAAACAGAAGGAAAAGGAATTTATGGACTTAGAACAAGGAAATATGACTGTCCAATGGTATGAAAATAGATTCATCAGCCTCCGAAGATTTGCACCACGTTCTTGTGCTGATGAGGAAGATGCGGCAGAACGATTTGTAGATGGGCTTAAACTAGGACTCAAGAGCAGAGTTCTAGATTTCCAACCTTCCACTGTAGCCAAAGCCGTAGAGATGGCTTCCCTATACGAAAAAGATTATCAAAGGAACCAGGCAATAAAGGAAACTAAGAACATCAACACCATGGAAAATAAAGAAAAGAGATCATTTCAGTCAGTTGGACCCAGGCCACCTTTCAAGAAGCCGTTTGAAAACAAAGAAAGAAGACCAGACTGGAAGACATGCCCTAAGTGTAATAGGTATCATTCAGGCAAACCATGTCCCATTTTCAACATCACTTGCTATCTTTGTGGAGAATTAGGAAATTTTGCTAGAAATTTCCCTAAAAATAAAGTTGAAGAAGATCAAGTTCCAAAAAGCTAAGGACGTGTCTTTGCCCTCACTTCCAGTCAAGCCCAGGCTTCAAATGCTATAGTTGAAGGTACCCATAGAGTTGACGGAGGATCTCAAGCTAGAGACGAGACCAGTTGAGATCCGGAATCGTAAGAGTAAGAAGCTGTGGAACAAGGACATACACTTAGTCAAAGTTTTGTGAAGAAATGTGCACATGGAAGAAGAGACTTGGGAACTGGAGTCAGAAATGCGAAAAAAGTACCCCGAGATCTTTTGACTGCATATATTGAAGAATTTTGGGGAAAAAATTCCCATAAGTGGGTAAGAATGTAATGACTCCAATTTTGTAACATTAAAATCCCAAGTTAGCAATGAAAAGTTTAGATTTTGAAGATAAGGGTATTTTGGTCAATTCACTATTCACCTTGACTGAACCCAGAAATTTGATCTTGAAAATGGTACCATTAGGTGCGTCTCGGAAAAAGGAATCCAACAAGACCAAAATCACCCAAAACGGAGTTAAAATGAGCAAGTTATGGCCCTTTGAAGTTCAGGGGCAAAAATGTAATTTTTAGAAAAAACGGATTTAGCCTGCAAAAAATAGGGGCCCGTTTTGATACGGGCACCCTTTATCTTCAACCCCCTAGAGGGTTCTAGAACGGCGATGATTGGAGGAGAAATCACCGCCATTCTGGAGGTTTCTCCACCGCCATTCAAGGGCGGTGAGAGCCCCCTCCAAAACCCTCTTATAGCACTATAAATAGAGCTCTTGGGTGCCTCTAATGGCAGCCCAAAAGCTTGAATAAAACCCATTTTGGAGAAGCAACCAAGAGGAGAAACGAGGAGAAAAACCCAGCAACGAGCCAGGTATGCTCAAGATCCCTCAAAACCCGTCTTCACAGTAATCCTAGGCTCAGTTTCCTTAAGTTTTTGCATGAAAAATCATGAAAAATAGAGCCCTAGAGAGTCACCAAGGACCCAGGGACGATCCTTGGGCCGCACTGGTTCAACAGGGTCAAACCAGGGTGTCCTAAGGATCGAACGCGGCGCGTCTGTGGACGCGCCCGCAAAAGGAACAGACGGGCGGGAAAATCTGGCGCGTCTGCAAACACGCCCTCTGGGGCGCATGCCGCTAACACGCAGCATGATAGCGTTTTAGGATTTTCCACTTTTTAAAGCAGATGGGGCGCATGCCGCTGACGCGCAGCGTGCTAGCATTCTGCTTTTCACTCTTAAGGTCGTTATGTACACCTGATACTGAAAAGCTTATAACATGAGATCTAGAGCTCCGATTCAGGCGTCGCAAAAGGCGTTGTGTCCGTGTCGACGATGCGGACACATCCAAACTATAAAATCTCTAATCAAAGCCCAATAAAAGGTAGGTATGATCCTTAGAATAGGATGGTAGCGCGTGGCCGCTAGACCTTTGGAAAACTAATGATACCAAGGCCCAATTAGGACCTTAGGACACCCATAGGCATAGGGATGAACCCTTAATGCCTAAGTAATAAGACCAACTACTTTAAAACTCATAAAAGATAGGCCAAACTAATCTTGATTTCCCAAACCATGTTCAAGAGCGTACGAGGATAAAGGGGTTAGCGCGACCTAGCCAAATAGGTGTTCTATCGCTACTAGACCTTTTAAAAGAGCTATAATTGTTTTAAAAATACATGTTTTAAGTATATGACTTGTTTGGCATGACTAAATTCAGCATATGATAAATGCTTTATGCATAGATATGTTTTGTAAATAATTGCATATACATTATGCATAGATATGTTTTGCAAACAATTGCATACATGGTATGATTTGTGAAGCATTGAGTTTTTGAAAGACTGCATGTCCTTGAGGGTTACCAAAACACACTGGAGTGTTCAAAAGACCCTGGGTAGGCAGTTGTGAGGAACCCAAAGAGGACAGGTTTTGAAAAAGAGGTTTTCGCTTGTTTGATCTGATTATGATTTGGGCTAATAAGCTCGTGGGCGCTATGCCAAGAGGTCTGGGGTGGCCTCCCAGCCTCTACTACTATTAGGTGGATGGGTACCACGCTCAAAAAGGGCATGTCTCTGCTTCGACTGCATGTGGTACAGGGGGCTACCACTGGTGTCACGGCACTGGGTCGAAGTGTCATATGCCCCGTGGAGGTATATGATCCTGTGTCCCTAGGTACCCAGGGACCACACAGCGGTGAGGTCGTGGGCATAGTTGGACCCTATGGTTTCGTGGACTTATTTGCATTGCATATGGCATTGTATGAGGTTGGTCGACCATACCATACTAGATATCCATGAGTTGGATTCAATAAAGCATCTTATGCATATCGTTATGTTATGATATATATGATACTTTCAACTTGGTTTGTGCAATTCTTTAATTCGTTAATATTTCAATTTGACAATGGTTTTTTATGTCAATATTAAGCATGAGTGTTCAAACATGCACATGTCCTGAAAGAGCATATGATTTTAAATATAGCATGCATTGTAAAACTAGTAGTGATGGACTCCTACTGAGTATAGTATATACTCACCCAATCCTCAACATTTTTCAGACACAAAGTAAATACTTAAGGGTAAGGAACGCTTGTGATAAAAGACACCCAGACTAAGTGCAAGTAAGTAAACCCCTACCTTATCTTTTAATGTTACTTGATCGTAGTTACTCTCTATAGCTGAGGCTGTGACTAACACTTTCTTGGGAATAATGTTGATTTAACACTTTTCCATGGCTAGATAATTTGAGAATGTGTTTTGACACTCAGGGTTTTTATTAAAGATTTTTTTCCAAAACAAAAAGATTTTCATGCATTTCATACTTATAAAACAAGAGATCTCGCCTTTTTTCAAAATTTGCATCATATAAAACCCGGGTCGTCACAAATTTCCTAGCTCAATCACATCTCTATATCTTTGGTTAAAGTTTATCAATTTAAATAAGATCTAAACTATTGAAAATTCATGAGATTCCTTCAAGATCGATCTCACTCGTGTACATTTACTACAAGTGATTCGTGCGCTTGGAGTAATTTTAAAGCTACACCATTGTACAAAGTCTAATTTTACTCAATTATAGTTAATCATAGTCAAATAAATGAAATTGTAGAGTTAGGCTAGTAATCCTACCATGCATAGGTCAATCTAACTGATATCTAACTGCTTGTATTATCGGATTGTCGACTAATCATCACAAAGGTGCCTGATCTAAGCTATTTCTAATGATCTGGCCATAATTCACCACTTGATCATCCCAGATCAAAGAATATGTTAGTAAGTTTGATTAAATAATCTTAATGAATAATTTTAACAATGTGGATCATTGAATTGAATCAAATTTTACACCTGTACCCTTGATTGATCTTAACGTTTGATCAAGATTGATTAGATCACCTTAACAAATGCTCTAGATTGAATAACTCTGCCATGTCTTTTAATCTACACATCATGAGGGTTACAATGAATAGTTTAGATAGTTATGGATGGTTGAATCAGTGACAAATCAGATGATCTAATGTCCAATTGAGGGTCTGGTCATGATCAATGGTTGGATCTTCCCTGATCAATGAACAAAATGATTAGTCTTGGTTCCCATGTTGCAAGGATTGAGATGGTTATCTTGAATATATGGGAGCCTTCTTGGATTGGGCAGTGGAAGAGGTCAAATTTCTAGGGTGGGTGTTGGTAGTGGGGCCCACCCGTGCGAACTTAGCAGAGACAGAAAGAGTGTGTGGAGAAGGGCGGCTATGGCTATTGACTGTTAGTTCGGTCACAGCCTGGGTCCAACCACAAGGAGAGAGACGGAAGGGCATGGTGGCTTGCTTAGCAGCCAACCCATGCCAATGAAGGAGAGAAGAGAGGAGAGAGGAGGGGCTGTAGTGGCCGGTGGTGACTGTGCCGCTTGAGCAGGGGCATCATGCCTCGAGCGCGGCCCATGTGCTGTGGTCATGAGGGTGTCGTGCCTCTGGCATGGGCACGAGAAACTTGTGAGGGTCATATGGGTATGGGATGGTCGGCCTGCTCATGCCAGTGCATTGGATTGTCTACGACGAAGGGAGAAGAGGGGGAAAACTGGGTTGGTACGCCAATTGAACTGTCCCAGCCATTGCATGTTGGTTTTCTACACTTGAGTCAGAGAGGGAGGTCGGGGGAAGGGGAAGCTCAATGGCATAAATATCCGATAGAGGGTGTTGCTAGGTCACTGGAGGAAAGAGGGGAGAGGAGGGGTTGCTAGCAGGATGTAGTTCGGTCGGCATGTGCAGCATTGGTTCAGGCCCACTAACTGGCTGGCTGACCAAGAGAGAGAGTGTGGGGAAAATAAATATTGGGTTCATTAAATGATGATTTTTAGAATTTTTTTATTTTCTCATTTTTTATTGTTTAATTTTTTTTAATTATTTTATTATCATGTCATAATTGCGTTTGATGCATTTATGGCTGTTATGTCTTGTGTATAATTATGTGTCACGTCATATGGGTCCCAATAAAAGTTAATTTACTCTTTTACTCACTTATTTAATTTAATTTTATACTTTAATTAAAATAATTACAAAATTTTTGTCCAAACTCTGATTTTAGCATATTTAGTGTCGTTGGATTTATTTTTTCTAATAGATTTATAATATTGATATTTAAGTGAATTAAAATTTTTGTTTGAACTATGATTTTAGCATACTTAATGTCACTAGATTCATTTTTTAGAATAGATTACTAATATTCATTCCATATCTTTCATTAATTATCTTTAAAAATCAAAATCTCCTTTGCAATTCAATCCCTTCACATAAAATGAATTAAAAATTAGGTTTGTTACACTACATCATCATCTTACTTTGACTTGTATTTAGAGTTGGACTATATATCTTCTAGGTGTAGATTCATTACCTTGTGGAGATTGGGCCATGTCACTGTATGCCAAACTGTACTCTTCCTTACTGGGAGGGCAATCTTCTCTTAATAAGTGTTCAATTTTGTATTAAAAAGTACCCAATTAGTGGTCAATGTGTTATAAATTATAGGCAATATTCTAGGTTTTTTTGAAATTTCATAACACATGTATTTCTAACCTAATAATTCAAAGGTTTGATATTTGGCATGTTTAAGAGCTAATCTAGAGTATGTGAATAATCATAATTTTCTAATATTTAATTAGAATTTTAACTCTTTGGTTGGAAGTGAGAAGATGATCCAATGGCCTATATTGTGCTTCATAGAGTTTTTCACGAGTCGAGCTACGAAGTTACCTTGCTTGGGGTGCAAGTGGTGGTGCGCTCATACCAGTGGCTCAAGAGTGGAGCCCCTAAAAGGTCTACAAAAATCATGTTATGTTGTGATCCAGTAGTCCTAAAAATTATCCTAGGGCAAGCAAAAGAAGGTAATGGTTTCCATCAAAGGTGATTAAAATGGTTCATGCAAAATGCCATACATTTACATCAACTTTGTATGAGAATTGGAGCCATACATGAGGTTTCCTAGTCTAAATAGGAAACCTATGGAAGTTAAGCCATTCAAGCTTTGAAGCCTATGGAGTTGGTCGTTCAAGCATTCAAGGAATGAGCCATCAAATTGAGCCGCCAAGCCACTTGGAGTCACACTATTAGAGGAGACTTTTCAAGCAATTATCACATGCCAAAAGTATGACTTTAAGGGATAGTTAGAAGGTTTTTGAATGATATTTGTAAAAGGTAAATGATCATGCATAGTTGGACCAATCAAGAGATAATTCCCACTTTCCATTTTCACTCTTTTTTCCCATCCCAATCTAGGGTTCCACGTTTTTGGCGTAGGGAGGGAGCCACCTTCCTAAGAAGATGATGGCTACTTCTTGCTTAGTTGGCATCTTAAGTGGTTTCCTAATTAGGAAACCCCTAGATTTACTTCAAATCAAAATTCTTCAAAACCCTAGATCTTTTCCAATATTTCCTATCATTTCTATTTTTCTCTCTTTCCAACAACCACAATACCATGCAATTAGAAGGGAAGGAGCTCCAAACCACCTTCCTAAGAAGGTGACCCCCCCTGCCCTCCCCCAGCACACACTTTTTTAATTACACATAACCACTATGACATCATTTTCTTACCTCATTCCTCCACCTAGCTTTCCTACCTTGAAGTCCTAGATCTAAATGCACCTTACCTTCCTAGAAGAAGATCCCATCCAATTGGAAACCCAAAAATCCATAAATTATCCACAGAATTCCACATTTTCTTCAGGTAGAGGTTTGGTGACAAAACCTTGAAAGTTTGCACTCTAGTTTGGTGATCTTTGGAGCTTTGGACTTTTGAATTTATTTTAGCTACTTTCTTTTGGATTTCTAAAGTATTTTTCCTTTTTTGTTGCACTTCAATTGAAGCTAGTACTTTGTTTTACTGCTGTACTTTCACCGATTTATCTTTTTATTTTGCTTCCTTGTTTTGATTTGCTTTCACACTCATAATTCCTCCTAGCTTTCCCTTAGATCTTTGCTTCCAATTTTTTAGTTTTTCTTGCTTATTCATTAAATATCCAAGTTAATTTTCTTTTGTTAGTGACATCTACGAGAAGAAAAATCTTGAATGATTGATTTGCCTCATTGAATTCCACATTTTTTAGTTTGAATTTGGAACTAGTTGTAGCCAATTTTTTTCCTTAACTAGCCCAATCCTTGTAACCATTTTTCTCTTGAATTCTCTCTTGGATTTCACTTACATTTCATCGTATTTTAGTTTGAGAGCATTTAAGTGTGTTGGATGTTTGATTTGAATCAAGTTTAAGTGTGGGAAGATTGTGTATTTTTCATGTTCTAATCTATGCATAATGAGCACTATATTTTATGTATTTTGGCATTCAATTAATAAAGTTCTTTGAGGATTATTATTTATGCTTGTTTCCAGTAACTAATTTCTTTAGATCTTGAGTGTTATCTTGCATAAAAAGTCCTAGTTCAATTTCTTTCTGTGCATGGTTTAATTTGAGTTTCTTAAGAACTTGAAATATGGAATTTTTCATTCAATCTTCATGCCTAATTTTCAGCCATAAATACATCTTATTTGCTTGATTCCTTAGGAAACCATTTAGATTTTCAGGATAATTATTAAGTACTTTGATTATATTGCCTATTATTTTTCTTTTAATTCATTAATTTAGGCTTTCTTTGACCCCATGAACCATGTGTACCATCTCATGGTTCATGCAAATTGTACTATGGTGAAATCTCTTTGATTATTGTTTTGTTTGATTGTTTAATCTTGGTTTAGCAATTGTTAATTATTATTTTTATCTTAATTTAATTTTATAAATTTTCCTTTTTGAGTTTTGGAATATTCCATTTTTAGGATTAGGAAAGTGTTAAATAAGAAAGTTTTCTTTTTAGTAAGTTTCTTTAAGTTAAGTTGCTTAGCTTAATTCATTCTAGTTTTGCATTAGTTTTTTTTTATATTGAATGCATGTAGTTTCTAATTCCATTGTATAACTTTGATTTTGGAAAGTTTCTTTTAATTGTAGTTTCTAATTTCATACATATTTCCTTTCTTTTGTCATTTACTTTCCTAATTTAAATTCAAATCCAATTTATTCCATCTCTTTGGATGAAATTAATTACTTTAAATAAGATCCATCCAACATACAAAATTTTGAGATTCCTCATGGGATTGGCCTCTCTCGTGTGCAATACTAAATTGATTTGTATGCTTGCGAGTAATATTAAGGCTACACCATATTATAGTCTCCCTCACAATTAAATTGGATAAGGATGACATCATGAGATAATTCAATTGTCACCAATTAGGAAGGGGAGGCTTCTGGAGGTGGATCTAAGGACTTTACTGGAGCTTTAGGTAGGTGGACAATTGTGGGAATCTCTAAAATGTGCAGTTCTTCAAATGGATTTGAGATGGGAACTATAGTGATCATTCTCAAAGAGGCTTTGAATTATTTTTCTATCTTCATTTCCAACGTGTCATCATCAATTAGATTCTCAATCTTATTATTGAGGACTTATCAATCCTCTAGTGTGTGGCTTATGAGCTTGTAATACAAGAAGTACAATGGTCTTCAACCTTGTTTGCTTCCTTGTGTTTCCTACATTCTAACAAATTGAGATGCTTAATCTCTAAAAGTTCTTTTAAGATGCATGAAACATCATGGTCTAAGTAGTTGTAATTCCATAATTATTTATGGGAGACTTAGTTGTGTCTCTTATTATTTGTTCCCACTCAAACATCATTAGGATGTCTTTTGAGATATTTTTTAATGATTGAGCTCTAAAACAAAGAGTCTTGAAAGTCGTTAGGCACACTATTCAACAATCGGAACACTACATTGATGTTCAAGTTGTTGGTGCTCTTCTACACTACTTTCTACACGGGCTCCGAATGGCATAGGAGGCCAATATTTCTCCATCTTGAAACAAAGTCAATGACCATGTCATTAGTTCTCACCCTAGAAAATTCAGTCAAGCTGACATTCTACCCTATGCTGTAGAAATGGGTGAGAAATGCTTTTTGCATGTGTTTCAATCAGGTATTGAATTGGATCTTAGTTGCTAAACTAAGTGAAGGTTCCCTGATAAGGTCTTAGTGAACTAGTTTAGCATGAAGGATCCATTCTTGGCTTTGTCTCACATTTAGAAGTGACATGGGCCAAGTGTTCATTAAGGCACATGGTTCTATCATAAACATGAAAGTCAAGCCTCTTGTACCAAGGTGGGTAAGGTACATCCTCCACCTTGGGTGGGTATGGCTTCTGGTATGGTGAGATGTTGAATGTGTTCACCTCATTCAGTTTGTGAAGGCTATTATTTATTAGCCTTCATACTATGTATGTGTTTAGGAAAACTGGGTTCTCCTATATTGTTGAATTAGAGGGAGTCAGGTTGTTGGCCTTTAGGCTTTCAATCTTAGCATCTTTCTCCACCATATTTCATTGAAGCTTGTTGAGTTATTCTTTAAGGGTTGTGATTTGAGTGACCATGATGGCAACCATCTTAGTGTTGAGGTGGATACTCCTCTTAATGAAGTGTAAAGGGTTCTCTTCTCATGACTTGGCCATGAGGTTTGCATCTTTGCTTGTAAGAAGAAGCCCAATTTCTTCTTTCACAGGCCTCTAGCCAACACCTTTCAACTTAGTGGTTGTTCCTCCATGTGTTTTGTGAAGGTTTACTATTCATCCTTGGTGTAAACTTTGAGAGAGGCAATGACCTTCTCCCTCCTTTCAAAGTGGTGCAAGAAACGATGTCAATGGGTTGGTCAACTTATTTTTTAAGTACCTTCGTTGGGGACTCTATGATTGCTTTCTTTTGCAATTTAGTTGATGACTCAATGGGTAATGGAGTTTTCTTATCTTGACTTTCTTTTATTTTCCCATTACAGTGAGAGAGACCTTCGTGGCCTTCTTTATGACCTTAATGTGAGTTTCCAAGACAGTGTTCATATGCTTTGTTTATCTCTTTACGCCCAGATTATATAGGGGATTGGACCTAATTTATTGTGTGTGCATAAGAGGGAGAGTTGGATGATTCCCTCTTTTCATGTATGGAGGGTGTGTAAGAGAAACAAATCCTAGGTTTATTAGTTAATGGTCTAGAAGAGCCCTTAGCCTCCTTTGGAGGAGTTATCTTAATTGAAGTTATCAACAGCTTGAATGCCCCGAGTCTAATAGATGTAGGTACTTTTGCACTTGTCTTAATCCTTAACTCTTTTAAAGGAGGGAGGTGGATTTTCAATGGTACCTTAGGAATGGTAACTCTTACCCTTATAGTAGTGCATTGTTTAATCAAATTTTGGGAGACTACATTGTAAAGGAGAGCCCAGTGTTGTTGTAGGGGAAGTAAAGCTACTACCTTAAGGAGGGAAGCCATTGCTGTTGTTTACACATTTTGCAACACATTGAATGGTGCACCCTTAATAGGGGATAATAAGCTATCTTTGAGGAATGAAGCTAGTGCTATTGTTGACTCATTTCTTAGCACTCTTAGATGGTGCACCTTTAATAAGGATATAGAAATATGACTCAGGAGAGGGTATCTTGGAGTGTTGGCCATGGTTTAGTGCTGCATGGTTCACTTGCTGATCACATTAGTGGGGAGGTTGATGAATGTGGTCCCTACGAGAAAGCCAACCAAGGGCATACAAAGATTAATGTGATCTCAAGATGAAAGGACAGATATGTCCCACCAAGCATGCTTGAAAATTGTGCACAAGAAAAAATACTCAGTCCATATAGTTGTAATTGAGTAAAAGCATAAAGGAAGTAGTATAAATTTTGCACACTTATTGGTTTTCATTAATCACTTGAAAATGAAAACATATCTCCAACCCTCAAGGTTATTAATTACATATCAATAATGAAAGACAAAACCTTTGATTAGACATCATAATTTTTTATTACATGCCATAGGCCTAAGGCTAGGTTGACCTTCGAAGAAGGCCTAATGCTAGCCATGGGTTTGATAAGGGACCATAGGATCGATATAACTAGCCATAGGAGGTCCAAGTGACTATATGTCACATGGATCCCAGGATGGCTAAGTCATGAGCCTGGGTGGTGAATATTATTACATACATTAGCCATAGATGACTTAGAGGACCATAGCTTACACATAATGAGGCATAAGGGCCTAGTCCTACGTTCGGTTATATGGACAATGTGTCAACATGAACCATGGCTTAGTATTTAGCCAATGGTCAGCCTAGACCTGGATTGCTTAGGCCTTACTAGTCAATGACTTAGCTAACGACATTATGGCTAAGGATAGGGTGGTCTAGGGCTCATGATGGTTAGCCATAAGCATCATCATAAATGGATAAGGACATAGATGGTATGCCAGATTCCAGGGGGTGTAGAGAATAGTGGTAGCAGCCTTGCCTCCCAGAGACTAAAGGCAAGTCCAAGTGTTAAATTGGGAGGCATAAACAATAGCAATCATAGCACCAACCCTTGCAAGATAAGACATGGTTGAACCTAGACTCATATCTCTCCTGAATGCCTCAAAAAAAGTACTGAAACTGAAGACTTTCTCATCATGTGAATAGGAGAGAGAGAGAGAGAGTTAAAACATCTTAAAGCAAAAATTCTAGAATATGATGTAGATTTGATATAAATTCAATGTGTTTGAACAGAAGGGAGAACCCCTACTAATAGAATTGGGCTTTAAGGTAGTTATTTTGGGTAGATGAGGTTGGGACACTAAGATTGTAACTATCCTAATAGTGGTGCTAGACATGAATGTCCTTCTAATTATCTAGCTCCAATAGTCACATGTGGTGGTACCAAACATGGACAAAGTGGTAAAATTGTCTGATATAGTTATGTAACCATCGCCAAGGAAATGGTGTTGGGCAACCTTCATTTAATGAATTTCAGCAGTGTTGAAATGAGAACATCCAATGCCATTTATGGGGCCAATACTTGGAGAGGAGCTTGTTGGGCACCATCTTGTTTGATGTTAATACTTGGAGAGGAACTTATCTGGTGCCACCTATGTCCTCCAATTGGTTCTAGACTTCATTCTTTGAAGAGAATGAGGATGCTGGACACTATTGGTGCCAAAATTGTTGTCTTATGATCGATAGAGTTGTTTGATGCCAATAGTGCCAGGCATAGTTTTGAAGCAAACTAAAAGTGTCTAGTGTTAGTGTTACTGGACTTCATTGTTATGGTGTTCTCAGAGTGGCCCTTGCCACTTTGAATAAAAAATGTGACATCTCGTGCCATCTTAGCATGTTTGGTGCTGAATTCATCTATCCAATGCCACTTTCTTGTTAATAGTCCAGGCTCACTCTTTTTTTTTATTTAAATACTATAGAGAATACATAATAGAGTAAAACTAGAATTAGAAGAAGGTAAATGGGATTGTGGATAATAGGATCTCATTTCACAAAACATAGATTCCCAAATATTCATGTAAGGGTGATAGAGGACAAGAATTAGAATGTGACATCAGATGTTAAAATGAGTTAAACAATGGTATTTTTATGTGGTTTAGTAGGCTTGAATGAGTAAAGAATCTAGCATCTTTCTGCTAATGTTAAGTGCTTACTACAACTAGTTGTGGACTATTTTGGTGTTTAAGGTGTGCATTAGCCATTAAATACTTTACCTAGTATGTTTCATCAATTAAAAGCTCTCCTAGTGAGTCAAATAATCCAAGGGTTCATTGGTCTAACCTTTGTCGATGTAGCCATTGCAGTTTCACATGTTAGCAGTCCTCTCAAAACGTGAACTTCTAAATTGTTCACTACGTATGCTAAGTGTTCACTTTCTCTGAGTAAATTGCCTATCTATGTATCACTGTTTGCCTTGGTTAATCACTAATGTTTGAGTGTTATAAGTGTACAAACATCCATCAAATGCATCAGATTATTGAAGTCCAATGGAATCATAAAAACTCAGTAAGGCTATCTGTTGTCACCTTCTAGTAGACAAGCTGACTATTTCCTATTTGAATAATGATCTAGTTTTCTAATGATATGAATTAGACTTTTCTAGTTTGTTCCTTATTGAATATAATTCATGTTCAAAGGGTTTTGGGAATTCTAGGTGCTTAGAAGACATCTAGTACCACAAACTTACAATTTGACTAATTGTAGAATTTTCTGTCCGATGGGCCAATATTCCCATCCAAAAACATTGAGATTTTTGGCCAGAATATAGTACTCTAATGAACTTTACTAAATTAATCTTAGGTTTAAAATTCATTATAAAAGCTAGTCATTTACTATCAAAACAGTAAGCAACATCATTATAGGGTTTTCAACTTGCTTGCAGGAATTGACAAGAACATTTTGGATTTAGAGGACAATTTGCATGGATTCAAGCATGATTTTGATTTGATTTTCAAATATTTCCTTTTATTCTAAATTAAGCAGAAATTCTAGAGCAAAAACATGCTTAAAACTAGTAGCTAAATATTCAAGGATTTCAACGTATACTTATGCATGAAAGCCAAATCAGTTGGTGCAAAAGTCATGATTAAATCATACACAAACCATAGCTTGATGTTATGAACATTTTACTATCTTAAAATAAGAATAACTCTTAGGTTATGCACATGAAATTCTCAAATAAAACTATGCAATACATGAGGAAAACATAGCATGAATGAACATAGAGGATTTGAGCAGGTTTACTATATGTTCTAGCATGATTTTCATAAAACATGTTTGCAACCTTTTGAGAAAATTCTAACCTAGGAAAATTTCATGCTCCCTACCTAATTTTCTCTCATTTTCTTTGTCTTTGTCTTTGTCTTTCCTTCTTGCTCTCTTTCTTCTTAGATGTCTTGCAGCCAAAATAACTTGTAGGCTGGGTGTGACGACCCGGGCATTTGAAACATGATTTGTAAAGTATTTTGAAAGGCAGGGCCCTTAAGAGTGTAAACTTTTTTCGCAAAACAAAGCAGCGGAAATTCTTTTCTTTAGAACTTGTTTTGAAAACCCAAGTCACCACTTCATACATAACATAAGTACAATTTGTGTACAAAATAAAATTCCATTGAAGGAATATACTTTTATTAAACTCCAGGATCCATCCAGTGGTTCACAGTACAACCAAATATAGTACAATACTTGTCCAAATTACATAATCCAAAACTCAAGCTTACCATACAATAAAACTTTCAACAAAGAAAAATACATGTCTTCAAGGGTATACCTTGAAGATTATTCTCTTCAAGTCTTCTATAGTCTTCAGCTCCTAACTCTCCTTCCCTGGATCTGAGATATTGCAACAAGTACAATATCTCAGCAAGCAATGCTTGGTAGGGGATTCAAGAAACATAACATTGACAATGTAATTCCAATACTTCATAATCTCATTATCCTTAAACATACTCTTTACTTTGTAAGTTATGTATATCTATATACATACATACCCTTCATGGGTAAACCAGTTAAATTCGTGAAAATAGTCAAATATCATTCCCAACTAAGCTGATCAATTCTCTTCATTTTGAGAATTTAGTATTACAGCTAATCTTATACTGGGAATTTCCCTTCTTGGGAAACATTGGTAATATACAATTACCTAGCATTTCATTATGCTATAACATAAGGCATTTCACTATGCCAATTTCCATATGCAATCATAGTGCAAAATAATCAGAAAGGTTGCTATGCTGCAGTCTAATTCGTACTAGCGCGCTCAGATAACTGCCCTGTTCACCACTGATACCATGGTGGAAAATATTATGTCATTGCCCATATGGGGGGGCAAGACTTTCACAGTGGTGGCCTTCCCATAATTGCCACCACTCGACTTTTAACCTCTCATTGGGCAAGGTATCATCATATCATCAAATTTCAAGGAGCGGGTGCCCAAACCCTCATAACTCCTCTAGCAATAGCATTCCCCTAGGCTTATGCCTATTAAAACAAACTCACAAGCCTCCAAGCTTGTATGTAAAATAGATTTCATATATATCAGACCATATGTCTGTTTACTTAGGGCTGAAATATTTCCTAGTTCCCTATTCACTTATAGTTTAGTCCTTAACCATCTTATATGTGTTTGGTTGGATCATAAGGTTTTCAAGAGATTTAATGCAAGTAGTATCATTACTCTTGTCAACATAAGATCATGAGTATAATCATGTATATCTCATGTAAATGCATTCACCAAATCCTCCTACCTTTAAGGATTGATCTCTTTTCCCCAATCTTCCATGATCCTAACTGATGTATGTAATCTGTACATCCATACATATTTTCAATATATAAATTATGAACAATCCTATTGATCACTAGATCTGATGTTTAGAATGATCTTTAGATCATTCATATCTAAGTATTTTTCTATCTCTACGTCTTTGTATGTCCATCTCCTTGATCTTGATCTTTCATAGATCCATTGATTGACAATCTACACATGTTGATAAAGATCAAGGTCCTAGATCTTCTATCATCTAGTTCTTCTTTGATCTAAGTTCAATTCTTGGATCATCCCTATGGAGGATGATCTTGGTTTTCTTCCTTGAATCATCTTTGATCAAGGGTATGGATTATCTAATCTAATGAACTATAACAAGTATACTACTAAACATACATACTAAGTATAATATAGTGTTCTTATTCTTATTGTTCTTGATCATCCAAGATCTAATGGATCTTGTTTGATCATCCTTATCTTACTGTTTTTATTAGGGTTAGGTAATTTACTAACCTTTTGTGCTCTTATTATTATTATTCAACCAGCTAATGTGCTGGTTGAAGGTAGCTTATTCAAGCCTAAATCTAAACTGCTTCTCTTATTTCCAATTGGCTAAGGCTTACTAGCTGAATGGGTGAACACAAAGTGGTTACTTCAATCCTCATGTAAAGAGGCGTTTTGACCTCACAAACGTCAACAGAAGGTAGGGGAAGAGCGAGGCTCTATTAGATAACCCCCTTAACCACTATGTTCATCATTCACTAGAATGACCATAGCTCAACCTTTCATAATGTTCCTATGAGCATGTTTACCCTAAGTACTCTTTCTAGTGGATTTTAATTAAGTCCATGAATATTTATAATGTCATTCATGGGGTTTATTATTCTTTTCCTAATTTGGGCCAAGGATTTGATAATCCTTATATTGTCCTACTAACTATAGCCCTTACTAATTAACTCCAAAGTACTCCATTCTTATTTGTGTAATGAAACTCTACTTTCTCATTAGAATATGTTTTTGGTGTTTTATGTTCTTTATCTCATAACAAGTAAATCTACTAATAACATTTAACCATAAATCAATTATAAATTCAAAACATAAAACTACCTAATTTAACATTCTATGATAATGAGGCAAGGTACTTAAATTAAATCTAGCACCTTATGATAACAATGAAACATATATCATGCTAAACTCTAAATGTTATACTAGCATGCTTTATAATAGAATAATATAAAATGAAACTAATTACATTTTTAGAAACCTTTACTTATGATCCAACCATTTGATCTTAGATCTTTTCCTTTGATTAAGGATTTTAGTTGTATTTAGGGAATTTTCTCTATTAAGGTCAAAAGATCATATTGATCTATTTTTGTCATAATCCATTCATGATTTCCTTGGATTTCATCATATAAACATTTATTCTTTCCATCCCAAGGATCTGATCACACTTGATCTCATTGATCAAGTGGGTCCCTTTGTATTTTTAGGGTTTTTCTACCATAAAGGGTAGATCCCTTAATATATCTCATATATATCCAATTAAACCATAGATCTCACTTTATTTCAATAGTACATCATTATTAAAACATGTTTTTAAGATCTGATCATCTCAGATCTTGAAAATCTAGGTAATTGGAAACTTATTTCTTTAATACAGAAAGTTTTTACTAAAGAACATGTCTATTTTATCATTTCATAAGAAAATAGAGGTTTCAAGCTTTCCATAGCTTCTTTTTTATCTCAATTTGGAGTTCAGATGACTCCGAAATTGAAGATGGAAGTTCATAGTCCTTCCTCGCGCCTGGATTTGATCTAGGCCCAAGGAATGGACGGCCCAGATTAGTCGGGCAGAACAAACCAGGCAGAATGAACCAGGTGGGTCATCGGGCGCGTCCGCTCAGATGAGTGGACAAAGCACTCTTGAGGGGCGTCTACGGACGCGGACGGGACGAGCGGAACGCCCGTCGTTCGTGCACCCGCGAACTTGGTTTTCGTCTGGCGCGTCCGCTCGTGGATTTGACGGACACGCCATCGTGTCGCTTGGAATGACGCTCCATGCACAGCGCACGCGCCGTTCCAACAGTGTGTCACGTGTGCGTCTTGGGCACCGTTTGATCTGGAGATCGGACAGTCCATTCTAGACCGTCTAATCAATCCTCTTTCAATTGAGGGTCCAAAACGTCTCTGATTTTGATGAAAATTCTACCATAGGGGTTTTGGACCCTTCTGGATCGATTGGTGTAGTCAGATTTTTCATCTGAGTACTCTATCATCCATAATTAAGGGTTCTGTTGTTTACTTTTTTTTTACCTTTTTATTACCAAAATTAATTACAGTAAAATAAAAATTACATAAAACAGCACTAAACATCTATGAAAAGGATTTTCACCTACCTGATTGGAGAGAAAACCTCGGTTATATGCCCAATTTAAAATAATACCTTGTTGATGAAGATATGACCTAAAATCCACCTTTCTTGCAAATATCCGTTGTTTGAACCGTTGGATCTTGAAATTTCTTTAGGGGTTTTGTAGAATAGATATGTTGGGAAGTTTTGGACGGTGTAATTGATCATATTAGATCTAGAACAGAGTGCCTAATTGATTTTAGGTCTCTTGTTCCAATATGAAAAGAAAAACAAGTTGAAAAGAGATCTATCTCTTGGAAATTTTGGGTTTTTGGGGAGGAATCTAGATCTAATTTTTTAGGGAGAGTGAAAAGAATTTCGTGAAGATTTTATGAGGATTTTTGGGGTTGTATTTATAGGCATTTTGGGTCTTTTTCCATGATTATAATATTTTATTTTATTTTATTATTAAATGACATGAAAGTCTTCAATGCTCCCATGCCTAATTTTTCTTTCCCATAACTAGCTGATGTTTGTTGACCCATGATTCATATGGGCTGCTGATAAAATTGGTTGTTGGGTCCCTTGTGGGCCCCACATGGTGTAAAAAGACCATTTTGCCATTTATGCATAAAATTTTGGGTTTTATTCCCATGATCTCGGATTTGAGTGTACTTAGTGACGTTGGATTCGTATTTCTCAATAAATTCTAAATTTTGATGTCTCATATTTTTATTTTTGGAATATTTTGATTTTTGGGTAAAATTACTATTTTACCCCTTTTGTCCAAGAAATGAAGAAACTTAAGGATTTCTCATCCGAATTCAAAATTTGTCATGCTTACAGTCATTTTGAAGGGTTTGCTAAGTTTAATTTCAATTTTACATGTCTTATGATTTGATTATACTTTTATAAAAAGTATATTTTAAATAACCCCAATATTTCAGCCCGAAATATCTGAAACTCAAACTTTATTGATTTTTCTCAATCAATTACAAAAATTGGGGTTATTACACTGGGAATCCCATACATATGAGTGTTCTCTCTTCTTAATTCCTACTTTTCTGAGGTGTTTGACTCATGTTTAGCTTTTTAGTCTGTCCATAACTCAATTTGATGTCTAGGTTCATTGTATCTAGTAAAAAAATTAACCCAATTCAATACAAATTGTTTTAACCTTGGAATCTTACCCCTACTAGGATACCTCCACATTTTTATCTATGTGGGCATGGGCTGTCCTAGATGGAGCTAAATTCTAGGGGAGATACATTCCATACTGGCCCATGGATCCTTGTCCATGAGGGCTTTATAGCTTGGTCTCTACCTTTATTTTTAAGACTCCATCTCAGCCCATAGATTTCACCACTTCCTAATCAAGGGCTGCCATAGTCTCCTAGCCCATTTAGAGTACATATTCGTAGCTTGAGTCCTTGTCAACACCCCTTTCCAATCCTCTTTTAATCAACTACCCAAAAATCTTTATAAAATACTATGTCTACCATCCTTGTTTGGTTGCCAAGTTTCCAACTCGGTAGCTCCAAAAAAATATGGCATCCCACCCCCTTCTCATGGTGTGTGCGGGACTTTTCCTCCTAACCAATCACTTTCACTTCTTGCTTTGGATGTTAGGTGGTCCATCATGATTCAATCCTAGCCACTTATCTCTCATGATATTTTACATCTCTCTCTGTGATTGGTTCCACATGCTCTTAGGGAAAATTCATCCAATCCATCTATAATCTAAGATATCTTAGCACTCATCTAATCCATTTAATCCATCAATGGTTGAGATCACTCTACTCTATCAAATTCAGACATTCATTCCTTTCTAGGTTTTTTCCTATAAAGAAAACAAAAAATAACTAAATGATGTCTTGAACTCTAAACCAAAGTCTCTCATACACTTAACATTACCATCTAAGCAACTCAAATTCATTGGCATAACTAAGCAAAATGACTTACTTATTAAAGTAAAAGTCTAGGTATTACAAAAAAATTATATTGCTTTAGTATATAAAAGATAATAGATAGAGAAGTGTTTGTAAATGGTTTTCCTTCATTTGGAACGAAAATCCAAGTGTGCACTTGCCTTGTACCTAATTGCCTCTTTTATAGATCTAATTCATTCACTATGTTGGGAATGACTTAGATAGGCTAAGTACCAAGTTTTTTGTCCATTAGATACTTTCTCATATGTTCCTCTGCTAGCAAAGAATATGTATAAGTTTTCTAATGTCCTCATTGGGGGTGTTAAGCCTGTAATTAGTTGACAAGTATCACAAGACATTTTTGGGGAATCTCCTAGAGTTTGGGAAAAGCTTGAAGATCTATTGTCTAGAGAAGGGATTCATTAATCAAACTATGAGATAGACATTTCTAATTTAGTTTATTTTACTTTAGTTTTAGTTCATTTTACTTTAGTTTAAGTAGTTCAACTTTAGTTTAGTTCTATTTTTAAAGTATATTTAGATGTTTGTTATCTACATCTTTGCATTTTGGATAATGAACTTATATTAGTGCTATGAAATTCTCATTAGGGAGAACCATAGCTACTAATGCAAAAATTGTCTTCAAAACTAGTTTCTCTTAGATTTTCTCAAAATTTTAACTTCATTGCTCATATATTGGCATTGTGATGAACTTAATTGATCCATTGTGAAGTGAAAAACAACCTTAGAAATTTGGTTATTAGTGTTGACAAGTTAGGATTTTTGGCCTTTATTTACACATATGGAGGCTAATCTCTATATTAATGTATAAAGTTTTGTGTTGCAAATAACAATGCTATATTATTAAATAATAGATCCTTAACATGTCTTCATCTTATAACATTTATTTCTATGAGAATTTATATAAAATTCCATATATCCACCTAAAAAGGCATACACAAAAACTGGTGACTCTAGTGAGTAATTTCCATTGAAAATCAAAAATAAATTTTTGAGGAAAATCTTGTCTATTAATAATTTATTATGTTGCACTATGGCAGGAAGCATTGTGGGCCTTGTGTTTTATTGAATCTTTTATGTTTAATGTTTTGTCTTTGAATGATTCAGGCTTATGTTGAGATGTATTTTGATTGGATATGCAACATGTGATCTTTGATGGAATGTATGCATGCATGAATGAAATGGATAATGTGTGATTGAATCCAACCGGGGGCACGAGAAATGTAATTCATGCATACATTGTATTTTTGCATTCATAAGTACCCATGAAGTCATATGGTTTAGGACCTTTTGGTAGCTGATTCATAGGAATAGTGTAATCCTTTAGGAGTAATATATACTTACTACCAATATCCTTGAGATACATCGAATAGAGATACTGTTTCCATGGCTTCAAAGGTTTAATTCCTATTGGGACCCTATGGAGAGGAAGGAAAAATTGTGCATAGTAAGAGCCCTTTTACAATCCTAAGCCACCCCTAAACCTTACATCCAATGCTCTAGGTTACCAAATCATGTTGCTTTTACATAGAAAAAATGTGATGCATGTGTTCTTATTGGACAAACAAAACTAATTGTCCAGACTATATGAATATTTTGATAGCCCTCATTTTTTTGTTGCCTAAGTTAGCATACCTTAAAATCTCTAGATGTGTTATTGTATTTCATGTGTCATCATTACTTCATTCTTCTAGGAAAGATGAACTCCTTCCACATGACCTACTCTAATTAGAATTAAAACTTTCCAATAGTAGCTTCTGAGAACGTGGTTATAGTGGGTGTCTTAAAATTGAAGTGATTTTTCTATGCCTTCTGTGAATGTCAGTTGAGGTCTAAATGCCTCCTAACATAAGAATTACATTAACCATTTTCTAGCAGAACCTAATTGGTCAGCAATGGTCAAGCCTGAACAAAAGGAGGAGCCATCTAGATTTAGGTCTAAAAGTTATCACCCTAAAAATCATTAAAGATCATCAATTTAGCTCGTTAGTGAACTATTTGTGATTGATTGGTTGCTCATCACTTAGAGTTAGGAGTCACATTTAGTTATGTTGCATCAAATAATTAGAGTTTTTCAAAAAAGAAAAACTGATTCTTTGTATACAAAGTTGAGAACAAAGGCTTATTAAGAAGGGGATAGATTTCATAGATTAGATACATTGATGCATAGGATGGATATTATGGAAATTCAATTGCTTAGGATAATAGCTTTTAGGCAAACCGAGCCACAACCTTAGTACCATAATGACTATACCTATTTTAAACATCCTTATCCCACTCCTTGATGGCCATTAAGCTCCACATAAAATGGTTATTATCAGGAGCTAATGGATGCACAAAATGCATTTACGTACCCTAGCAATGATTACTATCCTGCCACAAGAATACCAACTCTACGAGTCATTTCCTTTACAGCATGAAGAACCATCATCCAAAGAAAATATGTACCATATTTGTGAGATAAAAGAACAAGGCATACTTGCCTTTGATAAGGTGAATAAGGAAATGATATGAGAGATGGAGGAATGGGAAGAGGAAATGAAAACAATATGGTAAAATATTGATAGAAACATTGCTAAAAAGGATTGAGAAAATGAAACAAATTAGGGATAATAAAGAGTCATTTTTACTGATAATAGGATGGAAATCTCTTATGATCATTCTAAGCCACAAAATCCACGATCATCCATAGAAGCCTCCAACTCAAATCTACTCAAGCAATGTCCTGCCCCTTGTTACGATTATGATGAAGTGACTTCCATTGATGAAGAGAATGATGCCATAGAAACATTTAACCGAGATCCTTTAGAATTGTGTCTTGCTTATTTCTATGACTTTGATGAAGACACATCCATTGAGGAGGTAAATGAGTTGTTAGATACTATGCCTTTGATGGACACTTCTCAATGGCACGCTATAGTAGATCCCCCTATAGAGCCTGAAATTCAAACTGAGCATTGCGATGTAGAAGACGTACCTGATTTGAACCTACTGACCTTATTTGAACAAACATCAGATATTAATATAGACCAATTTGAAACCTTAGTTGTGCCATCCAAATAGGAAGCAAAAGAGTCAGTTGATGCACTAACCCTATATCAACCTACTCTAGGGTACACATTAGAAGATAATCAAGGTTTAAGCCAAACCATGTCCTTGCCTCCATTAATACCAGAACTATCTTTTAGGGATGTGCAGAGTTAACATATACCTCAATGTTAGCATAATGTAAGGGAAATGGAGGAGAATGATAAATTGAATTCAATGGTCAATGTTATCCCTCAATTTGGTCAAGAAGAGGACCATTCATCTCTATATGGTCCAACAAAATGTATGTAGTACACAAAGTTATCATGTTACCACCACCTAAATTTTTAAGGTAGAGGAATTATATTGACTACCATAAAATTTTGAAGATGGGGGATCATCAATATAGTCACACAAATTTCAAAATCATGGTGATCTATTGAGTTATAAGGATATCACCACCTAAAATTTTAAGGTGGAGGCAATATATAGACTGCTAGGAGATTCTGAAGTGGCATGAGAAATGTTGCCAATTCATTCTTAGGATTAAGATTAGGGAAGATTAGTTAATTCCATGAGAAATCAGGATAGTTATAGGCTGTGTTTGGAAGAAGACATAAAACTTAGCGCTCACTGAGAGAAATATTTTTAATCCCTTATCAAAGAGCTTCATTTTTTAGTATACTTAAGAGGGTTTGAGGCTAAAACATATTTCCAATGGAATTTGAACTTATCTAATTATAAGTTATGACTTATATGGCTGTACACACACATTCACCTTAAGAAATAAGTAGAATAAGATGTCTTTGATGTGTGTATAATTTGTAGAATTGTCAATCCTCTATATTAAGTTGTGAAAAATTAGTAGAGTGCTAGTGAATGAGGATTCTAAGAGATAAAATAGGGGACTCAACCTTATGGAAATTTATGGGTATATTCACTACAAACCCTCACAAGGCCTAGCTCGTCCACTAGGGGTAACCTAGGTATTCAAGGGTTAGTTGCATGTACTTAATATAATCGTGAGTACCTACGAAAGTGACACTTTGTACCTATTTAGTAAAATGATTTTTTGCATATTTTGCTCAGAATTAGAAAAATACTAGGTACGGGGTGTGATAAGTGTTTTATTTTTCATAAGAACCACCTAATTAGTTACTCATGTGTTAAAACTTATAGGGGTAAATTACAGTTTTTGCCCAAAATTCGTAACACGTGCATTTTTTTACCTAATGACTCAAAATTCTAAGATAAGAATGTGATTAATTATATATTTTTATGAGTTAATTAGAGGTTTTTACTTTTTGTAGGAAGTGAGATGGTGATTCGACAATTGAGATTGTTTGAGATGAACATTGAAGATTAAGATTACAAGATTGAGTCAAAGCTTAAGAATCAATACAACATGAAATCAAATATCAAATCAACATTAGGGCAAACAAGAAGGCAATTGGAAGAGCTAAAGGTGAGTAAAATGGGCCCATGAAGTAAGCCATTCATTTTCATTACCTTTGTATAGAAGCCATTGCAGCCACCTTAGCTATATAAGTCATGAGAGACGGTGACAAGGTAAGGAATTCAAGCCATTCTAGCCATTAAAGCCTAGGGTGTGAGTCATGAAGCCAATACATGTAATCCCTTAAGGTGAGCTATAGAATCCAATTAAGCCAAATGCCACATGGAGTCACACAATTGGAGGAGAATTCAAGCAATGACCCACTTTCTAAAGTTGGATTTTTAAAGTTAATTAGAAGGTTTGAGAGAATTATGTAAAAAGTAAGATGATTATGCATTGGTGGACCCATCAAGAGAGAAACCTTACTTTCCAACTCCATCTTTCAGTCTTTTTTCTAGGGTTACAATTTAAAGGAGGCACCCCCATTTTCCTATTTGGTGATCGAAGGTTTCCTAAATAGAAAGCCATAGATCTACTTCAATCCAAACAACTTTGAATACCTAGGTCCTTATACATCTTTCCTAAACACCATTCCTTACTAAATTCATAAATTTTCATCCACCAAACATCATCAAATGTGGAAGGAAAGAGATCCACTTTCCTTCCATGAAAAAGATGTCCCTGCCAAGAATTAGAAACGAGGCATCATATCTCTCTTATGTCATCTTTCCACTCCTTTTTCTTACATCATCTTTCTAATTCATCTCCTACCTAAACTTCCTCATTCAAGACCCTAACCCTAGGTCCACTTTCCTCATATTTTCACTCCTTCCTAAGTTAGGAAACCACTCATCTGTATATAGCCTCATGTTTCATACGAATTTTCTAAGTAAAGGTTGAGTGACACAACCATGAATTCTAGCTTTCCTTTGGTGCTTAAATTGTTGATGGATTTTGGAACATTGTTGGTGCTTTTCTTCTTATGGTTTTATAATTATTCTCTTGGTTATTTTGTTTCCAATTCTAGGTTAGAAATTTACTTTCATAGTTGTTTCACATTTTTTTCACTTCTTTGAATTCCACACCTAGTTCCAACTTTGTTCCCACTCTTTCTTGCTTCAAAATCTCTAGTTTTCTTTGCTTATTCCTTCAAAATCTAAGTTAAATTCCCTCTATTAGAGACATCCAAGAGAGGACATAGCTTATAGCCTTGAATTTCTACTTAGTTCTACATGTTTTTCTCCTTATTTTGAATCTTAGTTTTGGGCATTTTTTCCTTAGTTAGTTCAAGCACTTAGCCCTTGTTTCTTCTAAATTACTTCATGGGTTTCTTTACATGTCATTCTAATTAAGTTTAGGTGCTCTATATTGAAGTTTTATTGTTGTTTAAAATCACTTTTAAAAGCAAGAATAGTGCACGCTTTACATATATTGTAGATAGCTTTATGCATCTAACTTTTGCGTGTAATTTGAACATGATGCAATAGAATTCTTTGAAAATTCTTGCTATAGGTTAATTATGTCTCAAAGTAATTGATATCTGGGTTATTTCCTTACATAGAATTTGATGTTTCAATAGCTTTTCATTGTGAGATTTGTTGAATGTTCTTAAGTACCAAAATTTGGAAATTGTTTTTCCCTTAACTTTGTGCTTTAATTCCAGCCATCTAAACATTGTGTTTGCTTGAATCCTTATGTACCCATTTAGATTTTTTTGTCGTTTATTAATTTTGATAATTAATTTTCATGTTAGTTTACTGTTAAAACATGAAATATAGTCATCTTTTGGGCCATAGAACCAAGCGCACAGTCCATGGACCATAAGCCTGGTACTAGACCACTTCCCTATTTGATTTTTGGACAAGTTAGTTTCATGATCTAGTATCAGACATTGTTAATGAGTTGTTTGCATATTGTTTTAAGTTTAAAATTTTTCCATTTTTGCATTTTTGAAAGATTCCTTTTGAGTAGATTTTAGGTTAGGTAAGTTTCAATTTAGGAAAGTTTCTAATTTAGTAGTTTCATTGCTTAGTTTGAATCTTTCTAAAGTACTGTAGTTTTCTTTAGTTAAGTGCATGTAGTTAGGTAAGTTTCCTTTTTAGTTTTAGTTTCTAATTCTATGCATGTTTCTAATTTGAGTACTTTAATCTCATAATTCAATCCAAACCCTTCTCTTTTGGCTAAAACTAAATAATTTGAATAAGATCTAATCCATTAAAAAAATTTTATATTCCTCATGGAATCAACCTTGCTCACATTAGAATACTACAACTAATTTGTCGGCTTGCAAGTAACTTTAAAAGCACAACAGCTATAACCAATAGATATAGGTTGTCTAGGTTATAATGCCTTGTCTATTGAGGCATGAGCCCTTTGTAAAGTGGCATATTGGTTGTTACATTAGTTTACCACTTTTTATCACATTTTTAGCTTTAAGGTGATTATATGATTTATTGAACATCCATGGAAATGAAAATTTAATTAGTAGGGCCAATAACCCCTACAAGATCAAGGGTGAATTTCATCACCAGCTCTTGTCCCACATAGGTTAATCATCACCTAACATGTACCCTAACCTTCTACAAATTAATTTAAAATCAATTAGAAGAGAGCTATAACTGCCCATGAGCTCATAGGACCCTCTTGCAAGGAGGAGGATTACTATCACTCTAGCGGCCTTGAAACTAAATCAATTGCGTTGGTATTTAAATGTCTAGCTCTACCAACACACTCAACAATTGAGATTACTTATGGTGAAATGAGGAGGGTGTGAAGTGATTGATTTAGTTAGGATCTAACTAGTGCGTAGTAAGACATGTTTGAAGGAGCTGAGGAGCTATTTAGGTTAGTATTAATCTAAAACTCATTCCTGTAAACAATTTCAATTTATTTTTCTTAGAGTTAGATTGACTATGTGTCCTTTGAGTTAGTTAAGGGTTCCCCAATCTAGGTAGTGAAAAAAAAAGGAGCACTCTTTAGTTGTATATAATGAATGTCTTTCGTTGTATATAGATTCCATCACACTAAACATTGGTGTATGCACCGTCATTGATCTGTGAACCTAGCTCTAGTACTCATAGATCTTAAGATCAAATGGACTATTAGGCAAGGGTTAAGAAATCAAGTCAGTCTAGAAACCTTGCAATAGAAATGGAAAATGAAGTATTAGAATTTAAGACACTTAGAGACTACTTCGCTCTGGTTTAGTTTAACTCACCATCATGTATACTATTATTTGCAACAATTGCATAACATTTTGGCTTAAAACTAGGATTCATTCAACTTCTAGCTACATTCTATGGTTTAGACAAAGAGGACCGCTATCACCATGTCAAGGAATTTCTTGACATTTGTACAACATTCAAATACCACAATTCCTCAGATGATTCAATTCAATTATGGCTATTTCCCTTCAATGTAAAGAGGGTGAGCATTTCTATGAATGGTGGGAAAGGTGGAAGGATCTACTACTCAAATGCCCCCACCATGGCTTTGAGAAGGGGCAACAAGTGCAGTATTTCTATGAAGGTTTGACACTACAAACTGACGTTTGATAAATACCACTACTGGTGGGGAATTCATGAAAAAAAGTGATGTTGAGGCTTAGAATTTCTTTGAGACCTTCTCTGAAAAATGAAATTATTCAATGAGAATGGAAAGAAATTCACAACCTTAAAAGAAATTATATGAAATATGGAGATACTCTCGACCTGTACATTAAGATAGTTATGTTGGCCCAAAAAGTTGATTGGATAGATAGTTTAGCATAGAGGATAGATACTTTCATGTCGGCTAGTGGATCTTCTATACAACCTCACTTGATGTTTGTTCCATATGTTCTTGTCTAGCACATCCAACTACATCATGCCATTAAGCTCTACTTTTCCTAAATCTTTCTCAAAGCAAGTGAATGCATTGAGATATCTTAACAATAACCCATATTCTAAGACCTACAATCCTGGATAGGTTAGGAATCCCTATTTTTCTTGGTTGATGAACAACCATCTAAGGTGTTTATGAGGAATTCCCCCTCCTCAACCTTTTCATCATGCCACAATTCCATAGCAAAATCAACCTCCTCAACAATTTCCACAACAACTAAGAAAATCATCAACTGATGAGATCCTATATTGGTTTATGCATAGTTAATTGTAGTTTCAGAATGATACAGAGAAAAATTTGTTGGCCAACTCACAATCTATCATAAAATGGGAATATCAAATGGGTAAGCTTTCATTTGCATTAAATGAAAATTTCCTAGTTAGTCTATTCCAAACACGAAGGGGCAAGTTGAGATTGGCAATAAAAGACCAAAAGCTTCATGAATAGGCCAAATCTATTACTACCCTTAGGAGTAGTAAGTAGATAGATAATCAGGTGGGCATGACTAAGGAATCCCAACAAGTGAGAAAAAAAGAGAAGCCTACAAAAACTCACATGGGTAAGGAGAAGTTTTAATCATCATCCTCTTCTTCTAAAACTCTACCCGAAGCATCATATATTCCCTAGGCTCCTTATGCTCCAAGACTTAATATGACATAGAACGCAGCAACTTTAATGAGATAATGGATGCTTGTAAACAGGTTACCATTAATATCACATTACTCAATGAAACTTAGGATATACCCTCTTATGCCAAAATTTTAAAAGATCTATGCTCAAAGAAGCAAAATCTTAATATGCAGAAGAAAGCATTCCCACTAAGCTAGTCAGCTTGATTATTTGACACAACAACCCATCAAAGTATAGGGATGCTAGGTGCCCCACTATATCTCGTGTGATAGGGAAACATACAATTGATAAGGCACTAGATGATTTGGGATCAGGAGTTAACCTATTTCTTTACTTAGTATATGTGTAATTATGTTTAAGTGAGATGAAACCAACTAGTATGACACTACAATTAGGAGATAAATTAGTAAAAATTTCTCATGGTGTGGTTGAGAATGTATTGATACAAGTTGATAAGGTTTTATTTCCAATCAACTTTCTTATCTTAGATACCCAACTTGTATTGGGTCCTCGTAGTCAAATTCCTATCATTTTGAGATAGACATTCTCCGCCACATTGAATGCTACAATCAACTATAGGAATGGTGTTATGAAGTTGTCCTTTGGAAACATGAAGATTAAAATGAATGACTTTAATACTGGATAACTACACTTAGACTTTGAAGATCCTTCTAAAGTGAATATGATGGAGAGTCTAGTGCATAAACCATCCATACCATACCCTAGTACTGATTCTCTCAAGGCTTGTCTAGCTCATTTTGTTTTTTATTTGATATAGACAGCTCCATTGAAGAAGTTAATGCATTGTTAGATACTACACTTTAAGGGATACTTCAAAATGGAAAGCCCAAGTAGGGCCCTTTACATTTTCTGAGACTTCACTTAAGCCATTTATTGAAGAACAACCACTTGATTTGGACCTCACATCTAGATCAAAAAATTCAAAAATGTGTGACTTTAGGATACTCTAATACATTGCATGTTATCACTGCCTTAAACTCTGATATAGAACATAAGGCCGCTCTAAGGTGAACAATCGAGGGTAAAGAGGGTTAAAGCCCCACCATTTATTGGCATCAAGAGGAAAATGAACAACCTTTTCAAGAGATGCAGAGTCAAATTAACCCTAGCATACCAGAAAATGTAAAAGAGGAGATATTTCAACAAATAGATCTTGACATAATATTTCTCCAATTTGACAGCACTTAGGACTATTTATCTGAGTTATGCCCAAGAAGCTTATAATCATGGTAACTAGCAATGCTATTTTATTGTCAACTACCCAAATCATAGGGGGGAGAGTGTATATCAAGTACCATGAAGCCCTAAAATTGAGTGAGTTTTCCTAGAGGCTCCTACATGTGTAGTGTAAGTGTGGGTTTAAGTTCTAGTTAGCTTCATATTTAGTATTGCATTTGCATCTACATTAGTCTTCTTTGTACTTTATTTTGCATTCAATTGTTCACATTAGGATATCTATACACTATCATTGATGTAAATGTACAATTCCCATCATCCTCATCAAATTCAGGTAATTAGAAATCCTAGAGTATCAACCAACCTTATCTACACAAGAGAGGGTGTCACTACCAAAAAGATAAGGGGGTGAACTTCTCATGCATGCATGCAAACCACCACCTTGAAATCTTTTAAGTGAAACTAAGATGCTACAAAATGAGTCACACATACGGATTTGTGCCGAAATGAAACTACTCAGAGACTAGGGCCCACATATGCATATTACTTTCTCTCACTTACCCACTCACTCGCTCAAGAGAGGGACCCACCTATGGTTTCACCATTTTTTCTCCATGGACAGAGACACGATACATTATCTTTGCATAATTTTCATGAGAAAATAATAGAAAAATTCAAGGAAGAAAAACTTGGAGTTGACAAGAAAATAAATGGGAAATCTATGACTCGCTTTCATCCAACCTTTTAAGGAAGAAATGTTTGATATTCATCCTCTATTAGGGCTATCCTAGTAAGCATCCAATGAGAAGTGTTTGATATGAGAGAATTAAGAGAATTCTAGGGTGATCCAATGGGAATGAATCATGCAAGAGAGAGAGAGAGAGAGAGAGAGAGAGAGAGAGAGAGAGAGAGAGAGAGAGAGAGAGAGAGAGAGAGAGAGAGAGAGAGAGAGAGAGAGAGAGAGAGAGAGAGAGAGAGAGAGAGAGAGAGAGAGAGAGAGAGAGAGAGAGAGAGAGAGAGAGAGAGAGAGAGAGTTGATCACTATTGGTGGAGAAACTTTAAGTGGGATACCCACCAATTTTTAAGGGGATTCAACATGATTTCAAGGGAAGTAGAAATTTGTTTTTCAGAGAAAATAATGGCAAACTAATGTGGATAATGGAATGATAATTGAGGAGAGAAAAATCGTGGGAATACAAAAGGGATTTCAACATGATTTACTAATGAAGAAAGGAAAGAAATCTCAACCATCCAATCTAGGGTTATGCATGATTATAATAATAGAAAGAAATAGAGAAGGACTTTCTTTGGGCAACTATGTTGTGATCTTTTAGGTGAAGGAAAGAGAGAATGGACACCCCATTATTCGAGCATAAGAGGATGTCACATCCTTAAAAGGTGGGAAAGAAGTAATAAGAAAAGAGAAAGATAGAGGAGAAAATAAAGAGGATAGGAGTGATCTATGGAATGTTTCTAGGGTGAGTAGTTGGCTAAGGAAATAAAGGACATTGGCTACTTTCTGAAGGGAGGACGTGAAGAGATAAAAAGGGGGAAGGAGTTGTGTAGACCATTCCAATTCCCTTGTGCTTGGACATTGAAATCTATTAGGGAAAAAGACTTGGGACATTGAGAAAATAAAAAGGAAGGACTTGGAGAATGAAATAATGGAGAGTGTATGCATGAAATCTAATGAGAGGTAATTCCATGCATTGACCATTCTTCCATTTTTCTCTTGTTTCCAACACACATCTCATCACCATCTTCTTTGTCTCTCACACATCATCACACCTCTCCTTCTTTCTTTATCATTCAATACATTTATACCATCCTGTCTTTGGTCTCACATGCACACCACTATATTTTATGCATGGATGTGATTGGTGAGTGTTGAGTGATTTTTTTCCTTTGTTTAGTGGTTGTTTGGTGGTTTCCAATCTACTTGTTGGTGACACAACAAGTTAGAAGGCACAATGTTGTTGATGATTGAAGGTGATAACATAGTTTGGATAGAAGTATAAGGTGAGATTCATTGAGTGACACGGTGAAGAAGTGGAAGAAATCTTGGAACATCAAAGTCTATTGAATTTCATGGTTAAGTCAATCCATGTAAGTTGTTTATGTGGTAATATTATGTATAGGAGAGACTTAGGTCTAGAGTTCAAAACATCTCATAGTTGTTTTGCATCCTTTTGGGAAAATTTAGGCAAAAAGGAGTACTTATTAAGATGGGTTAAGCATGATCACAATCATAGAAGATTTGATGGCTACAATGAGTTATCCTAAGGAAATGAGAACCAATGAGAAAGTTAGAGTGAAGTGATGATCATATGATAAGAAATGAAGAGTCCTAGAATAAGTCTATCTAGAATTGGATAAAAACTTGGAAACCAAGAGAGAGTCGGACATTTTAGATCTTCAAAGGGATGGATGAGATCTTAAGTAGAAAATCTTAAGTGAAGTAAAGTATGGAAGGATGGGATGGAATTGCTTAAGAGCATGTGAGATTAGTGATAGGGATAGGTGATGGATTTCATTGAGATATAGGACTAGGATAGAATCAAAGATTATTCATTTTGGTAAAGGTAACCATCAAAACATGAAATTGTGGAGCAGAATTGATTTAAAATATCACATAACATTAGATGATTTTGTCTAGTCATATGGGTTCATAAAAGATGGCCCAAGACTATACGTTCAGATCTAACAAGAGTCCTAAAGGGACTAGGACTACTAAGATGGAACTAGATTACTAAATGGGAGCCCAAGTTGAGAGACCCAATTAGGCTAGGATACAAGAGGATATCTAGACATCTTGTCCATGAGGGATGTCCAATGACCCATAAATGAAAATCATGTGAGAGTCCTAATCTAGGTAGGACACTTTGGTAAAGCCTTGAAAACCTACTAGGAGTTTGACTCATTGGTTAAGTATGGAGAATATTAGATTACTTATAAACAATCTAAATGATGATCCTACTCAAGGAAATTGGATGGCTAGGATAAGAGGTTAGGTATCCCAACCATAGTTGAGAAGGGTGACTTAACTTAAGAGCATGTTAGGTAGAGAGTGAGACGATGAACCATAGAGAGAGATTATAGGCAAGGACTAAAAACCCCATGAAATAACATAGTTAGCCAAGGAATGAGGGTGTGAATGGGTAGAAATCATGGCTCACTAGTGCATGGAGTGCTAGGATTCCACATTAGAACTGTAGGATATCTTAAAGGCCCAACCATGTAGCATTGAGTTAGGTACCCACTTTTTAGGAGCTTGAGGAGTCAAAAACATTGATTAGGGTGACTTGTGGAGGGTGGTTTTGGGTGGATTTAGGCTAGGAGATATATGGCCTAAGTGCATTTAAAGAGTGAACAATATGAGATTAAGAGTTGAGAGAATCTAGGGCTGAGAAGAAACCTACAAAACATAAAACATACATGGATTATAATACGAGGATGGAGGCCCAAGTTTGGAAGACCAATTATGCTAGATTGTGTGGCCTTGCTTGGGCATATTTCCCATAAGTTAACCCATCTAGAGCAGCCCACAAGTCCAAAACCTCTCAAGAGTCCTAACTAGTGTGGGACTCCTTAGTTAAGTTATAAAAACCAACTAATTCTATTGATCTTTAACCAAATACAATGAACCTAGACACCTAGCTGAGGCATGAAGGATAAGAAAACATTGTGGGACTTAAACACCTAATCAAATTAGAGAACCATGAAGGGGTCTTAGAAAGGTGACTTGGGGAGAAATTAACCTGTAAGGTCATTGCGATAGGAACACAAAGAGACCAAGTTCTAACTAATATAGGAGAACTAAGGGGGGAAATTATAAGGGGATGTCCCAACCTAGAATGGAGAGGAAAGAGAAAATAAAACAGGCTACATTAGGAGGAGATGCCCAAAGGAGGAGAAAACAACTAGACCTTTCGAGCTGCCAAGTTGGGAAAAAGAACCAAAAGAAAAAGAAGAAAGGAAAGAGGAGAAACCAGGTAGTGAGATGGCCAAACCCCTAAAATAGGATTTTTAAGTTATTTTCAAGCAAAAATCGTGATTGTTTCAAAAGAGACCACGTACTATTTTCGTGGAAATCATAAGTCTTTTTTCCCCTTCTAATGTGCTAGGATATAGATTTGGTAGTGATATTCACATGAGTTATTAGTTTTTAAGTGATTTTTATATGAGTGAAATTTCAATGGTTTATGGTAGAAAAAGCTTCATGTTTTCATCATATTTCTATGTACTATGTTTTACTGCCTACCTGTTTGAACGGTAAATTGAGAAAATTTTATGATCATAATCCCAAATTGATGCTTAACAATGATGAGATTCATACTAAAAAATCTATATGATTTATCAAGGGGAAATAAAGATAAGGCATTTCTATTTTTCGGGATTTTCAACACTGCTTATTGGTTAAATGAGCTATAGGTAAAGATGCCTCTACTTTAGGGATTTAAAGTACATGAAATAAATGTGTCAAAAATATTACAATTAAAATTTAGTGAATGTTTGATAAGATTTAACTTAGGAAGAGATTGAAGGAAGATTAGTAAGTTACTTACTACAATTCTAACTGATAGACTAAAAACTCTGTGATGCATCATTCAATAATTTGGATATAAAAAATGTTGATGTGTTTTACCACAAGTGCACAGGCTATTGGAGTATAGCTAATGAAAGTATGGGTCGATCCCACAAGGACTCAACTTAAAAAGTGGGAGTTTAAATAAAATTTAATTGATAAAAATTAAAAATAAATAACAAAAATTTATTGAAATTATTGGAATTAGAATCAGAGTTCAGATCTACTCAAATGCAAAAAATTACAGAATTTCTAGTTCAAAAAGAAAGGAAATAAACCAAATAACATTAAAAAACTACTTCCCTAACTTAATCACTATCAATTCCTTCAAATTTGGTCTTCTTGGAGTTGATAAACCTTCATCGATGTCTTCAAAATGTCCTTGATTAAATATCTGCAAGTTGGATTTGTCAAATTCCTCAAAATTGTAAAGATCTGGAGTAATTTGTGATTTTAGGTTTTGGATAGTCTAGATCACTTTATATCAGATTAAAGAACAGAGACATTAATTAAACTCAGGGATGTCCTAAGAATGAAATATCAAATTTAATTGAAAATATGAAAAGAAACAGAGGAGAAATTATGGATTCTTGGTTGATTAAGGCTAACCCGTTCATTGGGTTAAGCCTTGATTGACCGAGTTGGATTGGCCAGTTCCTAGTTAAGCAAAACACAGATAAACTAAAACTAGAATAGAATAGGATACAGAGGTAATTAAAAAGAGAACACAGATGAAATTAAAGTAGGAATAGATGGAATTAAATTAGAACATGCAAGGGCAAAAATGGAATTTTTCCAATTTTTTTGTTTTTTAACAGAAACGAAGGGAAAGTCAATGGGAGGAAGAAGATGATTGTAGGGGAGGTAGAAAGAGTGGGAAAGAAGGGAATTTTGGACAAACCCAAGTTGGGTTTTGATCTAAAGTGATGCTGGAATGTAAAGAAAGCAAAAGAAAGAAAAAAAAAAAAAAAAAACAATGGACCACAAAGGTATAACCAGCAGGTGCAGAAGGGAAAAACAAGCAGAAACAGAGGAGAAGCATGAAGCAGAGACAAGGGAAAGGAAAACGTGCTAGAGAGAGAGAGAGAGACATGGGGGAATGGGAGGATGTGGATCTGCCTCCTACGTGGTCCAACCAAGGAGAAGTGAAGGGTACTGTGAAGGAAGAGGAGAAGGAAAGTAAGAGAAGGGGGAAAGAGGTGGTGGTGCATGGAAGAAGGGGGTGGTTTGCCTTGTACAGTCCAACCAAGAGGAGGGGTTAGAAGAAGAGATAGAGGGAAAGTGAGAAGAGGAAAGATATTATTAGAGGGAAGGAGAGGAGAATGTGGTCAAGAAGAGGGAAGAAGATAGATGGGGAATGGTTGTCTGCCTCCTCCTATGGTTCAGCCAAGGGGGATAGTTGAAGATCTTGCCTTCTTCCTCTTCTACAATCTTTTGTTTCCTCTTTGTAAATATTTCCCCTTAATTTCCTTTTAATCTTGGTTCTTCCACTTTGGAAACCTCCCCACTAACAATTTGCATGTTTCCATTCCCCTTCACATTCACTTCCTTAATCAATTTCCCATGTGCCTTTTGTCCCTTGATGATGATCTAGTCCACTGATTCGATCCAAACCATTCAATGTTCAATTTAGTTGATCTACACAATACAAAATGCAATTAGATTCATCTCAATCATACTTTAATCCATAGATTAGCTCTTAATGATTATTTGACCATTGATTTTGACAAATTAATGATTTGATGATTAATTAGAGCTAAATTCAAAACCAAGCTAAAAATATTTGATCGATTAGATGATCTAATTCAATGCTAAATTAGGAGTATTTTGACCAAAATTGAACACATAACAAAAAATTATTTTTTAGTGAAACTTTAATAGTAATTCTTAAACCTAATATGATATCTTAGTTAAAATTTGGTGAAATTTCAATGACAATTGATATAGGAAAAGGGTCAATATACAAGGCAGGTTATTGATTTCCAAACGTGGTTTCTTGTTGAGAGTTAATTGGAAAGATTTGTGATCTGGGTATAATCTACCCATCATCTACGGTTAAAAATTAATGTATGCAAAGATTTTTCGATAAGTAATAAATTAGAAGAAACCAATTGGTTATTGGGTACTAGATTGGACAGTAGACACTATAAGTGCTAAAGTAGGAACAACATGATTCATCTACTTGATAAACCTTATTAAGGGATTGAATAATCAACAAATTCATTGAATTAGAATCCAAAAAGGGTAAAATAAACTAAACAAGTAATTAGTCTAACATGAATTATCATTTTCATAACATTATTTGTAATCTACTCTAGACATACATGCGCCATATAGATTTAGCACACCTTAGTAAGCCTTTGGAAGGTTCTAAGACTTTCATAATCAATTTGATTTTGTTATGGGAGTAAGTAAGAACTTTGAATAATTTTTTTGGATTCCATAGGTTGATATGTATTGAGCAAAGAAGCATATGACATTTGTAATAACCCCAATTTTTGTAATTGATTGAGAAAATCAATAAAAGTTGAGTTTCAGAAATTTCGGGCTAGAATATTAGGGTTATTTAGAATGTACTTCTTATAAAAGTATAATCAAGGTATGAGACATGTATAATTGAAATTAAACTTGGCAAACCCTTCAGAATGACTGTAAGCATGACAAATTCTGAAATCGGATGAAAAATCCTTAATTTTCTTCATTTTTTGGACAATAGGGTAAAATAGTAATTTTACCCAAAATCTAGATCTGAGACACCAAAATTTAGAATTTTCTAAGAAATACGAATCCAATACTACTAAGTACGCTCAATTCCAAGATCATGGGAATAAACCCTAATTTTTATACATAAAGGGCAAAATGGTCTTTTTATACTATGTGGGGCCCACAAGGGACCTAAAACACAAATCCGATGGCCAGCTCATGTGAAATCATGGGTCAAACCCCCACTAGATGGTCTTGGGAAAAAAGGTGGAGATGGGAGAATCCAATGCTAATTAAATAATAAAAAATAGACCATAATCATTACACATAATCTTGAAAAAAGACCAAAAATGCCTATAAATACACCCCCAAAAATCCTCCAAAAATGTTCATAAAATTCTTATGAAATTATCTTGACTTTCCCTACCAAAATAGACATAGCTCCATTCCCAAAATTCCAAAACTCCCAAAAGATCTCTCTCTTTCATTTTCTCTCTCCTCTCTCTAGATTGGAACAAGAGACCTAAATTCAATTAGGCACTCTATTCCAGATCAAATATCATAGATCTCACTGTATAAAATTTTCTACCATACCTTAGCTACAAAACACTCAAAGAAATTTTGAGATCCAACGGTTCAAATAACGGAAATCACAAGACAAGTGGATCTTGGGCTATCTTATCATCAAAAATGGTATTCTCTTAATTTGGACTATATAACCAACGTTTTTCTCCAATCAGGTAGGTGGAACTACTTTCTAGACATATTTATTATTGTTTGATGAAATTTTATTTTACTGTAATTTGATTTGGGTGAAAATTTGTAAAAATAAAGTAAATATCAAAACCTTCAAATCATGATGATTGAGGGCTCAGATGGAAAAACTCCTAGGGTAAAAGTTTCACAAAATTCTATTGAGTTTTTGGCCCTCAATTGAAAGGGATTGATTGGATGGTCCAGAATGGACTGTTCGATCTCCCGATCAGATCGCAAGTCCCCAAGACGGTGTGCGGAACTCCACATGGAAACGTGCATGCGGCAACATTTCCGCGCGTGCTACATGCATGACGCATCCCAACAGGACGACCGCACGAAAACGATGATGACGACCACACGAAAACACATGCACCCTGGTGACGAGGGCACTACGCCAAAGGTTCTGCCATGCCCGTTTCTACCCGAAAAATCTGGGCTGTCCATTTCGATGCGCCTAGATCAGATCTAGGCCCTAGGAATAGACTGTGAACTTCCAGATTCAATTCAGGAGTCATATGAACTCCAAATTGAGATTGGAAAGAAGCTATGGAAAGCTTACAACCTCTAGTTTCTTATGAAATAATAAAATGGAGAAAATACCTGATGAAACTTTCTGTATTTAAGAAATTAGTTTCCAATTTCCAAGATCTTCAAGATCTGAGGTAATCAAAACTTGGTAATCTATTTTAATAATGATATAATATTGAAATAAAGTGATATATATGGTTTATTTGGACATATCTAAGACATATTAAAGGATCTACCCATTATGGTAGAAAAATCCTAAAAATTACAAAGGGACCCACTTGATCAATAAGATCAAGTGTGATCAGATCCTTGGGATGGATGGAATGGATGTTGATATGATGAAATCCAGGGAGATATTGGATTGAATATGACAAAAACAAAGCAATATGATCTTTGGACCTTAATAAAGAAAAACTTGAAAAATACAAAGGGACCCACTTGATCAATGAAATTAAGTGTGATCAGATCCTTGGAATGGATGGAATGGATACTAATATGATGAAATTCAGGGAGATCATGGATTGATTATGACACAAACAAAGCAATATGATCTTTGGACCTTAATAAAGAAAAACCCCTAAATATAACTAAAATCCTTAATCAAAAGGAAAAGATCTAAGATCTAATGGTTGGATCATAAGTAAAGGTTTCTAAAAATATTAATGTAATTAGTTTCATTTTTTATTAATTGATAATAGCCTTTTAAATGTGATATATGTTACAAAGCATGCTAGTGCAACTTTTAGACTTTAGCATGATATGTGATTAGATTGTTATAATAGGTTGCTAGATTTAATTATCTTAGGGGCATGTTAGTGTGATTTTATGCAAGTGTAACTTAGGACCAAGTTAGTATGATTTCATGCCATTATAACTTAGGACCATGCTAGGATTCCATGTAAGATTATACTATAGTACGAGATTGTACCTTGGGACCATGTTAGTTTAAATTGAGTTATTAAGGTATATTAGTTGAAAATCATGCTAGTGTAATTTTAAGTACCTTGTATCATTATTATTAAGTTGTTTAATTATGTAGTTTTATGCTTTGAATTTATAATTCATTTATGGTTAAATTTCATTAGTAGATCTACTTGTTATGAGATAAAGAGCATAAAACACCAAAAATAGAATCTAATGAGAAAGTATAGTTTCATGACATAAATAAGAGTGGATTATTTTGGACTTAATTAGTAAGGGCTATAGTTAGTAGGAAAATATAAGGATTATCAAATCCTTAGCCCAAACTAGGAGAATAATAAACCCCATGAATGACATTGTAAATGTTCATGGACTTAATTTAAAATCAATTTGAAAGAGTACTTAGGGTCAACATGCTTATAGGAACCTTATGAAATGTTGAGCTAAGGTCACTCTAGTGAATGTTGAACATAGTGGTTAAGGGGGTTGTCTAATAGAGCCTCGCTCTTCCCCTACCTTCGGTTGACGTATGTGAGGTCTAAATGCCTCCTTACATGAGGATTGAAGTAACCACTTTGTGTTCACCCATTCAACTAGTAAGCCTTAGCCAATTGGAAATAAGAGGAGCAGTCTAGACTTAGGCTGAAATAAGTTACCTTTAACCGGTAAAACATTAACTGGTTGAATGATAATAGTAAGAGTATAAAAGGTTAGTAAAATATCTAACCCTAATAAAAACTGTAAGTAAGATAAGGATGATCAAAATCCATTAGATCTTAAATGATCAAGAACAATAAGAATAAGAATATTGTATGGTATATAGTATACATGTTTATTAGTATGCATGCTATAGATCAAATCTAGTTCATTAGATTAGATAATCCAAACCCTTGATCAAAGATGATTCAAGGAAGAAAACCAAGATCATCCTCCTTAGGGATGATCCAATAACTGAACATAGATCAAAGAAGAACTAGATGATAAAAGATCTAGGACCTTGATCTTTATCAACAAGTGTAGATTGTCAATCAAAGGATCTATGAAAGATCAAGATCAAGGAGATGGACACACAAAGACTTAGAGATAGAAAATACTTAAATATGAATGATTTAAAGATCATTCTAAACATCAGATCTAGTGATCAATAGGATTTTTCATAATTCATATATATTGACAGTATGTATGGATATATAGATTACATACATCAGTTAAGATCATAGAAGATCTGAGAAAAGGGATCACTACTTAAAGGTAGGAGGATTTGATGAATGCATTTACATGGGATATACATGATTGAACCCATGACCTTATGTTGACAAGAGTAATGCTAATACTTGCATGAAATCCCCTTGAACTCTTATGATCCAACCAAACACATATAAAATGGCTAAGGACTAGACTCTAAGTGAATAGGGAACTAGAAGATATTTTAGCCCTAAGTAAACAGACAAATTGTCTGATATGTATGAAATCTATTTTACTGGCAAGCTTGGAGGCTTCTGATTTTGTTTTAATAGGCATAAGCCCAGGGGGATACTATGCTAGAGAAGTTATGAGGGTTTGGCCACCCGGTTCTTGAAATTTGATGATTTGATGATACCTTGCCCTATGAGAGGCTAAAAGTCGGGTGGGGCAATTATGGGAAGGCCACCACTGTGAAAGTCATGTCTCCCCATATGGGCAGTGACATAATATTTTTTACCATGGTATCAGTGGTGAACAAGGCATTTATTTGAGCGCGCTAGTACGGATCAAACTGCAACATGGTAGCCTTTGATTATTTTGCACTATGATGCATACAAGAATAGGCATAGTGAAATGCCTTATGTTTTAGCATAATGAAATGCTAGGTATTTGTATATTACCAATATTTCCCAAGAAGGGAAATTCCCAGAGTAGGATTACCTGAAATACTGAATTCTCATAATGGAAAGAATTGATTAGCTTAGTTGGGAATGATATTTGATTACTTTCATAAATTTAACTTATTTACCCATGTATAGTATGTATGTATATGGATGTACATATATTACAAAGTAAAGAGTAGAGATGTGAATACGTTTAGAGATAATGAGATTATGAAGTATTAGAATTATATTGTCAATTATAATGCTTCTTGAATCCCCTACCAAGCATTGCTTGTTGAGATATTGTAAATGTTGCAATATCTCAAATACAAGGAAGGAGAGTTAGGAGCTTAAGACGATAAAAGACTTCAAGAGAATAATCTTTAAGGTATACCCCTTGAAGACATGTATTTTGCTTTGTTTGAGAGCATTGTATTGTAATGAGAGTTTCATTGTATGGTGAGCTTTGAGGTTTGGATTATGTAATTTGGACAAGTATTGTAATCGATTTTGCTGTACCATGAACCACTGGATGGATTCTGGAATTTAATAAAAGTATATTCCTTCAATGTAATTTTATCTTGTACAAAGTTCTACTTATTTATGTATGAAGTGATGACTTGGGTTTTACGAAAAAAGTTCTAAAGAAAAGAATTTTTGCTGCTTTGTTTTGTGAATTTTTTAGATATGCATGCCCTGCCTTTCAAAATATATTACAAAACGTGTTACAAAAACCAGAGTCGTCACAACATCATTATAAAACGCTAATTGATTTGTGAACTCACATGACTTTGTGCTTTATGAGTTATGAATACCATCCATGATGTCTTTATAATGTGCATGAGCACCACTAATGAGGTTATGTGATTGGATACTTCTATTGGCTTGAGTGGAATGTGTTATGTCCTAACCATATTTGAATGATCATGCTCATGATTATATAATGCATAGGTGTGGACCCAGTATGGGTGAGTTATGTGATAGATCCTCATATGTGGATCATGTATAGGTGAGTTATGTGATATATGCCCATAAGTTGACCATATGTAGGTGAGATATTTGATATGACACTATGACCTATGCTAAGAGGGTTGTTATGCCCTATGACCTATGCTAGGAGGGTTTAGATTGGCTCATGATCATTGAATAGTATACCTACAGAGTTATAACCCCTTCAAGGAAGCATGTGTCAAGGGTAGACTACTTCTAATCTAATTTGCCTCCCCATGAGAGCAGTGTAGCCCATTGGTATCTGTAAATGAGCATAAATGGATAATGTTTTCCACTACATGCATTGTGACTGCCCTGAGATTTGGACACGATATGCATGTCAATCATCCTTGATGGTTAAAACCATTGCCTATGTAGCTTGTGCTAGGGCATTGTCATTATGATCCATGTGTTATTAGTTATCGAAATAATGTGTAGCATATTTGATATGTTCATTCACTTTTGAGACATTATCTATGACTAATGAACAATTTTTCGTATGTTTAGAATTGATATAGTTGATATAATTCCATATGATACATTATTCATGATATGACACTTGGATGCCAAAGTTTTCAAACCTATTTTAGGGATTTATCCATTAATTATTTGAACTCACCCGACAACATTTGTTGGGCAAGGATCATAGAGTTATGCATAGATTGGAAAATACAAGAGTCACAAAGGATTAAAGACATTTGAGAAATGTATGACGAAACAGCTCTAATATTTCTTTGAATTAGTAGAAATTAAACACTTGAATATTTATTTTTATTGCTAATGGATATGCAATTACATTGGTTATTATGTGTGAGACTTTATGGAATTATTAGTTCGTTTATGATTGTGATAGTGGATCTTGTAATGTGCTCTTGTTATATACGTACTTTGAATATATGAGAAGCTTTATGTTGGGATGCCTAAATTTTAAAGTGGATTATGGAAAATAAGTATATGATACTTTATATTTTCATAAATGTTTTGAAAATTAAATTTCAAGGACCCTAATGTTTTCAAAAGATATTTATGGAAAACTACTTTTAGAAAACTCAGGTTGTCAAACATCTACTCCAATCCATATGGGAGTTTTAATTTATGTTTTGTTTTCTTTTAAATTCATGTATTCAATTTATTATAATACTCTCAAACTTAGTTTAATTAAAGTTTAATTTTTATTTCATTAGTTAAATTTAAAGTTGTTTAATTATGCTTTAGATCCATCTTTTATTTTAGCTTTACATTGTTGCTAGTTGTTGTTAATTGTTAGTTGAATGTTTTAGTATCAAAATTTAATTAGAATTGTATTTAATAGTTGTGTTGTACTCTTTGTAACATAACTTATTTTTTCTTACTTTGCTTAGAATATGAATTTTAGTATAGTTTTATATTTAATAATGAGTAGCTAGACTTTTTTTTTTTTTTTTAAAGTTAGGTTGAAACCACACTAGTTTTAGGTATATTGACTTTAAGTAATTTTAGATTTAAAAGTTTGAAAATATCATTTCTAGAATTAGTAAGCTAATTTACATATTTATTATTCTTTTCATAGGAAATATTAGGTATCTCATATAGCTTAGAAGCTAAATATGGTAGATTACTTAATTTAGTATATAAATATTATATAATTTGTGCCTTAAAAAGACAAGTTATGCTTTGAAAAATATACTAAATTAAGCGAAACCCTCATCATCATTATCAAAACCTTATCCCAATTAGGGGTCAGCCACATGAATCTTTTTCCTCCATTCCTCTCTATTAAGTACCATGATTTTATTTAGTCCCAAAGTTTTTAAATCTTTCCTCACCACTTCTATACACGTTCTGTTGGGCCTTCCCCTTGCCCTTTTAGAACCTTCTACTTGTATCGCCTCACTCCTTCTAACCAATGCCGTTGTTGGTCTCCTTTGAACATGTCCAAACCATCTAAGTCTAATCTCCCTCATCTTGTTACCTATTGGTGCTCCCCCTTAATTTCCTCTAATATTTTCATTTCTAATTCTATCTTTTCTTGTCTTACCACTCATCCATCTCAACATCCTCATTTCTACGACGCTCAACCTATGAGCATGATGTTCCTTAACTGCCCAACACTCTGATCCATAGAGCATGGCCGGCCTTATGGCCATCCTATAGAATTTTTCTTTTAGTTTGAGTGGTACCGCCCGATCACACAAAACTCTAGATGCACATCTCCATTTGTTCCAACCTGCTTGGATTCTCTGGGTAACCTCCCTCTCAATCTCTCCACTCTCATGAATCATTGATTGTAAGTACTGAAAGTGGTCTTTTAGGAGGACTTCTTGGTTATCAATCTTGACTGGTGTTCCACTCCTACCCCTCACCTTGCTAATATTGTATTCCATATATTCTATCTTAGTTCGGCTAATTTTAAATCTTTTAAATTCTAATGCTTCTCTCCATAACTCTAGCTTTATGTTTACACCCTCCCTAGTCTCATCAAGTAAGACTATATCATCTGCAAATAGCATGCACCAGGGAATCTCCTTGTGTAGATGTTTTGTTAACTCATCCATAACCAATGTGAAAAGGTATGGGCTCAATGCCAATTCTTGGTGCAATCCTACAATGACAGGAAAATCACCAGTCTCGGCACTAGTGGTCTTAACATTTGTTACCTCTCCCTCATACATATCTTTAATTATATCTATATACCCTTGTGAAACTATCGCTCAACACCCTCCATATTAGCTCTCTAGGGACCCTATCATAAGCTTTCTCCAAGTTGATAAAGACCATGTGGAGGTCTTTCCTCCTCTCCCTATATTTCTCTTCTAATTGTCTTAGCGATGATATATTTCATGTTTCTAATTCACTATGGTTTTATTAACATATGTAGTATTAAATCTAAAATTGCTTAATTTTAAATGCACGTGAATTTAGTGTGGTAGATTCCAAAACCCTAGAATTTAAATTTTGATTAATTTACTATCTTTAGTATTCTTAGATTTATTTGCTTGTTTATCATTAAATTCATTGGGTAGGTTAAAGTGATTTAACATAGATTTTAACCAAACATTCTAGTTTCAAAAATTTGAGTCCTCTTAAGATTGACACATACTTGCACATACTATATTACAATAGACCCGTGCGCTTGCAGTTATATTTAAAAACATTCTAGTGATGATTGGAAATATCTTAATAAACTAGTATGAACAATATAGTTTAGAAGGGGAACATCAAAATAGTTCAAAGAAGAATTTTCATAAGTGGAAGAAGGCTATTCTCAAAATAAAGTGAAGAAAAGAAGAGGAAAAGGAAAAGAAAGAGAAAGCCAATAAAAATAAGAATGTCACGCTCATGTGTGAGAAGAATATTATGAATACACCAGTAGTAGAGCTTTATATATTTTTCAAAATATTTTCTTTACCTTTATATCACTTCTTTGATAACCCTGAGGTATGATGCATTGTATCCTTTTTGGGGTTTGTTTATACTTTATGTCCTAAGTTTTCTAAGGTGACTTAAAGTAAAGGTAGGGAAGGGTTGAGATAGGAAGAATCTTGGATCATTAGGATTAGAATAAGGGTGGCTACCTAGGGTTTTATTAAAGAGGCAATCAAGTGGAAGACACTAAGGGAGATAAGGTGGGAGATGCCACTTTTTTAGGAGGGGGGTATCCCCCTAGCAAAAATCATGGATGGTTATGGAAATTAGAAAGATAGAAAGATAAGGAGATAGCAATAGAGAGAGGATTGTATAGATAGGGAAAGAGATTAAGACAGAAGGGTGAGGTGGAAGGGGATGATTGGGTAGTGAGTTAGGACTTTAGGTGAATCTTTAGAAGCTAGTGACGTGGATGAGATAAGGAGGGCAGGGAAGCTCCTACTTTGTAGGAGTTGCACGTGGAACTCCCTCCCTTGAAGTTTTTCATATGGAATGCCTATTGATGAATGGAAGGTGGGATGAAAGTGAGAGATAAGAAAGAGATGAGGAAGAAAGGTGAAGTTGGAAGAGATGATTGGTTAGGTAGTTTCTTAAGAAGTGGGGATAGTTTGGATAGGTTAGGTGGCACTCTAGGATTGGTTGGCTAGTTGAAATGGAAGTTTAGTAAGGTAGGAGAGTCTTAAAAAGATAGGACGCTATGATGGGAAAGTAAAATTCGTGGTGCCCCTTAGTGGTGAGGTGGAAAGAGAGAAAAAAGTGAGAAAATCATGGAAAACTAATAAAAATAGAGAGGTATCTTCCTATTGGTCCACATGCTACCTTATCCTAATAGATTTTTCCTCAATTATCTTCAAAATAACCTTAGAAATCTGAATTATATTTCATTGAATTCTCCTCCAATCCTAGCCTTCCATGTAGCTTGGCTCATGAGACTTGATGACCAACTTTGAGAGCTTCATTGGCTTAGCTTCATGTCTGGCTTTGAGGGCTTTTTTGGCTTGCCTTAGTGGCTCAAATCCTTGGTCTTGGGTGACTGGCTAGGCTCCTTAGCTTACACCTTCTTCATGGCTTGTACATGGCTTGGTGGCTTAAGTGAATCATGCAAAGGTGGTGGACTTTGCATGGCTTGTACACGTGCCCACATTGGCCACCTTTGACTCTTTCAATTCTACCTTCAAGTGATCTTAAGGTGATCTAGACCCTTGATCTCATGTTGGATTGATGATTTGTCTTTAACTCAATCTTTTTTATCTTGATCTTCAATTTTCATCTTGATCGATCTCAACCATCGGATCATTATCTTGCTTCCTACAAAAAGTAAAACACTCAAATTAAATCCTAAAAAAATATGATTATTCACATACTTATCCCAAATTATCCTCTGAACCTACAAAATAACATATTTCTATTTATTAGGTTAGAAATGTATGTGTAATAATTTTTGGTCAAAAAACCTAATTTATCCATAAAAGTTATAAAACATGAATAACTAATTACGTGGTTTTTATGCAAAATTAAACATTTATCATATTGCTCTAATGTATACTAGTTTCCAAAACTAATTCCTTGAATATTTCCTCAATATTTTATCTTCAATGCTTGTGCAATGGCCTGTATGATGGACTTAATTGATCTGTTGTTAAAAGAAAAAAAAAAATCATAGAAATTTCGTTATCAATGTCTGTAAGTTAGGCCTTCAGCTTTTATTTCCATGAGAGGTGACTCTATGATCTCTATTGGATAAGGTCTTTCACTCTAAATAACAGTGCATATACTATTAAACAATAGATCCTTAACCCACCTTCATCTTATAATCTTCATTTCCAAGATATTTTATATAAACTTCAATGATTTTTTAAATGCACCTAAAAGGGCATACAATATTAGTATTTTCTCCCTCTATCTCTCTATCTCCCTTGGTAATTGTATGATGCTTCTAGGGAAACAAACAACCATATGTTTCAAAATATATTTTCCCCAGTTGTCCCTCAAGAATTGAAGAAGTTGAGCTCATTGGAAGTAATGTTAGTCAAATTTGTGAAATCAGGGGCCATAAATTCTAGTTAGATAGACATGCTAAACTAAGAAAAAACATTATTGTGTTGAGAAATCTTATAGTGAAATTTTGTAGCTCAAGGTCTTAATGGGTGAACCATTTGAGAAACTATGTTTGTTATTAAATCTTTTTTCCAATTACATAAGCATGCTAGTCTTAGTAAAGTTATTCTTGATTAGAGCATTTTCATGTTAATGTAACTATTCCTATGTTATACTTCATGATTCCTTTCAAACAAATAGTTTTACTACTTAATATGTATCCAAGAATTTCACACATGGTAGTGGATTTTAGTAACTAAAATAAACTATTATAAATAGTGTAAAAGGATATCCAATAAACTAGGTGACTATAAAGCTAGAAGGACTGTAGAAAAATTGGTTACAAAAGATACTTAGTGTAGCACTTACATATAAGATATAACTAGTAAAGTCATGTGTACATGCATGTGTAAGTTGGACAAGGAGTGAAGGAACTTCAAAGAGTTTGATTCTTCCCTCTCCTCTTAAATGACACAATTCCCACTTTGTCTTTCATATTTTATTTGTGTTCTAAATACCCTATCTCTCTAACTTTTACACTAATAATTTTTGTCCTCTTCATATCTAATATAGATGTATTGCACGTCACTTTCTTCAAAAAAATGTGTCTCATGTCCTTAGACAAATGGAATAGAATCAATGCATATCTCCTCCTAGTTGACCTAGATTAATGGGTTAATTAGTGAGCCTTTGACCAGTAAAAATGTATTTAAAAACAAAAAATGAAATTTTGAAGGGGGAGTCAAGTTTGACCGTAAAGAATTTCATTTATTGTTATAGCTTCAACTAAGGCTTTAGAAAATATAAAAGTTGTATCTTGGAAATTAGAAGGTTAAGGCAGAATCATGAATTAGATTCTCTGAAACTTTGAAAGATTTTGGTTCAAAACAATCTTTTAGATAATTTTTGTAATTTTAGGAAACCTCATTCACACAATTGACATAGATAATAAATCAAATGCATGCATTATAGAAAGATTTACATGGTTTGAAAAAAATTTCTACATCAACAGACAATAATATAATCTTCTTCATTATAAGAAAATATAGAATATGATAGAGAACATAAGCTTGATTTCACCCAAACCAGCACTTGATTCCATTTATACCGACACATTCTCTCCTTCTTCCAAACCCGAAATAAGAGCTTGACTTAAAGCTAGAAGCCTTGCTCCTAGAATGAGTGGCTTATGAGGCTACATATACATCTTATTGCCTCCTCCTCAAGCAATCCAAATCAACTAGGAAACTTTCTATCAACCATTGTCAAAACCTCATTTCCAATTTCAATATATGCAGGATTCTAAAAATAAAGTTATTTCTCCTAAGAAAATTCAACCATGTGGATCCTACCACTACTATCGTGGTGATTGATACATATGCACAAAATCTCTACATTGGCTTAATAACAACCACCTTGAAGACTTCTATAGTGCCTCCCTTTGTAGTACATTGAAAACCAACACAATTCCACATGTTTCCTAACCCAAAAAGTTCATAAGTGGCTTTTAAGAATACCAACTACACACATGTACAAGCCAATAAATCATCATGGTCCTAACTCAACACAGCCTTCCAATTCATGTGTAGCAATCCTAAGCTAACTAACCAAGTCAACTGTCCGAGTAGGCTTCTCGACTCACTATCCTCCTATAGATATCTCTTTGTTGTCATCTACATCTTAGAATACATCAGCTCCATTTTGAGACCCATGTACTATGTTCTTATACACCTTACTATTAAAAATCCAATAACCTAGGTCACCCTCAAGCCATTACATTAGAAATTATATCAAATAGATGGGATAAAAAAACTACAAATATACCAATCTCTACCTTGGCTTTCTATCACAATCACCTTAAAGATCTCCATAGGACAATCACTTGCAACTTATGGCCCCAAGGGGCACATCAATCTTTAACACTACAAAATATTGATCAATTTCAAGTAGTGCTTGAACTCCTTTATAGTCACTAGCTTTTTGGACACATCTGCAACATTTTTCATAGTGAAATTGCTTATTTCATGGAGCTCCATCTTAGACTTTGTAGTTGAAAATTCTTTTACAGTCATCTTGCAAAAAAATTTCAAAACTCATTTTTTCTTCTCTATTTAAAAAAATTCATAACCAAAAGATTTTTGAATCACGAACAATTTCCTCTATTTAATTACCCAAAAATCATAGAAACTTAAAAACCTTCATGTGCATGAGAATATGTTTCCTATATGATTGTTCTCACTTTAACTCCTTCCCTAACACACCTAGGCTTTGATACCATTTTTTATGACTTCATAAGACATTGTAGACACTAAATTTTCACATTACTTTGATCACACAAGCTGAAACTTTAAATTCCCAATGATAATCTTCATTCACTCCTAGGTATCCCATTTATTTACAATTCCAAAGGAAACATAGTCAAAAGGTCTTACACCATCATGAGCACAAAAAATACCAAGCTAAGACAAGCATGACATGCGACTGCATGGCCAAGATCATGAAGAATACATTATCTAGATAGGTCACACCTCTGAAACAATTCATGCTACAGTCTCATGATCTCAATAGTTGACATTTGATCCCACAATCCAAAGCCCTATACACATACTTCCTCTTAAAAGATGATGGATGCATTTGAATGATGATGACTCTATGCGACCGCATAACCCAAGTTGTATAAAGTGTTATAAGCCATGCGACATGATCGAGTTTCATGCTACTATATGGCCTAAATACTTACTAAGAAATTATAAATGTTACAATCTATTTGGGAGGACGTATCCCTTAAAAGCTTATAGAAAGGGATACCATCCCAGAGAGAAAGGGGCGAAGGTCCTTGTGAGAAAAGCAAGGTTCATGGCAAGCAAAGCTATGCCCATGAGAAGGTTGTTATACTTTTGAAAGTATATCTTTAAGTTTTCTTAGCCCCCAAAAGGATAAGAAAATTATGCTTGAGGGTGAAAGAGCAAGAAATCTTCTTACCTTACCCTAAGGGGAGTTCTAATTTAAAATTTTTGAGTAGTCTCTCCTAGAGCATTTCTGGTATATAGAATTCTCTATATTAGTATTTTGGTCTTTCTATTTGTTTATAGAGTCGGGTATAATTTATTTTCTTTTCTCTTTTCTCTTTTCTCTTTAGTCTTTCTTGCATTTAGGGTATCTTGTATATAATAAATATTTGGTTCTTTCCTACTTTTTGGAGTAAATTTCTCTATTTATAGTATAATTCTTCAATAGAATAAAGTAGAGCTTTCCATAGAGGAGAGGGGAAGTGGAGAATCTAGGCTTCCTCTTTCCTCCAAGAACCTCTTAACTTGATTAATGGTTCTTCCATAGGAAGGAATTTACTAACATAGAGCATAAGAGAGCCATTTCTATGATAGTATAGCGTAGTCATTATAGTCATACCAATAAAAGGTGGCTTACCTACTCCATGTAGTAAGAAAGTCCCTTTCCAAGCTATAATCATAGTACATTTCTTTTCCATGCCTTTCAAACATATCATTTTAGACATGTAGTATGTTTAACTTTGTAAAATCCTTACGAATTCTAGGGAAAATGTAGGATAACCATCTTTATCTTTCTAAACTCAAGATAGCTTGACTAATATGTAAAGTAGAAATTGGTTTACAAACTGAGTGCAGTTGTTATGTAACATCTTCTAATCCCTTAACAAAGAGATGAACCTAATCTCTAAATATATAGGTTATAAAGCCTATTTACAAGTGTTGATTTTTTTTACAGCTGCACAGGCTACTGTAATATAACTTCTGCAAGTACGGGTCGATTCCACAAGGACTCAACTTAAAGAAATGGAGTTTAAATAAAATTTAAAATTTTTACAAATTAATAAAAATCACAAAATTAAATATCAATAAACTAGAAACTAGAAACATAGATCTATTGAATTAAAGAAAAGTACATAAATCCAAATTCAAAAAACAGGAATTTAAAGAAAATATCAATTGAAATCAACTTCCCTAGCTTAATCATAGTAAGATTCTTCAATTCTGGCCACATTCGAGTTGATCACCTTCATCAATTTATCATTCAGGTCTCTAATTAATGATCTAATGGTTAAATTATGCAAACCTTACAAAAATTTGATGATTAGAATGATGTAAGAAATCAAGATTGGATGGCTTGGATTGATTTCTTGGATTTCAAATTTAAGATCAAAGCTACTAGACTAACTAGGAAGTGTATTAATATGAAGATCTGAGAATTTATTGAGAATCTAAGAAGAAAAGGATCAAGAACTGAATTGGTTCTGTTGTTAAAGCTTAACCATTGATTTGGTTAGGCTTTAATCAAATAGGAACTTATTTGGTATTTTTTATCATTGTTTGAGAACAAAACAAAACTTGGATAATACAAAATAGGAATATGTATAAGATAAAATAGAGAAAAGGAAAAAACAAGACACTATTGGAATTAAATTAAAGAGGGCGAGGGCAAAAATAGAATTTTCCCTTTTTCATTTTCATTTTACCCAAAATGAAGTAGAAAGCTACACAAGGAGGAAGATGATGAAAGGGAGGGCAAAACAAAATAGGAAAGAAGAAGAATTTGGGGGAAAACGAAGTTGAGTTTTCTTTGTAACAATGCAAGGAAGTGAAAATGAAGGATTTTTATGAAAATTTTGAAGGAAAATGACTGAAACAATGAAGAAAAAATAGGAACTGAAAGTTGAGAATGATGAATGGAGGAACGTTGAACAACTGAAAAGATTGGAAACAAGAGAGAAATAGGGGAAGTGTTGGAGAAGAAGGAATGGTGAAAAGAAATAGTGGAGAGGAAGATAGGGAACATTGGGAAACAATGAACTTTGGGTTCTTTCTTCCCTTCAATTTGCAATGAAGAGTTTAGGGTCTTTCTATGGTAAAGGGCTTCTACCATGTAGAAATCCTATAGAGAAGAAATTTTCTTGTTACAGTCCTCCGACTATGAAGAACAATCCTCTGCCATGGTTAAGAATAGTTCTTCAATGCCTTCCTCCCTTTTTAAGCTTCTTAGCCTACTTCTTTTCTATGGGTAGATTCCATCTTCGATCTTTCTAACTTTGGCTCCCATTCCTTTTTTAGGTTTTACCTTCCAAAAACTTTATGATGCACAACTCCCCTTGTATCAATTCTTTCTAATATGATCCCATTTTCTTAAAAACAAATCCAAGTTTCATGATCAAGATTTGCAGGATTTTCTTCCCTTAGGCATTTTCATCTTGTATTGTAGGGCCCATGTGGCCTTTTGACCCTTAATGGGTGAAGATGCTCTAGTACCGATCAGCTTGATCTAAGCCATCCAATTCCCAATCTGATAGATATGCAGCATATAAAATTCAATTAGAATCATCTGATAAGCTTCAATGATTATCTAACTGTTAAATTTTGTAAATCAATGATTGGATGATCAATTGGAGTTAAAATTAACATTTAATCCAAAATTGATTCGTTAGATTATCTAATTACATGCAAATTTAGGGCTTTTTAAATTAAAATTAAAAACTTAGCATCAAGGTAGTGACTCTAAGTTACCAACAAAGGATGAACTATTTTGATTCAATCACCAACCAACACAAGAACACACTACCAATGCGAAAAAGGACCTATGGCATTCATCCCCTCCAGGCCAGTTTTGGAAATGGCAACCATAGAGCTCATTCACACTATTAATGCAGACAATAAATTGAACGCAACCAATATACAAACATTTACATAGTTTGGTAGAATTGGCAACATCAATGGGACAATAATATTCGTCTTCATTATTAGAAGAAGATAGAAAACACAACATAAAATAAAAACTTGGTTTCACCCAAACAACCCCTTTTGATTTTACTTACATTTGCACTCTTTCTTCTTCTCTTAAACCCTATAAAAGAACCCTAGCTTAAAGATAGAAGCCTTATTTCTAGAATGAGGGGCTTATGAGGTTATAGGCCTCATTAGCCTCCTCCCCAGGCTACCCAAATACACTATGAAGCTTTCTCTCAACCACTTTCTAAATCCCACTGTCTATTTCAATACATGTAAGACTCCTAAAGAGAAAGTTATTTCTCTTAAGAAAATCCAGCCAAGTGGATCCCACTATTAATGTGTCATTTATTGAGACATATACACAAAATCATCTTTCTAACTATCTATTTCTTTATGACATAAAGCACATTATTTAGATTCTTAGCTCATCCAAGTATATTGTTTTAGGATTAGTACTCATCCACTGTGAGAGAAATCAAATGAATGGGTTTGCTCAAACAAAGGTGAGTCCCACCATGGTAAAACTTGGGAGATGTTCAGTAGCTTCCATCCTGTTGTATAAGACTTAAGCATCCCTCTAGAAAAAGTTAAGAACTAAACTTTAGGGTTTAACAAGAATGAGTGGAGAAGATTTTGGAATATGAAATTTAAATATGTTCAAGAAGATGATCATTAAAAAGTGGGATCGACTTGGTTAATATTGCATTTAAATATGGCCAAGAAGATTATAACCAAATAGTGTGATCTACAGCATGTTGTCTATCGAAAGATAAGCTCAGCCATGTACCTTTGGCTTGACATAGGTCACTTGAATATTCATCAAAGACACTTAAATTGGATTGATGTTATGTGCAAGGATGGCCTAAAGAAATCAATGGTAATTAAAAGTGTAATAGTAAAATTTAAGACCATGTAAATATTGGCTAATGGTTCGCTGTATTAGAATTACTGTATTCAAAGATACATTTGGACATTTGATTTAGAAATAGGAGAAATTATATGGTACACGAAGGAGTATTTTGGTGGATCAGTAATGGCTAGCTTAATAATAAAAGTAGGGGCTAGATTATAGTGTTCTAAATCATTTTATATTTGGGGTCCTTACATTCTTAACCTCAGATTCATTGGTTGCTTGCCTTACATCAAGCACTGGAAAAATAGATTGAAATCAGTGGACATTTATCCATAAAAAATTCACTAATATGGATTGAGGAAATAACATCCATGGATTTAGCAAATCAAATCTTTTAAATCCATGATCCACATATAATCTAGGGATATCCATTTTTAAGGGCTAATTGAAAAATAAAAATATTGGTGCCCTAATTCCTAATGGGTCTGATGTAAATCTCATCTCTCGCCCTCTCTCTCTCTCTCTCTCTCTCTCTCTCTCTCTCTCTCTCTCTCTCTCTCTCTCTCTCTCTCTCTCTCTCTCTCTCTCTCTCTCTCTCTCTCTCTCTCTCTCTCTTACAGTTACAGGTATGCTATAGAGTACAATGGATCAAGGAAAGTCTCATTGTTTTTTCATCAGACAGAGTTAGAGTGACTAGAGGGAAAACCTCAACCAATTTTGCAAATATTTACTCATTTAAATGTAAGGATAATTCTTCATCTACTATCCTGGTCATCTACAACTTTAAAGGTATGGATAATTCTTCTTCTATGCATCTCGTTGATGGCATTTTGAGCTTAGAATGGATGATTCTTCTCCTATCCATCCTTGTTGCATGCAACTATAATGTTCACATTGCTAGGCAGTTGTTGCATTGGCTAATTCTTTATCTATTTATACAACTTAAGTATAGTTATCTTGTAGCTCCAGGCTTGCTACTTATGGAATCATTTTGGCTGATTCATAGTTTGAAGAGCTATTTGAACATGATTCTCAAAGTAGCCAAGCTCAATCTTCCACTGCTATTAGAAGCTCATTGCCCTCTCTAACATTAGGTCCTATTTTAGCTCTGCTTAGATTGAAGGAGAAGGTCCATCAATTACAGTTGTCTGTAGTTCAAAGATGGTTGTCTATATGATATGATCTTATATGTATATCTTATTGTCATCTTTTTCATTTTTGATTCATAGCAATATTCTTGGAAAATGTGGACTTGAGCTTAATTCTAATTGGAAAAATTCATACACATTGATTTGAACATTGGATTTTAGACAAGAAGATATAATTTTCAAGGGTATAAAATTTATCATTATTGTTCATGTATATTGCCATTTTGGATGATTTCTTTCATTCATTGTTACTAGTGAACATGTATTGTCTGCAAATCCGTGATTCATACTTGGATCATGTACGAATTGGGTTTTTTTTATTATCTATGATTCATTCAAATCATGGAACCACAATATGTATCTGATTTGTATATGCACAAATTGGATCTAATAAGCTAATCAGTTTTTAGTGTGTTACTAGGGTCATTATCTATTAAGAGAGAGGTAAATTTAAACCATTTACAATATAACTCTTCTTTTAGATGAATATACATAGTGTATATGTATGTATCTATTTATGTATGTTTCATCACAAATACTCATTTTTTTCACATCTCTATACTCCAATAAGCCATGAGAGAAGATAACAAGCTAAGGAGTCAACCCAAGCCATTCATGCCAAGAGTGTGAGCCATGAAGCCACTTAAGCCAAGCTAAAAAGTGTGTTTTCATGAGGATAATTAAGGGATATTTTAGTAAAAATTAAGATAAATAATCATGCATGTGGACCAATAGGAAGAACTCAACTTATTTTTCATTTTTCCATGTTTTTCCGACCTCTCTCTCTCTCTCTCTCTCTCTCTCTCTCTCTCTCTCTCTCTCTCTCTCTCTCTCTCTCTCTCTCTCTCTCTCTCTCTCTCTCCACCTCACCATACAAGGCATCCCATGAATTTTTTCAAGAGGGAGACACACCTTCCTAAGAAGGTGGTGCCTCCCACCTTCCTAAATCCTAGTTAAGACTCCCACCTTCTTAAAATTCCCACTTAGCCCTACGTCCTATGACACATCATCCGTTATCATTTTCTCTTTCCAATCCTCTCTCCACCCATCTCTTTCTATTTTACAAACTCCCATCTATGATTTTTTTCAAGGGGGAGACCCCTCCTTCCTAAAAAGGTGGCACCTCTCACCTTATCTCCCTCTTAGGTGTCCTCCTTAGTTATCTTAAGTTTCCTACTTGGATGCCCGAGATCTAACCTAACCTTACCTTCTAATCTTCACCTTAGCATCAGCTATATCAACATGTGGAAGTTCCAAAACCATACAGAACTACTAAGGAGTTCCATGTGAAAAAAACAACAACAACAAGTGGGAGAAGGGGAGAACCCCCCTCCAAAAAGGGAAGCATCTGCACCCTTCATTCTCTATCTTTCAATGTTTACTCCTCTCTAATAGCCCTCTTCTTCTAGCCATCTTCATCTCCTTTTCCTTGATGTTTTCTCTCTTAGAAGTTTCCAAGTTAAGATTAGTTGTCTCCAACTTTACTTGTTTGTTTGCCTTTCGTTTCATTGCTTTACTTTGTTCTTAGTTTTCATGCTTTACTTCCTATGTTTTGTTCATTGTTTTCTTTGATTGTTGTGTCTTATTTTATTCCTTAGATCTTTGAATCTAAAGGCTATAACTCTCTTGTAGTGACAGCCAAGAGAGTAGCTATTAAATCAAATTCCTTACTCATCTTTATCCTTAATCTCCTTGCCCATTCCATGTCTTCTTTCCCACATTTTCCCCTTGTTTTTCCTTAGATCTCTCTTGGTTTCCACGCACATTTACTATAGATTGGATGTTGGTTAATTAAATGAGTAGTTTAGGTTTGTTTTTGGGTTCTATGTAGGGTGCCCAACAACCATTGTAGACATTTTAGTCCTTCTTACTTGAATCATTGAGAATCTTATCTTTCCATTCTATGTGCTTACTGCTATGGTTATTTTGGCTAGTTCTAATTTAGTTTTCCATGGTTGTTAGATACTATTTCCATGCTTAAATTATGTGTGTTTCATTCTAGGTTAGTCACAATCAAACTTCACATAAACATGACACTTGAGTCATGCTCACCTATAGTTTTAATACTCTAATACTTACTCCTAGTTAACTCTCATATCTAAAATTAAGTGTACAAAACATTTATATGTGAATGTAATCACATTTGAACGGCAAGATCTTAATGATCTAAATCTAATATCTATGATTTAAAATGCTTTTGGGTTGTACTAATTACAAGAATCAAATTTAAATGTAAAATTCTTGAGTTGATATAAATTTTAGATTTTAATTTAAATTTAACTAAGAAAAACATTTTCATATATGGAATTCTATTTCAGATTATAACATCTTTTCCTATTAAATCTAATTAATTCTAGTTAATTAACATAATGTTTTAATACTTATAAGTGTTAATTATCTAATTAACTTAATAGATTTGATTCATTAATTCAAAACTACATTATAACTAAGTTATAACTTAGTTAAACTATTAATTAATAAATTGAATTATGATTTTGCCCTTGATAATGCCTGAAAAATTATATCTCAACCTTCTTAAAAAGAAATTTAGTCATCTAAATTTGAGATACAATTCAAAGCAAGTGAGGGTATCTTTCCTTGATTTTATCTTCCCTTTTCGATGTCCCTTCTTCTATTGAGTGATGTTTCCACAACGTCTTCACCAATGGTATCACTTCCGTTCTTAGAATTTGCTCATTCTAGTCTAAGATTTAAATTGGCCTTTCAATATATGTCTAATCTTCTCTCACTAGTGTAGGCTTGAAGTTAACGAGATGAGATGGATTTAATTCATACTTCTAGAGCATCGATATGTGAAAGACGTTGTGCATGGTTGACAATTGTGGAGGCAAAGCTATCATGTAGCAACATCTTCAGCCTATTTTAGAATATCAAAATGTTTGATGAGTCTTAGACTTAATTTTCCTTTCTTCCCCAATTTCATAACTCCCTTAATATGTGATACATTCAAGAATCTCGGTCTCCAACTCTCTCCGTAGATTGTCCACATAGATCTTTTGTCTACTTTAAGATGTTTCAATGCATTTGTGGACCAACTAAATCTTATCAGTTGTCTGTTCAACTAATTCTGGTCTGAGTATCTTCCATTCACCTACTTCCTCCCAAGTCACCATTGGCCTTCACATCCTTCCATACAAAGCCTCATATAGTACCATATTTATATTGGACTAATAATTATTATTGTATGCAAACTCTCCTATGGGTAGATGATCATCCCAACTATCTTTAAAGTCCATCAAACATACTCTCAACATCTTCTAGTATTTGCATGGGTCTTTATAGCTGCCATCTATTTGAGGATGAAAGGCTGTACAAAATTCAATTGTGTTCCCATAGCTTCATACAAATTCCTCCAAAATCGAGACATAAATCTCAAATCTTGTCAAATATGATAATCACCAACATTTCATAAAGTTTGACTACTTCTCTGATGTATAATTTTTCCATGTAGTCTAAATGAGTCAGTTATCTTAACAATTAAGAAATGAGCTAACTTTATGAATCTATTAGTGATTGCCCAAATACTATCATGGTTTCTCCTAGTCTTATGTAAGCCACTCACAGAATTCAAAGTAATGTGCTCTTATTTCTATTTTGACTTTAGTAAAGGCTATAGTGTTCTTGATGGTCAATGTTAACATGTTGATACACTAAGCACTTGATACAAAAAGTGCTAGGTCCCTGTTTGTGTTATTTTAACAAAACCTACTTTTCAAATCTTAATACAACTTTGTACACCCTAGATGTATCGTATAATTTGATTGATGTGCCTTGTCTAATAATCTCCTATTCGATTTGACATCATTTGAAACACACAATCTTCCTTTGAATCTCAAAGCACCATCATTTTCAATTTTGAATACTAGTTTGTTTCCTATCAAACTTCCATCATGATACTTCTCAAATTAATATCACCAGTCTCAGCCCCTATAAAATGTGGAAATAATACTAGTTTAACTCAAGTTTGCATGAATCACTTCAAGGTTTTCATTCTCAACAACCAAGTTCTTGTCCTTTTCCTTTTCACTAACTATCATTCCCTCATCATCATGTGGTCTAGAATTCCTACTTAAGGCATCTACTACTATGTTTGCCTTGCTTGGATGGTAGCATATTGTAAATTCATAATCTTTTGGCAAATCTACCAATCTTGTTAGTCTCATTTTCAAGTCTTTTTTTTTGTGAAAATAGGTACCTTAAACTTTTATGATTTATATAGACTTTGTATTGCTCATCATACAAGTAGTGCCTTTAGATTTTCAAAACAAACTTTATTGCAACTAACTCCATATCATGAGTTGGGTAGTTATACTCATGTATTCAATTATTAAGATGCATATGCTACTAATTTCCCATTCTCCATCAGCACACACCCCAAACCTTTCATAGATGCGTCACAATAAATAGCAAATCTCCCATTTTAATCGAGAATTATTAAACTAGGCACTAGCACCAATTGAACCTTTGACTTCTAAAAGCTTCTCTCACTATCTTCACTCCAAATATTAGTTTGTTAAAGGGCATGCAATATAGTAAAAACCTTCAATGAATCTTCTATGGTACCTTCCGGTCCTAAGAAACTTTGCATTTTCGTCACAATGTTGGCCTTTACCATTTTGTCATCACTTCCACTTTAGAATGATCCATAGATATTCCTTCATTGGAAATAAAAGCCAAGTGCACCACTGTTTCAACTAGAATTCACACTAGTTTAGTTCTGTGTACAATTTCTTTTCCCTCAGCACTTGCAAAACAATCCCTAAGTAATGTCCACCATCTTTCAAAATTTGAGAATAGACCAAGATGGCATCAATAATGATGATAACAAACTTGCCTAAAAATGGCTTGAAGTTCTTGTTTATCAAATCGATGAAAATAGCTAGAGCATTGGTTCAGCCAAATGGCATTGCCAAATATTTGCAGTGGCCATACCTTGTCCTGCAAGAAGTCATGGAAATATATTCATCTTTGGTACTGCATTAGTGATACATGGACCTAAGATTGATCTTAAAGAACATATGAGCTCCTTGCAACAAATCAAGCAGGTCAGCACTTCTAACTAGGTGATATTTTCTCTTTATCATCACTTAGTTTAACTTCCTATAGTTGATACACATCCTTATTGATCTGTCATTCTTTTTTACAAATAAAACTAGTACAACCTAAGGAGAAACACTAGATCCAATGAAACCTAGTTTTAACAATTCTTCAATTTGTCCTTTTAGTTCCTTTAGCTTTGTCGGTGCAATCTAATATGGAACTTTAAAAATAAGGTTAGTTCTTGGAATGAGTTAGATACTAAACTCTACATCTCTTTTTACCTATAGTCTTGGTGATTCCTTTTGAAACACAATAAAAAATTTGTTGACTATTATAATTTCATTAATGTCAAGCTTTTCTTTAGGGTCATCAAACACATGAGTTAGAAAACCTTGGCATCCTTCTCAACATCCAATCTACTTTAATTGAAAAAATCAAAGTCATTGTTGAGACCCTTCTAACACCTATGAATTGAAATGTTGACTATTTAGGCAGGGTGAAGGTCACATATTCGTTGAAACGATCTATACTCACATGGTATGCCACTAATCAATCTATATCGAGGATTACATTGAAATCTTGTATGTCTAATAGGACCAAAACTACTAATAGTTCTTTGTATCCAATATGAAATTTACAATGTTTGTATTCTTTATATATGACTAACATATCTCCAATTGGTGTAGTTATTATGAGATCATAATCTAGAACTTTAGACTTACTCTTTAACTAACATGTAAAATTTGGGGAAACAAAGGAGTGTGTAGATCTACGATCTATCAATACTTTGGCAACATGCTTAGAGATTGAAATGGCAGCTTCAATCATAGACTTTGAAGCCTATGCATCCTAATGAGCAATGGCAAAGACTCATCATTATACCTTGGGTTTGGGTGGTTGTTGGGGTTGTTGACATTTCTCCAAATGGTCCTTGATCATGTGGCCAGCCTTTCCAAATCTAAAACTATAATGTCCCAAATTTCCATACTAATTTATGAAATGTAATAAAATTAAAAAGTTAATCCAATGGTCTAAAAAATACAGTGTTGTGATTTTAAAGTTACTCGACAGGGCACAAATCTTCTTTATGCAAGCAATGAAGATCCCACAAGGAATCTCATAGATTTATAATGGATAGGATTTTATTTAAATTGATTAACTTCAACCAATGAGAAAGAGTTGCAGTTGAATTAGGAAACTAATGTACTCAAAATAGAAAAACAAATGGAATTAGAAACTAGAACTAGAAAGACAACTTACTAAAACCAAAATTACAATGAAATTGGAAACTCACCAAACTAACATGCATGCAAATTAGAAATTATAGCGAGGAAATAATAGTAAACAACAAACTTATGACAGTTAATAAAAATGGAAACTTTCATAATCTAGAATTAAAAGTAAGGGAAACTTACTAAATTTTAAACTAAGCAATTGGAATTGAAAATTTAACTAATTAATAGTAAACAAATAAAGAAACTACATATAATTAGAAATATTCAAATCAGGAAACTAAACTTAAGGCAACTACCTAAAAAACAAAAAACTTTGCTAATTTAAAATTTTCCTAAACTAAAACCTACCAAAATTAGAACTTTCTAAAATTCATATAGGAAACTTTCTAAACCTAAAGCAACATAAAAATAACTAAATTAGCTATTGTTACACAAGATCTAACAAATAAATTAACCAAATTTTAAAGAAGAATGAACTTAGAGCCATGCACATGGTTTTTGGACTGTGTGCATGATTCTAGAACGTAAAGATGATGAAAATTGCTGCTTCTAATGCAAGATAACATGCAAATTAACTATGGAATCTAATAAACAACATGAAATGATAAATGAGTACCTGAGGATTCATGAAAATATAATATTAAGGTTGCTCAAATTAAAGAACAAAGTTAAGGAAAAACCAATTTCCATATTTCAGTACTTAAGAACAATCAATAAATCTCACATTAGAAAGCTATAGAAACCATAACTTTTACACAAGAAAATAGCCCAGAAATCAAGTACTTTGATGAAATAAACAATCCATAACAAAAAATCCAAACAAATTTATTGAATCAACTACAAATTTACATCAACATTATGAGCATAAAATTGTCTAAAATTTCTAGAATTCGTGCACTTTTCCAAAGCTGGAAATCCCATCTAAATGTAATAAAATTCCAATCTAATGCTTACAATCCAAAGTATAATGACAAGAAAAGAAAATTTATGAAGGAATTTAAGAGAAACAAAGGCTAAATGGGTGAACTAGCTAAGGGAAAAAAGCATGAACAAAATGTGATTTTTAATAGGAGAAATCAAGGATTTAACCTAACTCTTCTCTTGGTTGTCAATACTAGAGAATAACTTACTTGAATCTTGAATGAATAACAAAGAAAAAAAAGTAGAATGGAGTGAAGAACAAAGAGATTAAGGACTAGAAAATATTATGAATTCTAAGGAGAAAATAATGAAAACTTAAGCAGTCAAACTAAAGTAAAACAACTAAGTTACTAACCTGAATTGGAGAGAAAATAACAAGAAGATGAAAGGAATAAAAGCATGAGAAATGTGCCAAAGTCTAGTAACAACTCAAGCACCAAAAGAAAGCTAGAATTCAAGGTTGTGTCACTCAACCTCTACTTAGAACATTCATATAGACCATGGGGCTATAAGAGGATGAGTGGTTTCCCAACTTAGGAAGGGGTGAAAACATAAGGAAAGTAGCCTCTAGGTTAAGATATTTAATCAGGAAGGTTAGGTGAAAGATAAGTTAGCAAGATGATGTCATAAACATGACATAAGAGAGATAGGATGCATGGCTGGCTAGTTTCTAATTTTGAAAAGGATATATGTGTCTTTTTCCTAGAAAGAAAGTGGAGCTCTTTGTCTTCTAAATTTTTGATGTTTGGTTGATGAAAAGTCAAGGAATAAGGATAGGAAAGATATGGAAAGATCTAGGGTTTTGAAGTTGCTTGAATTGAAGTAGATCTAAGGTTTCCTATTTAAGAAACCTTTGAACACCAAATAGGAAAATGGGGTGAGGTGAGAAAAATTGATTGGCTAAGTGGTTTCCTAAGAAGTGGGAATTGGTTGGATCTTTTGAATGGGAGTTTAGGAGAGTGGAGAAGCCTTAGAAAGGTAGGACTCTTGAATGGCAAGTGAAATTCATCATGATATTTGGTGATGAGGTGGAAAGTGAGGAAAAAGTGGGAAGCCTCATCTTATTGGTCCACATGCCAACTTTTCCTGATAAGATTTTCCTTAATTTCCTTCAAATAAACCTTAAAATCTCATGGATAATCCTCTTGATTTTCCTCCAATCCTAGCCTTCCATTTAGCTTAGGTTAATGGCTTTGATGGCCAACATTTAGAGCTCCATTGACTAGGCTTCATGGCAAGCTTAGATGGCACTCTTAGCTTGGCTTCACGGCTCCATCCCTTGGCTTGAATGGCTTAAATTCTTGGCATGACTTCCCTAGCTTGTCACCTTCTCTCATGGCTTATATGGCTAAGGTGGCTTGAATGGCTCCCATGCAAAAAGGTGGAGGAAATGCATTACTCGCTTCATTGGCCCACATAGACCACCTTTAACTCCTTTGCTTGCATCCATTTCTTGTCTATGATCCTAACCTTTGGCTTCATGTTGAAGTGATGATTTTGAGGCTTTGACTCGATCTTTTGATCTTGATCTTCAATGTTCATCTTGATCGATCTCAGTTGTCAGATCACCATCTCGCTTCCCACAAAAAGTAAAAAAGTTCTAATTAAATTCTAAAAAATATGATTATTCACATGCATAACTCAGATTAGCTTATGGACGTTCAAAGTAGTAAACTTTTGCCTCATTAGGTCAACAAATGCATGTGTTTCAAATTTTAGTCTAAAAACCCTAATTAATCCCTATAAGTTATAACACATGGATAACTAATTGGGTGTTTTATTCAAAATTAGGCACTTTCACACCCACCAACTAGGATTTTTCCAATTTTGAACAAAACATGCAAAAAAACATTTTACAAAAACTACCACAAAATGCCACTTTCATAGGTACTCAAATTGCATTTAATATTCTACAAGCCCTTGAACACCTAGGTTACCCCTAGCAGATGAGTTAATCATCTTGAGGGTTTGTTGTGAATATACCCACAAAATTTTCTAAGGTTGTGTCCCCCATTTTATCTTAAAGAATCCTCATTTATTAGCACTCTACTAGTTTTTCACAATTTAATAGAGAGGAATGACAATTTTACAAATCATACACATACTCAAGACATTTCATTCTAGTTATTTCTTGGAGTGCATGTGTGTATACAGCCACATAAGTCCTGACTTCTGACTAGATATGCTTAAATTCCAATGAAAATATGTCTTGACCTTAAATCCTCATAAGTATACTCTCAGATAAGGAGCTGAACATTTTTCTCACATTATGTGACTGGATCCAACAAGCTAATGGTTCACATGAATCTTTCAAATGCTAAAGAGACAAAGGAAAGTGATCCCTAAGAGCGAATGTCATCATTAAGAATAGTAGGGGTAGTCTACCTTAACTCATAGGCTTAGGACATGTTCAAAAAAGAAGGGTATAAGGACTTTGAAGGTTCAAAATTGAGTAGAAGTATTGTTTTTATTGTTGGATAATTCTTCTTTGGTTGAAGTGAATTTATTTTGTACTCTGTCTTTCTTGTCTCAACTTTTTTGGTTCTCATGTCTCTTTCTTTTCACTTTTCTTTTTCTGATAATACTCTTCTCTTTTCATTTTTCTTCACTCTTCTTTTTCTTTTGACTTCTTTGAAAGAAAGACTCCTGATGTTTCTCACTTCTTTGACTTTTTGTCCTTTTGTTTTTTGAAATTTTCCACTAACTCTACTCATTTTGAAAATTGGTAATGGATGCTTATTTTATTGGTTTATTTTGGGTTAAGGTGATTTGAGTTAAGAAAGCAAGGCTTAACAGTAGGCTCAAATAGCTAACTAGTGGTATGAAATATACTGGATAGGCTTTATGTCTCTAGGCTAAAAAAGGATGGCCTATATCATTTCCTAGGTTTCCTAAAGCCTATCAATTTCAATAATTTTTTTAGAAAGAAAGCTATTAATCCTATTTTTTCTTGATAGCTAACCAAAACAAGGATAACTGAATCACACTAAATTATGTACACTAAAGAAATAATGGAATTACTTACAATTCTATGAAAGAAGAGAGTCTCTAAACTCATTGGGCTACACATCTCAACTAATTTTCTTCAGGGTCTCTAAGTCATAGCTCTCTATTAGTCTTGACTATGCACGGTGTGTAATTATTTTTTGAGAATTAACCTACATAAAATGCTTCAATACATGAATAATATGTAAAACTAGCATATAAACTCCCATTAAGAGGTGAAAATAGTAGACTTACTAAGTTTAAAAATCCAGTTCTCACCACAGTAAGGGAACTATTCCAAAAATGTTTTTTTTTTTAACTCAAGATAATAAAAAATCCCTATATGCATCTATCCCCAAACCTAAATGAAACATTGTCCCTAATGTTTAAAGACATTGGATCCTATATGGAAAGATGTAAAAGATGGAGATTGTAAAACATTGGGTTGCCACCCAGTAAGCGCCAAGTTTAACGTCTTTAACTAGACATTAAAAATTACAAAATGCAATGTGTAAGACAGACATATAGTGGATCAAAGTTAGACAATGGCAGAAGAACTTTTGGAATTAAATCTTCAATCATGTTGCAAGAGTCACCAAGATCGAATTGGTGATGGTTGGCATTGAAAACATTTAGGTCAACTTCCATGTTGCCAAAGGATAATTACAACACATCATTTTCACAATTTATGATTGCATTAGACGTCACCAAAAATAGATGTCCAAGAATCATTGGGATCTAAAGACTGGGGTCTAATACAGGTTGGGCATCTAGGACAATGAAATTGATAAGAAAATAAAAATGGTCCACCCATATTAATACATCCTCAACCATACCACATGGAATCTTAATTGATCTATTAGCTAACTGCAATGTGGTATTAGTTGGTTTGAGTTCACTAAGCCCGAGTTACTCATAGACTGAATATAGCAATAGATTAATACTATCCCCTAAGTCAAGTAGTGCCCTATCTATGACATAGTCTCCAATAATATAAGAAATTATAGGACATCCTGGATCTCTAAATTTTGGTGAGGTCTTATGTTGAATTAAAATGCTCACCTGCTTGGTGAGGAAAGCCTTCTGTTGCACATTAAGCTTTATCTTTGTAGTGTAGAGCTCTTTAAGAAACTTGGCATAAGGAGGAATATCTTTTAAAACATTGAGTAATGGAATATTTTTTTGCACATGTTTAAATACTTCCAATATCTCATTGAAATATGTTCCTTTCTTAGCCTTGTTGAGCAGTTGAGGGAATGGGACTTTGGGAACATAGGCATCTTTAACCCAAGTTAGAGAGGCAAGTGGTTCAATTATAGGAATCTTTAAATTAAAGGGAAAAAGGAAAGTTTCCCAGTCAACCTATCCCTAACCTAAGGGTAAATTAGAAAGAGGATTGAGTTCACACAAACCCCATGAGCAAATCAAGTCTATCAACACCCTTAGGACAGCCATCAGGTTGATAACAAAGTAGGGCAAACTAAGGAAAAGGAAGAGGAGAATGAAAAGGCAAAAACACAAGATAAAGAGACTAAACAGAAATATCCTACTCCATCTAAGCCCATAATGGAGGCTCCTTATGTACCCAAGCCCCATACCCTCAACTACTCAATAAGGTTAAGAAAGGAACAAATTTTAAAGAGATAATGAAAGTATTTAAGCATGTGTAAACAAATATTTCATTGCTCAATTTTATAAAGGATAGTCCTAATTATGGCAAGTTTCATAAAGAGCTCTACACTACAAAGTTAAAGCTTAATGTGCAGAAAAAGGCCTTCCTCACCAAGCAAGTGAGCTCTTTAACTCAACATAAGAACCCATCAAAATTTAGAGATCTAGGATGTCCTACAATTTCTTGAATTATTGGAGACCATGTCATAGATAGGACACCACTTGACCTAGGGACTAATGTTAAGCTGTTGCCATATTCTATCTATGAGCAACTAAGGCTTGGTGAGCTTAAGCCAACTGACACCATGTTGCAATTAGCTAATAGATCAATTAAGATTTCACGTCGTATGGCTGAGGATGTACTAATAGAGTGGATCAGTTTTTTTTCCATGTCAATTTCATTGTCATGGATACTCAACTTCTATCAAACCCCAATCATTAGATCCTAGTGATTCTTGGACATCCATTTTTTGCAACATCCAATGCAATCATAAATTGTAGAAATGGTGTATTACAATTATCTTTTGGAAACATGAACGGGGAGTTAAATGTTTTCAATGCCAACCATCACCAATTCGATCTTGATGACTCTTGTAACACGATTGAAGATTTAATTTTAGAAGTTCTTCTACCATTGTCTAACTTCAATCCACTAGAGGTCTGTCTTAAACCTTGCATTTGCAGTTTTTAAAGTCTAGCTAAAGATGTTAAACTTAGTGCTTACTAGGAGGCAACCGAGGGTTTTACAATCTCCATCTTCTACATCTTTCCATATAGGATCCTATATTTTCAAACATTGGGGACAATGTTTCATTCAAGTTGGGTGGTGTAGATGCATATAGAGATTTTTTATTTTCTTGTATTTTTCAACAAAAGAAAAAACATTTTTGTAAGAGTTCCCGTAATGTGATGAGAATTGGATTTTTAGACTTGGTAAGTCTACTATTTTCATCTCTTAATGGGAGCCTATATGTCTAGTTTTGCATATTATTCATATGTTGAAGCATTTTGTGAAGGTTAATTCTCAAAAAATAATTACACATAGCACATAGTCAAGACAAATAGAGAGGTACAACTTAAAGACCCTGAGGAAAATTAGTGGAGCCTACAACCTAGTGAGTTTAGCAACTATCTTCCTTCAAAGAGTTATATGTAATTCCACACTTTCCTCAATGTACATAATTTAGTGTGATCTTATTATCCTTGCTTTGGTTAATAATCAAGAATAAATAGGCGTAATAGCTTTCTTTTAAGAAACTTTATTGAATCCAATAGGCTTCAATAAACCTAGGAAATGATATAGGCCATCGTTGTTCAGCCTAAAGACATAAAGCCTACCTAGTATATTCCATACCACTAGTTAGCCCTTTGAACCTACTATTAAGCCTTTCTTTCTTAACCTTAATCACATTAACCTAAAATAAATCAATAAAATAACCATCCATTACCGATTTTCAAAATGAGTAGAGTTAGTGGAAAAGTTTTTTTAAAAAGGACAAAAAGTCAAAGAAGTGAGAAACATCTAAATTCTTTCTTTCCAAGAAGTTGAAAGAAAAAGAAGAGTGAAGAAAAATTAAAAGAGAAGATTATTGTCAGAAAAAGAAAGTGAAAAGAAAGAGATATCAAAAATAGAAAAGTTGAAAAAAGAAAGATAGGAGTACAAAAGAAATTCACTGCAATCAAAGAAGAATTATCCAATAATAAAAAAGAAGACCTCTACTAAATTTTGAACCTTTGAAATCTTTACACTCTTCTTTTTTGAACCCTTCTTAAGCCTACGTTTTGTCCTATCTGAAGACCTGTGGATCTTAGGTGAAAAATAGCCTTAAAGAGGATAGAAAAAGAAGGAATTAAGGTCGACTACGCCTACAATTCTTGATGATGACAACTACTCTTAGGGATCACTTTCCTTTGTCTCTTTAGCATTTAAAAGATTTATGTGAACCATTAACTTGTTAGATGTAGTCACATAATGAGAGAAATATATTCAGCTCGTTGTCTGAGAGCTTCATTTTTGAGAGTATACCTGTGAGGATTTGAAGTCAAGATATATTTCCAATGGTATTTAAGCATATCTAGTTAGGATTTATGACTTATGTAGCTATACACACACATGCACTCTGAGAAATAACTAGAATGATATGTCTTGAGTTTGTGTACAATTAGTAAAACTATCAATCCTCTTCATTAAGTTGTGAAAAACTAGTATGTGTCTAATTTTGCATAAAAATCTCCCAATTAGTTATCCATGTGTTATAACTTTAGAGGTAAATTAGGATTTTTAGACCAAAATTCATAACACATGCATTTTTTGACCTAATGATGCAAAATTTTGTCATCTTGTAGGTCCATAAACTAATCTAAGGTAAGTATGTGAGTAATCATATTTTTATAGGATTTAATTATAATTTTTTACTTTTTGTAGGAAGCGAGATGGTGACTGAAGGCAGAGATCGATCGAGATGAACATTGAAGATCAAGTCAAAACCTCAAAATCATCACTTCACCATGAAACCAAAGGTCGTGATCATCTTTAGCACAAGAAATGGATGCAATCAAAGGAGCTAAAGGTGGCCAAAGTGGGCCCATGAAGCACGCCATGCATTTTTACCATCCTTTGCATGGGAGTCATTCAAGCCACCTTAACCATATAAGCCATGAGAGAAGGTGAAAATCTAAGGAAGTTAAGAAAAACCATTTAAACCACTCAAGATAAGTTATGGAGCCATGAAGCCAAGCTAAGAGAGCCATCAAAGCTAGCCAATGGAGCCCACAAAGTTAGCTGTCAAAGCAATTAACCTAAGCTAAATGGAAGGCTAGGATTAGAGGAAAATCAATAGGATTATCCACGAGATTTTAAGGGATAATTTGAAGAAAATTAAGGGAAATCTTATTAGGATAAGTTGGCATGTGAACCAATAGGATGGGACCCTTCTATTTTTGATATTTTTCCCACTTTCCCCCTCACAACCAAATACCACCACGAATTTCACTTTCGATTCAAGATTCATACCTTTCTAAGACTTGTCCTCCTTGCTAAACTCCCATCCAAACTATCCAACCAATCCCCACTTCTTAGGAAACCACTTAGCTAATCAATTTTCCCAACCTCACCCCACTTTCATATTTGGTGATCAAAGGTTGCTTAAAGAGGAAACCTTAGATCTACTTCCATTCAAGCAACTTCAAAACCCTAGATCTTTCCACATCTTTCCTAAACCATATTCCTTACCTAATTCCTTGACTTTTCATCAACCAAACTTCACAAAATTAGAAGAGAAAGAGCTCCACTTTCCTTTTTACAATCCAGCCAGCCATGCTTCCTATCTCTCTTATGCATATTTATGACATCATCTTGCTAGTTTATCTTTCACTTAACCTTCCTCAATCAAGACCCTAAACCTAGGGCCACTTTGCTTATGTTTTTGCTCTTTCCTAACTTAGAAAACCACTCTTCTATATATAACCCCATATTCCATATGAATTTTCCAAGTAGAGGTTAAGTGGCACAACCTTGAATTCTGTCTTTCCTTTAGTGCTTGACTTACTTCTGAACTTTGGAACATTGTTGGGGATTTTCTCCTTTTGGTATTTTTGTTATTCTATTACTTATTTTCTCTCCAATTTAGGTTAGTAACATAGTTGTTTTACTTTAATTCAGTTGTGAAAGTTTTTATTATTTTGCTTCTTAGAATTCATGCTACTTTCCAGCCCTTAATCCCTTTCTCTTTCACTCCGTTCCATCAAATTTTCTTTATTATTCAATCAAGATTCAAGTTAGTTATTCTCTAGTAGTGGCAACCTAGAGAAGAGTGACCTTGAATCCTAGATTTCTCCTCTTGAAATTCACATTTTCTTCATGATTTTTGCCCCTAGCTCTAGGTAATTTTCCCTTAGCTAGTTCTCCCACTTAGCCTTTGTTTCTCTCAAATTCCTTCATGGGTTTTCTTTGCACATCATTATAATTTGTATTGTAAGAATTACATTGGAATTATTTTCGAAGGATTTCAAGCTTTGAAAAAGTGCATAAATTCTAAAAATTTTAGATAATTTTATGCGCATAATGTTGATATAAATTTTGAGGTGATCCAGTAAATTTCTTTGGGAATTCTTATTATGAATTTTTTATTTCATCAAAGTACTTGAGATCTAGGTTGTTTTATTGCATAAAAGCTATGGTTTCAGTAGCTTTTTAATGCGAGATTTATTGACTATTCTTAAGCAATGAAATATGGAAATTAGTTTTTGTTTAACTTTGTGCTTCAATTTCAGCCATCTAAATTTTTTTTTCGCTTGAATCCTTAGGTACCCATTTAGATTTTCATGTTTTTTATTAAATACCATAGTTAGTTTCATGTTAACATGCATTAGAAACAGCAAATTTCATCATACTTAGGGCTCTAGAATCACACGCACAGTTCAAAAACCATGTGCATGGTTCTAAGTCACAATCTCCTTTGAACTTTGGTTAATTTAGTTGCTAGATCTAGTGTTGTAGTAGTTAATTTACTAATTTTTATACTTTTTACATTTAGAAAGTTTCCTGTATGAATTTTAGAAATTTCTAATTTTGGTAAGTTTTAGTGAGGAAAGTTCTAAATTAGAAAAGTTTCTTTTTTAGGTAGTTTCCTTAAGTTTAGTTTCCTGATTTGAATATTTATAATTCTATGTAGTTTCTTTGCTTGTTTACTATTAATTAGTTAAATTTCAAATTCCAATTACTTAGTTTAAATTTTAGTAAGTTTCCCCTACCTTTAATTCTAGATTAGGAAAGTTTCCATTTTTACAAATTGTCATAAGTTAGTTGTTTACTATTGTTTCCTTACTATAATTTCCAAGCTTGCATGCATGTTAGTTTAGTAAATTTCCAATTTCACTATTATTTTGGTTTTAGTAAGTTGCCTTTCTAGTTTTAGTTACTAATTCCATGTATGTTTCTATTTTGAGTACTTTAGTTTCCTAATTCAACTACAACTCTTTCTCATTGGCTAAAGTTAATAAATTTAAATAAAATCCAATCCATTGAATATTTGTAAAATTCCTCACAGGATTGACCTCACTTGTGTGAAAATACTACATTGAGTTATGTACTTGCGAGTTAACTTTAAAATCACACCAGGTGCCTGCACTCTAGGCTCATATGGAGTAGGAGATTTCTGTCTAGTCTCTTTCAACTGTATTTTCATTCTCTTCTTCCTTTTTCTCAATCTTCCTTTCTTTGTTATCAACCTAACGACCATTCCTATGGGTTGTGATACACTTGACTTGCTCATGGGATCTATGTGAACTAGACCCTATTTCTAATTGAGCCTTAAGGTTAGGGGTAGGCTGACCGGGAAACTTTCCTTTGTCCATTTCATTTAAAGATGGCTGCAATTGAACCACTTGCCTATTTAACTTGGCTATATTTTTTTTACTCTCATTCTAGATTTGGAATAAGGCTTTACTATTTTCATCAAGTTTTTTTCATGATATATTGTATATTATCCTCCATTGATGTTTTTTCTATTTGTTGGGGCAGTTGAAAACCTTATGGTTGCTGTGAAGCAGAAATCATAGGAAAGTTTTGAAAGGGAAGGTTCTCAAATGTACCTCCTTAATAAGTATTCTTAGACTATGACAAATTGGGATGCCTAGCCCATCCTGGATTATAGGTCTCAGAATATGGGTTGTTGTTGCTAGGATTCTAGTTCTCAGAATAAGAGCATTCACTTGTTCTAAAAGATATTCAGGGTATACTTTAGTTGATGGACAAGCTTAAGTTAGATGTGCTAGACTAGAACAAGTAGCACATACCACTTTTGAAGGTTTATGGGATAAAGTAGCAGCCATGAAAGTTTCAAACATAGTTTCAAGTTTGTTCATTCTTCCACCTAAAGGCTTTAGTTTTGCAACTATGGACTCAAGCTTATAGGATAGATATGTATGTACTCCTATCTCATATAGACCCCCTTTCTTTGTAGGCTGGTTGTTTCTCTCTCTTTTATTTGAATAATCCCATTGCTGAAAATTATCTATCAATGTCTGAAAGAACTCCCTAGCCTCTCTTTCATCTTTTACCATGAGACCCATCCACTTGCAGCATCTACCATTTATCTATTTTGAGGTGTTAATGTCTCATAGAAGTATTGAACCTGTTGCCATTTTTGAAATCAATAATGTGGGAATTTTTGCAACAATTCATTCCACCATTCCCAACATTCATAATATTGTTCATCTTCCCTTTGTTAGAAATTGATGATTTCTCAATGAAGGGCATTGGTTTTGCGAATGAGAAAGAATTTGTTCAAAAACTTCCTAGACAATTGGTTCCATGTATTAATGAAACCTACCTCCAAAGAATTAAGTCATGACTTGGCTTTATCCTTGAGTGAGAGCATGAATAGTCTAAGCTTAATAGAATTGTCTGAAAAGTTTCAAAACCTAATTGTGGTGCAAATATCAAGGAACTCCTTAATACGTAGGTAAGGGTCTTCTCAATCTTGACCATAAAAATTAGGGAGTAATTGGATTATTCCAGGCTTTAACTTGAAGTGGTTTGCATTTGTTAGGGGAAGAGCTATGCACGACGGGGTGTTGAGTTGGAGTGGCAGATAAAAATCTCTAATAGATTTGTGTGCAACTTTTGCTACGGGTTCAATGGAAGGCCTAGGAAAATCACTTGGATTTTAAGACATCCACTATAACCACAATACTTAAAAGCCACTAGAGTGACAATAGATTGTGTCCTTCTAAAAGGGTCTTATGAGCTCGATACTCAAAGTCTCTTTCTACTTGATTTTAAATTAAAGCTCAAGGGTTGGTATCGCGACATACAAGGATGTTGATTGATTCCTAGGTGGACTAAAGAGTTGGCGATCAAATCCACTCCTTATAATGGTTCCCGTGGGGCCCTTACTAACATTAATTCCATTACACTATAAAGCACTTAAATATGCAATGCAAAACAAAAGCAAACTAATGCAACATATGTGTTATCCAACCAATATTAGATAGTTGCTCTAATATAACAACCCTAATTAAAGATACAACAAATAATATGAATGACCCTAAGCTATATAAATTATTCAACCAACCAAATGTAGATTACAATAAATGCAACCTAAACTAGGAAATTAAATCAAAGTGAGGGATGCTTATAGTGAGGTTTTTAATGAAGATCAAGCGTAGGCATCCATACCACACACCTGCCCTGTTTTGGTACAAGCCATTTAAAATTGAAATGAAAATTGTAAGTTACGTAGGCCTCACTACAAGTTTCACTTAAAAAGCAAAAAACCTAGTTTAGGAAAGCAAATAAACCCCAAGTGGTAAAGCCACCGCTTTGCCAAATTCCCATTGTGTAAAACAAGTAAGATGATTAATTTTATGAGTTAAATAAATAAGAAACTAGGATGCAAAATCCTAACCTAATGCAACCAAAAACTATGACTAAAGATAAGCAATGTAAATAAAGATCCAACGACAAATCTACGGCGATTGCCCTGCCACAGCGCCAAAAACCTCTTGTGATTTTAAAGTTACTTACAAGCGCATGAATCAATGTAGTATTTTCATGCAAGCAACATTGATCCCAAAATACTACATTGATCCCATGAGAAAACTCACAAATTTGCAATGGATTATATTTTATTGAAATTGATTAACTTCATCGAATGAGAAAGATTTGTAGTTGAATTAGGAAACTAAAGCTACTAAAAATAGAAACATACAATGAATTAGAAATTGAAACTACAAAGGCAACTTTGTAAAACCAAAATTACAATGAAATTGGAAACCTACTAAACTAACATGCATGCAAACTTAGAAATTACAATAAGGAAACAACTAACTTTTGATAGTTTAGTAAAAATGGAAACTTTCCCAATCTAGAATTAGGAGTAAGGGAAACTTACTAAAATTTAAACTAAGTAATTGAAATTGGAAACTTAACTAATTAGAAGTAAACAAATAAAGAAACTACGTATAATTAGAATGATTCAAATTAGGAAACTAAACTTAAGGAAACTACCAAAAAAAAAAAGAAATGTTCTTAAATGAAAATATACCAAAATTAGAACTTTCTAAAATTCAAAAAGGAAAAACTTTTGAAAAATCTCGTATTCCAATAAGCCTATAGTGGAGGTAGCTTGTGTGCCCAAGAAAGGAATAAATGTCAATGAGATAATGGATGCATTCAAGCATGTGCAAATTAATATCCCATTACCCAATGCTATTAAGGATATTTCTGCTTATGCCAAGTTTCTCAAAGAGCTTTGCACACAGAAGCAAAAACTTAATGTGCAAAAGAAAGTCTTTCGTACTGAGCAGGTGAGCTCTCTAATCCAACACCATACCCCACCTAAGTTTAGAGATCTAGGTTGTCCTACCATCTCTTGTGTTACAGGAAACCATGTCATTGATAGGGCACTATTAGATTTAAGGGCTAGTGTAAACATGTTGCCATTTCTATCTATGAGCAACTCAGGCTAGGTGATCTTAAACCAACCAATACCACTTTGTAGTTAGTAGATAGATCAGTAAATATTCCATGTTGTGGTTGAGGATGTTTTAATATAGGTGGATAGTTTTACTTTCATGAATATTTCATTGTCCTGGATTCCTAGATACCTAGCCTATATCAGATCTTGGTAGTCAAATCCTAGTCATTCTTGAATGTCCATTTTTGGCAACGTCCAATGCCATCATCAACTATAGAAATGGTTGATGAAATTATTCTTCAATGATATGAAAGTCAAACAAATTTTTTAATATTGATCATTAGCGCTTGACCTAGATGATCCCTGTGAGGTAAATTTAATTGAAAGCCTACTTCAAGATACTAATCCACCATTGTCTATTCCAGACTTAAGGCTTATCTAACACACTTTAACTATAATTTTGATATAGATAAGTCAATTAATGAGGTATTAAATATTTTAAACGCTATGCCTATTATGGATACCTCTAAACGGGGACCTCTAGTGGAACATCTTTCTCCTTTAATTCTGTCCTAGTACCTTTAGTAGCAAAACCACCCATCTTGGTCACTAAGCCTTTACCTAAAATTTTGAAATACTCTTACTTTGGATTAGATGACACCTTGCCTGTAATCATAGCTTCAAATCTATATAAGGAAAAAGAACGCCGGCTTCTTGATGTTCTTAGATAACATAAGATGGTCTTAGGGTGGACCATAGTGGATATTAAAGGGATTGGTCATGTTGTGTATATGCTTAGAATTCACCTAGAAGAAAATATTAAACCATCTAGGGAAACACAAAGGAGACTAAACCCTAATATGAAAGAGGTAGTAAGAGACGAAGTACTTAAACTCTTAGATGTTGGTATCATCTACCCCATATCTAATAGCACTTAGGTTAGCCCTATTAAGGTTGTCCCCAAGAAGACTGGAGCCACGATAATCCAAAATGAGGATAATGAGTTAGTCCCCACTCGCATGACCACTAGGTAGAGAGTTTGTATAGATTAGCAAAACTTGAGCCTAATCACAAAGAAAGACCACCCTCTAGTTCCCTTCATAAGCCAAAGGGAAGAAATGTTAGCCAATCTTAGTTATTACTACTTTCTTGATGGATACACCAGCTATAACTAAAATCCTATAGCACCTAAAAATTAGGAGAACACCATCTTCAACTACCCTTTTGGGACCTTCGCCTAGTATCGTATGCCTTTTGGACTTAGTAATGCTCCAACTACTTTTCAAAGGTGTATGTTGAACATATCTTCAGATATAGTGAATAGGTTCTTAGAAGTATTTATGGATGATTTTTTAGTGTTCAAATATTTATTTGATGAATGCCTGCAATATGTAAAACTTGTCCTTGCCAAGTGTTAAGAAAAGAATTTTGTGCTGAATTAGGAACAATGTCACTTTATGGTACAAAATGGCATTGTTTTAGGTCACATCATATCACATAATGGTATTGAAGTTGACAAAGTCAAAGTGGATTTAATTTCTAACCTTCCTTCTCTAAGGACGAAGAAGAAAATCAGGTCATTTTTAGGCCATACTAGTTTTTATATATGATTCATCAAGGAGTTCAATAAAATTTCCAAGCCCCTACGTAATTTACTTATGAAGGAGGCAACTTTTGACTTTGATGACAATTGCATGAAAGCATTTCAGCACGTAAAGGCTGAATAAACTTCTACAGCTATCCTTTAACCACCAAATTGAAGTGCATGATGTTTCAAACTACGAAATCAAGGTTGTGTTGCGGCGGCATATTAACAAACTTCCCTAAGTGATATATTATGTTAGCAAAACACTCAATGATGCCCAACTCAATTGTTCTACTATAGAAAAGGAGTTGTTGGAAGATGTATTTACTCTAGATAAATTTAGATCTTACATGCTAGGACCTAAGGTCATTGTCTATTCAGACCATGCAAAGTTAAAATACCTTCTTTTGAAGAAGGACGCTTAACCTAGGCTGATTCAATAGATACTATTGCAACAGGAATTTTATTTAGAAATTGGGAATAAGAAAGGTTCTAAAAATATTGTAGCAGACCACTAATGAAGACTAGTTGTGGAGTTTACTAACGAGAATATACTTATAATAGAAACTTTTCCTAATGACCAATTGTTGCACATTTCCCAGTTACCTTAGTGTGCAGATATTGTTAATTATCTTGTCACTAGTCAAATGCTTAATCATTGGTCTAAACAAAATAGGAAATGGTTTATTATCGAGGTTAAACACTTTACATGGGACAATCCATACTTGTTTAAGTACGATCCTATTCAAGTTATTAGGAGATATGTACCAGAAATTGAACATCATATGATCATTTCCGTTTATCATGACTATGCATGAGAGGGGCATTTTAGTTCCAGAAAGATAGCTGCAAAAAAATTCCAATGTGGTTTTTATTGGTCCACCATTTTTAGGGATTCACATGCTTATTGCGTAGCATGTGCTAGATGTTAATAGTTAAAGAACATAGGAAAAAGAAATATGATGCTTTTAAAGCCCATTTTGATTATTGAGCCTTTTGATGTTTGGGGCATCGATTTTATGAGACCTTTTCCTAATTTCTTAGGTTATATGTACATCCTTTTTGGGGTGGATTATGTTTCAAAATGGATAGAAGCCATACCATGAAATATCAATGACCATAAGATGGTGGTCAAGTTCTAAAAGGAAATATATTTGTATGCTTTAGGTCTCCTAGGGCCATAATTAGTGTTGGAGGTAAACATTTTTGTATTAGGGTATTTGAGAATTTAATGAAGAAATATGGTGTTACTCATAGGATTGCTAACCTTTGTCATCCTCAGACAAACGGACAAGTAGAAGCGTCTAATAGGGAGATAATGCAAATTTTAGAAAAGGGAGTTAATACAAATATGAAAGACTGATCTTTGAGACTTAGTGACGCTTTATCGGCATATCGAACTATATATAAGACTCCTCTAAGCATGTCACCCTGCCACATATTTTATGGAAAGGCGTGCTACTTACTAGTAGAAATAGAGCATAAAGCATATTGGGCCATATAAAAGCTTAATTTTCACCTAGATACTATTGAAACCCACAAGAAGCTCCAATTCAATGAGTTAGATAAGTTAAGGAAAGATGCATATGAGTCAACCAAGTTATACAAACACCAAATGAAGACCAATTACAATAGCCATATCTTAAGAAATTCCTTTATACCAAGATAGAAGGTCCTTTTGTATAATTGTACATTGCATCTATTCCCTATAAAACTTTGATCTCAATAGAGTGGACTCCTACATAGTATGTACTATATATCCTCATGGGGCCATTGAGATAGAAAAGGACAACGAGATCTCTAAAGTCAATGGACAAAGGTTGAAACATTATCTAGAGTTGGTCAACCCTAAAATAGATACAACCTTGTTAGAGGAACCAGTCTAGTAGGACCCACCATAGTATGTCTCATTGCATCTACATCAATCATAAGATTAGCATTTATCATTATCATTATATAGTATGTCTGGCTCAAGACGTTAAACTTAATGGTCATTGGGAGGCGACTCAAGGTTTTTAGAGTCTCATTGCATTACTCATTTATCATTGAGGACAATGTCTAGCTCAGATTAAGGGGTGTAGATATGCATGAGATCTCTAATTTTTCTTTTTTTTTAAAAAAAATTATTTTCCAAATTTTTAAGGTCAAAGTTCCTTTATTGTGATGAAAATTGGATTTTCATTTCTTCTACTTTAACTTCTTAATGGAAATGCATATTATTGATTCTACATTTTATTCATGTCCTAAAGTGTTTTACTAAAGTTAAAATCTTGGAACACAATTACACACAATGCATAGGCCAGACTAATAGATGATGTTGACATCAGACCATGAGGAAAATAAGTAGAGACCTATATACCCAAGTGAGCTTTAGAGACTATCATCTTTTTGAGGGTTATATATAACTCCATATTTTCTTAAGCGACCCTCAATTTTAAACGATCCTAGTGTTCTTTGTTTTGTTCAAAATGCTAAAAACTAAAAGGAGTACTAACTTTCTTTCTTAAATATTTATTGAGTCAAACAATTTTTTAAGAAACCTAAGAATTGATATAGGACATCCTTGTTTTAGCTAAGAGATATAAAGCCTACCCAGTATATTATAACACTAATCAAACCCCTTAAGCCTCTTAGTAAGCCTTTTTCTTTTCATACCTTTTTTACCTTGACCCAGAAACCTAGCAAGAATATCCATTACCTACATTTTAAAAATAAGTAGAGATAGTAGAAAAAGTAAAAACAAGACAAAATTCTAAGAAGTGAAAAATATCAAAAGTACAAAGAAAAGTGTTCCTTCTCAGAAATATAGGGAAAAGTGAAAAAGAGAAGGGAAGAAAAGTTAAGAACAAAGGAAGGAAAAGTAGAAAAGGTATTACCTTTAGTACAAAAGAAAAGTAAAGTTGTCCAACATTCAATTGAAGACCTCTACTCATATTTGATACTTTGAACCCTTATACCCTATCTTTTCAGAACCTATCTGAAGCCTACATTTCATCCTATCTAAAGACCAATTGATCTTAAGGTGGAAGAAAGCTTTAAAGAAAATATAAATAGGAAGGAATTAAGGCGAATTACCCCTATTTTTCTTAGTAATAACATATATCCCTTTGTCTCATTTGTACTTAAAAGAAATTATGGGAACCATCATATCACTACATTTAGTCACATAATGAGAGAAATTTGTTTAACCCTTTCTCTATGAGCTTTATTTCTAAGTTTATAGCTGTGACACCCCGGGTTTTCAAAATACTTTTTGAAAACTATTTCAAAATACTTTTTGAAAACTATTTCAAAATTCAGGATATCCCTTGTTTGAAATTCATTTCGAAAACAAAAGGCATAATTTTTTTTAGAAAGTTTTCTTTAAAATCCTGAGTGTCATTTCTTACACAAAATACAAGGATTTTATGGTGAAATGAGTGCCTCATTTCTACCAAAAATCTAGCAGAGTTTCTTCTATTTTTTGGACATATGCACATTTGATGCATGCATACGAAACACCTAATAAATAATATAAATTATTTTTCATTGCTTTAAAAACAAAAATACAAGACTTATTACTTCTAGAACTACCAGTCACAACATTCTATTGAATATAATTGGATCCACAACGTGAAAGCAAATATACATTCTCATTTGCCACTACATCAAAAAGATAAACTAAGGTTGCACGGCTCACCATCTAGATACCAAAAATCATGTTCTTTTGAAATTTCAAACTCCATAGCTGCTCTCATGATCAACCTTTCATCTTTCTATTCTAATTCTTCAAATCTAAGAAATTGTAAACAATTACAATGTCTCAACAAGCTTGCACTTGTAGGTGGAATAAGTAGCTATTTTGTCATGTAGTTCATGATTTATATTATCAATGTATTGTGGGAATATATCATACTTAAACAAACCCCATGCCATTTTCAAAGTACTCATGTTGAAATTATAAGTTCTTAGATCATAATTATGGAATTAGTTTCCATGTTCAATTCATTATAACCGATGAATCATAGTGTATCATGATTTCAATGAATATCATGACCTTATCTTTTCTTGAGGATTTAAGCATTCTAAGCTTTTATTGTTTCATAAACATTTAATTGATACTAAGATCATTTTCCATTAATAGACACATAAGTATTCAACATTTATTCATAACACTCAGTCCTTCAAGATCATTCGCCATACATGATTATTCAAGTTATCTTATAAATGCCTAAGTTGTTTGTCATTTAATAGTTAAATCAACTTTCAAAGAGTGAGGTATCTAATGTTCCCATTATCATGTGTAAAGGTCTCTATTTAACATCTTTTTCTTCACGAACTCAATGCAATTTCATATGCAAAAATAAATTCTTATGTGACCATGTAAAAATCATTCATAATGCTCTAGTAATAATGCAACTTAGTAAATTTATCATGGTAAAAATCATTGGTTAAGGAAAAATATACATGAAATATAATAGTAATGGCAAAGCTAGTAGCTAGGTGTAAGCATCAAAGTACATTGTCAATAAAAGATGAAGTCAATCGATAAGGTAAATGAGTAAACTATATGCTCAAGGTATGGTCATCAACAAGCCCTATGCTCGTAGAGCCCTACCGTCACCAACTGGAAAGTACCGTGGCCTCTACATCTGCTCATGGATACATGCATGAACTATTTCTCACTAGACCTCATAGAGGCTACCCGCTATCTCGCAGAGCACTTCCCTATGAGAAGTACTCCTACTGCTTGTCGTCTCCATCGCAGGGCTAGTATTAGTATCATTTCATAGGTCAATGACAAACTGGACCTCCTAGCATAGGGTCTCCAGGACTTATAATGGCCCATAGCACGTTTACCTCTAGGTCTTATTGCCACCCTAGGCGCAAGCCTCCAAGTTTTATGTTACTCATAGAGTACCTTCCTAGCAATTCAAGACTAAGGACATTCTAAGAGCGACTACCCAAAACATTAATGAAATCCATATCCACAAGGACATATAGTTGCTTGTGGAGTACCTACCCAAACATCGACAAATCTACATCATCAGAACTTATGTCTACTTGTCAAGTGCCCGCCCAATTCATAAATCATATACATCTCTGAAATCATTTCATGAAAACAAAATCATTATCAAAGTTTTTGAGAAACCATTCAAATTGATTCATTTTCATTCCATATTCTCTACAAGTAATAAAAGCATATCTTCGTGAGCATTCAAAACATACAGCCTTTATTCATATATTAGATAATGCTCGTTCAATACCCAAAAGTATACATCCATCACAATGATTATAAAAGATGAATCTTTAAACAATATCTTAAAAGCACATATTACTAAATGGACCATAGTTAAATTTGTGATAAAACTTTGATTAGTAAAGACATATACGTTACAACTTAAGGTCAAGGCTTGTAAATATCTATTTCATGTCCATCGCATTTACAACATTCTTTCCAAGTTTAAATGTGAATCATTTTATGTGATTACAGTCATTTCCAGTCCCACATAGGAATAGTTAATTCCATTTCAACGAATAATAGTCAAATCATGTTAAAGTGAACCTAAATAAGGACCATTGTGTACACAATTTTTATTTTTTCTCTTGGTTTTGAAGACCTTAGCGTTATTCTTTCAGTATCTATTCATGAATACAAGCTATGAGTTACTATATTAAAGTTTCCTCTATCTTGGAACCAATCATTTCATCATTCTCAAGTCATTCAATTACAAGTATGACATCTTCTAGCACATTTGCTTAGGTCTTCGTATAGTTCAAAACCAAGTGACCTACTCTGAAATCTTTACTTTATAGTTGATATACTTATTAATATTTCATACTATTCTGGTATTTCAAATATTAGACTATCAATATATAAGTCCTTGTGTCTCACTGACATGCATAAGATCAAACCTTGTTTAGGGTATTATAATGTCCACTTGAAGTATAAGTTCAAAATCAAGGTAGGTAGTCCAATTACTCATTTGTCTTAATGTTATAATTGGGATAAGTGTTTTAAGTTCATTTCTAATTTGATAATTTAAAAGGCGTCACAAGATAACTTCTAAATTCATCACATGCTTTCATAATCTTAATAATTAAGGACAATGATTTATAAATAATCATCCACATTCAATCATTCTTATAAAGACAGTAATTATTAAACTATCAAAATAGCAATCTTAATCCACCTACCTTATATGGCATTTATCCTCGATTCTCATGTGTACCTCCTTTAGCTCGATCTATTGATTGACCAATTCGTAGGTTTCATAGTTGATCCATAGATGGATGGCTTCAATCATGTCTCTCTTGCATATTAGTGTACTAAGAAAGCAAACATATGCGGATCTTTAGAACCATAGATGGATGGCTCTTCATTATCCCCTATCTATTACATTTCCTCAATCCTTTTTTATAAATTCAGCAATGTTCCTGTCAACATTTTTCCATATTGGTTTCATTTCCTCAATCCATTCCTCCCTCTCTCATTTCATTTCCTCATGCATCTTTTCATTGGCAGCCATGGTTTGTTCTATTCTCTCTAAAAATTGCTTCATATCCCCTTTTAATGGTTGTTCTTCATACTTTAGACTAAATGACTAGCAGGGTTGGTATTGATGTGGCATTTGGGTGCCGACAAAGAGCTGAACAAGTTGAACACATGATGGTTGACCCTGATATTCTTGATAATCACAATAATATTGACTAGGGTGGGACCATTGTGGTTCTCCCTGATATTGGTAGTCCTAAGACCATGTTTGCTCATGGTGCATAGCCCATCCATTGTAGTCTTTGTAATTTGTCTCAAGATAATTACTAGTTTATGTGAATGCATTAGGTGCATCCACTGGCTCCTAATAGTATTCATTATAGTTGGAGGTCGATGGCCATGAAGAAGGGTCATATTTTTAGTCAAAATAGGTACAATCATTATTGTACTGAGGGTGGTGATATCACTCAATGCAGGAATTATCATACTGTGGTTGTTATATACCTTAGTATTTGGCATAAGGAACCTATCCATTTGACTATTCATTCATACATCCTAGCTATTATCTTATCCCACTAACCAATTACCTTTTCCAATTTATTAGATAGATCAAGAGTATATCTAGCTTCGGTCTCATTTCTATCCTCATGAGGTAATGGCCTAGGACAAAAATAGTAGCACAATGGTATTTTGTCCCCTTCTTGATAGGCCATTGCACTCAACTTTATAAATGATGAAGCTAATAAGTATATACAATGAATGAGTACTTTTTTTTTAAGTGTGAATTAAAAAATCCTAACTATATGAAATCTAAATTCTAGTCCTAAGCTAAATGATGTACACTCAAATCCTTGTATCCACTAATCAAGCAGTGTCTTGATTATGTTTCCTTAGTTCATAGGTGGTAGCTTCTTAGACCTAAATCTTAATAGCTCCTCCTCCTATCTAGATTTGACTACTGCTTACTAGTTAGGTTTTCCTCAAAAGTGGTTAATACAATCCTCATGTTAAGAGGCATTTAGGCCTCAACTAATGTCAACGGAAGGCATGAGAAAATCACTTGGATTTTAAGATACCCACTATAACCATAGTGCTCAGAAGCTACTGGAGTAACAATAGATTGTGTCCTTCTACAAGGGTCCTATGAGCTCAATACCCTAAGTCTCTTTCTACTTTTTTTAAATTTAAATTCAAGGGTTGGGATCATGGTAGACAAAGATATTGCTTGATTCTGAGGTGGGCCAAGGAGCTAGTGCTAAAATTCAGTCCTTATAAGGGTTCCTGTAGGACCCTTACTAACATTAATTCCATTCCACCATAAAGCTATAAATATGCAATGCAATATAAAAGCACACAAATGCAACCTATATGCTATCCAACCAAGGTTAGATAAGTGCTCTAATGCAATAATCCTAAGTAAAGATGTAACAATTATCAATGAACAGTCCTAATCTATATGAGTTATACTAACAACCAAATGACAATTATACTAAATGCAAATTATGCTAAAAATTAAAAATTGAATAAGAGATACTTACAATAAGGGCTCCAATGATGATCAAGTGTGGGCCACCATACCCCACACTTGCCCTACATTATTACAATGCATTTAAAATTAAATAATAAAGAAATTGAATTTACAATGGGCATCACTACATGTTTCACTCAAATCCCAATCTAGGAAAGCAATAAAAGCTAATCTAAGATGATGAAGCCAAGGCCCACAGGATCGCCACTACTTCTTTTCCAATTTTCCTTGCACAAAAATCAAAGAAATATAGTCAATATAAAGAAAATAGCAACAAATGCAAAAATTATGCAAAAACCTAATCTAATGTACCATAAACCTAGACTAGAGGAAAATAACCTAAAGTACGGAACACTACACAATTTGTTGCAACTTCCTGACAACGATGCCAAAACCTTGTTGTTGTTTTAATTAAAACTCGCAAGCGCATGAATTGTTTGCAATATAGTATGCTAGTGAGGTCGATCCCACGAGTAGTTGAACTAATGTGATACTAGTGGTCCTTACTTTAAACTATCTAACTTAGCCAAATTTTAAGTGATTTTTGACCTAAACTAAGAATGAAAATCAAAACATGAAATTGGAAACTAACCAAAATCAAGAAACATGCTAAATGGTAAAACGTTCATAAAACATGCACTTTATTAAATTAGAACTTTTATAATTTAAAAACTTCTAATTTTATGACTTTCCTAATTAACAAATTTCCTAAAATGCAATTTAGAAACTTTCCTAAACTAATTTTTCTAAACATGAAATTAACAACTAACATAATGGAAACATGCTTTAACAAACTACTTTCCTAATCATGCAAAAGTAAGAAAAGTAAGCAGCCAAATAAACTATTTTAACAAGTATGACAAATTTGATTACTTTCCAACTAACCAATATGCAAACTAATGGAATATAATTTACAACTAAACAAGAGAAATAAAGGAAAATCTACCACTATAAACAATGAAAGGAAAACTACCCAATTGACATACATGTAACCATGGAATGTATACATGATTCATTGAATAAGAGGAATTTAATCAACTACTTTGGAAACCTAAGTATGCAATCTATTTCTAACATTAACTAAGCTATCTATCAATCTAATTGGGCTCTTGAAAATAAAAGTGAACAAGATTATATTGAGCTTAAAATTAACATACACCATTCATGCTAAGAAATTCCAACAGTTCAGTAATTGAAACATTCAATGAGTATAACATGTAAAACATGAAATTAATCACTTCTAATGGATTCAAACATTCAAGAACAAAGTCAATTTACTGCTGGACACAAACATGTATTGAAAATTCCAACTAATTTCATTGAATCACATCCAAAATTCATCAACAAAACACACCATACAAGCAGTCCAAATCTGAAACTTAAATACTATTAAAATGATGTACACTTAATCTCAATCAATCCTTAATTACAAGCCAAATTCTTCTTCAATTGTTTCAGAATTCACTCATGAACAAGTATTCTTGAAATCAATGGAGAATCATATGCAAAACTAAGGCAACAAATCTAATGGAACTTAAGCAACCAAAGCTGAAAAATCAAGAGGGCTAAAAGAGAACAAAGATGCAAAAAAAGATAAAGAACAAAACTAGAATAGAGATTATTTCCCTTGGCTGTCACTCCAAGGAAATCCAGACTTGAGTTCTCGTTTAAAAACAAGGAAAGATAAAGGAAAACAAGGCAAACTAACATGAAAAGAATTGGAGTAAACAAGAGAAGAAGTTGCACAAGAACTAAGTGTGGAACACTTGAAGAATTGTCTCACACCCTAGGAAAAGAAGTGGTAGCCATCAAACAAAGGAAATACAAAGAAAAAATAGAGATAAGGATGACCTACGAAGAGGACATTCTCCTCTAAGTGGAGGAGGCATCTTTTTCCTAAGTGAAACAGTTTTTCCTTTTTGCTAGAGTTGGGCCAGTTTTATAAGTCTTCTTCTATTTTTCCTAGGGTACCTAATACTATGGTGTGGTGTGGATGAAATTATGTTAAATTGAAAGGTTAGGATGGTGGAAAAAGGGTAGATATCTAATAGGAAAGTAGAGAAGTAGGTTGGCTGTCTTAAGAAGGGAGGTAAGTGGGAGACGCCACCTTTTTAGGAAGGGGCATCTCCCCCCTTCCAAAAATGTTGAAGGCTTGTTTTTGTAGGAAAGTGAGTGGGAATAGGTTAGGAAAGAGGTGGGAGGATTTAGGTGTTTGGTGGAGAAATTTGGTTGGTTTGGGAAGTTTCCTAAGAGGTGGAATGAAGTAGAGTTTTGGAAATTCGTAGTGCATCTTAATGGCGAGGTGGAAATTAAGGAAAGTGGGAAAAAGTCAGAAAAACACTAAAAATTGTTTGCTCTTATCCCATTAGTCCACATTCTATCTTATTATAATATATTTTTCCATAATTATCTTAAAAATAACTCATGGATAACTCTCTTGAATCTCCTCCAATCCTAGCCTTCCATTTAGCTTTGCTTGATTGCTTAGATGGCTAACTTTGAATACTCCATTGGCTAAGCTTTGTGGCTGGCTTAGGAAGATATCTTGGCTTCTTAGCTTCTATCCTTGGCTTGAGTTATTTATCTAGTTTTTCTTGAATTCCTTAGCTTGCCACCTTCTTTCACGGCTTATATGACTAAGGTAGCTTAAGTGGGTTCCATGCAAAGGTGGTGGGAATGCATGGTTTACTTCATGGGCCCACTTTGAACATCTTTAGCTCCTTTAATCACATCCATTACTAATCCACAAGATGATCTTGGCTGTTGGTTTATGTTCAAGTGATGATTTTGAGGCTTTAACATGATCTTTTGATCTTGATCTTGATCTTCAATTTCATTCTGATCGATCTTGGTTGTTCATCTTACTTCCTACAAAAAGTGAAAAATCCTAATTAAATCTTATAAAAATATGATTAATCACATACTTACCTTAGACTAGCTCCTGTACCTGCAAAATAACAAACTTTTGGGTTATTAGGTCCAAAATGCATGTGTTCCAAATTTTAGTCTAAAAACTCTAATTTACCCCAATAAGTTGTAACACATGGGCACTAATTGGGTAGTTTTTATGAAAAATTAAACACTTATTAGGGACAGTGGAAGGATGGCAACAATGGCTATGCAATGGCTATGGATTTAGTCACAGTCCAAACCCTATAGGTAAACACAAAAAGAGGAGGGGTTTCTAGCACACTGTCTTGCAACAACCAAGGGTTTTCCCCTTTCTTTAACGTTCTCCCATTTTGTCCCATTCTCATCAACTACCTCGCCATTGTAGGGTATGCATGGTGCATGAGCCAGCCTTGTATTGTTTTCACACCTAGTGTGGCCGTCCTATTGCAACAAATATCCATACCACGTGGCGAGGCTGGATGTGGGTGTGCCTTTGTCAATTTGGACCCCCTAAATTAGTAAAATTTTGGTGATTTTTCACCCCAATCTCCACTTGATGCAAAATTATTATCGTTGGAATCGTTTTGCCACATAATTTTTATTTTTAATAGTTTGAAATCAAAATTTTGAGTTTTTAACAAGGTCACAACCTTGAAATTCAATTTCCAAACAATTCAATTTTTGTTTTTATTCCAAATAGAATATGTTATAATTATCTAGAAATTAACTCAAAATTTGAAGTTGTTACAATAGTAGTGATAAATTGAGGTCAAGACATCTTTCAATGGAGAAATAAGCATTACTATTTAGAAGTCCTGACTTAGTGTAGCTTGTATACACACACATGCACTTAAGATGAAACTGGAATAAGATGACTTTGCTATATGGGTATCTTGTAGAATTTTTCCATTCATCTTTATTAAGTTATTTAAGTAAGTATAGTGCTAAGGGATGAGAACTATTTAAGATTAAGAAAAGGACTTAGCCTTATGAAATTTTGTGTACATATTCACTATAAATCCTCACAAGGCTTAACTCATCCATTAGGAGTAACTTAGGGGTTTAACAGCTTATTGTATATGCTAAATGCAATTGTGAGTACCTATGAAAATGAAAACCATTTTGTTTTCATATATTTTTCTCATGACTAGCAACATGCTAGTTGGGGTGTGATAAATGTTCAATTTTGTAGAAAAACTGCCCAATTAGTAGTATATGTGTTACAAATTATAGGCTTATTTCTAGGTTTTTTTCAAAAATTAGTAACACATGCATTTCTAGCCCAATAATTCAAAAGTTTCATATTTTATAGGTTCAAGAGCTAATTCAAAGCAACTATATGAATCATCATAATTTTTTAGGATCTAATTAGGGTTTTTCATCTTTTGTGGGTGTTGAGAGGGTGATCTAATGGCCAAGATCGATCGAGATGAGAATTAAAGATCAAGATCGAAAGATCAAACCAAAACCTAAATAGCATTAATCCATAATATGATCAAGGTTCAAGACCATCTTAAGGAAAGCAAAAAAGCATCAAAGGTGACTAAAATGGCCTATGCCAAAAAGTCATGCTTTTCCACCACTTTGCATGAGAACTGGAGCCATGCATAAGGTTTCCTACTCTAACTAAGAAACCTAAAGAAGTCAAGCCATTCAAGAATTAAAGCAAAAGGACTTAGCCATTTAAGCCATCAAACCACATGGGGCCACATTACTAGAGGAGTTTTTTCAAGCAATTATCCTATATTAAAAGTGTAATTTTCATAGGATAATTAGAAGGCTTTGAAAGAAATTTTTAAAAGGTAAGATGATCATGCGTGCGTTGACCAATCAAGAAAGAAATCCCACTTTCCACTTCCACTTTCCATTTTTGATCCTTTCCTCCCACCTAACTTAGGTTCCTTGATTTTGACTAAGGAGGGAACCACCTTCCTAAGAAGGTGATGCCTCTCCCTTGCTTGGTTGGCATTTTAGGTGGTTTCATAATTAGGAAACCCCAAGATCTAAGTCATACACCAAAAATCTTCAAAATCCAAAATCTTTCCCATCTTTCCAACTTTTTTTTCCTTTTCCAATACCCATACCTGTAATTAGAAGAGGATGAACTCCATGGCACCTTCCTAAGAAGGTGATGCCTCCCCCCTTTCAAAGTGCATGCCAGCCATGATGTCATCCCTTCTGACCTTATCCACTCCACCACCTTTTATTTTTCACTTTCCTCTTTCATCCACATTTCATTCCTACATATTTCATCTTTTCCTTACCTTTTTGGGGTGATTCACGATTTCTACAAGTGGGAGATACCCATCCTAACAAGGTGATGTCTCCCACCTTCCCACCTTGCCTCTTTATCACCTCACTTGATAATCCTATATTTTATCTCCACCTAACTTTCCTACCTTGAAGTCGTAGATCTAAACAACTTACCTTCCTAGAATAAGATCCCATCCAATTGAAAACCCAGCCCTCTATAAATCTTCTAAGTATTCCACCTTTTTTTCCTAAGTAAAGGTTTGGTGAAAAAACCTTGAAAGTAGCACTCTTGCTTGGTGATTTTTGGAACTTTGGACATTGGATTTATTTTGGGATTTTATTCCTTTAGATTCTCAAGTATTTTTCTTTCTTTGTACCTAAATTCAAGGTTAGTACTCTACTTTACATTCTTGCTTTCATAGATTGTTTTGTTCTTGTTTTGTTGCTTAAGTTTCACACCCATAGATCTTCCTTGTTTTCCCTTATTTCTTTGCTTCCACCTTCTTAGTTTTTCTTGCTTATTCATCAAAGATCTAAGTTAAACAAACTTGAATCATTGATTTCCCTTACTTCAATTCCACGTTTTTAGCTTGAATTTGGAACTAGTTCTGGGCATCTTTTGCCTTAATTATTTCTATCATTCCATTTATCCATTATCAGGATTCTCTCCAAGATTTCACTTACATGTCATCTTAGTTTAGTTTGAGGCATTAGAGTGTGTTTTTTCTTTCATTTGAATCAAGTTTTCAGCTTAGGAAAAGTGCATTATTTTCATATTTACACTTATGTTCATGAGCATTCTAATTTGATGTATTTTGACGTTCAATCAATAAAGTTGCTTAAGGAGTATTGTTTATTCTAGGTTTTAGTATTGAAGTACTTTAGATGTTGAGTATTATCTTGCATACAAAGTGCTATTTATGTTGTTTTCTATGCTTGGTTTGATTTGAGTTTCTTAAGTGCTTGAAATATAGAATTTTTTTCATTCAATCTTCATGCCTAATTTCCATACCTTATTCATATTATTTGCTTGATTCCTTAGAAACCCATTTAGCTTTTTATGTTGTTTATAGAGTAATATGATTATATTGAATGTTAGTTAGCTTTTCCTTACTGAATTTTTAGAGCATGCGCCATCTTGTGGATCATACACATGGGACTTGGGTGATTTCGTATAGATCACTATTTGTTTAGTTGATTAATCTTAGTTTAGCAATTGTTAATTTGTTGTTTTCATCTTAGTTTTTAGAAAGTTCCATTTTTAGAAAGTTTAGGTTTGGGAAAGTGTTAACTTAGTAAAGTCTAAATTCTAAAAAATTTCCTTTAGTTTAAGTTTTCTACTTTCATTCATTCATTCTAGTTTTGGATTAGTTTCTTTATTGAATGCATGTTAGTTTCTAATTCCATTGCATAGTTTTAATCTTAGCAAGGATCTTTTATTTGTCAGTTCTAGTTTTAAGCATATTTTTTTCTTTTGTCATTTACTTTCCTAATTTAAATTCAAATCCAATGCAATCTCCCTCTTTGGCTCAAGTTAAACACTTTAAATAAGATTCATCCGAAATACAAATTTTTTAGATTCCTCATGAGATCTACCTCTATCAGTGCAAAACTACTTTGATACGTGCACTTGCAAGTAATTTTAAAGCTACACCACTAATCATGTAATAGATAGTAGAAATCTAGATCTAAACTATTAAAAATAAAAGAGCATCATTTTATTGATCTTATGGTTTGATCTATATAATAATTTACTACCAAATCAATGAAACAATTATATATATATATATATATTAGGCTATTTAAATCAAATAATCAAAGTTTTTTATCTATTTAAAGAAAGAAATAGATAGTAGTACATCCAGATCTTAGCAGCTAAATTTGAGATCATCGACTACCATTTGATCATCATGATTTTGATGTAAAAACACATGAAATTTGAGGATTTACGGTTTGTAACATGTGCATGTACACTAATGTGGTTTCTACATTGAGCAAGATACATAGAGGGAAGTTTTCTTTCTCATTTAAATGTAGACCGAATGGCCAGAATCATACAGTACTGAATTATAACTTTCAATTATATATCTATATTAAAATCTAATTAAAAATAAAATAAAATAATAGAATATTATATTATATTATATGAAAATAATCATAGCATACTTACCTCTCTTATGATCAAAATTTTTCAAAGCTTTCTAGCTGATCCAATCATGGAAATCTCATCTCTAGTTTTCTCATCTCAAACCAATGGTCGATAGTCTTTGATTTTAGGTACAATTTTTGGGGATCTAGGGTTTTTTAAGGAGGTTACAATAAATATCAATTGTTTGATGCATATTTCTTCTTATTGTTTTATAATTTCCATGTTTTTAACAATACTAATCTAACATTCCATATTTGATCTTTGTAATCTTAATTATTTTAGAATGTTGGATGAGGTTCAATGGTAAAAAAATATTTCTTCCCAATTAAGTTTTAGATCTGAATTTCAATGAAAATTATTTTCAAATCTAATTTAATCCCATTGAAAATTATTATTTCAATGTCTTAAATCTAATCTTAATGATCTTGATTATTCTAAGACATTTCATACTATCCCATGGTTTAATACTCTAATATTTACTCTTAATAAGTCTTAAATCTAAAGTTATGTAAAATAATTTTAAATATAAATTTAATCAAATTAGGATGGCTAGACTTTCATAATTTAATCTAATGTCCATTATTAAGTACTTTTGGGCTGTACTCATTATTAGATATGGATTTAATTATAAAATTCAAGATTTGAAATAAATTTTTAAATTTAATTCAAAAAGTATTTTTATATATGGAATTCAATTCTAGATCACAACATTTTTCCATATCAAATATAATTAATTCTAGACAATTAATATCATATTTTACTAATTATAAGTGGTAATAACTAGTTAACTTAATAGATCTTAATTTTTTATTTAGATCAAAGTTATAAATTAGATGATCATTATTATTCTAAGAGATGAGATCCTATAGTTAATACTCTAATATTTACTCTTAATTAAGTCTAAGATCTAAAGTTAAGTGTAAAATATTTTTACATATGAATTTAATCAAATTAGGATAGCTGATTTTCATGATTTAATCTAACATCCATGATTAAAAGAACTTTTGAGTTGTACTCATTATTAGATCTAGATAAAAATGTAAAATTCTACATTTAACATAAATTTGTAATTTTATTTTATTTTAATATAGAAAATTATTTTTATATATGGAATTCAATTCCAAATCATGACGTTTTATCTTAATAAATATAATTAATTCTAAATAATTAATATTATATTTTACTTATTATATGTGAAAATTAATTAATTAACTTTATAGATCTTAATTTATTATTTAGATCTAAGTTATAACTAATTTATCATCTAGTTAAACTATTAATTAATAAAAATAATTTAACTAATTAGTTAACTAACTTATCAATTAATCTAACTAATCTCATCTAACTTAACTAACCCTTAAAATAAACAACACATCTTTGTTTAAAAAGAGTCATTTGATTTCTTTAATTTTTAAATTATAATAATTAAGTAAAAAGAATATTTTACCCTTAATAATTTATCAAAATTTTGGGATATTACAATAATAGTACGAGCTTATGTAGCAATGACATATTATTGTGCCAGCATCAACTCATATAATCTCACTAATGAAGGTTCCATTTTCATTTAATAAGTTGACAAATTTGTTTCGTTGCCTTTTCCTAAGAAATTAGAGTTGCAGAGAATGATATGGTTTGGAATCAAGAACCCTCCATTTGTGTATAAAATGTATGGTCGTATATTAGATATGTAATTATGAGAATAATTGTTAGAGACTCTAATTATGGATACGCAAGTATGTTAACATATATGTTCTTCTATATCTTCATAGACCTAGTAACTTTTGCTCCTAGTGGTCTATGTACCGAAACTGAGAAAATTCATATTCATAGCCCATATTATTAATATTATAATGATAAAAATCTTCTTTTTGAAAATCCAAGATATTCCAAGGCCTACTATTATGACCCGAATTTTTAAACTCCATTTTTTGTAATTTTTAAAATCTAAATGAATGGAAACAAGAAAATTTTCAAATTTTGAGTTGTAGAAGTGAAATTAGGTGTTAAAATCTCAATATTTAGATTGCAATTGAAAAATGAAATACAATGACACTAAGAACACTAAAATTGGAGTTCTAACGAACAATTTAGGAGATTCTAAACTGTAGGTGTTTATTAGTAATTTTATCGATGGCCTTATTTACATGTTTTTAAACATAGAAGGGCCAAAAATGGAGCAGCCACTTTTTAATAATAACACCCCCCATGACCTATCTGTCACATATCACATCCCACGATTTGCTCCCTTTTTCCCACTGGCAAAACACATTAATGACAGGCCTCTCTCTCTCTCTCTCTCTCTCTCTCTCTCTCTCTCTCTCTCTCTCTCTCTCTCTCTCTCTCTCTCTCCCCCAACACACACACTTGGTTTTTCTAGCATCAGTAACCTTCGACTACCATCTGGTTACAATTCTAAGCAACCATCTAGTGGCAGATCAAAAATCCAACACCACTGTAGGGTTACTTGAGAAGAGGAGACCAAAAGCCCCTAGAAATTTCACGATTGGAGGAGATTTCATCAGTGATGGGACAGAAATTTTCAAATTTGGAGATTGTGAGTTTTTAGGCAACACTTCGGTAGAAAACCCTCATTTTTATGACAACAATTGATAGCAAAATGACTCAAACTCGACAGGAGCGAAGGTAACCATCTAATCAATAAACCCTTCAAAAGAAATTCTGTTTAAACATAAAAATCATCACAGTCGACAACCATCAACTGCACTAGTCATCTTCCCTAATAATGGCCGATCACCTATAGTGATGGTGGTTCACCTACAATGATTTAGAACTTTTAGCTAAGTCTTAATTATAAGGTTTTTCAACCCAATCTATGTGATGGGAAGATTAATGTTTTGATCAGGGATCATCTGCCCATTCAAATAGGACACAATCCTGATATGAGATCCACGACCTGTGATCCACAAGATCAACCATTCAATTGCAAGATGATGATGATTAGAAGTGATCTAACCACTAAATATTAGAATTTTAGTTAGATCTAGTCTGGCATGACTAATTGGTGTAGCTTTAAAATTACTCGTAAGCGCATGAATCAATATTGTATTTTCATGCAAGCGAGGTCGATCCCACGAGGAATCTCACATATTTGCAATGGATTGGATTTTATTTAAATTAATTAACTTCAGCCAATGAGAAAGATTTGTAACCGAATTAGGAAATTAAGGCTATTTCAATTAGAAACATGCATGGAATTACAAACTAAGACTAGAAAGGGAACTTACTAAAACCAAAATTACAATGAAATTGGAAAATTACAAAAGTAACATGCATACAAACATAGAAATTATAGTAAGGAAACAATAGTAAACCACTAATGTATGACAATTAGTAAAAATGGAAACTTTCCTAATTTAGAATTAAAAGTAAGGAAAACTCACTAAAATTTAAACTAAGAAAATGAAATTGGAAACTTAAATAATTAATATTAAAAAAAAAAAAACTACATAGAATTACAAAGATTCAAATCAGGAAACTAAACGTAAGGAAATTGCCTAAGAAAACTTTCCTAATCAAAACTTACCAAAAATAGAACTTTCAAAAATTCAAAAAGGAAACTTTCTAAACCTAAAACAATTTAAAAATAAACAAATTAACTACTGTAACACAATATCTAGGAACTAAATTAACCAAAGTTCAAAAGAGAATGGGATTTAGAACCATGCACATGGTTTTTGGACTGTGCACATGATTCTAAATGCCCTAAAGATGATAAAAATTACTAATTCTAATGTAAGCTAACATAACTATGGGATCTAATAAACAACATGAAAATATAAATGGGCACCTAAACAGCAACCAAATTCCAATATAATGCTTACAATCCAAAGTATAATGACATGCAAATAAAATTCAAGAAGGAATTTAAGAGAAACAAAGGCTAAGTAGGTCAACTAGCTAGTGGAAAATACATAAAACTAAGGGGGAAAATCAAGAACAAAATGTGAATTTCAAGAGAAGAAATCAAGGATTTAAGCTAGCTCTTCTCTTAGTTGTCACTACCAGAGAATAACTAAGTTGATTCTTGATTGAATAATAAAGAAAAACTAATGGAATGGAGTGAAGAAGAAAGGGATTAAGGGCTAAAAAGTAGCATGAATTCTAAGAAACAAAAAATTAAAAATTTAAGCAATGGAACTAAAGTAAAACAACTAATTTACCAACCTAAATTAGGGAGCATATAAGGAAAAGAATAGCAAGAAGACCAAAGGAAGGAAAACACCAAAAATGTTCCAAAGTCTAGCAATAACTCAAGCACCATAGGAAAGCTAGAATTCAAGGTTGTGTTACTCAACCACTACTTAGAAAATTCGTATGGAACATGGGACTACATATAGATGAGTGGTTTCCTAACTTAGGAAGGAGTGAAAAAATAAGAAAAGAGGACCTAGGGTTAGGGTATTGAATGAGGAAGGTTAGGTGAAAGAAAATTTAGTATGATGATGTCATACACATGACATAAGGGAGATTGGAAGCACAGTTGGCTAGTTTCTAATTTTGAAAAGAATATAGACTTCTTTTTCCTAGCAGGAAAGTGGAGCTCTTTCCCTTCTGAAGGAATTGGGTAAGGAATAAGGTTTAGGAAATATGTGGAAAGATCTAGGGTTTTGAAGTTCCTTGAATTGAAGTAGATCTAAGGTTTCCTATTTAGGAAACCTTTGAAACCAAATAAGAAAGTGGGGTGAGGTGGGAAAAATTCAGTGGCTAAGTGGTTTCCTAAGAAGTGGGGATTCGTTGGAAGGTTTGGATGCGAGTTTAGGAAGTTGGAAAAGTCTTAAAAAGGTAGGAATCTTGAATGAAAAGTGAAATTCGTGGTGATATTTGGAGGTGAGATGGAAAGTGAGGAAGAAATGGGAAAAACACCAAAAATTGAAGGGTCTCATCCTAGTGGTTCACATCCCACCTTATCCTAATAAGATTTTCCTCAAATATCTACAAAATTTCCCTTAAAATCTCAAGAATACTCCTTTTGATTTTCTTCCAATCCTAGCCTTCCATTTAGCTTAGCTCAGGGGCTTTGATGTCTAACTTTGAGGGCACCACTAACTAGGCTTCATGGCCTACTTAGATGGCTCTCTTAACTTGGCTTCATGGCTCCATCCCTTGGCTTGAGGAGCTTAAATGGTTTGGCTTGACTTCCTTAGCTTGTCACATTCTCTCATGGCTTATATGGCTAAGGTGGCTTGAATGGCACTCATGCAAAATATGGTGGAAATGCATGGCTTGCTTCATGGGTCCACTTTGGCCACCTTTAGCTCCTTTTATTGCATCAATTTCTTGTCTTGAAGATGATCTTAACGTTTGATTTCATGTTGAAGTAATTATTTTGAGGCTTAGACTCAATCTTTTGATCTTAATCTTCAATGTTCATCGCTATCGATCTTGGCCGTTAGATTACCATCTCCCTTCCTACAAACAGTGAAAAATTCTAATTAAATCCTAAAAATATGATTAATCATATACTTATCCTATATTATCTTCTAGACCTATAATAATAAAAAATTTCCTCATTAGGTCAAAATTTGCATATGTTACGAATTTTAGTCCAAAAATCCTAATTTACCCCTATAAGTTATAACACATGGTTAACTAATTGGGTGATTTTTATGTAAAATTAGACTCTTATCACTAATCAACAATCAATAACCTAGAAGGACATATTGACCATTGATTTATATTAAAATCTTGATTTGGAAAATTTAAGACCTAAATCTACCTAATGAGATGCGACCAACAACTGATCGACGTTCTGTTAGACCTATTAAAGCTCCAATCGTTGATCTAACAACTAGTAAGATAGATCCAACCACACATCTTGTCAGATCAACTTTGAACTCAAAATGTCAATCCAAAAATCAAGGCCCATTGATTTTATTTTTGAAAATTGATCTATGGTAGGAAATAGCAAATCTAGGTATGGTTGAAACCTTGATCTAAGGACATCAATCCCCAAATCATAGATCTGACCATTGATAAAAGGATCAGTATAGATCAATGATTTAGGGCATCAATTTACAAATTTGATTGATGATCTACATAGATAGATGATTCTAGACGCAAGAACAATGTTAATTGAGTAAGATCCATTCTATAGGATGATTATCAAGTAAAAATTCATTAGTATTCAATGTAAATAAGTGAATTAAAACTAATGAAGGACTTTTATACATATTCTATCTAGATCCTTGTGAAAATTTTGAAGGTGATCTAAGATATAAGTTAAAAAAAAAAAAAAACATGAATTGAACTTGAATAGCATCCTAAGAGCTAGGTAATATGATGCTAATAAGTTTCAAATGAATTTCAAAAGCTAAATAACTTCCTTGAAACTATTTTTGAGTTTAGGATATTTGTTGTGTGTGTGTGTGTGTCTGGTTGTTTAGGATAATAAGCCTTGTGGGCATTATGCTAAGAAGTTGTATGGTTTTAGCCTCCTGACCTCTAACCACCAAAGGTGGCAAGTATCCATGACTAAGGTGGCACAAATTTTTCTCGACTATTGTGGTAGGAACAACCACTAGAGGTGGTCACGACACCCTTTCAATATGTATTCAAGTAGAAGAGGGCATAGTAATCTATACAATTTCTATTTACGAGACCCTATATGGGGTGAGCTAGATGGTATTTAGACAAGTATTTATGACCAATCGGCTGATGTATTTTCCAAGATGCATATGTGCATCATACGAACATCTAAGCTAGGCATGAGCTATTGATTAGAAAAATCAATTCCATCTTTCACAGTTTGTCAATGATTTTGTTGGGTTAGGAATACCAATATCAAGTTTTATCGATTGCTACTTTAAGAATTTGGTAATCCTCATGTTATTGACTTGCAAATCACACCTGTGATTCTTCTATTTGAATATAGATATATGTCAATATTAAATATTTACATGGATGCTTGTGATGCATTGCATGCAACTACTTAGGTAAGGTGGAAGTATGGTTTAATTATCTAAAAACCCCTCTTTAAATCATGTATGTTGTATGCCACATTTTTTATTTTGTAGTATTAGATTATCTACTAGATATGATAAATACTCAACCTAATATATTTACCATAGATCAACTTGGGCAAGACAAGAGGAAAGACCATGAGGTTTTAATGCCTCAGTTTGTGTAGGAGAAAGTAAGTGCAAGGTCTTATTATCTTTATGATAAGGATAGTTGTGATGATTTGGATGTGTACTATAAACTAAATTTAAGTGACTCTCTTTGTAACTTGGGCTGTGATTAACAATCTTAGGAACACAATGTATTAAATTTTCTTGTCATTTCTTGAATTATCATATGTATTTTTTATCATTTGCATGCATTGGATGCATATTGTTAGAAAAATCTTTGAATTTTGAAAAGGGAAAATCACATTTGGGATTTTTCAAAATGAACTTGAAAGAAAATGATTCTTTTGCTACCATTGTTTTTACAAATTATTTTTAAGTAGATATCAATCTCACCAAGTGCAAATTTGACATTTAAAACTACATTAAAGACATAGGGTTGTAACAACTAGATAATATTTTGTAATGATTTTTTGTTCCCTTTAATTGACATAGACCTAAGCCCTTGAGTGGAAAGGTGCATCAGTAGTGATCACAAAATTCTGTCTAGGATTATAAAAAAAACTAGAAATAAGACTATATATAATTTGATCATTGTGGGAAAATCCAAAATCTTTGTAAACAAAACCAAGCATTAATTCCCAACCATAAGATGAATGGAATCCTATATACAAATTAGTCAAGTAAGATAATTGTCTCTTCAAGATTGTGGCATCTCTTTTCATGATATGGTTGAGATTCTCCACCTTTTGATCTAGTCACAAGTTCCTAAACTTATGAAGTCTCCTTTCTGTAGTGGATCTATATGTTGACATACATACACACAAACATATATATATATATATATATATATGTATGTATGTATGTATGTATGCATGTATGTATGCCTATAACACATTGTTTATAGGATAGTAACTTCATAAAAATTAATTAGACTCCAAATATACAAAGGAAAATAAAAGTTATTGATTTGGTCTTTTCAAATTACTTGATAATTGATATTCAAAATGAACTTATATTTTAGTTTCTAAATTTTCCTTTATGTAAAAGACTAAGAAGTGATCTAATTCAACATTTTTTTTCTCTTCTCTCCTTATTTCTTCCATTTTCTCCAACAAAACTACAATAAAAAATTGGACCAAGACCAGTTTGATAAGTTTAATATATTACGAAAATAAAAATAAGCAACCCATATAGTTAACATTATCAAGAAAAAAGTATCCCAATAACTTTTAAATCTTTCTTGATGAAAACCATTTTATCAAATAGTTCAATAGAAAAAACACACATGAATTTTGTGATAAATATGAACTCCATAAATGCTTTGTAAATATGCCACCAAAAAATAGCTTCCTTCCCTGCTATAGGAGAAATATTTTAGGTTTTTACTTTCTATTAAATAACTATTTTAATTGATTTTTTATCAAATGGTTGGACAACTAATGGGATGTTTGATGATCAAAGATGGGAATGAAAATTTCTTTTCAAGGTGGGTTTCCATGGTAACCATCTCCGACCACATAGTAGTTGGACAACAAATGTAAAGAAAGAGAGTTTAATGGCACTTTTTCTAAATTTAATACATTACAAAGGTAGTGGACAATGGGGGAGCCTTGGCACAACGGTAAATTTGTTGTCGTGCGACCTTGAGGTCACGGGTTCAAGGCATGGAAACAGCCTTTTATAAAAATGCAAGGTAAGGCTGCATACTATAGACTCTTGTAGTCTGCCCCTTTCCCATACCCCGCATAGGCTGAAGCTTCATGCACTGGGGCTGCCCTTTTACAAGGGTAGTGTACAATGGAAACATTTTTCTCACATCACCTTGAAAAATTAAAAGACCATGACACATCCTTTGAAGAGTTAAGAGACCAAAAAAACCACTCATACATTTACAAAAGCACTATTACTGAAGGTTAAAAGAAGTCACTAAAATTTTTTGAAACTCTAACCTACATATAATATTTTGTAGGTTAGAAGCTCCTACTCACACAAACAAATAAATACACCCTCCTACTTTCGAGAATGGTTAAAATATTAAATTTTCTATACTTTTGCTAAATATTTTTTGTGTAGAGGGTCACCCAAAGTATATATTTTTATTATAATTTGTTTGGATCTCCAAATTTTCAAACCTTCTCTAAGTAAATGTTGTGTCACAAATATTAGTTATCATAACTCTTGAATCTCTACTAACTTTCCATTTTCTTCTCCTAGTTTTTCCTATATTTTATTATTATTATTATTTATCTTTACTCATTTTGTCTCCTATAACTTTAACAATTCCACTAGCAGAGCATGTAAAGCCTACAATAATTTTTTTTATCACACACCCTTCAAATAATATATCAATATTCCTTACAAGAACATAATAATTTTAATCTCCAAATGTGTCAACAACCTCTTTGTATACTATCTTCTTTCTATTGTTTCCTCTAATTTGAGATATTTAACAATATCTCAGCAAACTTGTTGTTAGGTAACTATATTAACCACTATATACGTTAATTTTTCTAATAAACAAGAATATATTCTATCACTACTCATTGTTTTCAACAGATGAAAATTAGAATCATATAAACAATGTAAACATGTAACAATTATATGAATGAGAACAATAATCACATATCTCAATCTTTAGAAAAAGACAGATTTCTAGAGACATCATCAACAAAGCCTTATCCCAATTAGGGCCTGGTACATGAGTCGTATTTCTCCATTCCGTATATTGAATGTCATGGCTTCATTTAGTCTAAAAGTTTTTAAATATTTTCTCACCACTTATATCTATGTCCTTTTGAGCCTTCCCCTGAACCTTTTAGAGACTTCTACTTGGAATGACTACTTGCAAATGGTGCCATTTTTTGTCACCATTGGACATGTCCATCTAAGTCTACCTCTCTCATCTGTTTACGTATTGTTATTACACTAAAGTTTCCTATAATGTTTTCATTTCTAATTCTATCCTTTCTTGTCTTACCTATCATCCATCTCAACATCCTCATTTTAGCTGTGCTCATCCTATGTATATCTATTTTATTAAATGCCCAACACGCTAATCCACAGAGCATGTCTGGCCTTACAATCATTCTATAGAATTTTCTTTTCAGTTTGAGTGGCATTGACCGATCACACAAAACTCCAAAGGCACATCTCCATTTGTTGTAACACGGTAGGATTCTCTAGGTTGCATCCTTCTCAGTATCTATAATCTCATGAATTGTTGATCCCAAGTATCAAAACTAGTTGTTTTAAGAGACTTCTTGGTTATCAATCTTTACTGGTGCTTAACTCCCACTCCTTTCCATGCAAAAATTTCTTTCCATATACTATCCCTTAGTTCCAGTAATTCTAAATCCTTTAGACTCTATATCATCTCTCAAGAACTCTAGCACAGTGTTTATGCCTTCTCTTCTTTTATTAATCAAAACTATGTTATCTGCAAAATAGAAAGCACCATGTAATCTCCTAGCATATATGTTTTGTTAGCTTATCCATAACCATTGTAAAAATGTACAAGCTCAAGGGCCACCAATCCATGATGCAATCCCATAGTGAAAGCGAAATCACTGGTCTCTCCACTAGTTGTCCTAAAATTTGTTACCACTCCCACATACATGTCGTTAATTATGTTGATATACACTGTGAAACCCCTTTCTTTCCCAACACCCACTATATTAACTCCTTAAGGATCCTATCATAAGCTTTTTCTAAGTCAATAAAGGCCATGTCAAGGTCCTGCCTCCTCTCCCTATTTTTCTCTATAAATTGTCTAAGTAGAAAATTAGCTTCCATAGTAGACCACTGAGGCATGCAATCAATCTAATTTTCTTATACAGTTGATGTAGCCTCTTATTAATCACTCCTTCCAAAAAGTTCATGGTATGGATCATAAGTTTGAACCCAAAATAATTCGTACAATTCTATAAGTCTCCTTTATTCTTATAAAGTTCTATGATAGAGCTTTTCCTCCACTCATCAAGCATTTTCTTTGATTTTACAATCTTATTAAACAAACAACTCCAATATCTCCCATATAGTTCCAAACCTCTATTGCTATACCATCATGCCCCAGTGCTTTTCCTGATTTCATCTTTTTGAAGCGCTCTTTCATTTCAGGTATCCTAATCATACAACCTTATCTATATAGTCCAACGTTATTTGGGTTTACGAGGAAATTGTCATTTACCAATTTTTGAAAGTAACTTTCCCACATTTGATTGATTTTGTCATCTTTGGCTAGCACCCTTTGGTCATCACTTTTAATGTATTTAATGTGGTCTAAGTCCTTACTCTTCTATTCTCTTACTTTTGCAAGTTTGAACACATCTTACTCAACTTCTCTTGACCCTAATCTATCATAGAGATCTTCATATGCCTTAAATTTAGCCTCACTTACTACTCTTTGAGCAACCATTTTAGTATTCATATATTACTCAAAGTTTTCATTATTTCTAGTACTTTGCCATGCTATAAAACATTAACCTTTCTATTTAATAACTATTTACACTTTTTCACTCTGCGACCAAGTTTCCTCTACTAGTTGGATTTGACCTTTAGATACTCCTAGACCATCTTTTGTCACTTTCTTAATGAACTCATCCACATTAGTCCACATGGTGTTTATTTCTGTTACATTATTCTACTTTCCTTCTATAATCAACTTGTTTGTGAATGATGTTATTTTCTCTTTTCCAAGTTCTACCCCTTAGTTTTTGAACAGCCATTAAGTTCATTTCCCCTCTTACATTTTTTTATGGAAATATCCATAACAACTTACCCTATCAAATCCTTCATTTTCTTTTCATACATGACATGTAAGTCTATGCTTATAAATATCCCCTCTATGTTGGGAATTTCTTGCATCACTCTCTCCATATCTTCCAAGAATTGTCTCTTGGTTCTATCATTTTAACTCTACTTGTAGGGAATATGAACTTATAACATTTATGATCTTCTCTCCCAAAGCAAATTTTATTAGTATTCTATCACTAGTTCTACTAACATCTACAACTATATCCTGTAATTCTTTATCCACACTATCCTTACTCCAATTCTATTACTGTCCTTTTCTGAGTACAAGAGCTTATACCCATTGATTCCTTTAGTTTTAGCTCCTTTCCACTTGCTTTCTTAGATGGAAGCTATGTTGAGTCTCCTATGCTTTATTAAATCTACAATCTCCATACTCTGACATGTTAGTGTGCCTATATTCCATGTGGCACTACGAGTCTTATTCTCTTAAGCTAGTCTCTTTAACCTACGCACATCTAGAACAGTGTGGGAACTCATACATACTTCCCTTTGCACCTAGGTTCTGATGTAGTGCATATCTCTTAAGGAATGCTCTAATAGCCCTTGTCCATTTCTCACTATACTTGGGATCCAATGTAACACATTACTTATAGGGGAATGCCCTAGCAACCTTTGCCTATTTTTCACTTCATCTAAGCACTTATGCTCCATGTTGCATACAAAAATGCCGAGGCCTAAGAGCATGTCATAATCAAATTCATGTTATAGGATTTGCCAAAATATTTTACACTGGCTAGTAACCTTATGAAAAAAAACAATTCAATAAATAAATCATACCATATTAATTCATTTTATTGTAAAAGGAGAAATCTTAGTTCATGTGTTCAAACACAATCAATCCTATAATGGTATCTGTTGACTTATGATTCAATGATTCCACCACCTTATTGATTAGATGAGGTTCATGTAACCATCTACTAAGGCCTAAACATATATTCTCTAATAACTAGTTAGTAGAGTTATTGTCTAAGCACTCATTAGCGCATGTTCATATATTTGAGCTAGAAGTCCTCCATTACCTCATCCAAGTGAGTTTCAATTGGGGCCTCATTGAAGTATACCTTAGATGAGTCATCCACTGTAACAACCATGGATTAGATAGAGTCTATACCAAATAACTCCACCGACATGTAACTGGTACTTCCCAATCATGTCTCACTAGATACTTTAGGGGAAAACAATGTAAGCTATAATATTTTTTGCATAGACCGATTCAAATAAAAAATGGTACATGTCATTAAAAATTACTTTTCTTTTAATCAATTACTTCTCATTCATCAAAATGTGTTAAATTCAATCCTCAACTAAAATCAAGTAAAACACTTTCTTTCCCTTTTTCCTAAAAAGCCAATTTCTATAAAAAGCTCGATCGTGTAATAAAAGTCAAAATGATTATTGTCTGCAATTTTCTAATAAATGAATTTATTTAAAAAAAATTAAATTCACTAATATTGCCCTTTTTTTTAATCAAATTGTTAATTTTCTAATGAAAACACCAATTAAAATCTAATTAATGCCCTTATAAACCTACTTTCGCTAAGCTTTCAAAAGCTTTCTAACAAATGTTTTTATTTACAATTTACTAATTATACCTTTTCAAACATACCCTAAACTTTGTAAAAGAAAATTTGTTAAAGTTAAACATTAACTAATTTTAGGCTAGTTTCAAAACATGGATTTTATTACACATATAAGATCAAAATTAAATGTAAACACTTAAAGCATTTGTTCTAACACATTGTAGTATTATAACGATTATAAAATATAAACTTATAATATTATAGAATAATTTAGTTTCAAATATATTCATTTATAAAGCATAAATTTTACATCCAAAAACATATTAGGCATAAACTTTTACATGTTTGGAAAACTATTTAGATCCAAAACATAATTACTCATACAAAGAAAATTATAAACTAGGTAAATATATTAATAATGTATAAATATAGATTAATAAATTCTAGATCCAAGAACATGGCTATTTTTATATATCAAAATGTTCATTTAATAAAATCTCAATTTGATTTCAAGTATTAGACCCAAGTATGAAAATATGTAAAAATACTTTAAGCAAAATTGACTCATTTACATAAATCCAGGATGTAGATTAAGAAACTAAATCTAAATGTACATCTAAAACATAGAATTCTAAACCTTGATAGAATGATGAGAAATCAAATGATGTAAAATAAAGTATGGATTATTAATCTCATATCTAATACATGTATTTAGATAGTGTACTTATTATAGAAAATCCTAGAGTTGATCATGATCTTTATTTCCAATCTAATATGATCCTAGCCTTCATTTCTCATGCTTCTAAGTGCTACAACATATTTTTATTTGGAACTTAGCTCTAAGGCTTAGATTTAGAACTTTTGAGATTGTAAGATAGAGTGAGAGATGTCTTTGTGAGAGGATGAGAGAATGGAATAGGAATCTGCTCTTGTCTAGGGTGGTATTTAAAGGGAAAATGGTGTACACATTTTTGGATATGTTATTTAATAAAAATGAATATTTTAGATCTAACATTGAATGGCTATTGATTTTTAAATCTAATCTAAATTAATGTACATTTTAAATTTGATCATTGATGCTTAGATCTATCTTAAAATTTTGAAGTGTTATATATATATATATATATATATATATATTTGACTAACAATTTGAATGTTTCAGATCGGTAGTTAATAGGTTGGAACATTTAGATCTAGACTTTAATTCCATAAATAAATTAATTTGACTTCATTTATTCAAATTTAACCTTGATTGATTATTTCAGTTTGTTAAAAAAACATATGGATTTGATTTAAGGTCTAAGTTAAAGTTAGAAATTTTAGATATGATTTCAATGGTTATGATTCAATTAAAAATGTAAAATAACTTATCATATTTGAAATAATGGCTGAATTTTTTTATATATGGAGAGTTGTTAGATTAAAACATGTTTTTCTAGTAATTAAAGTGTAATTTTCAATTCTTTATATCTATTTAACTATAAAATAATTTTAGTTGTACTTATTTCATTAACATTTCTTCTTAATGGACTTCTCTACTAGTTCTTAAATTGTAAGTAACTAGTTAATTAAACTAGCTAACTATCTATCTTAACCATTTAACTAACTTAACTAATAAGTTAATAAAATTTAAAATGTGTAATTTATTCTATTTTAAGGATATTTTTCTTTACAATGTATGTAAATGTAAATTGACTAATTTACCCTTACATTCTTATGTAAATTTCTTATGCAAAAATTTAGGTTATTACAGTGTGTAACAGGTGCTTACCTACATCCAACTTGTTTACAATGGGCTGAGTTGTGAGTAAACAAGTAATTTAGTGTGAGAGAGAGAAAATAGTGAGAGTTTTTAATTTGCTAAGCACTTGCAAGTAATTTAAAACATACACCACCTTCCTTGGAACCTACATATGTGAGAGCTTCGTGCACCAGGCTTTTTATCTGGTTTGGATTTTGCTTCAAAGTTGTAGGTTCATATAAGATACAACAAGCATATATCTATGTTCTTAGGGTGCAAATAACATTAAAATTTACACGAGGGCAATTTATAACTCAAGAGGATGCTAATATCTCCACCTCTATCTCTATCTTCAATATCATTCACTTAGAACGGAATCAAGTTTTTTTCTCCCTTTCTAATCTCCATGTCCCACTTCCTAGTTTCCCACTTTCCTAGCACCTTCCCAGAGTCCTACTTCTAATTTTCTTACTAAATAATCTATCTTATACATCTACTTTTCCCTAATCTCTATCCCATCTTCCCTTCTCCCTTAGGTCTCTTTAGAAAGTGCAACTTGCCTATAAAACCACCTAGGGTTTCCATGCAATGGACATAGAGAGAGTCCAGGCCTCCTCCTTAGGGCTGGTCATCCATGTTTACTTCTAACTCCTCTCCACTCCTTCCCTTCTTAGCTTTCCAAGCTTTTTTCCTCTAAGTTCCATGTTGGTTTTTCATTGCTTATTTCCTTATTTTGTTGCTTGTTTTGCATCTTAGTTCCATGCACATAATTCTAGGCATGGTTTTTTATTGAGTTTTGAATCTAATTTGCTTTAATTCTCTTTGATCCAAGGACATTTATCTATTGTAGCAACAACCAAGAGATAGTAGCCTTGAATCATCTTTGTTTCTTGTTCATTACTTATCTTGTTCTAGTTTTTGCTTTGGATCTATCCTTAAACAACTTTTGAATCTGTTCCATATCTCTCAGTCTCTTTCTTTGGTTCTCTTTTGGATATACACACATGCCATCTTTGGATGTTGGATCAGATGAGATTGATGTCAAGATTTTATATTCAAATGCTATGAATATTGTGCATCTTACTTTCCATGATTCCAATGTTTAATTCACCTCTCTTTTGTAAAGATTCAATAATATAATAATTTGGTTTATGGGCAATTTCCATAAAGGTTTCTAATGCTTTAAGTCCATTGAATCTTGTGTTGATGCTTAGAGTTCCATGCATATTTTTCTTGAATGTGTCCAACATCTAACTTTGAGTGAATCTTGCATTTCATATTTCCAATAACCATACACACCATGCCTCATGTTCATGCATACCATCTTAAGATCCATGTTCCATGCACACTTTTCTTAAGTCCTTATTACATGTTTGTTGATTAGGAATAGTTCATGTTAGGTATAGATTTCATTGCTTAAGTTGGTTGCCCTTTTAGATTAGTTTTAACAAGTTTCTAGTTTTAGTTTTAGAAAGTTTCCTTAATAAAGTTTCTAATTCCATGCATGTTTTCATTTCCATATTATTTGAAATCCTAGATTAATAAAAAATAGAATCTTTCTTGGCTAGGATAGGTAATCTAAGCAAGATCAAATTACATAAAAAATTTGGCTAGGATAGGTAATCTAAGCAAGATCAAATTACATAAAAAATTTGTTAGATTCTCATGGGATTGACCTCACTTACTTACAATTACTACATTGATTTGTGTACTTGCAAGTAATTTAAAACATACACCACCTTCCTTGGAACCTACATACGTGAGAGCTTCGTGCACCATGCTTTTTATCTGGTTTGGATTTTGCTTCAAAGTTGTAGGTTCATATAAGATACAACAAGCATATATCTATGTTCTTAGGGTGCAAATAACATTAAAATTTACATGAGGGCAATTTATAACTCAAGAGGATGCTAATATCAAAATAAGAGGTAGTCAAATGCAAAACCATTTTCTATTTTTATTTCTTATTAATAATGGAGGCTACATGATCAAAGTGGGTTGAAGCAAAAAATTGACATAACTATTATAACTTGACAGAGGCTAGCCTAGTGCATGAAGCTCCTGCATAGGTAGGGTCTGAGGAAAGGCATACCACTATAATCCCCAGCCTTACCTTGCACATTTACAAGAGGCCTCCTTCAACTATCATAACTCAACCAAATTTGAAAAGGACTTCTAGTAGAGTCTATATCTCATTTTAAAAGTAAGAGTGGATATAAGGGTCAAATAGGCCTTTTATAAGTTTTGTACTCATATTTCTTACACCATAGGAACAATGGCATACTTGTCATCTAATAGAAAAGAACATGAAGAAGACGTCTAACATTTTGACTTTTAATATGTAGTCGAACTATAAAAATAAGAATATGTTTTATTTAAAAGTGGGGGTAGCCACCATCCATGTGCCATAGATAATGCAATTAAGGCCATTAATTGAAAAGACATTTTTTTCTTTTTTATGAGTTGATGAAAATACCCTTCTTAGTAGAATGTCATAATTTGCCTAGCTAATTTGACTTCAAAAAAGTAAAAGTTTTAAACTCTAACATTCTTCTTCCTTGTAGCTTTTCATCCACACACACACACACACAATATTACTAGTGGCTAATAAGAAAGGAATATGTCTAAGGAGAAGAAATAAAATTTTTCCAATTGTTTATAATAAATGTTGATTTTGCCTCAAAGGTTCTCTAACTTCTTAGAAAAAATTGACAGTAGTTAACCTTGTCAATAGATTGGATTGGAAAAATTAAAATCACAAATTTTAGCAGATCATTTTCTCAATATGCTTTCTCCCAACCAAATACTAGTTCCTAAGCTTGGATCTATTCAATTTGGTTTTTAGATCTTCATCAAATTTTTTTCTCTTCTATTTTTGTATGGATACTTTTCATAGAGAACCTCTGAATCTATTTAGAATTCTATATCTAGGCACTTAATGATTGGATGTGAGATGTCCAGAGTCATTTTTCTTTCCGATCATTATAGTAGAAAACAATCATAAGACGGGTGACAATTAAAATTAAACTCATGTATAAGGGTTGTTTTGTCATTTGATATTTGCAATTTTTATACAGGATATAAGCCCAACTTTAAAGTGTTTCTCTAATATATAATAATCAAAGTGGATATAATAAAAGGTCAAATAGTCTTTTTACATGTATTGGACTTTTCCCACATTTGTTTCACCTAGGAGTAGTGGCATACTTGTAATTTGAAGGAACAAGTAGACGACATAAACGTTAGGCATTTCACCTTTTAATTTGACATAAATGTGCATTTTATTTTACTTTTGGGTAAATGTCATTATTCATTCCAATAGCTTCCTTTAACAAAGTTAGATACAATAAAGAGCAGTGAGCTAGTCCATGTTCCATAACATTTAAGATAGGAAACTCTATTGGTCATATACTTTTATTTTTATAAAGCAAATCACACACACACACACACACACACACACACACACACACACACACACACACTCTCTCTCTCTCTCTCTCTCTCTCTCTCTCTCTCTCTCTCTCTCTCTCTCTCTCTCTCTCTCTCTCTCTCTCTCTCTCTCTCTCTCTCTCCTATTGGAGCCTGCGACCAAGCATATGTCAACGTGAGATGTAGAGTTGTTAGTAGTCAAATATGCTAGAAATTCATTGGCTAGTGGTCATATAGTTTGCTAAACTGTTTCCTTCCTTGTAATGCCTAATATTAAAAGATCCAAAGGTATTCGAAAGTCTTTTGCATTCGTGAGCCACTGTGGATAAGGGTCCATTGGTGAGGGCATGAATTATTTAGTGTCTGCACTACCATCTTAGAATCTCATCCTATATACAAATGCTATTAAAACCACATAGGAGGCCCATCTATTTAGCCTCGTTGCTCAGTTTGGACGCTAACTATGGAAGAAAACATTGTTGCCTTCGAGAGAGAAGAACAAGTTTAGAGTCGACATTGAAATATCTATATGTCGATCCACATTTTAATCTTATATGTCATTAGCATATAATCAACATGATTTTAGTGCCAAATGGATATTTCATTTGCAAGATATATATATATATATATATAATCAATGCTTGATCAAGCAAGGTTTTGTGAATCAAAGGGTCTAGGATAATTACATCAAGACAAAACTATGGATGCTAGGATAGACTCATGGCCCAATCATATTAACAAATTTGATGATTCCCGCACGGCCCTTGTGGTCATGCCTTTCTTATTAGTAATTTTCAAAAGGAAATGATATTCACAACCTATGCAATCAATATCCTTCTCATCTTTTGGTAGGTTTTGGGCGTTTAAGGTTCATTTTTCATTTTTGTAATTGAAAAGTCAAAAGTCCACAACCACTAAATACCCAAAAAACATTAACAGGGAGGACTGTTACAATTGCAAGGGATAAGAGCATCATTTTCCTTTTCAAAAGAAAACACCATCTACTACATGCTTACTAGACAATCACACGTGATTCTCATTTAGTATCTTCTAGACAATGTGCATGTAGTATAGTGTGCACACGCACACGCACACGCACACGCTCACGCTCTAACCGTTCGCCAAGGTATGGGAAAGATCCAAAGAGGGGCTATCAGATAAGGCAATATGGTTAGTCAGCTACATGCCCATAAGTCCATAGGCTTATATTGGAAGGAACTTCCAATCTTTCCAATCTCCCAAGGTCCATAAATACCTGCCAGTCTACAGCCTCAATGTAGCTATCTTTGCTTTAGTCACTAGTATTCTAGTATATAAGAGTGGATGCCAAGCTCATCCACTCCATTTTCTCTCTCCCTGTCTTGTTCTACCCTCAAGCTCTTCCACTTCCTCTTGACACTATTGCTCTTGTATGCTGATAATTTCATGTCTGGTTCAAGTTCAAAGGTTTTGGGCATGTCATGTTAACAAATGTAGATTATAAATACTTTTATGGGGTCAAACATGTGAAGATGTAGCGACCCCATGTAATTCTATTGTTGCATAAATAAATAAAGACACGCTGGATTCTTAATGGTAATTTATCTTTCGAGCGTTTGTTGATAATTATAGTTAGTATTGCTATTACTTTTTGAGAATGATGATGCTTACGCAAGGACAAGGAACGTGCATCATGAAATTATCTCATGCGCCTCCTACCATACGATGAAGTATGGTGACCAATTTGGTTGCTCGATTCTTAAAATCTTTCTTTGTACAATGTGTAGTCTATTCTACATTTTGGGACCACATGGGGAGTTGTATGAGTGATCAAAACCGTTGGTTTTGCGACGGACCATTGTGCCTTCTTCTCACTCTCTAATCCATTGTCTTAACTTGATGGATGACAATACAAGTTACTTCTGGAAGATTACTAAGCGCTGGCGGCGCATGTTAAGCTGCTATCCTTGTATTGAGCAAGAGCTCGAGAAACACAACCGTTGTTCTTCAGTCTCGTTGTCACCCTTTGTTCTATCAGACATTCCAGACCGACTCTCCACCGGTCTTCAGCCTCCCTTTTTCCTTTTCTAAATTTAATACTTTCCCTTCTGGGTCTCGTACAACTCTTCGTTTTTTGACAAGTTCAGTTTCTAACTCGTTTTTCACGGGGTTCCAAGAGTACCCACCAAGCTTCTTCTACTAATTGTAGCAAAGCATCGTTCGGAAATTTTTCTGAATCCATTTTTCTAATCTGGGTCGTGTAATATCCTCCCACTTCTCTCAGGGCTTGTTATAATTGATTCAAATTAGTTAGAATTTCCGCTTTCCGTTAGTCACGCTCACCTGATTTTCTTTTTCCGAAGTAGGGGTTTCGTAACATCCCTTATTGGCATCGTAATCTTCGGAAAATTTACTTGCTTGAAATCCTTCACGATTTCAATTTGTTGCTTGCTTATTGAAGGGTAGCTGCCCCATCTATTCATCTTTTTTCGGGTGAATTTGACATAGATTTGCTTCGGAATCGTCTCAATGGCGAACTCCGAAGCAAATTATACAGAGTCTGTGGTCGGTGTAAGTAACAATAGTGGTGATGATGAGGGGGGTGATGCAGTCATGGTTTTGGAACAGCCTGATTCGAATCAAGTTGAAGCGATATCGCCGGGTTTATTGCAGAACACGCCTTCCAATATAGCAAGGTTAGAGGATGTAATTGATCAGTGCAAGGGTAGGCAGAAGTATCTTGCCCAGACAAGGAGTCCTTCAGATGGCGAAGATGTTCGGTGGTACTTCTGCAAAGTCCCTCTAGCTGATAATGGTGAGTTCGATTGCGCAAATTTGTGTCTGTCAGATTTGCTGATTAATCAGCGTTGTCATTTCTTTCTTCTCATGGAGCTTCTTTGGCTTTTCTAATACGAATGATGCTGAGGTGGATCTGGTACTTCTCTCAATGTGGCTTCATTGGCATATTTTATTGTGACTTTTTTTTTGTAAATGTGATGGGCAATTGTCCTTGACTCCCTGGGCATGAGTAGTGCATTTAAAATTGCCCAGGAGTGTGAAATTGCCATGTCTGGCACATAGGCAACTCTGGCATGAAACTTCGGTTGCACGCTAACTGGAGGTCTATGGTTGTGGAGGAATGGAGGTAACACTTTTTGTCTGTACTAAGTATCTGGAGTAAATATTTGGAAGCTTTCTTCAGCACTTGGAACAGGATCCAATAACCAGATGATTTCCTTAACAGAAGTAATTTTAACAACTGAGAAATAGGCTTGAATGTCTTCCAGTGATATGTGCATCTTTCTATGTCCCTAGAATTTGGCTGTATCTTTTAATTCCGTACTAAGAACCAGCAAACAGACTTAATGGTTGCAGATGTCCAAGAAATATGTCAAACAATATGGGAAATTTATATTTTTCCATTTAGAATTTGAAATTCATGATAGCTAAGTTTTTCTTTGCCGAGTTATGTGATCTACTGGATTAGGATGTGAATTCAGTTTCATTAGATGTTTTCTCTTTTACAGTGGGGTTTACTTTAAAATTCAAGAGTTGAACTAGTAGTTTGGGTTCAATTTGGAAAAGTTGCATCTAAGTTGCTGTATGTTTTTATCAGCAACACCAGTTACACACATGCAAGGGCTAATAATGTAAAGGAAGGGAAATCATCACTTGCAATAGAAAGAGTTGCAGCAACAATAATTAGCTCAGAGGTTGCGTTGCAGAAGTACTTAATGCAAGGGTCTTACAGAAAAACCATTGCTTGTATCCGAAGCTATTCTGGGATGTCTATATATAATTCCTCAAATCTTGAGAATATGAAGTTAACTATGCAATCTTTCTGGTCCACAAAAGGTTCATATAAAGCATAATCAAGACCATGCTCCTCTGGGCTATATGTGATAGGCAGTGGACTACAAAGCTGTTGATGCCTATCTGGGGAAATGACTGACACCCGGAAATGAAAATATTGCATGGAGCGGATATCTTGCAGCAAGTCAACCAGCTTGTGCTTGGATGACTAGTAATCCCTCTACAAGCTAAGACCAATCCAGGTGCTACAAAATTATTTCAAGTAATTCCATCCATGCATTAGGCTGGAATGGATAGCTTTCTTTAGAATGTAGATGCATTAATGGAAGTTTCTATTCATTCTTTTCAGTGGTAACAAGTGATATAGCTAGAACTACTTCACTGCTACTGAAATGCTCCTGTAAAAAATTCGAAGGTGCTCATGGTGCCTTGATTAGGAAGGGTTATCACACTGGTTAGAATTTAGGAGAAACTACTGGTAAACAGAATTAGTAATTGTTGATCTGCTATGGACCATTGTCAGTGGAGGAACTTTCCCTAAAGCACAACAAAAATGTTGTTTACAAGTAAACAGCCCTAGTGATGAATCCTCTCTAACTAGCTTGCAATGGTAGTCCTTGTCAGAGATTGCTGTTGCCTAATGGGGTCTGATGTCATATAAGTATTATTGTTACCCTTAGTGAACGTGGCTTCTCAAATAATTTGCTGATCTGACTGAAAAGATTGCATCAACAATTTGAGAGAACTTGTATGATGGGGGATATGCTTCAAATAGATTTGAATACAGGATTTTAAAATGCTAAAGATGTCTTATTGGACATGATCTTGGTTGTATGTGTAGAAGTTTTATGGATAATTCACAGTGATTCTAAGGACCATTGTCTTTCCACAGGCAAGAGCTCTGATTGCCTTTATCTCAATTTATAGCAGGCTGTGATGAGAGGTTCCTATGTCTTGGTGTGAGTGTGGTTCTACAAATTCTGTCTAAATCAATGCTTTTTTTTGCTAAAAAGTCCCTAATGGAGGAAATGTGTTCTGATCACTCACCAAAATTCACATATTTGCCAAAAAAATAGAATTTGAAATCATATTTGCTGACTCATCCCTAAAATAGTTACTGTTTAATCTCTATCAAATTACCTTTTTTTATTCATTTTTCCCAATGTTTAGGAAATTAAGAAGAGAATGCTATAGAGCACAACAATATGGCAAGTATCTGTGTAATTGCCCTACTTTGCATGAAGGGACCCATCTTTCGTGGATTGAAGCAATTCATCTGTTTTTTTTCATCTTTGAATGTCTCGTAAACAAAACAATTGAATGAATTGAGCATCCTAAATCCTGTGTTTCTGATAATTGAATGTACACCACTCTATATGCATACTTAATGACTATCTTTTTCCTTTGATCAAATGGAAACTTTGCATCTAGTAGAATTATCCAGTCTGCACGCATTTTTGGACTGCTAGACATCAGAAGCCGTAGTAATCAGGTGAATGGGTTAGATCACCCAAAGATAGGTCAGTTCATACTGAAGTGGGCAACTTCATGGCTACATGCCATATTGATAAGCTCTATTGTTTCGTTTCTCAATAAAGAAAGTGTGAATGTCTGACAACATTGCTGACAGATGCTTGTCGATTGGCAAAAAGAAAGAAGTTGGTTGGGGTTAATTAATTACCTAGTAACTAAGGCTAAAACTGTTATCTGCAACTTATTTGTTAGATAGAAACAAACGGAAGTTAACTTTATTGATCTTTTGGACATTAACTTTTCAAATCCTAACCAATTGGCAATGAAGTGATAGTTAATGATCTTTTAGCCAATATTGTCTAAAGTAGGGACTTTTTGGCAAAAATTCCTTAAATCAAACAATCTTTTAACTGTGGACTAGATATTTTGTTGTAGCTGCAGGACCAGATCTGATCAAACTTGTTCAAACTTGAAATCTGTTAGACCTCATTGGTGAAGTTCAAATCCTTGATGAAAATGAACTCTGACAGTAGCTGGTGGCTATGCGAACAATGGATGACAGGAGTTAATATCTAAGTGGAACCATCTCCATGAATCTTATAGCATAAACACACAAGAATTGGAATGATGAAGGAAAGTAAATGACCTAATAGACACATTTCTGATGCATCTTCTAATGGATCCTAAGATCCCACCTTTTGTTTTATGATGTGATTGCAATTGCATAGGGGAGGGAAAAATAAACAAGGAAGATTGAGCAAGTTAAGTACATTATTTTAATGTTACCTTTCACCTTAGTGTACAGCAAAAAGTAGGAGTAGAGCCATTGTAGTGTCCAACAACATGAAATTTGGTAGTTCAACTAATGAATTGCCACCCTATGTAAAGATTTTAGCAGCTATAAGACAAAGAGGAGCCATCAATGAATTCATCGCTAGTAATATGCTCCGTGAAGTTTCTCATGATTAGTAATTGGTTTCACCAAATTATTTGGAATGCATGTGCCCTCTGTGAGAAAGAAACCCTTAAATCTTGCTTCAACCATCCAGTTTAGCTTCACTGTCACTTCTTTCAGTTGAAAGTTGTGCAAGTTCTTCTGTAATTTCTTTGTGTTTTGCAAACAACTCATGCTTCACGTTTTGAGCATATATCATGCCATGGTCTAGATCCAGAACTGGATCACTAATTGTTGAATTTTCGTCTTGCTGAACCAATGGTTTTATTATGGGTAATATTTCCATTACATCAGTAAATATGAGGCAACTACATGACATAACTGAATAAATTTCTTCAATTTTTTGAAATACATTGTTCATATAAAGAGGGGATATTGTAAGGCTGCAAACTGAAGAAAGATTTATTTGAGATGACTAGTGAAATAGTAACAGTGAGATATAAGACTTTTTGGACCTGCTTGTTGTTGATTGATCAAGTCATAAAAACTGGATCAGGTTTTGACTATAATATTCATTTATTTTATTGTCAGCATTTTGATGACTTTTTCCTAAAATTTGTACAGAGCTATCAGCCTCAGTTCCTCGAATGGAGATAGTGGGAAAGAGCGAGTATTTCCGATTCAGTATGAGGGATTCTCTTGCATTAGAGGCGTCTTTCTTGCAGGTTATTTGTTTTCCGTCAGATCCATTTTATTTAAATGTCTGCAGATGCATCCTCATGTCATTTCCAATATATATTGTTGACAGGATATCATTTGAACTGCAAAATGTAGTTGTTTAGACTAACATGCTCGTTTTAATTGTATTCATGGTTTTTGTCCGTGGTTTATCCTGATATTTTGTAATCTGACTTTAACTCGTTGCAAGAATGTTGATACTTCTTGTGTATTGCCATTTAAAGATATTCATAAGCTAGGAGCATATAAATGGAAGTGGGTTTTATCCTGGTTGAGCTGAATGTGCTATCAATATGATACTGTAACTGCCAAGACGGTTGGACTATTCTTTCTGTAGTTTCATTTTGAACCTGCCTTAAATGATTTTATATATATGCCAAGTGGAACAGTTGTTGATATTTGTTGATTATGCATCTTTGCAGAGGGAAGAAGAATTGCTTTCTAGTTGGTGGAAGGAATATGCAGAATGTAGTGAAGGTCCAAGTGGACCTCCCACGGATTCTGATATTACCTCAAATGCCCATCCAAAATTGGGTTCTTCTCTAGCTAAGAAGTCCACTCAACTTTATGCAATTGAGGAAGAGAGAGTTGGTGTCCCTGTGAAGGGAGGGCTTTATGAGGTACTCCTTGTTGGATGATAATGTGTTAATTTTAAGTAGCCATAAAAGGATACCATACAATTTGTGGAAAATCACGACTGCTGCACATTTTCTAGACTACTATTGACACAATGATTCCAGAGGCTCAGTTGAATAATGTTACTAAATGATACTTGCTGATCAGTCAATTTTCTGAAAATTCTATGACATGCGTTGGATGAAGTTTCTTTCTTGAGAACATGAAGTTAGGTGCGCCATGGTGGACAATCTTCATATTTAATAATGTTCAAGGGACTTAAGGTACCCATATCCAGACATTCTGTGCCAGTGCTTTTTTGCATGCTTCTGGGGCTAATGCCAGCTTAAGTCTGGTCAAGCAGTCAGCTTTTCCCTAAGATTACCATCTGGGAGTATCTGCATTTCTCTCAGTGAAATTCATGTCTCAAAATTTGTGGTTCATGGTTAGGTCAGGCCAGAGTTTCTTTAACTTGTAAGAGTAAAAATTTCTGAAACTAAACTAAGCAGGGAACTGCAGGTGGACTTGGTGAAGAGACATTGTTTTCCTGTTTATTGGCATGGGGAAAATCGACGTGTTTTAAGGGGTCACTGGTTTGCTCGTAAAAATGGTCTTGATTGGCTTCCTCTGCGGGAAGATGTTGCTGAACAATTGGAGCTTGCATACCGATGTCAGGTATCTCAGAACAAGAAGTTTACCTTCTGCTCTTCTCTTTTATGGTGGTGGATTGTTATTACTTCTGTGCTGTTTCCCCTCTTGTTTACAGTTGCAGTTGCAAATTCATACCTGCAATTCATGTAGCTGGCCAGCACACCAGTTTTTGAATAATTCTTTTTCCGTAAAAATGCTAATCAAATTGCACCTCCATTATTAAAAAATTTCTACAATAGTGTGATTGACTGGAAGTCCATCTATAAAATGCTTCTGGAATCTTTTGGTGTGACTGGGAAGAGATCAATGATTTCAACTGTTAAGCTGATGTTAGTTCATTGCCAACAGTGTCAGGTTTTATCTAGCTAGAGAATTGAGAAAGAAAAAGAACGAACTAAAATGAGCACTATAGTATGGCAAACACCACAAACATTTAAAAATTTTGTTCACTTTTGGAAGCCCTGTGAAGGCATAATATTCAGAAACTTGTAATTTATAACCAGCTAATAACATGAAATCTGGACCCTAATTTCCCACCGCAATTAAAAGCCCTTTCCTAAACTGCATTAAATTGCTACATATGCAAATCCAGAAACTATACTGGTCAGCTCCCCTTTGACTAAATATAAGATGACACACACACATAGAGGGCAGCGCAGGTGCACAAAGCTCCCGCATATGCGGGGTCCGAGGAAGGGGTGGACCACAAGGGTCTATAGTATGCAGCCTTGCCTTGCATTTGTGCAACAGGCTGTCTCCATGTCTTGAACCTGTGACCTCAAGCTCACATGTCAACAACCTTACCGTTGCTCCAAGGCTCCTATATCACACACCCATATATATATATATATTGCTATATTGCAAAGGTTAATACCAGCAATGGTGCTGGTTCAAGTGTAGTCTATCTGTAACCTACTACTTCATAAGGTTTTTCAATATTCAAACTCTCTCCTCCATCTCCGATTCCATTGACTTGCTCAGTAGAAAGTTTCCTAGATGAAGACAAATTTCAATTTATCTGTCAGTAACATCTCTGGGAACTCCTGTAATTTCATTTGTTTGCTTTATTTGGGGCTGCATCTGAATTGTAAGGATCAAATAAGTGCATGCCTAAGCCATGGAATCTCCAAATGATGTTCAGAACCAACTTAATTCCTGGTATGAAGGATGTAAAGCCTGTTTGGAATGCCTATCTCATTGGGCCGTGTCACCAAATTTTGTATCCAAAATGCGATCAGATCTGTTACTAGCTATCTCAAAAGACACATTGCTCGCTGTTCTGCTTGGATGATATCCTCCAATGAAATTCTCTACTTCTTGACTCTTGATAGTGTTTGGGGGGTTTATTTAACTGCGTTTTTGAGATATCATGGCATATCTCAAATGTGCAGTTTATTTAACAATGATATATTGGGCATATGTGAGATATCAAGTTTATTTAACTGGAATATCTTGGGTATATGTGAGATATCAGGTTTATTTAACTGCGATATCTTAGGCATATGTGAGATATTAGGTTCTTTTAATTGCGATACCTTGGGCATATGTGAAATATCAAGTTTGTAATGTAAAATATGCTTGTTTCTAGAGAGAGAAAAATCAACTTCCGCACATGTTTTTTTTAGAGAGACAAGAAATGGGTGTCTCCTCTCTCTCTCTCTTGGCGATAAAGGTGTAGATAGGGTCCAAGTTTCAGGTCATCTCAACCGTTCATCTTTTGGGTCATCTCTCTCATATCTCACCATGTGATAGGGATTGTTGACGGATAAGCAGGGCCCACATTGTAAGTTATCCAAACCATTTTGTCTTCTAAGCTTGTGTTTAGATAAACAATGACCCAAAATCTCATTCATTTGATGATCCTAGCCATTTCTTTCCTTAGATGAAAATGAACATTAAGTTTTGTTTCCATATAGTCGGGCCCCTCTCTCTATCTTTCTCAATTTTGTTTTCATTTTGTCATTACTCTCAATCAATTGATTACAAGATCGGGACCAGACCATCAGAGACAGATATCTGGAGCGCAACTACAGGCAAGTCTTCCCTTCATTTGGTCCCAACTTGGCCACATTTCCATCATTCCACCAATCACAATCACCTCCAAAATCTTCCATCCCCTCACTGATCTCCCCATCTTCACCATGTAATATTCTCACAGTAGACATCTAAGGAATAATGCAACCTTACCATCACATCCCCCCTTGGTGGACTCCTAAACTAAACCCCTTTTGTAAGCCAAAGATTCTCCAATTGGAGAGATCGATGTGGGCAATTCAAAGCTTAGGAAATGGAATCACCTGGCTCCACACACATACTCAGGAGGGCCCCACATTTCCTTTAGAATTTCAAGTTATGACGTCGGGACTTACCAATAATCAAACCATCTATCATTAAATTCGATTCTGTTTGTTTATTTTAAGCCTTTGATTCATGGCTTAGCTCCAAAGGACAGACAGAGCAGCAAAAGGCAGCAATCTACGTTCATTTATCATAAGGTATCATGTCAAATAGTGGCATCATTGTTGCATTTTGGTTGGTCAATGCATTATTTTATATTAAAAAAATGTCAAAATATCTCTTAGAACATATCTTAGATATGACCAAAAATATCATAGAACATATCTTACATATCCAGAAGATATCTTAGAACATATGACTCATATCTCAAATATCATAGAAGATAACACAGGAAATAGCACAGAAGATATGCTAATAGAAACGCTCAAGATATGCGGTTAAATAAACCCCCCTATTCTTATCTCACCCTAAAAGGTTTATGATTTTACCAGCAAACTTGAGCTTCTTTACTTTGCCAATGGGATAAGATTTAAAAGACTACAAGACCATATGCTGTGTCATGGTCTCTTAATTGTTTTCCAAGAAGTGCTTCCGCTTCATGTTTTAGGCTTCACTGGCTGCAACATCCAAAAATGGGTCAGACTTTTGGGATCTGTCGAGAACAATGACAATTTTTAGTCAGGAATTTCATGCAGATCTAGATAAGTACATATGCCAATAGCATGCAGTGAATTACTTAGTGTCAAGTTCTTTCTGTTTTTTCTTTTCTTTTTTCTTAAATATTCTTTTGTTGAGCTGTTTTATTTGAGCCTTCAACTTTGAAAACAGTGAATGGATGGTATGTTGATAATCATCCATTTACCTGTTTCTACTCTTGATCAAAAGCTCATTGCTTGGATAAGGACTCGACAATGTAAAATCAATGTTGCTTCAGTGATTCAATGGATGGCACAACCTTTTCTATTGACCTAGGAAAGTTAAAGCAGTTTGTGATTGACCTGTTAGAAAATAACTAAAGCAACTGGCTTTCAATAGAATGTTTTGTATTTTACCTTGCATGTACCAAAGTGTCCTCTCTCCTATTACATCCTTCCTTTATATTCATCTATATCTATTTATCTATCTATACAGCTCTAGAGAGCTTCTAATTGCTGGGGGAAATGTTTGCCAATCAGGAAAAGCATATGCACGGTGATCTAAGTCATTCATCATTTAAGTCGTTCTTACAAGGTATTAGTGGATTGGGATATAGCATTGTCCACACTTATGTCCATGAATGTTGGACATCCAGCCCATGGACAAGCTGCTCTGTCTTTTTGTGGATTTGGTAACATTTAATTGTCTTTTTGTAGATTTCTGGACATTCAGTTTTTTCTTTTTGTGACAATGCAATGTTCACATTTTAGAATAAAATAAGACTAAAGTAATACCTCCACCAATAAAATTTAGACTGGCCAAACATTAGTAAATAATATAATATTGTAGTAACTAAGGTAGTAGTTGTTAGACCTACTAATAATACTAACTAGCCTAATTAATCTTAAACTTTGAATGAAATAATGCCTGAGATTATTTCTCATCCCAAACCGCTGGATGAAACAACGGCTAATAATAATTATAGTGGGCTTAATTAATCCCAAAAATAGTTAAATTATAGTGGGCCTTAGTTTTAAATTAGCTCTAATAAAAAAGTAGTTAAATTATATTGGGTTGTAGTTGTTAAATTGGACTTGCCAATAATTCTAATGGGCCTTATTAGGTCCTAACCTTGGATGACATAAAGACTAGTACTAATTATAGTAGGCATAATTAAACCCAAAAAAAGTACTCAACTTGTACTAGGCCTGGTTGTTAAATTGGACTCGCTAATAATGTTGATGGGCCATATTAATTCCTATCCTTGGCTGAAGTAATGGATTAAATATGGTGGGCATAATTAATCACAAAGAAGTTAAATTGTACTAGGCCTAGTTCTTGAATTGGACTACCTAATAATGTTGATGGGCCTCATTGCACTTACTACAACATACATATAAACATGTGATAAAATAATTGAAATAGTCATCCATGTGAAAATATTATAGTCACCATCCATATAAACATGTCATAAAAATATTCCAAGCACTCATCCGTATAGACTTGTGATAAAAACAATTTAAGAACTGAACTTAATACACATCCAAAAACTAAGTGGTGGAACTTAAAAGGAGAGAAAATAACTTCATTCAAAAATAAGTTGATGGTAGAAGGAAATTGGAATTATGAAACAGAAGTAAATACCATGTGGACTAATATGGCTGAGTCCATTAAGAAAGTGGAAAAAGATGTCTTAGGAGTATCTAAAGGTAAAAGGCTATTAGCAAAGGAAACATGGTGGTGGAATGAAACAGTGCAAGAAGCTATTAAAGAAAAACGAATGCATTTTAAAGCATGGCAGAAGATTAGAAATAATGAAAACTATGAACAATATAAGAATGCTAAAAAGGTTGCTAAGAGAATAGTAAGTGAGGCTAAACTTAAAGCATATGATGAGCTCTATAATAGACTAGGAACAAGAGAAGGTGAGAAAGATGTGTTTAAACTTGCAAAAGGAAGAGAACAGAAGAGTAAGGACTTAGAGCATGTTAGGTGCATTAGAAGCGATGATCAAAGGGTATTAGTCAAAGATGCTGAGATCAAACAAAGGTGGGAAATATACTTCCAAAAATTGTTAAATGACAATGGCCCTGAGAATATAGGGATTGAAAATACTATAAATCTAAATAACACTGGATATTATAGATATGAACGTAGGATTAGAATGCTTGAAATAAAAGAGGCCTTGAGAAAGATGAAATCAGGAAAGGCCATGGGGCCTGATGGTATACCAATAGAGGTTTGGAAGCATATGGGAGATATTGGGGTAGTTTGGTTGACTAAGTTGTTTAACAAGATTATAAAATCAAAGAAAATGCCTGATGAGTGAAGGAAAAGCTCTATTGTACTAATCTATAAGAATAAAGGAGACATTCAGAGCTGCACTAATTATCGAGGGATCAAACTTATGAGCCACATCATGAAACTTTTTGAAAGAGTGATTGAGAAGAGGCTACGACATGAAACAATTGTATCGGAGAATCAGTTTGGTTTCATGCCTGGGAGGTCTATCATGGAAGCTATTTTCTTACTAAGACAATTAATAGAGAAATATAGGGAGAGGAGAAAAGACCTACACATGGTCTTTATTGACTTAGAGAAAGCTTATGATAGAGTCCCCCGAGAGTTAATATGGAGGGTGTTGGGTGTTAAAGGGGTTTCTCGGGGTATATAGACATAATTAAAGATATGTATGAGGGAGCAAGAACAAATGTTAAGACCACTAGTGGCGTGGTGGTGATTTTCCTGCCATCCTTGTCGGATTGCACCAAGGATCGGCATTGAGTCCATACCTTTTCACATTAGTTATGGATGAGTTAACAAAACATCTGCATGAGGAGATTCCCTGGTGCATGCTATTTGCAGACGATATAGTCCTACTTGATGAGACAAGGGAGGGTGTCAACATAAAGCTAGAGCTATGGAGAGAAGCATTAGAATCGAAAGGATTTAAAATTAGCCGAACTAAGACAGAATATATGGAATGTAATTTTAGCAAGGAGAGTAGGAGTGGAGCACCAGTCAAGATTGATAACCAAGAGGTCCCCATGAGAGACCACTTCCGATACTTAGGATCATTGATCCATGAGAGTGGAGAGATTGAGAGGGAGGTTACCTAGAGAATCCAAGCGGGTTGGAACAAATAGAGATGTGCATCGGGTGATTTATGTGATCGGCGGGTGCCACTCAAACTAAAGGAAAAATTCTATAAGATGGCTATAAGGCTGACCATGCTCTATGGATCAGAGTGTTGGGCAGTTAAGGAACATCATACTCATAGGCTGAGTGTTGCAGAAATGAGGATGTTGAGATGGATGAGTGGTAAGACAAGGAAGGATAGAATTAGAAATGAAAATATTAGAAGAAATTTAGGGATAGCACCAATAGGTAACAAGATGAGGGAGATTAGACTTAGATGGTTTGGACATGTTCAAAGGAGGCCAACAACGACACCAGTTAGAAGGAGTGAGACAATACAAGTTGAAGGTTCTAAAAGGGCAAGGGGAAGGCCCAAAAGAACGTGGATAGAAGTGGTGAGGAAAGATTTAAAAACTTTGGGACTAAATGAAGCCATGGTATTTAATAGAGTGGAATGGAGGAATAAAATTCATGTGGCCGACCCCTAATTGGGATGAGGTCTTGATGATGATGATGATGATGATGATGATGATGATATATGACCTATCATAGAAACAACATTTACCTAGCTGCATAAACCTGCCATAAGAAAAATTTGAGTCCCCATCTATTGAATATTATGCAAATAACAAAGTGAACCAATACTATTGTTGTAGGGTAGTAGAAATATAAGAGCTAGTTTATTAGATCAAAGCAAGTAGCATCCACCTCCATTCATTACCCAATCATGATACAAGTCCGCAACTATTCTATTTTGAGATGTAGCACCTACTCAATGCAGCTCAAAATCAGTTTGACTTAAAGGCTGGGTTTGGATAACCTCATTCCCAAATCATCATTTGAATCACTGAATCCCTCATCACTATCCTCATTTAATTCTGGATCCACATCTACTTCTTGCTCCTCTCGTGGTTCTTCTGCTAGTAGTACTACATCATCTGCACACTCCATTCTAAAGGAGCTATGCAATGCCCAACATGACCTCAGTATTCGTATTTGTTTTTCATGCTAAATAGAAGTGTCATTGTAAAAAGCCATGGTTGTAATTTTATAATTCAAAGCACCAGTTAATGGGATCTAGTGATTGTGATTTTGGGTGTGTAGTGTGTCTTGTCTAAGAGATAATTTAAATGATGAATATCTCATGTCACCCAAAAACTAGGTGTAGATATGCTTTTCCTGATTGGGCTACACTACACTTCCTACATGTACCAGTTCTCATATATATGTTTATGATATTGATCTATATTTTCAGACAATGATCTCTTCATCTTCTTGAATGACTGATATACTATTTAAAGTGAACAGAGGTAGGGTACAAAGGGCTCAAAAGACCCACCTGGTCTTGTTCAGACACAATAACCAAAAAAAGGGAGTATCTTCCTCAATTGCAGCAGAGTTGGGTAAGAAGTGGAGACAAGGTGTCTCTCTGGACAGTTTTCCTAACAAGTATCCCAGTTCTATTTGCAAGTATCAATGGGGAAGGATATTTTTCTAGTACCATTAGATACCACTATGAGAATTGACTTCCACAATAAGTGGCTGTAAGTGTACAGAAAGAATAGCTTAAGATCACCAATGCACTGCAGGCCCTCGATTGCCTGACATTGACAGTGAGCATAAAGTCACGGCCCTAGCTACTCCTTAGCCTCCTGACCATGCTGCACTTGTGCTATGTCTTCTCCCTTTAGCCTGAGTCAGCTAGCTCCAAGCCCCTAGCCTTGACACCCTTGCACCTCAGACACTTAAGACCCCCACAAGATCAAGGAAGCACAAATGTACTCAAAAGAACTCATTTGTAACCAGACTTCAGATGTAAAATTAATTGGTGAGATTAATGGAGTTGGCATTCTTTGAGGATCTCGTTGTGTGCTTTGGTGTGGCTAAGGAGTAACTGGGGCCATGACAGTAAACTATCATAGAGGAAGGAATCCAACCATGGATTTGTCCCGTAGATCAAGGAATACAATGGCTTCTTATGGACCATCTACTCAGTGTAAGAAATACTTGAGAAAGGATGGGTGAGACAACTGAGTGAAGAATTTAACCTAACAACTGCAAAGCAAAGCACCCTCCCCTGAAAAATTCTCATATGTGCTCTTTCCAAGATAAACCAAGAGTCGGAAGAAGGTTTGATATCTATCAGATCCTCTCAAGTCCTCCTGGAAAAGGTATGCAGTTTGAAGTAGCTTTGCTGAAGATGTAGGCATATCCCAAAAATATCAAAACAGAAAGAATGAAGTATTAGCTTTGACCTGCCAGTTGTCCCATTCATAAAATGTGTTCACATCTCATGTCCCATCATGCATAATTCCATTTCTACCCTTTAATAAAAGTAAGCATAATTTATTGTCATGTCAATTTCTTAATATGATAAGGTTATCATTGGAAACTCATAATTAGTAGTCATTGACTTTTTGTAGGGGACAAATATTATGGGACAACTAAAAATAGTAAGATGCCCTAATAATATTGGATGGGGGGAATAGTAGTTATTGTTATACTGCATTAGCATCACACATTGGCATGTGCCAGTGTTGAGTTTCTTATGGTAGGACAGATGGTCTACAAGAAAATCTTGCCCAAACAATTGGTCCAGTAAAAGTGTAGGCATTTATGGTTGTACCTAGAAGGGGAGCCTTGGCATAATAGTTGAGTTTTTGCCGTGTGACCTGGAGGTCACAGTTTGAGATGTGGAAATAGCCTCTTGCTAAACTGCAAGGTAAGGTTGCATACTGTAGACCTTTTGTGGTCTGCCCCTTCCCTGGACCCTGCATACATGGCAGCTTTGTGCACCAGGATGCCATTTTTCATATTTATGGTTATCCCTAATATGCTATATGTACTTACAAACACATTGTACACTCTTTTGAATGCCAGTCTACTCCATGGTGTTAATTCTTCTGCTTCTCTGGATCTGTATTAATGCCCAAAGCTCTACTATCTAGCTAGGTTTCTGATTTCTCATTATATTTAACCTTATTCTTGTAAAAATGCAAGGTAAGGCTGTGTACTTTAGGCCCTTGTGCTCCACCCCTTCCCCGGACCCTGCATAGGTGGGAGCTTCTTGCACTGGGGTTGCCCTTTTCTTGTAAAGCACTCTAGATATGTGCAATGTATTCAAATTAAATTGAAGAGATCCTAGAGTGCCATAAACTGTGAAGCTTCAAATAAGCAAGTAGCTCCAGGGCGTGCATATTTTAATTTCTTTCAATAAATATTTGTGATGCTTACTTAAAATACATTTCTTCATATCAGTATTGTCTGTTGGTTCTGTTGTCTATTTCATTCAGGTCTGGCATCGGAGGACATTTCAGCCTTCTGGCCTATTTGCTGCGCGGGTTGATTTACAAGGCACTACTCAGGTACATGTGACATGTTACATACACAATCGCATGCAGACACTCATGCACACACACATATCATACTACTTAGAAGAAATCTGTTGCTTACCTGATGTCACTAAAGGCATTTGGACATGTGCAGGGACTACATGCTCTTTTCACTGGGGAAGATGATACTTGGGAGGCTTGGCTGGATATTGATTCTTCTGGTCTCTCTCATTTTATTGGCATGAGAGGAAATGGCTTTAAGTTAAGGCGTGGTTTTTCTACATCTGGAGCATTGAGACCAACTCAGGTCCATTTACCTCTCTTTATAAACGCATGTACATGGAGCCATACTGCTGTCTACACACACCCAACTACATATACTTCTGTGTAACTGCTACATCTATTAGATATTTGATGGCTGCGTATGTCTCTGTGTTTGCTCAACCAAGGTGCATCTGTTCACAGAACTCACTGCCGAAACCTATTTATTGATCCAAACATCTTGCTTGTGAGACAGTATCATCCTCCAGTCAGTGAACAACAAATAAACTCTGGAATTTTATGGCTGCCTGTTCACATTCAACAGCAGGTACCAGAGTGTTAGCAAAGCCTTATGTGGTCTCAGAAACTCCATTAACTAGACCATTGTTGAACAAACTACCGAAACCATGAGCCATCGATGTTATGGTCCATTTACAGGAGAATTTGCTACATATTCATGTAACGGTCCCTGCTGGGAAATCTACTATTGGCTACTACTGACTGGTGGTAACATTTTGTGTGTGCATGCAGTGCGTTGTGTTGCATGCCTTGTGGTGCATGGGTGTGGGTTTGTGCCTGTGTGTGTGCATGCATCTCTGTGGGTCGGGGGGTGGGGGGGGGGGGGGGTGGGTTTTGGGGTGTTACATGTGTGCTTGCCTGTCTGGGTGGTGGCAAAAAGGAAAATGATATCTTCTCCCCTTTCTGAGAATGGAACTTATCACTGAAAACTTCTCTGATTGGCTGTTGAATGCATGTTGGGAACTATAAATAGCATTTAGGCTAACTGTGCTTGCCTGTCTGGGTGGTGGCAAAAAGGAAAATGATATCTTCTCCCCTTTCTGAGAATGGAACTTATCACTGAAAACTTCTCTGATTGGCTGTTGAATGCATGTTGGGAACTATAAATAGCATTTAGGCTAACTGTGCTTGCCTGTCTGGGTGGTGGCAAGAAGGAAAATGATATCTTCTCCCCTTTCTGAGAATGGAACTTATCACTGAAAACTTCTCTGATTGGCTGTTGAATGCATGTTGGGAACTATAAATAGCATTTAGGCTAACTGCAAGTCTAGGCATGGAGAGATGTACTATTATCAAAATAAGGATAAGCATACATTGTATAATAATGTGTGTGTTTATAGTTAATGATTTCCGCACATATGTGATTCTTAAAGGAGCTGTGTTCAACTAAGAGAGAACAAGTGTTTAACAAAGTGGGCATCACCAGTGTTGAATATGGGAGTCCAATATCATTTTCCTATGTTCGTACCTACTTAGACACATACATGCACATGCACAGGGTGTGTTTACTGAAGTCTGGTTTTTAGTCAAAATTGGAAGTTGCATCAACCCATCTTGTAGAAAAAAGTAGGAATTGATACTGAACTAATGATATCTAACATTTATGAGTTTGGGCTTGAGCACCTAATCTTACTTTCAGGTCCTTGCTTTCTTACCACTAAGGTTGTAAGATCAAGTCCGTACAACTCAGAACTTTTCAGTGGCTTTAGTTGTCTGTTATGATGTTTATTAGTCCGTTTATTTGTTACATATGTGAAGACTTAAAATGAGGACGAGAAAAGTGAAACACACACACACACACACACACACACACACACACACACACACACAATTACTGATAGAAATTAGTGATATCAGAAATATTCACACACACATTACTGATAGAAATTAGTGATATCAGAAATATTCCCCCAAACTAACTGTTACTATAGTAACATCATGTAGCCTTTAGTTAAATCCTACAATACCTTCCCTCAAACTATACTTTTTGCTTGAGCATTCATAATTTTGAAACTGATTGAAGTGTCTGTCACTTGTAATCCCTTCTTGGGGATGTCTCTCATTTTTTGTTCTTGCAGGAAACATTGTATGGTTGTATTTCTCTACTGGTTCACCCACAATACAATTAGTTGGTCTTTCTTGATCCATAAAGTATTCTCTTTGCTTTCCTCTCGGTTAAATTGCCTTATCATGTTTGATGGTTGTATCACCTTCACATATTTTTGATAAACCCACCTCCACTTGAATATACTGAAGGATATACATTGACCACTGACATGGATTTATCCCTTGTGCATGAGCAATTGGAATAAGTTCTGCTTTTTATAAGGTGAAGTTATAATCTTATGAGTGAATTTAGAAAAATTGGGTACATAATAGTGGGATGAGTTGTTAAAAAGGAGGGTCTATTTAGAGAGACAGTTAGGTAATGGATTGTTCTGCGCTATATATTGGCGGAAAAGAAGAGTAGAGAAAGATAAAAAGCTAATAGAAATAAAGGAATAAACCCGAATCAGAGTTAGTAGCAAATTTACTAGGTAGCAAAATGCATAAAATCAATCTTGGGAGTTGACTCGGCTTAATGCAGGGGAAGTGCTTGGCTAATGCTGATGACTTGGCCATATATTAAACAATGAGTATATGCATCTGTGTAGTTTAACATCAACTGATATAAAAGCATAGTGGTTAAAAGCATTTCCTAAGCATGAGATGGCAGATTCAAGTCTTGGTGAGGAGTTTTATACCACCTCAAAGTAATTAGTTTTGAGATTGTTTAATAAGACTGAATGGACAAGGGAATTTGAACTTCAAATTTTGACATAGAGGAAGTTGGGATCATAGTTGCCAAAAGGGGCTTAAGCTCTTTCCTCTCTTTCTTTCCATCCTTATCCCTTCAAAGGTGGGGCTTGTAGAAGCCCCTTTTCAACCCACCCTTTTAGTAAAAACATGGGAATGGGGGAGTCTAAGCAGCTTCCAACTTTATTTTTTTGTTTTCCCTAGGTTAGGGGCCTATAGTAGGCAGTCTTACCTTGCATTTTGCAAGAGGCATGGAGCCTGCCTCTTGCAAAATGCAAGGTAAGGCTGCCTACTATAGGCCCTTGTGGTCCGCCCCTTCCCTAGACCCTGCATAGGCGGGAGCTTCGTGCATCGGGCTGCCCTAGGTTAGGGGCACTTAAGCCTCTTCTTCTGCTCCCTAAGCAAAAACCATAGAAAAGGAATGGGTCTATGCCCCAAGGGGAATGGCCCACGTAAGCCCGTTTTCAAAAGAAAACACAAAAGTGAAGGGGCTGAAGTCCCTTCCCATTTTTCATGGTTGTTTTCCTTAGGAGAGTGGGCCCACTCCCCTTGCTTGATTCCCATTACTCCGTGGTCCTCCTTATAGTTCCTCACCACTTCACCCAAAACTACTGCGTAGCCAAATATAAATTGTCTGGCACATTTGTCTAGAGGAGAGGGAGGTCGTTAGCCAACCACTCGTTTCCCACCTATAAAAAATTCTTTTCCTATTTCTAAAGTAATGCAAAGATAGAGAAAAGTTAGAGGAAAGTGCATAAAATGAAAGAGAAAATAGAACAAGACAGTGAGCTTTCTAGCTAGCATAGGCGATGTTATTTGCCATGATTGAGTGTAACGAATTGTAGACTCTTTTAGTTGGATCAAATTTAGAGGATAGATAAATTTTATGCGGAAATGGATTTTCTATACCTTATGTTTCTCTTTTTATTTCTTTTTGTTGCTTTTCATGGGTCCAGATTGGGGCATAGTTGGGCTGCTTGCTGGTAGTGAGAGGAGTCATCCTATCTCTTTCATGGGAGGGCACAGTAGTATTGCTTGCTGGAAGAGAGAGTTGTTGTCCTATCCTTGGCTTCTCCTTTTGAAAGTGAAATAGTGGGTTTCGAAGGTTTGAAAGAGAGGAGCTGTTGCAGTTGCAGAAAGAAGAAGGGAGGAGAGAACTCGCCATCCCATGTCTTGTGAACACCACCAAATTCCTCTCCGTCTTCCTCCTCTTCAAGGTTAGATTTAAGTTAATATGCCTAACAGGTACCAATCATCAAGGTTGACTATTGTACCCTGAAGAACTTGTCACTGCCACGAAGAAAAAGAAGAATTAAGTAACACTCTAGCCCATGCCGATGAAAACCACCAAATTTGCTGCCTCCATCTACCTCCTCTCCAAGGTTAGATTTAAGTTGAATATGCATAATAGGTACCAGTCATCAAGGTTGATTATTATTTCCAGAAGAACTTGGCATTGTCAAAATTCATGCACCAAGGCAAGAAACCGTACAAAGGCTTTCGACGTGGTTTTCCTTTTCCTTTTTCTGCTCTTTCTAGTTGTAGTCCGCAAGGGAGAGTCTTTTATTTTCTTCTTTGTTAGTGTAGATGTTGTTTAGAATTGAGAGTGTAGAAGCAAGCTAAAATGAATGCTCGGAGAGGATAGTTCAATGTTCATTTCAAACCGATAAACATGGTACATGTGTAAATAGCATTTTTGGAGATTTCTCTATCCAATCTCTATTTGCTTGTCAAATCTGCAGGGCTCACACATCTTTCTGAAGAATAAGGTGTGAAGTCTTCCCATTGTGCAACCATTTGGATGGATAAAATCAACACACTTTACGTCCTAAAAGAAAAGTTGTTGCCTCACCAACCAATGCATTATGAGCAACACCAAGGAGGCAACATCTAATGCAAATTCCTGAATCTTTGACATGCTTTGTGCTAATTTTTATGGCCATCTCTGACTAATACATCGAGCAACTAGAAATCACTCATGAGAAGTTATGTATGGATACATGGGTTTGACTTTGCTGATATTGTTCTAATAACCTAAAATATTTGTTTGAGATTGCTTATAGCAAATTTTCTTGCTTTGTTGTTTCAATCAATCTACCTTACCATCCTGAATAAGCCACAAGGTCACCCATATCTAATTTCTCAGTTTTTTCTTTAATAAGAAATTCTTTCAAGCGTCTTGTGGGTCAAATTTTTTTGTTGCTCTTCTTCTTCTTCTTCTTCTTCTTCTTTTTGTTACTCAGTGTTTGAAAACCCAGACTGGATTATTTTCTGCCATGATTAGGCTTCTCTCCTTCCTGCAGAAACCCTCTCGGTCTTTCTAAAATTGCAACAGCTCCTTTCTTTCAAGCCATCCAAACCTACTCTCTTTCAGTTTCCTTGATCAATGAGGAAAGGATGATGTCTTCTCTCTCTCCCGACATAGCAATGCAAACCCTCCAAACCCTCTATGTTTCACTTTCTTTGATGAAAGAGGAAGCCAAGGATGGGACTACTCTTTATGCTAGCACAGCAGCCAACTATGTCCTACTTTGGACTCGTGAAAAGCTACGAAGAGAAAAAAAAAGGGAACCTTTAGGTATGGAAAATCCACCTTAACATAAAACTCATCTACTTTGGTGAGAAAGTCTACAACTCATCATGCTCATTGTAGCTAATAACTTGTACCAGCTTAAAGTTTGATTCAAGGAAAACTAAATCAAGCTTAGCTTTTGTCAATGGCAAGTAAAAATGGATTCTCAATTTCCCTTCTCCTTCACCCCAGTTCTCCATTTCATTTTCCTTTTCTTTTAGCCTTCATTCATGAACAATGAATGTGGAGTGCCCAAATACACTCTAGTGAAATCTTATTCATCTACAATGAATGCATGATTTCTCATAGTTCCATACTTCCTTCTAAGTAAACTCCATTCATGATGGATGAGTAGTTCCTAGAATGCTTGTTTACTGCTCTAGTGAGATCACATTCATATACAATGAATGCATGACTAGGGTTCTAGGCTTACTTTTAAGTGAATTACTCCATTCATGATGATGATTAGTTGCTAAAATGCTAGTTTACTACTATATTGAGATCTCATTCATATACAATTAATGCATGATTGCTTAGAGTTCTAGGCTTGTTCCAAAGTGAACTCCATTTCAAATGTTAGTTTACTACTATAGTGAGATTTCATTTGTATATAATGGTTGCATGATTTCCTAGACGTTTAGGTTGCTTCTAAATGAACTCCATTTACGATGATTATTAGTTCCTAGAATGCTACTTTTATACTCCAGTGAAACTCCATTCATATACAATGGTTGTATGCTTTTTTGGAGTTACATATTTAACTCATTTGAAATACTATACAATTAATAAAAATGATCAAGGACAATGAATAGAAGTCTCTCTCACTCTAAGTAGACCCTACCCGGCAATGAGTAAAGTGGTTTATAAACTGATTAGTTCTACTCTTTGATGTACACTACTTCCATACAATGAGTAAAATAATTTACAGAGTCATCCTTTCACCTAAAAAATGAAAAGAGGTGTCCTAAGTTTGTAATTATCCTAGCCTATGTGGATCCCATTCATATAAAAATAGTTGTCCTAAGGTTATAATTGTTGTAGCCTATGGGGACCCCTTTCCTATAAAATTAAAAGGGTTGTCCCAAGGCTATGATTATTCCAGCCTTTGTGGACCTCTCTCATAAAAGAGATTGTCTTAAGGTTATGGTTTTTCTAACCCATATAGATCCTATCATATCTGACAAAGACAATTATCTAGAGCTTATGTTATTCTAACCCATGTGGATCCTCTTCATTATAAAATAAAAATGGTTGCCCTAAGGTGATGATTATTCTAGTTGATGTGAGCCGTATTAGTATAAAATAAAAGAGGATGTTCTAAGGCTATGACTATTTTTTGACCTATGTGGTCCCTATTCATATGAATTGTGAGAAATTGCCCTAAGGCTGTGATCATTCTAACCAATGTGGGCCCTACTCTTTTTAATGAACATGGCTGCTCTATGAATCAAAGCTAAGTAGCTTATATATCTAATGTACATGAAAGCTAGCTAGCTTATATGTCTAATGTACACGGTTAATGTTAGCTTGCTTATTAGATGCCTTGGATGCAATGGATGTGGTTATTCAAAGAACTAAAACTTGTTGGGTTATTATGTTTCATGGGCCCATTTCCTTTAGAAGAATGGGGATTACCCTATAAACAAAACTAGCCAACTTGTTGATTTCTGTGAGCTCAGTCTGTAACTTAAACTAAGATGCACATAAAATGATTCACGATGGTTGACATGCCTATAATGGACAAACTAAGCCCTTACAAGAATTAGTGGACTTTATGCCCTTGTAAAAGTTGCGTAGTCAATGAGATAATACATGTTCTCTCCATGTACTAAAAGCTAAAAGAAATGCTAAGATATTGGCCGATGTATAACTTAAGCTAAGACACATAAAATGATTTACTATGGTTGATCATGTCTATAAAGGTACTAATGTACAATACTATGCATATTCTAAAATAAAATATAAAGGATTTGACTTATGTACTAAAGGCTGCATTCAAGCTATTTGTGCCTATAGATGAAAAAGAGGAAATGCAAATGCTATACTTTTTCATAAATAGAGGGATTCACACTTCTTCTTTTTGAGTCTATGTAACACTTTAGAAGACATGTATGCATTCATGATCAACTAGCTCTTGTTGTAACTTGTTGTTAAGTCGAGCAAGCAACCAAATCATGTTGTAGATTTGATCCTAAATCATATGGACTATCTAATGAGTCCTTATGAGCCTCTTTCATTTTATAGGAAATATCTTAGGAGAAGGCCTGTACTTTGCCAAAAATACAATAAAAGTGCCAACTTTTCCATTGTTCAAGAAAATGCCGAGAAACTTAAGATTGTTTTTATATATGTCATAAGCTGTTAAGAACTTATGTAGTGTTTGTTTCTCTAAAGGGGAGCCTTGGTGCAACGGTAAAAGTTGTCGTCATGTGACCTTGAGGTCACGGGTTCAAGGCGTGGAATCAGTCTCTTGCAAAAATGCAAGGTAAGGCTGCCTACTTTAGGCCATTGTGGCCTGCCCCTTCCCCGGACCCCACATAGGCGGGAGCTTCATGCATTGGGGCTGCCCTTTAAGTGTTTGTTTCTCTCCAATGTGTTATGCTGCATGGCGTTTGACTTCATGCATTGGTGTGTTGACTTGCCATGCGGAATTATAAAGGTGTGAAAAGGATTTAAAAAATCAAATATTCCACAGACTAAACAAGAATTTTTTATTTCTTTCAATGTCTTTTTAGTTTCATGTGGCAAGTCAACTTGCCGACATGTCAAATCAAATGCCATGTCGCATGACAAGCTGTAGAGAAACAGACATCCTTTAACTTCTTAACAGCTTATGCGATATTTGAAAACTAGTCTAAAGTTTGGGCCTTTTCTTAAATGATAAAAATGTTGGTAAGTAGAATAGGCCTTTTCCTAAGATTTTTCCTATTTTATATAAATATATCTCAAGTAGGCTAGAATGATTCTCACCTTTGGACTATCCTTTTTATTTCATATGAAGATAGTTCACATGGGTTAGAGTGATCATAACCTTAAACAACCCTTTTTATAAGAATAGGGTCCACATGGGCTAGAATAAATCAGCACCTTAGGACAACCCTTTTTATTTGATGGGGCATACATAAGCTAGATAATTATAACCTTGGGAAACCTCTCTTATTTTATACGAATGTGGTTCACATAGGCTTGAATAATCATCGCCTTAAGGCAACCGTTTTTGTTTTATATTAAGGGAGTTCACATGGGTTAGAAAAATCATAGCTTTAGTTTAACCTTTTTTTCTTATTTTATATGAGGGGTCCATGTAGGCGAGAGTAATCATAACCTTAATGAAACCCTTTTGTCTTATATGAATGGCACTCCACATAGGCTAGAACAATCATAATGTCAGGACAACTTGCATTAATTTTATATGGATAGGACCCACATAAGCTAGAATAATTATTAAGTAGGGCAACTCATTTCTACTCATTTTATGTGAGTAGAGTCCATCAAAGAGGATTAATCATGTTTTTGACTTATTGCAGTAGAGTGAAAGAGGGCTTCCGTTAGATCTATTGTTCGTAAGATCATTTTTATCCATTGTGTGAGAATATCTTTTCCTTTAAAGAAGTCAAGTTTGTAGTCCGGTCGGAGTTCTAGTGCAAGAAAGAGTATGTAGCTTAGTTCCAACAGAGAGATCAGATTGGTAGGTTCAATATGCATCCAAGCTTGCCCCCGAAGCAAAGAAGCTTGTATGCTACACGGTCAGGGGGGAAAGAACAGGGAGGGGGAAACTTTGATGTACGGGAAGGGGGTTGGGCCATGTTGAGTAAGGGCCTTCCTGTTGAGTTTGACCCCATATTTTTTGGGTACGTTGTTTTGCGAGCAAGAAATGCCAAGCGCAATGCAAGTGGAGGTTATAGTATTTTATATACTATTTTGATAGGCCTATCTAGTAATAGAACATATCCTTTTTTTATGCAAATTTGGGTCAAGGTACGAGTTGAATCTTTTCATGACATGATACGATCAAATATAGTTGATCTGTGCTTGAAGTAGAAGTGTTGGTACATGAATCAATCAAGTGAATCTCGTTTTAATGGGTCAATAAAAGTAATTAGGATGGGATCGGTCTTGCAACAATTATGTCCATTTATAAAATTATATAGTTTTGCTATTATCCTCCTCACGCCATCAGCATAAGAAGGGAGAGATCAAACTCAACCTCTACCATCAACTGTCAATACTCTTATAGGCTTATAGGGCATTACTCTTTGCAAAAACACAGCTTGCTTGAAGCTGGTTGTGACCAAACTCTAGGAAAACATCCATTCATCATTTGTGAATGAAATTTCACTATATTAATAATCTAGCATTTTAGGAACTATTCATCCAATATGAACAGAGTTTACTGAGAGGCAAGCATAGAACTTTAGGAAATTATACCTTTACTGTGCATCAATGAGATCTCACTATAGTAAGCTAGCATTCTAGGAATTGCTCATCCATTATGGTTGGAGTTTACTTGGAAACATGCCTAGAACTCTAGGAAATCATACATCCATTATATATGAATGAGATTTGACTAGAGTAATAATCTAGTATTCTAAGAACTACTCATCTATTATGAATGATGTTCAACTAGAAGCAAGTCTAGAACTCTACGAAATCATTCATCCATTGTATGTGAATGAGATTTCACTATAGTAGTAAACTTGCATTCTAGGAACTACTTGTTCATTATGATTCACTTAAAAGTGAGCCTAGAACTCTAGGAAATTAGGCATCCATTGTATATGAGTGAGGTAGCACAGAGTTATAAGCTGGCATTCTAGAAACTACTCATTCATTACGAATGGAGTTCACTGAAAGAAAGCTTAGAACTCTAGGAAATATGCATCCATGGTATATGAATGAGGTCAGTAATAAGCTAAATATTCTAGGAACTACTTATCCATCACTAATAGAGTTCACTTAAAAGAAAGCCTAGAACTCTAAAAGATCATGCATTCGTCGAACTTAATGATATCTCACTAGAATAGATAGCTGGCATTCCAGGAAACTACTAATCTATAATGAATGGAATTCACTTAAAAGCAAGTTTATAACTCTAGGAAATCATGCATCCATTATATATGAATGAGATCTCACTAGAGTTGGTTAGGCACTCCACTTCCATAGTTTATATCAAATGAAAGAGAAAACAAAAATGGACAATAGGGAGAGAAGGAGATTTGGAATTGGGAATTCATTCCCACTTGCCATTTATACATGCTTGTTTTATGTTTCCTTGGATCAAATTCTACGTTAGCCAGCAAAGTAGGAAGCTTTCTGGGTTAGCTGCAAAGTAGGAAGCTTTGTCTCTTTTACTCTTTTCCCTTTTAGTGTATGCAATTTATCTAGCTTTTCTCCATTTCTATATCATTGTCTAGAAGTAGGAAAGGAGATTTTTGTAAGTAGGAGAGGTGCGGTTGGCTAACTACCTCCTACTCTTCTTGATAAGTGTCTCAAGGTAATTTTAGATAGGCTCTATAGGGGTTTTTTGAAGGAGGTGGTGAGAGAATGTGGGGGAGAACATGGAGTAATGGGAGGAGAGCAAGGGTGCAGGCCCTTTCTCTTGAGGAAAACGACTAAGAGAAGGTGGGAAGGGCTTAAGCTTCTTGAATATTGTGTTTTCTTTAAAGAAGGGGCTTAAGTGGGTTGTCCTTGAAGAAAAAATGATAAAATGATAACTAGAGTTGAAAAGGGCTTACACCCCTTCAAAGGGATGAATGCATGGGGCCCTCCTTAAAGAGCATGAAGAAAGAGGGCTATGCCCCTTCTCACCTTCCTTTTTTGCATTTTCTTTTTCTTTTTCTTTTGAGAGAGAGAGAGAGAGAGAGAGAGAGAGAGAGAGAGAGAGAGAGAGAGAGAGAGAGAGAGAGAGAGAGAGGTGTTTTATTACCAACAAATTGGCCCTCAAAACTTTCAAAATTTTGGCAAAATTTTTGAGAAATTCCTATATCTTTTTGCAATTGGAAAGCTAAGATACTATCAGATATTAGTACCAGCTTATAATATCTACAGTTACCATATTTGGAGGATTTCTAATTTGGGATTATTGGGATAATATTGTATCTCTTTAAATCCCTCATAGATCCACAATCTCTTCTTAAATCCCTCTCTGATCCACAATTAATTGCCTCAAATCACAGCTGTAGATAACAGATGATTCACTCAACTTGTATAATTTAATTTTATTCGATCTTATCCTGTATAGTTAACCCTTTTATTCCTCTAAAAATTGAGAGACCGTAAACAACAAAATCATGAATTCACCTTATTTCTGTTAATTCAACTTGGTATCAAATCCTCTATCATGCACTTGCCACCCTAACCCTAGAAAGTATCCTTTACCAAGCAACAACACCCACAAATCCAGCACCCTAAACCCTCAAAAAATTCCCAATGACTAACACAAAAATTTCCTTACATGTAGTGTCCCACACCTTGACCATCAACAACGATTCTACCAACTGTCCCATGGTGTTTGAAAAACTAAGCCCACATAACTACATTAGTTGGGCTCAGTCAGTCAAATTCACCACCGGAGGAAAAGGAAAGTTTGCTTATCTTGATGGTTCACCCAAGTAGTGGGAAGAACTACTTGTTCATGGAAGGTGCAAACGAGATTTGGGAAGCAGTAAATGAGTCCTACTCAAAGGTGGGAAATGATGGACAGACGTATGAAATAGAAAACCAAATCTGAGACACCAAACAGACTCGGATGTGAATGCATATTACAGCACCTTAAGAGGACTTTGGTTGGAGTTAGACTACTATCAAAGCCTTGAATTAGTTGCTCTGCAAGTCCCTGTTCATGTTACTCAAATGGTGGAGAGAGGACAAACATACAAATTCTTGGCTGGCCTGAGACCCGATTTTGATGCTGTCTACTCCTTGGCCATAGGAAAAAGCCCTTTTCCCACTTTAAGTGAGGCCTTCTCTATGGTGAGGAGTGAAGAAAGCAGAAGAAAAGCCATGGTAGGAAGAGAAGCACTAGAAATGGCTATGGCAGCCAGAAAAGAATGGAAGAAGAACACCAAAAGAAAAGGGAAAGATGCCAAGGATGATCATTTGTGCACCCATTGCGAAGCCAAGACATGACATCTCAACTTGCTGGGTATTCCACAGCAAGAAAGGCAAAAGCAAAAAGGGTAGCTCGGCACATGTAGCAGCCATAGAAATAGAGGAGCTGGGATTTTCAGCAAAACATATGGAAAATCAGAAGGATTTTGGAGGAGGAGAAACCCGAGAGCAGTGCTGATACTACTAGTAAATTCTTCAATGCGTGCGCCTTAGTTTCAAGATCTAAAACTTGGATCTTTGATTCTGGGGAATCTGAACACATGATTGGAGATGGTAGCTTCTTTTTCACCTATAAGCCTTGTGCTGGAAAAAGAAAGATAGAGGCAGCTGATGGCAGCTACTCAACCGTGGCAGGAATGGGGTCGATATGCGTCTTGGATAAACTCTCACTTACATCTATCTTACATGTTACAGACCTTGCAGTTAATTTGATTCCGGTCCATAAATTGGCTAGGGAATCTAATGACTTGGTGTGTTTCTTTTCTACTGAATGTTTCTTGCAGGATCCAATCGCAATGAAGAGGGGTGGTCTTGCTAAGGAATTGGGTGGAATTTACCTACTAGAACCAAGACCTAGAGGAAATAGAACAACCTGATATCACAGCTATAGAGTAGATCTAGTTAATGAAGGTGGCTGTGGCATAAAGATTTGGCCACTTATCATGTCAAGTACTTTTTCGCATGTTTCCTAGTTTGTCTAAAAAAGTTAGGAACTCTGAGTTTAACTGTGACACTCGTGAAATAGTTAAACACCAACATATGTCCTACTCTTTAAGTGATAATAAAACATTTATTCCTTTCTCTATTATTTACTCAGATGTTTGAGGACCATGTCGTATGACAAGTACATTTGGCCATAAATGGTTTGTGACATTCATTGGTATACCTCTTAAAAGAAAAATTTGATGTACCTTGAACCTTTATCACCTTTCTCAATATGATTGAAAACTTATTTTCCACAAAAAACTGAATGTTACAAAGTGATCAAGGGGGAGAGTACATCTGCTTTTACCTCAAAATTTTTTTGAAGACAAAGGGATCACTCACTGAATGTCTTGCGCCTATACTTCCACCCAAAATGATTTGGTTGAACGGAAAAATAGGCATCTATTAAAAATCACATGTAGCCTACTATTTATGCATAATGTTCCACACCATTTTTAGGGAGACGTGGTACTAATCGCAGCTCATTTGATTAACAACCTCCCTAGCAGAATGTTATAGCATAAGTCTACACGACCTGCTAAAACAGAACTTTTCTTCAGTCAAATTCTCATCTAATTTACCTCTCTGAGTCTTTGGTTATGTTTCCTTTGAGCATAATCTATCTATTCATAGGGATAAACTTGATCCTAAGGTTATTAGGTGTATATTTCTTGGATATTCTGCTGTTCGTAAGGGTTATAAGTGTTATTCCCCTCATATCAGAAAAGTTTATATGTAACGCCCCCAAAGGGCCTACGCCTTGCAATTATATTGTCCGCTTTGGGCCAATGGCTCGCATGGTTTTGTTCTTCCCTCACGCGGGAAAAGGCCTAATTGCAAGGTAGAGTCTCCAGGACCCTTATCAATAGCCCAGGAACCTTCTCCCTAGCGATGTGGGACTAAACTCTCAGTCCCTCCCATCCCTCAGATTATGTTGGGGCACTCCCCCTCAAACCTTCTTGGCAACGGCAACGGTAGCCCTTGATGTGAATTAAGTGGAGAGAGATTTATTGAAGTTGATGTGAAGAATGGATTTGATATAGAATCTTGTAACAGCCCAAGGGCCCACACCTTGCAACAATATTGTCCGTGTCGAAGTGCCCATACACCCCGCACGGTTTTGTTCTTTCCTAGTTGCTCAGGGAAAAGGCCTTGTTGCAAGGAAAGTCCTCATCACTCTTATCAAGAGCCCAGTAACTTTCCCCCTAGCGATGTGGTACTAACTCTCAGTCCCTCACCTTGCTTAGAAGCCTGTCAACCCTCTTGGGCCGCCCTCATCGGCCAAGGCTTCACAACTTCTCCCCCTTAGGGGATGCGCGTCCCTGTGTGTCTTACCACACGCGAGCGCCCACGTGCGGCTGGCCACCGACATCGGGTTGGGGTCTGGCTCTGATACCACTGTAACGAACCAGGGTCTACCCACAATAACAATATTGTCTGCTTTGGGGTGCCTATACACCTAGGGCTACCGTTGCCGTCGCCAAGAAGGTTTTTGGGGGAGTGCCCCAACATAATCTGAGAGACAGGAGGGACTGAGAATTTAGTCCCACATCGCTAGGGAGAAGGTTCCTGGGCTATTGATAAGGGTCCTGGAGACTCTACCTTGCAATTAGGCCTTTTCCTGCGTGAGGGAAGAACAAAATCGTGCGGGCCATTGGCCCAAAGCGAATTATATAATTGCAAGGTGTAGGCCCTTTGGGGGCATTACAATGGTATCAGAGCCAAACCCCGACCCTGAGGGTGGCAGGCTAACCCCACGTGAGGTCGCGTGGCCCCTAAGGAGGGGAGAGGGCTACCGTTGCCGTCGCCAAGAAGGTTTGAGGGGGAGGTCCCCACCATAATCTGAGGGACAAAGGCGGGATGCGCTGAGAGTTAGTCCCACATCGGAAGGGGGACAGTTCCTGGACGATTGATAAGGGTCCAGGTAGACCTAAGGTGGGTAGGATGTAATATCTACCCATCGGCGACGATTCTCTGGCGATAAGCACTCCTGGCAACCGGACAAACGCGTCGGGCCCTCACCTACCTTCGACTATCTGGACCAAGGTAAGCTCGCCTCACTCTTTCCTGTACATTTGTTTTCCAAGTTTATCATCCGGTAAAAAAAAATAAATTAGGCGTTATTGTTGCCCTGGGAAAAAGTCGATGTAACGGTGTCTGATGAGGATCTGAACTGTTCATCTTGAGCATGATGATATAAGGAACTGACCCATGAAATTTCGTGGCGATTGGACGGCTAGGGAAGCCAGAAAACCCAAAAAATAGTATGATGAGAGTTTGAAAATGTGATAAAAATCATGAAAAAATGATAGATTTAGGAGGAAATTGTGAATATGGAGGGTGAAAATGGAATGTACGTGAAAAATTGGACACATAGGTGTAAAAATCGCAAAAAAAGGAGCACCTGGGGTCGCTGGCAACGGCGAACCAGTCCGGTCGTCGCTCCCGGCAACGGCGATCGACACCGGGAAGAAAACCAGCAGACAAGAGAGCGCCACGCGGCGCGACGATTGCGCCCCACGCGCAGGGCACATGGTGCGACTCGCGCCACTCTGAACACGCGCCACGTGTGCTGTTTCCTCCCCCATGTGCAGAGCGCGTCCACAAACGCGCCCGCCACCCCGCGCGGATTCCTGATGTGCAATGCATCCACAGACGCGCAACGCGTCCTGCGTCGTTAGGAGCAAAACCCTGCGGGTTGCCAAGATGGTTTGAGGGGGAGGGCCCCAACATAATCTGAGAGACCTAGAGGGGACAATATTGCTTCCGCTGTACTAGGAAGGGAGTTCCTCCTCCGTAAGCGGTGTATGGGCACCCCAAAGCGGACAATATTGTTATTGTGGGTAGACCTCGGTTCATTACAGAAAGAGTGGGGCACAATCGTAATAGAATTATAATAATAAAAGAATCAGTAATAGAATTATAATAATAAAAATTGTTCTAGGAGAGTAGATTATAAATGTTATAAGTGCATACGCACCACAAGTAGGGTTACAAGATATAATCAAGAGACAATTTTGGGAAGATATGGAGGGAGTCATACAAGAAATTTCCAACACGGAGGGGATATTTATAGGAGCAGACTTAAATGGCCATGTAGGAAAAGATAAGGAAGGATATGATAGAATACATAGAGGGTATGGTATAGGTGAACGAAATGAGATGGGGGAGAATATCCTCGATTTTTCTTTGTCATATAACCTGTCCATTGCAAATACACTCTTTAAGAAGAGGGATGAACACTTAATAACCTTTAAAAGTGGACTTTATAAAAGCCAAATAGACTTTTTTCTACTTAGGAATAATGAACGATCTATATGCAAGGATTGTAAGGTGATACTTGGTGAGAGTTTAACCTCACAACATAGGTTAATGGTTATGGATATCCATATTAAAAGATGGAGTAAAAGAACTGAACTTAATACACATCCAAAAACTAAGTGGTGGAACTTAAAATGAGAGAATAACCTCATTCAAAAATAAGTTGATGGTAGAAGGAAATTGGAACTATGAAACAGAAGTAAATACCATGTGGACTAATATGGTTGAGTCCATTAAGAAAGTGGCAAAAGATGTCTTAGGAGTATCTAAAGGTAAAAGGCTATTAGCAAAGGAAACATGGTGGTGGAGTGAAACAGTGCAAAAAGTTATTAAAGAAAAACAAATGCGTTTTAAAGCTTGGCAGAAGATTAGAAATAATGAAAACTATGAACAATATAAGAATGCTAAAAATGCTGCTAAGAGAATAGTAAGTGAGGCTAAACTTAAAGCATATGATGAGCTCTATAATAAATTAGGAATAAGAGAAGGTGAGAAAGATGTGTTTAAACTTGCAAAAGTAAGAGAATAGAAGGGTAAGGACTTAGATTATGTTAGGTGTATTAGAAGCAATGATCAAAGGGTATTAGTCAAAGAAGATGAGATCAAACAAAGGTGGGAAACATACTTTCAAAAATTATTAAATGACAATGGCTCTGAGAATATAGGGATTGAAAATAATATAAATCTAAATAACATAGGATATTATAGATATGAACGTAGGATTAGAATACCTGAAGTAAAAGAGGCCTTGAAAAAGATGAAATCAGGAAAGGCCATGGGGCCTAATGGTGTACCAACAGAGGTTTGGAAGCATATGGGAGATATTGGGGTAGTTTGGTTGACCAAGTTGTTTAATAAGATTATAAAATCAAAGAAGATGCCTGATGAGTGGAGGAAAAGCTCTATTGTACCAATCTACAAGAATAAAGGTGACATTCAGAGCTACACTAATTATCGAGGGATCAAACTTATGAGCTACACCATGAAACTTTTTGAAGGAGTGACTGAGAAGAGGCTACGACATGAAACAAGTGTATTGGAGAATCAGTTTGGTTTCATGCCTGAGAGGTCTACCATGGAAGCTATTTTCTTGCTAAGACAATTAGTAGAGAAATATAGGGAGAGGAGGAAAGACCTACATATGGTCTTTATCGATTTAGAGAGCTTATGATAGAGTCCTTAGAGAATTAATATGGAGGGTGTTGGGTGGTAAGGGAGTTTTTCAGGGGTATATAGACATAATTAAAGATATGTATGAGGGAGCGGTAACAAATGTTAAGACCACTAGTGGCGTGACTGGTGATTTTCTTGTCACTGTAGGATTGTACCAAGGATTGGCATTGAGTCCATACCTCTTCACATTAGTTATGGATGAGTTAACTAAACATTTGCATGAGGAGATCCCCTGATGCATGCTATTTGCGGATGATATAGTTTTACTTGATGAGACAAAGGAGGGTGTAAACATAAAGCTAGAGTTATGGAGAGAAGCATTAGAATTTGAAGGATTTAAAATTAGCCGAACTAAGACAAAATATATGGAAAATAATTTTAGCAAGGAGAGTAGGAGTGGAATACCAGTCAAGATTGATAACCAAGAAGTTCCCGTGAATGACCTCTTTCGGTACTTAGGATCATTGATCCATGAGAGGGGAGAGATTGAGAGGGAGGTTACCCAGAGAATCCAAGCGGGGTTGGAACAAATGGAGATGTGCATCTGGAGTTTTATGTAATCGGCGGGTGCCACTCAAACTAAAAGGAAAATTCTATAGGACGGCTGTAAGGCCGGCCATGCTCTATGGATCAGAATGTTGGCCAGTTAAGGAACATGATACTCATAGGACGAGCATCGCAGAAATGAGGATGTTGAGATGGATGAGTGGCAAGACAAGAAAGGATAGAATTATGAATGAAAATATTAGAGGAAACTTAGGGGTAGCACCAATAGGTAACAAGATGAGGGGGATTAGACTTAGATGGTTTGGACGTGTCCAACGGAGACCGAAAATGGCACCGGTTAGGAGTGAGTTGATCTAAGTCAAAGGATCTAAAAGGGCAAGGGGAAGGCCCAAAAGGACATGGTTAGATGTGGTGAGAAAAGATTTAAAAACTCTTGGGCTTAATGAAACAATGACACTTGATAGAGGTGAATGGTGGAATGAGATGCGTGTAGCTGAACCCTAATTGGGATAAGGCTTTGATGATGATGATGATGACATGTGTATGTCTATTTATGTTCTTGCCTCATATTTGTTAGCTAAATAGTATATTGTGACATGGCTCATTAATTCTCCTTTGGGATTTTTGGTATGATTTCCAAATGGATGATGGTCTATCATTTGTTTATGATTGCTAACAGATGGCTGTCTGAGTATCAATTAACTTTTTCGTTCTGTTCTTTTCGTTCAAGTGGATGTCTTGATGTTTTATTCGTGAGTTCCTGTGCATTGCCTATTTAAACAATACAAAAGAACATGGGTTTCTGTCAAAGTTGATTTGTGAAGAATTTCATTGTAAGTTATTTTCTTTCTTTTAGGCTGAACTCCGCCAGCAGAAGGAGGAGGAAATGGATGACTACTGCTCCCAGGTTTGTACTTAAACACCTTGAATTATTTCTGTTCAAACTTTCTGTTGGCATTGAAGGGTGCTGAACTCTCACATATTTCTATTGATTCCTCAACTCAAATGCGAGTACCATAGAGAACTTAAAAGATGGTTCAAATATGTTTTATACTATTGCAAGATTGTGTACTAATTTCTGTATAGGTCAGCTCCTTTTCCATATAAACATGTTTTTTAGGTTATGCTATTCAAAATGCACACACTACAACTTCTAGTACCCTTCAATTACAATGGGTTGTCAATTTCAAAGCTCTGCCTATCTTGTCTGTCTTTCTTGCTTGTTAGTGTTATACTTAATCTGGGGTCTCATGAGCTACTAGCTTAGTGGATCGTTCTCATGATAATCACATTTTTTGTGATTAGAACTTAAAAAGTTATTATTTGATGAAATTGTCTGCATCTATTAATTAAATAGAGAAAATTCTGGTTTGGTGCACAATTTGCCTTGTTTTTTCCTCCATTTATCTTCAATTGGTTTTTGTTTAATTCTTTGGAGATTTTGGTGATCTTGATCTTGTTATTCATAATCATTTTCTAATTTATTCCTTGAAGTTTCGAGTGGTTTAGAAAATTAAATCAACCATTAAATGGGAGTAATGCAGCAAGCGGGCAAGAAGGTTGGGTTAATCGCACTTAACTTTGAAGTTTGAGACTTTTTGTTGGAACTTGCCAGGCTACGAGGGAACTCTGGCCCATCTCTGTTTTGAACTTCTGGGACTTTAGGTGTTATGGACTTCAAATATGTACCATTACTTTGGAGGGCTTTGTATCAATTGTGCCCATGGTGACCTTTATTATATTATAATGATAGATTGTCTTTACCTTTGGATCATGACGCCTGATCATTTTAGCAAATCCATGGATGATGTAGGTCTAGACCTGATTTTGACTTCTGGATCTTGATTGTAGTAATTGAGCAATGTAGTTGTTATCTTAAATCAATTTTTAGATAGAGATCTCGTGACATTTTTTCTATCCATTCCATATTGACTCATGATTGATAATCATGGCCATAGTTTGATTGTTTGACCATAGCTCAGGTCATTTTAGTTGTGATTGTAGATTGTTTTGACTGTTGGATCATGTCTGATATCATTTTGATTATTTGATATAGATCCCAAGTCACTTTCACCATCTAGAGTATGATCGAGGTTTAGAACCAATCTTGACCATTGCATCATCGTTATTATTATATTGTGACTATTGTCAGTTGGAAGGATGATCAGGGTGTAGACCCAATCTTGATTGCTGGATCATGATCATTGATCATTTTGACTTTAGATCACTATATCGGTCATCTTGATTGTTAGATTGAAATCCAAGTCATTTTGACAGTTGATAGGATGATTAAGGTCCAAATCCGATCCCAACAGTTTCATGATGGTCAAGTGGTCATTTGGCCATTGTGTAATAAGGTTAGGTCACTTAACCATGGATGATTGCGGTCTGAACTGATCTTGACTTTATGTAGTGATCAAAGGTCATTTATTTGCTCAACCTTGTATTATGCCATTTTGACTGTTGAATTAAAATCAATACTCCTCTTGACAAGTTAAAACATGATTGAGGTCCTGTCCTAGTTTTGCTCATGAGGTCATGATTATAGATCTTTCTGACCATTCGAGCATAAGGTTTGGTCTTTTGAGCATCAATTATATGATCATGGTCTAGACCTAATCTTTACCTTTAGGTTGTGATAGTATATCCTTTTTATTGTTGGACTATAAGTTGAGTTATTTTGACCATTGGATAAAAACCAATAATTATTGAACATTCCACAGAATGATCAAGTTTCAAACCTGGTCTCAACTATCAGTTTGTGATCTTAGGTCATTTTGAGCTTTTTTTTATTTGATGAGGGAAGGCTATAACACTAATAGAGAGAAGGACACTGAGGTGGCCTTAGAGAAAGGATTGAATAGAAAAGATAAAAGAATATATACTAGTTATAAGACAAAACCCACATCATGCTCATGGGTCATTTTGAGTGTCTGAACATAAGGTCTGTTTCTATCCACTTTCTTGTGGATGATATGGGTCTATTAGGCATGATCTTGACTGGTATATTGTGATTATGTCATTTTGAGTGTTGGGCCATTCTTAGGTCACTAGAGTTCCTGAGAAATGATGGCAGTCTGTAGGATGCTTAGAATACTATTTGGAATCTGTGGATACCACCCATTATCATGGTTTGTTTAGATTTTCCAGAAGTTTGTGTTTTGATATTTTATATGATTGGACAACCTTACAATGATTTTCCAAAATAGTGAAAAATTGTGATTTATCCCTTAAATCACGAGATTCTGAAAGAACAGCTCAGACCTGCTTTTAGAAGCTTAAGATTTTGGGCAATTGAGATGAATCTCTCTCTCTCTCTCTCTCTCTCTCTCTCTCTCTCTCTCTCGTGCATACTTCAAGGGACTTAAAAGAAGAAGCTAATAAATAGACTAGAACACCCAGGTAACCTTAATCAGGGATTTTTGGACAGTAGGAGACAGACTTTTGAGTAAAACACATCTTGTTGTTTTCCTCGATTTTCTCCCTGGGCTAAAAGGAAAGGAATATAGTTATCCAAGAGAAAAAGGGCATAAAAAGACCAGAAAAGCCATCATTGTCCACTGCAACCAACAGATCTGTATGGGCATTTTTGTCAATAGAAAAGTAACTTTTGGGTTTTGCATGGGAAACAGCTGAATATTGCTCAACCTCAATTATATTTTGCTTGATGTTGTTGAGGAGAAATTTGTGATCTTCACTTTTCACGATTTACATAATTTTAATTTTGAATGTTAGGCAATGAGTGTAGGTCACTTTGATTGTTGGACCAAAGTTGATCAAGGTATGGTAACCCAACACCCTGAAACAAAATATGGCAACCCCAGTGCAAGAAGCTCCTGCCTATGCGGGCTCCGGGGAAGAGGCGGACCACAAGGGCCTATAGTAGGCAGCCTTACCTTGTATTTTTACATGAGGCTGTTTCCACGCTTTGAACCCATGACCTCAAAGTCACACGGCAACAACTTTTACCATTGCGCCAAAGCTCCCCTTCTAGCTCTGAAACAAAATATGCAACTATTAATTAATTTTTTCAAAACCACAGCAGAATTGCACATTTATAAGTGTAGAAATTCTGAAACTGTAGTTTAGTCATATCTTTTGATATATAATTAGTTTGGCCTGAGATTCTAAATAAAGCATATTTCTATTATAAGACAGGAGAACGTAAGAGTAGAGGAAAAAGTAGAAATAACTCCTTCAGAACTTTCTATTGTTATGCAGCCATATATCTTGATGGTGATGTAGAGAAAAGGTATAACACTCTAACATCAGCCAGAAAAGCTTAAAAGGATAGTGAGTTTAGATTAGTTGGTAAGGAAGCTACAAGTAGAACCATGAAATTGAAAACCCTTTAACTCATAACTTGTCAGTAGCAAAGACTTTAAAACTCCATTTCTTTTTAGATATGTTTAGAGTAAGTATTACTCGCTAAAGAGTTTTTACTATGTTGTATCAGAAGTGAGAGCAATAGGATTACTTCCTGATGTGGCTTTACAACATCTGTGAACTTGACTTCCTTGATACCTTAACTTGGGTATTGTCATTAATCATTTGAACCACTGGAAAGGGGCCAATCTTCTTGGGTTGCAATTTGTGATACGTCCATGCGGCATAATGCTTTTTTCTAAGAAAAACCATTACCATTTCACCCTCAGCAAAGACCTTTCTATGTTTATGCTGATAGCTGCTGCCATATACTTCTAGTTAGATTCTTTAAACTTCAGTTGTCTAACCTTTTGGTGTAGTTGAAAAATGCTTTCAGCTAGCTTTTTTGCCAACTTACTCTTTAGGTGCAACAATGGCCTAAAGTAGGTAGCCTTACCTTGCATTTTTTCAAGAGGCTGATTCCACGCCTTGAACCCGTGACCTCAAGGTCACATGGCCACAACTTTTACCGTTGCGCCAAGGCTCCCCTTCCCCAGACCCCGCATAGGCGGGAGCTTCGTGCACCGGGGCTGCCCTTTAGCTGAATCAATCCAATGGTGGAATTAGGTGTTTTTAGCATAGACATCGAAGAAAGGGGATCAACCTGTACAGCAATTAACCTTGCCATTAAAGGTGAACTCCACATGCGGAAGAGCCAAATCCCACATCCTTGGCCAGTCTCCAGCTACATTTCTAATCATGGTGCCCAAAGTACGGTTCACAACTTATGTCTGTCCATCAATATGTGGAGGTAGGCAATGCTGAAGTTGAGAATTGTATCAAATATCTTCAGCGAACTCTTCCAAAAATGGCTGACAAACTTCACATCACGATTTGAAGTGATGGACTTGGGAATGCCATGTAAGCGCACAATCTCTCGAAAGAAAACGCTGGCTATCCTTGAAGCATTAGATGTCTTCTTGCAAGGGATGAAGTGAGCCATCTCAAAGAGTCACTCGACAGCCACAAACATCAAATCTACAAACAAACATCAAATCTACACCCCGTTGGGTCTGTGGCAACCCCAAAAAAGAAAAAATTCATAGTAAAATCTTACCAAATGCTATTAGGGATGGGAAGTGGAGTGTACAAACAAGTATTCTGCCCTTGGCACTTACTAGATTGACATATGGCACAATCTTTAGGCATCACACTTATTGTGGGGCTAGTAAAGCTGGTCCTAAAGAAGGGCTAGGGTTTTATCCCTACCAGAGTGTGCAGATAAACCCCTAGAATTCACCTCTCTAATAAGGTGCTCCCTCAAAGATGACAAAGGAATACATAGCTTGCTCCCTTTAAACATGAATCTTCCTTGGATAGTAAAGTCACCGGTAGCCTCACAGTCCTTGCATTTGGTCCAAGCATCCTGGAAATTATTATTAGTTTCATATTGATCCTTGAGAGTATCAAACCTTAGGATTTTTGTCTGCAGGATATTCAACAGACTCACAGCGGGGCTCAAGGCATGAGCAGCCTTGTTGAGAATGCCCGATCCATGCTTAAACACAGAGGTGGACTGTTGAAGGAACAAAACCATCCTAGCATGCATTTTGTTGAGTATTTTCTGTGAGTTTATGAATTGAAGGCCTTGATGGTCACAGTGAAAAACGAATTCCACAACGAATTCCGTGTGGATCATGTAGTGCTTCCAGTGATGGAATACTTTGACTATCACAGACATTTCCTGCTCATAGGTAGTCCACTTCCATCTTGCCTCACTCAACTTTTCACTAAAGAAATCAACTAGTCTGCCCTCTTGAGCCAGAACAGCACAAATGCCAGACATGGAAGCATCAGTTTCCACTCAATGGCTTTATCAAAATTTGGTAAAGCGAGTACTGGATCACTACTCAACTTCTCCTTAATCAAATGAAAGCTCTGTGCCGAGATTCACTCCACTGGAATTTGCTTTTCTTCAACTTGTCAGTGACAGTAGCAATGGAGCTGAAACCCCTAATAAACCTTCTGTAAAATGTGGCTAGCTAGTGAAAACTGTGCACCTCAGTGGCATGTGGGAGTGGGCCAATCACATATCACCTCTACCTTACTGTCATCCAGCTGTATTCCAATGTTTCTTGATGGAGAACCTCAAGAAGAGCAGTCTGGAAACAAGAAATTCACATTTCTTGAGGTTAAGGAACAACTTATTTTGTCATAGGGCTTCCAAAACCTCCAAATGAGCCAAACGGTTGGCCATTGTGCGACTATACATCAATATATCATCAACCTAAAATACTGCAGATCTCCCAATAAACGGTTTCAGTACCCAAGTCATGAGGCGCATATATGTACTGTGTAGGTGCTTTACACAGGCTGAAGGGCAATACCTACCACTTATAGAGTCCCTCTTGCTTTTTAAGCACCGTCTTCCACTCATCACTAGGACGTATTCTGATATGATGATACCCACTCTTAAGTTCTAGGTGGTAAAAGATCCATGATCCACTTAGCTTGTCCAACATGTCCTCAAGACATGGAATGGGAAAATGGTACTTCATGCGATCTTGTTGATGGTTTAGCTATCCACACGCATGTACCAGCTGCCATCTTTCTTGGGCACCAGGAGGGCAAGTACTGCACGTGAACTAAGGCTTAGTCTGATCAGTTCCTTAGTCAGTAGATCATCCACCATTCTCTGCACTGTGTTCCTATGGGCTCATGCAATAATGGTGCTGGTTACGCAGCGTAGCACCTGGAACAAGATCAATCTGGTGCTGGATGTTCCGCATAGGAGGTAACTGAGAAGGTGGATCTATATATATCAAATCAATGTATCCTGACAACAAATCCAACACTATGGATGGTAGGGCCTACTCAGTTCGTGACTCATTACAGAGGAAGACTCAAATAGTCTCTCTCCTTGACTTCGGCATGAAACTCTTGAGACACTAAGTAATGATGGTTTGGGGAAGAAGAGTGTAAGAGGGAGGCATCATCATGCTTCATAGAGAGCAATACAATTTATACTCATTCCAAGGGAAGTTGTAATTATTCTGCTTGTCATGGTGTCTCACATCTACATCATATTCCCACAGGCGACCCAACAGTATATGGCAGGCATCCATATCAACAACATCACGGTCAACATCATCCATGTAATGCTTGCCAATTGAGAAAGGGATCTTACAATCCTTCGTAACCTGTACCTTGACACCTTTCCTGATCTAAGCAATCTTGTAAGGCCAGTGGTTGGATTGGTGGGAAGTTGCAAGGCCTTGACAAGTGCTGATGGGACAATGTTCTCATTGTGTAACACCCCGGATTTTTAAGACATTTTTATTTTATTTTTTATTTTATAATAATAATGGCTTTTTAAATAAGAGCATTTGGGATCCCATGAGAAAAGTTTTCTTTAACCTTTTACTAAAACATATCTTAAAAACTCCGGGTGTTATTTTTCCTTTCTCAAAATGGCATACATAAAAATTAAAACATAAATAGATTTAAAACAATATGCGTATCAATCAACGTCAAATAAATTGACACCTTTATTTTAAATCAAATAAATGTCCAAAACACAATAATAATATGGCCCAGGGTTTATCCATCATAACATCTCATATAAATGTCCAACATATGTCCAAACATCTCAATTAAATCCAAATGATAATCCTGTTTAATGACTCACATCACTGTCTAAAACTATAGGAAAAAGATCTTCAGCAGCTCTCATGGTTTCTCAACAGCTTTTCCTTTCCTGATGTCGCACTCGAGATCTAAGGCATTGCAAAACAAAGCAATGCCTCAGCAAGCTATCGCTTGTGTAGGTACATAGACAATTAATGTAATAAATGAAAGAAATAATTAACAGCACTGATGAAAAGTCTATCATTTATGAAAATAGCAGTATCATAATGTCATGTCCAAATAAATGTCAATTTATTCCATATGCTAAAACATTCATTTCACAGAGTCAAAACATGACATAAATCAATATAAATGAGCATAAAATAATAATAAGGGCACCCTAAGATGATGGGTCCCACCACATCGCACTAACATCACTGATCAGGAGTACTCATAGCCAACCTCTGAGTGTCGTCACACCCAGGCATACCATCTATAACCATGCTCATCATACATGCACACATAATAAGAATATGGGCCATCATGCTGCAGTGGCAGCCCTCCATGGGTATCAACCACCGCCGCTCTCCGTCGACACCATAACGGGAGACTTAGCGTCTGTCCTCATGGAAAGGCTCAGACCGGTAGTGTGGTCTATCCATGTTACCAAACCTCTACCGAATGCCATCTATGGGTAGGTGTTTATCATATCACAATATCATCACATCACAATCTCGGAGGGTGGGTGGCTGGCCTTATCCCTCCTAGCATGGTGCCCACTGGGCGAGAGCACCCATCATCAAATATAAAACACGGAAATCATATGTATATGCTAAAACTCAAGAGCACTCATAGCTCGCAATTCTCAAGACATGCCCCTCATCCTGGGGTTAGCCTATAAAAGGACCAGCTAATAAGCCTCTATTCTCATTTCCATGTAAATCCATGCATTTCCTATATATAATAAGAAAGAAGTCTCTATTTAAGCATAACTAATTAACATCATGCTTATAAAAGCATTTGAAATAAATTTATTCAATAAAAGATTTCAATTTGGAATAATCATAATGTACTCAAAGTCGCATGAAATCTACGATAAATGATAATTAAAACACAATCACACTTGATGCTATGTTTAAATATGGTTTAAAAATCAAGGCAAAGCATTAATTGTCGTGACCTACCTCAATGTGAGACCACTAGCTTGCTAATAACTCTCTTTAACTGGTATATTCAAGTGCATATGTACATGTCACATGACTATTTAAAAATTTTTCTAAATAAAAAGTGGTCATTTATATGTTTTTAAGTTAAAATAGGTCCGCGTCGTCAATACGGTCACAACGCCTCTTTCGGATCGTGATTTGGACCTCTCTAGCTCCCAGAAATCAAGTTTTAAGTGAAAATACTTCATAAATTTTATAGGGTGTTGGGCGGGTGCATTGGTTTACATCGGCGGCCCTAGTTTACACCGGGTTACACCGGTGCCCAGTGTACCTTGGATTACACCGGCGGCCCCGGTTTACACTGGGTTACACCAGCACCCAGTTTACACTGGGTTACACAGGCAACCTGGTTAACACTGGCGATGCGGAAACCAGCGCCAGAGAAGACGACCGGCTTCCAATCATCTCTGGTGACCCTACAGGTGTCCAAATCACTTGGTTTTTGAGCCATTTTGTTCAAAATTGTCTAGTTTCCATTTCTATCATCCTGTTGCATTGATTTCTCCAAAAACCATGTTTTTTAAACGGTTTTTCCCAAGTTCCTAAAAACATCCCTAGGTACTGGTTTTTGCGTTTTCTGGAGAAACCCACTGTTGGATCTCTCCCAAATTTAAAGGGTTTGTTCTTGGGTCTCTTGTGCACTAGTTGGACGGTGCGATTTTCAAACGGACATGGTTTCATCCGTGAAATCATGCTCCAACAGTAGCGTGCACAGAGTTCCCAAGAAATCCGATTTTTTTTCCTAATTTTAAATGCGTTTCTAATTATTTTACCTATTTAATAATTACTTAAATTAGGGTTTAAGGACTTACCTGTTGTTAGCCATTGCCGGAGTCCCACTCGCCAGAAAAACGCGAACTTTGTAGGGCTTAGGGTTACTGCGTGAAACGCAATGAAACGCTCAAGGTGGAGCGTTTTGGCTCCTGGGGATGGGTAGTTATAGGCTTAGAGTCCTAGGGGAAGAGAACCTCTTCCATCCACACCTCTTCCCATGGTCTCTCTGGCGATTTCACTGGAACTGGTAGAGACGTGTGGAAGACAGGGGTGCCATTATCAATTTGGACCCCTGTGTAACATGTCTCTGTCAAATGACTAAATTGCCCTTACAATTCAACGGCTCCTAACTCCCTTGTTTGAGCTTCGTTTTTTGCGTTCTTGGTGGCGTTGGAATTGTATCGACAAGCACTTTCAAATTCTTAAGTTTTCAGAAAAAATTTCCATATCTAAAATTTTAATTTGATTTATTTAGTAATTTCTTAATTTGTATTGAAAATTAAGGATATTACATCCTTCCCTCCTTATAAAAATTTTGTCCTCGAAATTTAGCTACATACCTCTATGTAAATAACTCTGGATGGATCTTTTACATCTCCTCTTCTGTCTCCCAAGTAGCTTCTTGTAATGAATGATGCTGCCAAAGGACTTTGACCAAGGCAATGGCCTTATTCCTTAACTCCTTGACTTTAGTGTCCAGTATGCGTACTGGTCTCTCCTCAAACGTCATATCAGACTGTAGCTCTCCTGGGATCTGGTCCAACACGTGTGAGGGATCTGGCACGTATTTCCTCAGCATAGACACGTGAAAGATGTCATGTACATTTGCCAGCTATGGTGGTAAGGTTAGTTGGTATGCCACTGACCCAACTTTGCATAAGATCTTGAAAGGTCCAATATACCTGGGGCTAAGCTTCCCTTTATTTCCAAACCTCAACACTCCTTTCATAGGAGAAACTTTCAAGAATACATGCTCACCTTCAGAGAACTCTAAGTCTTGTCTGCATAACTTTTCTGTCGACTGTGAGCTGTCAGTAACCTTTTCCGAATGAGTTGAACTTTCTCTGCACACTCTTCCACTAACTTAGACTTCACCACGCGTCTTTCTCCTACATCACTCCAACATAAAGGTGACCGATAAGGTCTGCCATAAAGTGCCTCATACGGAGCCATACCAATACTAGCGTGATGACTATTATTATAGGCAAATTCCACCAAAGGTAAATGATCTTCCCAGCTACCCTTCCAATCCATAACACAAGCTCGTAGCATATCCTCAATAGTCTGGATAGTCCTCTTGCTCTGTCTGTCTGCCTGGGGATGGAAGGTTGTGCTAAATTTTAGTCTCGATCCTAACGCCTCTTGCACGCTCTTCCAGTATTTTGAGGTAAATCGCGTATCTCGATCCGATATAATCGTCAAGGGAATGCCATGTAAACTGATGATCTCCTTCACATATAATTTAGCCAAACTATCCACAGTCTGATTCTGTCTAATAGGAAGGAAATGAGCGGACTTGGTCAACCTGTCCACAACAACCCATATCATGTCGTGGCCGCTAGCAGTCCTTGGAAGACCCAGAATAAAGTCCATGGTAATATGGTCCCACTTCCACTCAGGAAGGTCCAATGTCTGAAGTAATCCTGATGGACGCTGATGCTCAGCCTTGACCTCCTGACAGGTCAAACATCGTGCAACTCACTCACCAACATCCTTCTTCATACCATTCCACGAGAAATGCCTCTTGAGATCTTGATACATCTTCGTACCCCCAGGATGAATTGTATAAGGGGACTGGTGTGCTTCTTGAAGTAACTCGCGCTTTAATTCGTCATCTGCTGGTACTACTAACCTTCCCTTAAATCTGACTCCATCTGGTCCCCTCGAAAAATCTGTCTTATCTATCAGATCCTGTGTTTCCTTATCTTTGTCCTGTGCCTCTAAGATCCTGTCAAAGAACTTTGACCGAGTCGTCAAATTGGCAATCATCACACCCGACTTCCTACTCAGGGCATTTGCAACGACGTTAGCCTTCCTAGGATGGTACTGTATGGTGAAGTCGAAGTCCTTGAGATACTCCATCCATCTACGCTGCCTCATGTTCAAATCACTCTAAGTAAAGAAGTACTTGAGGCTCTTATGATCAGTGAATACCTCAAATCTCTCCCCATAAAGATAATGTCTCCAGGACTTCAACGCAAATACCACCGCTGCTAATTCTAAATCATGTGTTGGGTAATTTACCTCATGTGTCTTCAGCGTCTAGATGCATAAGCAATTACCTTCCCATGTCGCATCAACACTGCTCCTAATCCCTTGCCAGAGGCGTCACAATAAACTACATAACCGCCTGCACTTGATGGTAAGGTCAATACTGGAGCAGTAGTAAGTCTCCTCTTGAGCTCTTGGAAGCTCTCCTCGCAAGCCTCGGTCCATACAAATTGAGTGTCTTTCCTGGTCAGGGTGGTCAATGGTAGCGTGATCTTAGAGAATCTCTCTATGAAACGACGATAATACCCTGTCAAACTGAGAAAACTGCGTATCTCAGTCACTGCCTTGGGCCTCTCCCAGTGTAGTACTGCCTCTACCTTTGCTGAATCCACGGCCACTCTATCTTTAGATATGACGTGGCCTAAGAAATGCACCTGGTCTAGCCAAAAATCACACTTACTGAACTTGACATACTACTGATGTCGACGAAGTGTGTCCAATACCGTGTGGAGATGCTCTCTATGTGCCTCATGACTAGGCGAATAAATCAAGATGTCATCCACGAATACAATCACGAACTTATCCAAATAAGCTCGAAAAACACAGTTCATTAGATCCATGAACACTACAGGTGCGTTCGTCAATCCAAACGGTATCACTAGGAACTCATAATGACTATAACAACTCCTAAAGGCAGTCTTCGAGATATCCTCTTCTCTAACCCTCAGCTGATGATACCCTGACCTCAGATCTATCTTGGAGAACACTTGTGCCGATTGGAGCTGATCAAATAAATTATCTATGCGTGGCAAAGGGTATCGGTTCTTTATAGTAACACCATTCAACAACCGATAATCAATGCATAGTCTAAGTGATCCATCCTTTTTCTTCACGAAAAGGACTGGTGCTTCCCATGGTGATCCACTCGACCTGATGAAGCCCTTATCTAATAACTCTTGCAATTGTACCTGAAGCTCTCTCAACTCTACTAGAGCCATCCTGTATGGTGCCTTAGAGATAGGCGATGTACCCAGCACCAAGTTGATGGTAAAGTCAATCTCCCTACTTGGCGGCAATCCTGGTAATTCTTCAGGAAAGACATCAGCAAATTCACAGACAACATCAATCTCGTCAAGCTGTGGTTGCTCCTTGTCCTCAATAGTCACATATGTGAGGAATGTGTTACACCCTCGTGCATAAAATCGTGCCGCCTTCATAGTAGAAATGATGAATGTACCTGTCTGATCTTTCCTACCTTGGAACACTATTTTTGGTTGCCCAGGTATAAGAAAAGTGACTCGCTTCTTTCGGCAGTCTACCATAGCCCAATAGTAGTCTACCATGTCTAGTAAGATGAAGTCGGTGTCCATACTCACGCCTGATATCTTTACAGGTATTTCTCTAAGATATTCTGTAGTCTTTATTGTCTCTCCCACAGGTGTTATAATATCTATCCAAATGCTAGTTTGTGTACACATACATCAAGGCAAGATGCAAAAATACATGATATAAAAGAATGTGTAGACCCTATGTCAAAAAGAACTTTGGCATGTCGATCTGAGGTTAGAAGAGTACCTTCTACGACCTGGTGTGATGCTTGTGCCTGTCCTGACGTGATGGCAAATACTCGTCCCTGGCTACATGGCGCGTTAGCTATCTCTGCATCCATCTCGGTCTGCCTCTCTCTCTGCCCCTTAGGACAGTCCTTAATGAAATGGCCGATATCTCCACAGTTGAAACACCTGTATGGCTGTCCCTGGTAAGGTGTATAGGGCTGTCGTTGTGGTTGGGACTGCCTCTGTTGTTGTGGCCTGTCAAATCTATTGCACCCTCGCCCAGGGTGCCAACCCTTGCATCGATCACATCTCTTCCTCTTAGTATCTCTCTTAAATTTGGCCTGCGGTGGATGACCTGATGCACCATGTGTCTGTATAGCACCAAACGGCCGCTTGCCCTTAAAGGGCTGGAACGCACTCCCTCTAGTCCTAAGAGCGTTCTTCTCATGCATGGACGCCATATCAGCAGCATCTCGCACAGAAGTAGGTTGTGAAGAAATCACGCGATCTCTCAGCCAAGGTGTCAACCCATCTACAAATCTGTTGGTTGCCTCTGTGTCTGAGGCCAACGCGTGAGGTGCAAATCTCCTCAGTCGTGTAAATCGGTTCAGGTACTGCTAAACCGTCATATCTCTCTGCTCCAGGGTGGCAAACTCCTTCGTGGATTGCAATGCATGAGGTGGAAAATACTGAGTGTTGAAAGCCTGTTTAAATGCTGCCTATGTTATCATCTTGGTCGGATCTGGTTGAGTGAGTGTGAAAGTCTGCCACCAGAAGCTTGCCTCACCCTTCAGTAGGTAGGAGGCTACTCTGACTTGATCCTTTGGTGAGATCTTCATAGCGTTGAATGTTCTCTCCGCCTCAAATAACCATCGCTCGGCCTCCTCCGTGTTACCATCGCCATAAAAGGGTTTCACCATCTTATGAAACCTCTCTAATAATTTGTCAGTCTTCTTAGAGTCACTCGTAGCATCGCCCTCTGTGGCTCTAGGTACTGGTGGTTCATGTACTGGTTGTGAGGACTGGACTGACGAAACCACGGGTGCCACTTGAGGTGGTGGAATAGGTCTAGGGTTAGCAGCGTCAACAGCTGTCCTAACCTGCTGCTGTATAATTAGTACTAGTCCTGACATTAATTGATTCAATAACTCGGCATCTCGATCACCTTGATCAGAGGACTCAACAGGTGGGGCCACGGGTGTAGCAGGGGTAGACCTTGTCCTTCTTCGAGGAGCCATCTGTCAAAAGTTTTAAATGTCACTAAGTGTAAGTCCCTCTTTCATAGTTTCTCTCTACAACAATTATGGACTGTTACTCACATATAAATGGACATTTGCAAGGATTATGATGGACTAGACTGGGCTCTGATACCAACTTTGTAACACCCCGGATTTTTAAGACATTTGTTTTAAAATTTTATAATAATAATGGCTTTTTAAATAAGAGCATTTGGGATCCTATGAGAAAAGTTTTCTTTAACCTTTTACTAAAACATATCTTAAAAACTTCGGGTGTTATTTTTCCTTTCTCAAAATGGCATATATAAAAATTAAAACATAAATAGATTTAAAACAATATGCGTATCAATCAACGTCAAATAAATTGGCGCCTTTATTTTAAATCAAATAAATGTCCAAAACACAATAATAATATGGCCCAGGGTCTATCCATCATAACATCCCATATAAATGTCCAACATATGTCCAAACATCTCAATCAAATCCAAAATATAAAGTATGCAGTCCATAATTAAATCCAAATGATAATCCTGTTTAATGACTCACATCATTGTCTAAAACTATAGGAAAAAGATCTTCAGCAGCTCTCACGGTTTCTCAACAGCTTTTCCTTTCCTGATGTCGCGCTCGAGATCTAAGTCATTGCAAAACAAAGCAATGCCTCAGCAAGCTATCGCTTGTGTAGGTACATAGACAATTAATGTAATAAATGAAAGAAATAATTAACAGCACTGATGAAAAGTCTATCATTTATGAAAATAGCAGTATCATAATGTCATGTTCAAATAAATGTCAATTTATTCCATATGCTAAAACATGCATTTCACGGAGTCAAAACATGACATAAATCAATGTAAATGAGCATACAAGAATAATAAGGGCACCCTAAGGTGATGGGTCCCACCACATCGCACTAACATCATTGATCAGTACTCATAGCAAACCTCTGAGTGTCGTCACACCCAGGCATACCATCCATAACCATGCTCATCATACATGCACACATAATAAGAATATGGGCCATCATGCTGCAGTGCCAACACTCCATGGGTATCAACCACCGCCGCTCTCCGTCGACACCATAATGGGACACTTAGCGTCTGTTCCCATGGAAAGGCTCAGACCGGTAGTGTGGGCTATCCATGTTACCAAACCCCTACCGAATGTCATCTATGGGCAGGTGTCTATCATATTACAATATCATCACATCACAATCTCGGAGGGTGGGTGGCTGGCCCTATCCCTCCTAGCATGGCGCCCACTGGGCGAGAGCACCCGTCATCAAATATAAAACACAGAAATCATATGTATATGCTAAAACTCAAGAGCACTCATAGCTTGCAATCCCCTAGACATGTCTTTCATCCTAGGTTTAGCTTATAAAAGGACCAGCTAATAAGCCTCTATTCTCATTTCCATGTAAATCCATGCGTTTCCTATATATAATAAGAAATAAGTTTCTATTTAAGCATAACTAATTAACATCATGCTTATAAAAGCATTTGAAATAAGTTTATTCAATAAAAGATTTCAATTTGGAATAATCATAATGTACTCAAAGTCGCATGAAATCCACGATAAATGATAATTGCAATTTAAAACACAATCACAAATGATGCTATGTTTAAACATGGTTTAAAAATCAAGGCAAAGCATTAATTGTCGTGACCTACCTCAATGTGAGATCACTAGCTTGCTAATAACTCCCTTTAACTGGTATATCCAAGTGCACCTGTACATGTCACATCACTATTTAAAAAATTTTCTAAATAAAAAGTAGTCATTTATATGTTTTTTAAGTTAAAACTAGGTCCGCGTCGTCAATACGGTTACAACGCCTCTTTCGGATCGTGATTTGGACCTCTCTAGCTCCCAGAAATCAAGTTTTAAGTGAAAATACTTTATAAATTAATAGGGTGTTGGGCGGGTGCACTGGTTTACACCGGCGCCCAGTGTACATTGGATTACACCGGCGGCCCCGGTTTACACTGGGTTACACCGGCACCCAGTTTACACTGGGTTACACGGGCAGCCCAGTTTACACTGGCGACGCGGAAACCAGTGCCGGAGAAGAAGACCGGCTTCCGGTCATCTCCAGTGACCCTACAAGTGTCCAAATCACTTGGTTTTTGAGCTATTTTGTTCAAAATTTTGTCTAGTTTCCATTTCTATCTTCCTTTTGCATTGATTTCTTCAAAAATCATGTTTTTTAAACGGTTTTTCCCAAGTTCCTAGAAACATCCCTAGGTACTAGTTTTTGCGTTTTCTGGAGAAACCCACCGTTGGATCTCTCCCAAATTTAAAGGGTTTGTTCTTGGGTCTCTTGTGCACTAGTTGGATAGTGCGATTTTCAAACGGACTTGGTTTCATCCGTGAAATCACGGTCCAACAGTAGCGTGCACAGAGTTCCCAGGAAATCTGATTTTTTTTTCCTAATTTTAAATGCGTTTCTAATTATTTTACCTATTTAATAATTACTTAAATTAGGGTTTAAGGACTTACCTGTTGTTAGCCGTTGCCGGGCATTGCCGAAGTCCCACTTGTCGGAAAAACGCGAACTTTGCAGGGCTTAGGATTACTGCGTGAAACGCAATGAAACGCTTAAGGTGGAGCGTTTTGGCTCCTGGGGATGGGTAGTTATAGGCTTAGAGTCCTAGGGGAAGAGAACCTCTTCCATCCACGCCTCTTCCCGTGGTCTCTCCGGCAATTTCGTCGGAACTGGTAGAGACGTGTGGAAGATGGGGGTGCCATTATCAATTTGGACCCCTGTGAAACATGTCTCTGTCAAATGACTAAATTGCCCTTACACTTCAATGGCTCCTAAGTCCCTCGTTTGAGCTCCGTTTTCCGCATTCTTGGTAGCGTTGGAATCGTATCGACGAGCACTTTCAAATTCTTAAGTTTTCAGGAAAAATTTTCATATCTAAATTTTTAATTTGATTTATTTAGTAATTTCTTAATTTGTACTGAAAATTAAGGATATTACACATTGCTACCTCCATCAATAATAAGGTTGCACGCCTTATTGATAGTGCATCAGATGTGAAAAATGCAATCCTCTGGGTGATAGCATGGGGGTAGGTGTACAACGGTCTTTCAACAATAAACACTACTAGATCGCTCCTATCCCTCTCTACAACCTCTATTTCTTCTTCACCTTCCTCCTCAGAGGGCCACTCTAACTATTCTCCTCTTCCCTCAACTATATTTACTGCTTTTTGTTGTGGACATTTGTTGGATTTATGACCTGTCTGGCCACACCTGTAATACTTAATAATGGTTCCCCTAGTAGTCACATTAGGTCTAGAGACTTGTACAAAAGCTTTCCCAAGGGCTCAGTTGGGACCTGGTGGTGGTTCTCTAGGTTGAGTCACCAACTGTGACTTCATGGACAAAGATTGTCTCTTCTTAGGTGCTTGTTCAAGCTGTCCCTTGTGGTTGCAGTGAGTTCAAGCTGAAGCCCGGGACATACAAATTTCGACCCTGTAGGCTAGATTCACTGCCATAGACAGCCTCCAAATGGATTAAAGGGCCAATTGATCCTGGACATTCTCCCTTAAGCCACTGATGTATCGGGCTACTTGTTGACTCTCCAATTTACACAAATCTACTCTAGCATCGAAATGGTAAAATTCTTCATTGTAGTCAGCAATTGACTGTGCCTTTGTTTACAATTCTGGTATTGTTGATACAGCAGTTGGTCCATACCTTTAGTAGCTGTCTCATTCAATTCCAAAATCAGATGGATCTTTTCCCTTATATCTGTTGGTGAATTTGGAGCTGTTCCTGCCAAGCAGGTGCTCCTCCTTTCAACTTGTATGCAACCAATCTCACTTTCTTCTCCTTGGGTATTTCCATATAGCCAAAAAAACATTCAACAGTATGTCGCCAGTCCAGGAAGTCTTCTATGTGCATGTGCCCATTGAAGGAAGGTATTTCAAATTTCAACTTGTAATCAAATGACTCACCTTGCTGGTTATAATTTCTTTGACCAAATCTCGGTGGCCGGAAGACCCTTTCTTCAATTTCTGCGTTGGAATCCGAATCAGAGGACATGTATAGATGAAAATCCCCAGCTTCATGCAGTTGATGCCGTTAGAGTACTTTTGAAGGGGTTCGCTAATGGTACTCTATGTAATTAAAGGCTCTCCCCTAGCCTGAGGTGCAAAATTATATTTTTCATAATTAAAAATTAGCTAAAAATACAAAAAAAGCATGAAAAATACAGCATGCATGAAGACACAAGCATGGGAAATCTATATATGTGTATAAGAATAGGTATTAACTAATAAATATAAATAAAACAATTTTTTTCTAATTTTTGTAAGTTTTATTTTTGGAAAAATTGAACAAAATAACACTACAATACAAAAAAAAGCATGAAAAGTACATCATACATGAAGATACAAGCATGAGTAAGCTATATATGTGGATAAGAATACGTATTAACTAATGAATATAAAAAAGAACAATTTTTTCCTAATTTTGGTAACTTTTTTTTTCGGAAAAATTAAAAAAATAACCTTAAATTACAAAAAAAAGATGAAAAGATCATCACACATGAAGACACAAGCATGGGAAAGCTATATATATGTGGATAGAAATACGTTTCAATGAAGAAATACAAAAAAACAACGACTTTTTTTTATTTCCGTTACTGTTTTTTTTCTGAAAAATAGTAAAAAACCTAAAAACAAACTCAAATCTGGAGCAAAGAAGTATAAAACTCAAATGGAATGTTTTCTTATACATATAGAACTAAAACCCATCAAGATCTATGGAAAATAGTTAACAAAAAACAAAAAGTTTGAAAAAAGGGCACTGATTTTTACGTTTTTTTATAAAAACTGTATACAAATGCTAAAATTCGTAAATCCATACCTTTTTTTGCTTAGATCTGTGAAAGATCGAAGAGGAATGGTCGTTTTCACCATCTCAGTAGGTTGGAAGATTGAAATTAGGGTTGGAAGGTGAAAAAAATAAAAATAAGGTTTATACGTTACCGGGTAAGTGGTCTGCGCCTCGAGTGGGGGGCAGCCTTGAAAGATGAGCCCAGGTGCACCCAGGCACGCGCCTGATTTCCTCTATGCCTGGCACTCTTGCAGGCGCTTACCTGTTGACTTGCGCCTAGGCGCACCTTTAACTACATAGATGGTACCAATGCTCTTGGTTGTTGTTGTCTTCCTGGGGCTGGCAGCATCATTAGGGTGTGGACAATGCGGGAGGCATTCAGGAAAGGGAAGATGCTGTTGTCGTCGATGGTTTTTGGCAGATCCGTCAGATCTGGAATCAACTGAAGGAGTCATCAATCCATCACGACGTGGGTCCCTCCTCCATCGCTTGCACTTGTGCCGATCATTTGGTGGGTTCTGGCCATGTCGACCATGTCGCTGGGCTGATTTCCAGCAACTGCAGGACCCTTTGCATGTCATTGGACAGGAGATCCAGCTGTTGTGCGTTGTTGTCAACCTAGCTCTAAGGGTCTGCACACCCTGCTCATTGGCGGTGGTGTGGTGTTCTGCTGTCGCTTCACCAGCCATCGTCCCGAAAAAAGCCCGAGCTTTGGTGCCAATCTGGCATAGCCCGGGACAGAAATGGATTGAAGGGAGCATTGTTGCTGCAAACCTTTGGCTGTAAAAGTGCATTCTCTGTAAAATCAGCAGGGATAAAGTCTGAGATAAAATTAATTGTCCTTTGCCTTACATGGATCGACGCCTTAAAGTTGAAAATACATATCTGAAGAAAAAAAAGATAAAAAGGAGACTGATATGGCAAAAATGATCCCTGGGACCAAAAATGATGAAAATGTCCCCAGGTTAATTCCTGCGTCACTTTGCCTCATCCCCTAAACTAAATGCTTTGATTTGTTTGTATGTAGGTTCAGATATTATTAGGTCATCTTTGAGGGGTGAACTTAGGCATTAGTTTTCGACAAATTGGTCCCATTAGTTTCCTTTATGAATCTTCTTCTAGCTCACTGTTTTAAATTTTTGTCATTCTCAGAACTATCTATCTTTCAATCACTTCATAGATAAAATGCTAAATGAGGTAGAATGACATGTTGGCTGGAGCTTATTGAATTATGTGACTATTTTCTTCGTTGTCAGGGTTCATATTAGTGTTGAGATGGCCTCCAGTTCTTCTCTGCATGGCATTGTCTATGTTGCTAATTCGGGACTAGTTCAATAGCTTTGATGAGGGAAATCTTTCACACATTCTTACTTCTCCTTGTTTGTCTTATAAGCTTAGGTTGAATATTGGGATTTTGCAGTATTTATTGGAATATACTTGACTGACTGCAAAGAAAACATATGTGTTGATGATGAGGCAATTATTGGGTTCCATTTTGATGACTATGATCACTTGCTGGGTAAGTTGAGATATTTGTTATTATTTTATAATTTGTGAGCATGGAGGAGAGGATACAAAGAAAAAGCTCTATACAGTTGGAAGAGATATTACTGGCTGTAGTTTCAGTTTCAATATAATAGGATGTCTATCCACTGGACCTGCAGTCATGTGAATTCTTCAATTTTTAAGTTTAGATGAGTAGAACAACAGGTTCATGTTGTGTTGAAGAGCATGTACATTTCATATGCTTGTGAGTTGTGCCTAGAAATCTGTTAACTGTCTGCTGTGTTTCTCAGAAAAATAAAAAAATAATATTTTGAGTTGATGCTTCTGCTATCTTGGATTGCCTTCTATGTTTGTTCTGCAAGTTTTACTCATTATTATCAAGTTTCTGTGATTAAAAGTGAATGTTATGAACTTGCACATCTTTTAACTGTCTCTTCACAGGTTCCTGTTCGTCATTTAGTTTTTATGGTCCATGGTATTGGTCAGAGGTTGGAGAAAGCCAATTTGGTTGATGATGTAGGTGATTTTCGCCATATCACTGCTAGTCTTGCTGAGCGGCATCTAACTTCATACCAGCGAAACACCCAGAGGGTTCTCTTTATTCCATGCCAGGTGAGTGAAGTCTTAGTCTCTTAATGTTATTAGTCTTTATATGTTCAGATATTAGTGTTTTTCCTGTTTAGATATTGCAATTTGCTGATTCTTTTGTAAGTTAGTGCAATCGTGCAACAGAGAACAACCAAAGGAAATAAGTAGTAAAGGGAAATCAAGGGATCGAAATCAATGCTCTAAAGTCTTAAAATGAAAGAGTACACAAGGAAAGACTTAGCCAAAGGCCCTCACACAAGTTGCGAGAGAAAAGAGCAACATGGGGCTTCAAAATGTTCCAAGAATTCAATTTAGAACTGCCTCGTTAAAGGGTTGGGCGTCCCTTATAGGTAAGCGTAGGGTTACAGAAGAAATCCCAATCCCAATCCACCATATCTCATCTAATCTTTGTTCTTTAAATTTTAACATTAACATAATTAATGAAAAAGGCACCTAAATACCCCTAATCACTTTAATTACTTAGATAAACAAAACCAAACTAAAACCAGCAAGCAATATCATGTGGGCCATCCTTTTGGGTGGCATCTCCCAATCCCTAAAAGAATTTCCCAAGATTGACCAAATACAAACCTATTATCAAAGCCAGTGCTCTGATACGAACTAATGAGTCATGGAATAAAGAACAGTGAAAAGAGAGAGTAAAGGGAAATAATTGAATCAAATCAATGTTCTGAAGTCTCAAATGAAAGAGAACACACAAAGACTTACCGAAAGGGTCCTTACACAAGCTAGGAGGCTAAAGAGCAACATAGGGCTTCAAAATATTTCAAGAATCAACCCTAAACTGTTTCTCTAAATATTTGATGCCAGTATCTCAGCACTCTGTTTCCCATCTCTAATCTAAGGGTTGTGTTTTAACCTAAGCAATTAATGACAAAAGTACCTAACCTAATTGCTTAATTGATGTAAAATGCAAAGCAAAACCAAATTAACAACACGACAGATATCACATGGGCTGCCCATCTTATACAAAGAAATCCTTTTCCAAAGGCACTGCATCACCTGTACATCATAAATAGAAGAGTGATAGATATACACATGAAAGTGTTTGTTTGTGCTCCCATTATTTGGTCAAACATTTCTATCAGTTGACAGAAAGCAGCAATGTAGGTACTCACCAAGGTAGATTTCTCATTGAGAATTAAGTTTAGTTTTGAAATTTGTTTGAATTTGTGTTAGTTTCACATTTATCTAATTAGTTTTGTTTGGATGACCTTGATTTTAGTGAACAATTACTTTTTCTTTTAAATGATCTTGTTGTGTAGTCATTTCAGCTGGTAAAATACACATTCAACTTCATCAACATCGTCTAAGCCTTATCCTGTTTAGGGATTGGCCGCAGCAATCACATTCCTCCATTCCCCTCTATTAAGTGTCATGGCTTCATTTGGTCCAAAAGTTTTTAAATATTTTCTCATCACTTCTATCCATGTTCTTTTGGGCCTTGCCCTTACCTTTTTAGAGCCTTTGACATGGATCAACTCACTCCTAATTGGTGCTGTTTTTGGTCTCCGTTGGACATGTCCACCCCATCCAAGTCTACCCTCCCTCATCTTATGACATATTGGTGCTATTTGTGAGTTTCCTATAATATTTTCATTTCTAATTTTATCCTTTCTTATCTTGCCAGTCATCCTTATCAACATCTTTATTTCGGCTATGCTCATCCTATGTACATATCTATGTAGTCACAGGCGCGACTAGTCGCTAGGCACAAAAAGGGGCAGCCTTGTGACTTGACTAAGGCCAAGCGTAGCGGGTTTAAGGTGCAGTGCGCCTAGGCGCTTGACTTGCTGTGCCTTGCGCCTTGCGCTTTTTGCACCTCCAACTCCATGCGCGCGACTTGCTGCACCTTCCCATTTCTTCTTCTTCTTCTTTTTCTTCTCAGACTTTCTTTTGTCTTCTTGCTACCATCCTCATCTTCCATTGACAATTGAAGGTTTCTTGAAGTGATTAAAGGTAAGAAATTACATATTTTTGTTAGGTACTACGTAGTCATAGGCGCAACTAGTTGCTAGACGCAAAAAGGTACCGGCTTGCTATTCGATTTTGGCTAGGCGCAAGTGACTAGTCGTGCTCCTAATTCGCCCCCGTTTTCATGCGCCTTGTGTTCACATTTGACACTTATTCAATTGCAACTGTAGCTACAACCTTCAGATGGTGCGTGCCATCCTCACTGGGGCAGCCACCCCATAGCCCGCTTCTCAGGGGCGCTGCCCCCAAACCCTCATTTGTTTTTGTAACAAATGTATAAATAAGACCATTATCATGCTTAAAACAACTGATCCATAACATTGTTTTCATATTTTGCATATTTCTTTTCATTTTTCTTAAGTTTTGTTTCCATGACCTTCTTACTTTTCTATATTTCTTACTTTAGTACCCTTATCTATTTTATTTATTGTTCTATTTGTTTACAGGGTCCCCCTCTTATGATTGTTTGATTTGTTTTCATTCCACTCTAATAGATTCACATTGTATGTTTCCTGAACTTAATTATGTTTGATTGTTTGGTTTAACTTTAGGTTGTTGTTGTTCACATGCTGATTTATTACCTAAGAATTCCATTTCACTCATTTGACAAATATTTATTCATATCTTTATATTTCTATGCTTTTTTATTTTTTTTGGATTTTTTTGCAAAATTTTAGATTTATTCTGATTTTTTTTCTTTTTTTAAATATTTAAAATCCTTAATTTTGCGCCTTGACATGAGCCTAGTCCCTCTGGGTGCAAGGTAGGTGCAAGGTACACCCCTTGTGCCTGCGACTACATAGGTACATATTATTCCTTAACTGCCCAATATTCTTAAAGAAATCATGTAGATCACGACATATGGTGGTAGACATTGACATGAGCATTGATTCTTGCCACCCACGATATCATCATTTATGACACTAGTTCCACAAAGTTCTTTGCTGAACCAAGTAGGCAAGTCTTATGATATGATGCAAAGTAGGAGCTAGAGTGCATAGATAGCAAGTGATAGCTTCTATCCTTCCAACATGTCAACAAGTACAGCACCTAAAAAGGTGGCAGCCTCGGTGCACAAAACTTCCGTTTATGGCACAACGGTAAAAGTTGCCGTCACGTGACCTTGAGGTCACAGGTTCAAGGCGTGGAATCAGCCTCTTGCAAAATGCAAGGTAAGGCTGCCTACTATAGGCCCTTGTGGTCCGCCCCTTCCTTGGACCCCGCATAGGCAGGAGCTTCGTGCACTGGGGCCCTTTTTTTTGCCCAATATTCTAATACATAGAGCATGGCTGGCTTTACAACCATCCTATATAATTTTTCTTTTAGTTTGAGTGGCACCCGTCAATCACGCAAAACTCTAGAAGCACATCTCAATTTTACGTTTTTTTACAGAAAAATAGGATTTTAGGTGGAAGATTCATGAATCCATACCTTTTCTTTGCTTAGATCTATAAAAGCTTGAAGAGGAATGGTCGTTTCCACATTAAAAACTCTCAAGAGGAGAAAATAGCGTTGGAAGATGAAAAAATGAAAAAAATTGAAGTTTGGGGTTTTAACAACTTGTCATCTCTACCTAGGCGTGGTAGGCGTGCCTGACCATAGGCTCTAGGTCCTTGGTGTTGGCGCTTGAAACCCCTGCGATTTTACAAAATTCAAGCACAGTATATGCTCCTAGCGCCTAGACATGCCTAGGCATGCCTCTAACTACACAGATTGGTGCTTCCCTCATACTCCTTTCTTGGTTAAAATTGCCGTCCATAGCATTTCTTCACAACTCTAGCTCTGTGTTTACACCCTCCATTGTATTATGAATCAAAACTATGTCATCTGCAAATAACATGCACCATGTAATCTCCTTGTGCAGATGTTTCATTAATTCATCTATAAACAATGTAAAAGGGTACGGGTTGAATGCTAATCCTTGGTGCAATCCTATGGTGATGAGGTAAATGAGGAAATTATTAATCCCGCCCAATACCCACCATATTAACTCTCTAAGGACCCATCATAAGCTTTTTCTAAGTCAATAAAGACTATGTAGAGGTCCTTCATTCTTTCCTTATATTTCTCCATCAATTATCTGAGGAGAAAAATATCTTCCATGGTAGACCTCCCAAGTATGAGACCAAATTGGGTTCCCGATACACACTTCTCATATTGTAGCCTCTCCACAATTACTGTTTCCTAAAGTCTTATGGTATGACTCATGAGTTTGATCCCACATTAATTAGTGCAATTATGTTTATCCCTTTATTCTTATAAATTGGTACGATAGAGCTTTTCCTCCATTCATCTGGAATTTTCTTTGATTCTACAATCTTATTAAACAACTTTTTTAGCCAAACTACTCTAGTATCTCTCATATACTTCTAAACCTCTATTAGTATACCATTGTGCCTAGGGACTTTCTTACCCTAGGGCATCTCCTGATTTCATCTTTTTCAAGGCCTTTTCTCTTAAGGTATCATCATCCTATGGTCATATCTATAGTCCAATGTTATTTGGGTTTACTATTTTTTCAATCTCTATAGTCTCAGCACATTTGTCATTTGGCAATTTTTGAAAGTAACTTTCCCATCTCTAGTTGATCTATTTATCTATAACTAGTACCTTTTGGTCATCAATTTTAATGCATTTAATGTGGCCTAAATCCTTACTCTTTCGTTCTCTTATTTTTGCAAGTTTGAACTCATCTTTCTATCCTTCTCTTGACCTTGATCTATTATAGAGATCATCATACACCTTCAGTTTAGCCTCACTTGCTACTCTCTTAGCAACCTTGTAAACATTTTATATTGCTCAAAGTCTTCATTACTTCTAGTCCGTTGCCATGCTTTAAAACAAACTTGTTTCTCTTTAATAACCTTTTGCACTTTTTCACTTCACCACAAAGTTTCCTTTATTGGTTACTTTTTACTTTTAGATACTCCTAGAGCATCTTTTGCCACTTTCTTAATGGACTTGGCCATATTAGTTCACATGGCTTTTACTTCCGTTTCATTGTTCCACTTTCCTTTTACCATCAACTTGTTTGTGAATGATGTTATCTTCTCTCCTTTTAAGTTCCACCACTTAGTTTTTGGACACCTATTCAGTTTATTTCCTTTCTTCCATCTCTTAATATAAATATCTATAACCATTAACCTTTGTGTGGTTAAATTCTCACTGGATATTACCTTACCATCCTTACAAATTGATTTGTCAATATTCCTAAGTAGAAAAAGCCTATTTCGCTTTTATGTGATCCATTTTAAAGGTCACTAAGTATTCATCCCTCTTCTTAAAGTATGTGTTTTTTAGAGGTAGGTTATATGACAAAGCAAAATCGAGAATAGCTCCCCCATCTCATTTCTTTCTCCAATACCATACCATCTATGTATCCTATCATATCTTTCATTTCTTTTTCCTACATGGCCATTTAAGTATGCTCCTATAAATATTCCCTCTATGTTGGGAATTTCTTTCATTACTCCCTCCATATCTTCCTTGAATTGTCTCTTGATTCTATTTTCTAACCCTACCTATGGGTATGTTGTTATTACATTTATGATCTTCTATCATAGAACAAGTTTTATAAGTAAAATTCTATCACTGGTTCTTTTAACGTCTACAACTTTATCCTTTAATTCTTCATCCACCACTGTACCTACACGACAATTATTATACTTTCTTACATACCGAAGCTTATACCCATCAACTTCCCTAGTTTTCGCACCTTTCCACTTGGTTTCTTGAACATAAGCTATGTTGACTCTCCTATGTTTCATCGTATCGACTAACTCCATACTCTTGTCAATGTACCTATATTCCGTGTGTTGGTATGAGTTTTATTTTTGTGAGTTAATCTCTTTATTTGCGCACATCTAGGACGACATAGGAACCCCCGCTTTCCACTACATCCGGGATCTGAGGAAATGCCTTATGCTTTAGATTCGTGTTAAGGATTTGCCAAAGAATTTTACATTTGCACTTGATGGAAGCCTCCTCCTTTATCCAGGCTTGAGACCAGCTATGAGATCATAAAACCATATCGAACTAAAAGCACACAGGCAGAGTTAAAATACACATTCAACTTACGCTACTAGATCTTGGTCTAATGAAAGTATGAACCAACACGATTGTCGTAATCTCTTCCATTGGTTGTACAAGGACAACTCTTTTCTTTGGCCATCAGAAATTATGCTTCAAATCGGTAGTGTGTGAATTGTTGTGGAAGTGGTTATTAGGGATCACCACAGTTCTTTTTTATGGCCTTGCTTTCTTCTCCCTTGCACCTTGATTTTTCTGCCTAAATCTCCTAATTATATTGTAACTTGACAATCTTTCTATGTTCTTTGTTCTTGGTTGGTAGGTCTATGATAGATCCTTGTTCTTCTTTATTGATGTATTAATGACCAATTATGGAGGAGTTTCCTTGTAGGAACCTCTGCTGAGGTGTTTGATTGTGTCTCACCTAAGGTTGATGCCACATTTGTTATATGAAAACCATAGATTTTGTGTTCACTCTGTGTTTAGATGGAGAGTTCAGAGTTGCACTCAAAATTATTCCTTGTATAACCTGCTTATTTTTCATGATACCATTTTTAATGTTTGACTTCTGCCTGCAACAAAGGAATTTCAATCTCCGTTACTAGTGCAAGGTCTGATGTGGTAGCCTGCTACGTCCATGTCTTGTTCCAAACACTATGCATCATGTACTCTTGAATCCTTACTGATATATATATATATATATATATATATATATATATATATATAAAGTAATCAGCCTAGCTTTTCCTCTGGTGACAATCTTTGCATCAAAGAACCCATTTTCGGATGTGATCGTGCATAATGTATATTATAGACGTCACAAACCATTTATTTTTTGGAGGAAGCATTATGGTAGAGGGGGAGCTGTGGTGCAACAGTTGAGTTGTCGTTGTGTGACCTAGAGATCACGGGTTCGAGGTGTGGAAACAGCCTCTTGCAAAAATGCAAGGTAAGGTTATGTATTATTGACCCTTTGTGGTCCCGCCCTTCCTCGAACCCCACATATGCTGGAGCTTCGTGCACCGGTCTGCCCATTTTTTTCAGGAAGCATTATGGTGGATGTGTCTTTAAGTCCCTGCTTAATATATTTCGCAAAGCATATGGTTCTCAATATATGCTTTCATTCAGCTTAGATTGATCAATTTGCAAGCTGCTCCTTTATCGAGGTATTCTGTTCTTTGACTTTCTTGTTTGATGATCTACTTCTCCTTGATATTCATTGGTTCTGATGAATGCATCTTATATTAGTACTTCTAAGAAGGCTTGCTGGGATGACAGTTGGTCTCCTGGATGGAGCCATGCCATGCTAACATGCCAACATGGCATGGTAGAGATTACTGTTAGTGTCACCCATGACATCCACTGTCCTATCTTTTTCCATTTCTGATGGCTGGTCTATATTATGGTGGCAAAAGCAGAGATTCAAGGTTAACACTCATCTTTTTTTGTTGCAGTAAGAAACTGGAAATAGGGATATTAGATAGCTCCATTTCCTGCTTATTTAAAAGATTGACTGTCAGCACAATTAGCTGGTGCTGCACTAGTGACTTTTGGGGTTGAGGCGAATGCTATTCCCTTAGTCAGAAACCAAACAGCCAAATAAGGAAAAGTGTTTCATCTACTTTTTGTTGACACTTAGATGTGGTTCTTCTCCCTCTCATGAGAATTGAAATTGTGCCGACAATTTTGATTTTGGCTTTCTATATCAGATATGAGATTCTCTTGGGTTGGTCTTTCATGCAAGTGGGTTGTTTTTTAGGTCAGTGACCTAGATTTCTTTCCTTGCTCTTGTTTGTGAGATTAACATTTTTATACTGCATGTACATTTCTCTTATTTCAGTGGAGGAGGGGATTGAAGCTCAGTGGTGAAAGTGCGGTGGAAAAGATTACTTTGGATGGTGTTCGTGGTTTGCGTGTGATGTTGAGTGCAACTGTCCATGATGTGCTATACTACATGAGTCCCATCTACTGCCAGGATATAATCAACTCGGTATTCTATTTTTCATCTCTTATGCATTTTTGTCTGCTTTTCCTCAGTTCAATCATTGTCATTTTCTTTGGAATGGTGTTTTGTCTTTGAAATGTTAGTGCTTAATTCTTTTTATATTTCCTGCAAGATCAAAAAGACTTTTGGAAAAGAAAGAAAAGCCATAATAGGAGTGGAAGAAAATTATCCAATGCTAGAATCTCCATTTCCTTCTTTAACCAAATAGGGCATCATCATTCTTTTTGGATATGAGAAAATGGAAATCCCCAAATAAGTATAACATTTAACTCATAATCTGGCTAAAACCCATATTTAAACAGTTTATCTTCCTTCAGCTCATATTGTTAATACTTAAATGCCAACCTAGAGGTATACTGATGCATGCATAAGACAATTTGTGTTGCATAATCATATAAAGTTGCTTTGGAGACCTTGTCAACAAACTTTTGCTTTACTAGCTGTTACTACGGAAAATGATTTGCATCCACTTTTCCAGCATTAGCACCTCTCTAGTTTGTCTTTTCCTGAGAGCAACTTCTTTTCTGTCTCATTTCACGCAACTCATGGCCACAAATAATTTTTATGAAAGACAAGCAAAAGTTTGAAAATGGTGATAAAACGGGAGCGCAATACTATTCCTTTTTTTACTACTTACTGTCAATCTGGAATTTATAGGGATATTGAGCAAAAGAGCATGTACTCGTTCCTCAAGATTAGCCCTTCTCCAATCAAAGGTTGAATGTTCTAGTCTACTCACTCTCTAACATTTAGGGAAGAGAAAATGGGAGTATAATTGGGCAGTAGCGGAAGCATGAGGCATCGTGATAAATCTTACTTTTATAAAGCTCCAGTTTGTATCTCCATATCATTTCCTATGAAGGGTCTATAGCTATATGCAGAAGTGATATTTGGAAGTACCGATTTTCATAAAAAGCTAGAGCATGTAGAATATCCCTATTGTTTACTTGAGTTTTCATGTTTGTTCAATACCTTTTTTCTGTTCAGCTGCCTATAGGTGAAGTATTAAGGTTTCACATGCTTGGCCCCTGGTTATGTTGTAGTCTATCCTTGATCGCATGCTTATACTGATGATGCAGTTTTCAAAATGATGAGAAATTGAAGATTGAAAAAGCTGGAGGAGAGATTGAAATGGTTAAAGGCAGAGAGAACAAATAAGCTACACTAATGAATCATGCGACTGCTAGCAAAGGAGTCAGCTCCCAAGTTGGCTTCGTGGCAAACATCCTAAAAGGAAATAGAGAAAAATTGTCTGCCTAAATCTGCCTCCACCAAGCCAGATGCGGAGGAATACTCTCCACTGCATGCATTTACTTGTTGTGTTCCAAAATAAACATGTTTAAATGTCATTTTGATGTTCAGTATTTTGGCATCCACTAAGTAACAAGAAGTAACTAATCCCTCCCTCTTGATGCTACCAATGACCTAACTACATTTTAAAACTCGGTGAGTCCAAGTATCTGCATAAGTGAGAATAAACATAACATACAACAATCATCTCAGAATAAGACATTTCAACCTCTCACTTGGTGTTCGTACGAAGTTATAGTTCGTGCCTGCATCAACCTTTGGCCATGGAGGCAGGAGGAAGTAACATATGAGCCAATCAGGATCAATGAAGTAGGTTCAAAATGTTCCATTTATGCTTGAGAAACTGTTGGCATGTTTCTTTATGAGCAGTAGTTCTCGTGGAAACTAGGGAAATGTCAAACTGTTGGTGTGTTTTCTTAAACAATTTCACCACTTCAAATTAACTATGGTCCAGTGGAAGTGAGAAGTGAGAAGTCATTAATGAAATAAATGTATTTAGAAGGGTTGCCTTTTTGAGACAGCATGATAGGTCCCTGATAGAAATCTGGATTCGAGTTCAATTTCACAAGATTACAATACAGAGTTCAATTACAATCTGAAACAGAATGCAGAACTATCTTGGTTCTGCTCTGTATACAAAGTTCTACGATTCCCAATCTCTAGCTTTCGAGGAGCTAGAACCTCCAATTCCTGACTTCAAAACATTCTCTCTTTCTTTCTCTTCTCCCTCTCTTCTTATGCCCCCCCTCCTTCCATTCATAACAACCTTTTGATTTCACCAATGTAGTAATGCGTCTCTACAGCTGGTAAACCATTATAACTGTATGTTGTTTATTTTTGTTCTTTACTTCTTCTTGTTTAATAACTGCCAAATCCCTTTTCTTTAGGTTCTGTTGATGTAACAATACCCCTCCCTATCAGATGCACCTTGTCCTCAAGGTGGAAGTCAGGGAATTGCTTGAGAATGTCCTCCAGTGGCTCCCATGTTCTGTCATGGTCTGGACGATTTTCCCACTGAATCAGTACTTCGTATTGTCCATTAGTAGCCTGCCTAATCTCTTTGACGTCTGCGGGGTATGCATTCACTTCCAACTCGTCAATCAAGGTCTGTGGTATGGGTTGCGGCTTTATAGTGGGTTCACTGGCTGGTTTAAGTTGGGATACATGAAAAACAGGATGGATTTTCGACTGTGGTGGGAGCTCTAACTTATAAGCTACTTGTCCAATCTTTTCTAGACAACATAAGGACCATAATAACGGGGACGTAGTTTCTCATTGGACTTTGTTGATAGGGATTTGAAACGATAAGGTTGGAGCTTCAAATAGACATAGTCTCCTGGTTGGAAATGGAGAGGACGTCTATGTATATCCGCCTGTCTTTTCATCTTCAATTGAGCTGCCTCTAAATTGTTCTTCAGTTCACTTAGAATAGAATCACGGTTAGCCATTTGTTAATTAACCTCCTCCACGAATGACTCTCCCCCTGTAAAAGTCAGCAACTTGGGTGGTTCTCTCCCATATAGAGCCTGGAATGGAGTCATTCCTGCTGACTGTTGGTAAGTGGTATTGTACCAATATTCTGCCCAACAGATCCATTTTGGCCAGGACTTTGGTTTGTTACCACTAAAACATCGTAAATAGGTCTCCAAGCATCTATTTACCACTTCTGTCTGTCCATCCGTTTGCGGATGATATGAAGAACTCATCTTGAGGGCAGTGCCCGCCTGTTTAAATAGCTCAGTCCAGAATTGGCTGATAAAAACTCTATCTTTGTCAGATACAATGGACTTAGGATAACCGTGTAGTCGAACCACTTCCTTGTTGAAGAGGTTGGCTACCTCTTTGGTTGTATAAGGATGACTGAGTAGAATGAAATGGCTGTACTTAGATAAGTGATCAACAACTACTAACACCGTGTCATAACCATGGGCTCTAGGTAACCCACTAATGAAATCCATAGATAGGTCACTCCAAACTTCCTGGGGAATGGGAAGAGGCTGAAGAGGACCTGCTGGTTTAGTAGCCATATATTTGTTTCTTTGACAGACCTCACAATTGGATACGAAATTTTGAATATCCTGTCGCATTCCTTCCCAATGAAGTACCTGGGATACGCGTTTATAAGTATGTGTAATCCCTAAATGCCCTCCTGTTGGAGTGGAATGGAATTCTTGTAAGAAGGCCGGAATGCGAGAGGAGGATCTTGGGATAACCAGCTTCCCATGAAATAGTAAAAGGCCTCTTTTGTGTGTATACCCTGGTTGGCTGTCTGGATCTGCCAATATGTCCTGAGTAATATGACGAATGTGAGGATCATTTTGTACTTCAGCAGCTAAAGAATCCAAATCATCACATCGAACGATGGATAGGGCAAGATGCTGTAATAATATGTCGTCCTCTTTATTAACCTGTGATCCCCCATTGGTCGTTTCTGCCTCCTTTGTTTTGCGATTTGCATTGTTGAGGGTGGTATACTCCTGCTTCCTGGATAATGCATCCGCTACTCGGTTTTCTAATCCTTGCTTATATTGAATGATAAAATCATAGCCAATGAGTTTAGTCAGCCACTTCCGCTATTCTTCGTTTAATAATTGTTGATCCATAAAGAACTTTAAACTTTTCTGGTCAGTATGAATGATGAATTTTCTGCCCATGAGGTAGTGTCTCCATCTCTGTACTGCCAGCACTATAGCCATCAATTCTCTTTCATAAACTGATTTGGATTGTGATTGGAGAGAGAGAGACTGGCTGAAGAAAACAATTGGTCTACCCTCTTGCATGAGGATAGCACCAATCCCTTTTCCTGATGCATTCGTTTTCAGCATAAAGGTTTTTGAAAAATCAGGTATGGCTAATACAGGAACCTCTGTCATAGCTTTTTTCAATGTTTCAAATGCCTCCTGACTTTCTCTAGTCCAACTGAAGGCATCTTTCTTGAGTAATCTGGTTAATGGAGCAGCAATGATTCCATAGTCTTTGACAAATCTTTTATAATATCCTGTGAGACCCAAAAATCCACGCAGCGCCTTGGCGTCTTTTGGGCTGGGCCATGATAACATACATGCTATCTTGGACTCGTCAGCTTCGACCCCTTTGGCAGATATAATATGTCCTAAGTATTCCAAAGAAAGTTGTGCAAAGGAACATTTCTTTCTATTGGCAATAAGCTTATGTTCCTCCAACAACTTTAGGACAATAACAATATGCTCCAAGTGAAGAGAAAGAGTTCTGCTATATATCAAAATATCATCAAAGAAAACCAATACAAATTTGCGGAGATGGGGACGAAATACCTCGTTCATTAATGCCTGAAAAGTACCCGGTGCATTGGTTAGCCCAAAAGGCATAACCAAAAATTCATGGTGCCCTTCATGAGTTCGAAAGGCAGTTTTTGCTATGTCTTCGTCTTTGATTCGAATCTGATAGTAGCCTGATTTTAAATCCAGCTTTGAAAAAATGGTAGCTCCACCCAATTCATCTATTGTTGGAATCGGAAATTTGTCAGGCACTGTCACTTTATTTAAAGCCCTATAGTCCACACAAAACCTCCAACTTCCATCTTTCTTCTTGACCAAAAGCACAGGACTCGAAAAAGGGCTCTTGCTGGGTCGAATGATGCTTGAATTCAATATTTCCTTGATAATTTTCTCAATTTCATCTTTCTGCACATGCGGATATCGATATGGCCTACTATGAGGGGGCTAAGTTCCTTCGACCAGCCTAATGGCATGGTCATGAGAACGTGCCACTGGCAGTCCCAGAGGCTAATCAAACACATGTAGAAACTGCTGTAAGATAGAGTCGGTGACTGCTCTGTCATCCTCTTGGGGCTGGCGTTTACTCACTTCCATGCCTTTATATTCAATCATACACCCAAATTCTGCCCTCGGCATGACTCGAAGAATCGATTTGAAAGATGCTAAAGAACAAGAAAGAGTTGGGTCCCCATTCAAGATGATCTGCCGATCGTCTATTTTGAAGCGCATGGTTAGATCACGGAAATTGGCAGAAATATCTCCCAAAGATCCTAGCCATTTGATCCCCAACACTATATCTGCTCCCCCTAGATCAAAAAGATGAAAATCTTGTATTACCATTACCCCTGGTATCTGTAATTGTACCTCTCTACAGACGCCTTCGCCTTGGATGCAGTGGCCATCACCCACTTGCACTCCAAATCGGCGTGATCTATCCACTGCTAGCCGCAGATCCTTGACTAGCTGGGTAGAGACAAAGTTGTGGGAAGCCCCGCTGTCGATCAACACTATCACCTGCTTACCCTCAATCGTACCCTTTACTTTCATCGTCCTGGCAGATGTAAACCCTGAGATCGAGTTTAACGATAGTTCCAACTCGTTGTTTTCTCCTTCTTCGGGTTTTTCCACCTTTGTTGGAGGGAAAGAGAAGTTCTCCCTCTCATCTTCATCGTCCCCTGCAAGTAGGAGCACTTGCAATAGACAGTTTTTACACCGGTGTCCCGGTTGATATTTTTCCTCACAACGGTAGCATAACCCTTGTGATCTTCGGTGCTGCAGCTCGGATTCGGTGAGCCTCCTCAGATTTCCCCTTTTTCCAAGGGTTTGATCGATGGACGGCCTTTCCCGATCACTTTCCGGCCGAGAAACCCTGGCTTGATCCGAGTTGGGGAACACGATGGGCCAGTTACGAAACTAAAGAAAAGGGATTTGGTAGTTATATCCTCCCGGAGCCCATTCAAGAAGGCTACTCTCCGGCCACCTGGGAAATCTTTCCGACGAGGTGATGAGAGGAGCCTTCTTGAATGGGCTCCGGGAGGATATTAGGGCAGAGATAAAGATCTTCAGGCCTGCAACCCTGTCCGAAATGATGGAATTGGCCCACAAGATGGAGGAGAAGAACCGGGCATTGGACCAGATACGGGCCCGCCCAGTAAGAAACGAGGGTGGGCCAAGAATATTGGGGCCTTTCCAGGCCCACTCCAAGAATGCGTCGACCAAAGGGGGTTCTCAGGGGCAGTTTCGTAACTGGCCCATCGTCTTCCCCAACTCGGATCGAGCCAAGGTTTCTCGGCCGAAAAGTAGTTCGAAAGACCGGAGGTATTCTTGCACGCTGCTGCTCTGCTTCAGGCCCAAGAGGGCTTCATAGTCATCTTCCGATTGGGATGATCGGAAACGCCGGAGAAGAGCAGATCTGAAAGATTCCCAAGATTGGAAGAGAGTGCGGTTCTCTGCCCACAAGAACCAGTGGAGTGCATCACCTTCTAAGCTGATGGGAGCTGCCGGAATCTTCTTAGAGTCGGCGATTCCATTTACCTGGAAGTACCTTTCCGCCCGGCACAGCCAACCGTATGGTTCTTGGCCGTCGAACACTGGTAAATCCAGTCTCTGACCGTGCCAATCTTGGTGATAGTGGGGTCCCGACGGAAAAGGGCTTCGTTTGGGGTTTTCTGATGGTTCCCCCATCTCTGGGTTCCGGTGGCTACTCGTACCTTCGCCCGGTACCTCCTTGTTCTTGATCCATTCTCTGATTTCGACTAGGTATTCTCCCAGTGCACCTACATTGGTTTGCAATTTCCCCAATTGCTCCCTCACGTCTCCCATTTCGCCTCTCACTCCTATTTCTTTCTCCATACTTTCTGTTCTTTCCATCCTGGTTCTAACCATTCCCTGGTTCGAACCGGCTCTGATACCACTGATAGAAATCTGGATTCGAATTCAATTTCACAAGATTACAATACAAAGTTCAATTACAATCTGAAACAGAATGCGGAACTATCTTGGTTCTGCTTTGTATACAAAGTTCTACTATTCCCAATCTCTAGCTTTCGAGGAGCTAGAACCTCCAATTCCTGACTTCAAAACATTCTCTCTTTCTTTCTTTTCTCCCTCTCTGCTTATGCCCCCCCTCCTTCCATTCGTAACAACCTTTTGATTTCACCAACAGAGTAACTGTCTCTACAGCTGGTAAACCATTATAACTGTCTGTTGTTTATTTTTGTTCTTTACTTCTTCTTGTGTAATAACTGCCAAATCCCTTTTCTTTAGGTTCTGTTGATGTAACAGTCCCACATGTAAATATAAACTAAATGTAGCACATGCATTATATAGGAGTCAGTGGAGATAGCATCCAAAAGAATGCCATAGTTTCAATGAAAAGAAATAGTAAATTAGAACTATAAAGATGTTCTATAGTAGTATCCTTAGTCCTTGATCCTAGATGCAACTGCACAAGATTGTGATCTTTATTATTTGACACATTGCATAAAATTTAGGATTCAGAAAAAGCACTGTAGGATCCACTATCAAGATCAAGGTAGAAGTGCCTCCTGACTTTATGATTGAACCAATAATTAATCCTCTAGATATTCCTCGACAAACAGATTTGGATTCAGTTCATTTGAGAATGCATATGCTTCAACATTAGGTTGGTTTGAAAAAGAGATTCACGTCTAGTTGGGAACATAAAACACATTTGACAATACTAGAGTTTAGAAACTTTAAGATAACTTTGTGTAGAACTCTTACTAGAAATAGGCAGTTCGTTGCCACACAGATTGAGCCACAGCAAGTACAGGTTCTGAGGTTCATCATTATGATTTATTTCATCTTAAATATTTATTTGGATGGTTTGGGTAACCTGAGAACCTCACTGTTGAAGAACTTGAACTGACTGACTGATGGACACTTGGAAACTTAATATGCAACAAATGAGAAACTGCTGCGTAGCATAGATGGAGCTTCAGACATAAAAACGGGCAGCCCAGTGCATGAAGCTCCTGTGTGCTGGTTCTGGGGAAGTGGCGGACCATAAAGGGTCTATGGTATGCAACCTTACCTTGCATTTTTAGAAAAGGCTGCTTCCACACCTTGAACCCATGACCTCTAGGTCACACAACAATGAAATAAAGGTGGATGCTTCAGGTGCGACTGTGACAAAAAATATAATTTCTGGATAGATATTGGTTAGAGTTGAGGGATTTTTGGTTCAAATATTGCGTTCATGGTTGTGTGCATATTTCCCCAGTAGTGAGTGGTTCTTGTGTCTCTATTAGGTTAACTGCAGGTTGTAACAGGATGGTTTAAACTTAAGGAAAAATAAATTAGAGACAAAGAAACCTTTTTATACAGTTTATCCTGTAACGGATTGAGAGTCTTTGAAAAGACAGAAAATAATCTGGGTTCATGTATTTGACATATATCTTAGATAAAAGGATGAAGGGTTCATTTGGGTGTAACAGTAACTACATCCAGTACCAATGCCAATTTAAGGAAATCAGAGGAAGATAAGAGCTCTTTTCACTGCCTATACATAGAGGTACAATTTAGTATGCCAATTTAAGTAAACAGATAGTCTTTTCAGTATGTACTTTTATCATGTGTCTAACTATCTTTAGATGTGCACTGAAGAGCAAGTAGATATTCTGAAAGGGCTGTACTAGCCCTGCATGTCAATAGCCACTTAACCTCTTACTGTGAGATTTGGTAGAAGTTATAAAGATTTTATTCATATGGAGTCACTTTTAGAAATAGATGGTCCCATTGGTTCTTGCAGAAACCCAAAACAAAATGACAAACGTGTTGAATGATATTACTTCTAGAAGTTTCAATCTATTGTGTCTTTTACTTCACATGAATTCTACTTTAGATCTCCCATATTCCAAGGTTCCATCTCCTTGGAGGTAGTTCCAACTTTCTTCATTCAATGGATAAACAAGAGGGACTATAGACAAAATGTCCAACATGGTAATGTCTCTTTAGGGCTTTTTCTTATATTTAGTGTACTGAATAGGGCGAGGCTCTTTAAGGCTTGTAAGTCTGTATTATGTGATCTGTATTTCCTTATTCATTCCATTTACCTGAAGTGGTGAATTGTAATTGAATGCTTCCATCCATATGGATGAATTTAATCTTGAACCCCTTTAATCCTTTAATAATTAGTCAGGAATGGTATGAGACATTGAGTGGACCATCGCTGGTAACCATGTGGCTCACCAACATTGTTATTGTACTGGCATATTTAATTTTTTAGAGCCAATACAATATTGCTCTCTGATCATTCCATATTGAAACATATCTTTAGCTTGCGTGTGCATCTAATTGACCAAAGCCACTTGGATAAAACTCTTTTTAAAAAATTGACTATACTTTATATTCCTATAGAAATTTATGTGACAAACCCCTCTGTGAAATATACCTAGGCCTATGATTTTCACAAGTTTGTCTAGTGGTGATCCCTACCTAAATATTTCTCCATAAGGCCGTCGGTCCTGTATTGAACATCTCATGATCTTCATGAGTCTATGTCCTATAGAACGTATATCTACTTCAGCAGCGGCCCCACGTAGAAACATGGATCTTTAATATGCCTTAGGTCTAAGTTCATGCTACAGCTATGCTCAACCAGCGACACTATTTTAGTTTACTGTATCAATCAGCTTCTCGAGATCATGTCCTATGTGCAAAATATTTTTTGCACACCTTAATATATGTTTAGGGTCTCTCACCAAAGCCACTTAGCATAGTGGTGCAAGGAATCATCTCACACATACGTGACTAGGATTCGAGATTGATCATGGGTGTTTGTGTCTCTAACTCTCAAAAGAAAAAAGGGAAAAAGAAGAGGGTCTCTACCCAAGATCTCTAGCATATGATAATGTCACCTGTGGCAAGTATCACAAAATTGGATTTCCACTCCTTTTCTTTTTACCAGGTTATTCTAGGTTCACAAGGAATGGGAACAAGATTTCTTCCTGTCTCCAATTTTCAATCATTTCGATTTTTAGTCACACTAATCTATGTAGTCGCAAGCGCAAGGTGCACCCAGGCACAAGGGGTGTGACTTGGGCCCAGAGGGACTAGGCGCACTAGATGTCAAGGTGCAAAATTAAGGAATTTAAATATTTGAAAAAAGAAAAAAATTCAGAATAAATCTAAAAAATTGTAAAAAAAAATAAAAACATAGAAAAACATAGAAATATAAAGATATGAATAAATACCTGTCAGCAATAACGACCTAAGGACCTAAGGTTAAATCAAACAATCAATCAATCCAATCATATAGTTATACAAAAACAAGTTTAGACTTGAGAAACATACAAATACAATAAACAATCAAACAAGGAGTAGCAGCCTAGTAGGGAGGGATTACTCCCTCAATCTGCTGTGGTTTCGTCATCATCTTCCTGTAAATCCAGAAACAATAAATAATCAAACAATGGTTTTATAAATGAAGTAAAACAAATGTTAGAGTTAACTATTAAGACTTAAGAGTCATTTTCTTGCACCTCTTCCTCTATAAGAAGATTAAGACCATCATCAGAATCATCTCCCTGAGAGATGTAGACATCCTCCTCCTCAGTCTTCTCATCGTCCTGCTTGTCTCCAACATCCTCATTTGGTTCTTGATAAGCATGAGCTTGAGACTGAGAAATGTGGCTCCCCCTCTGCCTCCTCCCTCACCTCTAGTATTGCTTGGTAGATGGAACATCATGTTCACTTGATCCTTCAGCAAGCTCAACATCTAACCAGGTGACGTCATCACTTTGATACATTAGATCATCTCTAGTATCTTCTTGAACAATCCACTCATCACTTTCGTCAACCTCTCGTAACAGAATAGGATTTGTATATGTTTGTATTTTCAAACGATCCTTATGTCAACGACGAAGGCGTTGATTGTATTGAACGTATATTAGATCGTTCAATGTCTTAGCGTGCAGCCTATTCCTCTTCTTAGTGTGGATTTGAAAAAAAGAAGTAATTATAAATTTATAATACAATTAATGTTATACTAAATTACTAATAACTACTAAATATTAATATATAATTAGCTTACGTTCTTGAAGACACTCCAGTTGCGCTCGCAAGGAGATGCACTACATATCTGGGAGAGGACCTTAATGGCTAATGTTTGAAGATGTAGGGCTTCAGCCCCAAAGGTAATCCACCACTCACCTACAAAAGTTGAAAAAAATTAAAGTTATAAAAATAAATAAAATTTAGAAGTTAAAACTTAAAACATAGAATAACATAAAATATTTACAACAGGCTAAGGTTTTTCTTTTGCGTATTGCCAAGTCATTGCCAAACAAGCCTCTAGCATGTCTGTAGATGGATATCTGATCTATCATCATGTCTGCCTCATCTCCATCATAAAACCTACTGATGGCATGCATTAGACCAGTCTTGATATCACTATTATGCTCAATTTCAATGTCATGGTCGTAATAAAAGGATGGGTTGAGGTAATATCTCGCTGTATACAAAGGCAAAGGCTGGTGAAGCTGAGAACTCCATCTACTGTTTATAATCCCCTAAACATGAGTGGCCTAGCGCTCATCCCTTGCTAGATTGACTTGAATCTTGTCTTTGGCCCTGGCTTTTCCTCACTATCCACCACCCTCAAAACCTCTACGAGTGGAGCCATAATCTTCAAACAGAAGAGGATGTGGTTCCAAAAACTGGTATGTGATACAATCTTTTCAACTCTTTTACCCTCAGGCCTTTTGGACCATTTACTATTCATCAACTCTGAACAGTAGAACATTGCCCTCAACTTTGTCTTCAAATTGTGGATGTTTTCTAAGCTTAAGAAGTTGGTGGCAAAGCGAGTCACTGCAGGTCTGACTAAATCTCTTTTTTTTTTAAATCTTCTCATAAGATGAAGGACATGTGTGTAGCTATATATAAAAACTGTCATCGCCTTAGCTTCTGCCATAGTTTTCTTCACAACTGGTAATTTGCCTATGTCCTCTAACATTAGGTCAATGCAGTGAGCTGCACAAGGTGTCCAATATAAATATGGCATCCTCACCATCAACTCCCTTCCCGCAGCCACGTAGTTGGAGGCATCGTCAGTTATGACCTAAAATATAAAAATAGGTAAAATTATATAAGATGAAGATGAACTTGCATTATGTGCAGACCCATCAATAGATTTCAAAAAAACTGTCCTAGTTGGACAGTTCACCAAAAAGTTGACAAGGATGCAACCCTTGCCATCGGTCCACCAATCTGACATGATGGAGCGCCCATACCTATAAAAGCATAAAGCCATGGAGCACTCTTATTGTTAGTGTCAGTGTTAGTGTCACCTTGAGACTTGAAGGAAATATATAATAATACAAGTATGCAAAAAAGAACACTGAACACATACCTAATCTAATCACCTCTACGGTGATCTATGTACTCTTTTGTCGCCTCTACTTGCTTTTGAAGAAGATTCACCTTCAACTTGTGATATGAGGGTGTCTTAAAATCTTAGTCACATAAGATTATACGATGTAAGATTAGGTTAAAGGCTAAAACAAGTATATAACTATTCATTATAAAAAATATAAGATATATACCTGGACCATTTTGCGCAACTGCCTCTAACAAGGTCTGGAATGAAAGACTAAGAGTAGCATTGAATGCAATGCTATGTTCATAGAACCAAGAGGCGATGTAATCGCATGCTCTTGTCCTAAACTCCTTATATGCTCCATTCATCGTCGTCTGTTGCATGGGTGCCTTTCCCTTACCCTGGGCCTTAGGGTTGGGAGCAAAGAGATAATCAATAAGCCCCTTTGTTTGTTGTGTGGCCATCTTATGCCTCTTACCCCCAATGGAAATACCAACAACCCTGGTACTATCACTCTCTTGCACCTCAACCTCATCATCATCATCATCATCATCATCATCATGCAAGCCAAACAAATTTTCTGGCTGTTCCATCTCCCTTGTTATTCTCTCTCTAGTCTCTTTCTTCTTCTTTGTTTCATTCATATAATCTAAAATTTTCTTAGTTATCTCAGGAGTGACTAGAGAGTGTTTTTTGGCATTCTTATGCCCACTTGTCAAATGTTGCTTTAATTTGAATATTCCACCACTATATCTATTCCCACAAAGCTTGCACCATACCAAATTTTTGTCAGTTGGATCCCTTGCCTCTGCATTTTCCCACCCTGGATCCATTACTCCAGAAGAAGCATTGGTGGAGCCCCTTGATGATGACATATTGTTGTATCAATAGGAAATAGGAATACAGGAAACTATTAGAGTGGAATGGAAACAAATCAAGCAATCAGAAGAGGAACCCTGAAAACAAATAGAACAAAAAAATTAACAACAAAATAAAATAAGTAACAGTACAAAAGGAAGAAATATAGAAAAGTAAGAAGGGTATGGAAACAAAACTTAAGAAAAATGAAAAGAAAGATGCAAAATATTAAAACAAAGTTATGGATAAGTTGTTTTAAGCATTATAATGGTCTCATTTACACATTTGTTACAAAAAAAATTATTGTTTTTAACTGGTTTTTAGTGAAAAATAACAAAAAAAGTTTAGGAGAAAAAATATCTAAGGAGTCAGTCCATGAATGAGTTGTTTTGAGCATTATAATGGTGAGAATATGCATATCTGCTTTTAAAACAAAATGAAAAAATTACGAATTACTGATGTATTTTACATTTTCGGTAAAAAAAATACAGAAAACTACAAATATAGTGCATAATACACTAAATCAGTGAAAACGGATGGAAAGAATGAAATGGAGTTTTCATTTTTAGCTTTAGAGTATAATATGTAGAGTTTTCAAAGAAAAATGAAGCATTATGCATAAAAAATTTAAAAATGGTACTGGTTTTACCGTATTTTTATAGAAAAACTAAAAAGGAAAGTAAATAAAAGTTACAATCTTACCTCAATTACTTAAAATGGGCTTTAAACAAGGATGAAAGATCACTCGTTCAGAAAGGAAGCAGTGGAATGGGAAAGAAGAAGAATGAAAAAAAAAAAAAAAACCCCCAAAAGTAGGGTTTTAAGTGACTGACGCTGCGCCTGGAATTGGGGGCGTATCCAGGCGCATGACTAGTCACAGTGCAACTTATGTCGCTGTGCCTACCTGAAGTTGAGTCGCATGGCTAGCGCCTTTTTGTGCCTAGCGACTAGTCGCGCCTGCGACTACATAGACACGAATGTAGATGTTCTACAGTGTTAGCCAAGTTTCTTGTTGTCATCTCGTGACTATATAATATACAGGGGCTTCTAACTTGCAATACATTGTGTTTAGGTTAAAGTCATTACAAAAATGTGTTTGACTGTAAATGCCCTCATTTGATGGCAAGATTGTAAGATCAAAGTTGGTGTTTTGGTAATTTATGGCTGCCTATATTTTGTGCTTTTGAAAAATTATGAAAGTGTTACCAATCGCATGTCAAAGGTGCCCTTTTAATTCTTCCAACAAACCCTGTGAAGTTTTCTATATTTAAAAACCCAATAGACCCTATTTCTAAGCACTCACATCAAACACTATATTTCTAATATTAACACTCCTATGATCTCCATACTTTTCTACCATTTGAGCTCTTTCTCTATTTTGTTCTGATCTTTGCCGTCCAACAAGAGGTGATGGCTGGTGAAGGGGTAACAGCCTGGCAAGGCTGAGAAGTATTGATCCCCTATCCACATGGCTGGTGAAGTTAGGAAACCAGCCTAAACATTAACACATGGAAAATGCATCAGCTGCAATCAGGTGGCAAATTCTAGTACCTACTAGTTGAAAGTAACAGGGCTTTTTTCATATGAGTGATTCTTAGTTGGCCCTAATGAAATCACTAGCTTTGTTACTCTTTATCATGCTAATAGGAACTCGGTCATGCATACACTCCATCCTTGAAATTTCAGGAATAACAGAGGACAAAGATCAAAAGAAACATCATATAGTTGAATATGAATTTGTTTTGGACCATCATCACCAAGACCTTATCTTGAATAGGGTCGATCACATGAATCTTGTTCTTCCGTTCCCTTCTATTAAGTATCATGGCTTCATTTAGTCCTAAAATTTTAAAATCTTTTCTCACATCTTCTATCTTCATTCCTTTCCTGTGCCCGTTTAGAACCTTTGACTTAGATCGCCTCACTCCTTCTAACTAGTGCTATTTTTGGTCTCCGTTGGACATGTCCAAACTATCTAAGCCTAATCTCCTCCATCTTGTTACCTAATAGTGCTACTTCTAAGTTTCCTCTAATGTTTTTATTTTAATTCTGTCCTTTCTTGTCTTGTCACTCATCCATCTCAACATCTACGTTTTGGCGATGCCCATCCTATGTACATGTTGTTCCTTAACTGCCCAACACGCTGATCCCTAGAGCACGGCCAAACTTACAACCATCCTATTGAATTTTCCTTTCAGTTTGAGTGGCATCTGTAGATCGCACAAAACTCCAAAGGTACATCTCCATTTGTTACAACTTGCTTGGATTCTCTGGATAACCTCCCTCTCATTCTCTCTACTCATGGATTATCGACCCTAAGTATCGAAAGTGTTGGTTATCAATCTTTGTTGGTTCTTCACTCCTGCTCCTCTCCTTGCTAAAATTGCATTCCATAAACTCAGTCTTAGTTCGGCTAATTTTAAATCCTTTAGATTTAATTCATCTCTCCAGAACTCTAGCTTTGTGTTTACCCCCTTGTCTTATCAATCAATACTATATCATCTGCAAATAACATGCACCATGGAATCTCCTCGTGGAGATGTTTTGTTAACTCATCCATAACCAATGTGAGAAGGTATGGGTTTAATGCCAATCCTTGGTGTAATCCTATAGTGATAGGAAAATCACTAGTCTCTCCGTTAGTGGTCCTAACATTTGTTACTGCACCTTCATATATATCTTTAATTTTGTCTATATACCCTCATGAAATCCCTTTCTCACCCAATACCCTCCATATTCACTCTTGTTGTGAACCTTGGGTTGCTAAATCCATGGTGGCATGCTTCCACTAGCTCCATGGGATCTTACCCAATCAAATGACCAAAAAAGGGAAAGGTGACCATAAGAAGAGAAGTCCATATGAGGATATGAAAGTAGTAGATTTGATGTTCTTAGAAATGAAGTCATTGCCATTGAAGTAGCAACAATAGGTTTAGAGTTTCAAAAAACAAATTAGAGAGTGAAACAGCAGAGGACTTGATTTTTGTTTTTTTTCAACATTTGTATTAAGTGGTATTTTTATGAAATTAGTTTTTCATGAATAGGGTAACCAGAGATTTGAAACTTATAGATCTAAGAATTTCCTTGGGTTCTTCTTTTGCTTACGTTTTTCTCATTTTTGAGATAAATTTCAGAGAGGAAATCTCATTTCTCTCTCTCATTTTTGGGGTGTAGTTGATGCAAAAGCATCTCATCTGATCTTTAACATATTAAAAAATTATAAAACAAGGAAGACGAAAATAAAGGGTTGAAGTTTAAGTTAAAAGGATTCTTGATATGGTGTTTTTCTTTTAAAGTTTAAGTTAACCAGGCTTGTAGTCCTATATTAAGTGTTTAGTCATATTTTAAGTTGTCTTTATGTAATGGGCTGAGTTAAGTATTTTTTTCTCACTTAAGTGAAGAGTATAATGGTCTTTGGTCATAGTTTACTTGAGTAACAAGAAAACCTTATGTCTAAAAGAGGGATTAGGGCTGTTTTTCATTTGTAGTTTTGATTGATGATTAAATAAGATTGAGGTTTCTCATGTTTTCTTGCTCTTCTTCTTCTTCTCTTTTCACTTATATTCCAAGTATGGAATACTTCTCTTTATTTCTAGTTGAATTTTCACCTTTGGTTGGATAAACAAGGTGGAATGGTTAAATAGGAGTATTTTCTAGTTAAGAAGCACTTCAAAACCAGCAGGTTTTGCTAGAAACTTTCTTTTAAAACCATAACATTACCCCCATTTAACCTTTTCCCGCATTAATAATTGTGAGAGATGAAAAATGGAGAGATTGTCCGGCATATGCATGATGGGTGTTGGTGAATGGTGGTCCAACTATTGATCAGGTTAGGGTTTCTTCAGGTTGATTGAAATGGAGAAACATTCATCTGACAATTAGGGATGAGGGCATTCCTCTCACTGAATTTGTTGGGCATTTTTACAAATTCAGTTAGATTTGTGCAAATGACAAAAAGCTCGTTTTCAAAGTTGCTCATTTTTTTCCCTCACTTCTACAAGGGCATAAGAATTACAACTTAATTTTGCACTGCTGCTAACCCACACACAACCAATTGTAGGTTAGAATCCTAGCAATACCACCTCACTCCATATTAAGGGCACGAACACACACATATATATCATACCAAACCCTTGCGCGCACCCCCTCCCCCAACCACACACACACGCGCGCGCACTTTCCGAAAGGTGCCGTTCATAAAAATCCTTTGAACATATGAAAAGATGGAAGTGCTTCAGAAAGTCCACTAGCTAGTTTCAGTTTTGCAAGCACAATGCAGAGGATGAAAGATGCCATGACCTTTCTTTTTTCCAGTTCATGGTCTCCATTTCGGGAGAACTTAGGCCTTAAGTTTTATTCAAGTTGGAACTATGATTTACAATTGGTGAACTTATAAATAAACAAGAGACATTTTTTTTTTTTTTTTCAATTTGACGTTGCAGTGTTGGCTGGAGGGACATGAGTATGATGTTTTGTTCTTCATTGTAGTGTTTGAGATCAATCTATATTTTCCTGCAGCATAAAATACATTGGACAGTTATGTGGTTACTACCCACCATCTTGGCCACCTGAGCAATAATGAAAAATTGGATCACCTCCATGGTTTGCGAAAATTAATCTTTTGATTAAGCATTTGCTGCTCTTCTCTTCATCTTTCTGCCTTTCCAGTACCTCTCTAATCTTGTTGCTTTAGTACTCTTTAAAATGGAAACTAATGGGAGGCAAAGTATGTGTGCTTCTAATTGTGATGCCTAGAATTTACTTTCTTCCAATTTCTCAAGAACACATGATGAGTTCCTTTTTTCTTTGGCAAATAATTTCTGTTGAGATTAAATGGAATAGCATTCTTTTTTATAGCATTAGCAAGAATAGGATCGTGGTTGAGATGTATCTTAGTCTGGTTGCTTGGGTTTGTATTGTCCGAATCATTAAGACAGAAGACACTCTTTTTGAAAATCTACTTTTTAAATTGTGCTGCTGAGACGAGATATATTGGCAACTACTGTTTATTTGCTCTGCCAGATTCTGCTTTGTAGTTTCCTTGTTATTATAGCTTTGTGTTTCTGAGGTTGGTCTTGCAATGAGGAGTATCTTTTACTAGTCAATTTCATATAATTTATGTTAGTCCTATATCTTTACTATTATCCTAAGAGAACTCCCCCTCAATATTTTTAAGGGGGGGCTACCTTTACACAACCGTTTCCAAAAAATTACCGTAAAGATTTGTATGACATTTCCAATTAATATCTACACTATGCATGAAATGAATTCCCCTCCAAATTTTAGAGGATATCAAAACTAAAAAGCCATGTATGAATGATCAGTTTTCACAACTAACTACATTGGTCTAGTTTTAAAACTAATTCCACATCCATTATACTTCTTTTCCATCTTTCCTCTCTCTTGTTTACTTCTTCTATTCTTCTCTCTCCTTACCTGCAGCAAGTATTGTACATGATGAATGTGAAGTAGCAACAATGTCAAAATTGTAATGGTGAATCAATTCTTGCTGTTATTGTTGGGACACATCACTTCATTCTCCAATTGTTCTTTTTAATGAAAGTATGGTTGTGAAGTTAAAGTTAAGACCCAGGCCACAATCTCTGTTGTTATTAGAATGTTCAATAGATGTTGTTATGTCAATGGAAGTCTCATAAACGAACCTGCTCAAATCTATTGCATCCATAGCTCTCACTACATAATATCTCCAACTAAAGCAATACATTGCCTAATTGGTTTCTTTTGTTTTGAAATGACCAAAGGAGTTTATTATAGATATCTAGATTTTTATTTCAATGATGTCTTTTACTCTTTGTTAATGGAGCCCCAAAACCAGCATTCGATCAGTTCAAGTAAGTGGAGAATGGCATTATCCAATTATTATTATCATTTTTGGAGATACAATGAAATACTTCTCTGAAAGAAAAGGATATTTAGTCATGACATATGAAAGATGTGTCTGGAAGATGAACCCTTTGAATCACTAACCATCTATGCTGCAATGTGCTTTTGAATGTAATTTATGCACGAAGGCCCTACAGTAGATTATAATAACAAGACACTCTGGAGTAATGAATTTATGACTTACATTTCTTTTTTTACTAATTATAAGGTAGTTTGCAGATCCCTACAGATTAGTAACACATGGGGTCGAGTTGTTTTATAATCTCTCTCTCTCACATTGTGTTCACGTGTCTGCATGTGTGCATGCACATCGCGCTTGCCTCTTGCTATTTTCATCACTAGGCACAGTGGGATTTGCATATAGCAAGCTGTCAGATAGTTGTGCTTAGATATAAGATCTTATGTCAAGTCTGACAGATGATTCTTCCTTTTCAGGTCTCCAACCAGTTAAACAGATTGTATCTGAAATTTATCAAGAGAAATCCTGGTTATGACGGAAAGGTATCCGGCAGGAATGGTCCTTCTTTGCTTTGTATTACCTCTCTGTTTCAGTTGGAAGAATTCTTCGATTTTTTAAATGTTGAAGATTATATGCATCAACTGTTTGCAGGTTTCCATATATGGACATTCTTTGGGAAGTGTTCTCTCATATGATATTCTTTGTCATCAAGAGAGTTTGTCCTCTCCATTTCCTATAGAGTCCATATATAAGGAATGTGACAGGGATGAAGAATCGTGCATTGATGAATCTGCTCAGTCTACCTACGATGTTAATTTAGGAAACAGAAATGGTCATAGTAGTGGTGAAGCTCCAGCTGATTTGGTGATTCCTATGGAAGGAGGCAGCTCAAGTTTACAACCAAATTCCAAGGTTCCCAAGGAAAACACTGCTGATCTTTCAATTTTTGTAGATTTGCCGTCTATGTCAGATGTGACAGAAGTTTCCTTACAAACTTCACAAAGTTCCATGGAGGAGCCTTGTGGGTCAAAGATTACAGATTTTAAGCAATCAATTGATTTACCTTCTGACGAGAGTAACCAGGAGCTGGTTCAGGATTGTGGCAACATGTTCTCTCAAGATGGAAGGAGTTTGGATGCAAACACAACTGCTGGCAATCCCATTCCAGATAGTGCCATGGAAGCTGCATCTGAGAATACTTCTGAAGATGTCAACGACAAAGATAAGCTAGTCATATTGTTGAGGGAAGAGGTAACAATGTCCTTGAAATAACTGAAATATCAGAAAAAGAACTATAATTTGCTGAGCCAGCTCCATTTATCGTTTTGCTGCATCATGATCTCCTGTAGCCTTGGTGCAACGGTTGAGTTGTCATCGTGTGACCTAGAGGTCGTAGGTTCGAGGGCTGGAAACAGCCTCATTGCAAACATGCAAGGTAAGGCTGCGTACTATAGACCCTTTGTTGTCCGCCCCCTCCCTGGGCCCCACTTATGCAGGTGCTTTGTGCACAGGGCTGCCCTTTATGATCTCATGCAGGCCGGCTCCGCTAGTTTTATATAGTTTTCCCTTCTTGATTGAAAAGCAAACTACTTAATAATATCTGTACTTAATTGATGACAGTTGAGAAGATGTAATTTATCTACCTATTATCCTGCTAGGCTATGCTTTATTGATGATTTTGGTGCAGGAACATATTATTTGCAGAAAACCTAGAACATACTTTGGTATATACTGTGCTAGTTCAATTTGATTCACCCACCTATAACTTGCTCTCAAGCATTTCTTAGCCAAACCTATCAGAAATAACTTCTAGGAACCATTTTGATGTGGTCAGGGAGGCTGGCACATCATAAGGAACAGCTTCTAGAGGCCTCTTTTCAAGTAGATACAATAAAACATTTAGAAAATCCATGTCTAGATGAATCACATGTCATAAGATCCAATATGACTCAAAAGTGACTGCTGGAATGTGTCAAATATTTTTCCATTTCTCTGTGTCACTTCTCCAGGCAGCAAGGAAAGAGCAGTTAGGACCGAGATGGCTTTTCATCTTGATTATGTATCATCATCATCATCATCATCAAGACCTTATCCCAATTAGGGATCGGCCACATGAATCTTATTCCTCAATTCCTCTCTATTAAGTACCATGACTTCATTTAGTCCCAAAGTTTTTAAATCTTTCCTCACTGCTTCTATCCACGTTCTTTTGGGCCTTCCCCTTGCCCTTTTAGAACCTTCTATTTGTATTGCCCCACTCCTAACCGGTGCCGTTGTTGGTCTCCTTTGAATATGTCCAAACCATCTAAGTCTAATCTCCCCCATCTTGTTACCTATTGGTGCTACCCCTAAATTTCCTCTAATATTTTCATTTCTAATTCTATGCTTTCTTGTCTTACCACTCATCCATCTCAGCATCTTCATTTCTGGGACGCTCATCCTATGAGCATGATGTTTCTTAACTGCCCAACACTTTGATCCATAGAGCATGGCCAGTCTTATGGCCATTTTATAGAATTTTCCTTTTAGTTTGAGTGGCACCCGTCGATCACACAAAACTCCAGATGCACATCTCCATTTGTTCCAACCCGCTTGGATTCTCTGGGTAACTTCCTTCTCAATCTCTCTACTCTCATGAATCATTGATCCTAAGTACCGAAAGTGGTCTTTTATGGAGACTTCTTGGTTATCAATCTTGACTGGTGTTCCACTCTTACTCCTCTTCTTGCTAAAATTGCATTCCATATATTCTGTCTTAGTTCGGCTAATTTTAAATCCTTTAGATTCTAATGCTTCTCTCCATAACTCTAGCTTTATGTTTACACCCTCTCTTGTCTCATCAAGTAAGACTATATCATTTGCAAATAGCATGCACCAAGGAATCTCCTCATGCAGATGTTTTGTTAACTCATCCATAATCAATGTGAAAAGGTATGGGCTCAATGCCGATCCTTGGTGCAATCCTACAATGACAGGAAAATCACCAATCTCGCCACTAGTGATCTTAACATTTGTTACCACTCCCTCATCCATGTCTTTAATTATATCATATGCCTTTGCGAAACCCCTTTATTGCCCAACACCCACCATATTAACTCCTTAGGGACTCTATCACAAGCTTTCTCTAAGTCGATAAAGACCATGTGGAGGTCTTTCCTCCTCTCCCTATATTTCTCTATTAATTGTCTTAGTAAGAAAATAGCTTTCATGGTAAACCTCCCACGCATGAAACCAAACTGATTCTCCGATACACTTGTTTCATGTCGTAGCCTCTTTTCAATCACTCTTTCAAAAAGTTTCATAGCGTGACTCATAATTTTGATCCCTCGATAATTAGTGCAGCTCTGTATGTCTCCTTTATTCTTATAAATTGGTACAATAGAGCTTTTCCTCCACTCATCAGGCATTTTCTTTAATTTTACAATCTTGTTAAACAACTTGGTCAACCAAACTACCCCAATATCTCCCATATGCTTCCAAACCTCTATTGGTATACCATTGGACCCCATGGCCTTTCCTAATTTCATCTTTTTCAAGGCCTCTTTCACTTCAGGTATTCTAATCCTACGTTCATATCTCTAATATCCTATGTTATTTAGATTTATAGTATTTTCAATTCTTATATTCTCAGAGCCATTGTCATTTAACAATTTTTGAAAGTATATTTTCCACCTTTGTTTGATCTCATCATCTTTGACTAATACCTTTTGATCATCGCTTCTAATGCACCTAACATGATCTAAGTCCTTACCTTTCTGTTCTCTTACTTTTGCAAGATTCAACACATCTTTCTCACCTTCTCTTGTTCCTAATCTATTATAGAGCTCATCATATGCTTTAAGTTTAGCCTCACTTACTATTCTCTTAGCAACCTTATTAGCATTCTTATATTGTTCATAGTTTTTATTATTTCTAGTCTTCTGCCATGCTTTAAAACACATCCGTTTTTCTTTAATAACTTTTTGCACTGTTTCACTCTACTACCATGTTTCCTTTACTAATTGCCTTTTACTTTTAGATACTCTTAAGACATCTTTTGCCACTTTCTTAATGGACTCAACAATATTAATCTACATGGTATTTACTTCTATTTCATAGTTCTAATTTCGTTCTACTATCAACTTATTTTCGAATGAGGTTATTTTCTCTCCTTTTAAGTCCCACCACTTAATTTTTAGATACCTATTAAGTTCATTTCATTTCTTCCATCTTTTGATATGGATATCCATAACCATTAACCTATGTTGTGAGGTTAAACTCTCACTGGGTATCACCTTACAATCCTTATACATAGATCGTTCATTATTCCTAAGTAGAAAAAAGTCTATTTGGCTTTTATGAAGTCCACTTTTAAAGGTTATTAAGTGTTCACCCCTCTTCTTAAAGAGTATATTTGCAATGGCCAGGTTATATGACAAAGAAAAATCGAGGATATTCTCCCCCATCTCATTTCGTTGACCTATACCATACCCTCTGTGTATTCTATCATATCCTTTCTTTTCTTTTCCTACATGGCCATTTAAGTCTGCTCCTATAAATATCCCCTCAGTGTTGGGAATTTCTTGCATGACTCCCTCCATATCTTCCCACAACTGTCTCTTGATTATATCATGTAACCCTACTTGTGGTGCGTATAAACTTATAACATTTATAATTTGCTCTCCTAGAATAAGTTTTATTATTATAATTCTATCACTGATTCTTTTAACGTCCACAACTTTATCCTTTAATTCCTTATCCACTATTATTCCTACGCCATTTCTGTTATTATCCTTTCCTACATACCATAATTTATACCCATCTATTTCTCTAGCTTGAGCCTCTTTCCACTTGGTTTCTTGGATACAAGCAATGTTGACGTCTACTAACTCCAAACTCTTATCTGTCAATGTCCCTATATTCCATGTGGCGATGCGAATCTTATGCTCTGGAGATATCCTATTTACTATAGTCTTTCTCGACCTCCATGGCATGAACTCATGTCCACTTTTCACTGCACCTAAGTTCTGATGTAGCGTGTCGCTTCCGAGGGGATGCTCTATTAGCCCTTGTCCATTTTTCACTACACTCGGGATCGTTTGTAGCGCGTTACTTCTGGGAGAACGCCCTAGCAACCCTTGCCTATTTTTCACCCCACCGGGGATCCAATGCAGCGCGTCGCTTATGGAGAACGCCCTAGCTCGAGGGAATGTCAGTTTTCGATTCATGTCATGTTAGGGTTGCTACAGTTTTAAGAAGCTGAATATGATTTTCATTTCTTCCTTTCAAACTAATATACAAATGCATATTCATTTGCATGTAGAAAAGAAATAACAAAATCATTTTTAGCTTCACCCTTGTTGACAGGCACCTGACACAAGGGTTGCCATATTTTAAGAAGCTGGAGATGATTTTCATTTCTTCCTCACAAACTAATATATAAATGCATATTCATTAGAAAGAAATAACAAAATCATCTTAAACTTCTCCCTTGCCGGCTGGCACCTGACGCAAGACCTTCCTCCTTTTACATCCGGGCTTGGGACCGGCATTGGCGGAGTTATCTTGATTATGTATAAAGATACATAAAGCTATCCAGGAATTCCTAAAAGATTCTTGGTGGACCATTTATAAGACATGTATAAAGGTTGCAAATCCAACCACAACAAAGGTTTCTAAATAGTGGTACCCTATTACTAAGGTGGTTACTTCTTGTTAGTTGAAAAATTAGATTGTTTAGAGCACGCTCAGTAACTTTTTTGTATATTTTTTGTCTTCAAATTTTCCTTTCCTGCTCTCTAATTTATTCAAAGTTAACATGATGAGAGTGCATCTGCAAATTTTTCCTGGAGCACACTCAGTTTACTATGATTTTCTTTTGACACAAAATTAATATGCATGGAGACTTGCTTTCTTGGATTAATTCCTCCTTAGTAAGTTACCTATTGGCATTGTGCTTGGTATGCGTACTCATGTAGTATCATGGTAGGATTGACAATGTTGCCTGGGCAGTGGATAAATATGATGCTGAACATTTTACATCAGTGGAAGTCCAAAAATACATCCAATATGGTGTCTTTGGCTGTTGCAGGTTGATGGAAGTGTATCCTTAAGAAAAAATGTTGTCCTTACTATCCTCCATTTGCTCTTGTATAGCTAGGCAGATTCTCCATTTGCAAGATTTGGAAGGAGATTCTCCTTCATCAACAAAATCCTTCATTTTCTTACTCTCTTGTTTAGGTAATATGTGTCCTTTCTTCAAATGAGTAGTTTGTGTGACCCATCAATACTTACCAAGCATGCAATTCACCCATGGGGGATACTGTCATATTGCAAAAGTTTACCAAGAATTATGTCATTTAACTCATGGCAATGGCACTGGACCAACATACTTCTTTTATTTGCAGAATAATGAACTCAAATTCTAGTTGTTAACAAGAACTGTCTCCCTTCTTGGACCATTAAATCTTGCAAGGACAGGGTTGCTTGTCTTCATGGGGGGTATTGGAACACTTCCAGCAATGAAGTTGGAAATTTTTTCTTCCTAGTACACCTTGTAAGAAGGTTTTGGACGACAATTATCCTTAATCACTCATCACTTTAAAACAGATAGAGCAGGGTTTTGTGTCTCAAAATTCTCTTCTCTATGATCTTAAGGCTTGCTCATGCTCACCCTCAAACTTGTGCTTTTCTCTTTCATATAGTTCCTCCATCAGATCGAATGAACGTCAATTTGTATTGAAGTGCTCATTAGAATCATGGTCTATCTTGTTGCTAGGACATGGTTGGTCTGTAGTAGCCTGAACCAGCTCACTAACTTTTAGACCTCAACCTTCTGTGATACTTCATCCTGGCTGAGGACCTATTGATAAAGCAACCAATCTGCATTGTGGTGGTGTCAGTTTTGATGATTGGGCAGAGAGGGGAGTGTGGAACTTGCTTTAGATGTTCAGTTGGTAGTTCCAGATGTCCTCAATCTGTGGTAAATTGATAGGCTCGCTCATCTGCATAATGGAAACTCCTACTGGATAGGAACCTTTGATCCATTCAGAGTTGGGCTACTCCTTTCTTTTTGGTCTATGTTGTAATTATATCTGTCTGGAATACCAATATATAGAACTCTCTGTTACTCTTTTACACTCATATCACATTGTTATAGATATTGACATTGTTGATTAAGATTTCAGAATTTGTATTGGAGTTCCCTCATTCTCTTTGAGCAATTTGCCAGCCTGATAATACCAATCTTTTTTGGTAGACAGTCGATATATTTAATTACCTTCTGCAGGATCAGTGGTGCTCATCTCATTGCATCCAATGTATAACATGTCTCTCTCAATTGGTCATTGTTACATCAACTGAGACAAAAAAGGGTAGATTTGGTATGTTCTACACATGAAGGAGTAAGGACAACTAATCTACTGGTTTTATAACAGAAATGAGAAGCTTCTGACAGAGAATAACAGAAAGAAGGAACAAACAGAATTCGGTTACAGGAAGGGGAAGAAACACCTGGCAGAAGGGGGGGAATAAAGGAAAGGAGTGAAATCAAAAGAGGGATCCTAGAACGATACAGAGAAAAGGGAGATTGGGAGGATCTAGCTCCTCGAAAACTAGAGTCTGTAACACTGGAATTCTGCATACGAATCCAGTATATGTACAATTCACAAAAACTTGAATCTATCAGCTTGCTCAGTTGTAATTGGAAAGTCTGTAATTGATTCTTACATTGAAAATTGCTATCAATTGTTGAATTAGACGAGTCTATCAGTCATAATCAGTACAATTAATTAACCTGAGCTCCAAAAATATATGGTGGATGGTTTTCGGTGATGTCTCTGACTCTCCCTATTTTTTGCATCCTGTTTCCCTGAATTCAAATGGGTTGGAACAATGGATAGATTGAGAAGGATGTTACCTAGTGAATCCAAATGAGTTAAAACAAATGGAGATGTGCTGCTAGAGTTCTATGTGGTCGGCAGGTGCCACTCAAAGTGAAAGAAAAATTCTATAGGATGACTGTAAGGCTGGCCATGGATCAGAGTGTTGGGCAATTAAGAAACAACACGTACATAGGATGAACATAGCTGAAATGAGGATGTTGAGATGGATGAGTGGCAAGATAAGAAAGAATAAAATTAGAAATGAAAACATTAGAGGAAACTTAGGAGTAGCACTAATAGGTAACAAGATGAGGTAAGGTAGACTTGAATGGTTTGGACATGTCCAACGAAGAATGAAAATAGCACTGGTTAGGAGTGAGTCAATCCAAGTCGGAGGCTCTAAAGGGCAAGGGGAATGCCCTAAAGAATGTGGATAGAAGTGGTGAGAAAAGATTTAATTACTTTTGGACCAAATGAAATCACGCCACTTGATAGAGGGGAATGGAGGAACAATATTTGCGTGGCCAACCCCTAATTGTAAGGCCTAGATGATGATGAATCGGTGACAGCAGGGTAAGAATCTTTTCTTTCTTTTCCTGGTAGTAATTGCAAGGGCTGATTTGGAGGTTCTACAATTCAGTTAATTGTCCTATGGAATATCCAGGCACTTCCTTGGGCAGATTCAGTGAATGATGCTGCACAAGGATAACCTGCAATTACACTTGGGATAAATCACATCATTATGGCTGAGTTTTCTCTTGAAAGTTTCAGGCAAAAAGATCTTTCCAAGTCAATAGTCGTTCAGAAAGTCAACAATCTTCCATCTTCTTTAGTAGTTCTAGGATCTACAACTTTGGCCCCTTGATTGATGGATCTGAGGGATAGACCTGAAAAGTACCTTCTGAGCTTGCAGATGTGCACTGAATTTTAGATTCCTAAAAATTCGAAAACATGGTAAAACTTTCAAATATCGAAAATTGCATAAGGAAGAATAACCTAGTAAGCACAGATCTGAATAGAAAGAAACTAAGAGACTTTACTCGGGGACAAAAAACCAGCTGGAGGAATTTCAGAACAACATTTCAATGATACATCATTTCCCAAAAAAAATCCCAGATCTAGACCCACAAACTTTGGTAGAGCAGTCTGGTGGAAAAGTTAAGATGTTGGAGCCTTTGTGCTCACAGCTAGATCATAGAAATTTGCTGTTATTACCTAAGAAGTAAGGACTTCAGAGACTTGGGGTTGAACTCATTATCCATTAGCAGCAAAGGAAGAATAAGTGGAGCAAACCCATGAACTGGAGCAGAAAATAGGCAGCATGAAGTATACTGAATGCAGCAAATAATTTGAAAGATCAACAAATGAAAAGTGAAAGGTGTTGGATGAGCTGCCTACTACTGAAGGTGATGAGGAAAGTATCCCTGGTTAAAATGGAAGAGGAAACTCTAAGTAAAATCTTGTAAGTCTGCAAAATGATCCTTCTACAACTAGGTTCTTCAATGGTATTTGGGTGTACTTGTCCCAATGTATGAAGACAAATCTGATGCATACTAACAAAGAAAGAAGAGTCCCTTGCTAAGCAGCAAAAACCGTTGGGCCTCATTTCAGTTAAAATGTATAAAAAGAGATAGTCATCATTTAATTCAAGTTATGTGACCACAATGGGCTGCATTTCTTTATATGACAAGCCCTCAAGGTGAAACTTTCTTGAGCTCTCTGAGTGCAATGCTTAGAAATCCTCTTCAATTTCTGAGCGGGATCCTAGACGAAATGTAGAGATTGAAAGGTGTAACATTTGTTGGAACTGTCCTTTATTTTTTTGTATTTTTGTACTTGAAAACCCAAAAATCTCAATTTGTTTTCTTTCTGAAGTAGTTCCAGTCTTCCTAAACCTTTGATTCTAGTTTGTTTCAACTTATTTAAATTCCAGTTAAGTTTGGTTTCTGCTAAAATTCAAAATCTGTTCTTAGTTTTCAATTTTCTCTGCTACACAAGCTGTTGGAAAGATTCTGGACAAACCAGCATTTGGGTACTTAAAATTCTTGTTCGATTTTCACAATTCATATGTGATCTCAAATAGGTTATGCTTAGTTTATTGGTTTGAGCTATGATCTCTAGATCAAAATCGCCTAGTGTGTTTTCTGAATTTCAGCAGAATTTCATTTCAATTCTTTTTAAAATGAATTTTCCTTATTGCTTTGATGATTTTTCCTGTTAGATCCCTTACTTCCCTTTTAGTTCAATAATTCAAGTACAGTACTCAAGTTACAAAAATTTGTTAGACAATTTTCAAGCTAGCAAGCATCAATTTTTTTTTTTTTTTGGTCAAATCCTAAAAAATGTTCTTTTCCATGTAAGGATTATTGGCGGATTAAAAGTTCCAGCTTCATTTAAATCTCTTGCTGATGTTATCCTGAAGTTGGCAGTAATGGTCCAGTGGGATAGCTTAATTTTGTTCTTTCCTTTGACTCGGTCTTCTGAAGGATGCATTCATGGCCTTTGATGGGTTGTGGCTGCTGACTATCTCATCAAAAAGATGTAAGCTGTATATCAGCCTTAGGGAAATGAGTCTGAAATGCATATCAAGAAGTTCTCTTGTTATAGTTTCCTCTTTGTCAATTCTTGATTTAGGCTATAATTTTTGGGTCCTGGAGCACTATTATTTGGAGAACTTCTGTTTTAAAGTTTCCTATGTTCTTTCTTTGGGTGCAAGTACTTGGTTTGAAGAATTTGTTAGACATAAAGTAGCTAGCAGTTTTCTTCTCTAAAATGAGTTTAATGCTAATACAGAAAAATTAATTTTAGGAGTAATATGATCTTGTAATATTCTGTAAACACTTTTTGGTCAAATAAGATTGCAAATGTTATTAAGGAAGTACTTACATCTCTCTGCCCAATTTTGCGGACTTTCCAAGACTCTGAAATATAGCTGAAGTCTCTCTAGTTTCTTATAATATATAATCTTATGCTGCCAATACCGCAATATAGAAGTTTATACTGTCAATGTTTTTTAGAAGCTCTTGTTTCCTATTCTATATTTCAAATATTTGATTTCAGCAAGTGATTTGGTGGTTTTAAATTGCTGCAGGTGAATTCTCTAAAAGCAAAAATAGCAGAACTTGAGTCAAAATGCAACTCTTCAATTGCGTTTAAGATTGAGGAGGGTAGCAGACAGTCTTCTGAGAGGAAACCCCCACCAGATCAATATGATTCACAACATAGTTACAGACCCTATATTAAGTACACTAAGCTTGAGTTCAAGGTAGAAAGAACAGGAATTCTCTTTTCCACATTCATTTCTATTTCTTTCATTCTCGCTATTATCTTGAATTGTGATGGTTTGACTCTCTAGCATGCATCTTAGTATTCTCTACTTAATAAAATATCGCTTGGTAATATATATGCACCTCAAGTTATATAACAAGTGTAGTTTTCGCCTTGATAGCCTGCTGATCTTTGCTTGTTTAACATTGTTTTGTATCAGGTGGACACATTCTTTGCTGTTGGATCTCCTCTTGGAGTTTTTCTTGCTCTACGCAATATTCGTATTGGGATTGGTAATTAATCTGGCAACTAAGCTATGAATTTTTTAATTCTCCCTCTTTTATTTTTGCCTAGCATACCATGTCTGTTTCCTTGCCTACATACTTGAGACGTAGGCCACAGTCTGTTTGAGAAAAATTGAATTGGTTGCCTTGATTCCCCGGACATGGTGATTACTCCATGTTCTCAAGGATGATGAGATGCTAACTCAAAAGTATGACAAATAAAAGCTTTCCAGGTAATGGATGGGCCTAGTAAAACAAGTTTAATTTAAGATACTCAATGTTTTATTTCTTTGTTGCTATTGGTACTTCTCTCTGTAGATAAACAGCTGTGATTTTTTTAGGTGGGAAAAATGCAAGAAAATAGGATATTAAACCAGAACCATGGAGAAAGAATGATTTCTTTAAAATATAACTTAGTTCAGAAGGGTTAGACTTACAAACTACAAACATGATGAGAATTTGAAACCTCGGATAGTAGCAGCTATGTTTAAATCTTAAGTGGATGTAAGAGATAATTGTAAAGATTAATGGTTGAAAAATGTTTAGAACTCCTAGAGATTGAATCTTATTCCCTTTTAAGATGTATCTTTTCATTTCTAATTGAGATCCTTCAAAATTTGAGCTCACATTCTTTGAAACATGACTAGTTGATAAACGAACTTCATTGGTATCTTGATACCATGCATCTGAACGATAATAGAATTACTGTGTAGATACTATTTCAAGAAATGTCTGTATTGTCAAAACATTCTTTGAACGTTGTTAGGTTACATTCTTTTGAGCAGCTTGAATATATGCAGTAGTAATTTCTGATTCTTTATATATGCAAGTGAGAGGGTCCATTCCAAGAACTTTGTCTTTTTCTAATGGAGCAACTTAAGGAGTTGGTATGAAAGTGATAGAGCATTAACGTTTAGAGATATTGGATCTTGCGGTAGTAGAATCTATCCATGGGGTGCAAAAGAAGGACCATCTATTAATCAGAAGATCTGCTTGATACTTTTCTCTGACCAGTTGAAAGTTCTTGCCCTGGTTGCTCCTTGGCATCTATAGGTTGTGATTTTGGAAGAAGAATGGTATTGGTTATTACGGTCTCTATTCTTAAAGCCCTCAATTTAGAAATTCACCATTTCTATTGTTTGAAGGGGAGCCTTGGCGCAATGGTAAAAGTTGTCGTCATGTGACCTTGAGGTCACGGGTTCAAGGCGTGGAATTAGCCTCTTGCAAAAATGCAAGGTAAGGCTGCCTACTTTAGGCCATTGTGGCCTGCCTCTTCCCCAGACCCCACATAGGCTGGAGCTTCGTGCACTGGGGCTGCCCCTTACCATTTCTATTGTTTGGGGTATAATTTATGATCTATGCCATTGACCCTTCTTATTCATCACCACTGAAGGAAAGGGCAGGAGATCTGGGTGGTGGATGACTGCTTGATGGGAAAAGGTTATTATGGAAAAATAGTTGCTTTAGAAAAAGGAGAATTGTCCCAATAAGATTGGAAAACTGGGTAGTTGTTTTGTAGGAAGGATGCTTGCAAGGTGAGGCGGTGAGTGGCGGTTGGGCTACCCTAGCATAGTACCTTTTTTTGGAGTATACTAGTGGTTGCAAGGTGGGACATACAAAGGGCCATTCTTTGAGTTTGAACTTTGATGGAATCCTGGAACCACACATTGACAAGAGAGGAATAGAAGTCTTAATGAAGATGTCCTTTTAGAAGAGGGGAAGAGATTTAATAGCCACTATATTAAGGATAAACTTTTCGTTTTTGTAATGTGGGATTGGTGTTGGAAAACTTATGTGAGAATTGCTGGCTTGACAAAAAGGAAAGTTCCATTAGTGAGTTTGCCAGAGCAGCTGAGATGCATGCATGGGCTCTCTGCAGAAGTCGATCAAGTGTAAGTGCTAGTCTTTCCTTGATATCTGGTAAATTAGACATTGACAGTATGGAGCCTGGACCAAGTAGATGGTTACATGTCTTTTCCGATAGCCATACACCTTGGAGGAAGGCCATTGATTCTCTCTTATACTTCAGTAGGTCGGGCTGAAACTGTAAAGAAGTTGATTTAGAAAGTTGAACAATGGTGCTCATATTCCAGAACTCTGTAGGAGCAATGAATCACTAGGTGAAGGAAGTACCAGTCCAAGGTTCTAATATTGTCACACTACTAGAATTACTCCACGAGTTACTGACATTCATGTAGCATGGTCTCTGTTCATTTGCATTTGTTAATTTAGGTTATTGGTGGAGAATGATTTGATTATCAATCAGCAGAATAGCTGAATAATGGTGCTCCCTTTTGGGACCAAGTAAGGCGATTAAAGATTATATATGGCTGATATTGAACTTACTAGGTCAATCATGTGCACTGAAAATGGAGGTAGCAAAGGTGGGCTTACGAATGTGTTGAGATTATAAATTATATTATTAAGAGTAGGTAGGTTGGAGGCCAGCCAGGCTTATGCATGTGTTGACTTATGGATTCAAAGCAAGTACAGAAGGCTACAGTTGACCATGTTAACTTTCAGGAGAATAGAGATGCCAGTGAGATGCTGCTAGTTAGTAACTTAAAATCTTTAATGAGGAGTGTTTATAGGGACTTTTAGGACTGGGTCTATTTGTATAATATCATATGGAAAAATCAATAAGAGATCAATTATGGGAAGGAATAGAAGCCTGGAACAATCAGTTCTGCGTATATAAAACTTAGCTACGTGTTTTAACTTTATCTCTTAATTGTGATGAGCTCTTACTAAATGTCGCATGGTGCAGCTCATAAAATTTCAACTGCCCCTTCCTGTAAAGAAGTTTAAGTTTTCCATATATATACATATATATATTTGCAGCAAGATACATGATTTTTCAAAAAATTAAATAAACAGAGAAAAATTAAATAAACAGAGAGATAACTTACAATTCGATGCTCCTCCAAAGCAGAATGTAAGTAACACAGAATGTAGAAAGGACCCCAAAGGGACTTTATTATACTAAGAAGGAGAAAGATAATAGAGAGGGGAACGATTACAAAGGAGGCAGCAAGCTCAGCATTGAACAGAGAAACCAAGCAAGCGATGCCGAGAAACAAACTGACTCAACCTATTTATAGACTTTGGACTCCGGACTTAACATCATTTGGAATCCGATACAATAATAAGACTTAAATTATTACAGACTCGATTTAACATAAAGTAAAAGTAGATTCCTTTATGATTGAAATAACTTTTGAAAAGGAGATTCCCTGCATAATTGAGGTAGCTTTTGCTAAAAGAGATTCTCTTGAATTATTTGTGGGACCAGACACGTCATTGAAGATCTTCATTGTCTTTTTCATGTTGAAGCGCTTCAATTTTTCTGCTGATTTGCTTGTCGTATGCATCGCAAATATTTCTGAATTGAATATTGGGGGAAGAAATTTTCCGAGGAGGTGAAACCTAAGAATTTTTCTTTTTATTTTTGTCTTCAAGAAATTGAGTTAGAACCATCATGGAGGCGTCCCAATAATCATTTAAAATCATCTCTTCATCAGGATCTTGACTGTCGTGGAAGATATTATCTTCGGACATGCTACTAGTGGATTTAGTAGAGGATGATCCTGAAACATTGAATGATTGCATGATTTGGTTCTTCATCTGGTCCATACATTTGACCAATAACTCTCCTTCAGTAGTCATAGGAAACTTTCTCTGAAGCATCTTCTTCAATGGAGGCAGAGGACTGTTGAACAGGAGCATTTTCCAGGGTGACCTTGCTTACTGAATAACTACTGCTATTTTAGCTGCTTTACTGTCGGTGTCGAACTTAGACCACCATTTGACGAAGTATACTCTTTTGAGAGTTTGAATATTAAATTCATTAGTCTCTATGGTCATTGGCCATTTCCAAATCCATGGGATATCAAATTTAACAAAGAATTTTAGTTCACATTCACCAACTATTAGCTGGTTGGATGGAATCTTATTAACTTCCAGAGCATATTGCACCCACTCATTGTATAACTCCTTGAGCTTGTTGGGCAAGATTGCAAGAGTAGGGCCAATTTCCCTCCACCATGGATAGAACCATGAACATACGTCCCTTGATATTACTGAGGGATGAATACGGATGAACCAGGAATGTTTTTTCATATTATTTTCAAGGAACATCACATATTTCATAACCTGAATATAGTCCCACCAATTATAGGGATATCCTTCAATTCTTTTGTATTGGATGGGGGTAACATCCTATTCGGATGATGATAAAATCTTGTTAATTAAGATCTTACTGAAATTGATGGTAGTCTTATCAGTGTTATAGTAGTGGGTAATTTCCACTGCACCAATTTTCTGGAGTAATTTCTCCATTAATGACTGGTTTCTTCCCATTTGAGGTGGATAATTGTGAAAAAACATTTTCTTCTGAGCTATTCCCCACAGATCCCTTGGATCGAAACTTGTATCTAGATCTTCTCTATTTAGTTGCAGTATGACTGCTCTATATTTCTTCTGAAACATATTGTTCAGCCATCGTAAGAATTTCTTTTGCAGATTTCTGCAGAGTGAATTGTTGCCTTGGTAATTCTGAATCCGAAATATTAGAAATATTCGGGCCTCCCCCTTTTCATTTGTGATCCTGGGTATTACCCAAAAGTATTAGTTTAGGATCCAATTTCAGATCAGGTAAACTCTTCAAAGGAACAAACTATCAGTTTGGATAATACTGAGAAGATAATAAACTTGTTCTCAGAAAAAGATTTGAAATCGGATCCTAAACTAATACTTTTGGGTAATACCCAGGATCACAAATGGAAAGGGGGAGGCCTGAATATTTCAGATTCAGAATTACCAAGGCAACAATTCACTCTGCAGAAATCTGCAAAAGAAATTCTTCTTATGACGGCTGAACAATATGTTCAGAAGAAATATAGAGTAGTCATACTACAACTAGATAGAGAAGATCCAGATACAAGTTTAGATCCATGGGGAATAGCTCAGAAGAAAATATTTTTTCACAATTATCCACCTCAAATGTGAAGAAATCAGTCATTAATGGAGAAATTACTCCAGGAAATTGGTGCAATGGAAATTACCCACTACTATAACATTGATAAGACTACCATCAATTTCAGTAAGATCTTAATTAACAAGATTTTATCACCATCCAAATGGGATGTTGCCCCCATCCAATACAAAAGAATTGAAGGATATCCCTATAATTGGTGGGACTATGTTCAGGTTATGAAATATGTGATGTTCTTTGAAAAGAATATAAAAAAACATTCCTAGTTCATCCGTATTCATCCCTCAGTAATATCAAGGGACATATGTTCATGCTTTTATCCATGGTGGAGGGAAATTGGCCCTACTCTTGCAATCTTGCCCAACAAGCTCAAGGAGCTATACAATGAGTGGGTGCAATATGCTTCAGAAGTTAATAAGATTCCATCCAACCAGCTAATAGTTGGTGAATGTGAACTAAAATTCTTTGTTAAATTTGATATCCCATGGATTTGGAAATGATCGATGACCATAGAGACTGATGAATTTAATATTCAAACTCTCAAAAGAGTATACTTCGTCAAATGGTAGTTTAAGTTCGACACAGACAGTAAAGCAACTGAAATAGCAACAGTTATTCAACAAGACAAGGTCGCCCTGGAAAATGCTCCAGTTCAACAATCCTCTGCCTCCATTGAAGAAGACGCTTTAGAGAAAGTTTCCAATGGATTTGGAAATGGTCGATGACCATAGAAACTGATGAATTTAATATTCAAACTCTCAAAAGAGTATACTTTGTCAAATGGTAGTCTAAGTTCGACACAGACAGTAAAGCAACTGAAATAGCAACAGTTATTCAACAAGACAAGGTCGCCCTGGAAAATGCTCCAGTTCAACAATCCTCTGCCTCCATTGAAGAAGACGCTTCAAAGAAAGTTTCCTATGGCTACTAAAGGAGAGTTATTGGTCAAATATATGGACCAGATGAAGAACCAAATCATGCAGTCATTCAATGTTCCAAAATAATCCTCTACTAAATCCACTAGTAGCATGTCTGAAGATAATATCTTCCAAGACAGTCAAGATCCTGATGAAGGTATGAATTTCAATGATTATTGGGACGCCTCCTTGACGGTTCTAACTCAATTTCTTGAAGACAAAAATAAAAAGAAAAAATCTCAGGTTTCACCTCCTCGGGAAATTCCTTCACCCAATATTCAGTTCAAAAATATCAGCGATGCATACGACAAGCAAATCAGCGAAAAAATCAAAGCGCTTCAGCACGAAGAAGACAATGAAGATCTTCAATGACTTGTCCGATCCCACAAATAATTCAAGAGAATCTCTTTTAGCAAAAGCTACCTCAATTATGCAGGGAATCTACTTTTACTTTATGTTAAATCGGGTCTGTAATAATTTAAGTCTAATTATTGTATCGGATTCCAAATGATGTTAAGTCTGGAGTCCAAAGTCTATAAATAGGTTGAGTCAGTTTGTTTCTCGGCATCGCTTGCTTGGTTTATCTGTTCAGTGCTGAGCTTCCTGCCTCCTTTGTAATCGTTCCCCTCTCTGTAATCTTTCTCCTTCTTAGTATAATAAAATTCCTTTGGGGTCCTTTCTACATTCTGTGTTATTTACATTCTTCTTTGGATGAGTGTTGAATTGTAAGTTATCTCTCTATTTATTTAATTTTTTGAAAAATCATGTATCTTATATATATATATATATATATATATATATATATATATATATATATATATGAGGAGAGGTAGAAACAACAAATTATTGCAGGTATAAGGTGCAACTACCACCTCATTGGATAATGAAAAGTAAAAAACTATTATGTCCTTTGTCTTTCTGTGCTTTTTACATTTTGTCATCCAATGGGGTGTTAGCTGCACCTTACACCTGCAATATGTATGTGTATTGTTTTTTATTTGGAGCTATAGATGGCTGCTTCCTTCTCTGTATGCTTTTGCTTCTTTGCTTGTAGACTGCTTCTGTTTGCTTTTTTCCATAGACAATTATTTGCTTTAGATGATGATAAAATTTATTTTCCATATTAGTGCAACCATTAAATTTCACTTCCCTGAAATTCTCATTGTTCCATTTCTCAGGTAAAGGGCAAGAATATTGGCAAGATGAAATGATAACTGAAGAGATGCCTGCCTGTCAACGGATGTTTAATATTTTTCATCCTTTTGATCCTGTAGCATATAGGTTCGTTCATGTCACCTTGTTTAACTCTCATCTATTTGTAGTACATGCCCCCCCCCCCCCCCCCCCCCCCGTCTTTCGAAGGAAAGGTGATTTTTCTGCAGACTATGTTTTTCACATGTGCGCATATATATACCAATATAGACGCATAAATATGTTTCTCTGCTTCTGGTCCTATAAGCATTTTGGCAAAATAACTTAGTCTATTGACTGCTTTTCTATATACTTCTAAAGGGAATTTAGAGGGCCTGGCATCTTTCCTTGTTACAACCTGTTTTTCTCTTTCTCAACTCCTTGGTCTGTATAAATCTTCTACTTACCCCGTCTTCTAAGAGCTGTACTTTCCTCAGAGCTCTCTCTCTCTCTCTCTGCCACTTTGTATAAATAACTGGCAGTTTTGGATTGCCACATACTATGAAAAGCCCTCTCTGGCTGTTTTGGATGCTGGCTACTGTGGTTTGACACGCAAAATCCATTCCTTACCCTTTTCTTCTCTCTCTCTCTCTCCAATTAAACCCTGCTCTTTTTAGCCTCAAGAATCCTAATACTGCAAGGTTGTTACAGCATGATGGTAAAGTAGAATGCTGTTGATGGCCTATTACAATGTCTATATGCAGGATTGCTGTAATGGAGATTGAGAAGAAAAAGAAAAATCGAAGATGATAAAACTACAAGTAAACGAGGAGTTTTCAGTGTAATGTTTGGATTAGATGTTAATGTCTTCATACAGTAGCCATATAGGCCCATGTATGTATAAATATGGGGGGCTTCTGACCTATATCATGTTGTGTGTAGGTTAGCAACAGCACAAATTTAATGGGACACATAGTGCCCATGGGAAAGAGATAGAGATGCAAAATCAAACTTGGGTTTTAGTCCTTTTGAATTCAAACACTGAATTTCCAAAAAACACCTTGAGTTTCAGTTCCAAAAATACCCTTCCTTAAAATCTCTTAAAAACACCTTATTTCCTCTCCCTCTCCCTCTCTCTCCACCCCCCACCAACCCCCCTCTCTCCACCCCCCCCCCCCCCCCCACCCCAACAACCAAAACTCAAAATGACAGTACCCCTTACGATCTACCAAATATATGGAAGAATAAATGCCACTAATGTTCACGCCATTAAAGGTCATGCAAACAACTGAGAAAATTGTCTCTACATTTAAACCCAAAGCAATGTTGATCCTTTCTCTCTTCTCAATCTCTAGTTGATCTTAGGCAATAACTGAGAAATCTAGAATAAAAATCAACAGCTTTAATAAATACTAAATCTTTTGGAATCGTGAGAAAAGACATGGGCTATAATTTGGAATCAAACACTGACAACAATTAATCTTCAAGAACAGTACTGGATCTTCTCTTAGGAGAAGGAGAAATAGGACAAGATTTGGGAAAATTGAGGCAAGATATATGTGGTCTTGCAAAAATTTGGGCTAGATCTGCCTGGACGTGAATGGGGCAGGAAATTAAGATTTTTGGACATGCTTATATAGTGCTGGCCTTGTAAAAGTATAGTTTGTTTCTGATTATGAGTAGAGAAAATTGGAATCCTTCTCATTTTTACTTAACAGGTTAGGATTTTGCTAGGTCAATGATTAGGTTACAGATTTAGGTTTTGCTTGCAAGGGAAATATTTTTCATAAGCTGCTGTCTTCCCTTTCTGCTGTAGGTTACAGTCCCCCTTTCCCCGATCCAAGAAGAACCCATCTCACAGAATCAAAAGAAAAAGAAAACCCAAAAGAAAAGATCATTCTTTCTCACTATCGATCTCTATTACTCAGAAATAATCAACCCAGGGTCCATTTTGTGAAGTTATTGTAGCAGAGCAAGAGAGAAAGAGAGGACTTGGGACTTTTCTAGAGCTGGTTTTGCACTTCAGAAAGCTGTGCTTTTTTAGAGCTTGTGGGGTTGGGGAAGAAGAAAGAAAAGTAGATAGATAGATGGATGAATGGCTGTCTTTAACTTCTGCATTTTTGAGGGGCTTGTGTGGTTTGAGGAAGAAGAAAGAAAGAGAGGTGGAAATATGGTAAATGGGAATTTTAAAATAGGGTATTTTAGGAACTCATATTTGGGGGCCTCATTGTCAAATTGTCTTAAAGTTGGCCAAAAGACAATGAGACCGGATTTTGAATGGCAGCCTTGTGCTCTAGGGTTATTTTGTGTCCAAGTAAAATTTGTGATAGTTCTACCTACACACAACGTGTTGCAGGTTAGAAGGCCCCATATATATATATATATATATAGAAACACGCCCCGCCGTGGCGCCCCCCCCCCCACCCGCAACTATTTCTTTTGTGTACATAGTCTATTATGAAAATGCATTTGTGAATCTAGGGTGGATTTCATACAGAGTAGAACCACTTGTCTGCAAAGAGTACATCTGCAAACGTCCTATTATTATACCTTATCACAAAGGTGGAAAGAGGCTGCACATTGGATTCCAGGTAAAGTACCATTATCACTGCACAGACACTGATAATCATTTTGAATGGATGATGGTTAGGTTTCGTGTATTTTCTGGATGAAATGCAAATCTTATTCGTAGTATCTGGCAGGAGTTCACTGAAGATCTAGCCACTCGTTCTCAAGCCATTGCGAGTAAATTAAACTCTATACGGGTAGGCTCTATATAAAAATTTCAAAATTGAGTCATGTTTTCTGAGATGATTGTTTTTTATGCTTTGCACTAATTTTTTATTGCACTGATTATTTCATATCCTTAAATTTTCCTATTATTTAAAGATGCATATTATCCTAGCTGTTCAGGAATCTTGTACTGTAAAAGAAAGTGGTATCATGCAGAAACATTGAAAATCCATAGACCTGCATTCCAGTATTTATTTTTCAATAATCTAGTCACAGTATTAGGATCAGACTGCTCGTCATGCAAAATATAAAATGATGAAATCACATTGTTAACCTCTTATAAATGTTGAGCTTATTTGGAGGATCCTAGGATAAAATGCTACTTTAAGGTTATGTCCATGTAAGCCACTACTTCAAGAGTTGGAATATGTATAAGTCTTCCTTATTGACACATTTATTTTGGAAGCTTAATGAGGTAAGATAATAACCAGTACCAATTCTGGTAATTGTTAGATGGGTCCGGTTTAGGAAAAAAGCCTCTGTTGGTTCCTTTGATATGCTGTTGTTTCTGTATGGATAAAAGTCATTGCATTAAGCATTCAGTCAAAGACTTTATCCATGAGTTAAAGAGATGTGCCTGAGGTTGTACTGATTCAGGTAAAATGTTGTGTTTTTATGTGCCAATGCATGGGACTTGATAAAGAAATGTGACATACCTTTAAGGACATAAGGGTATGGTATTAAACTTGTGGCTTGATCTTTGCTGTAATGCTGCAATAAGTAAATGAAAGTCAGAAAGATAAAATGTTAAGGGTTGTCCATTGGGTCAAAATATTCTGCTTCTGGACATATGCTGCAGACCTCAAGAAGATCCAAAGAACTATTGCTAAAGGATGTGATACAGTGCCAGCAAGCACATTTTTTTCTTACTTTATCTGATGTGTCCTAGTTAGTATTAATGGTGCAGGACAAAAGAAAACTTGTCCTTGTGCAGGAGATCATGACTGATTTTTTCTGATCCATCGATAAAGAGAATTACTCTTCATAAAAAATAGGAGGAAGAACCAATAAAGATTTCTTTTTCAATTCATCCCTAGAGTTGAACACCTCATTCAAGAATTTATTTTAATCCAATCTGTAGGAATGAATAGAAAAGGCAAATTCTTATGATACACCAGATCGGGCTCGATTATTGATAGAGTGAATAGATCTTCCATTACTTGAAATCTCTCTTCTGATTCAAAATCATGGTGTAACATGTATCCCTTTTGTTCCGATCATGGAATAGATGAAATAAATAAAAAAATGGACTTTTGTTCAAGAATGAAATCTTATTGGAACTGGCCATATCCAGTTCATCCTTCCTAACCATATCACATCCCAGATCTGATGAAATAGGAATTGAGACAGTATTTTGTAAGTACGTAATTGTCTTCAATCTTCAGAAATAAAAACTACACTTTTGTGTCTTCACATTTCACCAGAAAAAGAGAATAACTTTAGAATCAAATAAGACAAATTCAGAAAATTCAGTTACACTGGAAATAAAACTTTGAAACTCTAAGATTTCAAATACGTAATCGAACAAAATTACTCTAGGTGAAAAACTAACTCCCAGAATTCAATTCCAGGAATAATGCAGGTGGATTTAGGTTCCAGAGTAAAAACCCAACACTAACATCAAGTACCCAGATCTCTGTTTGTTCTATAATTGACATCGAGGGTATTAAACACAGAACTGAAGGTTTCACTATAGATGGAAAAACGAACCATTAGAATAAAAAACAAACTTGATTAACAAGTCCAAGTTGAGCTAGAATGCAGGTATGAAGAAGTATAGAGAAACAAATATTACTTTTGGGATTTTAAACTAAAGAAATGTCAATTAACAATAATTCTCAGGCATCACACCTGACAAGCTCGGCAAGAACTAGGCATCACACCTAGGAGTTTGGTGAGATTTCCAAGTAATTACACTTACAAGCACAAGAGAGTCATACTGTTAGCAAACATGAAAAGTTGTAACACAGAGAGAAAAATTCTCAAGGAAGCTCAATTCCATTCAACTCAATTCAATGTCTAGAAACCATACATATGTTGAGGTCCTTCTATAGGGATTGGTTTCTTCAAAATCGGGTCCCTCTAGGACTTGAGCAACAAGAAATTCCTATCCTAAGACTTCCTAAGTTCTAACAACTCTAGGAACTCAACTTTCTATAAACAAACTTTTTTGAACTATCCAAACTATGAAATGCCATAGAACTTTTCAAAAAATTCAAAAAAACTTGTTTTCCTTCCTCAATTCAAAACACGCCTGCTCTTCTTCTTCAATTTGTCCACATTGAAACCATGTGCACGGTAAGGACAAATTCAATGGTCTTGATCCCAACACTCAAGTTAGTTCATAGTGCTTCATTCTCCCACCCGTGAAAGGGATTTCTCCTTGAATTGGTACATAAGCTCAGGTTGCTTGGTTGTTCATTCCGGACAGAGTTCCCACATCTGATAACGTTGTAGAATCTGATTTGTTGGTATCAACATTCTTTGATTTGGAAATGTATTGTTGTCACCAGACACTTTCTTCTTTTTTGATTCTCCAGCTTCTGGCTGTGAAATACATCAGATAAGAGGTCCTGTATATCACAGTTAAGATATCTTTGCTGCTGGCCAAATTCCTCACAACTCTGTTCTTGGTGCTCTTCTGAAGTTTTGTGCAATTGCTCATTTAAAGGCTCCAAGAATATCTTTTCTGAAACCTTTAAAAAATGGATCTTTCTGAATGCTGAATCTTCAGTCCTGTATGCAATCCCCATATTGACTGAGAATTTTGACAATAGAACAAGAGTTTAGGAGCAAACTATCGGCTTGCAAAGATGGAAAGTTTGAGAACTTTGATTGATGAGAACTGGACACAACAGTCGAGTACTCAAGGAAGTTTGTGAAACTAAGTTATCAAGACTGAAATAGGTGCGCGTAGGGATATGATGTCAAAGTTGCATCAACTTGAAAAATTCTACTCAGAACAGTTGGACATTGCACCTGATGCTCTGATGCCAAATTTGTTGCACAACTGAAGAGAACTTTTTGGGTAAATATCTAATGTGTTCCCCGACTGGAAAGGTTATTTTTGGAGGAGAAACTATTCGTTTTTGGGATCTCCACAATCCCTGTTTGGAACCTCTAAGGGGTCGCAATGGTTTGGCTTGACAAAATTTTAGAAACGAAAAAACTTATAGGGGAATACTAAACTAACTGCACTGTGGGTGTGGTCTAGCGACCACATGTTTAGGAACCAACCTTTCAATGATCCAACTCATTGATCTCATTGCTCCAGCTTTATATATCTTATAGATAAAAAAAACATGTGGTTTTGATTATTCTAGCATGTAAAAGGATCTGAAAAGCTGTGCTTAGAATCAGACAGTTTAGAAACTTTGATAAACAACAGAATTTCTTTGAAGTTAGAATCACCCAAACCCTATGCTTTTAGACCTATAAGAAATCTGAAGTTGGAGCAATGAGATAAACAAGTCCGATCATGCAAAGATGAGCTGCAAAAAATGTGGTTGCTGGACTGCACCTCATAGTGCAGTCAGTTAAGCATTCCTCAGACTTCTATATTTCCGAATTCTACCATAAACAGAGAAAAACTTAAGCATGAAACAAAACAAAAAAAACTAATTCGGGAAATTCGGGAGGCTGCTCATGGATGTGTATGTCTTCAACATTCAAAAATAATGAATAGATAAATAAAAGAAATTAGGTCTGGGAGTAAAATCCTGTCATGGTTTGTTATTAATTGATATTGAGGGTATGAAAATTTGAAACATAAAAGTTGATTAACAATTCTAAGTTGAACAAGAGTGAAACAGAAACTAGAGAAAAGCAAATTATATTTTTGGTGTTTTGAGCTAAAGGATTTAAAATTAACAATTGACAAATATCAGGCATTGCACCTGATAACCTCGGCAAAGAACCATTGCACTTAGGATTTTGGTGATATTTTGGAAGTTTGTACTAGGAAGCACAAGGGAGTGGCACCCTTTGTAAACGTGAACTGAAATTCTCAGAGAAAACTAATTTCATTCAATTCAATTCAATTCATTTTGTAGAAAACATACATAGGAGGTCCTTTTCTACGGAATGTTTCTCCAAAAGCTGGTCCTGGGACTTGCGCATCAAGAAATTCCTTTCCTTGGAATTTTTTTAAATTCTAACAACTGTAGGAACTCAACTTACTACAAACAAAGGTCTCCTAAAAGAACTCAAACAATGATGCACAATAGAATGTTCCAAAAGTTATCTCAAAACTTGTTTTCCTATCTCAGTTGCAATCACGCCTGCTCCGCTTCTTTAATGGTTCCACATTTAACCCTTTTGTATGGGAAGCACAACTTTGATGGTCTTGGTCCCATGTGCTCAAGTTAGTTCATAATGGATCAACTAAGCTGAGCAGTTAATGCTTTCCAGAAGTTGGGTGTAAGTATATTTATTTCTTTCAATGAGTTGTGTAGTTGTTTAATTACAAATGAATTCCCAGTCTTTCTTTGGAGTTTGAAAGGTCTTTGCATTAATTATGAGTGTTTGATTGTTTCTCAAGGAATATTGCTTAAAAAGTCTAAAACTTTAGTCTAGGGTTGGTCATATGAGATGAGGACTATCATGTGGTTTGCTTCCTGAGATTGGATCTGGAATTTGAATTTTATATTTAATAGATTGGGATTGAGCTACCTTGTCTTCATCTCTATTCTTTGGATCCCACTTGGTCTTTCTCTGTCCTATTATTGTGTTTTATACTTAGGTACAATCTTTCGTTCTACCTGGACTGTTGTCATTTCCAGCTTTGTTACAGTTCGCAGAACTGTGCACTTCATCCAAATGTGGACTTACTACTCAACATGATTTTGATTTACTGTGAAGAACTGATGTGTCCTACAAAATGTTGCTGTTTGAATAGGTCAAAATGGTCAATGTGTTCCAACCTGGAACTAAGAACAATTTGCTAGGTATGTGAAGTTTCTTCTTATCTTTTCTTTTTTACATATATTTTTCTTGGAGTTTATGTCATTATATGTTTTATCTAGAAGCCATAGAAGATACTCAAGTAGAAGAAGAAAGAACATATGGTTCTATCATGATGCAAAGATTGACTGGAAGTGAAGATGGCCGAATTGATCATGTGCTTCAAGTTAGTTATATCATGAATCCACTGCCAGTGTTTTAGTCATAGCTGGCTACATTCTATGTTTTTCATGTCAGTACCATAATTTAACATTTGATATAGTGGCATGTGATATGTGCAATGTTTGTTGCATTACCTTTTGCTTCAAGATCATCTTCATGCTAATTTTTTCTCTGTTGATTTAATTGGACATTTGCTGGATGTAGAAGTTTCTAAGAAGATTGTATATGTTTCTCTTACATGAATGCAATTTGAGTCGCAGTAGTCTGCTGATTGGTCTGATTCCTAAAGAATTCTAGGTGAGAAACTTCATGGAAAAATCTAAAATATATTTGTATATTCCCTAATGATCACTGTATTTAGTGCTTTATAGAAATGACTTCTGGATGGGCTGCAAGTAAAACTTCATTAAAGCGTATCAAATATATTTTACTACTGGTAGTTCTTTATTTTGTTCTCTAGAATGATTTCTGCCTAGGCTAAATCTTATGCAAACAAAATTGCTGTTACTTCTTAGACTGCTGTAATTTCCAACTCCCAAATAATCCAACTCGAAATAAAAAATAAGATTTTGTTATGAAGTGAAAAAACATAAGAGTGGATGCTCATACTCTTTCCTGGCCATGTACTTTTTCTTTCTTGCTTTTAGATTTCCTTAGAAAAGCATAATCTTTTCAAGTTTGACAGATCTAATGAACTTCAAAGCAAAGGCTGGTTTACTTGCAAAATGCCAATGGCAAGCTAAGTTGCCTAACACGTTCTTCAGCAAGGATATGTACCTTTAACATCCAATCAAAGAAAAAAAAAGGAAAGAAAAACTGAAGGATAGGAACCTTTACAAAATGACTGAGAAAAATACTACATCCTTGAGTTGATAATATATAGTGCTAAACAGATGTCATTTCCCTTGGGTTGTGGCACCATGAATATGGAAGAGCTCAAGCTATAGGTGCCATTATTCATTGTTTCCTCAAGTCTCTTTTCAACTAATGAATACAATGAGAAGAAAGCCTTCCAGTTTTAACTTTTTGAGAATATTCATGCAGCCATAAACAGCAACATCAAGGATTGATGCAGATCACAAGTAAACCTACAAATTTACTTACTATAGATTGAAAACTTCCAAACTAGTTGACTGAGTTATTGCAGATGCCACGTATGGTATACGAGAAAGATCTTTTCTATTTTTATTTTTTTTTAAAGAAATGCTTTCATACTGATTATAGCACAAAAGAAGAATCAGGCTCGGAAAGTTAGAACAACTTTTAACATTAAAAACACTGGACTTTTTCTCCCTCTGGTTGCAGGATGTATTTGCAAATTATCCACAAAAACAATAAGATAATCCTTTATCCTGATTTTCCTCTAAGAATTAATCCAACTCCTTTATCCTTTCTACAACAACGTTGAACCGTACTTAGATATTTTAATGAAAGGCAGTATGGCATTTGGGGGTTATTCTAGGAAGCTGGATCCTTTCAAATAACAGCAGAAGTATGAAATATGATGTTTTAGAGAAGGGAAAATGTAAAATACCCACCTATCTTTTTACACAAAGATGGAGCCCCACCTAACTTGATCCAAATAACAACGAACCTGCATGAATTTTGGGGTAATGGTCAAAACCTCACCTGCCTTTTGTTTTCAAACATTATCGACGATAGCAGCTGGGCTTTTCTAGTGAAAAGACCAAGATGTCTCTTTGTTAGATGAGAGGAAGAAGAAGAAAAACCTTGGTTCAAAGAATTATTTTCTCAAATGACTGAAGCACCCTATTATGGTCTTAAATTTTCAAAATGGAGAAATTGGTTATGTAGTTGTTTTCATCGGGCTTCCAAGACAAGCACTAATTGAGCCTTATCTCCACGCTTTATACCTTTTTGTCATTCCTGAAGTTGCTGTTCTTCTTAATGTTCAAATGGCCGGATTTAAGGAAATTTTGATGGAGATCACTACTGAAAATCACAATTTGAGTGGGGACATTTATGAATATCCAAAAAAAACCATCCTCCTTAAATTGAAAACACTTTTTAATTGCTTTATAAATGAGATTTCTGTTGGAGCTGTGGGTTCTGTTAAGTTTGTTTGGTAGATTTTCAATGGAACTTATGATAAATAATCATTTAGTGATTTGGTGTTTTACTTGGAGCTCTAGGATCTCTTTACCTTAGTCTTCGGATTCATGTTAAGGATTTCCCTAAAGGTTTTAAGCTGGCTGGAAACCTGATGCAACCCTCCTTTTTCCAGGCTTGGGACTGGTTGCGAGATCATAAAACCACATAGGCAGAGAGATTGATAACCAAGAAGTCCCACCAAATGACCACTTTAGATACTTGGAATCAATAATTCATGAGTGTGGAGAGATTGAGTGGGATGTTACATAGAGAATCCAACTGGGTTGGAACAAATGAAGATGTGCCTCTGGAGTTTTGTGTGATCTGCTTGTGCCACTCAAACCGAAAGGAAAATTATATAGGATGGCTATAAGTCTGGCCATGCTCAATGGATCTGAATGTTGGGCGGTTAAGGAGCAGCATGTACATAGGATGAGCATAGCCGAAATGAGGATGTTGATATGGATGAGTAGCAAGATAAGAAATTATAGATTTATAAATTAAAACATTAGAGGAAACTTAAATATAGCACCCATAGGTAACAAGGTGAGGGAGGGTATACTTAGATGGCTTGGACATGTCCAACGTAGACAAAAACGGTATCAGTTAGGCGTGAGTCGATTCAAGTCAAAGACTCTAAAATGGCAAGGAGAAGGCCCAAAAGAATGTAGATAGAAGTGGTGAGAAAAGATTTAATAACTTTTGGTCTAAATGAGGCCGTAATACTTGATAGAGAGGAATGGAGGAACAAGATTCATGTAGTCAACCCCTAATTGTGATGAGGCTTTGATGATGATTATGACAATGGATCTCTTTACTTTTTTGGTAAATGGATTTCTAATGAAGTTTTTGTTACATAATGATCAAGTGATTGGGTTTTTATTTTGGAATGTGGGTTCCTTTAACCTTTGTTCTTGGTACATGGGTTTCCAAGGAAATTACTACTATATTGCAAAGGATATTTGTGTATTGGCCATGAATCACAGCAACAAAAATGAGAAAACACTCAGATCTCATCCATTTCTTTTGTATTTCTCTTGAAATCTGAAATTAAAACACAGCTGGAGAGAGAGAGTGTGTGTGTGAGTACTTTTGGTTGGAGTCTTCGATTGGAAAAACAAGATTTTGGTTTTCACACCATCTTGTTTATTTATTTTGTTCTTCGTGTGGGCCCCCAATTAAATAGGAACCAATTACCTCTGGTTAGGGTCATAAGATATGTCATTTTCGTTTAACAAAAAATAGGAAACAAGCATCTTTGGCAAGTGGCTTTTTGGTTTTTCACCAAAAAATTGCAGCTGCTGTTGAAGTTTCCCTTTTAAAACTAAAGGCAGATGAGTTTTGACCAGAGCCCCCATATGTATGCAGGTCTTTTGGTATTTGTATTAAGGTAGGCGGATATTTTTCTTTAGTTAAAAGACAGGTGGGTATTTGACTTTTTCCCTTCATTAAATCGTACCAGACTTTTCAGCAAAATTGCAGAAAATGATAGTCCTGATGAATAAAAAGGGTACGTAATTCAAACTGTGCTCCTCTTCAAAGAGCATGTTCCTTCAGCATGAGAGAGATGCCATGCTGGCTTTGCTGCCATAACCTCCCACTGCCTCGAACTTCCCTTGCCGGCTCTATCTCTAATGCTCATAGTATGTTGGTGGTGTTTCTTAAGCTGAACATAGGGGTCATGTACATCATCAAATTTGTTCAGAAATCTGTTTCAACGCATGTTCCACGATTGTTAAAAAGCATTAGTGCACTAGTCTCCTGTTATTTCTAGATAGAATGTTAGCAAAGAAGAGCTCCAAGAAGCTTTTTATTTAACCTTTGCTGCTTAGCAAGGGAGTCACTTCCATATTTTTCCTCTTTTCACATTGTATGAGGTTAGCTGAAGGTGTCTATTATTACAGTTGATGTCTAATTTTCCACCAGTAAGCATTGCATGGATATGGATGGTAGGGAAGGTTAGGACTCTGATGGATCGGTGAACTGAAATCAACAAAATACAATGGCAGAAGAAGAAGATGGAAAACTTGAATTTAGTATTGAAAGTTGAGTACAAGACAGGCTAGAATGAAAAGAAACAACATATCCCGCGGTGGAAATTCCCTGCATCTCTGGTTTTCTCCATTACCAAACCCTCTGTTCTCCTTTTCCTCCTACTTCCCTAACCAAATTCCTCCCTTCCTTTTCCCATGCCGCCTCCCCTTGGCCTTACCACCCAAGATATGATCCTCTTAATAGAATTCCTCCAAAGTCCCCTTATATCTTTACACTTGTCCCTCCTATATATCTAGATTTTATACTGATGCCAACTATCTAGATTTCTAAGGACCACATCTCCTGTTATTTCTAGATAGAATGTTAGCAAAGAAGAGCTCCAAGAAGCTTTTTATTTAACCTTTGCTGCTTAGCAAGGGAGTCACTTCCATATTTTTCCTCTTTTCACATTGTATGAGGTTAGCTGAAGGTGTCTATTATTACAGTTGATGTCTAATTTTCCACCAGTAAGCATTGCATGGATATGGATGGTAGGGAAGGTTAGGACTCTGATGGATCGGTGAACTGAAATCAACAAAATACAATGGCAGAAGAAGAAGATGGAAAACTTGAATTTAGTATTGAAAGTTGAGTACAAGACAGGCTAGAATGAAAAGAAACAACATATCCCGCGGTGGAAATTCCCTGCATCTCTGGTTTTCTCCATTACCAAACCCTCTGTTCTCCTTTTCCTCCTACTTCCCTAACCAAATTCCTCCCTTCCTTTTCCCATGCCGCCTCCCCTTGGCCTTACCACCCAAGATATGATCCTCTTAATAGAATTCCTCCAAAGTCCCCTTATATCTTTACACTTGTCCCTCCTATATATCTAGATTTTATACTGATGCCAACTATCTAGATTTCTAAGGACCACATCTCTTGGAATAAGTCAGCCCAAAACGTCCCTGTTTACCCTGTTGCTTATCAATACCCCCCTCCCCTCCCCTCCCCGCCCCAACACCAAACAGCCACCTTGCCCCCAAGGTGGAAGTCAGAAAATTGTGACTGAATAGTGTCAAAAAGCTCACAAGTATTGTCATGATCCGGTAGGCTTACCCACTGAACTAGTACTTCAAGCTGACCATTAGTCAAAGTGCGGGCATTCTTGATGGCTGATGGATACACTTGTAGCTCTAGGCTCTCCGAGAGAGAGGCAAACAATGGTTGAGGGTTGAGGGTGAAAGGAGCAGCAGGTTTTAATTGGGAGACATGGAAAACGGGATGAATCTTGGCAGTAGGAGGTAGCCCAAGGTGGTATGCAACTTCACCAATCCGTTGAGACACCTTGTAAGGGCCATAATATTGAGGAGAGAGCTTCTCGTTGAACTGAGTAGCCAATGATTTGAGTCGATAGGCATGAATCATTAAATATATGAAGTCACCTGGTTGGAAAGAAAAGTCTTGCCTCCCTGAATTTGATTGAACTGTCATGCAAGATTGAGCGGAAGATTTGGTGATTGACTTACTCTACAAGTGATTCACCTTCTGAAAACTTGAGTAGGATTGGTGGATCTCTTCCATATAGTGCACAAAAAGGGGTCATTTTGATAGAGTTGTGGAAAGTGGCGTTATACCAATACTTAGACCCATATATCCAAGTTGGGCAGCTATTGGGCTTACCTCTGACAAAGCAGCGAAGATAAATTTCTAGACAGCGGTTAACTACTTCAGTCTACCCATCGGTTTGAGGGTGATAAATTGGACTCATCTTTAGAGTGGTGCAGGCGATAATGAACAATTCCTTCCAAATGTGGCTAATGAAAATGCAATCGCAATTGAAGACAATGGATCGAGGGTAGCCATGTAGCTAGACTATTTCTTTAGCAAAACGAAGAGCAATATCCTTGGCTATGTAAGGGTGGCTAAGTGAAATGAAATGACTATATTTGGTCAATCGGTCCATAACCATAACATTTTCATACCCTTGAGCTTTAGGCAACCTGCCAATAAAATCCATGGTAATGTCTTTCCAGGATGATAAGGGGATAGGAAGAGGTTGAAGCAAGCTAGCAGGCTTAGTAGAGGCATATTTGTCGTGTAGACATACATCATACGCCACCACAAATTTTTGGGCATCATTTCTTATTCCATCCCAATGTAAAACCTACAAAATGTGCTTGTACGTGCAAAAAAACCTAGAATGACCACCACTTAGAGTAGAATGAAATTCGCACAATAACAACGGGATGCGTGGGGAGTGTCGTGGTAACTAGCCAGTCATGAAAGTAGAGCATGCCCTGCCTTAAAACATAACCTAGGTGATTGTGTGCCTATGTAGTTAAAGGCGCGCCTAGGCGCCTACCTAGGTGCAAGTGGACGGGTAAGCGCCTGGGAGAGTGCCAGGCGTAGAGGAAATGAGGTGCGGTCGCCTAGGCGCGCGCCTAGGTGCCCCTGGGCACCCCTTTCAGGCGCGCCCCCGACTCTAGGCGCAGACCACTTACCCGGTAATGTATAAATGTTGTTTTTTTTTTTTTTGGTTTTTCACCTTCCAACCCTAATTTCAATCTTCCAACCTACTGAGAAGGTGAAAAAGACCATTCCTCTTTTGATCTTTCACAGATCTAAGCAGAAAAAGGTATGGATTTATGAATTTTAGCATTTGTATACAGTTTCTATAAAAAACATAAAATCCAGTACCGTTTTTTCAAATTTTTTTGTTTTTTGTTAACTATTTTTCATAGATCTTGATGGGTTTTAGTTCTATACGTATAAGAAAACATTCCATTTGAGTTTTATACTTCTTTGCTCTAGATTTGAGTTTGTTTTTAGGTTTTTACTGTTTTTCGAAAAAATCAGTTACAGAAATAAAAAAAGTCGTCGTTTTTTTGTATTTCTTCATTGAAACGTATTTCTATCCACATATATATAGCTTTCCCATGCTTGCGTCTTCATGTGTGATAATTTTTTCATCTTTTTTTTGTAATTTAGGGTTTTTTTTTTTTTCCGAAAAAAAAAAGTTACGAAAATTAGGAAAAAATTGTTCTTTTTTATATTTATTAGTTAATGCCTATTCTTATCCACATATATAGCTTACTCATGCTTGTATTTTCATGTATGATGTACTTTTCATGCTTTTTTTGTATTGTAGTGTTATTTTGTTCAATTTTTCCAAAAATAAAACTTACACAAATTAGAAAAAATTGTTTTATTTATATTTATTAGTAAATAGCTATTCTTATACACATATATAGCTTTCCCATGCTTGTGTCTTCATGTATGCTGTATTTTTCATGCTTTTTTTGTATTTTTAGCATTTTTAGCTAAATTTTAATTATGAAAAATATAATTTTGCGCCTCAGGCTCTAGGTGCACCCCTTTGTGCCTCGGTGTGCCTTGTGCCTTTAACTACATAGCTGTGTGCATCTGTAATAACCTACTAAATGCTAATGTGAAGCTTGGGATCTGCTTGAACTTTGTCAAAAATCATATCTAGGCCATCATAACTGGCAACAGTGAGGGCAAAGAGCTGTAGGTTGTGGTTGGCATTCGCAGCAGCTGAGAGATCAAAAAGAGGGGTGCTGCGCATGGGAGCAGGGTCAAGGTAATCAAGAGCATAGAATTCTTGGCGCCTTGAGTGGGCATCAGCTACTCAGTTCTCCGAACTAAGTTTGAATCTTGAAATTGAAGTTGTTTGAGGCTCCACTGTCCATCAAAACTACCACGGCTCTGCCACACAGATTGCCAATCAATTTCATAACTTTCACGTGTGTAATCCTCAAGATTGCATGCATGGATAACTCTAGCTAAGGAGTTTCCTCTTCCATTTGCGTATATTCCCCTCAAGTTGGAGGCTTGCTGATTCGGATTCATCATCATTGTCGGCCAAGAAAAAACCTATAACTATTGGTTCTTACAGTTATGAGTAGGGGTGTACCTCTCGTCACATCTATAGCTCGGCCCTAAGGCTCATTTTTTGTTGAAACTCGCAATTTGTGAGGCACTGGAAAGGGTCCCTGCGGCTAGTGCTGGCGTCGTTGGTGCACAATTCCTTATCTCCCTAAATGTCGTCTCCTTTGGTGCTTCGGGCATTCTGTTTAGGGTTTGGTGAAAATTACAAATCAGTCCTTGATATCCTGCCCCTAATACCAGGCCCTTTGAATGGAAGCTAGTGGGTCCTAAGAATTTGGGCCAAGGTCCGAACTGGCTTTAGTGGGTTTTTACTCATTCCAAGGCCACATTCTTCCCTTCGATTTTATGTGCTAGGTCCATAAGCCCAGTTAACAAAGTGGGCTGAAACATTATAACTTCAGCCTTTATCTCCTCCCTAAGCCCATTTATAAATGCTTCTCTTATCAACTCATCGGGCAAGTCCACCAAAGGGCCCGACATCAACTCAAAGCTGTGCTAGTAGTCGGTGATGGAACCCTCTTGTCAGAGTGCAATGAGGGCTTCGTAGTTATCATCCAACTGAGATGTACGGGATTGTTGAAGGATAGTTGTCCAGAACAATGTCCATGATCAAAGAGAAGTCCGAGAATCAACCCACAGGAACCAATGAAGTTCTCACCTTCTAGGCAGACGTTGGCCGCTGCAACCTTCTCGTCATCAGTGAGGTGGTTGATCTGAAAATATCGTTGCACCCTATATAGCCAACCGTATGGATCAGTGCCTTCAAAGATGGAAGATCAAGCTTCCTGGGATGGAAATCAGGCGCTGGAAACTCCTACATTTCTGAGAGGTGCTGATCTCCTCCATTTGAAGTTTTGCCAACCTCCGTCACCCTGGTTTTTCCCCTTTCTCCTTCTTGGAGTGGTGGGGTTCCCATGGTATCCTCCCTCTACCGCATCCAGTTCCTTATTTCCAGTAGATATTCTCTTATGGCTATGATGTTGTTTTGCAGTCGGCCGAGATCTTCCTTCATGTTGCCGACCTCTCCTTGCATACTCTCCATCTCTTTCTTCATGGTTTCCATCCGCTCCATTTAGGTTCTGACCATTCCCCAAAATCATAGGGCTCTGATACCAATTGATAGATCGGTGAACTAAAATCAACAAAATACAATGGCAAAAGAAGAAGATGGAAAACTTGAAACTAGTATTGAAAGTTGAGTACAATACAGGCTAGAATGAAAAGGAACAATATAGTCCTACAGTGAAAATTCCCTACATCTTTGGTTTTCTCCGTTACCAAAGCCCTCCGTTCTCCTTTTCCTCCTGCTTCGCTAACCAAATTCCTCCCTTCCTTTCCCCATGCCACCTCCTCTTGGCCTTTTCACCCAAGATATGATTCTCCTTGCAGAATTCTTCCACATTCCCCTCATATCTTTACATCTGTCCCTCCTATATATCTGGATTTTATATTGATGCTAACTACCTAGATTTCTGGGGACCACATCTCTTGGAATAAGTCAGCCCAAAACATCCCTGTTTACCCTGCTGCTTATGACTCCTAATTTAAAATCTGATGTTGCAAACAATCTAGATGGAGAAAGTAGATCTACAAGATTATTTATGTTTTGTTGATCCTCCTGCCATTCCCAATTTTGGCTTATGGGAAGCTTCCTGACTAAGTGTCCTCGAAGTAGCTCTGAGGATCTGTACTCCTTCATAGCCCAACAAGAACATTAGAGGAAGTTTTTTCTCTTGAAGAAAATCGCTGGAGGATCAAAAACAAGTGGAAGCATCTTATGCAGTTTTTTTGGAGGGTTTGTGTGAAAGGTTGTCTTGGACATCATTGGAGGTGCTTCTCTGATTTATTTGACATCTGCTGAGTAATGATTGGTTCTGACAAACTAGTTTTCTAAATGAAAAACCCAAAAGAAAAGAAAACCCTTTTTGATGGGATGTAGTTCAGGTAATGCTTATTCTTCATTCACTGAGAAATGTTAGGTTGAATGGCATTATTTGTCCACATGAATGGTGCTTGTGTGTTGCTTCTATGATGGAGTCTCACTTTTTTTTTTTGTGCTTTTATTTGTAACTAGCTTCAGGTCTTTCTTCTTGTGTGCAAACTCTTTCAGTACTCTTGGCAACAAAATAACTGCCATCTCACTTTTTGATGAGTTCAGAATCGTGATTTTTATCTCATGGATCACCGATATTTTTAAAAACTTTGGGACTAAATGAAACCATGGTATTTAATAGAATGGAATGGAGGAATAAGATTCATGTGGTCGACCCCTAATTGGGATAAGGTCTTGAGGATGATGATCACCGATATCAGGATTTTCTGCTTTAACATGTTTTGGATGCATTTTTTGTTTGTTAACATGAGTTTGCTTATTTGACTGTGCAGGATAAAACATTTGAGCATGCATATATATCAGCAATAGGATCTCACACGTAAGTTGCCTTATTAATCTTCTAGCACATTATTCTTCTTAAGTTATGCCTCATCATTACTCGTTGGTCTTGGCAACATTTTTAGGAATTAACTGTTAATTGAACCAACAAGCTGGCCTCTTAACCAAAGACAACAAAAACAGGCTAGAGAACTTTGAAGTAGATTAGTTATGAAGGGCGAAAGATCAAAGTAATTATCTATTGATTTGAAGGAACTTTGAGACTTAAACACAGATATTACATATATAAACAGCCTCTTGCAGAATTGCAAGGTAAGGCCACATACTATAGACCCTTGTGGTCCCCCCATTCCCTAGACCCTCCATACATGGGAGCTTCGTGCACCGGGCTGCCCTTTTTTTTATATGCCCGTCCATGTAGGCCAGCTGGTGCCTCTACACCTGCATGTATGCCTAGGCATGGGCATGTCTGGGTATATATAGTGTACATATTAACCATTTAGACCTATTAAAAGGTATGAGAAAGGTCACAAGTGAAGCCAACTGCAGTCTGGCATCTTTTACTTTTGTTGTTTGTTTCATTAATACTAGGATTTTGAACGTTTCTACCTCCATAAGTTGTCCAGTTGGCCAATTTCTTATTTTGACATGTTTAAATATCAAAATTAGAGTTGTAAAACATGGTTATTGATTTCTATTGGAAAGAGCATTTGCCCAATGGCTTTTCTAAGATTTCTTTGTGCATTCTATTGAGATTTCAGTTAAGAAATCTCTACTTGATCGTTATTCCATTGCAAGGTCACCTAATTCTTCTATGTTACCCCAGATTCACCACTTTCACTTCAGGCAAATGCAAATCAGATTTAGGATTCATATGATTCCTAATTAAAGGGATTTAGCACTTCAAATTTGAGATTCACCGCTTCCAATTTACTGAATCAACACTTCTGATTCAATAGGATCTCATATCAACTCTTTGAGACGTGAATGCAATTAAATCAATGTGCTAATTTTGTTTTCTTTTCACTTCTTCTTTTTCATTACTGAAGTGTCCTTATATTTGTGCTTATTATGAAATACCCTTGATAGGTTCTTTCCAAATAAGACATAGCTGAAGGGCATTTTTGTCTAACAAAACTAGTTTGGGGGGAGAGAAAACATTCATTTTCCTCTTAAATCAGATTTCTTTCTTCTGTCAATGCTTTAAAAACCCTATTCCTTGTTCCCTCTAAGCCAAATTCCAGCAAGTCTTTCCACCTGATCTGTTGGATTTCATCGGATATGATTTTCCATGTCTCCTATTCTCTGCATTTCAATTTGAAATTGTCAATTGTTCCAACGATCTCCATTTCCAGATTGCTACTTTTTTCTTCGAATTCCTCTTTCCGAGTTACTCTCTCTCTCTCTCTCTCGGACCTAATTCAAAGAATCATGACTTCTAAAGTTCTTCTCTAAGTATGAAACTATGAATTCAGTGTCATGAGTTCTGAATTTTTTATAGTAAAATGGGTGACTGACAAGTATGATTTGTGGTTTATAGTATGTTGAGTCATTTATGTGAATGCTGAATTGTGATTCTTGTTAATTCTTAGAGTTTCTTGCTGTGAATCTCTAGTTTGTGGTTCTATTATGATTCCAGTTATTGTTCACTTAAAAAGTTACCTTCCATTAGTCTATTTTTAGTCCTATAATATTTTGGTTTTTTAAATTTTTTAAAAATTTTGAATATTTGTATTTTAATATTTTATTGCTTTCCTACGTTCTATCAAAAATCGATTCATGCATGGGGTTTGCCAAGGGTTTTACTTGCCAGCTGGCACCAATGTTCTAGAAAGATTCATAGAATTAAAAGAATTATTCTTGTTGGACAAAATGATAAAAGAGTACCCATAGATAGAGATACAAAAGTTTCTTATGGGAATCCACAAAGAAATGATACATTTGATCAAAATGCACAATGAAGATTATATCCACATCAATTTGCATTTCTCAGCAAATATAATCTGTTTCGTTGTTTTAAGTAGTTTTTCTATTCTGGGTAGTGAGGAACTTGTCATTTTTAATTCTTGGGTTCAGAAATTTCTACAGAACTTAAGCGAGACAATAAGAAAGTGGCAAAAGATGTTCTAGGAGTATCTAAAGGTAAAAAACAATCAGTAAAGGAAACTTGGTGGAGTCAAAAAGTGCAAAAAGTTATCAAAGAGAAACGGGTGTTTTTTAAAGCATGGTGGAAGACTAAAAATAATAAAAACTTTAAACAATATAAGAATGCTAAAATCGAAGGCATATCATGATCTCTATAATAGATTAGTATCAAGAGAAGGTGAGAAAGATGTGTTTAAACTCGCAAAAGTAAGAGAACAAGAGTAAGGACAGACCACGTTAAGTGTGTTAAAAGTGGTGACCAAGGGTACTGGTCAAAGATGACGAGATTAAGTAAAGGTAGGAAAGTTACTCTCCACAATTGCTAAATGACAATTACCATGAGAATATAAGGATTGAAAGTACCGTAAACCAAATAACGTTGGACATTTTAGATACAGCCATAGGATTAGAATACTTGAAGTGAAGGAGGCCTTGAAAATGATAAAATCAGAAAAGGCCCTAGGGCCCGATGGTATACTAATAGAGGTTTGGAACTATGTGGGAGATACTGAAGTAGTTTGGTTAACAACATTGTTTAACAAGATTGTAAAATCTAAGAAAATGCCAGATGAATGGAGGAAGAGCTCTATTGTACCAATTTATAAGAATAAAGGAGACATGCAAAGTTGCACTAATTGTCAAGGGATTAAACTTATGGGTCATACCATAAAACTTTCTGAAAGAGTGATTCAAAAGGTGCTATGACATGAGACGAGGGCATCGAAGAACCATTTTGGTCTCATGCTTGGGAGGTCTACCATGGAAGCTATTTCCTACTTAGACAATTGATAGAGAAATATAGGGAGAGGAGGAAGGACCTCCACATGGTCTTTATTGACTTAGAAAAAGCTTATGATAGGGTCCCTAGAGAGCTAATATCGTGGGGGTTGGGTGGTGTAATTAAGAATGTGTGAGGGAGAGATAATAAATGTTAAGACCACTAGCGGAGAGATCGGCCATTCTCCTATCACTATAGGATTGCACCAAGGATTGGCGTTGAGCCCATACATTTTCGCATCGTTTATGGATGAGTTAACATTTGCATGAGAAGACTTCATGGTGCATGTTATTTGCAGATGATATAATTTTGATTGATAAGAAAAGGGTGGGCGTAAACATAAAGCTAGAGTTATAGAGAGATGCATTAGAATAAAAAGGATTTAAAATTAGCTAAACTAAGAAAGAGTATATAGAATGCAATTTTAGCAAGGAGAGGAGCAGATGTAGAGTACCAATAAAGATTAATAACCAACAAGTCCCCCTAAAAGAACACTTCTGATACTTGGGATCAATAATTCATGAGAGCAGATAGATTGAGAGAGAGGTTACTCAGAGAATCCAAGCATATTGGAACAAATGGAGATGCGCCTTTGGAGTTTTGTGTGATTGGAGGGTGCCACTTAGAACTAAAAGGAAAATTCCATAGGATGGCTATAAGGCAGGCCATGCTCTATGGATTATAGTGTTGGGTAGTTAAGGAACAACATGCATATAGGATAAGCATCGCCGAAATGCAAATGTTGAGATAAATGAATGGCAAGATAAGAAAGGATAAAATAGAAATGAAAACATTAGAGGAAACTTAGGAGTAGCACAAATAGATAACAAGATGAGGGAAATTAGAATTAGATGGTTTGGACATGGCTAATGGAGACTAAAAATGGCACTAGTTAGAAGCAGTGAGGTGATCCAAGTCGAAGGTTTAAAAGGGCAAGGAGAAGGCCCAAAAGAACGTAGATAGAAGTGGTGAGAAAAGATTTAAAAACTTTGGACTAAATGAAGCAATAACACTTAATAGAGGGGAATGGAGGAACAAGATTCATGTGACCGACTCCTAATCGGGATAAGGTCTTCTTGATGACAATGGTTTCTTGCCTCCTATAAAAAAATTGCTGAATCCAAATTCTATTTCCACTTTTCTTCTCACTTCTGAATCCATTTCCTCATTTCCAGTTAAAAATTTGAAGAGAATAATGTTTTTTTCATTCAATTATCCTCATTTCCAGTTAAAAATTTTCTTAGAAAATAAAACACAGCAATAACATAATATTTATTTTTCAAAAAATTTACAAATCCTGTGTTCCACCCCTTCCCTGGACCCTGCATACACAGGTGCTTCACACATCAGGCTTTCCTCTTTTAATAAAAAAATTCTTACCCAAAAAGGGGTATATCTATTGCAGTTTTATGCCTTTAACATCACTTACTGCTAATATTTCTTTTTCCTTAAAGAATTTGTAGGAGCTTTAGGACACAGGGAATAGGTTTCTCGGTGTTTTAAGTCTATTGCTGGTTGAGGTTTCGTATTTTGTTTCTAAGTCCATTTGAAATGGAGAAGATAGCCTCAACGGAATCATAATATAACATAATAGGTCACGGTTCATTTTACATTTTCTTTTTCCTTTTTTCCCTTTTGTTCTTAGAGTTGCATACACCCATGCAATCGTGAACCCTGGTTGGAGTAAGATTTTTATTTTTAATGTTATTTTTTGTTAATTTTCTTTGCTAAATGACTGCCGATGGATTTATGCTGAAAGGTGAAACAGGAAAAAAACAAACCCTGTAAGTTATGCAGACTTTTTAATGAAGAAAAAGGAAACCAGGTTTAATTGGTTCTTTCTTGCCGTCCTTGCTGGTACTTGATTAAAGAAAGTTGCTTGGCTACCGGGAATACTAAATCAGAATCATCACAGAAGGTCTTATGTACATTTATGACATAAAAATGCTAAACAAGTCTTCATAGTCCAATCATGCTGGATATGGCACTAAGAGATGAACTCGTTCATTGCTTTTGCCAGTGATGAAGTATAATGCTTTCTGCATCCCATCACCAGAATCACTGTGCTAGTGTTGAACATAGAATTCTTCTGCTGTACATTGAAAAACAATTAGCTGTCCTTGTTTTTCCTCTGATAAGCTTAAGAGAGGGAAAATTATAGTGTTATGAATTGTCTAGCTCTGTGTGTTTTCTAGAGCTTTTTGTTACGTAACAACTATATTGGAATGCTACATGCTCTGTTTTGAAAGGAAAACGGAGGGAGGGAGGCTACTCTGCTGCTAGTGTTTCTCATTTAGTGTTGGGTGTGCAGGGGCTATTGGCGGGATTATGACACTGCTCTTTTCATTCTCAAGCATCTATATCATGATATACCAGAAGAGCCTGATGGGGCTGAAGAACCCAATAGTGCGGGTCACTCAAGAAACCAGGAAAAGCACTCTGGGTTGATTTATGCAAAGGATGTCATTGATGAGGATCTCCCTTTAACATTCTCTGACAGGGCACTGCTCAGGGAGTTTGCAAAGAAAGCTAAGAGAGCTCTGAAAATCTCTTAAGTTATTCTAGTATGTATATTGAACAGTAAGTAGAGGTTCAATCTTTCGCAGGGCAGAAATACATGTAAATTGTGTTAGATATTAAAATCTTAGTCTTCTTTTTCCCTTCATTTACTTTGACAGTGTTTTTCTTCCCTTCTGTAGATAATATGTTCGAGGAATTAGGAACATTTTGTATAAATTCTAGTTATCTAGATTTAGTAAAGCTTATATATGTGTGGATTTGGAAGGCTTCTCTCTTGCTATTGCTTTGATCTCCATTTTCAACTTGGCTCGATTCCTGCTCCCAAAGCTGATATTTACTCCATGCGCTGGGGTTCAATCAATTCCGATCTCGCCAGCTTACAATCTTCAATATGGTAGTCCGTGCACTCCAATACAATGATATATCCAGGACAGACCCAAGATAACCTTCAAGGCCTCAGTCGGAAAGAACACATTCCTATTTGAACTTGTCTAATTTGCCTTCAATAGCCCTGTGAAAGTGCAGGAGAATCTTTGCAAATCGAAGGCTTAGGATGAACTGGCTGGACAAAAGTTTGCCTTATGATGATCACTATCAATGTTGGGTGAGATTAAATGGTTTGGGTAGTTGAAAGATTGAACAAGTCATTCTCATTTGTGGATTGCTATATGCGTTAGAGCATGTAAATCACTATACAGTTGTAAACCGCTCATTTTTTGAGCCGCCTCTTAGATAGCCACATATTGCCCCACTGAGACGCAAGGGGCGGGCCAGTGGTATGGGATATTGCTTTAAGAAATTTACTTCACACATTCTAGCAGTCCTGGGGCTTTTGGTGCAATGGATAAGTTTTAGTGTTTCATATTTGAGCAACCTATCCAGAGTGAAAGCTATCACCAAAAACGTGAAGACGTCCAGGTTTGGAGTGTGAGCCACCTAGAGTGGGTCCTAGGGCTACCTGGTTCAGAGTGTGAGCCACCTAGAGTGGGACGCTGTGGAAGCACAGCGTATGTTATGATTCAACTGAGGCGAATTTGTGACATAAGGCATAAGGGAGACAACAAGTGGCATGGGACATTGGTTTAAGAAATTGAATTGACGTGTTCCGTCAGTCCTTGGGCATTTAGTGTATTGGTTAAGCTCTTAGATCCCTGCAACGTATACCCAGTAACTTATAGTATGCGATGCAAGGGGGCCCACAAGTCGTGTGGGTTCGTTTAAAAATAGGGATTTTCGTGTATTAGCTAAGTTATTAATACCATGCACCATATATAGCCAACAACTATTATCCTATAGGGAGAAGATGGCGACTAAGAAGTTCAATAAACTCTATGAAAGATCTTGACTGGCTAGGGGTTTGAACATCAACTAATAGACGATGTTCTTGGGTTGTCAAATATGTAAAATGTGATCCATGAGATAAGAGGGTTTGGATCATCAATCATCTACATTCCACATATAACATTTCTTTTCTATTCTTTTCCTTGTGCATCTACATAAACATCAACTCGAATTGTATCTAAAATGAAGAATTCCATTGTGAACCTTTATGTAAATTTCATGGTTTATAGTTGATCAGAGGTTGAAAACTTTAAAGCCCATTTTTTGCAAGACTTGATTAGAGGATGCTCAAGAGAGTTTAAGAACATTGTGGAAAATTGTAAACAATTTAGTAGAACACCATTTTATGTAGAAGATTTTTGAATCTTGTAGCGATGAAAAAAAGAAAACCAAAAAACCACATCAAACACTACTCTAGCGAAGGGTTTGTAGGGCGATAAAAGCATATATACAAATGGTTACCAAACCGTCTTATACTTAGACGCCTTATAAAATCAAAACCAAAATAAGACAGTTTCACAATCATCTTATTTTGTACATAAAATAAGATGGTTTCTAAAACTATCTTATTTTTTCTAAACAAAATAAGACATCTTATAATGAACCAGTTTATTTATTTTAAAGAAAAAAATAGAAGACGATTTTTTGAAAGCCATCCTATTTCATGTAAAAATATAAGACAGTTTCTTGAAAATCATCCTATTTTAGGTGAACAAAATAAGACAATTTATTATAAATAGTCTTATTTTGTACATAGTAAAGGATGGTTTGGGAAATGGTCTTCCTTATTTTGTTTCTATTTTTACATTCTTCATGCAATTTCCGTAGTATAAAATACATTCAACATTCACCTTCAACTGTCAAAAGAATTCACATTCACTTCAATTTCATGATAAATGTAGGTTATAGCCTTTTTACAATCTTAAAAAACAATTCAACTTACACATTTAAAAGAATCCACCATTATACTATCTATCCTAAAAACCTACAATATCAAAATAACTTTTCTTTTCTCCCTTGTCTATTCTTGGGATCCACTACATGCAAAAACCATAAAAACTCCAACATCCACATTTCACATTCAACACCTTCCCTACAACATACATTTACTTCTAACATCCATATTGAACTTCCAAATTTCAATCATTTGAAAAAAAAAAATTGACAAGCACATAAATTCATACTTCTCCATACACACACATATGCTTGGTTCGACGCACTAACTTTCCGTTATTGAAATAAAGAAATCACACATAGACTTCAATCAAATTTCATTGATAAAAAGTTTTCAATGATCAATCATCTACATATTAGAAGTCAAAATATACTCACTCCATTCCATTCTTATGTCATACAGATCTAAATGAGAGTAACTCTTGCTTCCCAAATTGGCCTACAAGACAACATAATTAAATTAGTTGAGACATTCAATCTTGGAGTCATGCAGAAATTATAGAAAATTGTAGGAATGTTAATGAATAAATAATTGTCTTACCTTTCTCAATCGTGAAGTCATCACAAATGAGGGTTCTCATGTATCTGAGAACATAATATTCACTCCCAATTGGATTATTGTCTAGGACACTACATAGCAAAGAAAAGACAAAGGTTCAAACATCATGTCTAATTGTAAATTTAGGTTATAAATTAGTCTAATGAACTAAGAAACCTTACCTTGACCTTTTTTCAAGTGAATTTTGGTGGGTGCTTAATATCTTTCATGTTAGCCTATTTATACCATGCACTTCACGTTTATAAGTCAAAAGAATTATATATCAATAGTAGAATAGTTATTAGCTATCTCCCTATTATAATGGATGAAAGAATAAAGACTTACATGTTGATGATTTTCATAAGAATAAAAAAATAATGCATGCCCACCATGCACATCCAAAGCTAGTAACATCCAATGAGACCTATACAATACTTGAATTATGTATATGTGTATTTATAACATAATTTAGCAAGACATATTAAAACTTATCCACTATTATAGGGCATTAGTAATGCCTGCTCCTTTGAACATGAGAATGCAAGAACCTAGTTATAATATCTTCTATTTATTTTTCCATGGCCCATTTCTCCTTCTGAAGATGACGCCAAGGTCAAGGAATTTGTATACGTCCTAGACCTCTAATCTTTGCAATTTATCATACAAAGACCTGCAAAAACAAAATCATTATTGCTTATCACATCTTATTAACACGTAAGGTCAAGGACTCTTAATAGCACAGATATTTGTATATCCAACATAGACAATAATGTGCATGTATTCCAATTGCTCCATGTTATATGCTATCAAGAGGTCCTCAATCATGAGTGGAACCTCAACTCCGTCATTGGGAAACACATTGAGCGCTACCAGTACGAGGTTAATTCCCTTATCTTCATTGATGAGTCTATAGAGTCCCCTAAAAAATGGGTGCATGTTAGGTGGAACATCCACCTAATCCCCACATTATGAATATAAAATTTCAAAAATTAGTAAAGAATATAAGAATGTTCATTGAAGACATTCAATTATATCATAAAAATAAATACAAATACCAATACCAATATCAGGGTAAATGCTACTGCAGAATGTGCTACCAAAGAGGGGGTCAATCTTGATGGCACCTTTTGATGCTTCCACTTAACATTAGATGTAGATAATATTAAATAATTACATTAAGGCCTGAAAAAATATTGTTGAAAATGATGCTATGACAATATATATACCTTGGATAACATGGGTTTGATATATTTCTCTAGTCAAGTGACGTGATATCCAATTGCATCTCCAATAATATGAATTTCATATACTACTATCAGAAATGGTATGGAGCATTTGGTTGTAGGGCGACAATAATAAACACATGCTTAGTGTGTGAATGCATCAACATTCGTGCAACATCACAGAGAGAACCTCATACAATATAGCATTAATGATGTAGTTCTCAACTATATGTAGCTCCAACATGCATTGACCCACTTGCAATCAGAAATACTAGATACATAAGAATGAAAGAAGATTATCAAATAATCGAACATTGAAAAAGTAAACATGTCAACATATCAAAACTCCTTGATCGACATATCTCATTTGAAGGGTTGCTTTTCTAGGTCTTCTTCAGTTGGAACACTATAATATGTGTGATGGGTGTTTAGCAGCAACATTTTGATTTGGAGTTCTGAAACTCCAAAAATCCCTATATAGTTCCTACTTTACCTTTTCAAGTAGCTCCTCTTTAATTTGTTTTCTTTTCCATTCCTCCAAGTCCTCTACTAGAGTCATCCTTATTGTAGGGAAGAAATATAAAGGAACAACACTGCTGCCTTAGGCCCTTAATTCGCCAAGGTGCTCGTCCTTATTACCCATAGCCCTATACAGGGTATCCCTCTTAGCAACAATGCTACTTAAAGTCCTTGTAGTTACGCTTTCTAGGGTCAACTCTTCCTGTATAATTTAGTTATTAGAACATTATCAATTCCATATATATAATTCAAGAAATATAAAGGTACACACATAAACCACTTATGATTCATGAAGCAACTTTGGCAGCATTTTCGTCCTGAAGGTTTAGGTGTTACGCTCCTGTGAATGAGCCATTTTTTAGAGGATCCACAATTTATGGGCTCTGTTGTCCTAGCCTTCTTTTGTTGTTGACAAAGATACTAAATCGAAGGTAATGACATAATATTCTACTCTAAGTAAACAAATATGAACCGTCGCATATACTTACTTCTTGTTTTCCTAACCAGCTGTAACCAATCATGTAGAGGTCGTGCTTCATTTGCCCATTCATATGCTGTGGTTACATATCAAAGGAACATAATTAAGCATAATCAAATTTCATAATTAAAGAAACCTTGGACTAGTCGTTACCTCAAAATCAAAAGGCAAGTGAGACTGTAAATTCATTCCATGCATCCTGGTCAATGATGCTAGAATACAACTCAAGGACGATGTGGAGCCTTAACAGATCAGTGGCATTTCAAAGTATGTACCCCTTTACAAGTTCACTCTTCCATTTCCTCCATTGTTCACAAGCCCTTTGCAGAGCATTCTTCTTACACTCATTAGTAACGTCAAAGATAGAATACAAAGTAAAAACAAGCACATTACTATATTTGGAAATAATAAGATAAGGTACATATTATGTTATATGTATGAAGCATTTACATACATTCACCATTTTCCATATTGCATCTTTGATTGATGGTGACACATGTCTCCAAAGGCTAATTTAGATTGGCACCATGCTTCTTACAATGCAACAAATGAAACTAGTATAGGAATGTGCACAATCACCTATTACTTGCTCTCTATTGTTGAACCGTACAGTATCCTTTATTCCCTTTGACTTTCTCTTAATAATATGCTCCATTTTTGTTGTCCCTCTGTCCTTTCTTTTAAAAGGTTCTTGGGCTAGATTGTTCCTCATGTTGTGGATTTTCTTCACGTTCCACGTTTCCTACACAAGTGAAAACAATACATTTAAAACAAAATTATTACAACAATAGAGATCAAAAATCAAGAGAAATAATAGATAATGTAAAGGTTTTTAAATCCAATAATGATGTATTTTGGCTTATTTGGGTTTCAATTATATAGCTTTTTAACTAAGCAGTATTGCTAGTTGGTTGGTGATATTTTCTGAATTAGCTGTATATAGATTCTGCATGAGTTTATGAAGGTTAAAAATTTCTTCTAAGTTCATATGGGTGCCTATTTACAGTAGTGGACAAGAGTAAACTCAAACAATCAAAACAGCTATACCAGAAAAAATAACAACAACATCAGTAATACAATAGTAATTCTGCTTCAATGGTACACATGGATGATGATGAAGAAAGTAAAATCAAATTAGGAAAGTTAAGTTATCTAAAAGACATGAATATGGAATATGGTTCTTCTCCATGGTTGCAAGTGGCCTTTGATTCAACTGCTAATGGAAGTAGTGGCCATGAAGAATGAAAGAAAGAGGAGCTATACTTGTTTTAAAAACTATAATTATAGACTCAAGAAGCTCAATTCTTTTTCTTTTTATCCTCTTTTTTGTCTAATTTTTAGATGAGTCCGTAAGGAATCCCTCTATTTTTTAAGTCGTGATTACATTTTCAGGCATCATTTTAATAAAAAAAAATGATTTTTCATGGGGAATTACAGAGTTCTTGCTATTGAAAAATAGGGTGAAAATAGTAGTTGAGGATAGTCTTTTGCAAGTCTTTTTGTAAGTTTCACTTCATTGAATAATGAAGTTTTAAGTATTCGACTAATCCATTATATGACCAAATTTGTTTATGAACTTATTGAAGGTTTGATCACTCCTAAAGTTGTGTTAGGTGTTTGTGAAGACAATAGGTTTAGATTAGAGTAGAAGAAACCTCTCAAGTCAGAAAATATTATTAGTTGTGGAACTAGAACTAATGTGGAACATAGACTCAAGTACGCTAGTGATGTTTGTGTTGGAGTGATTCTCAGAAGAGAGCTTATAAATGCATTGGCTAATGTACTTACCCCTAGTTTATAAGAGTTTCATACTTCAGTGTTGATTTAGATTTCCTCCTTTATATGTGTGTCTATATATATATATATATATATATTAAATGACATGAGGCATTCTACTATTTTCTATCCATTTGCATTGTGACCTTTGTTCATTAGTATTTAAGATGAGTTTGATAGGTCAGTATTTCCTTTTTGTAGTTCCCTATCTCTGTTAAAAAAACACAAACAATGAAGTTATGTATTACATTCAAGTCTTTAAAGTTTCTTGAAAACCTTCTCCAGCAAGTCTTCTAAGAAGCCCCAAATTTGCTAAAATAGGGATGTCTGAAAGGTTATCACCACACCATTCAGATTACAAAGGCAATGCCATTCGTATTATAGAAAATAAGGCCAAAATTACAAAGTTATAAAAAACTAGTGTTTTGGAACAATAGAGGGAGAGAGAGAGAGAGAGAGAGAGAGAGAGAGAGAGAGAGAGAGAGAGAGAGAGAGAGAGAGAGAGAGAGAGAGAGAGAGAGAGAGAGGTTTTCCAAAACTTGTAGGATTTATATAGGATAGGATGGTTTCTGAAAAACCTTCTTATATTTTAATACATATAAGACGATTTCCAACAAACAGACTGATATTTGTTCATATATATATATATATATATATATAAGACTGTTTAAGAAAAACCATCTTATATGTATCAAAATATAAGACAGTCTTTTAGAAACGTCCTATCTTCTTTATGATTAAATGTAATGAAATTTTGAATAGGTTACTTTTTGTTCCATGGGTGCAGTAGAGATTGTAAACCATGCTGGATTTTCCTTCCTTGCTTGCCTATTTAATAAGAGTTTGCATTTGATGCATCTATTATTATAATGACTCCAATTTTGTAACATTGAAATCCCAAGTTAGCACTGAAAAGTTCACTTTTTGGAAATAAGGGTATAAGGGTATTTTGGTCATTTCACTATTCACCCTAACTGAACTCAGAAATTTGGTCCTGACAATGGTACCATTACGTGTGTCTCAGAAAAAGGAATCCAACAAGACCAAAATCACCCAAAACGGAGTTAAAATGTTATGGCCCTTTGAAGTTCAAGGGCAAAAATGTAATTTTCATTAAAAAAAAGGATTTAGTCTGAGAAACACAGGGACCCATTTTGATACGGGCACCCCTCTTCTTCAACATCCTCGAGGGTTCTAGAACGGCGGTGTTTGGAGGAGAAACCACCACGATTCTGGAGGTTTCTCCACCGTCATTCAATGGTGGTGAGAGCCCCCTCTAGAACCCTCTTATAGCTCTATAAATAGAGCTCTTGGGCGCCTCTAATGGCAGCCCAAAAGCTTGGGAAAAACCCTTCGTGGAGAAGCAACCAAGAGGAGAAAACGTGGAGAAAAACGTGGCCACGAACCAGGTATGCCCAAAATCCCTCCAAACCCGTCTCCCCCTTAGTCTTAGGTAAGTTTCCCCAAGTTTTTGCATGAAAAATCATGCAAAACGGAGCTTTAGAGAGCCAAACAGGACCCAGGGACGGTCCCTGGGGCGCACTGGTTCAACAGGGTAGAACCAGGGCATCCCTAGGACGCCCGGGTCTCTGTCAAACCGTAACGCACCTTGTGCGTTGAGAAAACCGGACAGGCACGTCCATGGACGCGCCCGCAACTGAGAATGACAAGCGGAAGCCAGGAGCGTTTGCAGACACACCCGCTGACGCGGGACGCGTTAGCATCCCAGGCTTCCACCTCGTTTTGTTTGACCCTCTATGTACACTTAGCACTAAAAAGGCTATAACTTGAGATCTATGGCTCTGATTGAGGAGCCGCGAAAGGCATTGTGTCCGTGTCGACGACACGGACACACCCAAATTATAAAATACTTGATCAAGGTCCAATCTAAGGTGGGAAAGACCCTTAGACTATGATAGTGGTGCAGGGCCACTAAACCTTTGGAAACCTAATGATACCAAGGCCCAATTAGGACCTTAGGACACCCATAGGCATGGGGATGAACCCTTAATGCCTAAGTAGTAAGATCAACCACTCTAAAACCTATAAAAATAGGCCAAACTAACCTTGTTCCCCTAAACCATGTTCAAGAGCATACGAGGACAAGGGGATTAGCGCGACCTAGCCAGGTAGGTGCTCTATCGCTACTAGACTTTTTAAAAGAGCCATGATTGTTTTGAAAATGCATGTTTTAAGTATAAGTATATGACTTGTTTAACATGACTTAATTCAGCGTACATATGATAAATACATTATGCATATACATGTTTTGCAAACAATTGCATAAATTTCATGATTTGTGAGCATTGAGTTCTTAAAAAAAATTGCATGTCCTTGAGGGTTACCAAAAGACACTAGAGTGCCCAAAAGATGCTGGGTAGGCAGTTGTGAGGGCTAGGCAGTTGTGAGGGACCCAAAGAGGATAGGTTTTGAAAAAGAGGTTTTCGCTTGTTTGATCGTATATGATTTGGGCTAGTAAGCTCGTGGGTGCTATGTCGAGAGGTCTGGGGTGGCCTCCCAGCCTCTACCACTATTAGGTGGAATGGGTACCACGCCCAAGAAGGGCATGTCCCTACGTCGACTGCATGTGGTACAGGGGGCTACCACTGGTGTCACGGCACTAGGTCGATGTGTCATATGCCCCGTGGAGGCTATGACGCTGTGTCCCTAGGTACCCGGGGACCACACGGCGGCGAGGTTATGAGCATAGTTGGGCCCTATGGTTTGAGGATTTACTTGCATTGCATATGGCATGACATGAGGTTGGTCGACCATACCATATATCCATGAGTTGGATTCAGTGGAGCATCTTATGCATATCATTATGTTTGTGATATATATGATACTTTCGATTTGGATTATGTGATTCTTTAAGTTATCAGTATTCCAATTCGACAATGGTTTTTAATCTCGATATTGAACTTGAGTACTCAAACATGCACATGTTTTGAAAAAGCATATGATTTTAAACATAGCATGCATTGTAAAACTAGTAGTGATAGACTCCTACTGAGTATAGTATATACTCACCCAATCCTCAACATTTTTTAGACACAAAGTAAACACTTAAGGACAGAGTACGCCTGTGACAGAAGACACCTAGATTAAGTGCAAGTAAGTAAACCCCTACCTTATCTTTCAATGTTACTTGATTGTAGTTACTCTCTATAGCTAAGGCTGTGACTAACACTTTCTTGGGAATAGAGTCAATTTAAAACTATGCCATGGCTAGATAATTTGAAAATGTGTTTTGACACTCGGGGTTTTATAAAGATTGTTTTCCAAAACAAAAAGATTTTCATGCATTCCATATTTATAAAACAAGAGATCTCGCCTTTTCATCAAATTTGCATCATATAAAACTCGGGTCGTCACAGTTGGTATCAGAGCACGGTTTGACATTACTCACAGCCCAGTTATGAGGAGAATAACTTATGATCAAGTTTCATCCATGAAAGAGTAAGGGGTAATAGGATAACACATACTAAGGTCTAGTAAATTACCTTGTGATTATAGATGCCTAAGAAGAAAGGAAGCAATGTTCCAAGACCTGAAGCCCCACCAGTGGACTCCATTGGATCAGGCAATGGGATGGCTGAATTGTTCCAGCAATTCCTACAGCATATGGGATAATACATGAATAGTCAAAGTCAAACCCCTACCACTCGAGATCCTTCCCCTGAGAAAGTAATAGATAGGACTGAGGTCCAGTTAGAAAGGTTTCAGAAATTAGCACCCTCATTCACAGGAGAAGATAAAGTGTCTATAGCTGAAAAATGGTTAATTGATATTGAAAAGATATTTAAAGCCATGAACATAGTTGAAGAAAGAAAAGTACCCATGGCCACATTTGTGTTTAGGGGAGAGGCTACCTTTTGGTGGGAAACAGCAGAAAGAACTTATTTTGACCAGCGAGAAACAATAGGATGGGAAGAGTTTAAAAAGGTCTTTAATGAAAAATATTATCCTAAACACATAAGAAAACAGAAGGAAAAGGATTTTATGGACTTAGAACAAGGAAATATGACTGTCCAACAGTATGAAAATAGATTCATCAGCCTACGAAGATTTGCACCACGTGCTTGTGCTGATGAGGAAGATGTGGCAGAAAGATTTGTAGATGGGCTCAACCCAGGACTCAAGAGCAGAGTTCTAGGTTTCCAACCTTCCATCGTAGGCAAGGCAGTAGAGATGGCCTCCCTATACGAAAAAGATTATCAAAGTAACCAGGCAATAAAGGAAACTAAGAACATCAACACCATGAGAAATAAAGGAAAGAGACCATTTCAGTCATCTGGACCCATGCCACCTTTCAAGAAGCCGTTTGAAAACAAATGAAGAAGACCAGACTAGAAGACATGCCCTAAGTGTAACAGGAATCATTTAGGCAAAACATGTCCCATTTTCAACATCACTTGCTATCTTTGTGGAGAATTAGGACATTTTGCTAGGGATTGTCCTCAAAAGAAAGTTGAAGAGCGTAAAGGAGATCAAGTTCCAAAAAGCCAAGGACGTGTCTTTGCCCTCACTTCCAGTCAAGCCTAAGCTTCAAATGCAGTAGTTGAAGGTATTCTTTCTATCTATGATACACCTGCTAAAGTTCTATTCGATACAGGCTCCACTCATTCTTTCATATCTCGGGAGTTTGCATCATCCTTGGACATTATACCACAGGACCTGGACTTCACTCTAGAATTCATGACTCCTATAGGCCAGGCACTTCCCACCTATTCTTATCTCCAGGATGTCCCCATTTTGATCAAGGACCATTTGCTACATGCCAATCTTATTCACTTATATATGAATGACTTCGACATCATCCTAGGTATGGGCTAGCTAGCCTTTCATCAAGCCTTTGTTGATTGCCGCCAGAAACGTATCACTTTTACCCTACCTAATGGAGACACTTTCACCCTCCAAGGAAGAAAGGATTATTCTGAAGCATGTGTTATTTCTACCATGAAAGCAGTTACGCACATTGCTCAGGGATGCCCTTTCTTCTTAGCCAAGATTGAATCTGTCGAGAGTCCCCAACCAAAGCTAGAGGATGTCGAGGTAGTCCAAAAATTTCCTAACATATTCCTTGAGGACTTACCAGGTCTAACTCCACTAAGAGAAATTGAGTTTATCATTGACCTTATACCCGGTACTTCCCCCATTTCCAAAGCTCCTTACCGAATGGCTCCTACAGAACTAAAAGAACTCAAGACCCAGTTACAGGAACTACTTGACAAAGCGTTCATAGACGTAGTGTATCTCCGTGGGGAGCTCCAGTCCTTTTTGTTAAGAAAAAGGATGGCTCCATGAGATTGTGCGTAGACTATCAGATGCTAAATAGGGTCACCATTAAGAATAAGTACCCCCTTCCCCGAATTGATGATCTTTTTGATCAACTTTAGTCAGCCAGAGTCTTCTCTAAGATTGATCTACTATCCGGGTACCATCAACTTCAAGTTAGAGAAGAAGATATTCCCAAGACAGCCTTCAGGACTCGATACGGCCATTATGAATTCAGAGTGATGTCCTTTGGTTTAACTAATGCTCCAGCCGCGTTTATGGACCTCATGAATAGGGTGTTTAAGGAGTACTTAGATAAATTCATCATAGTGTTTGTAGATGATATCTTGATATATTCAGAAACTCCTGAAGACCATAAGGAACATCTAAGGATAACATTAAGCACCATACAAGCACACAAGTTATATGCAAAATTCAGTAAGTGTGAGTTTTGGCTGGAAAAGGTTAATTTCTTAGGACACATTATTTCTCAAGATGGCATAGCAGTCGATCCCGCTAAGGTTGAATTAGTACAAAAATGGAAAAGACCTAAGACAGTCACAGAAATAAGAAGCTCCTTAGGACTGGCCGGATATTACAGGAGATTCATTGAGGGTTTTTCACAAATTGCTTTACCTCTAACTAAGCTGACCAGGAAAGACACAATATTTGAATGGACTGGTAAATGTGAGGAAAGCTTCCAAGAACTAAAAACAAGGTTAACTACAGCACCTGTCCTTACCTTACCTTCAAGAAGTGGCAGATTTGAGATATACAGCGATGCCTCGCAACAAGGACTAGGCTGAGTACTTATGCAACATGGGAAGGTAATTGCTTATGCTTCTCGGCAACTCAAGAAGCATGACGTCAATTACCTGACCCATGACTTAGAATTAGCGGCCATAGTCTTTGCCTTGCAAATTTGGAGACATTATTTATATAGGAAAAAGTTTGAAGTCTTTACAGATCATAAGAGTCTTAAATACATCTTTTCCCAACAAGACTTGAACATGCGACAAAGAAGATGGATGGAATACTTAAAAGACTATGACTTCTCCATTCATTATCACCCTGGAAAAGCTAATGTGGTAGCTGATGCATTAAGTAGAAAAACCCAAGGGATGTGTGTAAGTTTATTAACTAAGAGATGGAAGCTATTACAAGAAGTAATCACATGGAAACCAGACATAAGTAAGCGCAAGATCATTTTGGCAGGTCTAACAATAAAGTCGGCTGTTAATGAAAAGGTTAAGAAAGAACAGAAAGGAGATCCGGATATACAAGCTTTCCTAGGAAAACCAGGGTTTACTAAAAGGGAAGATGGTAGCGTTTACATGCAAGGAAGATTAGTGGTACCGGCTAATGAAGAGTTAAAACAAGAAATCTTAAAAGAGGCTCATCGGTCTAAGTATACTATACACCCGGGAGGAACTAAGATGTATCAAGACTTAAAGAGACAATATTGGTGGGATGGTATGAAAAGAGACATAGGGGAATTTGTGGCAAAGTGTCTAACATGTCAACAAGTAAAAGCTGAACATCAAAGACCTGTGGGATTGTTACAGCCCCTTGAGTTACCCGAATGGAAATGGGACCATATTACCATGGACTTCATCGTAGGGTTACCCAGGACCTCTAAGGGTCATAACATAATCTGGGTAATGGTTGATAGATTGACTAAGACAGCCCATTTCCTTCCTATATGCCATACCCAATCCTCTGACAGCCTATCTCAGCTATACATCAAAGAGATAGTGAGTTTACATGGCATACCCCTTAGTATCACTTCAGATAGGGATAGCTGCTTCACTTCACAACTCTGGAAGTGCATCCAAAAATCCTTAGGATCTTCCCTGAACTTTAGCACAGCCTTCCATCCACAGACCGATGGACAGTCAGAGCGCACGATCCAAATAGTTGAAGATATGTTGCGAACTTATGCCCTCGATTGGAAGCAGAGTTGGGATGAAAACCTACCGTTAGTAGAGTTCGTGTACAACAACAGCTTTTAGTCGAGCATTGGCATGGCTCCGTACGAGGCGCTCTATGGGAGACCCTGTCGATCACCCACCAGTTGGAGTGAAGTTGGAGAGTCCAGGGTACTCCAATTCGAGCTGATGGAGCAAAGCGCCGAGAAGGTCAAACTCATAAGGAGACGCCTCCTGACAGCTCAAAGCCAGCAAAAGAGCTATGCTGATCAAAGGAGGAGACCATTAGAATTCGACATAGGAGAGCACGTTTTCCTGAAGATATCTCCCACTAAAGGAGTTATGCGGTTCAGTATCAAAGGCAAGCTTAGTCCGTGTTACATAGGACCTTTGAAAATCCTGGAGAAAGTGGGAAAAGTGGCCTACAGGATAGCACTACCCCCTCAGCTATCGGAAGTGCATAACGTATTTCATATATCTATGCTAAGGAGGTACGTGCCTGACCCTGCTCATGTCATCAATTAGGTACCCATAGAGTTGACGGAGGATCTCAAGCTAGAGACAAGACCAGTTGAGATCATGGATCGTAAGAGTAAGAAGCTTCGGAACAAGGACATACACTTAGTCAAAGTTTTGTGGAGAAATGCGCACATGGAAGAAGAGACTTGGGAACCGGAGTCAGAAATGCGAGAAAAGTACCCCGAGATCTTTTGACTGTATATATAGTAGAATTTCGGGGGCAAAATTCCCCTAAGGGGGTAAGAATATAATGACTCCAATTTTGTAACATTGAAATCCCAAGTTAGCAATGAAAAGTTCACTTTTTGGAAATAAGGGTATAAGGGTATTTTGGTCATTTCACTATTCACCCTAACTGAACCCAAAAATTTGGTCCTGAGAATGGTACCATTATGTGTGTCTCGAAAAGAGGAATCCAAGAAGACCAAAATCACCCAAAATGAAGTTAAAATGAGCAAGTTATGGCCCTTTGAAGTTCAGGGGCAAAAATGTAATTTTCATTAAAAAATGGATTTAGTCTGAGAAACACAGGGGCCCATTTTGATATGGGCACCCCTCTTCTTCAACATCCTAGAGGGTTCTAGAACGGCGGTGTTTGGAGGAGAAACCACCACCATTCTGGAGGTTTCTCCACCGCCATTCAACGGCAATGAGAGCCCCCTTCAGAACCCTCTTATAGCTTTATAAATAGAGCTCTTGGGCGCCTCTAATGGCAGCCCAAAAGCTTGGGAAAAACCCTTCGTGGAGAAGCAACCAAGAGGAGAAAATGTGGAGAAAAATGCGGCCACGAACCAGGTATGCCCAAAATCCCTCCAAACCTGTCTTCCCATTAGTCCTAGGCTAAGTTTCCCCAAGTTTTTGCATGAAAAATCATGCAAAATGGAGCTTTAGAGAGCCAAATAGGACCCAAGGACGGTCCCTGGGGCGCACTGGTTCGACAGGGTCGAACCAGGGCATCCCTAGGATGCCCGGGTCTCTGTCAAACCAAAACGCACCTTGTGCGTTGAGAAAACCGGACGGGCGCGTTTGTGGACGCGCCCGCAACTAAGAATGACGAGCGGAAGCCAAGAGCGTCTACACAAATATATATATATATATATAGTTGAATGATCCACACACAGAAAGAAAAAAATTTAAGAAAGGAATTTTATATCCATAATCAACCAAATAAATTAAACATGACAAAAGCAAGAAATAATGCATGCACTCCAATATCAGCTGAGAATATACATGTTCAAGATGAAACATACACAAACTCAACTCAATTTTGAAAATTTTCATCAAAGCTAGCCAAAGTAAAAAATTACTAGTTGAACCTCATGATATTTTAAAATAATGAAGAAGTTTTGGAACACAATTTTAAAGAAACTATATTCTTTTGTTTAAAAAACATAAGACAGTTTCCAACAACCATCTTTTTTAAAGAAAAAATATGACAGTTATAAATAAGCATCTTACTTTATATAAAGTAAATAAGATGATTAATTGAAACTATCTTATATATAATTTTGTATGATAGTTTACCCAAACCATCTTGTTAAGTTAAATTTTGTAAGATGGTTTCTAAAAACTATCTTTTATTAATTTTAATAAGACAATTGCTTTTAAACCATATTATTTTTGTCATCTTCTAACACCCCAATTTTAGTAGTGAGCTTACTTCATAAGGCATGATCTAACTGTAATACATGCAACTAGAAATGCTAATTTTGACACAATATGCCATGTCAACAGTTGATTTTGACTGTTCATCTAATGGTTCTCAAATTTAATCTTTATGAGCTCCAAATCAAAACCATACTATAAAGGTAGAAAGTGGAGAGAAATTGTTGCTCATTTGGTCAAATGAGATGATAGAGAAGTACTAATGGCTGGAAATAACCAACAGAAGAGGGGTTTCCTTCTTAAACACAACCAAACTCTCATTCATTGGTTATGTTTCCATTTACTTGTAGAGGATTTGGATGTACTAAAATGTCACATCCTCTGTGAACTTAGAGTTTCCACCTAGAGAAAAGACTCTAAGACATATGTATATCTAAATATCAAGGTTGTAGCTTGGTTAAGGGAATGAAATGTGTTTGGCACCAAATCTACCCAGCTTGAAAACTAGTCTCTTTTAAATGGGATAGTTGGGCTATCTTAGGTCTAAGAGTAACAAATATGGTCATGCTATGTATTCTTATTTTCTACCCTATAGTAAATCCATGAAACATTGTGACGTTTAATTTCAATATGCTGAAATGCATAATTAAGCTAAGATGTTGTTCATGTTTAATAGCAAGTGCACAGGCTATTGTAGTATAGCTATGCAAATATGGGTCAATCCCACAGGGACTCGCTTTAAAATGATGGAGTTTTAAATAAAATTTAATTAATAAAAGAATAAAAATAAAGAATATAATAGAAATGAAATGAAAATATAATAAAAATTCTCAATTTATTTAACTGCTGCAATTTACAGAATTTCTAAATCTAAGAAAACATAAAATAAAACTAAACAAACAGTCTTGGATATCACTATCCCTGGATATGTAGAATAGGGATAAGGTAAAACCAGAATATTCAGGGACACATCTGTAAATAAAATAGGGACTCAGACGGAATTAAAACGAGGACATAGATGGAATAACTTAGTCCTTCCAAGGGCATAATTGAAATTTTTTTGGATTTCTAGTTTAATCGAAAACCAGAGGAAAATGATGAGGAGAAAATCGGAGAAGCAGATGGGGAAGAAAGAAGAAGGGAGAGAGAGGAAGGTGAAGAGAGGAGGGAAAAACAGAGAAAAACCCAATTCGGGTTTTCTCTACTTGGCCTACCGGTGATGGTTGCCAGGAGAAGAAAGTGAGGAGAAAGGGAAATGCCGGTTGGTGCTGGATGTTTAGGATTCGCCTACGTTGCTTCTGAGCAGTCGGTAATCTAAGAAGAGAGAGAGAGAGAGAGAGAGAGAGAGAGAGAGAGAGAGAGAGAGAGAGAGAGAGAGAGAGAGAGAGAGAGAGAGAGAGAGAGAGAGAGAGAGAGAGAGAGAGAGAGAGAGAGAGAGAGAGAGAGAGAGAGAGAGAGAGAAGGAGATCTACCCAGCCTAGGAGGTGAAGAAGTGGAAGGAAACCTGGAGTTGAGAGAGGGAATAGAATGGAGAGTCCTGTGTGAGTTGTGAGAATAGGAATGAAGAGGAAGAAAATTCGCCACCCCAAAGAGGTGAAGAAGTCTGAGAGAGAGAGGAGGGAGGAGGGTGATTGGCCAGCCCAACCCAGTCCTGCCTGGGGGTTGAAGAAGTCCAAAAACATAGAGAGAAGAGAGAGGAGTATATGAAGAAAACAAGAGAGAGACGTGAGAGAGTGAGAGGCATGAGAGATAGGGAGAAAAGAGAGAGAATCGTGGGAGAGAAAGATGTGAGAGAGATGGAGAGAGAGGATAAAGAGATAAAGAGGGGTGGGGTCCACCAACATCCTAATCTTGTTAGAACTCTGTAATTCTTAAAATTTGTTCTGTCCTAGGAGTCTTCAAATTCTTCTCTTTCTAGGAAACTTCATTATCCTCATCTGATCTCCTTGATTTGATCTGGATCATCCAAACTTGAGTTGATCGATCTGCAATGCACAAAACCCAATTAGAATTATTTGAGCCATTCATTATTCCTCTGATTAGCTTTGATGATCATCTGTCCATTTACATTTTGCAATTCAATGGTTAGATGGCTAATTAAAGCTAAAATGAAATATTTTATGCAAAATCTTGAAATTGATGGCCTAGATGCTCTAATTGAACACTAAATTAGGGGTATTTTGACCAAAATTGAACAATTAACACACCCCCAACCAGCATTTTGCTAGTCCCTAGCAAAAGATTAAAAAAAAATTCAACTAATTTTTTTTTATTTTTCAAGTCATCTCCATTTTTTTTTCTTAGAGAATTATCTTCAATAAATCTATCAACTTTAGCAAACTAAAAAAGATGATTGAAAAATTCAAAACCCTACCCATGTGCTAAAAACATTCCATTTGAGCTCAGATCTCAGAGTGAGTGTGTGCATATACAGTCTACACATAGAATAATCTTTATCTCTAAGTAGACTTCTAACTTTTGAACTCCATCTGAAATATGTTTTGACCTCAATCCTTACTAATGACATATGCTCAGAAATTAAATCTCTCAGATAGAGGGTTCAAATCATATCTTTCTTTTAATTATGTGAGAAGAGTCAATAAAAACAAATTTATCTCACACATACTTATGAAGAACGGGAGTTACTAAGGAATTTAATTGTTTTGATCCCTTTGGAATGGATGTCATTACCTTTGAATATTTAGAAATGCCACTCTTTTAATGCTATTCATTTATTTTCTGATCAAGACTATATTTCTCCTAGAATCAATAGGTCTTTAACTGGGACGAAACATAGGCTTAGGACAGGGTACCAAAGAAAGGGTATAAGGGTATCAAAGTTTCTTCAAAATTAAGTAGAGGTCTTCTACTAAAGTGATGATTCTTCTTTTCTTTGTTGAATTCTAAAGTGAATATTTCTTTTTCTATTTTTCTTTGCATTCTTCAAACTTTTTCTTTTTCTTCTCTCTTTTTTTTTTTCAAACTTTTTTCTTTATATTTCACACTTTTGAATCACTTTGAAGAATATTTCTTTTCTTGATATCCACTTTTACTGCAACTAAAAGGTATTTCTTCATTCCTCTCTGACTTATTTTTCAAAGAAAATGGGTAATGGATAATTTATACTGGTTAATATGGGTAAAGGGTAATTTGGGTGACAAAAGAAAAGGCTTATATTGAAAGGCTCAACTTGGCTAACTAGTGGTAAAAATACTTTATGGGTAGGCTTTATGTCTCTAGGTTTATAATAAGGATGGCCTAAATCATTTTCTAGGTTTCTTATAATCTATCAAATTCAATGAATTTTCAGAATTTTAAAGGTAGTATTCTAAATATTTAGGTAATTAGCCAAATTTAAGAGTTGGTGGGATTAATTTGCTTTAAGTATGCTGAAGAAAATTAAGAACATTTATAACCTCTCAAAACAAATGAATGGCTCTAAAACTCACTTAAGTTATAGGTCTCCACTGAATTTCTTCATAATTTTTAAGTTATAGTCAATTTTCAATTTAGATTATCTACATGCAACTGCATGTACAGATGTGATCTGAGACTTTGCTTTTATGGAATACTTTAGAAAATGAGTAAAATGATGAATTAATCATATTCAATTCCATTAATAAGCTAAACTTATCTAGATTATGCTTCAAAAAATCCAATTCTCATCATCGTATAGGAAATGACCTAAATTTTTTTATTTTTCCATTTTTTATTTTTTTGAAAAATCAAGGAAATCACCTAAAAACCTTAAAAAATAAAATAAAATAAAAACTATAATTTGCTAGAATTCTACACCCCCCAACCTAACAGAAAAATTATCCTGAATGTTTTAAAAAGTAGTACATAAAATGAATATGGGTGATGTAGAGAAAACAACAAGAATGAAAAACTCTAGGTTGCCTTCCAGTGAACGCTAAGTTTAACATCTTTAGCCAGACATATCCTAATATATCCTAATCTACACCCAATTGGCATTAAGTTCTCCTAATCCTAACAATGAAATGGCAAGATTTATCATGCCACTTCTAAATCTCGCGATAGTCTATATATTTCATCCACCTTGAAATTTTTGGTGAAGGTAACATTACAACACAGTAGACTACCATAAATGTAAATTGAGTGGGACCACTTTGATGATCTCCTATCTTTAAAATTTCATGGTAATCAATATAATTCCTCCACCTTGAAAATTCAAGTGGTTGAATATCTATAACAATGTGAACTACTGCTAATTTGAATTCTATTAGACCATATAGATGTGGATGGTCCTCCTTTTCCCTTACATTTTCCTAAGATTGAGGTATAAGCTGGCTCTGCCCTTCCTTAAAAGATTGTTCTTGTATTAATAGAGGAGGGAGCATGGTTTTGGTGACATCTTGATTATCTTTTAATGTGTACCTTAGAGTTGGTTGATGTATGGATGGTATATCAATGGACACTTTCTCTTCATGTGCTATTGGCACATGCAATACTTCATGTGGGCCTAATTTCTTATCTAATGGTTATTCAAATAAGGTTTGTAGGTCCCAATCAGGTACATCTTCAACATTATAAGGCTCAATTTGAATTTGAGGCTCTGTAAGGGGTTCTACTCTGTCTTTCCATTGAGGAGTGTTCAAAGGATGTTCCTTCATCAATTTTGTAAAAATAGACATGACACGAATTGAGAGATTTTGTGTTGGAGGTTTATATGAATTCATAATCTTCCTCAATGGATGTCTCTTCATCAGAATCATAACAATGACTAAGATTTGCCTCGAGTATATCTGTATTGGAGATTTCTGTGGATGGTAGGGGAATTTGCATTTCAAAATGATCACACAAATTCTCTATTATATCATCACTAATAGATGGTTCATCATTATTCTCATTTGGTTCAAATTCTCCAAATCTTTTCATAAATGTAGCATGTAATCGATCCATCACTTCACAAAGTTGTTTAGTCGATTCTGTAAATTCCTGGAGGGTCTCGTCGAATGTGTCCTCCTATGATGAAGGCATCGACTCAACAAACATATACTGCTGTGTCATTGGAGTACTGGGAAAGGATTGATTAGGTTGAAACCATAATAGTTGTCCTTGATTTTCGTGATAATCTCGGTAGGGTTGATTAGGGCATGACCATGCTGGTTCTTCTTGAGATGGTTGATAATCCTGAGACCATGATTGTTCATGATGTCTAGCCCATCCATTATAATCTTAGTAATTTGTCTCGGGATAGTAATTATTACTAGGTTCAGTGAATGCATGAGGTGCATCCATTGGCTCCTGATAATAATCATTATATGCAGAACCATATGGCCAAGTAGAATTGGAATATTATGGTTTAGGATAAGCATAGTAATAATTACACTGAGGTTCTGGATAAGCATAGCAATTGTTATACTGAGGTTCTGAATATGACTCAGTGTCTTGCTTTGAGGTAAATAATATATCCCTTGTACAAGTCATCCTTTATCTATCCCCTTCTTGATAATCCATTGTAATCAATCTTTATATACAACAAAATCATTGTATACAATGATTGAGTAATTCTTCTTCTTTTTTCTTTATTTCTTTCTCTCTCTCTTTTTTTTTTTTTTTAAAGACTACCCTAAATGATGCAACCTAAATGCCTAGAATGATGCACAATCAAGCAATCCCCTAAGGCTAACAAGCACAAATATTTTGATTTTCTTGATTTTCTGTGGGGAAGATTCTTTTAATTAGCCTAATCTAACGCTCCTACTCTATTTAGGAGTAGACTACTGCTTACTAGTTAGGTTCTAACCAAAGCAGTTAATACAACCCTCATGCAAGGAGGCATTTAGACCTCACAAACGTCAACAGGAGGTGGGAGAAGAGCGAGGCTCTATTAGACAACCCCCAATAACCACAGTGATCAAAAGCCACTGGAGTGACAGTAAATCATGTCCTATTAAGAGGGTCCCACAAGCATGTGATGAACCTATAGGTCTCTTTTAATTGATTTTAACTTAATATGAATGGCAGGGTTGCACGCTTGAGGTGATTATCCTAGGTGGGCTAAGGAATGGTGATGAAATCCACCCTTGATCTTGTGGGGGTAGGGTGCCCTTACTAATTAATTTTCATACACCATGGTAATTCGATCAGCATATAATTTACCTTAAAGCATTAGACGTGTCTTAAAATGCAATTAAAAATAATAAACTAATGCAACCCCTAAAATGCAACAAATATAAAGTATGCTTTCTATATGCAATTAACTACCAACCAATGCAAAATTACACTAAATGCAAACCCTAAAATGCAACAAATATAAAGTATGCTTTATGTATGCAATTAACTACCAACCAATGCAAAATTATACTAAATGCAAACCCTAATGTAGAAAATAAATGAGTGAGAAGACTTACAGTGGAGTTTCTGATGAAGACCAAGTGTGGGCCACCTTATCCCACACTTGCCCTGTATTATTACAATCCTTTAAAACTGAAATGGAAAAAACAAATTACAAAGGGACCTCAATACAAGATTCACTCAAACATAAAAACTTCTTAATCTAAGAAAGTAAGGAAAAACTAGCTAATTGATGATGCTCCGCTTGCCAATTTCTTGAAAAAGAAAGATAACAATTAGTAACAAATTCAAGAAATAAAGTGATTATGCACTAAAAAAAATTAAAGATGCACCTAAAAATGCTTAAAATTTTAAAAAATGCATTTCCTAATTTTTTGATTTTTCTAATTTTTTTAATGTTTTCTAACTTTTTTATTTTTTGGATTTTTAATTAAATTTATAAAAACTCCATTGCAAGTCCCCAGCAACGACACCAAAAACTTGTTGATGTTTAACCGCAAGTGCATGGGCTATTGTAGTATAGCTATGCAAATATGGGTCGATCCCACAAGGACTCACTTTAAAATGATGAAGTTTTAAATAAAATTCAATTACTAAAAGAATAAAAATAAAGAATATAACAGAAATAAAATGACAATAAAATTAAAATTCTCAATTTATTTAACTACTGCAATTTACAGAATTTCTAAATCTAAGAAAACATAAAATAAAACTAAACAAACAGTCTTGGATATCACTGTCCCTGGATAGGTAGAATAGGGATAAGGTAAAACCAGAATATTTAGGGACACATCTGTAAATAAAATAGGGACTCAGGTGAAATTAAAATGAGGACATAGATGGAATAACTCAGATCTTCCAAGGGCATAATTGGAAATTTTTTGGATTTTTGGTTTAATCGAAAACCAGAGGAAAATGATGAGGAGAAAACCGGAGAAGCAGATGGGGAAGAAAGAAGGAGGGAGAGAGAGGAGGGAAAAACAGAGAAAAACCCAATTTAGGTTTTCTCTACTTGGTCGACCGGTGGTGGTCGCCAAAGTTGGGGAAGAAAGTGAGGAGAAAGGGAAATGCATGTCGGTGCTGGATGTCTGGGATTTGCCTACGTTGCTTCTGAGTAGCCGGTAATCTGAGAAGAAGGAAATAGAAGAAAAGGAGGGAGGAGAAGAGAGGATTGGGAATGAAAGAGAAGAACGAGCAAGAGAGAGAGAGAGAGAGAGAGAGAGAGAGAGAGAGAGAGAGAGAGAGAGAGAGCTGGGAGAGGGAAGTAAGTGGGTCTAAGAGAGAAAGCAAGAGAAGAGGGGTCGAGGAAGAGAGTGCGCGTGAGGTAGATTAGAGGTCGGTGAGCGATGAAGCAAAGAGGGAAGAGGGATGGATTAGCCAGTGATGACTAGGAGTGTCTGGCTATGCGAAGGAGGGAGATCGACTGGGAAATCGGAGGAGAGAGAGAGAGAGAGAGAGAGAGAGAGAGAGAGAGAGAGAGAGAGAGAGAGAGAGAGAGAGAGAGAGAGAGAGAGAGAGAGAGAGAGAGAGAGAGAGAGAGAGAGAGAGAGAGAGAGAGAGAGAGAGAGAGAGAGAGAGAGAGAGATCTGCCCAGCCTAGGAGGTGAAGAAGTAGAAGGAAACCTGGAGTTGAGAGAGGGAATAGAATGGAGAGTCCTGTGTGAGTTGCGAGAATAGGAATGAAGAGGAAGAAAATCCACCAGTCCAAAGAGGTGAAGAAGTCTAAGCGAGAGACGAGGGAGGAGGGTGATTGCCCAGCCCACCCGGTCCTTCTCGGGGGTTGAAGAAGTCCAAAAACATAGAGAGAAGAGAGAGGAGAGAGGAGTATATGAAGAAAATGAGAGAGAGATGTGAGAGAGTGAGAAGTGTGAGAGATGGAGAGAAAAGAGAGAGAATCATGGGAGAGAAAGACGTGAGAGAGATGGTGAGAGAAAAGAGATAAGAGAGAGAGGTGTGAGATGAGAAAAAAAGGAGATGTGGGAGAGAGAGAAAAGAGAGATGGAGAGAGAGGATAGAGTGATAAAGAGGGGTAGGGTCCACCAACATCCCAGTCTTGTTAGAGCTCTGTAATTCTTGAAATTTGTTCTGTCCTAGGAGTCTTCAAATTCTTCTCTTTCCAGGAAACTTCATTATCCTCATCTGATCTCCTTGATTTGATCTGGATCATCCAAACTTGAGTTGATTGATCTGCAATGCACATGACCCAATTAGAATCATCTGAGCCATTCATTATTCCTCTGATTAGCTTTGATGATCATCTGACCATTTAAATTTTGTAATTCAACGGTTAGATGGCTAATTAAAGCTAAAATGAAATATTTTATGCAAAATCTTAAAATTGATCGCCTAGATGCTCTAATTGAACACTAAATTAGGGGTATTTTGACCATAATTGAACAATTAATAGGTGCTTAGATTGTGTGGCCTTAAAAGGAGTTCCTCCTATTATTAGAGTATGAAAATCTCCATATATCTGCTATGACTAAGATAACTAAACTAAACTATGAAGTTAGAAGACGCCATCCTATTCTAGAGTACAGAGAGCCTTAACCTAACCGACAAGGGTCCCAAGGAAGGAGGGAGCTTGGTTTTTTTCCTTTCCTCTCTCCCCTAGAGGAAGTTACTAGTTTACTAAGAATTATATTACAAAGCGAGAAATATACTCTAGAAAGTAGGAAAGAATTATAAGCCTCTTCTATATGCAAAACTACTCTAAAATGCAAAAAACAAGTAAGAAATTAAATAAGGAAAGAAAAAGAACTATACCTAACCAAGAAAAGGGAGAATACTAGAATATAAAAAAACCAATAGACAAATCCAAGCCCCAAAATTTACTCTTAAAGAAGGATCCTCCTTTGAGAGAGTTTGAATTAAGACTTCCCTCAAGGTAATGTGACAATGTATATCAGTCTTTCAGCCATTGGTAGAGTTTTCTCAACTTTCTAAGGGCTATTAAAACCTTGAGAGAGATTTTCAAGAATGAAGAACAATATCGAAAGAATTACTAATCTTTGCTCTAGGATGACACCCTGTTATATACCATTATAAGGAATACCTCCTACTAGTCAGATTCCAGCATCTATATTTTTGTGATAGTTGTCTAGGTCATGCAGTTGTGTAGTTGTATGGATACATCATCTTTTGGATGGTTTTATCATCTTGTAGAAGAGAATATCTATATAGGGATTCTAGGTCATGCAATTGTATGTCTTATCTAGGAGTAAACATAGATTATCAAATGTTTGGGTTTGATTTGTTCCATTAAAGTGCATTCAAAATCTAGTGTCTACAAGAAGATAACAAGAAGACATGAAAAAGTGATGCCATCTCTATGAGCATGCATATGAAAGTTATTTGGATATGTTGATAGGCTTCCATGGAAGCCAAAAAATGGAGGAATTTGTCTATTCTCTTGTGATAAACTTTTTTGGAAATCAAATTCTCAACAAATTTGCCACTTTTACCTAATAAAAAAAGGACCTTTTACGTGTGTGTGTGTGGGGGGGGGGGGGGGAGGGGAGGGAGGGAGAGTGGAGAGGGATGTCTTACAAGTATCTAAGGAATGCATGACCTTTCCCAATTAATAGAGAGGAGGAGCACCAATAACACATTTCTTTTTTATGCGTCAGAATTGAACTTCAAGCACAAGTGCATCTATTTATCCTAGATCTCAAGCTAGAAGAAATAGACAAGTTCAATCAACTTTGAATAGAAAGGAGTGATCCTCATTGCATTAAGGCTCTAACCATTCATCTATTAAAATTCTTGGATGATCATCATTTATAGTTAGTGGTGGAGTACCTCAATCAAACTTTCGCTCTTCGTCAAACCAATTTCATCCTTTTCTAAGGATTGACTTTATTAAACAATAGTGCAAATTCGATTTTGTCACCTACTAGTTGGGCACTAGAATGAGACGGTGTTATATAATAATGAAAATATCTATGGTCATCTAGTAAGAAGATGTAATTACTCAACAAAAAATGTAAGGATTTGCTAGCAAGTATTTGGAAATTGTTTGGTTAGATCTATGTAGATTTGAATATTTCACATCTCTCTATCAAGAGGTCTCGATCAATGAGAAGAAAAGAGTTTCTAGTACAAGATAGTCTATAAGCACTGTCTATCTTTCGCAATAAATACCATACAATGGGCCACAATAAAAATCTAGGTGAGATGGAGGATTACATAGCTTGACAAAACTAGAGGTAGAGAAAAGAATGCTAATACTTAATAGATGGTACACAAACAAAAGAAGAGATTGGCTTAAAAATTCTCACAAACTCCAAAAATATAGAAATGAAGCTTGTTAACATTAACAAGTGGGCTATATTGCTACATTCAAAAAAGAGAATGGGACCCACAAGAGGGAAGAAAATTAGCTTTGGCGTCTAATGAAGGAGATATCAGTAATGACTTTAGTCTCGCATATCAAAACCTTTCTCACTTCAGACTCAATTGGATAAGGTGAAAATAAAGGGAAGGGTGTTAATTCCTTCTTTGTTTCATCCACATATGGTTTAGTGTGAGAAAATTTTTGTTTCGCATTATGAATATTCAATCACAACAAGTTTTTAGTATCATTGCTAGGGAATCACAGCAGTTTATGTAGTGGACCTTACCTTAGATCATTTACCTCTAGTCTAAGTTTAGATGGTTGAAAACAAAGCATAAATTTAAGGGGATCACATTGGCCATTGCTTCATTAACATTGATTAGGTTTTTATTGCTTTTTCATCCTTGAAGAAATGCTTCAAAAAAATCCTTCCAAATCAACTGCAGCTACTTGTTAAACCTGATTTCTTTTTTCTAGTGTTGATTTTCAACACAAGAGTTACCCTCTAATTCTCAACTTAATGATCATCCTTTTGATATTGATTTTGAGTTGATTATGTTATCTCCCAATGTTTCTGTTGAAGAGATGCAATCATCTAATCTTGTAAATTTTTTATCAAAATTTTCTACCTCTCCATTCTATCTTTCTTCTTAATTAGATCCTTTTAGTTTAAGAGGCTCTCTCTTATGCAACCTATATCTTTTTCTCCTCTTGAGATTTGTGGTGATTCCTTTTAGAAAGTGATTTATGTAGAGGAAATCCCTTCATATAATGTTTGTAATTTTTCTCATCATATTTTACTAGAAGCGGAATATGTTCATAATGAGGTTAACCAGGATGCTAGCTTTATGTTTGGATCAATTTCTATAGACTATTTCTTTGGAGTTTAGGAATCCAATGGAAGAAAGAGGGCCAAGGAACATGCTTGATTGTATAAGAAGAATGATGTCAAATCAGATCTCAAATTAACTGCCAAAAGGATCCTTGCATCAATTGGAAAAGCACATTGGTAGACTTTAATGGATCTTAGGAAAAGAATAATTCAAGAAGTAGAGAAATAGAATTTACCCAAGGATAGGGTGGGCTGACAATTCTAGAAGGTGATAAAGGTTTTAATTTCTATATATAATTTTGAAAATTTGTTTCCATGTGAAATAAGATTGTCAAGTCCTATAGTATTGATATGATGAATGCTAAATCTTATGTGAACAAATTATTATGCCTGCAAATGGACTCTTATGAGGATTTTTCTTTTTTTACGAAAGGATTTTGACATGAAACTTACTATTTTGGCTCACTTGAATCAAGTTATTCATTCTCAGTTGTCTTTTATTACTAGTGAACACAAGCCTTTGTTCACATCATAGATTTATGCATGTCTTAATGATAAGAAGAGAATCATCTTGTGGAAGGAACTAATTGAATGTTGTTAGAAAATCTCATGTCTAAGGTATTTGGCAAGTGACTTCCATGAAGTCATTCACTAGGAAGAAAATTTGGGTGGAAATCATGCTATAGTAACTCAATATAATAGCTTCCAGGTAGTTATTGAGCAACTCAAGTTGATTGATCTAGGTTATTTAGGTAACAAGTATGCATGATCGACAGAAAGGGGTTGGGCTATCTCTAGATATCTCCACACAAAATTATTGTCAGATCACACCCCCTTCTCTTATTGTTGGAGAATCAATATACTAGAAGAGAAAAAATGTTCCATTTTGAGAATGCGTGAATCTCACAACATTGTTTTTTTCTTAACAATATTTTGTGCTTAGAACTACAATATTAGGAGCATTCGTGCATTTAAGTTGTTTAGAAAGTTAGATAAACTAAGAATAAGATTCTCTAAATGGTACAATCACATGCTAGGAAATATTGATATGAAAATTTTAAAAAAAAATGAAGAAATTGAAGAAGGTTTAAGAAAAAACTTATTCAAGGCCTTGGTATATCAAGAACAAAGACAATGAAGTAACGATTTCGTGTGACCTCCATAATAATTTGTTGCCTCAAGCGTTCATGGAAAAACAAAAAGTTAAGGTAAGTTGGTTAAGGGATGGTGATCAAAATGCAAAGTGTTTTCACATAACTATGCAAAGTCTTCATAATCGTGATAACATCATTGAACTTCTTGATGGCTAATAAAATTGAACTTTGGCAAATAAGGAATTAAAATGTACATTAATGACTACTTCAGATATCAGTATTGTCAATAACAAAATGAAATTGAGATTTCAGCCACCAAGCTTCAATACTGAATATTGTAACAAGAAGATAATGCATTGTTGTTGAGAAATGCTATCTTGTTACTTTTTCTATGTATTCAAACAAAACTTGGATCAAATGGTTTAGTCCTAATTTCTCCAAGGTTAACCAGGATACTATAGGAGATGTGTAGAAGGGTGCAAGCTTTCTTCCACTTGGTTTTCTTCTAAAAGAAATAAGTCAGACCTTTATAAATTTAATCTCAAAGAAGGATGAAGTAATGAAAGTTGAAGATTTATGTATAATAAGCTAACGTAACACCACATATAATATTATCGCAAAGTTGTTAGCAAATTGAGCCCGACTTACTAAGTATGATAATTAGTAAACTCAATAACTATTTGTTCTAAATAGAAAATTTTAAGAGGACATACATGAAATTATCATATTTTAAGAAAATAAAAGAAAATCAAGGGATCTAACTCTCAAAATTGATGCTCAAAAAGGGCATGATGGTCTCTTATGGAGATTAATTGATCAGACTAAACTTATTCAATTTCAATAGTACGTGGGTCAATCTAATCTTACAGTGCATATTCATCACTTCATGGCCATTTTAGTTGATGGGCAGCTTAAGGATGGTTTGATTAGAATTGAGAAATTCACCAAGAAGATCCATTGTCTCCCTATATTTTGATAATGCACATGGAAGTAATCTTAGTTATGTTTAAATATGCAGTAAACAAGGGAGAATTTAAAGTAGTTCAAGTATGTAAGAATGGCCTTTCAGTTTCTCATCTCTTATTTGTGAATGACTTGATAATTTTTCCAAAAGCTACAATTCCAAATTGTTGAAGATTACTAGTGTTCGTAGATGTGCTATTCAGTTCCCATTGAATCTCCACTATAAATTTAAGAAAATCATTATGAAGATATGGGGAGCAAGAATTACTTTTATTCTCTTAATTTCTAGTGCTGTCATGCTTAGATAAAAAGCCTTCTAAATTAAGCTTTAGAAAGATCATTGATTGGGTTAATATGAGGATTTTAAGCTAGAGAATGGAATTTTGTCAAAGTTTGGCAGATTAACCCCTCTAGAAATAGTTATTGGAGCATAGCCTATCATTGTTAGCTTATTTTATTCCTAGATAAATTCTAAATACTTTGGAGATGAAATAGAATGATTTTTTTTTTTGGAAGAAGATTGTAGATGGCAAAGCACCACATTCAATGAGTTGGAAAATCATTTCTAAGAGTAAAAGTTACAAAGGATTGGGCTTGAGAAATTTTAAATTTATTTCAACAATCTCTAATGGAGAAATTTTTCAGTCATTTCCTCTTAAACATGCATTCTTTGAGGAAAAAGATCGTACATACTAAAAATATGTAGAATGATGATATGTTTGTTGTTTAGAAGAGGAATAAAGACTTAGCAGTGTGAAGATCAATTGTCAATTATATAAGTCCACTTTTAAGCAAAGAAATTAAATGGATATTCTTGAATGGGAAGCCATTTAGCATATGGATCAACTAGTGATGTGGAGATGTCCCTTTAGAATAACATCTTAATTTCGCTGCTGTCGCAAGATCTTTCTGCTTTAGAAAAGTAGAGGAATTAATGGAGCAACAAACAAGAACATGGAGAATAGAAAGACTTCTATGATTGGGGAAGTGGTGGCCGATATGGTTGAAAAAATTAGAATATTACATGTTTGTACACAGGATGAGATATTGTGATATCAAGCCCTTTATGGGACTTCACAGTCAAGTCTGCATTCTTCTTTTTTATTAAGTATAATGTCCATTTTGTAGGCGCCAAAGGCTCTATCTAGTCTAAGTATGGAAGATGCAAGAGAAATACAAGGTTTACTTTTTCATTTGGATGGTAGCAACTAGCTGACTTCCCACTAGAGGCAATGTTAAGTAGCTCTATAATCCTTTGAGAAGGAGGTGTTTGAAATGTCAATCAGTATTTGAAATGTCAATCAGGTGAAGAGACTATCATACATGGACCATGAATATGCTAAGGAAATGTGGTAGTAACTATCAAATTCAGTAAGGTCTAAAGCTTAATGAAAATTCCCCTCAAGAAAGGGGCACCTCATGCTTTTAAAATATTCAAACTAAAGGTAGAGCCCATAATATGCATGTTTTTATCTTGTGTTGTGATGCATGGTAACTATGGTATAATTGAAACAAGTTCATATTTGAAAATAAATCAATTGAGGTGGAAGAGCTACAAAGGACATGGAGACTCATAACTGAGATTGCTAATTTAGAAAAGATGGAATTTTTTTGTGTTATATTAAAAATCATTAAACTATTTTAGATGAAGTGAAGTGAATTTTGCTTCCAAGTCATTATCTTTGTCTTAATTTTTTGGCACTTTAGTAAGAGATTAAAACAACAAGCTTCTAGCATGTGTTAATACCTACCTTTGGTAAGAAGATAGATAATGAGGCATGATGGGAGAAGTTGCAAAGGGAACTATGATGGATGTAGAGATGAATGAATAAACAATGATCACCAAAGGGGATTCATTAGGTGCAATCATTGCATTAAACAATGCAAGGGTGGAGTTAGTTGATTTGATATCATACTTGAAAGATTGTCTTTGGGTTTATCAAAATGATCCCAAGTTGGTCTACTTGTCATTTTCCAAGAGCAGGTCAAGCAAATTTGCTCACCAATGAAGCTATAAATAACACAAAAAGTTCTACTTAGTTCTCCAAGCCTCTTTTCTCCTTCAAAATTTCTGGCAAGATTCAGTTGGAGTTTGCAAAAAAAAAAAAAGGCTAAGGAGACCTAGGGAATCTTTTTGTTTTTCATTTTCTCTTTTAGTTTGTTTTTAGGAGGTGCATAAAAAAATAAATAAAAAATAAAAAAAATCTAGTGGATAATTTTAGCATTTAAGCAAATGTTAGATCAAGTTGCCATTTGTCCAAGATCACAAAGACACAAATTGGAAAAGGACCTTTGATGTTGGATAAAATCCTGACATGATCATGCACACACATAACGACCATGCCTTTATTTTATTTATATTTTTTGTTATAACTTTTATCAACTTGATTAGCCAACTATATACATTCATATGCATTGATGGGATGTGTGGTCCTAATCAACATGATATATTACTAGAGTATTTGACACAGGTTATGACTTTAGGTGAACCCCACCTAAGGATTATGTGAGGTGAAGAGATGTAGTTGTGGCCTATTATGTGGGCCATGGAGTAGTGAATTGTATCACATGCCAGAATATGCTTTACATTACCCATAATGAATGTTGTCGTCATGTGACCTTGAGGTCACGGGTTCAAGGTGTGGAAATAACCTCTTGCAAAATGCAAGGTAAGGCTATGTACTTTAGGCCCTTGTGGTCCACCCCTTCCTCGAACCCCGCGTAGGCAAACGCTTCGTGCACCAAGGCTGCCCTTTTATTACCCATAATGTGGGGAATGTTATACATGTTATCAATTAATAGATTTGGGAGTATGAGGAAAGTGAACTTTTACAAGATGGTTCTTCTCGTGCTAGGAAACAAATCCAAAGCAAGAAAAAAAAAGAAAAAGAAGAAGATGTAAAACCAACTCATCTTTGCACAAAATTAGTTATTTCTTCTTTGCAAGAAAGTGCAGTTGCTCTAATCCACATTTGATTTAGTTTTCCTATCTCAAATTTACATGATTGATTGTTTTCATTGTTATCAGACTTAAGTTTGCTCAAAATCATGTTCCTTGTTCTTCTCAACTGCATCACAATTATTAAAAAATAAGAAAAGAAGAATCAACCCTTTTTTTCTTATTCACAACCAACTTATGTTTTTCCTTCAGTCATTTGGATTTGCTTTTTGTTGTCTTGCTGCAATCAAATATCATCACTAGATTGTTCATCCTCATGACTCCAAATCTTCAAATGGATCATTGATCAGAGTTTATTTGGAGTCCATTTTTCTAAATAAAAGGTGTTTTCTATTATAGCCCTTGTTTAGGAGAGGAAGAAGGCAAAAGAATATTCTCTTTTTCATTAAGAGGCATACCTATGAATTTCGTCTTCTAGGTAAAAGCATAATGAGATTTTTTTGGAGTTGTCCTTTTCACTAAAGAGAGAATAGTTTTTCTCTTTAGGCTATAGTTTTCAAAAACAAGGGAACACCTACTTTGTACCTAGGGATCTTGTACTCATTCATATTCTTTTCAATAATAACCTGAGGGCTACATTAAATAGTAGTCTCAATGTTCCATTGAAGCACTTGGATACCCTAGATTTAAGAGCAACAAAAAGTTGTCTAGAACTATAATGTTAGCTTTTATGGAACTTGATTTGAAAATCAACTATGAAGAATATAAGATGGTTAATCTATGTTTGACATTGTTGTGGAAGCTTATGTAGAATGTTTGAATGTTTTGTTCAACTTTTAGTTGAGAAATTCAATTTGACTAGAATGAAAAACATGAGTATGTAGTTGAACATGTTAACAAAATGGTGGTTGTTGTGGGAAACCCCATTCTAGAAAAATTGCAAATTTCTACAATACTAAATGGTTTGCCATTTTCATGGGAACCGATTGTGATTGTAATAAAATTTTGTGGCCAAAATGTAACCATTAAGAACCTTATTACTATGTTGAAGGTGAGAGAAAACTAATGAAAAAGTATCATGAAGCATGGATTGTTGGTCCTTCCTTAGCAAATAAAAAATCTAAAAAGAAACTTTTCAAGGAGAAAAAGATAAGGGAAAGTGCAATTTTAAGGGAAATTATCACATTTGTTAAAAGCATGGTCATGCAAATTTTGACGATCCTAAAAAAAATTAAAACAAGAAAATTCTATACAAAGGACCTAAAGACATCAAATGTGTGGTTTTTGAGTCATTACTTACAAATGGAGATGATAGTGCTAGGTTGATTCATTTGGGTTCGACCTACCACATAGCTAAATCAAGAATAACTTTGTGGAGCTTAAGGAGGTAAACACTAATGAACATTGCATGTATATGGGAAAGAACAAAAACTAGGAAGTGGTTGGAGTTGGAACACCCTGGATGCAGTTGCCTGGAAAAATTAGTTGCCTTCTCAATAATACAATCTATGCCCCATCAACTTCTTGTATTATCTTATTTTAAAACATGGTTGTGAAGCATGTTTTCATCCTACAAAGGTTTCTGTTAGAAAACATAGATGTATTTTGTTTTGGGGAAAAAAAGTTGATGGGCTATATTACTTGAATGTTAATTCTATTGAAATTAAAAGAGTAGTTCATCTTTTAAGTACTTGAATGTCTCTTGTAATATTGATCCTTATCTTTGGCTTTTAAGTACTTGAATGAGTCTTATAATATTAATCCTTATCTTTGACTTTTAAGTTCTTGAATGTGTCTTATGATATTGATCTTTATCTTTGAATTTTAAGTACTTGATTTTGTCTTATAATATTGATCCTTATCTTTGGCATATACAATTAGGACACAAAAATAAAGAGAATAAAAAGAATCAAGGAATGGTTTAATTCCAAAAATGGACATAGAATACCCAACTTGTGATCATTGATTAATGTGTAAAATGAATAGAATTTTTTGAAAAGAGCAGATTAAATGAATTATTGCAATAATATTTTATGATATTTGTGACTATTAAATGTTAACAATAAGAGAGGCATGGAATATTTTATTACACTAATAGATTACTTTTAGAAGGGGAGCCTTGGCGTAACTGGAGAATTGTCATCATGTGACTTAGAGGTCACAAGTTCGAGATGTAGAAGCATCCTCTTGCAAAAGGTAAGGTAAGTTTAGTACCGTAGACCCTTTGTGATCTTCTCCTTCCCCAAACCCCATGTATGCAGGAGGCTAGTGCATTAGGCTTCCCTTTCTATATATATATATAACTTACCAAATATAGGTTTGTGTATTTGATATGTAGAAAATTTGATGCACTTGAAACCTTTAAAGAGTATAAAAGAGAAGTTGAGAACCATTAACTTAGAACAAATTAAGGTGGAGAATACTATTCAAATTTATTTAGTGAATTCTACATAGAAAATGGAATAATACACCAAAATATCATTCCATACATGAAACAACAAATTGGTATAATAGAAATTAGAACATTAATGAATATTATTAGACCAATGCATAATTATTCAAATTTATGTTCTCAAACTTGTGAAGAAGCATTAGCAACAGAGTATGAACTAAAGTGCTGACTAAATCAATGGATGTACACCCTATGAGCTTTGGAAAGGCATCAAACATAACTTGAACAATGTGAAATTTTGGGGTTCTATAGCACCTGTCTTAGTTCCTAGTCAAAACACAGACAAGCTATGTGACAAAACAATTGAGTGCACATTTATAAGATACAATAAAAACAAAGGTTTATAAATTTGTGATCTATGATGATGATGGAACCATGGGAGTATTTGAAAGTAGAGAAGCACATTTTTTAGAAAAGTCATTAGATACTAGGAATGCTAACAAGTTGTTAAAATTATTTAAAATTCCAAATGAGAAGACATTAGGTAGTAATGAAAATGAAACTCCAATTACAATACCACAACCTGACGATTTTTAATGAGAAGACCTGAAGTGAGAGTGAAATAGATGAACCAAAGTCTCTCAAAGAAGAATTAGGAACAATGGTTATATGCTAAAGGTGAAGAGAGGAAAGCTATCATTAAAAACCAAGTTGTAGAATTTGCCAATATACCCAAGATAGAGAGGCAATATGGAGTAAATGGATTTTTAATATAAAATATATATATATACCAGATGGATCAATAGAAAGATATAAAGTTACATTAGTGGTTAAGATATTCATACAACAAGAAGGAATTGACTATGAAGAAACATATTCTCCTATAGTAAAATTCACATCCATAAGGATAATTATGGCAATAAAAGCCTACTTTGACCTAGAACTTTACCAAATGGAAGTAAAAATTGCTCTCCTTAATAGTGATTTAAAATAAAGAAATATTCATGGAATAATTTAAGGTTGTGAAATCAAAGGTCAAGAAGATAAAGTATACAAATTAAAAAAAAAAAAAAATTCATCATAGGGATTGAAACAATCTCCACATTAATGACACTATCTAATAATGATGAAATACTTAAAATATGACGTAAGTGCTATGCACAAGATGTATGGAGTTTAATGTGTGCTATGATGTGTAAAATGAGTCTTGTAAGTTTATTCTAGAGTAATCTTGGACCAGCCCATTGGATGCCTATTAAATGGATTTTTTAATACTAACGGTGCTAAGCATTAGAAGTTCACATATCATGGAGACAATATGGTAGTAAGAGGTATACTAAGTAGTGGGGGAACCTAATGAAAGAAAGTCTACATCTGGATACATCTTCCTATTTGGAGGAGGTGTAATATCTTGGTCAAGTAAAAAACAAATTTGTGGCACTAAGTTTACAATTGAATCAAAATTAATAACATGTTGCAATTGCAAATGAAGCTACATGGATTAGAAGCTTCTTAGAGAATCTAAAGCTAGGACAAATATGTAGTGGTCCTATTCACATATTTTGTGATAAGTGATAACCATGCTGCAATTGCCACCATAAAGAATGGTGTGATTGGCCTAAGAAGAAAACATATTGAACACTAGGACTATTATATATTTTATGTGTATAGTAAGCATTAAGTGTCCATTTTTTTTGTATAAATTACCCTTATTTAGCATGACATTTAATATATTTTTAGGGCATTATTTAAATGGATTATTTGAGATAAGTACATGCAAAACTGCATGTTGTAGACCAAGATCCAAGTGGTTAGATCAAGTCGATCAACATTCTAGAACTTTGATTATGTATATATTGAAATGGATGGCTCATATCAACTTGAGATCAAACTAAATGATTTAGCAATGGCTCAAGTTTCAATATCTTCCAATTATCCAAGGTTAATGGTGGATTGAAAAAAATCAGTGGCAATCTAGCATTAAACAGTCAATATCTCTTTAAAAAATATCTTAGAATAGAATGATTGCTCATGGATGTGAAGATATCATCAAGAAAGACATGATCAATGGTTTGGATCATTTAAAATTATCATTTTTGGGCCAAGATCAAAATACACATATTTTAGACTTTATTGGAAGTCTTGGATTGAATCAAGATAATTTCATAGGAGATGAAAGATCGAATGGGTACGATAGCATTGGAAATACATTGATATATAAATCTTAGCTGATGGATGGCCTTGATCATCAAATCGAAAAGCTTTCCTCTACACCTCTAGATCAGTGAATGTGAACAATTTTGATGATCAACCATCTCCAAGGGATATAATTTTTCCAAGAGAAGAGAAATTGTATTGATTATATATGATAGTTTCAAGCTACTACCAAAAATAATGGGGCAAAGAAGGATATAAGTAAGAATGAATTTGAGGAAAGGAGGAAATCTACTGCTTCCTAAAGTAATTTTTTCCTAATTGGAAACCAAATCAAGATAGAAACTTTAACTTGATTAGAATTGTTAGGGAGAAAGAGAGATAATAGGAGGAAACTACTAAAAAACTGAAGTAAACCAACCTCACCATGATATAAATTTATCATATCAAAGAAAGATTTGGAAAGGATTCAAAATTTGGAGAAAAATAGAGGTTGAAGAATAAGATAAATAGGACATTCGAGATGGTGAAGAGGGTGTTTTCGCACATGATTTTCTGACTTATTACTCAAAAAATATCTTTGAAGTTGATCATTTTAAATAGAAGAGATTGAGAAGAAGAAAGCATTAAATGAAGAGCTCAAAATCAGCAACTTATTATTGTTCTTCATGTCAAAAGTAGGCTTTTACAACCACGTTTTAGTACTCCCACTCGCCTAGATTTCTATTCCACTTCATAGCTCTTTGAATTCAACTATGTTTTTGATGTTCAATTAGGGTATCTCGACTGAAATTGATCAACAAATCTATTCTCATGCTTAGTTTTAAAATCTAGGTTAAATTGCCTAAGGTTTATGCTAATCTTTAATTTGTTAAAAATTTCCTTCACTAGTGTCACTTGCCTATTTATAAATTCATAGTGTTGCTTCGATTTTTTAGTTTATTTAGAGAAATTTTGTAAAAATTTGTGGTTATGTTCTGGTGCTTAAGATATTAAGAATAACTATGGTTGATCTTAAAATTTAATTAATTTATTTTTTAGTAATTTATAAGTATTAAAGGAAAAAATAAAAAATTTATTTTGTTTAAGATTTTAGTTCTTTATTTTAGATTATTGATGCTATTTTTAATTAATTTTTGAATTTTTAGGTTAATTTTCTTTATTTTTTAGAAAGATTTATTTTGTAACTTTGTAATTTATTTTTCATAATTTTTAGAATTAATTTGGAAATCATGACAGGCTAATTTTGTTTTTCCTAGGATTAAAGCAATCTTACTTTTAGATTAGAACATTACTTATAAAATTTTCAATGTTTTAATTATCTTATGAAATTATTTTGGAAATTAATTTAACTTGGAAAAGATAATTTTATTCTTAGAATATTTTTTTTTATTTTGTGTTATTACTTTTAGTAGTGGATGCTTGGAGTTGATCTTTGATGCACTATGTCTATATTTTATATAGAATGCTTAGAATCTGATGAATTATCAAGGTTTTTAAAGTTTAAATAATTTCCCAAAGGAAATCTTTTTTGAGATGGTAATTGTAGTTTCAATTTGATTCTTGAGTTATAAAAAAAAAAAAAAGTGGTGTGCCAAATTTAAAATAAGTGATCTTTAATCCTAGGAATTAAAATTTACATTAGAAATTTAATTTTAGTTCATCCATTAAATTGAAAAACCATCATATTTCTTTAATTTTGCATTAGTTTTAGAATAATTACTCTAGGTCAACTTTGGTACTTTAATTTCATAGTATATCATCCTTGTAGATTCGACTCTGGATAACATTACAACTAACTATTGTGCACTTGTAGGAAAACTACAAACAATAAGAAAAAAATTACAGTGGGATATCTTCCTTCAAAGGAGATGTGTCACTGGTACATTAACAAAACCACTTGGTATTGAGAATTATAAAAGGCATGTCTAAACTATGCATTTTATATTTAATTATTGTCCAAGTGAGAGATGTTAGATCAAGTGGCCATCTATCCTCAATCACAAAGCATCATAAAATGGGAACCTTTGATGCTGGCTAAAATCTCAACATAATCTTGCACACACATCATGGTTATATAATATTTTGTCTTATGTTTTATCAACTTGATGGATTGGCTGCTTACATTTAGATGCATTGACATGATGTAGGATGTTGATTGATTTGCTATGTCTATGGAACATCTAGCATAGATGACAACATTAGGTGGACCCTACCTAAGGATTACTGCAAGTGAGGAGATGTGACTATGAGCTATTATGTAGGCCGTGGAGCAGTGACTTGTGTCACATGTTAATCACACACTTTATGTTACCTAATAGTCAATATGGGGAACTTTACAGACATTAATAAATAGATTTGGAAACATTAAGGAGAGTGAACTATTATAAGAAGGTTCTCTTCGTACTTGGAAATAAATCTAAAAAAAAGAAATAGGAAAACCTACATGTAAAACCTACCCCATCTATGCACAAATTTAGTTCTATGAGCAATTTCTCTAATCTACATCTGATCCAATTTTTGTATCGCAGACATACACGATCAAATGGTTTTAGCAAATGTACCTTGAGGCATTGATTATATAGAATTAAGAACTATGTTCAAGCAATGGACAATAATTAAATATAAAATGCATATTTATTTGGAGGTAAAATTGCCTTCAAAGTTAAAGTAGCCAAAAATCTAATGTGCAAATCATCAGGACATGGTTCTCACTAGGTACAAGTAAATGTTACTCATTGGATTAGAATAGGTCATGGCTATGATGGATTAATTTTCAAGGAGTATGTAAAGTGTAGTTTACAAAATATAGACATAGAGGAAATTCATGAACTAATGGGAAGGCACAGAAACTAGGAGAGTATCCATGTACTTCATTTAGTAACAATAGTCACCCATTCCTAGGTTAGTAATTCTAACTTTTGTTCACTCTTGTACTTTCCAAATGAGTTGTTAAAGGTTGTTCAATTCTTCTTGTCCATCCCTTTCTCTTTTCTTCTAAAAGTGATTCTCTCTTATAAGGTAAGCACTTGTACCAAAGGTTGTTAGAGCTTATGAAAGATTATAAATAGATATTAAATAGGGTGGTGATTTGCACACATTATCAAAGAGCATAAGCACCACATTATAGGTAATTTTAAGTTGCCTATTAAAACTTTTTAATCAAATAATATTTCTCTCTCTCTCTCTCTCTCTCTCTCTCTCTCTCTCTCTCTCTCTCTCTCTCTCTCTCTCTCTCTCTCTCTCTCTCTCTCTCTCTCTCTCTCTCTCTCTATCTATTGTTGGAATTACAAAGGAAATCCCACCAACATGTCTCTCTTTAATCAGAATTGTAATAGTACATCCACTAACACCTCTCTCTCAAGGAAATTGTAGCTATAAATTGTTGTTGAAGTTCATCACCCACTAACACGACTCTCTCTTGTCAAAAATTGTAGCTTACAGCTCTCTTTGTCATTGGAATTGCCACAGCAAATTATTATAGCTGCCTTAGAATTTGTTTTAAGTTAAAAGTAGCTAAAGAATTTTTTTGTAATTAATGAATGGGAAATGAAAGGCACACCCATTTCAAATAGCAAGAAGGCCCATATAGGTGTCATTTGACGCTATTTAAATTGTAAAAAAGCATCAAATAGGTGTCAAATGGATGTTCATGATATTTGAAATGGGTGTACTATCAATACACTTTACAAATTATTTTAATGTTGGGACTGTTATGCTTTTTATTTCACATGATCAAATGAATATGACCATTACACACATTTGTTGAGAAATTTTTAAGTGTTTTTCTCTTGTAACAACTTCATTTTTATTATTTAGCTATTTTAAGCTTTTTGATGACTTTTGGGGTAGTTACTCATGACCCCTTGGTAAGGGGTGCCCCTAGGCCGTTCTCATGGGACCTCATCTTCACTCAATAGAACTCTTAGATTCTTTGGTTTCCTATTATTTAGAGTTTACAAATTTTGTACTTTTGTACTTCACCTAATTACCTACTACAATTTATCAAATAAGAATTGATACCAATATTCCAATGGTACTTTATTTGTTAGATATTCTAATTATTTATTATGGTTTTTTTTAGAGTTTGCCAAATTTATGCATTCTCTATTCAAGGGCTCTTTTACTTCTGAAGTCCTTCGACTCTAAATTCAAGCTAGAAAGACACTGACTGAGAGTATTAATCTTCTAACAACTCTAGTTTCTAGAGGTTTTGATCTTGTAAAGTTCTTCTTGTTCACACGAGTTAACTAATCTTGGTATTTTCCTATTGTTGAATTTCTCATTAAAACATTAGATTCTTGATCTTTTGATCCTGTTTTAAGGTGATCTAAGTTCTAATTGTATTCTCCATATTATCATACTCTTTTAGATATGAGAGTACTATCTCTCAAAGATTTATTGCGAGAGAGAGAGAGAGAGAGAGAGAGAGAGAGAGAGAGAGAGAGAGAGAGAGAGAGAGAGAGAGAGAGAGAGAGAGAGAGAGAGAGAGAGAGATTTGACTTTCAGATTTTATAATTTTTTGGTTTCATAAATTGGAGACTAAAGTATTGGCCTTAGTCCAACAATGCAAATTAGTAAAGGAAAAAGATTGAGTCTAGCTTGGTTGAATCTTAGAGATAAGACTACTAAGATCCCTTGCACATTTGGAAGGCTCAACTGCCTTTAAGACTTGGCATTTTCTATGTTCTTCTATCCTAGGTTCAAAGATTTTCTGTTTGTGCAAGTTTAATATTTTTCAACAATGTGAAGATGTGGACATTAACTTTGTAGATTTTATGAACTTGGTATGAGCCTGTTAAATCCTATTATGTTGTATCCAAGTATGTCCATGGTTCAAAGATTTGACAACACCAATTTTAGTAGATGGGAACAAAAGATGATCTATCTTCTAAACAGTCTAAAGTCCAGTATGTACTCGTAGAACTATGTCTCAAATTTGTTGAAACTCAAGTTACTAAAACCCTTTCACTGAAACAGCACAAAAAGTGCATGAGGATTTGTTGGCTAAGATTCAGAAGTGAAAAGATGATGATGAAAAAGCACACAATATGATTCTCAAGGAATTATCTAATAAGAATTATGATCAATACTTGAAAATCACCAAGTCAATGAAGGATTCATGTCATACTCTTAATAGTATATTTGCCAAATTAGAGGCTACTAAAAAGAAGTTTTTATTGGGAAACTACTATGACTTTAAATTTATTAATGACAAGCCAATTGCACCTCAAGTGCTTGAATTTTAAATAACTACAGATGATATTGCTTTGAGTGGATTGGCAATTGATGAGAATTTTCATGTAGGAATTATCATTTGCAAATGACCATCATCAGGCAAAGATGTTTGCTTAAAGTTGATGAATAAGGATAAAGGCATGACATACAACTAGTTTCTTCACTATTTCTGCATAGAGGATAAGAATTGGTTTGAGAAAGCTTATCCTAAGGATTGTAAATAAGGCTCATTCGATGGAATGGGATAAGAATAAGGACTTTTGTTAGAAGAAGTTCAAGAAGGAGAAGAATGGTCCTATGACCAAGGCTTTCAAGAAGTCAAGAAAGAAGACTAATGAGGATGGTTGTAATATATGTGGCAAAATAGGGTATTGGGCTAAAAATTATCAACTAAGGAAAACAATTAAGGAAGAATGCCAAGAATTTCAATGGCATGACAATAGAAATGAACATAATTTCTTGTAAGAGAGACTAGTGGATTAACACTAGAGCTACAAGGCAAGTCACTCGAAACATAAATTTGTTCAAGACCTATTGAAACTATGGAGAATGGATCAGAGATGTTCATGAGGATCTCCACTATATCTAAGGTGGCTAATGATGTGTTCTAAATATTACTCGCAAGGGCACGAATCAAAGTAGTATGATGTCACGCGAATGAGGTTAATCTCACAAGGAATCACACAGATTTGTATTAAATTGGAATCTTATTTAGATTACTTATCCTAGCCAAAGAAAGATTGTAATTTGACTTATTTTAGGAATTAAAAGGACATGGAATTGAAAACATGCATAAAACTAAAACCTAAATAAAAAATTTCTAAAACAAAGACTTTCTAAAACTAAGTTTGAGAACTTCTACGAATGAAATTAGAACTATCTATAACTAACATGCATTTAAGACAAGCAACTAATTTAAAACAAGGAATAGGAATGACTTAGAAACTTAAAGATGAATGAATTTCTTAAACTAGAAATTCAAAAAACTAAGATCTAATCTAATGATGCAACTAAACTGAGTAATGAACACCAATGAAATCTAAACATGGAACATGAGTAACAAAATTAAATGAAGTATCCATGAAGAGTGCGCATGACAAAGAGAAGTATATATGGAACTTATTTTATTGCATGAAAAAGTTTACAAGAGTGTGTGCATGATTCATTAACTTATAAATAATAAATTTTGACTTCAATCTCATATATAATGCTATACAACAATGTTCATGCATGTGAACTGTGGGAGAGAATCAAGTCAGAGAATGAAGGCAAGAAAAGATCAAGCAACAAAATAAAGCAAGCAAGACACCAAACTAACTTGAAATAAGATTATTCAAAGGCTACTTTCTCCTGGCTGTCATTATAAGAGAATGATAGCCTTTGATGAAGGAGAACTATATCACAAATGAAAGCAAATCACAAAGAAGAACACCATAGATCTATGTGCATGAAATAAAGTAGAAAAGCTTAGCAAAAAGAAATTAAAATATGCTTGGAAACTTAGCTAGATAAGGCATTGAAACTTAGGTTGTAATGATAGGAAAGAGGCATGAAAACTTTAGATTGATGCATGGAGAACAGCAGGGAAGATGACATTGAAAGGCCTGAAGAAGATAGCGTGGTGAACTAGCCTTGAAGGAGGCATGGAGAGCCACCCCTTGAAGGAGGCATGGAACTCCACTTGCTGCAATGGGAATATGATGTGGAAAACCACCCCTTTGTTTAATACGGTTTTCACCATATTTTAAGAGATAAGATTTGCTAGGGGGATAGGAAAGAGAGATAAGATTTGGAAAAGAAGATAAGATAAGGATGAGGGACAGGTAGTTGGACAAGGCAAGGAGACTTATGAAGTGGAACTAGGAAGAGGGAAACCTAGGAAGGGAGAGAGATAGAGAGAAATGGAGAGAAAGAGGAAAGTTCAAAGAGGTAGGTCTCTTCTATTATTGGTCCACATATGCATGTATATCCTCCTTGTTGATAGAGTCCAAGTTTTCTCCTATTTTTCCTCTTTAAATAACGTTTTCTTCAAGTTGAAAATTGTGTAGAAATTTCTCAAAATGTGTGGACTCATGTAGCTTGGCTTAAGTGACTTAGATGGATTCCTTTGATGACTTCTGACTTGGTGGCTTCATTAGCTTGCATTTTAGCTCCATGTCTTGGCTTCTCCTAGTCATTAGTTCATGGCTCATGTGGCTTAGGTGGCTTTTTGGCTTAAAATCTTATGCAAATGTGGTGGAATTATACTACCTTTTACATGGATTTTACATGGGCCCTTTTCTAATTATCTTAAATTCAACCATTTGTTTCTATAATCTATCTACTTGCTCTAAAATGATCCCAATCCTTGCTTGAACTTTAAACGATGGAAGATGGGACCCAGCCTCTCTAGATTGATATAGATCATTGGTTATCATCTAGGGCAATCTATACTGTTGGGTTATTCTTCTAACTCCTATAAAAGATTAAAACTACTATTTAGTAAAAAGTTATGATAAATCACATACTTCCTCTGGATTAGTTTCTACACTTGCAAATATCAAAAATTTGGATTATCAGTTAAAAAATGCATGTGTCATGAATTTTAAAAAATTCCTAGGATAATGCCCTATAGTCTATGACCCATGTATTGCTAATTGGGTACATTTTATGCAAAATTGACTACTTATTAACTGCTCAAGGAGACACTAACCTAAAGTTCACATTAGGCAATATTGTGACTCTTAAGAATGGCTGAATGTACCAGGAGTTAATAAGAATATGGTATTTGGTTTTTCCCTCAAAGAATGGGACTTTTGTTTTGAATGGCCACCAATGACATATTTAAACTTACTATGTCGATGAATTGAATTTCTTTTGATTATACTATGAGTGACTCTCTAAATATAAAGTTCAACCTAAAACCAAATAGCATGGATACATTTAGTTAGAACTAAAAAAATACAGGTTCGTGTATTCAAATATGACCAACATAAGTGATACCAGCTGATATGCATTTTAGACAATTTTACTACCACATTGATCTAATGAGGTCCAAAGTACCATCTACGGATGCCAATCATATACTCTCTGTACTTCTTATTAGTAAAGTACAAATACTCAACTTTGATCAAATGTTGGTCCACATAAATCTGAGCTAGAAGTCCACACAAAACTCTATTAAATTACGTCTCAACAGAGGCCCTCGCTGAATTACATCTCAGATGAATCATCCAATATGACCAGCATTGATCAAATGAGTCCAAATAATAAAAATCTCCACTAACATCTGAACTAGAAAACCACTAATGACTTCTCACTAGGTATAGAAGTGGTAACAAAATAACATACAAGATCTCTATGTCTGCCTAAATTTCACTCAAAAATCAATGGGATACATCATTATTTTGAAACTCAAACTTGCTCTTTGAATCTTATCAAAACATTTCTTTGTGGTATATCAATTTGCATAAAAATTCTTAGAATCAATCTTAGAACAATAATTCTTTTCAAGCTTGTTATCTTTTCTTTTGAAGTTACTAGCCATTCGGAAACTCAATAGCATGAGAAATCAATTAAAACTGATAAATTTATGTTTTGAAGTTACTTGGGCATAAATCATTTAGATAAAAATCATACTATTTGTAGCCTATAGATGTTGAAATTAAAATAGTTTTATCAATGTTGTTAATGAAAAACTATACAAACAATATAACTAGAGCAAAAACTATGTAGTTATGTAACTAAATCGATCCATATAAACTTTAAAGTTATATTGAAATTGTGTACACTATATGATTAGATGTTGAGATCAAAATTGTAAAAAACATGAAATTAGATCAAAATTGTATGCACTGTGCTTCTTTAGACCCAAGTTATGAAATCTATTAGTTATATTTTTGAACTACCAACCATGCATTATATATCTTAGATCAAAATCGTGAAATCAAAATTAAGATTAAGAAATATTTCAAATAAGTTATGAAATAAAAAATTGTGTAAGTCATAAATCACAAATGTGAACTCTAAGTTTAAGGCCAAGTAATTTCTTAGTTGTATTTAAAAAAAGAAAAGAAAAAGATCATAAATGCAGAATCTTGAAATCTCTAGATCATCTAATTATAGATCATTGTGCACACATATTATCATTGAACTCAAAGCATATATTACCATGCACACATGGTAGAGTCAGATTCAAAGCCTATATCATCATGTGCACATGCTATGGTTGGATTTAAAGCATAGATTATCTTGCACATATGCTTACTTTAGTTTCAAAGTATGGATCATCATGTGAACATATGGATCATCATGCAAACTTACTAATTTCAATTTCAAAGCATGGATCATTGTAGATCATGTGCATACACTATGATTGAATTCAAACATAGATCTTTATAAAACATATACATATACTGGAATCAATTTCAAGGCATATATCAATGCAAATCTTGTGCATATAACATATTTGATCAGATTGTAAATAAATTTAAACATTACCATGCATGCTAAATTCATTAATTTAACAAATAGGAAGCCTAGAGGGCAGTCTTGGTGGGCGGTTCGAAGGGAGGATGTCGAGCTATAGAATGTCATGCTTCAAGTGATCTTGAAAGTTTAGTCCCACATTGCTTGGGGAGAAGTAAACTAGGTCGGTTATAAGGAATTGGAAACCCACTCAGTGTGTATGCATTTTCCCTATAGGGAAAAGCAAAAGTATGAGGGTTCAACTAGAGCAAATAATATACACATTGATATAGCCCTAACTGTTACATTTAGTATCAAAGAAATACCCCCTCGTGATGGTGGGCCAACACTACAAATGGTCACTTAGTGGATCCAAGAGTAGTTGCATGTGAGGACATGTGTTTTCCAAGGGGGAAGAGGGAGCCTAGAGGTTGATCTTGGTGGCAATCCTGAAGGGAGGATGTCAAGCTATATGATGGTAAGCTTGGGGTGATGCTAAGAATTTAGTGCCCCATTGCCTAGGGAGAAGTAAGCTGGGCCTATTAAAATGGATTGGGAACCCACTTGGTGTGTATCCATTTTCCCTATGGGGGAGTGCAAAACCATAAGGGTTCAAGCATAGCAAACAATATACACACTACGAGAGCCCTGGCTATTACAATTTGTACATTTACTTATCCAATCATAAGTCAACAACATCTAACATTTCGAGCATGTGCATATATTAGATCCATAGATCTACTTATTCAATTTTCTAATGTTCCTAGTATGTGTGTATATTAGATCCAGTACTTGTATTACTAGGATGCTTAGTAGATCTAGATTATGGCATGAATTTCTAAATCAATGTAATATTATGTGCAAAATAATAATAGTATACTTGTTCTTTATTTATGATTCTCCTCTAAACTTCTCATAATATCTCTCCCCCAATTTCCCCCAAAGCTCATTTCCAACCTAATTGTTCTCCAAATCTAGAATTGGATCACTATTTTTTATTAGGATTTGGTTGAATTCCTAGAAGAGATCTAAGTGTGGTAGAGGGAGAACGAGTAAATGAAGATGGACACCTAGACATCCTGTGTGTGTGTGTGTGTGTGTGTGTGTGTGTGTGTGTGTGTGTGTGTGTGTGTGTGTGTGTGTGTGTGTTTTATTGTGGAATGTTTAGATTTAATATAAATTCCATAAATGTTCCAAATATGGTTTAAATTTTTTTGGAACATTTCAGATCTATCTTGTTCAATGTTCATATCTAATCTCAACTAGATTGGATGTTTTCGATTTCAAGATTATATAGGACATTTGGATTCTAGAAATGAACAATTTTAATATCCAAATATGAGTTTAATTGACTATACATTTTTGAATTTAAGTCTAATTGGCTTTTGGATGTCCAAATCTGATTTCACTTGGATTGAATATTCCTGATTGGAACATTTGGATCTGAATTTTTATGTACTTTTTAGATCTAAATTAAATCAATTTTAATTTTGAATTTTTAGTGGATTGGATGTTCTTAGATCTGGAATTATGACAAAATGCATTCCAAATCATAACATTTTTCTATATTGAATGTAACATTTATTTTATTTAGTTTCTAACAATTAACACTAACTAATTGATTTAAACTAACTAACTAACTAAACAAATTCAACTAACAAGTTATATACTTAGAATAGTTTTTGTTCAAAAACACATTATTCATTCTAATATGTTTTGGGGACATTTTTTCTTCAAGTGTATCCTGTTGTCAATTGACCAATTTACCTTTAAATTTTCATTATAAATTTCACATGTAAAAATTCATGTCATTACAACAAGCTTGGAATCTATAGTACAAATTAACTAAGAAATCATTCAAATAAGTAGAGAGTAATCCATCCTTAATTTGATACATAGTGATATATGTAAGATGACAGATAACTAACCTGAGATGGAAAGAGATGCTTCATAAGTTTTATAGATGATTACTTATGATTTACTCATGCATTTCTCATGTAATCCAAAGATGAAGCTAATTCAAAGATTACAAAAGTAGAAGTGAAAAATATTCATAATTTAAAGATTAAGATTTGAGGTGTGATCAAGGAGGTGAGTACATTTCAAATGAATGTTGTCTCTACTATGAAGAAAATGGTATTACTATAGAACTAAGTGTTCTTTATACTTAGTAAAATGGTGTTGCTAAATGAAGAATCAAACATTAATTGAGAAGGTCAATTCCATGCTCACTAGTTTAGAGTTATCTAAAAACTATTAGGGAGATGCATGATTCTTAGCATACCATATTCTAAATAGAGTTCCTTGCAAGAAACTTGAGATTACTCCATATGAATTATGGAAAAGGAAGAGACCCAACCTTTATTTATATGAAGGTGTGGGGATGCCTAGTACATGTCATGTTTAGGACAAAGAATCTAAAGTAGGACATCGGGAACTAATTGTGCATTCGTTGTTTATTTCCTAACTAGCAAGCTTATAGATTCTTAAACTTCAAAACTTTTTATTCACACACAACTGTGGAAGCTATATGTGAGTTTTATTGAAAACTCTTCCTTTCCAAACTAGTGTAAGTGAAAATTATATTCGTTTAACAAGTAAAAGGAAGATTTCTTTGAAGCAAAAGAAGTAACAGAGCCTAAGAGTAAAAGAGTGAGAGAAGAAAAGGACATTGGTCCTTAGTTTGAGAGGTACCCAATTGAAGATGACCTTGCCACTTATGCTGAAGCTATGTCTCAACATGATGTGCTCAATGAAAAGTAGTAGCAAATGATGAATGGCAATCCATAGTTTCTAATAAGATAATAAAAAATGAAGATCTTCAACTAGGGTGCCAGACAATTAGTTGCAAAGAGATCTTCAAGAAGAACATGAAAGCAAATAGGACCCTTGATAAATACCATGTAAGATTGGTGGTGAAAGGATTCAAACAAAGAGAAGCCTATGATTGCTTTGATGCATATGCTTCGGTCTTAAGGATTTTTACTATGATGTTGTTGATTGCCATTGCATCCATTCACAACTTGTTGATACATTATGTGGATGTAAACACAACATTTTGATGGAGACTTAGAAGAAAAAATCTATATGAATCAACTAGATAGATAAGTTTTTGCAAGATCAAGAAAACAAAGTATGTAAGCTCATGAAGTTACAGTATGAGTTGAAGTAAGTGCCATAGCCATTGTGAGAAGCTAAGGATAGTGTCAGTATCCAATCGATATACACCAATAGAGTAGATATTTGTATGTACAATTCAATTATTATAAAGGACTGATCATATATTTATGTGAATGACATGTTGATTTATAGGACAAATTTCCATACCATTTTTATAAAGTAATTTCTGTCATCTAACTTCAAAATAAAGGACATGAGTGAAGCTGATGTGATTCTAGGATTGAAAATCATCAAAAAAGAGTTTGAGCTAGTGCTCATTTAGCCTAGCTATATTGAAAAGGTCTAAGCACTATGACCGCAAGCATGTTGCCACTCCATTTGATCCAAGTTTCAAATATTAAGAGAATATAGGGAAGTAGTTTAAGACTTTGATTGCTACATGCCATGATATTCATTGAATTGTATACCTAAGAATAAGTTCAAATCCAAAAGACACTGTCTTTTATGCATTGATCTTAATGAATGTCTAATTTTGTTTTAATTTTAAAACTACAAGGCAAAGGCTATTTTAGTTTTTTTAAATTAAAACAAGTGGGAGGATTGTTAGAATTTGTTTCAAGTTAAAATTAGCTAAAGGCTTTTTGTTAATTTACAGTTACTTCAATGTTTGGTTGTTATGCTTTTTATTTCATGTGACCAAATTAATATGATCGTTATACATATTTGGTGAGAAACATTAAGTGTTTTTCTTGTGTAAAGGCTTTATTTTTATTATTTAACCATTTTATGCTTTGGAACCACTTTGTAGCAATTATCCCCAACTCACATAAAAGGAGTCCCCCTTGGCCATTCTCCTTGCACCTTCTTGTCTGCTCTCTCCAAAGCTCTAAATTCTCTGGTTTTCTATTCTCTAATGTTTGATGGTTTTGTCCATTCTCCATTCTATTTTCTTTTAGAGTTTGTTGTTCTCTACAATCTACTAATTTTGTTTATTCTATTTTCTTTTAGAGTTTGTCTGTTTTATGCATTATCTCACTTCAAAGGTTCTTCTATTTTCCAAGTTCTTTGGTTTTGCAATTCAAGCTAGAATGGAAATACCTAAAAGTATTGATCTCCAACACTCTAGTTTATGAAGTTTCTAATATTGTAAAGTTCTTATTCATATGAGTTTGCCTAATCTTGGATTCTTCTGTTGTTTTGTTTCTCATTGAAACTTTGGATTCCTGATCTTTTATTCTTATTTTTAAGATGATCTAAGTTTTGATTCTATTTTCTAGATCATCACACTCTTTTAGATATGAAGCTACTTATCTCTCGGACATTTATTGCAAGAAAAAGAGAGATTCAATTTTCAGAGTTTATAATATTTTAGTTTTTTAAAAGGCATTTCATACATTAGAGATTAAAGTATTGGCTTTAGTTTAATACTGTAAATCAATGAAGATAAAAGATTAAGTCTAGCTTTGTTCAATCCTAAAGATAGAACTTTTAGATCCCTTGCACAGTTGAGAGACATCATCTATCTTTGAAGAGTGGATTTTGTAGTTCGCCTCAAAAATTCAGTTTGTGCAAGTTAAATATTTTTCAACATAGAGTTTATTGTTAGTACCATGACTCTCTCTCTCTCTCTCTCTCTCTCTCTCTCTCTCTCTCTCTCTCTCTCTCTCTCTCTCTCTCTCTCTCTCTCTCTCTCTCTCTATAACGTATATCTTCCAAGCAACATAGCGCATGTCTTGGGAAATCCAAACCCTAGTTACAAAAAAGCCTTTTTCCCCAATCCAAACCCTAACTACAATAAGATCTTTTCTAAAGAAGAAGATCCTATATTTATAATATATTTCTTCCTTGTTCCTTATCAAAGTTTGGAAATCAACTCCACTAATCATCTTAGTCCACATCTACTATGATTCCCAAAGAGAGAGAGTTAAGAAGATTTTATTTTTTTTTTTTAATCAGAAGTTGTGATTAGTGGGGTCCACATCTTTAGGTGTTAGAATTTTAATGTTATTATGGTCCTTAACATTTAATCCACATGATCATGGGTATCATGCTATGTAACTAGTGCCTAATCACTACTAGTCTTAGTGGTGTATGGTAACTTATCATGTAGTGGCCATTACAAGAAAAAAAAAATAGTTTTGGCATTTAACATAATAGCTATTAAGATCTATTTTTTAAGGGTCCTTAATTCTGGCAATGTAGACTTTGTTGTTGTTTTCCATCACCGTGAATTCTAAGGATTAGAAGAATTCTTAAATGTTGTTGGATCATCTGCCACGACTAGAGGTAAGTATCCATTTTGTTTTTTTATTTTGCTTTTGATTATTTTTTTGATTTGTGTAAACGTTATGAGATTCAAAGGTTTACATGTGGCATCAGAGCTTGTTATTCCTCTACATATTAGTTCTCTGATATTTAGTTTCCAAATGGAAATTTAGGTTTTGAGACTAATCTGAAACAGTTAGGTAAAATTTTGGGTCTCTAAAAGACTTTCCAGTTCTTTAATGAAATTTTGTAGTTGAGATTTTCTTAGTTTGATCTCAAATTTTAGGAAAGAATAGTAGATCTATGTCTTATTTGAACATCCACAAAACTAAGGAAGATGACATAAACAACATCCACCTTTGATGCACAAAACTCAATGGAGTCTCCTAACAGATATAAAGAAGATGACCTTTGATGTAGATTCTGTGCATCATATGTTAACATGTCCTCAAATAGACAAGCTCTCCATAGCTGTATAAGGTCTACTAGGTGCCCACCAATGCTTGAATTGAAAGAGGAAACTCATCAAGTAGCTACAAGATGAAGTTGGACATCCCCTTCATCACTGCAAAATGACATTTTGGAAGAGACCTCACAATTTGAGTTAGCACCTACATTGCCTCCTCACGAAATGAGTAACCAAGACACTTCTTCTAAGTGCCCAATCCTTCTACCTATTCTATTTATCTTTCTTAACTCCACATCAACTCTTGAATAGGTGTCTTATGCAGTGTAAATACTAACTCTTGAATCCTCTCTGCATGGACTATCAAATCAATGCATTCATACTTGCTTTACTAGTTGAAACATTTGCAAGAAAGCAAGTTCATGTTTATTATATTTAATCCATTTTTTCCTCTTGACCTAAGGTTTTGCTGTGTGCAAGTATAGTTTGGAATATGCATTAACTTCAATCTCATGTAGATGATGGTAAGTTAAATTTTCTTCTAAGCAATCAACCATTACAAAATCCATCATTGCATAGAGCATTTGCACCCTATAAGACTAGAGGAACATGCAATGTTCACAGTATATTGTATGTAACATGATGTGAGCAAAGGTAGCAGTGATCTATTGAGAGATACAATATAGATTACACCTAGTTCTATCTGTTGTCCTCTCATTTGAAACCATCCATCTATTAGAGCACCATGTACAATGGGCCAATTTTGAGAAGGGTCTTCTTGATCACTAGTTCATGCCCAAGACTGCTGCCATTGATGTTTTCATCTGCCACTCAGTCTGAACAAAAAAAGATCCTTTTCTCCTACTCTAGCTCACATTAACAAGCTGCTATCTACAAATATGGGGATTTGCTTCTTCTAGCCCTAGCTAATCCTCTAATTGATTTCAAACTTTTCTATGCATTAGATAGTCTTAACTCTCTGATAGTTAGGATCTTCTAATATAGAAGACTTTTCTATGCAAACCATCTAGTATAACAACCAAGTATGAATTACCACCAAGTGACTTCAGCATGATCCTGACCAGTGATGGAGGGGCTATTGTGTTGTGCTGGAAATGATCCTACTATGTATGCAGTATGAAGCCTCGCATAATCCACAACAATTATGCATGCCTAAAACTAAAAGTGAGGGTCCAGTTGATTTAGATGATTCATGTGAAAATTAAAGAGTTAAACCAATTGGCCATTAATTTAGAATTTTTTTCTAAATGGGTCCATAATTAAATTTCATTTTGATTAAGACATTATTAGTATCATAAATTAATTAGTTTTAATTTATGTTATGCTTATATTGATATGTCTTAATCTTATTTATGCTTTTTCTCTATGTCACTTGTTTAGTATGTATTTAATTTTTAAGAATAGCCAAGCATCCTTAATTATAATACATATATTAAGCTTTTAATAAAATTTTGATCACACAAAGTTTTTAAAATGACATTGAATTCTAATTAAACATGCTAATATAGTAATTTTACCCAACAAGAAGACTATTATATTATTATGATTAATACATATGGCACAAGATGATTTCGCATATCGAGGTTAGAATGGGATCAAGTGTTTTCATGTCTCACCAAAGTGCCCAGTTTGTCTTGATTTCCAATTGATGGACAAGAAGGAAAATGGAACTATTAAATTTATGGAAGAGGGCATGTCCATCGCGAAGGATTCAATCCAACCACAAGTTCCCCTACGACTACCTTGTTATGACTTCATCCCAGTTGAAGACCCCACTATAGTATGCACTAATAAGACCACCAAAAGCCTTTATAACACTAATGGTCTACAAAAGTCATGGTCTGATGCATCAAGCGAAACTGATGCCTTCGATAGCACAGCCAAGATAATGACGAGTTTTCTGCCCCTGTGGGGATGAAGTGACAGAAGTCTTGAGAATCCAAGATAAGGTCATGGCAAGATGAGCCGTTTATCATTGCGATAGGTGTCAAGTGGAAGTGCAATAATGTATGCAGGTAATGCATCCTTATAGACCAAGAGGTTTGAACCTTGTTCCTAAATGAACCAATCAATTCGATCAAGCATTTACCATCTATTTTCATTGTTCAACTATTTGACAACATGAAAACTTAAAAGCTTTGCCCTACCTCATTATTGATGTAGGGGATGGAAGGGCAGAGACTTTTGGTGTCCCTTATAGTCAAGAATTAGGGCCTTACAATAACTAGCCAATATGCTTTTCTCTCATGCCTTTCTTTGTTCATGGTTCGATATTCTGGTGTCTAATGCATAAAAAAGAAAAAAAAATGATTTGAAAAAGAGTTCTACACCATGAACTTTGTACTACACACATCACTTAGATGGGACCACAAGCATCGCATAAGAGGGAGTGAATAAAGAAATAAAAAGTGAAGAAATAGGCAATGAAAGAAAATATGAAATTCAGAAATGAAAAGGGATTGAATTTTCTTTGTATTGTATCTAAATCCTGTTGATTCCTATTCTTCGATACTCCCTCTAGACTAGTCTGGTGTTGGTTATTGGTTCAAGGACGCAATGTGACCTTTCTTTATCAGGGCAAGGTAAGAAGGGGTAGAGAAAATATACCTCAAGCCAATGTTCGAGTACCAGGCACTATGGCACTGAAGTAACCTATGCCATGCTCCTAGGAAAAACTCAAACAACCTTAAAAAAAAGGGTACCTATACCCAAAACCAACATAGGTGGGCAGGTAGAGAAGAAAGAAAATAGTGATAATTCGTTCTGTTCATTGGTATCCTACTTAATTTGAATGAAATCCAATCAAATTCAAATATTCCCTACACATCCCTGCCATAAAGGGACAATTCGTGTGGAAGGCTAATGTCTTCTTTTCTTTTCTTTTAATTTTTTTTTTTTTATGTGATTTCATACTATAAATTCCTTTGTTTGTGGGATCATTTTCCCTTGAGGGGTAATGAGAAGAATTATCATTTCAATGATCAACTTCTCCCATAATGATATTTATACTACCTAGTATCGTCATGATATTAGCCAATTTCATTCTTTTAACTAGCTGGGGAAGAATTTGCAAATTGATGAAACCTGAAGGATGAATTTTCCATCAAGAAAGAAAGATTGGATCATATTGTATCCAATATTACACTCTTAAATAGAAGAATTTTTTGTTTTGATAGAATTGGTCAGGGATGAAAGGATTCGAACCTCTGAATGTCAAGACCAAAACTCAGTGCCTTACCCTAGGAGGTCATTATGGAGATGTCCATAAACCATATATATTTTTACTAAAAATATAGCCAAGTAAACTTCCTATAGATCTATGTATATGGCAGTCCATGAATAGTATATAAACCATGTTTTTTTTTAATATAAATCATAGCCAAGTAAACTTTTTATATATCTATGTATATAACAATCCATGAATAGTCCATAAATCATTTATTTTTCTTATAAAATATAGCCAAGTAAACTTCTATAGATCTATGTATATAGTAGTCCATGAGTAGTCCATAAACCATATATTTTTTACTAAAAACATAGCCAAGTAAACTTTCCATAAATATATGTATACAATAGTCCATGAATAGTCCATAAACCATGTATTTTAATTCTAAAACATATCCAAGTAAACTTTTATAGGATATGTATGTAGCAGTCCATGAACAGTTCAAGAACCATGTGTTTTCACTAAAAATATAGCCAACTAAACTTCCTATAGAATTAAGTGGTGACAACTATAAAGTTGGAAGGAGAAAATGCTACTTCATTTAGAGTGTATGGACATTGACTATACTCTTTGAAAGGAAGAGCCACCTGCACTAGTACAAGCGCTAAGATCACTTTATATGAAAATTAGCAGTGATCTAACCACTTAAGTATGATGTTGATTAAATCTCGGATTAGTACTAGCATTAGTGGGTTGATACCAGATTGTGAAAATGTCAAGGAACTTATGAAAGCTATTGATGAGCAATTTGAGTAATCTGATAAAGCTTTGGTCAACACCCTGATGAGTAAGTTATCATCGCTGAGACTCATCACCATTAAAGGTACACGCGGGCACATCATGAGAAAGAGGGATATAGTTGCTCAACTAAAGTCATTACAAATTGAAATTTCTGATCCTTTTTACTGCATTTTATCTTGAACCCTCTCCCTTCATAATGTGGATCATTTAAATTTTCCTACACACATAAGGAAAAATGTTCAATCAATGAACTTTTGACCATGTGTGCTCAAGAGGAAGGGAGATTAATTCAAGAGATGGGTGAAAGTGCACATATGATAATACAAAATAAGGACAAAAGGCAAGTTAGTAAAAAAAAAAAAAAAAAGGAAAAGGAAAAAATCTAGCCCGTGCTGAGAAAAATGAGGCTATTAAGTGTTTCTTTTGTAAAAAGAAGGGACGCATAAGGAAAGATTACTTCAAACAGAAGGCTTGTCTTGAGAAGAAAGGTAATATAAAATATTTTACATGTTATGAATCTAATATGATTGTTGTTTCTCATACTATATGGTGGATTGATTCTAGTTCTATAATCCATATTTTTAATACCATGTAGGGTTTTCTAACCCAATGGAGACTAATGGAAAGTGAACAAAGCATCTATTCTAGAAATTGGATGTGTTCACATGTTGAAGCTGATGGGACATATGGACTAGTTTTACAAACTTGTTTTATATCAAATATGGAATGAACCTTTTATATTCCTAGTTTTTAAAGAAATTTAATTTTTGTAACAAGACTTGTACCATTGGGATTTTCTTTTTGTTTTCGTGAAAAGTTTTTTAAATTCTTCAAAAATTTCAATAGCTGTTGGAAATGGAATTATGGATGGTGGTTTGCTCAAAATTTATTTAAAAAATAATGCTTCCAATGAAGTAATGGTTATGCATGGTAACGATGGTATTAAGCCTAATGCTATGAATGAGAAACCCTCTATGTTGTGGCATCAAAGATTGGGTCATATCTCCATTAAGAGAATCAAAAGGTTAGTAAATGATGGATTTCTTGAGACTCTTTATTTTACAAATTTTGATTCATGCGTGGACTGCATTAAAGGAAAGCAAACCAACAAGTCGAAAAAGGATGGTAAGAGGAGTTCTAATGCAGTAGAAATCATACATACTAACATTTATAAAGGTAATGGAAGCATTGGATGCTTTTAAAATATATAAAGTAAAGGTAGAGAAACAATGTGAAAAATAAATTAAAATGATGAGATCATATAGAGGTGGTGAATATTATGGCAAGTATATAGGGACTAAACAAATATTTGGTCAATTTGCAAAGTTTCTTCAAGAACAAGATATTGTAGCTTAAAACACTTTGCTTGGTTCACTAGATGAAAATTGAATAACAAAAAGAAGAAATAAAACTTTAATGGACAGAGTGAGGAGTATGCCTAGCAACTCTTATCTTTCTTTATCATTATGGAGTGAAGATCTTAAAATAGCCATATATTAATCCAAGGTCCAACTAAAACTGTTCCCAAGACACCATTTGAATTATGGAAAGGTCAAAAATCAAGTTTAAGACATATATGCATTTGGGGTTGTCCATTTGAAGCTAAAGTTTACACCCATATGAAAGGAAGTTAGCGCCAGGGATTATTAGTGCATATTTCATTAGATATGCTAGTAAGTCCAAAGGGTACATGTTTTATTATTAATTCTAAAGTGGTATAATTGCAGAATCAAGAAATATTAGATTTCTTAAGAATGACATGGCTAGTAGAAGTCATCGACCTCAAAACTTAGTTTTTGAGAAAAATCGTGTGTTTTGGTCCAACTCCTACATCAAGCAACAAATTGGTTATTATTAATGACACTCGTCAAAATATGATGGATATTGGGCAACTAATTATTGAAGCTCCATGTCATGCTGATAATGTTTTAATAGATCCTAATGAACATCAACCACAACAAGTTAAAGATTAGGAGCCTCCACAATAGGTTGTTGATATATCATTGAAAAGATCCATTAGAGTAAGGAAATTAACAATTTCTCCTACATTGTCTACCTATAAGAATCTGACTATGATATCAGTGCTAAAAATGACCCTAAGACATTTTCACATGGGTGAATAGTAGTAAATCTAAAGTGTGGTATGATAATATGAAGGATGAGATAAATTTTATGACAAACAGTTAAGTCTGAGATCTTGTAGGGCTACCAAATGGGGCTAAGACTCATTAGATAACATTGAGCAATATAAAGCTAGATCTATTGCAAAAGGATTCACACAAAAGGAAGAAATTGATTATCAAAAAACATTTTCTCCTATTTTTAAAAAGAATTCTTTTTATATCATCATGGCACTAATTGCTCATTTTGGCTTATATTTACATCAAATGGATATAAAAAAGACATTCCTCAATGGTGATTTAGAGGAAGTGGTTTATATAAAACAACTTTAGAGATTTGTCTCAAGTGATGGTGATCATTTGTAAGCTTAAAAGTCTATATATAGACTAAAGCAAGCCTCCTTTCAATGGTATTTGAAATTTCATAATGTTATCTCTTCATTTGATTTTGTAGAGAACATTGTAGATCAATTTGTAGGGAGCAAAATTATCTTTTTACTCTTGCATGTGGATGATATTTTACTTGCAACAAATGATATGAGATTGTTACATGAGGTGAAACAATTTTTCTATCAACATTTTGATATAAAGGATATGGGCAAGGCATCTTATATCTTAGGCTTATCTCAGGAAGCCTATATCAACAAGGTTCTTAAGAAATCTTGAATGGAAGATTGTTCACCTAGTGTAGCACCTATTGTAAAAGGTTAATAGATTTAATTTATATTAAAGTCCCAAAATTGACTTGAAAGGGAACAAATTAAAACATTCCTTATGCTTCAATTGTTGGAAGCCTAATATATGCTTAGGTCTATATGAGACCAGACATTGCAGTTGCATTGTTAGGAAGATATCAAAGTAACGTAGGTTTGGACTAATTAGAGAGCTACAAAGAAGGTCATGAGATACCTTCAAGGGACTAAAGATTTTATGCTTACATATAGATGGATTGATGACTTAGATGTTGTTGGATATTTAGATTTAGATTTTGATGGTTGTGTTGATTCATGTAAGGCAGCGTCTAGATATATTTTCTTATTTGCTAGAGAAGCTATATCTTTGAGGAGTGCAAAACAATCTCTAATTGCTACTTTTACTATGAAGCTGAATTTGTTTCTTGAGGAGACAAAACAAAGTATTAGGTTCAAGAGTTTTATCTCTGGGCTTCTAGTTGTTGATTCTATCTCTAAGCCACTGAAGATACTATGATAATTTAGTTGCTATGCTCTTTGTTAAGAATAATAAGAGTGGAAGTCAAAGTAAACATATTGACATAAAGTATTTAGCTGTCAAAGAGCATATTAAAAGGAATGAAGTGCTCATTGAACACATTTATACTTAGTTGATGACTGTAGTTTTTTTTGTAAAAGTTATGGCACAAAAGTTGTTTAAGGATCATGTAACATGAATGGGACTTTGTTCTAATTTGTCGCTTTCCTTTTGAATTATGGTGTTATATTTATAGCACATATTAATTATGAAACTCTAAATTCTTAAATTTGTCTTCCTTTTTTTGGTTGTACACATTTATAACTGGGATGACAAATATTTTTATATGGACCCAACATAAGCATTTAAGGCTTATTCATAAAGATAAAATGTCATGTAAAAGGCTTTTTCAAAGAAGAAATTACATTAGGATATATGGAAGGTAATACTTGTTTGTAAAAAAATTACGAGCATGATTCATGTAATTTATTTTTTTGTTTGAGTATAAAGTTTTTAAGACTAGTATGTTAAGATTTGTGGATATTATAAAGTAATAAATGTTTGGACAATGTGGGAGAATCTTAAAATTTTAATGTTGTTATGGTCCTTAACATTTAATCCATATGATCATGGATATCATGCTATGTAACTGATGCCTAATGACTGGTCTTAGTGGTGTTTGGTAACTAACTATGTAGTGGCTATTACAAGAAGAAGAAAAAAACTATTTTGGCAGTTAACATAGTTGATGGAAGGATAACTACTATTAAGATCAATTTTTAAGTGTCCCTAATGCTAGCAATTCAGTCTCTATTGTTGTTTTCCATCATCATGAATTGCTAAGGATTAGAAGAACTGTTAAACATTGTTGGATTATCTGTTATGGCTAGAGGTAAGTATACATTTTTTTTTTTTCATTTTGCTTCCAATTGTTTTTTTGATTTATGTAAACATTCTAAGATTAAAAGGTTTACATTAAGTGGTCTAACGGGATGAAGACAAAGCAACTAACAATACCTGCAACATTGAGTCCCGGCTCTTTTATGTGGTGTGCAAATCTCCAGCCAATTAAACAATGTCCATCAATTAATCATACTCATCTGAACAAGGCAGTGAGAATTTCATCTTGAAGACATGAAAATGGATCACATTTTGGAGACTACGACAAGAGCCTTGTTGGGACACTAATCCCCAAGCCTGGTTTTAATTAGAACAAAGAGAAATAAGTTTTTTTTTATAAGATAGTATTTGCTAACAAATCAATAGTTAATCAAGATATCTTGAATCTCGTCATATATTTCCACTAATGAGAGTAGGCAAACTGCAACATCTAACGATATATCTACTGTGGTATTTGCTTGTGTTGAATAAATTGGCAATTTTTCTTTTTGGTGAGAATAGTGTGACGATTTACATGTGCTGAAACTATATGGTGTGGTACCATTAGAAAAAACTATACGGTTGCGGCCCATGTGGTTGGTGATCCAATTCTTATCACCACATCCTAGATGCATCATACCCCATATTTCATGCATGGCAAGGATCACTGTTCTAAGTTACGAGTTCCAAACTCAAGAATAGCGGCTCTAAAGTTGAAAATTTTAATTCATTCTAGAGTGTGATGCGCCCATTATTTGTCCCATAATTCATGGCAAGCTTCATCTTAAAGTGCACTTCAAGAAAATGAGGAAAAGAGTCACTGAATCAATAATCCTTCACAATGGCTTGGTCTCCAGAACAGGCAACCAAAGCTTATATGCCAACCCTTGAGTTGGTAATTCCTCTGATCCTTCTAATTTCCATTTTGTTATGCTGATTTTAGCTGTATCTTTGTTGATCTTTATCAGAATATGAATTCATAAGAACTCTCTCTTTTTTTAAGGATTCAAGAGGATATACTATCTCATAGATCTAACAATTTCTTGTGTATTAATGTGGTTCAGTGCAAGGATTAATATATTCAAGATGATAACCTTGAGAGATCGAAATCCATTGAACCCTAATGTATGGAACGTATATAGGCTTTGGTCTGAGAAAATCGAGCCCAATTGATGGTGGAAATCACATATGGTGGTCTCTCCCCATTAACCATCACTCTAGCTATTGCTGCCAAGTAGACAGGAGGCGTAGTTGTTTGCATTCTCAACGAAGAAGAACTTCATGAAGCTGAGACTCAAATTGCAAGTTATTGTCTCAAAGCTATTTTTGAACTTGTAGTTGGGAAGCCATGTGATGTGATCAACTATTGGAAATTTTTTTGTCGTAAGTCCTTCTGTCCAATGCTCATTGAAGAACCTCAGTAGATATTGACGTATGTCTCATGTAGGCCCACAATGTATGTTATAATATTTTAGAATAAATTTTTAAATGATTTGTCAATGTACCAAAGTGAAGAAAAATGATGTGTTGTTCTCAAATAGTTTTGTATCCTCTATAGCAAAAAACTTATAGCTTTTCACCCACAAAATTTAAAATCTATATATAATACCACTTATTCTTAGAGTTCTGGAAACTGGTTTTTTAGATCTAGAGGCCATACATGCCAATCTATAAACCCTAAAATTTGTACAATTTTTAATTAAAAATATATTCAAATCTCACTTAAGAAGACAATTGGAGTTCTTCACTGGTGAGATTTAAAATCTCAATACGATACTCTTTTCCTTAGACTTTTAGACAATGATTTTCAAATCTAGAATCCAGAGCACCTAATCTATAGACCATCAAACTTTGGGATATTTTTAGTGAGCAATGCATTTGAGGCTTTGCTGAAAGAAGGGTATCAGATTTCATGGCCGACAATCTTGAAAATCTTGAGTTTTATGCTTTTCTCTTTAATTTTTTGGAAAACAAATTTATATCCAATTCATGAGACCTTATATTTCAAAAAGATTTTGTGAGAAATGAGTTTAAATTTTAGCTACAGAAATGATCACTTAAATCTATTCTAGTCATCTTCTTTGACAAAATACAAAACTATCTACAAAAATAGTTAAGTCCCTAAACTATTATGTATTTTCACTTTAGTCCCTAGACAAATCTTGTGCAAATTTATTCTAAAATATTATAATATACTTATGGGACCCACATCAAATGCCTGTTGATGTTTGTCAATGGATTTTGGAAGGACTTATGGTGAAAAGTTTTTCAATAGTTGTGGGACTAATTTGCAAAAGTAAGAGTTTAGGGACTAAAGTGTAACAAAATTATAGTTAAGGATAGCAAATGTTTGATTTTCGTAAGTGCATGAGCTTTTGTAATATAGTTTGTGTAAGTATGGCTAATCGTATAGAAACTCAACTTGAAAAGCAGAGTTTAAATAAATTTTAAATCCACAAAATTGGTTGCTGTCATCTGGCCTAATGCACATGGATCCAGTTCTTATCAAGATACAGACCAACCAATCCCAGCCAAAGAGGAAAGCAATCAACACTACATGTTTCCACCAACAGTAGTGAATTAATCCATAACAAAAGCCTTCTTTGTTACTAGATATTCAGAGTAGTGTCTTGTGTGACTCCATAAGTAGAGCACCACAACACTAGGATCCACACAAAATCTATAGTTCCCATCAACAACCCTACATCTAGCAACCTTCCCGGAACAACACCCCATGCCACAAATTTCCATCCCAACAACAAAGAACAAGCAAATTGGAATGGATCACATATAATCACTCCATAGTAATTCAAATAACAGATTTCAAGGAGCCTGTAATACCAATGACGTAAACTCCTTATAATATACATGGAACTTACAAAAAAAATGAAGGAATTTTTTTTTTTTTCGTCTTCTTTTCCACCTTAGCTTCTTAGGGGTTCAATGCATTAATCCATTCTAACTTCTAGGAAAATATAATTAGGATAACACTAACTTTCCAAATGAGTGGAGGAATTGGCTAGAAACTTTGGCTAGAACAAGGGTGTAAGGAGTTGCAAGTAAGGGCAAACGGTTGTTGGTATAATTGTAAAAACTACAGTAAAAGAGGGTATGGATGAAATTGAACAAATCAGGAACCAATAGGGGTAGAGTCGGAAGTCACATGGGCTGGGTTTGCACGCATGCAACCAGTCCCATTCTCGTGTGGGACATAAGAAGGGCGTTGGGTTGGCATGCTTGCATCCCACATACTTCCCTAAGTTAGAAATGAATACAAAAACCAAATAAAGAGCATCTTCATCCCCCTCGATACGTATAACACCTTGTGGCTGAAAAGAGGGCTGGAAGTTGGAGACCTTGTAAGCTTTGGGCGATGGAGATTTCTAGCCCAAGGAAGCGAAGGTGAGCTGGAAATGGAATTCACAACGACTTGATCTTAAAGGCTGTTGCATGATAGAAAAGGCACTTGGATAAATAAGTAGCAAGGAAAGGAAGCGTAGGGTTTGACAAGAGGAGAACAAGATGGAAGCAAGAAGAAGGGCCGATCATGGGAGTAATGGATTGCAGGCAGCAGGGTGCTCCAAGAGTTGAAAACCTCCTGCCTGCTCAAATGTTAGGGTAAATGGTGAAGGGTTGAGGGCAAGTTTTTGGCATCAACAAGGAAGAGGATTCTTAAAGGTAGGAAGGGTTAGAGCTGGGAGGAAGCTGTAGCGCTATTGAAAGACTGCGCACCCTCCAGGGGGTTCAATTCCAGCTGCAAAACTCATTTTGGTCGGGGCTACCAACGATTCTAATTTGGAGAAAACTCAAGAGTGATTCTTGATCTTTAACAGGTAGGGGTTTTAAGTTGGAATCTAATTAATACTATTTGGCATAGCCTCCAAATTCAGCAAGCATGATGTATATGTTCTCAAGACCTATGACCTATGCATAGATTTTGCTTGAAATTCCACTTGGGTTATCTCTATTTACCTACCATGTGTTTATTGTTGAATGATCCAAGCCATCAAAGTAATGTACATGTTGTTATGCCCTAGTAAATTCTAGTTTTGGGTTATCGATGAATCTCAGTTTCTCAAACCCTATGAGCTATACTTAGATTTTCGTTTGAAATTCCACTTGGGTTATCTCCATTTACCAACTACGCGTTCATTGTTGAACAATCAAGGCCATCAAAACATTATGCATGTTGTTATGCTCTAATAAATTCAAGTTTTGAATTATCGGTGAATCTCAACTTCCATCACTACATGTTATATACTTGGATTTTGTTTGGAATACCACTTGGGTTACTTTTAATTACTTACTATGTGTTCATTATTGAATGATTCAAGCCATCAAGTTTGTATGTTGTACATGATCTAGAAATCCAAGTTTTGGATAATTGGTAAAACTTAGTTTCTCATGTTCTATATGTTATGCTGGAGAGCCTAAGTTTTCACCTTTGAAACCATGCAAGGAATTTGATATTTGACTTATGTGATTCAATGTATATGGAATAAGGGTGTATGATGCCAATCTGGAAAGGCTTAAGAGAAAGTTTTTGAAGGCATGTGGCCTTACAAGGCCCAAGAATGTATTCACCGCCGTATGGCTGACCCGCTATTACTAGTGGTTCAGGCTTCATGTAGGTGAATTGCAGCCTGCAATCTGAATTGAGGACGGGCTTTTGGGGTTAGCTAACCAAAATACCAACGAGCATGAGCTCTCCCTAAAAAGGAGGTGATGAATTAGGCGTGTTTTTCCTGGCCCGTTGGGCAAGGAATCAGATGCCTAGTTTCAAGTAGTGTTTAGCCCTGACTTTTGCTTGGGTAAAGGCCAAGGAAATCGGAGAATGATACTCTTATCTTGTTACCATTGAATGTTGATGAAAATTGAGAATGAAAAATTATGATATAAGTAGGTTTTCATTCATACTTTAAAACTACATCCAGTGTTAGCTTTATATAGAAAATCCTAGCTATGAAAAGGAAACTAACTAGGCTATCTCGAATCCCATGATTTATGGGATATTTCTACAAAATAGGAAACTAACTAAATTAGCCTAATTCTAGGAATATAGGCTATTACAAACAAACTCCCCTAATCTAGTCTAATTACTATACACGTGTAAAATACAGGCCATTAATTTTTGTTTTCCCACACTCCCCCTCAATCATGCTGTACTAGGTTGTGAGCTATGCTGATTGCAGACTTATTATTACAATAGAGTCTCATTGGATCATCCCACTTAATCTTCAAGTCTTCTAAAATGATCTTCAACCATAGCAGTTCGCACACACCCTGAGCCATTGCTCAGAATTCTGCCTCTGCACTAGACCGTGCTACCACATTCTGTTTCTTACTCCTCCATGTCACGAGGTTTCCACCAAGAAAGGTGCAATATCTAGAAGTTGACCTTCTATCAACAATTGATCCAGCATAGTCCGCATCTGTGTATGCCTAAAGTGCTAACCATCCATTCCTTTTGAATAGAATACCTTTACCCGGTGTCTCTTTGAGGTATTGTAACACTCGATGAACTTCCTTCGAGCTATGCATGAACTGACTAATCACACTCACTGCATATGCCATGTCTAGTTGTGTGTGAGATTGATAAATGAGCCTTCCCACCAAGCGTTGATACATTTCTCTATCTACTGTAGCATCCTCTTCTGCCTCTCCAAGTTTAAGATTCGGGTCTATTGGAGTACTTGCTCGTTTGCATGCGGTCTTGCCAGTTTCTTTCAAAAGATCTGTAACATACTTCTGTTGGGAGATAAAAATGCCCTGCTTAGAGTGAGCCACCTCGATCCCAAGAAAATATTTTAATCTCCCTAACGCCTTAATCTCAAATTCCTTAGCCAAACATTGACTTAGAAACCGTCTCTCCTTATCATCATCTCCTGTCACTATTATGTCATCGACGTACGCCAAGAGAGCTGTGACTCCCCTTGAAGATGAGTGTTTAATAAACAATGTATGATCTCCTTGACTTTGCCTATATCCCATGGTTAGTATCAATCTTGCAATCTTCCAAACCATGCTCGCTGTGATTTCTTAAGTCCATACAATGCCTTTTTCAATTTACACACAGTATGAGCAATTAAATTATTATCATAACCTAGTGGGACCTCCATATAAATTTCTTCTTCTAGTTCTCCATTCAAAAATGCATTATTGACGTCAAATTGCTACAAATCCCAATTGTAATTAGTTGTTAATGACAATAAAACTCTAATAGTTTTCATCTTTGCGACTGGAGCAAAAGTTTCTTGGTAATTAATCCCATAGGTTTGAGTATAGCCCTTGGCAACTAACCTAGTCTTGTATCTTTCTATCGATCCATCTGCTCTATATTTCACTATATAAACCCATTTACACCCCACAAGTTTCTTTCTTGATGGCAACTTTACCAACTCCCAAGTTTTGTTTTTTTCTAATGCCTCTATCTCCACATTCATAGCTTGTTTCCATTTTTCATTTGTCAAAGCCTCGGATAAGGTGGTAGGGATGGTAATAGTGTTTAGGTTGACAAGGAAGGCTCTACGAGATGGTGAAAAACTTTTAAAGGACTGGAAGTGTGCAAGGGGGTATAGGGGTCGATTGGTGCACTCTCTAGTCCCTTTCCTAATAGCAATAGGGAGATCCTGGTCATCATTGTTCATATGAGATTCAGATTGCAATGAAGGATTAGAAATTGTTACGTCATTCTCAGGATTTGGGTTGGAGTCTTGGACTTGCACAGATTTAGGGACAACTGTCTTCTTTCTCGAAAACACCTTGCCTTTGCCAAATCTCACATTCTCAGGGGTAGAATTTAGATTTTTCTGTCATGGGGTTGGACATAGGATTGAAATTTTTAGGCACGGGCTCAAGCTGTTCAGGCACGGGTTGCTCAAGCAAGGGTTGTATAGGTTCATTCAAATGATCTGTGGGATGAGATCAACATGAGAAGTGATGGCAGATCAAGGAATAAAAAATCCCTCCTATCCTTATCTTCCATTACTGAATTCTCCCCCTGAAGATAAGGAGTAGTGAAATAAGATTCTTGTTCATGGAAAGTAACATCCACCTAGACAGATTTTTTTGATGGAGGATGGTAACACTTATACCCTTTTTGAGTTGAAGAATAACCCACAAAAACACATTTTAACGCCCTTGGATCTAACTTCCCTCTATTTTAACTATGAACATGGACAAATGCTACACATCCAAATATCCTAGGAACAAGATTATTTGTAGTGTGTAGGTTTGGATAGAATGTTGAAAGTATGTTCATTGGACTTCGGAATCCTAAGACTCTGGAAGGCAAACGATTTATGAGATGAGTGGCTATAAGAACTGCTTCCCCCCAAAAAGAGTGAGGCACATTTTTCTGAAACATGAAGGATCGTGTTGAGTCAAGAAGGTGACCATTCTTTCTTTCTGCTACTCCGTTTTGTTGCGGAGTATTAACACAAGATGACTCATCCATCTCTCTGAAAGTATAGAGTTAGGACTTGATTGAAATAATCCTTAGCATTATCGACCTAAATCTTTTGATATTGACCCCAAATTGAGTTCTAATCATGGAACAAAAATTTGGAAGGATAGTACAGACATCGAATTTATGTTTGAGCAAAAAAATCCAAGTGACTTGAGTACAAATTATCAATGAATGAAACAAACCATTTAGCCCCAGTAACATTAGGAATAGGATAAGGACCCTAAATATTACTGTGAATAAGATAAAAAGGAATAGAACTTCTTTTATTGCTAACCGAAAAAGATACTCGTTTGTGTTTAGCAAGTTCACACACTTCACACTGAAAAAGTTCAATATTTAGACCTTTAAATAAAGAGGGAAACAGAATTTTAATAACCCTAAATGATGGATGTCCAAGTTGGCGATGATGAAGCCAAACTTTTTCTTTATTGGATGAAAAAACCTCTGAGACAAAAGAATGAGATGATATGCCCTTGGTAATGCTTGATTGACTTGGTGCTTTGAGATAGTGGAGTCCATCTTGTTCTTTAGCTTGTCCATTCATCTTCCCCAAAGCCTTGCCTTGAAATACACAATAACTATGATAAAAAACCACATTGCAACATAAGTCTTGAGTGAGTTTTTGGATAGAAATGAGGTTCGTGGTTAACCTAGGGATGTGAAGAACATCTTTTAGCATCAGTGATAGGTTTATTTTGACATTTCCTATACCTGCTACAGTAATCAAGGAACCATCAGCTGTGGCTATTTTCCTATTGCTTGAACATGGGGGATATGAGGAAAAAATGTTGGGTGAATCAGTCATATGATTGGCAGCACCTGAGTCAATGACCTAAGAGTTGGTAAAGGTTACATTCGAGACATTTAATCCAATAGAGAGTGGGAACTTACCCGAATATGCCAATGAACAAGTACCTAACGGTTTGTCAAGGTTGCCAGTAAGTGATCTCACCCTCTCGACTTCCTCTTGGTTGAGATTACCTATCTCTTGTGGTGTTGCTTCATTCTGTTGCACTGCCGCAATATGGGCCTGACCGTTATTTCTTGGTTGCTTACCCTTCTGTCCCCACTCACGAGATGGTAGTTTTCCATGTTGCTTCCAACACCGCTCAGGAGTATGGCGTGCCTTCTTACAAAAAGTGCACCATAAGTTGTCTTTGTAGTCACGGTTTTGAGTTTTTGGTTGACCAAATCTTCCATTGCCAAGTACTAGTGCTCTTTCCATATTTGTGGCTAAATTGATGTCACTTCCAGCCACCATAGCAGAGCTGTCCCTGTTCTGTGGATCAAGCATCAGGCCTCTTCTACTTTCCTCGAATCAGTGCCACCACCTCATTAAAACATGGAACTTCTTGTTTACCAAGAATCTGGATTTGCACTTGGTCAAATTCTGGGTTGAGTCTGACAAGAAAATCATAGACTCGATCTTGTTCTATGAAATCCTTGAGAACAGCAGCATCTTTGGGACACTTGGTTTTTACTACCCTATAATGATCAAGTTCTTGCCATAAGATTTCAATTGGTTAGCATATTCAGTAACAGTTTTGGTCATCATGTGACCTTGAGGTCACGGGTTCAAGGAGTGGAATCAGCCTGTTGCAAAATGCAAGGTAAGGCTGCCTACTATGGGCCTTTGTGGTCCGCCCCTTCCCTGGACCCCACATAGGTGGGAGCTTTGTGCATCGGAGCTGCCCTTTATTCAGTAACAGTTTTACCTCCCTGTTTTGGAGCAATAGTCTTTACCTTGACCTTATATACTTGGGCCGCATCTCTTGCCTTAGAATACATCTGTTGAATTGCATTTCAAATGTCCTTGGCAATACCCAAGAACATACATGTGTCACTAATTTTAGGAATCATAGAATTCCACAACCATGCCATAATCATGGAGTCTTCTTCATCTCATGCTTCAAACCGAGGATCTCCTGGTTTTGGCCCCATACCCATGAGATGATTAATCTTCCCTTTCCCTTTCAGCATGATGCGAACAAGTTGGGACCATTTCAGATAATTTTTTCCATCCGGCCTATATGCAGCCTGAATATTTTGTAACTCTCCGGGATATTGGGGTCAAATAATCTCCTTTGATTAGGTTGTGTCGGCTGTTTCTTTGACATTGTTTCCTACAATGAGGGCTAGTCTCGATAAAGGCTGACTAGAAATCTCCAATGATAACATTGAAGATTAAAAATAGATTCCAGCAATGAAGGCCAAAACAAAAAAGTTTTCCAGACTCACGAGTCTAAACCTCTGAGACCATGATGAAAATTGAGAATGAAGAATTATGGAATAAGTAGGATTTCATTCATACTTTAAAACTACATCCGGTGTCAACTTTATACAAAAAATCCTAGCTATGAAAAGGAAACTAACTAGGCTATCTCAAATCCCATGATTTATGGGATATTTCTACAAAATAGGAAACTAACTAAATTAGCCTAATTCTAGGAATAAAGGCTGTTACAAACAAACTCCCCTAAAATAGTCTAATTACTATACACTTGTAAAATACAGGCCATTAATTTTCTTTTTCCCACAAATGTAAATGTGTATGGTGATGTTTCCCATACTTGAACTGATTAAATGATAAGGATTTTCCAAGGAGCAACGGGGGAAAATCTAACTCAATTTCTTGCAAATTTCTATAGGAAATTGGTGTCCAAGATATGCTTGAGAAGGCTATATTCCTTTTCTCTTTTGTTGTTAGAAGATAAATGACTTTAAGGTTGATGTGTGCTTGTTTCTTAAAAACTAATGGCAGCTAAATTTCCTAAGGGAGAAAAGGGGATAAAATCAATGCAATTTCCTATAGGTTCTTGCTGGAAATTAACATCCCTAGGAGGTGTGAATGGACTGTGGTGAGGTATGCTTGTAGAGACTCATATGTGGTGACATGAGAGCTAGAGTGATTAGGCATGAAGCCAAAGCTGGGTAAGCTAATTTCCCCAAGGCAATCTTGTGCTAAAGACATTAATCTTAAGGATGTAAAGGAGTGCAATTTCCTGCATTTAGAGGAGGAAATTGATGCCTAAAACTTACCACTTCTTAAGGAGTGTAATGCCATAAGAAAAACTTGATAATGACTAGCTACCACATGGACTTCCAACCAGCATGAATTATGAGGAGAAAAAACATAGAAGTAGAGTGGTAAGGAAACCAACTAATTTCACTATACATTTGGCTAAACATCTTATAAGTTAAAGAAGAACATTCTAAGAAGCACACAGTCCTATATGAAAACAAAGACAGTAACAAGGACCAATCTGAAACTTTAAACTAAGCAAGGTATATTCCTATTAACAAGCTTGAGCATTTTGATAAGAAAAACTTCTAATGCGCTCTTAGGAAGTAGCATGAACAAGACTAGAATGTATGTCTTTAACCCAACTAGTAAGTACTTTGATGACTCATACTATGATTACTTGAAATCATTGTTGTTCCACCAATATTTCCTATTTGGTATCACTTGTGGTTGTGTGTGGAAGTGTAGGAAACTTGTGATAATTGGGATTCATGCTTTTCTCTTTTTTAGTCTTACTTATGACAATAAGTAAACAATAAGGACATGTGGAACATGGTAACAAGTCTACTACTTGTAGGACTGCAGTTTTAAAATTGGACACTTGAATCATGGCACTATGTATGAAAAGCCCTACACTTTGCAAATCATTTGAGATTTCTCATTCATGCATGAGACGGTGCAAAAGCTGAACCTTTCTATAATTTAAGTTATACTTGATTTAGAAAGTGATTTACCAATTTGATCGGAGTTTTCAAGGCAAGAACTCATGGAGTAGCAGTAAGTCCTGCGTGGTATTTGTTTTGTTGTTAGGGAGGACCACTCAATGATGGATCAAGTAAGCAGACCCTAGGGTAAGTGCTCACAGAGTAGCTGTAAGGCCTGTCGATGGTCCAGGAAAGTTGGGCAGTGCGGGAGGTCTCCGCTGGCAGGACAGGTGTGCTAGTGTCCTTGTGACAGGACTAAATCGTTGCCCCGTGTGTTATGTAGGGGTACTTGCATGATTTGGAGAGCATATTTGCAAAACCCTTATTATTTTTCCCCATCAGAGCATATCTCATTGTACATTTCATTATCGAGGATTCACTGATCAGGGTTTTAAATTGAGAGCTTGTATTTTGAGTGATTTTTCGGAGATTTCCAATTAACATGTTATTTATCCTAAACCTGACGTTATGGTTCAATTTAAACATATCTGTGATTGTACATACTCTAATTAAATCTGAACACATTATGCTGACAGATTATTGCATCTTTTACTAATTGGTTAGATCATGCCTTAGTATTGTATATTACTTATCTACATATGCATTTATACTATTGGCCTAGTTCATGGGCTAGTGCCTCAACCCCCATGCAACTTTACTAACTCCAAGCACAGTTCATGCGCTGAAGTCTAGGCATGCCTCTAACTACATAGCTTCAGATAGCCGCTCTCCATGCATCCTTTCTCACTTTGTGATGAAGTAGAGGAAGGGAAAAAGGAAGATGATGTTCTCAGTGTTCTGATTGAGGGTCTGCTTAATAGAGGTAGAGATACTAGGGATGTTAGGGCCAAGACCCAATCTCGTATTACTACCTATACTCGTCAAGCAAGGATAAATGAAGGTATACTACCATTACAATTTGAGTGAAACTTCTTTATTCTTGGCTTTTTTTTCAATACTTTTTTATTACAAGACTAAATAGCTAATATTTAAGATAACTACATGACAGGTGCTAATTCTTCCTATCCAAAGGTTAAGAGAATGTTCCATAAGAAACTCTACTTGGGAGGAGATATGCTTCATCATTACATGTATTTGTTGGATACTTAGAGCATTGGCTTGTAATTGTGATTGTTTTGGCTTGTAACAGAAAACACTTTCTTACGTGTGGGGAAGCTAGAAACTTAGAATCTTGATTCTTGACATTTGCTCATTAGATACATGAATTGTATCTTTTTAATTGAGTCTTGAATTTTTAATCTAGATTGTATAATTTATATATGGTTTTTGGATGACATCTCTTATTCTCTTATATGAATCTTACTTTTGGTTTGGAATTGTATTAATGAGTTATACTCATTTTATGCGTCTGCATTCAGATATATTGTATACTAATTGATCTATGAAATCCTGTGACTTTTTTATAAGTTTTCCATTTTTTGGAAAAATTTTCATATTTTTTGTGTTTTGAAATAATTTTCTGTAATTTTTATTTTTATTTTTTTGGGCAAAATTTTTTCCCCAATTCAACTTACCTCATTTCCCGTTTCTGTTCCCGTGTTAGCAACTCAGCTAACAGCCCCTTTTAAGGTCAAAGGTGCATAACAGCCCCTTCATAGTTAGAGGTGAGAGAGACTATTCCATCATCACAAATAAACTACTCCAAAGAATTCACTTTGGTTTTGCCTGAATAGGCAAAGAATACCAGATCAAGATGAGCCAGTAGCACAAGAAAACTTGAGACTGTTTCAGCAGCCACTAACCCTGTCTTCAAATAAACCACATCATCATCAGAAGCTATGTTCTCTACTTCTTTCTGTTACAACCCTATAAAAGAAGGCGAAAAACAGTTCATTTTTCAACTAAACAGTGATGCAAAAACAGGAGCCAGCAACTCACCTGCCCAGTACATATGGTACAAACTTCACTGAGGTCAAACCATATACATAGTTTCCAAGAGAGAATGGTAATAGAGGGATCAATCTCAAGAGAGTGACCACTCCGAAACCATTTTCACCAATTGCTTTATCAATGACTAGAAATTTCTTGTTCCCTTAGACCAATTTAAGAAGACTCTCATGAGCAAAATATCTGGCAATGAGAAAGGACACAGCCGCTGCCACCTGCAATAAGATATTACCAATATGAAATACTATGCCAATAAGTACACGATGTTTCAGAAGCAACCACCTGATGTTTCCGTTTCAATAGCTGACTTACTGTTCCACTAATAGAAACAATGATAGTACCAGTGAAACTGCCAAAAAGAAATCCTGCTAACATGGTCAATGGAGTAGCTGGAATCACAAGAACCTAGCATGACATAAGTAACTCAAGGTTAGTGCAAGCAGCAGATACAAGATTTTGAAATTATATTCAATGGAGAGTTTCATCCTGAGATGATATAAAAGAGAATGGAGATGTACCTCTTTCATCTGTTCAGAGATCGAGAGAAAAGAGGTAAATCTGTCATACCAATGCTATAATTCTTCAGAACCAAACATGAATTTTCAAAAAGAGGTTTTGTAAACAGAACAGATTAAAAAAAAAAAAAAAGGGAAAAAAAGGGAAAAAAAAGAAGCTATTTTTATCTCTTATTAAGACGAAAATTGGAAGACAATATTGTCTTATTTAGATAATGAAGGAATGAAACTGCTCCAGGAAACGAATTCTAAATAATGTGAGGAAGTTAGGATGTCTTTCTTACTTCCAGTCCAGCATAAACAGCGACAAATAAAGCATATCCAGCTGGGCCATAACCTGTTGGTAAAGCACACTTCAAATCAGTATGAAATCTTAAACAATGCAGCAAAATTCTTCCTTGTAACCAAACAATGGGCATCCAGAAAAGGGATATGATTATAAAACATTTTATATAAGAACGATAGTTCTCTTGCTGGAAGATTCTTTTAGTTTCTTAAAAGATCTAACGAGAATGCGTAATATAGAGAAACGAAAAAGGGGGGGTAGTCAAGTTTGTTAAACAAAACAAAGAGTATACTTTGGTAAAAGGAAAGATGTACAGCATGATATACAGTGTTCTTATACAGAAAACAGTAAAGAAAAGCAAGGACCATATTGAATGAACGTCAGTTGATTTGATCACTTAGCAAAGTTCTTTAAGTATGTTATCTCACAACCAAGAGGTTGTGGGTTCAAATCACTGCTTACCTATGAAAACAAACCCAAAAAAAGAGTAAAAGGAACAGACTTCAGTTTCATACTGGTTATGAGACCGGTTACAAGGTCACTAAGATAAACTAAACATACTATACTATGCCTCTAAAGCTTGCCCGAGTAAGGACCACTGATCCTAGTCGCTTTTCAACCTAAAAAAGAAAAATATAAATGGCTCCTATTTAACATATATTCTACCGATACTATATCATAAAAGGACTTTCAACACTTAAACAAGCCTCTAAATATGTTGGCTGTGATTTCTAAAACCCAAAAGAAGCTTGTCCAAAAATCATAGGCTAATAAAGTTTCTTTTCTAACAGCCATATATTCTTCTAGCCAACTTGAGGGGCTTATGCATCTGTGCTTGTAACTCCCAATCAAGCAGTATATGAGAAACCCTATCTTCAAATTCAGTATTTAGAGAAAGACTCCATATCAAAGAATGAGGAATATCAGCAGAGCTGCATCTCTTTCTTTACAGATATTCCACAAATATACTAAGTCTCTGTTTCAAGTCTTTTCAGGAAAAAGGACATCCTTTTGATGGAAGATCAATGGATCAACATGAATACCCAGTTCAAAGCCTCAAGTTGTGTTCAATTACATTGACTCTAATAACCCAAATCATCATCATCATCAAAGCCTCATCCAAATTAAGGGTCGGCTATATGAATCTTGTTCCTCCATTCCCCTCTATCAAAGGTCATGGCCTCATTTAGTCTAAAAGATTTTAAATTTTTTCTCTCCACTTCTATCAACATCCTTTTGAGCCTTCCTTTGCCCCTTTAGAGCCTTCAACTTGGATCGACTCACTCCTACCAGTGCCATTTTCAGTCTCCGTTGGATGTGTCCAAACCATCTAAGTCTACCCACCTCGATCTTGTTACCTATTGGTGCTAATCTTAGGTTTCCTCTAATGTTTTCATTTCTAATTCTATCCTTTCTTGTCTTGCCACTCATCCATCTCTGCATCCTCGTTTTGGCTACACTCATCCTATATACATGTTGTTCCTTAAGTGTCCAACAATGATCGATAAAGCATGGCCGCCCTGATAGCTATCTATAGAATTTTCCTTCTAGTTTAGGTGGCATAGTTGGATCACACAAAACTCCAAAAGCACATCTCCATTTGTTCCAACCCACTTGGATTCTCTCGATAAAATCCCTCTCAATGTCTCTCTCTCATGAATTATCAATCCCAAGTATCAAAAGTAGTCTTTTAGGGGGACTTCTTGGTTATCAATCTTTACTAGAGCTTCACTCCCAATCCTGTCCTTGCTAAAATTGTATTCCATATATTCAGTCTTAGTTTGGCTAATGTTAAATCCTTTAGACACTATAGCATCTCTCTACAACTCTAGCTTTATGTTTACAACCTCCCTAGTCTTATCAGTCAAAACTAATTTATCTACAAATAACATGCACCATGTAAGCTCCTCATGCAGACTTTTTTCTTAACTCATCCATAACTAACGTGAAAAGGTACAAGTTCAATGTCGATCCCTAATGCACTCCTATAGTGCTGGGGAAATCATTAGTCTTTGTTACATCAACTGAACCTAAAGAAGGTAGATTTGGCAAATATTATACAAAAAGAAGTAAGGATAAAAAGTAAACAACATGCAATTATATCTGTTTACAATCTATAGAGGCAGTTACTTCAGTTAGATATTTCAAAAGGCAATTACGGATGGAAGAGGAAGGGAGGATATAAGAGGAAGGAGGGAATAGAAGGAGAGGAGGATTGCTTGAAGAAAGGAAGTGGAGGTTCTAGCTCCTCAAAAGCTAGAGAATGTAATAGTAGAAAAAACGCATACAGAATAGAACCAAGATAGTTTTGCATTTGCTTATTGATTGTAATTGTAACTTTGTATCAAAATTCTTGTTGAAATTGAAATCTATTGGATCATCTATCAGTGTTATCAGATCTGGTTCGAAACCTAGGAATGGTTAGGACCAAAATGGAGAGGACAAAAAGCATGGAGAAGGAATTGGAGGGTGTGAGAGGGGAGATAGGAGATATGAGGGATCATATGGGAAGATTACAGACAAATGTTAATGCCTTAGGTGACTACTTGATAGAGATAAGGGAGTGGATCAAGAACAAGGATGTTCTGGAAGAAAGTCGAGGTCGCACAAGGAACACAGAAGTAGGGGAGACCTTAGATGATCAACACCGGAACACTGTCGAGCAAGAACTCCATTAGCGTCAAAGCTGGCCAGGCCGGAAACTCGATCTTCTAGTATTCGACGGCCAAGAACCCTACGGCTGGATTTGTCACGCAGAAAGGTACTTCCAGATCAGCCGCATAGCCAAGGAAGAGAAGGTCTTAGCAGCGGCAGTGTTTATGGAGGGAGATGCCCTCAACTAATTCTTGTGGATGGAATCAAGAACCCCTTTCCGATCTTGGGCTTCTCTTTGATTGTCCCTGTTGAGGAGATTCAGATCATCCCAGTGTGAAGATGATTACGAAGCTCTACTGGCGTTGAAACAAAGGGATACCTTCTCCGAGTATCTCCAGGCGTTCGAGCAAACTTTCCGACCACCTCGGAGGCCTTTCCAACGAACTGCTAAAAGGTGTGTTCTTAAACGGGCTCCGGGATGAGATCAAGGCTGAGCTTAAGATTTTCAGGCCTGGATCTTTATCTGGGCTTATGGAGTTAGCCCAGAAGATGGAGGAAAAGAACTAGGCCCTAGACCAGATATGGGCCCGTCTAGCAAGAAATGGGGTTGGACCTCGAGTATCTGAGCCCACCCAGATCTAGTCAAAGTCGGGCTCAACGGAAAGAGGGACTCAAGGGCAATTTTGTAAATTGCCCCGTCGTCTTCTGCGAAAACGACCGAAACCAGGGTTTCCAATCGAAAAACGATAGGGAAAAACCCCTTGATGAACCTATTTAGAAGAAAAGAAAATTTTAGGAAGCTCACTGATTGCTAGGTGCAACAAAGGAGATCACTAGAGTTATGCTATAAGTGCGATGAAAAGTACTAGTCGGGCCACCATTGTAAAAATCAGTAGTTACAGATCTTGATCCTCGCCAACGATGAAGTAGAGGAGCCTAAACCCATCTCATTACCTTTCACAGAGGGGGACGACACACGGGAAAGGGATAACCAACCCTTGGAGTTATCCCTGAACTCCATCTCCGAATTCACATCTGACAGTACTATGAAGGTCACGGGTTCAATTGGAAGAAGAAGGGTAGTCATTTTGATTGACAGTGGGGCTTCCCACAATTTCATCTCCAATCACCTCATCCAAGAACTTCGGTTAGAGGTGGATCGATCAAGGCGATTTGGGGTACATGTGGGTGACGGCCACCGTATCAGAGGGGAGGGTATCTGCAGGCAGTTAAGTAGATCTGGGCAGCATCCAGGTGGTCCAAGACTTCCACCCCTTTGACTTAGGAGAACCAGATATCGTGTTGGGGATAGCATGGTTACAGACATTGGGGGATATTTCTGCAAATTTTTGTGATTTAACTATGTGTTTCAGAGTGGACAAGCGACAGATCATCTTGAAAGGAGATCCGACTCTATCTTGTTCTATGGTCTCCTTTAAATCTATCCTTCAAGTCATTCCTAAAGTTGAATTTGGGTGTATGATTGAATATAGAGGAATGGAAGTGGATAAAGGCCAGTTGCATGAAGGTAGCTAATCAGTTATAAACTCCCTCCTACAACAATTTTCAAATGTATTTGATCAACCTTTAGGATTGCCAGTTGCTCGTTCTCATGATCATACCATTAGGTTGGTGGAAGGAACACAACCTCCTCATAGTAGGCCATATAGATATCCGCATTCACAGAAAGATGAAATTGAAAAGATCATAAAGGAGTTGTTGAATGCAGGTATCATTCGACCTAGTAAAAGCCCTTTCTCTAGCCCAGTGCTGTTGGTCGAAAAGAAAGATAGGGGTTGGAGATTTTGTGTGGATTATAGGGCTATAAATAAAATGACAATGCCTAACAAATTTCTGATTCCAACGATAGATGAGCTATTGGACAAATTAGGTGGAGCCACCATTTTCTCAAAGCTAGACTTGAAATCAAGCTATTATCATATTCGAATCAAGCATGAGGACATAGCCAAAACAAGCTTTTGAACTCATGAAGGGCACTATGAATTCTTGGTTATGCCCTTTGGGCTAACCAATGCACCAGCCACTTTTCAGGTGCTTGTTAAGTGTTCTTTTTTGGCTAAAATATCACTAATTTAGTGTTCAATTAGAGCATCTAGGCCATTAATTTCAAGATTTTACATAAAATATTTCATTTTAGCTTTAATTGGCCATCAACCATTGAATTGAAAGATTTAGTGGTCAGATGATCATTAAAGCTGATAAGAGGAATACTGAACGGTTCAGATGATTCTAATTGGGTCCTATGCATTGCAGATTAATCGACTCAGGCGTGGACGCTCCAGATCGAATCAAGGATATCAGATGAGGAAGATGAAGTTTCATGGAAAAAGAAGACTTTGAAGAGTCCTAGGACAGGACAAAGTTGAAGACTTGCAGAGTTCTAACAAGTCTAGACTTCTAGTGGACCCCACTCTCTCTCTTATCTCTCTTTTCCCTCTCTCTTATCTTTTCTTTCCACTTATCTCTCTCCTCTCTCCTCTCTTCTCTTGTTCTCTTATCTCTCCATCTCCCACGTTTTTTTTCCCATCTCACATCTTTCTCTCTTATCTCTCTTCTATCTCTTTTGTCTCTCTCTGACCTCTCTCCCATCTTTCTATTCTCACGTCTCTCTTTCTTCATATACCCCTCTCCATTCTCCACTATTGGGGAATGCCCGGCAGGACTGTGGTGGCTGGCCGTAGGAGGCAGCCAGCCCATCCCTTCTCTCCCTCTTCTTCCTCTCTTCAGTATCTTCTCTTCCTCAAGTCTCATCCCTCTTCTCTTGGCCGCCCATAGGTGCGTGACACACCTAGCAGGCCTGGCATCAACACACTTCTCCTCTCCATCCTTCTCCTCTGCAGTATTCTCTTCTCTCAAGCTTTCTCACTCTCGTTTCCCACTGGTCGACCTAGGTGTGTGACATACCAAGTAGGCCAACTCAATTTCCTATTTCCACCCACCCTTATCTCTCTCTCACTCTCTATTTGTCTCTGTGTTGTTGCACGGTCTTGGGAAGGAAACCCAAGATGGGTTTCCATCCTCCTTCTCTCCCTCCCATTTCTTCTCCCTCTCTCTCTTTTCCCACTTCTCCTTCTTCTTTCCCATCTTCTCCTCCGGATTCCCTTTCTTCGTCGGTTTTTCTCATCCCCGGACATCTTGGAGAAGGAAACCCAAACTGGGTTTCCACTCCTTTTCCTTCCTCACCTCCTCTTTCTTCTCCTCTCTTTTCTTTCTCTTCTCCCTTTCTCCTCCAGTCGTTCTTCTCCATCTCTCTTCATCTGGTTTTTCTCTTAAAAACCAGATTTTTTTTTTTCACAAATTCCAATTCTGCCCTTGGCAAATCTGAGTTATCACACCTCTGTCCTTTATCTGAAATTCCATTTGAATCCCCGATTTAATACCAAATATGTCCCTATGCTATTCTAATTTTAACTTATCCACATTTTGACTATCCAAGGACAGGCTTATCTAGGTTTTGCTTATTTCGTTGCATTTTCTGTGTTTTTGGAATAAATAATTGTGTAAATTGTAACAGTTGAATAAATTTAGATTTTATTTTATTGATGGTTTAATTCTGGTATATTCTTTGTTTTTGTTCTTTTATTACTTGAAGTTTATTGAAAACTCCAATTAAAGCGAGTCCTTGTGGATTCGACCTGTAATTGCATAGCTATACTATAATAGCCCGTGCACTTGCGAAAAACATCAACAAATTTTTGGCGCCGTTGCCAGGAACTTGCAAAGGAGTTTTTATAAAGTTTAATTAAAAAATCCAAAAAAATAAAAAACATTAGGAATTGCATTTTAGGCATTTTTAGGTGCATATTTAATTTTTTTAGTGCATAACCACCTAATTTTCTGAAATTGGTACTTATTTCTGAATTTTCTTTTTCAGGGAAACAGGAAAGTGAAAAAAATTGACAAGAAAATCTTCATCAACATGGAAATTTCCCTCCTTTCCTAGATTATGATTTTTTTTCCCTTTTGAGTGAAGCTTGTAGTGAGGATCCTTGTAATTTGCAATTTCTATTTTCATTTTAAAGGGTTGTATAATACAAGGCAAGTGTGGGCTAAGGTGACCCACACTTGATCTTCATCAGAAACCCCACTGTAAGTCTCCTCACTCATTTAAATTCCTAGATTAGGGTTTGCATTCAGAGTAAATTTGCATTGTTTTGTAGGATAAATCATATAGAAAGCATCCTCTTATAATTGTTGCATTTTTAGGTTTTGCATTAGTTTATCGCTTTTATTTGCATCTTAGGACACGATTAATACTTTAAGGTGATATATATGCTGATCGAACTGCCATGGAGTGGAATTAATTAGTAAGGGCACCCTACCCCCATAAGATTAAGGGTGGATTTCATCACCACTCCTTAGCCCACCTAGGATAATCACCTCAAGTGCACCACCCTACCCTTCAATTTAAATTAAAATCAATTAGAAGAGACCTATAGGGCCATCATATGCTCGTAGGACCCTCTTATTAAGACTTGATTTATTGTCACTTTAGTAGCTTTTGAGCACTATGGTTAATGAGGGTTGTCTAATAGAGCCTCGCTCTTCCCTTACCTCCTGTTGACGTTTGTGAGGTCTAAACGCCTCCTTACATAAGGGTTGTATTAGCCACCTTGCGAAGAACCTAACTGGTGAGCAATAATCAAGTCTAAAGGATAGTAGGAGCGCTAAATTAGGCTAATTAAAAGCATTGTTCCCACACAATTTTAAGAAAATCATATATGTTTATTATTAGCCTCAAGGATTATATTGTGTCCTTTGTTTGTTCATCATTCTAAGAAGTTAGGTTGCATCGTGTAGGTTAGTTTTCATCTTAAAAAAGAAAAGAAAAAAGGAGCCTGTCAAGAAGGGAATAGATTACATAGATGGATCAGTTAGATCTTATGGAAAGTCAATTGCTTAGGCTAATAGCTTATAGGCAAGTTGCGCCACAACCTCAATACCATATTGACTCTACTTATTTTGAGCATCCATATTCCACTCCTTCCTGGCCCCCAAGCTCCACATACAATGAATACTATCAGGAGCTAATGAATGCACCTAATGCATTCACATATCCTAGCAATTATTATTCTGAGACAAATTATCAAGACTCTAATGGATGTGCTAGGCATCATGAACAACCATGGTCTCAAGATTACTAATATCATGAAGAACCACAATGGTCTCACCTTGGTTAGTACTACCATGATTATTTAGAATATCAAGGTCAACCATTATGTGTTCAGCCTGCTCAGTCCTTTTTCAGTACCCCAATGCCATAACAATACCAACCCTATGAGTCATTTCCTCTACAAGAAGAGCCACTATTAGATGAAAAAATGCAACATATGTGTGAAATAATAGCACAAGGGAATAAGGAAATAAGACAAATGATGGAGGATTACACTTAGGAAATAAAACGAGGGACGGAGGAATTTGAGGCAAAACTGAAACAAATTAAGGGGAATATAAAGCCATTTATTCTTGATACTAAGATGGAAATTTACTATGATCCTTATGATTCACAAAGACTACAACCATCCTTAGAAATCTCCAACTTTAATATACTTGCGTCATGTCCTGATTCTGATTATGAAGAGACTTCCATTGATGAAGAGCATAACACTTTAGAAAAATCCAACCCTAATCCTCTAGATGCGTGTCCCACCTATTTGTATGACTTTGATGAAGACACATCTATTGAGGAGATGCCTTAGTTGTTGGATACTGTGCCTCTAATGGACACTTCTAGATTGCACACCAAAGTAGATCATCTTACGCATTAAATTCAGATTGCGCCTTTTAATGTAGAAGATGTACATGATTGGGACCTAGCAACCTTATTTGAACAAACATCAGATGATAAATATAGGCCCAATTGCTACCGTACCTGTGCTTAAAGTAGAGTCAATTGATATGCATCAACCTACTCTAGGATACGCATCATAAGATAACCGAGGTTTAAGCCAAACCTTGTCCCTGCCTCTAGTAATACAAGAACAACCTATTAGAGAAGGGCAGAGTCAGGTTATTACCTTAGTTCAGGACAATAATAGGGACATTGAGCAAAAAGATAAATTGCATAGAATGGTCATTATTATCCCTCAATTTGGTCAAGACAAGGACTGGTTGTCACCATATGGTCCAAGAAAATACACGGTAGTTCATGCATTCATTGAGTTACCCTCATTTCAATTTTTGAGGTGGAGCAATTATATTGACTACCATGAAATCTTAAAGAGGGGGGATCATCAATATGGTCCCACTACTTTTACAATTGCGATGATCTACTGTATTATATTCATATTACCACCTAAAATTTCAAGGTGGAGGCCATATATAGATTACCGTGAAATTTTGAAGTGGCGTGAGAATTCTCGCCATGTCATCTTAGGGTTGGGATTAGGACAAATAAAGCTAACCCAGTTAGCTCTAGGTTTAGAAAGTTAGGGTTGAAAATGTCTAGCTGAAGACATTAAACTTAGTGCTTATTGGGAGGCAACCCAAGGGTTTAGAGTTTACATCATTCAACTTTCATATAGAATCCTATGTTTTCAAACATTGGGGACAATGTTTCATTTAGGTTGGGGGTGTAGATGCACTAGAGATTTTGAGTTTTCTTGAGTTAAAAAAAATAAAAAAAAACAAAAAGTTTTAAAAGAAGAGTTCCCTTAATGTGATGAGAACTTGATGTTCAGAATTTAGTAAATATACTATTTTCACCTCTTAATGGGAATGCATATGATTAGTTTTGCATGTCATTCATGTGTTGAAGCATTTTATGAAAGTTAATTCTCGGAAACCATTTACACACAGCACATAATCAAGACTACTATAGAGGTATAACTTAGAGACCTTGAGAAAAATTAGTGGAGACCTATAACCTAGTGAGAGTTTGAGACTATCTTCTTTGAGAGGGTTATAAGTAATTCCATAATTTCTTCAGCATACATACATTAGTGTGATCATGTTATCCTTGTTTTGGTTAAACATCAAGAATAAATAGGAGTAATAGCTGTAATTCTAAAAATTTATTGAATCTGATAGGCTTTAGAAAACCTAGGAATGATATAGGCCATCCTTCCTCAGCTTAGAGAGATAAAGCCTACCCAATATAATATATCACTAGTTAGCCTTTTGAGCTTGTTATTAAGCAATTTCTTTCTTAAACCCATTCACCTTAACCCAAAATAACCTAGTAAAATAAATAACCATTACCCATCTTCACAATGAGTAGAGCAAAAAAGGTTCAAAAAGAGGACAAAAAGTCAAAGAAGTGAGAAAAAATTAAATGTCTTTCTTCCAAAGAAGAAAAAAAGAGAGAAAAGAAAGACCAAAGTTTGAAAAAGAAATTCACTTCAAGTACAAACCAAAAAGAAAAGTTGTCCTATCAGATATTCATTGAAGATATCTACTCAACTTTGAACTTTTGAAATCTTTATACCTTTCTTTTCTAAACTTGTCATAAGCCTACATTTCGTCCTAGTTAAAGACCTATTGATCTTAAGTGGACATAGCCTTAAAGAGGAGATAAAAAGAAAAAATTAAGGTGAAAGACCCCTAATATTCTTAGTGATAACATCAACTCTTACGGATCACTTTTCTTTGTCTCATGAGCATTAAAAAGAATTATGTGAACCATCAGCTTGTTGGATTCAGTCACATAATGAGCGAAATATGTTGAAACCCTTATTTGAGAGTTTTATTTCTGAGCGTATACCTGTGAGGATTTGAGGTCAAAGCATATTTCCAATGGAATGTAAACATATCCAATTAGAAGTCAAGATTTATGTGGCTGTACACACACATATACACTCTGGGGAATAGCTCAAATAAAATGTCTTTAATATAAGTATGGTGTGTAAAATTGCCAAATCTTCTTCATTAAGTTGTGAAAAACTAGTAAAATTGTTAATGAATGAGGATTCTCTAAGATAAAATAGGGAACTCGACTTTATTGAATTTTGTGGGTATATTCACTACAAACCCTCATGAGGCCTAACTCGTCCACTAAGGGTAACCTAGGGGTTCAAGGGCTTGTTGCATCTGCTAAATGCAATCATGAGTATCTACTAAAGTGGCATCTTGTACTAGTTTTGTAAAATAGTTGTCTGCATATTTTGCTTGGGACTAGCAAAATGCTGGTTGGGGGGTGTGTTAAGTGTTCATTTTTTGTTAAAATACCCTTAATTTAGTGTTCAATTAGAGCATATAGGCCATTAATTTCAAGATTTTACATAAATATTTTATTTTAGCTTTAATTGGCCATCAACCATTGAATTGAAAGATTTAGTGGTTAGATGATCATTAAAGCTAATCAGAGGAATACTGAACGGTTCAGATGATTCTAATTGGGTCATGTGCATTACAGATTAATCGACTCAAGCGTGGACGCTCCAGATCGAAACAAGGATATTAGATGAGGATGATGAAGTTTCATGGAACAAGAAGACTTTGAAGAGTCCTAGGACAAGACAAAGTTGAAGACTTGCAGAGTTCTAGCAAGTCTAGACTTCTAGTGGACCCCACTCTCTCTCTCTCTCTCTCTCTCTCTCTCTCTCTCTCTCTCTCTCTCTCTCTCTCTCTTATCTTTGCTTTCCACTTATCTCTCTCCTCTCTTCTCTTGTTCTCTTATCTCTCCATCTCCCACGTTTTTTTTCTCATCTCACGTCTCTCTCTCTCTCTCTCTCTCTCTCTCTCTCTCTCTCTCTCTCTCTCTCTCTCTCTCTCTCTCTCTCTCTCTCTCTCTCTCTCTCTCTCTCTCTCTCTCTCCCATCTTTCTATTCTCACGTCTCTCTTTCTTCATATACCCCTCTCCATTCTCCACTATTGGGGAATGCCCGGCAGGACTGTGGTGGCTGGCCGTAGGAGGCAGCCAGCCCATCCCTTCTCTCCCTCTTCTTCCTCTCTTCACTATCTTCTCTTCCTCAAGTCTCATCCCTCTTCTCTTGGCCGCCCATAGGTGCGTGACACACCTAGCAGGCCTGGCATCAACACACTTCTCCTCTCCATCCTTCTCCTCTGCAGTATTCTCTTCTCTCAAGCTTTCTCACTCTCGTTTCCCACTGGTCGACCTAGGTGTGTGACATACCAAGTAGGCCAACTCAATTTCCTATTTTCACCCACCCTTATCTCTCTCTCTCTCTCACTCTCTCTTTGTCTCTGTGTTGTTGTACGATCCTGGGAAGGAAACCCAAGACGGGTTTCCATCCTCCTTCCTTCTCTCCCTCCCATTTCTTCTCCCTTTCTCTCTTTTCCCGCTTCTCCTTCTTCTTTCCCATCTTCTCCTCCTGATTCCCTTTCTTCGTCGGTTTTTCTCATCCTCGGACATCCCGGAGAAGGAAACCCGAACTGGGTTTCCACTCCTTTTCCTTCCTCATCTCCTCTTTCTTCTCCTCTCTTTTCTTTCTCTTCTCCCTTTCTCCTTTCTCCTCCAATCGTTCTTCTCCATCTCTCTTCGTCTGGTTTTTCTCTTAAAAACCAGATTTTTTTCATGAATTCCAATTCTGCCCCTGGCAGATCTGAGTTATCACACCTCCGTCCTTTATCTGAAATTCCATTTGAGTCCCCGATTTAATACCAACTGTGTCCCTGTGCTATTCCAATTTTAACTTATCCACATTCTGACTATCCAGGGATAGGCTTATTCAGGATTGCTTATTTTGTTGCATTTTTTGTGTTTTGGGAATAAATAATTGTGTAAATTGCAACAGTTGAATAAATTTAGATTTTATTTTATTGATGGTTTAATTCTAGTATATTCTTTGTTTTGGTTCTTTTATTAATTGAATTTTATTGAAAACTCCAATTAAAGCGAGTCCCTATGGATTCGACCTATAATTGCATAGCTATACTCCAATAGCCCGTGCACTTGTGGAAAACATCAACAGTGCTCATGAACAAGGTATTTCGTCCCCATCTATGCAAATTTGTCCTTGTCTTCTTTGATGATATTTTAATATATAGCAATAACCTTTCTCTTCACTTGGAGCATATTGCTATTGTCCTAAAATTGTTGGAAGAACATCAACTCATTGCCAATAGAAAGAAGTGTTCATTTGCACAACCTTCTTTGGAGTACTTAAGACATATTATATCTGAGAAAGGGGCCGAAGCTGATGAATCCAAGATAGAATGTATGTTATCATGGCCCATCCCCAGAGACGCCAAGGCACTTCGTAGATTTTTGGGTCTTATTGGCTATTATCGAAGATTTATAAGAAGCTATGGAATCATTACTGCTCCATTAACAAAATTACTTAAGAAAGATGGCTTCATTTGGACTATAGAAAGTCAGGAGGCATTTGAGACAATGAATAAAGCCATGACATCACTTCCTGTATTAGCCATACCCGATTTTTCAAAACCCTTTGTGCTGGAAACTGATGCATCAAGAAAAGGAATTGGGGCTGTCCTATGCAAGAGGGTAGACCAATTGCTTTCTTCAGCCAGTTCCTCTCCCTTCAATCACAATCTAAATCAGTTTATGAAAGGGAACTGATGGCTATAGTTCTTGCTGTACAGAAGTGGAGACATTACCTCATGGGAAGACGTTTCATTATTCATATCAACCAAAAAAGTCTCAAGTTCTTCATGGATCAACAACTGTTGAATGAAGAACAACAAAAGTGGTTAACCAAACTCATTGGGTATGACTTCGTCATTTAGTATAAGCCAGGATTAGATAATCGAGTGGCTGATGCTTTGTTTAGGCATCAAGAGTACACCACCATCAACCCTTCGAACAGCAAAACAAAAGAGGAGGAAACGACAGATAGTGGCTCACAGCCTATAGAAGAGGGCGATCTTCTATTACATCATCTTGCCTCATCAGTGGTTCGATGTGATGATTTGGATTCATTAGCTGCTAAAATACAAGAAGATCCTCACATTCATCATATTATTCAGGACCTCTTGGCAAATCCAGATAGCCAACCAAGGTACACACTCAAAAAGGGTCTTTTACTATTCCATGGAAAACTGGTTATTCCAAAGTCTTCACCTCGCATTCTAGTCTTCTTACAAGAATTCCATTCCACACCAGGAAGAGGGCATTCAGGGATCACACACACTTATAAACTCATATCCCAGGTGCTTCATTGGGAGGGAATGCAACAGCATATTCAGAATTTCATATCCACTTGTGATGTCTGCCAAAGAAACAAATACATAGCTAATAAACCAACAGGTCCTCTTTAGCCTCTTCCCATTCCCAAGGAAATTTGGAGTGAGTTGTCCATGGATTTCATCAGTGGGTTACCTAAAGCACAGGGTTATGACACGGTGTTAGTAGTTGTTGATCGATTAACCAAGTATAGCCATTTCATTCTCCTCAGTCACCCTTACACATCCAAAGAAGTAACCAACATCTTTAACAAAGAAGTTGTTAAACTACATGGTTATCCCCAGTCTATTGTATCCAACAGAGATTGGGTCTTCATCAGCCAATTCTGGACTGAACTATTTAAGCAGGCAAGAACAGCCCTCAAGATGAGTTCTTCATACCATCCTCAAACTGATGGGTAGACAGAAGTCGTAAATAGATGCTTGGAAACATATTTACGATGTTTCATTGGTAACAAACCAAAGTCTTGGCCCAAGTGGATCTGTTGGGCAGAATATTAGTACAATACTACTTACCAACATTCAGTAGGAATGACACCTTTCCAGGCTATATATGGAAGAGAACCACCCAAGTTGCTGAATTTTACAGGGGGAGAGTCATTGGTGGAGGAAGTTAACCAACAGCTGGCTAACCGTGATTCAATTTTTAAGTGAACTCAAGAAGAATTTAAAGATAGTGCAAATGAAGATGGCAGATACACACCACCATCCTCTCACTTTCCAACTAGGGGACTATGTCTATTTGAAACTCCAACCCTATCGTTTCAAATCACTCTCAACAAAGCTCAATGAGAAACTACGTCCCCGTTATTATGACGCTTATGCTATTATAGAAAGGATTGGACAAGTAGCTTATAAATTGGAGCTACCACCATAGGCTAAATTACATCCCGTTTTCATGTATCTCAGCTCAAGCCAGCTTGTGAACCAACTCTAAAGCCTCAACCCCTACCACCAGCCATAACTAAAGAGCTAGAAATGAATGCATACCCAGCAGCCATCAAAGACATTAGGCAGTCTCCTAATGGACAATTCAAAATACTCGTCCAGTGGGAAAATCTTCCAGACCATGGCAGCACATGGGAACCATTGGAAGACATTCACAGGCAATTCCCTGGCTTTCACCTTGAGGACAAGGTGGAACTGTTAGGGGGTATTGTTACATCAACTGAACCTAAAGAAGGTAGATTTTGCAAATATTATACTAGAAGAAGTAAGGATAAAAAGTAAACAACATGCAGTTATATCTGTTTACAATCTGTAAAGGCAGTTACTTCAGTTAGATATTTCAAAAGGCAGTTACGGATGGAAAAGGAAGGGAGGATATAAGAGGAAGGAGGGAACAAAAGGAGAGGAGGATTGTGTGAAGAACCGAAGTGGAGGTTCTATCTCCTCAAAAGCTAGAGAATGTAATAGTAGAAAAAACGCATACAAAACAGAACTAAGATAGTTCTGCATTTGCTTACTGATTGTAATTGTAACTCTATATCAGAATTCTTTTTGAAATTGAAATCTATTGTATCATCTATCAGTCTCTCAACTAATGATCCTAACATTTGTTACACTCCCTCATCCATATCTTTAATCATGTCTATATAGCCTCGTGAAAACCCTTTCTCGACCAATACCCACCATATTAACTCCCTAGGGACCCTATCATAAGCTTTTTTTAAGTCAATAAAAACTATGTTGAGGTCCTTTCTCCTCTCACAATATTTCTTTATCAATTGTCTAAGTAGGAAAATAGCTTCCATAGTAGACCTCCTGAGCATGAAACCAAATTGGTTTTCCGATACACTCGTCTCATGTCATAGCCTCTTCTCAATCACTTTTCAGAAACTATGATATGGCTCATAAGTTTGATCCCACAATAATTAGTGCAACTCTATATTGTCTCCTTTATTCTTATAAATTGTTACAATAGAGCTTTTCCTTCATTCATCTGGCATTTCTTTGATTCTACAATCTTGTTAAAAACTTTGCCAGCCAAACTACTCTGGTATCTCTTATATACTTCCAAACCTCTATTGGTATACCATCATGCCCTAGAGCCCTTCCTAATTTCATCTTTTTCAAGGGCTTTTTCACTTTAGATATCATGATCCTATGATTGTACCTATATAGTCCAATGTTACTTGGGTTTATGGTTCTCTCAATCTCTATATTCTCAGGATATGTGTCATTTAACAAATTTTAAAACTATCCCACCTTTGATTGATCTCGCCATCTTTGACTAGTACCCATTGCTCATCACTTTTAATGCATTTAACATGGTCTGAGTCCTTACTTTTCTGTTCTTTACAAGTTTGAACACATCTTTTTCACCTTCTCTTGACCTGAATCTATTATAAAGATCATCATACACCTTGAATTTAGCCTCACTTACTACTATCTTAGCAACCTTTTTAGAATTCTTATATTGTTCAAAGTTTTTGTTATTCCTAATCCTCTGTCATGCTTTAGAACACATTGTTTCTCTTTAATAACTTCATGCACTTTTCACTCCACCACCAAGTTTCCTTTACCGGTTGCCTTTTACCTTTAGATATTCCTAAAACATCTTCACTTTCTTAATGGACTTGGCCATATCAATCCACGTGGTGTTTACTTCTATCTCATTGTTCAACTTTTCGTTCACCATCAACTTGTTTGTGAATGATGTTATCTCCCCTCCTTTTAAATTCCACCTCTTAGTTTTTGAATGCCTATTAAGTTCATTTCCTTTCTTCCATCTCTTAATAGAAATATGCATAACTATTAACCTATGTTGTGTGGTTAAACTCTCATTAAATATCATCTTACAATCCTTAAACACCAATATTCCTAAGTAGAAACAAGTCTATTTGGCTTTTATATGATCCACTTTTAAAGGTTATTAGGTATTCCTAAGTAGAAACAAGTCTATTTGGCTTTTATATGATCCACTTTAAAGGTTATTGGGTATTCTTAAGTAGAAACAAGTCTATTTGGCTTTTATATGATCCACTTTTAAAGGTTATTAAGCCCTCATCCCTCTTCTTAAAGTCTAGTAGTCCTAGGCACAACTAGTCGCTTGGCACAAAAAGGGTGCAGTACGACTAAGCACATTAGTCGAGTGACTTTCTGTGCATTGCCCGTGCACTTTCTGCTCCCCCGACTCCAAGCTCACCATAAGTGATATAAAACCCTTATTTTCCCCTTCATTCTTCTTCTTTTTCTTCCCAAACTTCTTTTCTTCTTCTGGCAACCATCCTCATCTTCAAATGGCAATTGAGCTTTCTTAAGTGATTAAAGGTAAGAAATTACATATTTTTGTTGGTCTTTATCTATTATTCGTTTTATGAAAAAACCAATAAAATCAGTGTCATTTTTTCATTTTTAATGATAAATGCTTGATTTTTGTCTAAAATGTCAACATATTTACACTCTAATGCTAAAAACGAAAACTCCATTTCATCATTTCCATTTCTTTTCATAGATTTAATGTAGCAATTACTATTTTTCAGTTTCCTGTATTTTTTAGCAAAAATTGTGATATATATCAGTATTTTTTTTTTCTCTAATTTTTTGTGGAATGCATCCATAGGTTTGCATTATATAGCTAAATTCAACATTTCCATGGTATTGTTTCATTTTTTTTAATTTTTTTTCAATTACTTTTCACTGAAAACCGTAAAACATAGTGTACAATTGGGTTTTTATTGTTTATATTCATTTTTGTAATGAATGTGTAAATGTTTCCATTATAATACTAAAATCGACAATCCTATAACAATATTTTCATATTTTGCAAAATATGAAATACATCATTGTTTATTTGTTAATTCTAGTACTATGCTCAAAAATTCAATCTAAAACTAAAAAATGACAATTCCACATCATCCTTTTCATAATTTGTATGTTTTTTTTTTTACTTCTTTTTTTTTGGTTACTTTCTTGTAAAATTCATGAAATACACTACTGTCTTTTTGTTAATTTCCATAGTAATAGTAAAAAAATCATTCTAATGCTAAAAAATGACAATTCCACATGATCCTTTTCATAATTTGTATGGTTTTTTTTTGTTACTTTCTTGTAAAATTCATGAAATACACTACTTTTTTTTGTTAATTTCAGTAGTAATAGTAAAAAAAGAATCATTCTAATGTTAAAAAATGACAATTCCACATCATCCTTTTCATAATTTGTATGTTTCTTTTACTGTTTTTTGTTTGTTTTTGTTATTTTCTTCTAAAATTCATGAAGTATAGTTTATTTCTTACATTCCTGTATAACAAAAGAAACAAATGTGTATTGTTTCCATTCTAACGCTAAAAAGTGATAACTCAACATATTTTTCATATTATCAATGTTTCTTTTACTGTTTTTTGCCTATTTTTGTTATTTCTTCTAAAATTCATGAACTATAGTCTATTTCTTAAATTCCTATATCACAAAAGATACAAATGTGTATTGTTTCCATTCTAATGCTAAAAGTGATAAATCCACAACATATTTTTCATATTATCCATGTTTCTTTTAAATGTTTTTTACTTTGTTAATTTCTTATGTTTGTTAACTTTGTTTACAGGTTCAACTAGGTTTCCATTCCACATGACATAGACTATAATATGTCTTCATCAAGGGGTTCCAACAATGAATCATCAAAATCAACGGATCTAGGATGGGAATATGGAAAGGCAAGGGATCCAATTAACCAAAATTTAGTTTGGTGCAAGCTTTGTGGGAATAGGTATAGAGGTGGAATATTTAGATTGAAACAACATTTGACGAGTGGTCACACAAATGCAAAAAAATGCACTCTCGTCACTCCTAACATATCTAAGAAGATATTAGATTGTAGGAATTGTTGAATATGACATAGTATTGTATAACTTTACTTAGCCTTAGTCTTGTTTTATTTTTAGTCCCACATTATATAGTTAGGAGCATGTAACTATCCTTCTTTAGTATATATATGTGTAAGTGTGAGGTGCAAAATCACCAACACACATTCACCCATTCTAAGGGTTTCTCTCTATCTATCTCTCTTGGCTCCACTTTAACATGGTATCAGAGCCATAAGAGAAACCCTAACTATCTACCTTCTTTTTCTTTTTTTGGTTTGGCCATGTATCCATTCCGGCAATTCCTTTGGCGACCATGCTTCTTTACCAGTCACCCCTCCATCATCTCTACCGTTCCCAGATAGCCACTACTGCCACCAAATTGTTGTCGCTACTGATCTTCGCTGTAGACCACCCAGGTAAGTAATCATGCTTCTAAAAATGGTATTTTTACTTCTGTAATTTTTGGATCTCCTGTTATTACGTCAAAGAAATTAATTGGTAGTGAAAATTACCTGTCTTGGTCTGCCTCCGTGGAATTATGGTTTATGGGTCAAGGTTATGAAGACCATTTGATCAAGAAATAGGAAGATATTTCTGTTGTAGACAAAGTGCAATGGAAAAAGATTGATGCACAATTATGCAGCCTATTATGGCAATCCGTGGATCCCAAAGTTTTACATCATCTTCGTACCCATAAAACATGTTTCAAATTTTGGACCCAGGCCAAGGGCTTATACATGAATAATATTCAATGTTTTTACAAAGTTGTTTCTAACAATGTTCATGTTAGACAATAGGACATGGATCTTTTGACTTACATAGGAAAGATTGCATCCCTTAAGGAGGAGTTCTTGTCTCTGATGCCTCCTACTGATGGTGTAGAAGCCCAACAAACACAGACCAATAAGTTTTTCATGGTGTTGACTCTCATTGGGCTCCGCCCTGACCTTAAATCCATCAGAGATCAAATTCTGGCTAGCCCTTCAGTGCCCTCATTGGATGACATATTTGCCTGCTTGTTGCGTATCTCCCCTACTCAAATAGTTACTTTTGATGGCCCTTCAGATTCCTTAGTTTTGGCTTCTCAGGCAAACACTAGAGGCAACCATGGTGGTGATCGTAACCGAGGACAACGTCCTCAGTGCAAATACTGTAATAAGATTGGACACACTCAGGATCAGTGTTACCAACTACACAGACGACCTCCTCGCACTACTAACATCATTCAGTCATCTGACACTCAGTTACCTGACTCATCTGAGGGCTCCACATCTCAGAATATTACCCTGACTGGTAGTGACTATGATGCCTACCTCCAGTATCAGGCAGCCAAGTCATCTTCTGTTGCTTCCGTCACTCAAATTGGTAATCCCAGTGTTTACTTTACTCAGTCTTCTTCTATTGGCCCGTGGATTCTAAACTCTGGAGCTTCTGATCACATATTTGGTAACAAACAGTTTTTCTCTCTTACTTGTTCTTCTACTTTACCTACTGTCACTCTAGCCAATGGTTCCAAAACTGTAGCTAAAGGAATTGGTTTGGCTCATCCCCTTCCTACTCTTCCTCTCACCTCTGTACTTTATGTACTTGAGTGCTTGTTTAATCTTATTTCCATTAGTAAAATGACCTGCACTCTTAATTGCTCTCTCACTTTTCCTAATAAATCTATAATTTTGCAAGACCAGGGTACAGGGAAGACGATTGGTACAGGGAGTGAGTCTCAAGGCAACTGCAGCTCCTACCACTTGCATCTTCACTGATTCTCCTGTTCTTATTTACCATCTCACATCACCTGCAGCTCCTACCACTTGCATCTCCACTTATTCTCCTACTCTTATTCACAATCGTTTGGGCCATCCTAGTCTCTCCAAACGTCAAAAGATGTTCCCCCATTTTTCTACTTTGTCATCTCTTGAGTGTGAGTCTTATCAACTTGGAAAACATACTCGTATTTCGTTTCCAAACCATCTCAATAATTAGGCTATGTCCCCCTTTGAACTTGTCCACACTAATGTTTGGGGTCCTAGTCGTACTATTTCTAGTTTGGGTTTTCAATACTTTGTAGCTTTTATTGACGATTATTCTCGATGTACTTGGTTATTCCTTATGAAGAATCAATTTGAATTATTCTCAATTTTTAAGAAATTTTGTGCTAAAATTCAAACTCAATTTAATGTTGCTATCCGTGTTTTACGTAGTGACAATGCACGAGAATATTTTTCTGAACCTTTTTCTTCTTTTATATCTCAACAAGGAATTCTTCACCAATCATCGTGTGCCCACAGTCTTCAACAAAATGAAGTAGCTAAACGCAAAAATCGTCATCTGATAGAGATAGCCTGCACTTTACTTTTTCACAATCATGTTCCTTTTCGTTTCTGGGGGGATGCTGTTCTCACTGCTTGCTACTTAATTAATTATATGCCTTCTTCTGTGTTGCACGATTAAATTCCCCATTCCATTCTCTTCCCCACACAACCTCTTTATCTTCTTCCTTGTGTTGTTGGATGTACTTGTTTTGTACACAACCTTGCACCTGAGCAAGATAAGCTTTCCGCCCAAGCCACAAAAAGCATTTTTTTTTGGATATTCCAGGCTTCAGAAGGGGTATTGTTGTTATTCTCCTAACACTAATCGATATCTTCTCGCAGCAGATGTAACTTTCTTTGAGCAGTCATCATTCTCATCCACTGTTGAGTACTCTCCATCTCTGAAAATTTACCTCTTTCCTATATATCCACGCCTGTGGATGATGTCTCTTGTCCTTTTCAAGTTTATCATCGTCGGCCTCCTCTTGAAGCTCTTGCAAGTCCCACTGAAGTCCCTGATGACAATCTCCCTGTCCCACCGCCTTTGCCTACTTCAGCCCCGCATTTGGTTGATAGCTTGCCTATTGCTCTTCGAAAAGGGGATCGATCTACTAGTAATCCTCATCCTCTCTGTAATTTTTTGAGTTACCATTGATTATCTTCACCCTATTATGCATTTGTTTCCTCCTTGCTCTCTATTTCTGCTCCTAAAAGCACTAGTGAGGCTCCTTCACATCCTGGGTGGAGACAGGCCATGGTAGATGAAATGACTGCTTTGCATACGAATGGTACTTGGGACTTGGTTCCTTTGCTACCTAGTAAAACTATAGTGCGTTGCCGTTGGATATATACTATTAAGAAGGGTCCTGATGGACAAGTTGATCGACTTAAAGCCCGTCTAGTTGCTAAGGGCTATACTCAAATTTATGGTCTGGTGACACCTTTTCCCCACTTGTGAAGGTTGCTTCTGTTCAATTATTCCTCTCCATGGCTATTATGTGGCATTGGTCTCTTTACTAACTGGATATTAAAAATGATTTCCTTCATGGTGATCTGGCAGAGGAAGTTTATATGGAGCAACCATCTGGCTTTGTTGTTCAGGGGGAGTCTGGTTTAGTATGCAAATTGCGCCGTTCTCAATACGACTTAAAACAATCTCCTCAAGCATGGTTTGGATGCTTTAGCTCTATTATTCAAGAATTCGGAATGCTTCAGAGTGAAGCAAATCATTTTGTTTTCTATCAGCATAACTTTTTGGGTCAATGTATCTATCTAGTGGTCTATGTGGATGACATTGTCATCACAGGTGGTCACCAGGATGGCATTCAAAGACTTAAACAGCATCTCTTCCATCACTTTCAGACTAAAGACCTGGGAAAACTCAAGTATTTTTTGGGAATTGAGGTAGTTCAATCTAGTGCAGGTATTTCCATTTCACAGAGAAAATATGCTTTAGACATCTTGGAAGAGACTGATATGTTAGATTGTAAGCCTGTGGAGACACCCATGGACCTAAATGTTAAGCTTGTACTAGGATAGGAGGAGCTCTAGCAGACTCTGGAAGATATCGGCGACTTGTGGGTAAACTGAATTATCTCACCATTAGTCAACCAGATATCGCTTTTGTTGTAAGTGTAGTCAGTCAATTCCTACAGTCATCACGTGATAGTCATTGGGATGTTGTGGTTCGCATTCTTCAATATATTAACGGAGCACTAGGTTAAGGTGTGTTATATGAAGATAAAGGTCACACTCAAATTGTTGGGTACATAGATGCTAACTGGGCTAGTGCTCCTTCAAACAAGCATTCTACCTCAGGATATTGTGTTTTTGTTGGAGGTAACTTAGTATCATGGAAAAGCAAGAAACAAGATGTAGTTGTCAGATCAAGTGCAGAAGCTGAGTACCGAGCCATGGCTCTAGCAACATGTGGACTTAATTGACTAAAACAACTACTCCAGGAGATGAAATTCGAAGGGCATGGAAGTATGAAGCTAATATGTGATAATCAAGTAGCCTTATATATTGCATCGAATCCTATTTTCCATTAAAGGACCAAACACATAGATGTGGATTGTCATTTTATTAGAGAAAAGATCTTGTCAGGATGCATTGCTACTAGCTTCATCAATTCAAATGATCAACTAGTATAAACATCTTCACGAAATCTCTCAAAGGACCTCGAATTAAATACATTTGTAACAAGCTTGGTGCATATGACTTACATGCTCCAACTTGAGGGGATGTTGAATATAGCATTGTATTGTATAGCTTTACTAAGCCCTAGCCTTAGCCTTAGTTTTTGTTTTATTTTTAGTCCCACATTGTATAATTAGTAGCATGTAACTATCCTTGTTTAGTATATATATGAGTTAAGTGTGAGGTGCAAAACCACCAGCACGCATTCACCCATTCTAAGGGTTTCTCTCTATCTCTCTCTCTTGGCTCCACTTTAACAACTGACAATGCCTCGAACTACGTGGTTGTAGGAAGGGAGTTGATGGTGAGGAAACCACATTTGTATTGGACCCCTTGTGTGGCTCATTGCATAGATTTGATGTTAGAGGACATATGCAAATTGCCAATTGTGAAGAAAACTGCGGCAGAAGTTAGGGTGATGACAGTTTTTATATATACCCACACACATGTCCTTCATCTTATGAGAAGATTTCCAAAGAAAAATGATTTAGTCAAACCTGCAGTGACGCGTTTCGCCACCAACTTCTTAAGCTTGCAAAGCATTAACAACTTGAAGACAGAGTTGAGGGCAATGTTCCATTGTTCAGAGTGGATGAACAGTAAATGATTAAAAAGGCCTGAAAGTAAAAGAGCTAAAAGAGCTGAAAGAATTGTGTCACGTTCCAGCTTCTGAAACCACATCCTCTTTTGTTTAAAGATCATGGCTCCACTTATAGAGGTTTTGAGGGTGGTGGACAATGAGGAGAAGTCGGCAATGGGATACATCTTTGAGGCTATAGCCAAGGCCAAAGAAAAGATTCAATATAATATAGTAGGAGAATGAGCGTTAGGCCACTCACATTTGGGGGATCATAAACAGTTGATGGAGTTCTCAGCTTCACCAGCCTTTGCATGCAACGGGATATTGCCTCAATTCATCCTTCTACTACGACCATGACAATGAAATTGAGCACAACAATGACATCAAGAATGGTCTAATGAATGCCATCAGTAGGCTATATGATAGAGAGGAGGCTGACATGGTGGTAGATTAGATATCCATTTATAGACATGTAAGAGGCTTGTTTGGCAATACGCAAAAGAAAAACCCTAGCCCCTTGCAAGAGTTTTATGTTATTCTATGTTTTAAGTTTTAACTTCTAAATTTTATTTTATAATATTCTAATTTTGTTTATTTTTCTAACTTTAATTTTCTTCAACTTTTGTGAGTGGTCGATTAACTTTAAGGCTGAATCCCCACATTTTCAAACATTCGCCATTAAGATCCTCTCCCAGATATGTAGTGCATCTTCTTGCGAGCGTAACTAGAGTGTCTTCGAGAACATAAGCTACTTAGAAATTAAGATTTAGTACCTATTAGTTATTAGTATTTTAGTATACGTTCATTACATTCTAAATTATAAAAAAATAAAATAAAATAAAATAAAAATTCAGATCCTATTCTTTTTCGAGAAGTAGACGAAAGTGATGAGTGGATTGTTCAAGAAGATGCTGAAGATTATCTAGTGCATCTAGGTGATGACCCCACCTAGTTAGATGTTGAGCTCGATGAAGGATCAAGTGAACATGATGTTCCATCTACTAGGCAATACCAAAGGTGAGGGAGGGGGTAGAGGGGGAGCCACATTTCTCAGTCTCAAGCTCATCAAGAACCAGATGAGGATATTGGAGAAGAGCAGGACGATGAGAAGACTGAGGAGGAAGATGTTTACATCTCTCAGGGAGATGATTCTAATGATGATCTTGATCTTCTTGATTGGGAAGAGGTCTAGGATGATGACTCTTAAGTCTTAGTAGTTAACTCTAACATTTGTTTTACTTCATCTATGTAACCATTGTTTAATTGTTTATTGTTCCTAGATTTACAAGAAGATGATGGCGATGATGACGAGGCTACAGTAGATTGAGGGAGTAGCAGGGATTAGGGAGACTAGTATTATGACTATCATTGTATTTGTATGTTTCTAAACTTACTTCTTTGTGTATGATTGTTTGATTTAACCTTAGGTTGTTGTTGTTGACACTTGACATGTTGATTTATTACTTAAAAATTCCATTTCACTCATTTGACAAGTATTTATTCATATCTTTATATTTCTATATTTTCTTAATTTTTTTGTGGATTTGTGGGATATATTTTCAATTTTTTTTCTTTTTAAAAATTTTAAAATACTTAATTTTATGCCTTGACACCTAGTCGGATAGCGGACCTAGTCTCTCTATGTGCAACTAGCGTCCTTTGGGCCTGGGTGCTCCTTGAGCCTGCGACTACATAGCCTAAAGTATGTATTTGTTATAGCTAGGTTCTATACCCAAGAAAAATCGAAGATAGCTTCTCCCATCTAATTTCTTTTTCCAACATCATACCCTCCATGGACCCAATCATATCCTTCCATTTCTTTTTCAACATGACCATCTAAGTATGCTATTATAAATATCCCCTATGTATTGGAAATTTCTTGCAATACACTCTCCATGTCTTCCCAGAGTTGTCTCTTGATTCTATCTTCTAATTGCACCTGTGAGGCATATCTACTAATAACATTTATAGTCTTCTCTCCTTGAAAAACTTATTAGTAAAGTTCTATTACTAGTTCTTCTAACATCTACAACTTTATCCTTTAATTCTTTATTACTATCGCTACGTCATTTCTATTATTATCCTCTCCTAAGTATACCCATCAACTTCTCTTGTTTTAGCTCCTTTAAACTTGGTTTCTTGGATACAAGCTATATTGACTCTTGTATGTTTCATTATATTGTCAATGTACACATATTCCAAGTGGAGAAATGGATCTTGTTTTCCTGATCTGGTCTCTTTAACCTCACACATCTAGGAAGGTGTGGAACCCTTGCCTACTTTCCATTGCACTCGGGAACAGATGCAATGCATCGGTTACAAGGGAACACATAGTAGCTATTGTCCATTTTCCAATGCATCCAAGATCGGATGCAACACGTCACTTATGGGGGAACACCCTAGCAGCCTTTACCCATTTTCCATAGCATCTAGGCTCCGATTAGCGCATTACCTATGGGGAATGCCCTAACCTCAAGAAATTCCTTGGTCTTTAGATTTATGTTAAGGATTTGCCTAAAGATTTGACACCGATTAGCAATGTGATGCAGAAGGAATCTAGAATTAGCCCTTGGTATGATTTTAGCAAGTAACTAAAATCTTCAACCCAATTAGATACTCCTAAGGAATCCTAGAACATTAATCAGGAGGTAAACAGGGGCAACCCCAGCGCACGAAGGTCCCTCATATGCGAGGTCCGCATAAGGGGCAAACCACAAGGGTCAATAGTACACAGGCCTACCTTCCATTTTTGAAAGAGGCTGTTTCCATGCCTTGAACCTATGACCTCAAGGTCACATGACGAGAACTCTATTGTTGCACCAACATTAATCAGAAGGTATCTAGCACTAATTAATCTTCTTCGATTTGGATAAAAACTAATTCGCCAAACCTACTACCCACCCTCTAGAAAACCCTCCACTGTTAACATACAATGGGCAGCTAGAACTTACAGTTGCAGTTGCATATGAAAGGGCAAAACAGAGGGGAAAAGTAGGCTGGTTTATTCAAAGTGATATAGGAGGCTGGGTCACTCCTAAGGCATTAAAGGTAGCATTAAACAATTGAAGCAAGGAATAAGAAACCTACCCACTTTATGCCAAGGGATAAGATCTCTACCTTTACATTGGCACAAGTTCATCTCTATGGATCAACGCCAAAAATTACTGGCGGAGGGAAGTCAGCATTCCTGCGGACCCTCCGTCTTTAGAAGCTTATTGATTCAACACAAGAATAACAAAGAAACTGGAATTTTTATTCAATGTTGACAAATCTCCTTGGGTGGTATACCCAAGGTATATATAGAGGATTTATTTCCTTTCAAGAAGGGAAGATCTCCCAAGAATTAGGGAGATTCCAAATCTTGAAGAGAAATCCTCTTCTTATTTAAAGGAATCTATTTAGAGAGATTACATGATAAAAAAGACCCTAGTAACAAAGGAAACAAATCGAATAGATTACGTAATAAAAAAATATCCTAATAACTAAGGAAACAACTCAAATTTCTTAAAGCCCCATAATTGCCAAATGTAGCCTTAAAAACTTATTTGACCTGGGTCTGGCCCATCTTGGATTTAGTTTAATCAAAGAACCTAGGTGGGCATGAACATAGGTTGCGCTTGGACCTAGACCGGACTTGATGGGTCTAGATTGAGCCTAATGTCCACATCATTCTCCCCTACTAAGGAAAAACTCGACCATGAGTTAAGGGAGGTTGAAAGCTGCTGCTTAGCATCTGCTAGTAGCACTAGTATGCAGCTGTCATCGAACCAAAGAGACTAAGGTGTAAGTAATGTTGTTAGTCCATGCTATCGTCGCCCTAATGCAGATTGCCTCCTATCTACTATAGCTGATAAAGAAGCAATGTTGATGTTTAACCACAAGTGCACGGATTGTTGCAGTATAACTATGCAAATACGGGTCGATCCCACAAGGACTCGCTTTAAAAGATGGAGTTTTAAATGAAATTTGATTATCTAAAATTAAAAAGACATAACTGCAAACTACTGGAATTAGAATCAGAGACCAGATCGGTTCAATTTCTAACTATTATAGAATTTTCAGTTCCTAAATAAAACAAATAAATCAAATAACATAAGAAAACTACTTCCCTAGCTTAATCACTATCAATATCTTCAAATCTAATCTTCTGAGAGATTATCAAACTTTACAGATATCTTAAGAACGTTCTTGATTAGAGATCTACTAGTCAGATTTGCTAGATTCCTCAAAATGGTCAAGATCTAGAGTAATTTGTGATTTTGGGATTTGGAAGGAGTATATTGATTTTTGGATTTCAAATCGAAGATTAGAAACGTTAATTAGGTTTAGGGATGTCCTAAGAATGAAACTGTAAATTTAATTTGAAATCAGATAAGAAATGGATGAGAAACAAGCAAATTTTGGTTGATTAAGGCTAGCCTGTTGATTGGGTTAGAACTTAATTGATCTGATCTGGATTAAGCAGTTCCTGGATAAGAAAAACCCAGATAAAATAGAACTGGGATGAAATGGGGCACAGAAGTAAATAAAAGGAAAGGACAAAAATGTAATTAGAATTAAAGTAAGAAGGGTAAAACTAGAATTTAACAACAATAAAGTTAAAAAAAAAAAAAAAACCAGAGGAAAGAAGGAAACCCGACAGAAGAGGGATAGCCAAAGAAGGAGATGGGGAAGGAGGAGAGGAGAGGAGAGGGGGAGAAGAGAGAAAAGGAGGCAATACCCATGTTGGGTTTTCTTCTCCGGGCCGATCGGCGACGCCTGGTGTGGTGATCAACGCTAGAGATGGAGAAGAAGTTGAGGGAAAAAGGAAAGAGCCGATGATCGACGCCGGAGATGGAGGTTTCCTGTGTGCTGGGCAGAAGACGATGGAGGCATCGGAGGATTGGAGAGTGCGATCCGGCTACCTGGGCTTGGTGGGTCAACCTGGCTAAAGAGGTCCGGCCAGTGAAAAACTCCGGGCAGAGGCGGGGGCCGGCTTATTCATCTGTCTAGCGGTGCTAGACCATGATAGACAGAGGGGAGGATGATCTAGGCTTGTTTGGGAGAAGTGGTGAAGCAGAGGTGATCGGGTGAATAGAGAAGAAGATGAGGAGCAGAGTACGATTTGGTTTGTGTGGTGTGGTAGTCCAGTGTGTTGAGATCAATGACTGGGTTTGAGCATGGAGGAGAAATTTGGTTTGTCTGGGACTGGCTAGATAGTGTCACCGGACTCAATCTGTTGATCGTGACAGAGCTCTGGTTGCTAGTGATGAAGGGCCAGACCAAGAGGAGACACCAGAGAAAGGGGTTAGAGATGGTGAAGAATAAGGTGCCGTCTAGGTGGAGCAAATGGCATGGGTAAGAAAAACACGACAAAGAGATATAGATGGGAAGATCAAAGAGAGAAGGGTGAGGAGAGCTGTGATGGGGTGAAACAAAAGGAGTAGAGAGCAGAGGAGGATCTGTGGAAGAGAAGATGGGGGAGAACAAAGCAGGGCTGGTGAAGGCAGAGGGAGAGGAAAGGGAGTGTGCAAAAAGAGGGAGAGCAGGTGTATACTAGTGCATAGAGATGGAGATGGGGAGATCACGAGAGAGAGAGAGAGAGAGAGAGAGAGAGAGAGAGAGAGAGAGAGAGAGAGAGAGAGAGAGAGAGAGAGAGAGAGAGAGAGAGAGAGAGAGTTGAGGGAGAAAAGTGGTAGAAAGAGAGGTGATGGAGAAGAGAATAGAAAACGGGTGGTCTCTTACGGTCCTGCTCAGGAAGAAGAAGAGTAGACTATGGAGAGAGAGAAGAGGAAGGAGGGAGAGTGCAGTGAAGGTGGGGGGAAGTAGAGGAGCGTTGAGAGATAGAGATGAGGTAAGATGAGAAGAAGAATGGAAGGGAGAGGGTGAGTCGACCAGCCATAGAGGAGTAAGAGAGGAGGGAATACGTGGTAATGGAGAGAAGGAGAGTGGAGAGATGAGGAGACATGAGAGAGAAAGAGAGAGAGACGTGAGAGATAGGAGAGATGAGAGATAAGAGATAAGAGATAAAGAGGAAGTGGGGTCCACTAGCATCCCAGTCTTGCCAAAACTCTACAACCCCTCAATTCTTCAAATTTCTCCTGTCCTAGAGAGTCTTCAAAGTCCTCTCTTTCCAGGAAGCTTCATCATCCTCATCTAATCCTCTTAATTTGATCTAGATCATCCAAACTTGAGTTAATTGATTTGCAATGCACAAGACCCAATCAGAATCATCTAAACCATTCATACTCCTATGATTAGCTCTGATGATCATCTGACCGTTAATTTTGTAATTCAACGGTTGGATGACCAATTAAAGCTAAAATGAAATATTTTATGCAAAATCTTGAAATTGATGGCTTAGATGCTCTAATTGAACACTAAATTAGGGGTATTTTGACAAAAGATGAACACTTAGCAAGCACTACCTCCAATGAACGTGCAGTAATATTCCAAGACATCTGGGTTAACTTTCAATAGATCTGTCTTAGTCATCCAAGTGCAATCGTCTAGGGACACCTTCCACCAAGGGATAGGTGGCAGTAGGCTAGAGGGAATGGATACATGAGGAAGTAGGATTGATGAAAAAGGGACAATAGGAGATGTTGCAACTATGGGGTCCAAGGCTAGCACCAAGTCCTCTACATTAAAGGTGGGGTGAATCTGTAGGTCAGGGGGAAGATCCAACTAGTAAGCATTATCTCCAAATTTTTGGAGGATCTTATAAGGATCAGCACCTCAGGCTTGTAGTTTCTTGGCCGCATGTGACAGAAAACGCTCCGGCCTAACCCTGACCATCACATATCTCCAATCTTAAAGTTCTTCGCTCTTCGATGGGCATCAACAAGGGCTTTATATTTTGAATTAATTGCCTCAATTTTGTTCCTAATATCGGCATGCAATGAATAAATGTGCTACGTAAATGATAATCTAGACTTAGATGGCCTCTGTGTAATGTTCACTGGGACAAGGTTAACAGGAGTCCTAGGTTTGTAGCCTATTACTATTTCGAATGGACTCTTTCCTGTTGTCCTATTAACTGAACTATTAAAAGCAAACTCGGCTATAGGAAGGACCTAATCCCAATTGCACACACTGTCTCCAACTAAGCACCTCAACAAATTACCAAGGCTCGGATTAACTACTTTAGTTTGTCCATCAATCTGAGACTGATAAGCAATCGAAAACTGCAGCCTAGTGCCCATCTAATGCTACAGTGTCTTCCAGAAATAAATGGTGAATCTAACATGACAGTCAAACACTATGGTTTTGGCCAAACCATGAAGGAAAACTAGAAACTCCCTATCATTTTTGAGGCATTAGAAGTCTTGGTACAGGAAATTAAGTGGGCTATTTTGAAAAAAATGGTACACTACCACAAATATAGAATTGTGCTTTCTAACTATAAGAGGGAGCCCAAGCATGAGGTCCATACTAATATCTTGCCATGGAGCATATGCCATAGGCAACTGAGTATAAAGTCCATTGTTTTGCTTCCGTTGCTTGGCCATCTAGCAGGTGCGACATTGCCTGAGTGTCTTGGCCACATCCTTTCGTAAGTTGGGCCAATAAAATTCATCCTTCATTAGGGCAATAGACTTGTTGTGACCAAAATGCCCCAATATTCTACCTCCGTGGAGCTCCAATGGACTGGTGTGGGGCAGAATCTAGAGCTTTATAAATGTCCCCATAGTCAAGACAAGAAGGATAGTCCTCATTAACCTTCTCAAGGAACCCAACCACTTCCACACTTAAGTGTGTAAGAGCGTGACTTTCCAACTCAGCGCATCTGCAACCGTTTTTTTTACCCAGCCTTATGTTTTAGGACGGTGCAGTCCTGTGGGAATTTGACCCACTTTGTGTGCCTATAGATGCTTCTATGAATTGAGGTACTTCAGGGCCTCATGATTAGAGAATTATGTCTTAGGACGAAGGTGTAGTCCTGTAAGAATTGGACCCACTTTGCGTGCCTATAGATGCTTCTGTGAATTGAGGTACTTCAAGGCCTCATGGTCAGAGAATAGAACGAATTCCTGTGATATGAGGTAATGCCTCCAATGTCACAAGGTCTGGACTGCCGCATAGAATTCTTGGCCATATGTGGAGTACTTTCTCTTGGCATCATTAAGTTTTTCACTGAAATAAGCCACGGGATACCCTTCTTGACTTCGGACTCCACCTATGCTATGCCAGAGCCATCACATGCAAACTTAAAAACTTTGGAGAAATCAAAGAGGCACATGATGGGAACTTCCACCATTCTAGACTCAAGTTCCTCAAATGCCTTGGATGCGCTCTTGCTCCATTTGAATTCAACCTTTTTAATATAACCAGTGATGGAGGCCATAATTGCGCTAAAGCCACGGATGAAATGGCACTAAAAAGTAGCAAGGCCATGAAAACTCCTCACTTCATGGATATTTTTGGGTTTGGGCCAGTCCACAATGGTCTTTATCTTAGTTGTATCTGCCTTCATTCCTTGTGAGGAAACAATAAACCCTAAAAAGATTACTTGAGATGTAAGAAGGCACACTTCTTTGAGTTGGCGAACAACTTTTTGCTCTTCAAGGTCTAGCAAACCACTCTCAAGAGGTTTAAGTGTTTGTCCCTAGTCTGGTTATAAATCAAGATGTCATCAAAATAAACAATTAGGAATTTTTCCATGAAGGAGCGTAGCACTTATCATAACCATCATAAAGTAATAGATGCATTGGTCAAACTGAAGGGCATGACTAACCACTCATAGAGACCATCCTTGGTCTTAAAGGCTGTCTTCTGCTCATCCCAAAGTCTAATTCTAATCTAGTGGTATCAACTTTTCAAATCGATCTTAGAAAATATAATGGCACCAGCCATTATATCCAACATATCATCCAGGCAGGGAATGGGAAATCTATACTTCACTGTTATTTTATTTATTGCCATGCTATCCACACACATCCTCCAAGTACCATCTTTCTTTGGTGTGAGGAGAACAAGCATGGCTCATGGACTTAAACTCTCTTGGATGAACCCCTTCACCATGAGTTCATCTACCTGCCATTTTAATTCAGCACAGTCCGCTGGGTTCATTCGGTAATGGGGCAGGTTTGGGAGAGTAGCACTAGGAACCAGGTTTATAGTGTGCTAAATGTCACACATGAGAGGAAGCTCATCAGGGAGCTCATCAAAGAACACATCCTAAAATTCCAGAAGGAGGGGCTCCACCTCCTTAGGAATTACTTCAAAGATCTTTGGGGAGGACTCCTTAGCAACCAAAGCAAAAATAATATCCTCCTCCATAATCTGTCTCTCAAACTCCCTAATCCTATTATGTTTAGTGCCTCAGGGTATAATGTCTAGTGCCTTAGGATTAGAAGGTAAAGTTACAACCTTCTTCTCAATCGGAGGAGAGGGGTGAAGCCTAATCTTTTTGCCATAAAAATTAACACTCCAAATGTTGGCCTTACCAGAGGTGGCCACATCAAGGTCATAAATCCAAGTCCTCCCTAGTATAATGTGTCATACATCCATTGGCATTACATCACACCACACTTGGTCCTCATATGTTAAAACCTTGATGGGAACCTTGCAATGCTAGGAGACGGTGGCAGTGGAATTAACCCAGGCTATATTGTATGGAGAAGGGTGGGGCTCAAGTTTTAACCCTAAACAGTCAACAATGTGGGAAGAGACCACATTGGTGTAACTTGCACTATCAAGAATGAGTTTACAGGACTTCCCTCCACAGGTAACAAAAGTTTGAAATATGGATGTCCTATGCCAATCACCCTGGGCCTGCTAGGTGATAGCACATTTAACCACCAACAAGCTATCCCAATCAAAACGTTTGAAGGGAGACAAGGAGACATGTTCTAAGAAAGCAATATGTGGACCACTAGGGGTACTCTCCTCATCACGGTGGGTCAGCAACATGATAGTCAACAACCTCAAGGCCATCCTCAATTTCCTCAACCACTAGGTCTTTGTTAGGTTCCTCTTCTAGCAAGAGAGTATGAACGGACTCCTTGGTGGGTCACATGGCTCACATAACCTAGACCACCACATTTGAAGCACTATATGAGATTCTGCCAATTGGTTTTATCAAGTAAAGGGGTTTTACCCTTGTCCTAGCCAAGGAATGGGGTTGGTGTGGCATTAGGTTTAGGCCCATTAAAATTGGACCTATGAGGAATACAAGAATCAAATCGAGAGGAAGGTACTTGAGATTCAGTAGGCTAGGCCAAAGGGGTCTTAATGTACTTTTTAAAAGCCCAGACCCTCTCAAAAGCTTGCTCAAGGTTGAAAAATGGATAAGGCCTTAATTCTCTCTGTAGGTCAAATCCAAACCTGGCTAGGGTTAGAGCAGGCTCTTCAATCACATTACAACTGACTCGGTAGGTGGAAAAAGTATAGATATATTCATCTACCAAAAGGTTGCCTTGCTTAAGTGACTACCACTCATGTAAGAGATCTTGACGATAGAATTTGGGTAAAAAATGGATCTCTTTCATTTCTCCCCAATCTGAAACTAGGAGTTCTCACCATCTCTCAAAATCAAGCTCAACCCCAATCCAAAAGATCACAGCATCCCCTATCAATTTCACTTTAGCAAATCGGGTTCGACGGTTGGCTGACAGGCCATGCCAGTCCAAAAACAGGTCCATTCCACTCAGCCAATCTAGAAACACCTTAGGGCACAACTACCATCAAATGTAGGGGCCTCATGTCTAATGGTCTTGAGGGCTTGCTAGTTGGAAACCAGGGGATATGGGTGAGGAATATACTGATTCCGACCAAACTGCCCATCAAAAGGAGGTGTTTTAGTCACCCTTGGAGGGTCAATGCCATTAGATGGGTCAGTGTTCTTTGATGGCAACAACTTTCTACTCTAAGGCAGCCATTTTATCATACCAAACTGAATTTAGTGGAAAGCATCCACATGACCTCACCTTGATCCATTTTAGGATGGTAATTGCACCTATTCTAGTGGGCATGTATGGTTAATCGATTCACAAGTAAGGGTACACTCAAATGGAACAGGCTGTGCAACTAAAAAAATGTGAAAAAAGAAAAAGTGGAATGTATGATGAATATAACAATGCAGAACTAAGCATGCGTAAACAGCAAGGGAAACATGCAGAAAACCTGAGTTACAGGCATAACATGTGTGCAGGTTAGTGTTTTGTGCACACTACTTTGTGTATAGAATTACATAGAAATCAAATTGCTGATAATAAACCCTAATTCAAAACCTAATTAGAATGCAATTAGAGACTTGGGCTTATTCCCATAGCTCTGATACCAATTATTAAGCAAGAGGGATCTAGAATTAGCCATTGGTATGATTTTAGCAAGTAATTAAAATATTCAACCCAATTAGATACTCTTGAGGAATCCTAGATCCTAATTAATCTTCTTCAATTTGGGTCAAAACTAACTCTCCAAACCTACTCCCCACCTTCTAGAAACCCCTCCATTGTCGACATACAGTGGAAAGCTAGAATGTACAATTGTGGTTGCATAGGAAAGGGCAAAATAGAAGGGAAAAGTAGGCAGGTTTGTTCAAAGCGATATAGAAGACTGGTTCACTCAAAAGGCATTAAAGGTAGCATTAAACAATTGAAGTAAGGAATAAGAAACCTACCGACTTTATGCCAAGAGACAAGATCTCCACCTTTAGATTGACACAAATTCATCTCTATGGAGCAACGTCAGAAAACACTAGGAGAGGGAAGTCAACATCCCCTCGGATCCTCCATCTTCAGAGGTCTTCTTGATTCAACACAAGAAGAACAAAGAAATTGGAATTTTTATTCAATGTTCACCGATCTCCTTGGGTGGTATACCGAAGGTATATATAAAGGGTTTGTCTCCTTTCAAGAAGGGAAGATCTCCCAAGAATTAGGGAGATTCCAAGTCTTGAAGATTACAAAGATATAATAAAAAAGGAATCTTATTTGGAGAAATTACATAATAAAAAAAGATCTTAGTAATAAACAAAATAAATCGAACAGATTACGTTATAAAAAAAGAAGATCCTAATAACTACAGAAAAAATTTCAAATTTCTTAAAGCCCCATAATTGCCAAATGTAGCCTTGAAAACGTATTTGACTTAGGTCTGACCCATCTTGGATTTAGTTTAGTTAAAGGGCCTAGGTGGGCCTGAACCTAGGTTGGGTTTGGGCCTAGACCAGACTTGGTGGGCCTAGGTTTAGACTGAGCCTGATGTCCACATCATAACTTGATGCAATTTGACGGATAAAATTACTGGATATAGCTCCATCAGCTATAATCTTGATCCCCTTTCATGGATCCATCAACACTTGACCCACTAAAGCTTTCTTGTACATTGTCATGTTTGCTGCAATATTAAATGTAGTTTGACACCACATATTCTCAATAATTTGCCAATTTCCTACACACTCAATGTAGCGGGAATCATAATTTCCTTAGACAAGTTCTTTGAAGCATTATCATCTCCACTAGGAAGTGGGAGAAGTAAAAACCCTGCTTTGCTTCTATGGTTTGTTGTCCATTTTGACACGTTGAGTGAGGTTAGCAAATAGTCTTCCATGATTATTTTAATTAAAAACTGTTGATGCCCTCTGGAGAGATCAGGCCTTGACTTATGCCTTGTAGTTGGCTTGTATGACATCCAAAACAATTGTTGGCAAGCCTGGGCTAATCTTTTTTTACATAACTTAATTCATCTTAAAAAATAAACTCACGTTGCCACAGCCTAGTGAAACACTGATAAATATTTCTGCAGCATAGACCAAATTACCAAGGTCATGATTTCTCTTAGTTTTGTACTTAATACAAGTAACAACCTTTTTCTGATGTCCTTTAGGATGCAGCAGAAAAAATAATAATCAAGTTTGAGACTTTTCTTCCAACCCCAAAACAACTAAAAGAAGTTAGACAGCAATGATATGGTTCCATTTCACAAAGAAAAGAACTAGAAAAAAGGGGATAGATATGCTCACATAAACTTCAAACTAGCAAAGGCTACAAACCAGCTTAAATACCCTTAAAAACTTTCTAAAGCAAGGTCAATATAAGATCATACACATTATCCAACCCAAAAGACTCCTATCCTAACACAGAAACTAATCACGCTTAACAGTAGGAATTTTTCAGCCTAAACAATCTTTAATATGTCAAACTAAGAATCCCAAGCCAAGCTCAATTGAAAATTGGAAAATGAATGAAACATCTTTCCCCCAGTTCGTAATGTTGAGATAACCAACTGGGTAATGGAAAGAGAACCACCAGTTTCTAGGAAAAAAAAAGAGTCAGGGTTTTCAATGTGGTGAGCGTAAGTGGCACATCTTATCCTTCCAAGGAAAAGAAAGCACGAATTTAAGTACATTATGAAATGTCGAAAATTAAAATAATAAAAATTAAGAAAAAACCAACTTTCCCATCCATAAGTAACATTCTCGGAAGCAACCCCAAATTTGTAAAAAGAAAAAAAGATAAAAGTTTGACACAAAACCCCAAGATATAACCCATCCCAATCTCTGACAAAGTTATCTCAACCAAATTGCAAAAGTACGTCGTTACCATTTCATCAAACAAATATCCCAACTTGAACAGATAGATTATCCTTCAAAATAAACCAAACCATCCCACGAAGACACTGCATTATAAAACCCATCTACCAAATTTCTATCTAAAGATAATTTCTGAACTGTTCGATTAATACCCTTCCAAAGCAACAAACGCAATAGTAAAAAAAAAAAAAACGCACAAAATCTAAAACTGATCCCGTTCTTGGACAAAAGAATTACCTTCAATGAACTCAGAAGCTAATCTGATCCCTGTAAATGTACCCAATAGTCCCAAAGCCACCAACGATGCCGACAAGCAAAAGATCAGCTAAAAGGGTCCCTTTAACCGCAATTTCTCCTTCTTGCGGAACAACCCCACTTCCATGATCCTTATCATTACCATCATTCTTAGGATTATCAATCCTCAAATTCTGGGGTATGTTAGAGACTTTAGAAGTGGTCTGTTTCATGGTTTCTTTCAGAAAAGAACAAGGTCCGAAGACATGACAACGTTTGGGTCTGAAATTCAAGATGAACGAAGAAGGAAATGAAGATAAATGTGAAGTGGGTCTTCTGAGAGGGGCGGTAAGAAGAGGTGGAGAAGTACGAAACCATGTTGGCCTCGGGAGGTGCATTTTAAGAGGAAAGGGTTGCAGGATAAGAACCGTTGTTAGTACGCCATGTAGACAGAGGAACACGGGAAGGTTTTTCTTCCGGTTGGGAGGGGGACGCTGTCCTCTCGATGGATGACCGGAAAACAGGTGAATTGGGAGTTAGTGGATTTGCTACGTGGTGGATTCCTGGCCAATTATTTGATTTCCCGACCACGATGGCGGTTGAAGTTACTGGTTGCTTCTACTTATAAGAGGACCCAGTTCATCGGAATGGGAAGTTTAAACAGGGACCCACTTTGATCAATAATTGTATAAATAAGTCATCCTGGCTATCAATCTTTTTCATAAGGGTTTTTTCAGATTTGCCATTAGTGTTTGGTGTTTTTGCAAAAAAATCCGAAGCTTTTAGGTTTTTTCTGATTTGTCATTGAGTTTTGAAAACCTTTTCAGATTTGTCATTCCCTCTGGTTTCTCCCGTTTATTTTTTTAAATGACAAGAATACAACTCACCAGCGTTCTCCCTATTTTAACATCACAGATCACCGATCTGTGTTGTTTGTGGAAGAAGACTGACGAAAGCGAGTTTGCTATTTATGCTGGAAAGGATGATCAAATCAAGTTCTGGACTGATTTTATGCTGGAACAGTTTGCTATTTATGGAGATAAGTAGCGACTCACCCAAGAACGGAAGCGAGACCATACCAAATCAACAGCTTCCTTGTTCCCATTGCCCATCCCCATTTGCTTCCTCCTCTTCAAGCCACCTTCTGATATGTTCATAAATGCATGCCCACAACCATGGTAGATATGTACTTCATAAGGAATGCCGGCAGATTTCAGTTTCTCCTCCAGAGACTTAGCAGCCTGAAAAAAAAAGAGAGAGAAATCTAACAATGAATAACATTGAGTGGTTGGAAATTTGGAGCAGTTCAAATCCTCATTGGGTCCAATGAGAGTATAGAAACAAGTTTCAATTACTGGAAATATCAAATGACAATTCGGAGGGCCTGTTTTTTTAGACAAAGTTATTGGAATGCACTTCTACCAGGAAACGAGGAGAACTCGGGACTTCATTTTACTTTTCTATAGTCCATCAGGTATAAAAGTTTGCTCATCTGAATGGAAGTGCTACTTGAATGTTGAACTAGCTTTTCTCTGTATATGGATAATCTCTGACTTCTATAATGAACAGATGTTATTTGCCTGGCACCTGTCATTTTTTATATGCAGTTCCATTACAAAATAAAACCAGAATATTCTCCCAAATAAATGGTTATCTTTATTGAAATGGAGATAATCCAGCACAGAAGCTTATTATTGGTGAATCTGGGTGCCCTCTTGTTAAGAGGTATCCCCAAGGAGTGAAAGTCCTTGCTTTGACATTCTGGGTGGTCGTCAAGTAACAATTTTTTGGCAGTTTTGAGCAATTGAAACACACATTTAGGATGTTTAGGAGGGTATCACTTCAATGCACTTCCGTAAGAGGCGCATAATTCACACAGTAGTTGATATGTCTAACTTGTGGCAGAACAACACTGGATACTTAGACATCGCACGAATTCAATAGGATATGTTCCCAAGTGGGTGGAAATTCAGAATATAATGAAAGAAGAAACTAGTAGAAGATGAAGAAAACAAGCATTGATTCATGTGCAGGCAATAGTAAGTAAAACAAATTTACAGTGAGAATGGAAGTGAGAAACTGGCCACTTTATAAGTGAGAATGGAGATGCAACAGTTCTACCGTCGCCGTTCCGTTCTTTGTATTTCACCACCCCACTCTCTTGCTCCTACACTTAGTAATGAAACCGTTTTGACGGATTCAACACGCTTACAGCATGCACCTTGAAGGATATTTCCTTCCTATTTTTTCTCCCATTTTGCCATTCGCCGTCGTTTATCGCCGTTCACCGTCGGTCTTCTTCCACAAAAACAACACAGATCGGGGATCTGTGATGTTTAAATAGGGAGAACGCTGGTGAGAGGTTTCTTGCCATTTTAAAAAAATAATCGTGAAAAATTAGACGGAATGGCAAGTCTTCAAAAAACCCTTTTCATAATATCGAAATGGGAAAGCATGGCCCACATCTGTTGAAGATTAAAGATAGAGATCCATTTTGTTTAGATTCCGGGCTACGGCTCTGTATTTTGCCTACAACTGCTGCAGATGTGCCTATATCAAGGGGCTTGCTTAGACGTGTTTCCAAGTCAGTTTGCCATAATGAAACTTACACATTGAATGCAGATGATCTGCATAAACGGGGAACTGTGTCGCTGTGGCTAGAGGCTATAACTTGTCAACACATCCATTTGATACCACTAATATTGCACGTCCAGATCCAGCCATGAATTCAATGGATTGGTCCCAAATCTTTCTGCAGTGCCCTTTTTGATACATAATTTTGCTAAAAGCCAATTCAATCTTGGCTCAAAAGCTTAAATCTGGAGCGTAGTACGTACGCTTTAGCATTCCTCCTACTACAAAACTGGCCCACTCTCCCACCCAAACCGTCCACCTGGTAAGCGTCTCATGGACTAGTCATATGAACTTCCACCTCTCTATTGGGATAATTTTGAGCCTTTGAGGAGGGTAGGTGCACGTCTTTATGTTCTAACTTCTTACCGTCTGGTTCAGGTCAAGAAATCAGAGGCCCAGAATTCTGACATAGTTTCCAAATGATTGCCTACATATTATCAAGGGAAAACATCTGGTACTTGCCAAAAATATAAAGGGTTTTTTGCAGATTTGCCACCTGTTTTCTTACATTTTTTGTTAAAATATCCAAATATTTTAACTTTTTGCAGATTTGCCATTAAGTTTTGCAAAAATGTCATTCAATTAATTTTCTACTTTTTTTGTGAAATGGCAAAAATACCTCTCTTCTCTTCTCCCTGTTTAAACATAAGCCTAAAAACAGATGTTTGTGTGGAAAAAGAACGACGATCGACCGGTGAGGAATCCGCCGAGGCTCCACCCTTGCCACAGGAACCATGCTTGCACTATCATAATTACTACCACTTCGCATATCCATCCCCTGCGTGTTACACACATGTGAATGAAAATTTCCACAGAAAGTAAAGAAAGGCACTTCAGCATTTTAAAGAGGATACAGATAATTATGATAAATAATTGATTACAGCTTCACAAATACAAGAGAAATGGACAAGAGTAGCAAGCACACCTGGGTATTTTACGTCTGCCCATGAACCCGTTGTGGCCTGGTGTTAAGATCGATCACTGTAGTATCCACCCTCCCATGGTTGTCGTTCTTAGTATTTGGAATGGGAGAAGCCCTGTGGTTTTGAATATTCTCTTTCATTGTCACTTTAGGCAGCTGATTTTGAGACTTACTAATTTGGACCTGGTCTGTGGGTTGCAATGCCCGGGTCTTCAAAAGGGCCTGGTATATCACCTGGAAACTACATGGAAACCGAATGGTACTATTTATATTAACAGTATGGATCTCAGAAAGTGTCCTTAGTACAGTCACTAACCTTGACCCTCTGCCTCAAAAGGAGATATCTTCCATGGGTTCTTTTACCCCCTGCATGTATCAACATATCACAGTGCAAACATAGAGAATTTCCATCTACCTCACAGTAAAAAAATGCTACATCCATTCCCAAGGATAAAAGAGTTTAAATCCATTCTTAGTAAGAGGAAAACATCAATCTCACATATGTCACGAGGAACATCACTAGGGTCAGCAAGTCCTACTCGCACATGCCGGCTAGCTAGCTTCTTACACATGTGGACCTACCATTCAAATTTGCACAACCACTGAGGCTGGAAAATGGAGATCGGAGGAATAAATGAACTTCATCAGAAGAACCATACGTATTTCTTTCAGGTGCATTTCATATTAAATCAAACTGATATGGCTGTCCTAGTCCGAAGTTGTCACTACAGTTATTAGAATAAGTAGTGTTTGCAACTCTCGTCACTTGCATGTTTTCTGATCTGGGAGCTATAGAAACAGCCCAGTGAATTCCATATAGTTGGCAGTATATTCATAAAGGAAAAACAAATAAAGTTAGAACAACTTTTCTTTTCCAGCAGAGTTATCTAGTTTATCCAAACAAGAAGTCATCCAACAAAAGCAACACTCAGACAAAACGGAATGTCGGCAACGTTGCAGAGAAATGAACAAGTAGAGGGTACGAATATAAGGTCCAGCTTTCTGTCATTCCCATTATTTGGAGATCCGTTCCTTGCTTGCCCATTTAATTTAGGCAAAAGCTGTTTATGCTGATGATCACTCAAAGAGAATGGAACAGCCAGGTCTCCTCAAAAGCAAAATGGCAAAAAGCCTCAGCCTCACAAGAATAAGAGAAACAACGATCTGGTTCCAGAAATATATTGTCAATATTAGCACAGCTGCCAGAGACACCAATGCAAACAATGTTTTTCTCAAGTTCCATACAGGATTTGTATCAATAACTGCTAACATGATTACTCCATGGCTCTACACTCATTTCTGCTGTTAATATACTTTCATGAAGAGGTAAATTGCTAAGGATGTTAAGATCTAGTTAATTGGGCCTGGTTCTTGAGAACTAGTAGAGAATCTCTATTAAGCAGACGTCTGCTGTTTTGTGTTTCTTCCCTTCCAAGAGTGGCTAATGTAGTTGCTGATCGCTTAGCAAAGGAAGGAGTGCATCTATGCGGGCTGAGTTATCTGGGCAGAGCAAGGGCGGAGCTTGGGCGGATTCCTCAGGGGTCGATAGTCGTTCTTCTTCCACACAAACATCTGTTTTCAGGCTTATGTTTAAACAGGGTGAAGAGAAGAGGGGCATTTTCACCATTTCACAAAAAAATAACGGTGGAAAATTAATGGAATGGCATTTTTGCCAAGTTTTGCAGAACTTAATGGAAAATCTGATAAAAGTTAAAAATGTTTGAATATTTTAACGAAAACGTAAAAAACGAGTGGCAAATCTGCAGAAAACCCAAATATAATAGGTGTTAGTGGTGCTGAGATGAAGTGAGTTGATTTAAAATGAGATGCAATGGGCCATACCACTTTTAGTGATCTTGAGCTGGGTTAAGATGAAGTAATATCTCCTTGTCTCATTGTTTGTGATGGCTGAGATGAGTTGAGATGAAAACCATCTCCTCTTAACTTACTGCTAAGTTGAATTTTCAATCTCTCATGACAAATTTCGGTCTCTCGATCCAGCTCAAATCCAATCTCATCTCAAGCACCACTAACACCGTGTAAAAGCAAAGAACAAATTTCAGTGAATAATAGAATTGTCTAGAGTGCCATGATGTTTGTACTCCTAGAGATCCAAGACAAGGAACACGGGAAGAACCGTGCCATTAAACCAAGATGGCGCCAGTCTTTGTGAGCATGCTTCCCATTAACGGTTCCTGGGCATATTGAACTCAACTCTAAAGCAAAAATCATGATCCGATGCGCTTCACAATGTAAACGCCATTCATCATTCTGATTCGTGGAGAGGAATTTCATAATCTACCCATTTTATAATAAATAGAACATTTCTTTGGTGGGGCACTGCGACCCACTGTATCCTGTTAGGCCACACAGAGCAAACTGATGAGTGGTCTTCAAATTTAACAATATTGACCAACAGTTGAATAGAATGGGTTGAAATAGTACAATGAGGGAAGTTTCTGGGCAAAGCCAACCTGCTGGGATTGATGTTCCAGAAATGAGCCTCTGGGTCTAGGTCATACGCACAAAAATACGTAGACAACCAGTTCAGATAACCACCAGTTCCAAAAAAATGGTAAATAAATAAGAAACGAAAATAGTTCAGGGAACCAGGTGGGAATTGCAACAATTGCTGTGGTCTCTCTACAAATTGATGTATATATCACTTCCATACAATGAAATCGGTAGTACAAGATCAAATCTGGGATTTCTGGCCTGTCCATCTACTGTGAGACTGTATTTGATGCCCAGGAAGCATCAATAAGAAGTGCAGCATGCAACCAAAAACTTCCTTGCAGAGTAAAACTGATGTTTCTTTTCACTTCTTTTATATTCTATTTATCTTTACGTATCATTCTAAGAACAAGTAATTTGGGCAACCGAAGAAAGCATAAGAATCTTCTTAGCATTCAGCCAGTTTGTGAACCAATATATTCTGACTTGGGAAACTGGTTGTATGGAGTGTCATTCCTTTTGAGGTTTAACAAGTTCAAATTGGATCTCCTATTGAGCTCTTGAACCTCTGCATCTGATCATTTAGATTTTTCTTCACTGCCCAAGGCGAGAAGTGATCAGGATTCTTGAGAGCTTCAGCCACAGAGCCTGCTGCAAAGTTAATCTGCAAGAGAGTACCATATAATAGGAAAATGTCAGAAAGAAGATATCCAAACTATTACTAAGTGCGTGTTTAGAAACTGGATTTGATTGTTTTTATTGTATTCTAGAATATTTCCCAACAGAAAGCTTGTGAGTTTTTGTTGAGTTTCTACTGTGAAATATGCTAGAATACAATAAAAACAATTAAATCCAGTTTCCAAACATGCACTAATATGTTCAATGAAAGAAAATTCTGCTGAATCATCACATTTGTTCAAAGATACAAAACCCAATTAGCATGTACATGTCTTTGTCTGCTCTGGTACAAGTTCAGTTTGCTAATTTTTCATTTTTAATTGATGGATTTCAGTTTGCTACTTACCTAGTTGACTACCTAAAATTCCAGCAAACTATACCAGAATTAGGAATATGTAAATGAAAGAAATATTGAAGAACCAACACGGCTGCTTGAATTCTGTTGATGCTCAGGATAAGCCCATTAGTATGGTTACTGTTTCGCAATGACCAAAGCAAAGTAAGGTCTGTTTTATCTGATTTATCAGAAATATTTTGCAAACATGTAGACAAATATGGAATACATAGAGCACTGCAGAACAATGGGATGACGGATCGTTCCAAAGACTGCAACAAGCAAACTTGCAAGTAATTTCTTAATGACTTAATGGATCTGCCCATGTTAATTTTAAACAAACATAACTGAGTTGGAGTCCCATGTAACCATAACAACCACCAGAGCCTCAGCCTCAGCTTCCTCCAAGTTGTTATTTGAACAATAAGAGCTGAATAGCCAAACATCACCTATGCCAAGTAGTTGTGAAAATGCACCACCAATATCTGCAGGCCCTGGTTTTGGAAAGATGCACTGTGGAGATTTAGCTTGATAAAACATTAACAGACTACTTTGTCATCCCTTCGTCTTTCTGATTCTATCCATTGGGATGGTATTCCATTCACAATATAGATCCGAGTTGAAGACATTTAAATCCTTCCTAGCAGTTGCCTATTAGAATAAAATGGATTGAACTCCACAGCATAAGATAGCCATCACTCTCTCCTGCCCTCAAATGTCCTCCTATGTGTCCTTCCATATCACCCCACAGTATAACATAAAAGTAACTGTGAGCATAGCATTCATATAGATAAAAATTCTGAGCACAATGTCAGTAGTTTAAGTCAGGATTTTAATGCATTAGTAGATATTACTACTTCTTGGTTTAAAAATATTTACATAGAAGGGTAAAAAAATCAAAAACATGTTCTAGAAAACCTAGAAGAATTGAATAAAAAAGTAATCAAGTCTAATAATTCATTGGAATTTAATACTGATGAACATTACGAAATACCTAGGCTATATTATTGCACTACTATAAATGCTTTCTAGGAAGATTTAAGCTCTAAACAACAATTCGAAAACATTAAACAGATTGTGGAATAATGGAAGAGTCGTTATGTTAAAGAAAATAACATAAATGAACGGAATAAACTAGTAGCTATGATACAAGACCAGTACCAACCAAAATGAGGAGTTAACAAATAATTTAATTATCATTACTTCTTACAATATGATACATGAATCAAGTTCTTATTCAGAGCACACAGCAAGTGTCTTACGTAATAATAATCCTAAGAGTGATCCAAGTGAGATAGAAGTGTAAGGGAGAAGATCCAGAAAGCGTAAGGAAGAAGATCCAGATCACTTAGAGCTAGATCCAGAAACTAAACCCTCTACTCAGAAAGAGTTGCAAGAAATTTTATATATATATATATATATATATATATATATATATATATATATATATATATATATATATATATATATATATATATGAAACTAGCAAACAAACCCCAAAGTACATGCAGATATCTGTGGAAGTAGTTCTCATCCAACTCCCTCTATAAATTTTAGAAAAGATAACATGATTAAGTAACCCAAGCTTCTAATGATACATATCTAGATCTAAGACATGTATCATATAAAGATTATGAACAGGTTATAGATGATTGGCCCAGTCCATGTCCATCATAGTTACAACTAAGAAAAATACATGGTCAAAAGAAAACTTCTTAGACTATTTTGTTGCTGCATTACAAGGCAATGTATTGCAGTTCATAAGGTGGGATAAATTCAGAAAAAGGAGAAATCTGATCTACTTTCAAATTTTAATTCTAGAGAAACTATTCCACAGGAATTTGTTAGGATAATATAAGCAGAATTTGTGGAACCCTAGACCCATATAATCTCCATTCTGATATCAGTGTCAGCTAACAAAGCTAGAATTAGAAGAATTTCCTAAAAGTTTTCAGTGGTATTACCGTAAGCTTACAGGCAATCAATCAGTCTTTTGGATTAACCAATATTTCCATAAACTTCCTCCTCCATGGGATGAAATATGTAATAATGATTATAAAGAGTTTAGAAACAAAAGGAGAAGATAGTTTAGGAAATAGAATAAATGTCTAAGACAAGTAGTAGACCACTGCTTAACATTACATGACACTAAACAAGTGAAAAAGCAAGTAAATGGAAAATACTGTAACCAACTTCTACAAGATCAGTGGAGATTTGGATGCAATAAAAGCTCTTATAAAACAAAAAAGAATAGGCTTAAGTGGAAAAATGGAATAAAAAGAAATATCCATTTAAAAGGAAAAATAAGAATGTAAAACGAATGTATAATTATTCGCCAAGAAAGAATCCACCGAAGCATAGATGCTACAACTGCAGGGAGGAAGGACATATTGCTCCAAATTGTCCTAGAAAAAGAGAAGTGTATGACAAATGATAATAGAATCATATAACTTAGAAATCTGTTATGGAGAAGAAATATCAGATTTTGAGTCAATTTTACATAAAGTAGAAAGAGGATATGATAGTGAATTGGATAGTTGAGTCTGAGTTCATTTTTATAATAAGTACCTCAGAAATGTTTAAAGAAGTCCCCGATGATGAACAACAAGTTACTAAATTAGATAATGTTATAAAGAAAGAAATGTTCATAGATGAAACAAAATTAGAAAAATTAAAGACACTTAAAAAAAGAAGATATATATAAAGTCTCAAAATTCAAAGTCTGGAGAACCGGCACCTCGAACATTTTAGTGGAAATATCACAACCAAAGCTTCAGAGAATAGTATGGTTGAAATACCTATATTTGATAAATGCAATATACAGAGGATAAGAAAATAATATCCAAAATTAAGGTATATACATATTGAAATCCTCCAGATTGAAGTAAAAGCATTGTTCAAAAAAGGGATAGACAATCCTATTCTAGCAATCGTAATAGATAAAAGATTTAAAGACCTAATTAATGCACTAATTAGAGGCATACAGTCTAATCTGATTACAGCCATAGTCTGGTTTGATTATAAACCAAATTCTTTCATATATATGGAAGACCCTAATATCCAAGACACAGTCAAATTAAGGTTTCAAACCAAAAAATACTGGAACAAAAGAAGATAGTTTAATATTTCAATAGAATGGAAGGCAATCCACAAATTATGTACCAACACTAAAACTTCTACTAAAGATGTAGACAGAAATATAGTATAAATTTTTTAACCTAGAAAGTTTGAAGCTGAGATACTGCCTAGAGGCATAAATTGGAGGGATATAGAAATTCCAACTGACTGGCTCATAGCTGACACTACTGAGGATCTTGAAAAGAAACATTTCCCTAACATCGAATTTATAACCTCAGGATAAAACTTGTATGTTAGAGATACAAGGATAGAAAATCTGAGGAACTCATTTCATTTTGCTAGCATCACTCCTACTGATCAAACATCATCAAAGGAGAAATCCTCTCAAAGTGAGGAATAAGGTATATACCCATATTTCTAGGACAAACATCAAAACCAGATGAAATCGAATCATCCAAAAAGCTCCCTAAAACAGGAAAACTTAAACATATTATTTTTTCACAAGCCCGTATAGGAACAGATCAACAAATTAATCTCTCCAATCACCAAAGTAGAAAATGTTACAAATATCTTCATTGTGAATTTAACTTTCCTAATTATATACCTTATAAGCTTTATCTTCTACTAGACACAGCCAGTTTGATATGCCATCAGAATTATATAACAGCAGCCAAGTGGGAGAAAATTAAAACCCCTATAATGGCCAAAGGCGCTGATGACAGAAGCCAAACAGTTACTGAATAAAAAGGGCAGCCCCTGTGCACGAAGCTCCCGCTTATGCAGGGTCCAGGGAAGGGGTGGACCATAAGGGTGCATAGTACGTAGCCTTACCTTGCATTTTGTAAGAGGCTGTTTCCACATCTTGAACTCATGGCCTCAAGGTCACATGACAACAACTCTACCAATGCGACAAGGTTCCCCTTCTAAACAGTTACTGAATGTAAAGAAAAGAAAAAAAACCCCATACATGGGAGCTTCGTGCACTAGGCAACCTTTAAAGAGAAAAACATACAATATATTTTGGACAGCATAAATTCATTATTTCTGAAGTCCTATGCTTTCATTGGCTGCATGGAGTTTTTCTGTTAGGAAATAATCTTCTACACAAAAAAAAAAAAAAAAAATTCCTTTACAATTTGATCACGACTTTCTTACACTTCACTAAAATGGTAAACCAATGAAGATTCCATTTTTGCCTGGCCATAAATTAAGAAAATAATTGGACTTTGTACCACAACCACGCATCCAGCATGGCGATATATGTGAAATTGATTTTTCTCACAGGATTTACAAAGTTTTAAAAGAAAACCTTAGTGTGAATCCTTTAAAACTATGGTAAAAATACTCACAGTACTACAACCTATCATCATCATCAAGACCTTATCCTAATTAGGGGCCAGTCACATGAATCTTGTTCCTCCATTCCCCTCTATTAAGTATCATAGCTTCATTTAGTCCCAAAGTTTTTAAATATTTTCTCACCACTTCTATCCACATTCTTTTGGGCCTTCCTATTACCCTTTTAGAACCTTCGACTTGGATCGCCTTACTCCTTCTAACTGGTGCCCTTTTTGGTTTACATTGGACATGTCAAGTCTAATCTCACTCATCTTGTTACCTATTGGTGCTACTCCTAAGTTTCCTCTAATGTTTTCATTTCTAATTATATCCTTTTTTGTCTTGCCACTCATTCATCTCAACATCCGCATTTCAGGGACACTCATCCTATGTGCATGTCATTCTTTAAGTGCCCAACACTCTGATCCATAGAGCATGGCCAACCTTACAGCCATCCTATAGAACTTTCCTTTCAGTTTGAGTGGCACCCTCCAATCACACAAAACTCCAGAGGTGCATCTCCATTGTTCCAACCTGCTTGGATCCTCTGGGTAGCTTCCCTCTCAATCTCTCCACTCTCATGAATTATCGTTCCCAAGCATGTAAAGTATTCTTTTAGGGGGACTTCTTGGTTATCAATCTTTACTAGTGCTCCACTCCCGCTCCTCTCCTTTCTAAAATTGCATTCCATATACTCTGCCTTAATTCAACTAATTTTAAATCCTTTAGATTCTAATGCATCTCTCCATAACTCTAGCTTTATGTTTACACCCTCCCTTGTCTCATCAATCAAAACTATATTATCTACAAATAACATGCACCATGAAATCTCCTTGCAGATGTTTTGTTAACTCATCCATAACCAACATGAAAAGGTATGGGCTCAATGCCGATCTTTGGTGCAATCCTATAGTGATAGGAAAATCACCGGTCTCTCAGCTAGTAGTCCTAACGTTTGTTACTGCTCCCTCATACATATCCTTAATAATGTATATATACCCTCGCGAAACCCCTTTCTCACCCAACACCCACCATATTAACTCTGTAGAGACCCTATCATAAGCTTTTTCTAAGTCAATAAAGACCATGTGGAGGTCCTTCCTTATCTCTCTATATTTCTCTATCAATTATATGAGCTAGAAAATAGCTTCCATAGTAGACCTCCTAGGCATCAGACCAAATTGGTTCTCCGATACTCGTCTCATGCCGTAGCCTCTTCTTCGTCACTCTTTCAAAAAGTTTCATGACATGGCTCATAAGTTTGATCCCCCAATAATCAATGCAACTACGTATGTCTTCTTTATTCTTATAAATTAATACAATAGAGCTCTTTCTCCATTCATCTAACATTTTCTTTGATTTCACAATCTTGTTAAACAATTTTGTCAACCAAACTAACCCATTATCTCCCATATACTTCCAAACCTCTATTGGTATCCCATCAGGCCCCAAAGCCTTTCCTGATTTCATCTTTTTCAAGGCCTCTTTCGTTTCAGGTATTTTAATGTAATACCTAGGTACAAACAGTACATATATTCTCTGCTTTGGACGAAACCTCATGGTTTTACTCTTCCCCGTAGGGAAAACATGTACGTTCTGAGAGAGATATTCAAGCCTTATAACTAGCCTAGGCTTCTTCCCCCCAAGCAATGTGGGACTAACTCTCACAGTCCTTTTCCATCTCAGATCAACTTACCCAGCGATGCCCAATGCCTAGCCCCATATCCTCCCTTAGGGAACACTCGTACTCGTGTGACCACATTAGTCAGCAGCGTGCGACTAGCCCACACCACGAGGGGAATTAGCTTTGACACCAACTATAATAGCCAGGGTCTAACAGTCATGATATAGTCCACTTTGGCAGCCCATACAGCCCCATGCTTTAAAATGCGTCACAATTGTTAGAGTTCCACTAACACTTATAACTGGCCCGACTCCCTCTCCCCAGGCAATGTGGGACTTACTCTCAGGGCCACCTATAACTCACCACCCAGTAGTTTATCAGGTTCTCTGGCTTGCATACAAAGGCTGCCCACCAGGCACTCAGGGACGCATGTTCCCTAAAGGGGGAAGAAGGTGGTGGGTGGCCTTTGTGGGCGAGCCAGAGAAGTAGATGAGTTAGCAGGTGGTGAGTTACATGTGGCCTTGAGAGTTAGTCCCACATCACCTGAGGAGAAGGGAATGGGCCGATTATAAGAGTACGGGTGGTATCTCGCAATAACAAGGCCTTTTCCTAAATAAAAGAGCGAAATCGTCCAAACCATGCTCGAGGAGATTGTTTTAAACCGTATAGAGAATGGCGCAATTTGCACACTAAACCAGACTCCCCCTAAGCAACAAAGCCAAGCAGTTACTCCATATAAACTTCCTCTGCTAGATCACCAAGAAGCAAAGCATATTTAATATCCAGTTGGTAAAGAGGCCAATGCCGCATATCAGCCATGGAGAGGAATAATCGAACAGAGGCAACCTTCGCAACTCGGGAAAAGGTGTCACCATAGTCAAGACCATAAATCTGAGTATAGCCCTTAGCAACTAGGCGGGCTTTAAGTCGATCAACTTGTCCATCAGGACCCATCTTAACAGTATATATCCAATGGCAACCCACTATAGTTTTACTAGGTGCCAAAGGAACCAAGTCCCAAGTACCATTCATATGCAAAGCATTCATTTCATCGACCATAGCCTGTCTCCACCCAGGATGTGAAAGAGCCTCACTGGTGCTTTTGGGAGCAAAAATAGAGTACAAGGAGGAAACAAATGCATAATAGGGTGAAGATAATCGATGGTAACTCAAAAGATCACCTTTTCGAAGAGCAATAGGTAAGCTGTCAACCGAATGCGGGGCCGAAGTAGACGAAGCCGGTGGGACAGGGAGATTGTCATCAGGGACATCGGTGGAACCTGCAACAACTTCAAGAGGAAGCCGGCGATGATAAACTTGAAGAGGACGAGAGACATCACCCACAAGAGTGGAAACATAGGGAAGAGGTAAATTTTCAGAAATGGAGAGTGGCTCAACAGTGGATGAGAAGAATGGTGACTGCTCAAAGAAAGTTACATCTGCTGAGAGAAGATATCGATTAGTGTCACGAGAATAACAACGATACCCCTTTTGAAGCCTAGAATATCCCAAAAAGATGCATTTTGTGGCCTTGGCGGAAAGCTTATCGTGCCCATGTGCAAGGTTGTGTACAAAACAAGTATAGCCAAAAACACGAGGAGGAAGAAGATAAAGAGGTTGTGTGGGGAAGAGAATGGAATGGGGAATCTGATCGTGCAACATAGAAGAAGGCATACGATTAATTAAGTAGCAAGTAGTGAGAACAGCATCCCCCAGAAACAAAAAGGAACATGACTGTGAAGAAGTAAAGTGCGAGCAGTCTCTATGAGATGACGATTTTTGCTATCAGCTACTCCATTTTGTTGAAGAGTGTGGGCGCACGATGACTGGTGAAAAATTCCTTGTTGAGACATAAAAGAAGAAAAAGGTGCAGAAAAATATTCTCATGCATTGTCACTACGTAAAACATGGATAGCAACATTAAATTGAGTTTGAATTTCAACACAAAATTTATTAAAAATTGAGAATAATTCAAATCGATTCTTCATAAGGAATAACCAAGTGCATCGAGAATAATCATCAATAAAAGTTACAAGGTACTGAAAACCCAAACTAGAAATAGTAGACTAGGACCTAAAACATCAGTGTGGACAAGTTCAAAGAGGGACATAACCTGATTATTGAGACGCTTTGGAAACGACACACAAGTGTGCTTTCCAAGCTGACAAGACTCACACTCAAGAGACGACAAAGTAGAAAAATGAGGGACCATCTTTTGAAGTTTGGAGAGACTAGGATGGCCCAAACAATTGTGAATAAGAGCAAGAGAATCAGTGGAGATGCAACCAACTGAAGCTGCAAGTGATGTGAGATGGTAAAGACCTTAAGACTCACGCCCTGTACCAATCATCTTCCCCGTACCCCAGTCCTGCAAGATTATCGTTTTATCAGAAAAAGTGAGAGAGGAATTAAGAGTGCGGTCATTTTATTGATGGAAATAAGATTAAACGGGCATGTAGGTACATAAAGTACGGATGTGAGAGGAAGAGTAGGAAGGGGATGAGCCAAATCAATTCCTTTAGCTACAGTTTTGAAACCGTTGGCTAGAGTGATAGTAGGTAAAGTAGAAGAACAAGTAAGAGAGGAGAAAAGGTGTTGGTTACTATATATGTGATCATAAGCTCCAGAGTCTAGAATCCATGGGCCAATAGAAGAAGATTGAGTAAAGCAAACACTAGGATTACCAATCTGAGTGATGGAAGCAACGGAAGATGACTTGGCTACTTGATACTGGTGGTACGCATGATAGTCACTACCAGTCAAGGTAATATTCTGAGATGTGGAGCCCTTAGATGAGTTAGGTAACTGGGTGTCAGATGGCTGGACGATGTTAGCAGTGCGAGTAGGTCGCTCGTGTAGTTGGTAACACCGATCCCGAGTTTGGGTCGCTCGTGTAGTTGGTAACACCAATCCCGAGTGTGTGTCGCCCGTGTAGTTGGTAACACCGATCCCGAGTGTGTCCAATCTTATTACAGTATGTGCACTGAGGACGCTGTCCTCGGTTACGACCACCACCACAGCCACCTTTAGTGTTTGCCTGAGAAGCCAAAATTGAGGAATCTGAAGGGCCATCAAAAGTAACTGCCTAAGTAGAGGAGATACGCAACCAACGGGCAAATACGTCATTCGATGAGGGCACTGAAGGGCTAGCCACAATTTGATCTCTGAAGGATTCAAGGTCAGGGCGGAGCCCAATGAGGGTCAACACCATGAAAAACTTATCGATCTGTATTTGTTGGACTTCTACACCATCAATAGGAGGCATCAGAGACAAGAACTCCTTAAGGGATGCAATCTTTCCTCTGTAAGTTGAAAGATCCATGTCTTGTTGTCTAACACGAACAATGTCAGAAACAACTTTGTAAAAACATTGAATATCATTCGTGTATAAGCCCTTGGCCTGGGTCCAAAATTTGAAACATGTTTTATAGGTGTGAAGATGATGTAAAACTTTGGGATCCACGGATTGCCATAATAGGCTACATAATTATGCATCAATCTTTTTCCACTGCACTTTGTCTGCAACAGAAATATCTTCCTCTTTCTTGACCAAATAGTCTTCATAACCTTGACCCACGAACCATAATTCCACAAAGGCAGACCAAGACAAATAATTTTCACTACCAATTAATTTCTCTAACGTAATAACAGGAGATCCAGAAATTACAGAAGTAAAAATACCATTTTTAGAAGCCATGATTACTTATCTGGGTGGTCTGCAGCAAAGATCGGCGGCAATAACAATCTGGCGACAGTAGCAGCGATCTAGGAACGCCAGAGATGACAAAGGGGTGATCGGTAAAGAAGCACAGTCGCGAAAGGAATTGCCAGAATAGATACACGGCCAAACCAAAAGGGGAAAAAAAAAAGGAGAAGGTAGATAATTAGGGTTTCTCTTATGGCTCTAATACCATGTTAAAGTGGAGCCACAAGAGAGAGAGAGAGAGAGAGAGAGAGAGAGAGAGAGAGAGAGAGAGAGAGAGAGAGAGAGAGAGAGAGAGAGAGAGAGAGAGAGAGAGAGAGAGAGAGAGAGAGAGAGACCCTTAGAATGGGTGAATGTGTGTTGGTGATTTTGCACCTCACACTTAACACACACACACACACACACACACACACACATATATATATATATACACTAAACAAGGATAGTTACATGCTCCTAACGATACAATGTGGGACTAAAAATAAAACAAAACTAAGACTAAGGCTAAGTAAAGCTATACAATACTATGCTATATTCAACACCTTCTAATCTCCTCGCTTTCTCTCTTCCACGATATTAATTCATTTTCCGTAACAAGCTTGTAATAGCTTCCTCTTTGTGATTGGTCCACTTGTAGAAACAGGAATTACTCCAGATTAGTCCACCTATATATGCAAAAATTACTCTCTTACCTTACTAGAATAGACTTTAATAATTGGAGGTGCATCAATAACCCCCGCCCCACCCCACCCCCCCGGGCACCCGATGAGAGCCACCTTGTCTTCAAGGTGAAAGTACAGAAATTGCTTAAGAATAGTGTTATAAGACTCGCAAGTGTTTTCAAACTCAAAGTAAATCATACCACTTGATCAAAACCTCTTATTGGCCATCAGTCAAGCTTCGAACTTGTTGAACATCCTCAGGCTAAACCTGAAGTTCAAATTCATTGGAGAGAAATAACTGAAGAGGTTAGCTGGAAATTGAAGAGGAAAGTGACTTTTTCAACTGTGACACATGAAAGATGGAATGAATTTTAGCTGAAGGGGGGAGCTGCAACCTGTAGCAACCTCTCCAATTCTATGCAGAATTTGAAAGGGCCCAAATAGTGTGGACTCAACTTTTCATTCAGGCTTTTGGTAAGTGATTTCAACTTATAAGGTTGCATTTCCAATACACTATCCCTCACATAAAACTAAACATCATGGTGCTTCCTATTAGCCAATTCCTTCATCCGAGATTGAGCAGTAGTCAAATTATCTTTGTGGGCTTGTAGGATTCTATCTACAGTGGAAGTACCCTCAATGAAAAAGGGGAGGTGAGTCTCAGCCATATAAATCTTTGAATGGTGTCATCTGAGCTAAAGATTGGTATGTACTGTTGTACTAGTATTCAGTCCATGGTATCCACTTAGGCCAAATTCTTGGTTTGTCCCCCACAAAGCACCTTTAAATAAGTTTTTAAGCATCGATTTACTACTTCTGTTTGACCATTGGACTGTGGATGATAATTAGAACTTTGTTTACGAATTTTTCCTGCTTGTTATAAATGATTCAATCCAAAAATGGCCCATGAAGATATTATCCCTGTCTGAAACAAATGAGCTGGGAAATCTATGTAAATGCACCACCTCCTTAACAAAGAGTGCAACAACATCCTTGGCAGAAAAAGGATGGCATAATGCAAGGAAGTCTGTATTTTGTTAAGCAGTCAACAATAACTAAGATAGTATCCACTTGATATGGTCTCGTAATCCACGCACAAAATCTATAGATCTGTCTTCCCAAGCTTGCTTAGGAATGAGTAAAGGTTGAATTAATTCACTTGGAGTAAGGGTTGAGTATTTACATTTTTGGAAGTGGCAACAAACTGTTGAACATTTTTTCTAAGTCCATCCTAATGCAATAGCTTAGAAAGTATCTTATATGTTCTAAAACAGAATGAATGTCCTCCACTTGGCGTAGCATGAAACTCTTGCAAGAAAGGGGGAATTTGAGGGGACCCTTTTGGAATCCCCTAATTTTTTACCAAAAAATATGAGCTCTCGCCATACAGATTAATCAGTGTAGCCGCTTGGAGTGGTCAAGAGGTCCTTCACAATAGTCTGCAACTTGGGATCTTGTTGTACTTCTTCCTCCAAACCATCTAGTGCATGACAAGCTGCAAATGGATAAGGCAGTAAGCTACAATGTATCGTCTGTAGTCTCTATGTCAGGAGGTATGAAATATTGTTCTCTCCTTGACAAGGCATCAGCCACCCAGATGTCTTTGCCTAGTTTATAGTAAATAGAGAAATTGAATTCTGCTAATTTGACGAGCCATTTCTATTGGCTCTTATTAAACAATTTCTGCTCCAATAAGTACTTTAGGCTGCTCTGATCGGTGTGGATGATAAACTAACGTCTCGGCAAGTAATGACGCCATTTCTGTACTGCAAACACAATGACCATTAGTTCTCGCTCATAAACGGATTTGGTTTGCACTCCAACTGATAGTGCTTGACTAAAAAATGCCAAAGGACATCCATGCTGCATCAGGACAGCCCCAATACCCATGCCAAAAGGTTTAGAAAAACTAGGTTTAGCTAAGATGGGAATTGTCATCATAGCATTCTTCAACTCTTCAAAGGCTTCATGAGCTTCATTTCCCATGGCAGTTGTTCTTTTTCAATAGATCAGTAAGGAGTCTAGCTATTTTTCCATAATTCTTCACAAATTTTCTATAGTAACCTATAATCCCAAGAAAGCCCCTTAACTAGTTTACACCTATAGGTACAGGCCACCTTAACATGCATTCAACCTTAGACATGTCAGCTTTCACTAAAAAAGGGCAGCCCAGGGCACGAAGCTCCCATGTATGCAGGGTCTGGGAAAGGGTAGACGACAAGGTTCTATAGTACGCAGCCTTACCTTGCATTTTGCAAGAGGCGGTTTCCATGCCTTGAACCCGTGACCTCAAGGTCACCCGATGAAGACTCTACCGTTGCACCAAGGCTCCCCTTCTACATGTCAGCTTTCACTTCTTTCAAAATTATGTAGCCTAGATGCTCAAGTTAATCTGTGCAAAAGAACAATTTTCTGTTAACCACCAACTGATTCTCCTGTAGCACTTTCAAGACAGGCTCTAAATGTATCAAATGCGCAGTGGGTCAAAACTATATACCATGATATTATATTAAAAAAAGAAAAAGATGACAAACCATCACAAATATAGTCGAAAAACCTCATTCATGAGTGACTGAAATATGGAATGTACATTAGTAAGCCCAAAGGGCATAACTAGGAATTCATAGTGTCCCTCATAGGTTTTAAAAGTAGTTTTAGCAGTATCTTCTTCATGTACCATAATTTGATGGTAGCCTGACTTGAGATCTAATTTGGAAAAAACTGCTGCCGCACTCAATTCATCGAAAAGTTCATCAATAGCCGGTATGAGGAATGAGAAACTTGTCAAAGACATTAATTTTATTTAAGGTCCAATAATCTACCAAAAAACGCCATCCTCCATCCTTCATTTTCACTAATAAAACAGGGCTAGAGAATGTGCTATTACTTGGCTTAATAAGTGCAGCAGTCAACATTTCACCAACTCTTTTCAATTACATTTTTCTGGTAATAGGGAAACCTGTAGGGCCGGATATTAGGGAGTTAAGCTCCTTCGATAGCATGGTCTTGAGTTTGAGAAACAAGAAACCTTGTCAATTGGTCAAATACAATGCTATATCACTTCAACAAAGATTGAACTTGTGGAGGTACTACTTGAGCACTCCCTTCTAGAAATTCCATTTGCATACCAAATTACCAATAAATTCAATCGCATACCCCAGTCCACCATTCTAGATTGTTTTTAACATGGTTTTGAGTAAAGCTATAGTCTTGAAAAGTGCTAGATCTCCCTGAAGTACTATCTTACTTCCATCATGTTGTAAGGTCATAATTAGATTTCTGTAATTTGCGGCGGATTCTCCCAAAGTTTGCAACAAGATGATGTCCAACATGACATCTGCACTTCCAAGCTCAAAAGTTTAGAAGTTCTCTTCAATAATCATCTCTGGTTACTCAAATCGAACTCCTCTATAGAACCCTTCACCCCTTATGCAATAACTTTTATAACTGTTACCCACTTGCACCTCAAATTGTCAAGTTTGATCTACCAGTAACCCCAATTCCTGAACTCACTCCTTGGAAATGAAACAGTGAGAAGCTCCACTGTCAACAAGGACCACCACCTCTTGGTTTTGCAGAGTCCCTTTTAATTTCAGTGTTACCTATAGATAAGCCCACGATGGAGTTCATAGATAACTCCAAAAGGTTTTCATTTAGCACTGGTTCCTCCACAGTATCCTCCGCTGGTGCGCCTTCTTCATCTTCTTCCACAGCTATCAATAGGACTTGGAGCTATTGACTTTTGCATCTATGGCCTAGTGTGAATTTCTCGTCACACTCGAAATAGAGCCCCTTTTCCTATCAGAACTAACCCCCTTTCCGACAACTGATAGAACGGCTCTTGTTGTTAGTCAAGGAATACCTCTAGTGACCTCATCCCAAGCTGCCATTGTGATTTTGTGGGGTTTCGTTATCTTCACACCACTGCTGGCTCCTCCACGATGCAGATCTATAGTGGCAGGTTATCTTGGTGGTGGTCGTAGCCTTGGGCCGAGCAACAAAACTCAAAAGCCCAAGGCCCACTTAACTTTATGTCCTGGGCCTTCTCTAACAGCACATATTTTTCTTCCACATCTTAGGCCAATTCCATGAGCCCAAGTAAAGAGTTAGGCCTCTAGGTTTGTATTTTAGCCCAGATTTCATCTTTCAGCCATATGTGACAATGTCCATTAACAGCTCATCAAAGGCTTCTAGTAGAGCACCAAATAGCAGCTCGAACTAGCCGATGTATTCCCTCAACGTTCCTTCCTGTTTAAGGTTCTTCAAAGCCCTGTAACCTATTTTGGTTAGAAAAGGCTGGAATCAAAGTAAAAGCGCTACCATTTCACAATTGGATGGGCAGGGGGTGTCTGTCCATTGGAACCAGTTGATCACCAGTCCTTCAAAGCATACAGACACACTCAAACCCTGTCTTCCTCTGCCACTTGATTTATCTGAAAGTACTGATCAGCTATGAAAATCCATCTATGAGGATCAACGCCATTGAAGATCAACAGCTCGACAATCCTGAGTCACGACTCCCTTCTGTCATTCATCGCAGCAATATGGTCCTCTTGTCCTCCGTGAGGAGTGTTCCCATCCCCAGATGGTCCTTGCAGGCTCTCTCTAAAATTGGTCCCTTTGCCCAATCCAATCTCCTTATTGATTCCTTGACTTCCAGAATATCTCTTGCATTGCATCCATATTGATTCTGAAGCCTTCCACTGCCTGTTCCACACTCTCCATTCTGTGCTTCATTCTCTTCCCAATTCTTGTCTCTCTCTCTCTCTCTCTCTCTCTCTCTCTCTCTCTCTCTCTCTCTCTCTCTCTCTCTCTCTCTCTCTCTCTCTCTCTCTCTCTCTCTCTCTCTCTCTCTTCTTCCCTATAACAAGCTTGTCACAAGCTCCTCCCTATGATTGGTCCACCTGTAGATGCAAGAATTACCCCTAACTAGTCCACCTATATGCAGAAATTACTCTCTTGCCCTCCTAGAGTAGACTTTAACAATTGGAGGTGCATCAGTATACCTTTGATATAGAACATATTAAAAGAACTAACAATTTCCTTGTTGATTACCTTAGCAGGGATTACAATGGTTCAAAAAGCAAAGCGCTTCAGTGGGAGAAGCAAGAAGAATGGACGAGTGTAAAGAAGAGATTGTTTAATTAAGGCTTTTCTTCTAGAAGAGTTAATATTCCTCCAGCACCATCCAGACAAGGAGGTTTGATGTTAGTTTATCTTGTACTTCATACCCCTTCATCTCCCACTACATGAATATGGATATGTTTCTCTCCTTAAATTCCTAATGAACAAACCTACAAAGACATTATTAAAAAGACTCAACAAACCACATCTCTAGAACAAATTCATGAATTTTATAATCTCAGAATTTCCTTTGAATTTTATGAGCAGCTAAATGGAGTTAGGAAAGCCCTTCTTAGTGAAAGAAAGATTGCTATCCATAAACACATGGGTGTTCTAACTAACCAACTGACTAAACAAGTTGATAAGATAAAAGAACTCAAATCAATAGCTCTCAAAATGTTACGAAAGCAACCTTGAGATTATGGGATGGACAATGAGAAAATTAACACTATCCTCAAAATATCCCATTATCTACATAATCAAGCCAATGATCCTGTATTTGAAAAAATAAGGCCCCGCAACCTAAATGTCCACTGAATTACTTACAATGTTTCAATTAACCCTCAAAAGTTTTAATTGTACCAGGCGTTAACCCTAAACAAACCAGAGATGGTCGATTTTGTTCATTTAAGTCGCAAAGTCACTCAACACCGTTAGGAGTAGCTTACTTGGATTGTTGGTTGACGTGGAAAAGTTATTAATCTGACAGAGTGCCATGTTGAAATTTTCCAATCATTTCTTTCCCTCTTTCTCGGCAACCAAACAATCATAAACCTGTTAAGTCCAACTGACACTATAATTGAAGAGACCCCATTAATGACTTCTAAATGTGGGAGTTGTGACCATTAAACCATTTTTAAGAATTTGCAACAAAACCATTTTTAGTTTTGAATGAGATTTAGTTGTAGAGGATATAGAGAACATAAAGGAGTGCCAGATCGGGTTGGCATTCACAATCAGACTAGGAGCTGGACTAAAGAGGACACCTCTTACTATTAGAAAAAGGAGACCATGCGTAAGGAGCCATTGAACTGAAGCAAAGGGGAAGAAAAGAGGAGGAGAAAATACTAAGGAAGCAAAGGTGACAAAGGAAGTGGAGGACAAAGGGAAGGAACCCATGGCTCTATCTCCAATCAGACCACCTCTCGCCTTTGATCTTATTCCAAGATTCAAGATATTCATCTAAAACTCTGTTAAGTTAGTTTTTCTGTCCATTTAAACACTTTTTTGTTTTATTTTGGGTTCAACCTAAGTCTTATTTTTCTATGTTTTTTTTACAAAACATATAATACTTTGTTATTTGTTTCATTTTTATCTACAGAACAGATAATGTTGAAATGCTTTGTTTAATATGTGCAATTACATTTGCTTTTGTTTAATTTCTTGGGTTTGTTTTATCTTAAGTGATTAATAAGAGTGTTTTTTAGTCTTACTAGTGGTGATGGTGGTGGCATAGGACATGGTAGTGGTAGTGGTAGTGGTGATAGTGATAGTGATAGTGATAGTGAAAACATCGAGAGGAAGAAGAAGGGCCCCACTTCGTTGCTACATGGGACTCATCTTGTGTGATTCATTGTCTGACATAGCAACCCTCAAACTATTTCAATTGTCACATCAATCAAAATGAAACACATGGACTAGGAGAGCTTTGTTACCCTTTTGCCTAAAGAAAAAACTAACACAATATTACATTGATCTCTTGTTGAATATTTAGGGTGTGGATTGGGTAAACTAAAAGTTAATATATATATATATATATATATGAGGATTTATTTATATGAAAAGATCAAGTAGATCCTTCCACCTCCATTACTATATGCTATCTAGAGGAGCATCACTAATGTTTGCAAAGACTTCATGAGAAACTATCTCAAATAATACGAAGATTGTCAGCTCCTCTAGATCTAACTAAAGACAAAGACCTACCAAGAATCCTGTTCAGACGCAACCATGATCTATTTGATATGTAAGGCATCGAATATGGATTCTTCAAAAGAATTGTCTTCCAAAACCATGATTTAGACAAGCTTATCAATTTCTTAACAATGATCAAGACCATGATCAATCACTACTTCAAAGAACATATATACTATATATATCCTATAATCAGGATTATCGGTATGATAGGATACCATGAAAAGGAAAATTTCTACTAACCCTATCAAATATGGAGTCTAGACAAGCATTATCTCTCTAATTTGTCACATTTGATAATAGGGTCACTTGAAAGATTGCCAAGCTAATCAAGGCTGGAGACTATTACAAGTATAGTTTGGTAAATCTTTGCAAAACAGTAAAATGGTGTTACCATAATACCATAAATGTGTATATCATCCAAGTAACTTATAAAGAAGAATTTTCATGAATACATTGCTAATTGATTATCAACACTCATCCAAACAATGATAGGAGACATCCAAGCTGTTAAGAAACATTGCACGCCTTGAATATCTAAATGCACCAGCTAAGCTATTGTATGATGCAAAAGAACATTTTGAATAAACCATGTTAAAAAATATAAGGAATCATCAAACACCTCCCAGCATATATAGTGTAGAAAAGCATAGCCTCGAAAATCAAATAGAGGATTGAAGAAAGAACAAGGTGGATATAGAATAGGTATATCTTCAAGAATATATTCCTTTTATAGTGACATCTATAGTGGAGAATATATTCGTTTCAAAAGTAAATGGTGACATATGGTGACATCCATAAAGGAATCTAGTAGAAGTTATCTCAGCACAAGAAAGCAAATATTCCATCTTAGCATGGGAATCTATCAAAAGTTCATCCAAAATCCTATCTAAATGTAATCCTATTAATCTGTGCAAGCATATAGACAAGGAAAGATAAAAGTAATTGTGGCATACTATTCATATAAATAATAAGTTTGAATATGGATGTCATTGTATGTCACTATTTACTTTTGGAGCAAATATATTCTCCATTATAGATGTCACTTGTAAAAGTAATATATTCCTCAAGACATACCCATTCTGGGTCCACCATATTCATCCTTTACTCCTCCATCTGATTTTCGAGGTTATGCTCTTCTACACTGTCTACGCTAGGAGATCTTTCATGACTTCTCACATCTTCTAATCCGAGTTGTTGAAGGTACTCTTCTACATAAAATAGTAGCTAAGCCAGTGCATTGAGATATTCAAGGCAAGCAATATTTCTTAACAAATTGAAAGTCTCCTAGTGCTATTCTAGCTAATTTAATAATAAATTTGAAATGTTGTCATGAAAATTCTTCTTCCATTAGTTATTTGGATGATGCTGACATTTATGGTATTACGATGACACCATTCTACAATTTTGCAAAGATTTACTAAACTATATCTGTAATAGTCTTCAGCCTTGATTGATTTGGTAATCTTTCTGGCAACCTCATTATCAAAAGTGTCAAAATCAAAGAGATAATGCTGGTCTAGCTTCCAGATATGATAGGGTTGGTAGAATTTTTTCCTTCCATGATACCTCATCATAATGATGATCCTAACTATATAATATTCATAGTATATATATATATATACGAGATCATGGTCTTGGTCATTGCTCGGAAATTGATAAGCTTGTCTAAATCAAGGTCTTGGAAGACAACACTTCTAATGAATCTATATTTGATGCTTTTCACATCAATGGATCACGGTAAAGTCTGAACAAGATTTTTAGCAATCTTTTTCTTTAGTTAGGTCTATAGAAAGAGACAACCAAGGTATTATCCTAGATAACTTTTTATAAAATCTTCATGAGCATTATGTATGCCCCTTTAGATATCATAGTCTAAAGGAGGTGGAAGGATCTGCCAGACTTTTTTGTACAAATACATCCTTTCAATTTTTTTGGCAAAATTAGATATGTGTCCCTTAAACTACAACCGATGTTACACCCTAAACTTTTAATTGAATCAATCCACATCCTAAACATTCCATAAGAGATCAATGCAATAGTCTATTTATTTTTCCATTATGCAAAAGGGTAATGGGGGCCCACCTAGTTTCGTGCATTTAGAAATTTGACTGACATGGTAACTTAAATAACTTTTCGGGGGTTTTCATGCTAGACAATGACTAATACAAGATGGCCCCCATGCAGCAGTGAAGTAGGGCCCTTATTTTTCCCTCTTGATGTTTTCACTAACACCACCACTACCGCTACCACCACCACCACCACCACTACCACCCTACTCATGCCACCACCAAGACTTAAACACTCTTTTTTCTTCTTTTTTTCTGAAATGGTGGACGCACACCAACTTTGAGGAGCCTTGAGCTCATGACCTTCATGATTGAGAGCTCACTCTTGTGAATGGGTTATTCTTAGAATTTCGATTCGAGTTGTCAATTGATCTCTGGCTAGAAAACTGCATTTGGCTTTTCTGAATTTCTATTAGTTCTCAGATCTCGTTGATAATTTTCCTTCACAATCCCTTAGGGTTTCAAAATAACTAACTCCAAAATCTAGAAAAGACTCTTTTCTTCATTTTCAACATAATAAGTTTTTTAAACCCGTTTTGGTTCTTCCTCATTCCTCTCTTTGCAAATACTTAATTATTTTCATATAATTGTTATTATGTCAAGGTCATGACACTATCTATCTGACTTCAATGGTAGGTTTGTCAAAAGTAGCTTAAGCCAGCCTATTTTAAGGTTTTTGTTGCATCCTAGAAGCCTAGTTGATAATTTTGTTTCCATCATCATCTTAGTCTGGACCAAAAATCAAAATTTTTGGCCTCAATTTCGGTAAACTATCAGCCATATCAACTGTTTTGGCTGAAATATTGTGCTTCAACCATAGATATTAACAACTATGCCTGGAAGTGAATTGCCTGTGATAGTATAAGCAATCTCTAGTTATTATTAGAGTGGTGGCAAAAACCACTTCAAAGATAGTATATAATATACGTGCCTCAAAGCCTAAACTTGTTCTTTTTATTATTCTTTCTGATTTTATTGCCATATAGTTTTTGTTTCTACTCCATTAACCACTCTATTTATCATATTTTTCCTACAAAAAGGTGTCAACTAAACAGGGGATCATGTCATGGAAGGGAAGAAAGGCTGAGAAGAGACATTAAATACTGGAAGTATAGAAGGATGAGTAAGGAAGAAATGTTGAGGTAACTGAAAACCAACGGTAACCATAAAAAACTAAGCACAGTATGCAAGTGGACAGTAAATAGCTCAGAACAGAAACAGTGGTGTAATTTGTGCCAAACAACATCAGAAGTGAAATTAATTGTCTACAATTGATATTAAAACATATGCAAGGAATCATGAAGGTATTATGTTTGGGGTTGGGGTATTACACAGATAGAAGTCAGATAATGAGAGGGGTATTGTTTATGATTCACTATTATCCTTCATGTTTTGAATCTATCTTCAAACAATTGGTAGAAGGGCTAACTGAGGTGAAAAAATATGAAGTAACAGGAACTCCAAAAGTGCCAGCAGATTTTAAATAATGCTAATATAAATAAATATAAACCTCTAAACGTTTCAGACAAATTAATTGGTGTCATAGCTGGAATTCCTATTGGAACAGAAACTGCTCTTCAATGGCCAGTACAATGACCATCTGTAGCCGTTATACATGCCTCATCAGTACCAACCCACCCACCCATCCCCCAACAGAAGAAAAATCACCATGATGTGTATCTCTCCAATTGCCAGAATTTTATGCAGTATACCTATTTAGGACCAAAGAAGCCACATTCATCAGCACTTCACTAACCATGATCATGAATCACTTATAATTGAAATGCAGTTCATCTGACTCATTTGCATACATTATACTCACTTGCACTAAACTCTCCAATGATCAAACTCATTTTACATCCTCATTTGACATCCTGCTGATACAATATTACTAGGATAGAAGAAGATACTAGGAACTTCATCCAGTCCCTCATTAAAAACATGCCTTAATAAGAGAGATATACCTCTTGACATTGACTTCTTTTGGTATCAGCAGAAAGCATAACATACCTGGAGTACTTCCTCATACCATTATTTCTTAATCTTTGTTTCAATATGAAATTAGCACCTCAAAGCAAGTAGCAAAACTTCCTTCTTGCTGTGTTAGAAGAACAGGAAGTCTGTGGACTCTGACTAAAAGGTAAGGAAACCAACTCTAATACAGTTCTTTCTTAATTAAGGTCAGAAACCTTACAACTAGGTTTCATTTAGCTGTGCTTGAGTTGGTTAATCCACATGTTGAGTTTGGTGAATCATTCAAGATTTCCTAATTTTCGGTATATCTCCATATCTTTGAAACCCCATGATGTTTAAGAATGCTGAACCAAATTCCTTTTGGAATGCTAAGAGCTAAACCAAATCTTCCCAGTGCTGATAAACATGTTAAAAGTTAAACCAAATCTTCCCAGTGCTGGAAAAAATGTGGGCTGAGGAAACTTGAGTCCTGACCAAATTGGATCAACTCTATTTAGTTTCAACTGGGACTCACAGGGTTTTGGTACCAAGGCAGAGTTTTACCCAAAGAGACAAGTAAGAGATACAGCCAGTTCCAACCATGCATTACCAATGGATCAAAGACTGCCCAATCATGCAAATCATGCTATAGGACCATGTTTAGCAATACGGTGCTATTGAGATGAACTTAACCAGATAAAACCTTAACCAGTTTCAGGGCCCACCATGACCCATGAAATTAAAATTTCAGATTTCAAATGAACTCAACAAGCAACCTATCCACGAGAAAGTTCAACAGTTGACCAGTCCAAGAGAAGCCCAATGAAATGGGAATAGAAAAAGATTGTAATTTGGCTAAATAAGTGGATTTATCTCGATGCCACCACTCCAGGAAACCATCCAAGTCAAATGGAACCTCTAATACAAAACTACCACCTGCATATCAACTCATAAATCGACTTTAAGAGGTAGCTAACTATAGATGGGCTTACCCAAGGACTAAGATTCAAGAAAACTGATTCTCAGTTTTTACATTCTATCCTGTTATAGGACATCCAATAGCAACTCATAGAAAAAGTTATCCATGTAAATCAACAAAATTTAGCTAATTCAAGATTTTATCCTATTCCATTAACAAAACTAGACACATTGGATTAGATGGAGAATATAAAAATAAAACGAATTGAATATCTCATACCGACTTCACAGTCATCTCTATCGAAGCTTTGGCGAGAGGCAAAACACAAAACCTAGAAGCAATCCAGAAAAAGAATAAGTACATGAGCGTAAAAACAGTCAAAATAAACTGAAGGGAATTCAGAGAGAAGAAGCTCACATTCCTCTGCCACCAGCTAAAGCTTCTTCCGAAGGATCCTTCCATTCATCAAACCTGCCGACATCAAAATTCCACAAAATTCCTTTTACAGGATTTTAGAAACCTTCAAAAAGATAGATCAAGCTAGAGAAAGAAAGTACATACACCCATCCATAGCGCCTATCAAAGAGAAGGCGGCGTTTTGGAGGACGAACTGTGGAGGGCCTTCTCGTGTTCATGCTGCTGGTTCTTTGCTTCGCCAAAGAGAAAGAAATGGGGTGGGTTGGTTGATAACGTTTATTTAAGACAATTTTTCCTTTTTACAAGCGAAGAATGATAAATCTCTCACACACTATAAATCTTATCACCAGAGTCAGAGGAAAGCCGCAATTTAAACCGGCTACCAAGAACAATTCAGAGAAGGAGAGACGCCGCAACTTCTCTAGACATTTGTTGGCCTAGATGCAATCAAGTTGTTCGTGAACTTGGCCGTTACTTGTCCCTAGGTGTCGGGTGCAGAATATAAGCGTAAGCCACTGGCCCAAAATTCCATGTTTAGCGCATTTAGATTCCGCCATCTGAACCGAGCCAAGTCGAGCGGATAGGAGATGGAGTAAAAGATTCTATTCGCGTATATATGGATAAAAAAATTTAATATTTATTTTAATTTAAAACAGATACCAAATGAGGTTTTATATCCGTAGATTATCTAATGTAAAACATAGTTTTTATAAGACTAAAATACTCGTAAATTTTTATTGGACTATAATATTATTGCTTAATAAATTAGTTGCCTTATAAAAAAAGGCTGCCCCGGTGCACGAAGCTCCCGCCTATGCGGGGTCCAAGGAAGGGGCGGGTCACGATGGCCTAAAGTAGGCAGCCTTATCTTGTATTTTTATAAGAAGCTAATTCTACGTCTTGAACCCGTGACCTCAAGGTCACATGACGACAACTTTTATCGTTGCGCCAATGCTCTCCTTCACATATAAAGTATAAATTAGTTGCTTTATATATCAAATATAAAATAAAAATAGGCAAAAAAAAATTCTTATAAGTGAACAATTACAAAGCAAATTATTCGTAAAGACTACCAAATCTAATCCTTGGGCAAAGGAGAAAACGATAACTTGAATATGTGGGCAAACATACTTTAAGAGAGATGCTAAGTTGTTTGTGACCAACTACGTTGGACATTTGCTGGAAACATAGGTAGAGTGTAAGTTGCAACTTCACTTGACATTAAGACTCAAGAATCATGAGTTGCACACTTTTCTTTCCACTTACCCCACTTCTCCTTTCTTTCGATGCCATTGAAATCTTCCTCAATAGTTCAAGAATCCCCTTTCCCAACTCTTTTCCATAATCTCTAGAATTCATTCAACGGCAAACATCTTGCTCTATCGTTTCCATGCAAAGACTTTAGTACAAGATGACATGGATGGTGCATATGCAATATTCAACATCTTGTTCTATCTTTGCCATGCAAAGACTTTAGTACAAGATGATATGGATAGTGCATATGCAATATTCAGTATTCTTTTGACCATTTTAGCTTTTTCTAGTGGTATTGTCAAAGACCATACATGGGCTTTTTAGGTCAATGATAATACTCTTGGTCTAGGTTAAAATTGATAGAATCTACATTGCTATTGAATAGATTGAATTGAAAAGAGATACAAATATGCATTATATAGTGGTTACATGTTGATAAGCACCAAAGATCTAGACTATGATTATAACCAAATATATTGGCAGGAAATATTCTGTATAATCCCTTGATTATAATGTAGATTTGTTTAGCTAGTAATTTCTCTAACATATCTTATCTGATAACACTCCCCTCAAGCTGATGCAAAGATAATTTTGACATCAACTTACCGATTAAATGATGTAATTGAAGGATAAATTCCTTAAAAATTGATGAAGGAGCATAATCTCAAAGTCAATCTAGACTTCCTTTATTGCCGGAAGTAGATCCGAAATCGTTGATGTCTTTGTCAATGAACCCATCTTGATTGCATTTTGACAAATAAAAAATCCCCGTTAATGGGCATTATATCTTTGAACACTGATCGCAAAAACAAATGATGATTAAAGCGATTCAAGGTGGTCCATTAGAACAATCAGACGATCAATGGTAGTTAGAGGCCAAATCCGCTAATGTCAAATTCAAGGCTTTTCGAATGACTTTGATGAGATTGATCTCTTGATAAACAAAATTAGATGACACATCTCTCACACCTATAAGCCGTGATCCCTCCACGTCGATGATTGGTTTGAGAAATGGGGGGTTTGGGCATTTTGGGTGTTGGAAAAGCATCGACCTTCAGATAAAACAACAAGAATGTGATTGTCAATGAATGACAAAATTAAAGAGGGGTGAGGCAGATCATGTGAGATCGACAGTGATCGATGTAAACTGCACAAAATCAATAAGATCGGAGATCAACAATCATAGATGCAATCAACAAAATCTAAGATTTGTGATCTGCATTACAGTGGGGCCACTGCATTGGTTGGATGATTGCTCAAGGAATCGGAGGTCGTTTGAGCAAGTCCTGCTGAATCTGATGGTGTAATCAACTTGATCCTAGTGTAAGCGAAAGCCTTTTATGGATGAAGAGGACCAAATTATAGTTGCTTCCCATGCAATTCATGGAGACTCCTACAAGGAAGGACTAATAATGCAATAAAGAATTACTGGAATTCCACTCTGAGGCGCAAGTGTGTGGAGTTTGATAGATTGAAAGCAGCATCTCCACCCAGAATGTAGCTGCCCACATTGAGGACAAGGGCCAAAAAAGAGATGATCACAGTAAGGTAGAAAGCAAAGGAAGCAGCCAACCTCTACTAGCCAAAGGAATCCCAGCAAAGCAACAATACTTAAGGAGAGTGAGAAATATTTGATCGGGTGAAGAGAACAGTAACACCTGTGTGTTCAAGAAGGGAATGGGTAGAGAGGATATTGTTGTAGGGTTCTATAACAAAGTTAGAGACCCAGGGAGAGGGGTAAATGGTGACCCAAGACTTGATCCAGTGCGACCATCGACAGCATTGAAGACAAGGAAGCCTTGTAGATCGATGCATCTCTGGGACCCCAATTGCTCTTTGGATTCCATGAGTGTAATCAGCCTCTGGATTAATCATTTTTCGGACCTCATCAACCAATCGAGTCTCAACCATCTGATCCACCCGCTTAGAGACAAGCTGATGCAAAGTAACTCTGAGGAACTTGTTGGAGATTCGTGTTGGAATGTCAATTTTAGCACATCTAATTTGCCTTTGAAGCAAGCGAAGATGATAATGATGACCATTCCTCCAACAAGAATTCTGAAACCTTGCATGGTGAACACTACAGCAATGAGAAGCCCCATGAGTTTTCTTGTTTGGGCATTCAGACATGATGGTGGGTGAAAGTGGGTAATCACCACTGGTTTGGGATGGCTATCAACATGGTGGTAGATCCAACTAAGGAGTTTCTTGGCAAGGGAGATACAAAAGAGATCGTAAGCATCGCTGAAGAAGCCCATGCTAGAGATGACAGCTGTTGGAGAGTAATACCATTGTGTCTTGGCTATGTCGAGGGTGTTTAGGATATGAAGTTGGTTCTTGGCCATGGGGATTATTTCTCTATTTTTCACCTCATTTCTGTTTTGTTTACCAGCATTTCCTTCAAACAGGAGGAAGAACCCATTGCTCGACTACTAGAGAGATGAAGAAGGAATAACCACAGAGGTAGGTCTCCAACAAGGAGATTGAACAAATCTACAACTAAGAGGATGTCGGACGAGAAGTGGTCCCACGGCAAAGAACCGATATCCCACAGAGATTTGATTGAATAGTTTGTCCAAAGATTGGATCTCCTGTAAGATGGATGGGTTGCAATTGCAGAGAAGATTTTGAAGCTCTTCGAAAGGATCTCCAGCATATGACAATGGCTTGTGATGGGTGGAAGGTTGTGAACTAATTAATGTAGATTTTCTAATTGATGCCTGATGATAGAGTTTTCAACTAAAATTTCTCTATGGGATGATCCTCTCTCTTCCTAGGATACCAAATTCCCTGGTAAATCAAATCTCAGATCTCATGATTTAGGAATCTGAGACTTGAAGTGTTTGGAGAAAGGAATATTAGAAGTTCGGAGAAGGAAAAATAAGGAGGAAGTATTAAGTGAAGCTCTCTGGGTAGAGATTTGGGGAGAGAGATAGACAGCGACCCAGAATGGAGCACTGAAAATGATAATTCTACCCAAAGGTTGACAACAATCTTGTCTTTTTCAACAAAGAGGGTTGAAGCAGTTCGTGTAGAGAAGAGCCTTGGCAAGAAAATTGAGAAGAGATTGCAATGATGGCTAATTCTACATCTATAGTTGAAGATGTCGTTTATTAAGAACTCATAGATGATGAAGACAATGAAGGAGAAGAAGCAAAAACATGTCAAATTTGATAAAAAACAATCAAGGGTGACATATTTGACTGAAACATCAAATCTTCACCCCATGGCTCTAATACCATCTTAGAATCTACATTGCTATTGAATTGATTGAATTGAAAAGAGATACAAATATGCATTATATAGTAGTTACTTGTTGATAAGCACCAAAGATCTAGACCATGATTATAGCAGAAAATATTTTGTATAATCCCTTGATTATAATGTAGAACTGTTTAACTAATAATTTCTATAAATATCTTATCTGATAACAAAAATGGCCAGAATTCTTGAAGAAATTAAAACTCAAACCATATTAGTTTATGCCAGTAAAGGTTGGTACTCTTGGTCTTGGGTGATGATGGCATTTGTAAGATTTTCCTTCCAAAGTGCTCATCATGTACTTTTTCATGAATAAATATAATTAAAATATCATTATTATTAATCTTAAAAGAACTTAACATAGTCATCAAAGTGTACTAATGAATATATACAACTGAATTATGTTCTTGATTCCAATCCCATTGTTAAGGTTGACTTATGTAACAAACACTATGAGGACTTTACTGCAACAATAGTTGACATATAATTCTATGAATAATTTATTTTATACAATGAAGGTTTCAAGTTAAACTTTTTAAAATCTTGAGTAATTGAAAAACTCTAGCATTATGTGGTTACCTTATTAAACTTGAATATATGAATAATGTCTATAGTTCATTCAATGGCAAAGATCTTATTCCATCCCATTCCTATCATGAATGATGAATATAAGTTGGAAATGATCAGAATGGACAATCCACCATCCAATTGAATCAAATGGATTGGATTATGAAGAATCCACACTACTATTTGAATCCCTATCAGAAGTGATAAAAGTTAATGAAATGGATACATAATTATAGTATCTGAACAGTATCTAATCTATGTGCACCCTAGATTAGATGCAGCATATGCAAGAGTAGACCATATATTGGAGGATTCAAAACCTTCAATTTCTAGTTAGGCTGCATCTTAAATAAGCCATTGTGCACCAAAATGCACCTCTTGATGATTATTAATGGAAATGCATGGTTGAAAACTTCTGAGAAATGCAAGGTAGACAAATCTTAATCAATAGGTAGGTTTAAAGGTACATCTAGTTGGTTTGATCACCAACCATCTACCCTACATTATGAGACTACGTGTATTTGTTTGCATATAGGGCTAGATTTTTGTCACAAAGGAGCAATTGGTGAGACATGGCTTGCTATAAGTGGCTAAGTGGGAGGACAAAAATGAAAATACTTAGTCTATGATCTTTCTAAAGATTAGACGTACGAGATTTCAAGGTGAAATGCTATTTACAGACCAGTACATAGAATATCCTAAACAACTCAAGGAAGGTGGGAACTAAGATGTAAGCAAATAATGATGTAGGCAAGGCCCAATGAAAGCCAAGCTACATACACAAAGTCTAGACTACTAATGAAATGCAAAAGTAGAATAATCTATATAACATAGATTTCCTATGGGTCCAATCCAATTAATAATTTGAAAGGCAATAGATTAAGTTGATTCGAATGCACCAGTCTATTTTTCAACTGTCTCTATTAGATGATGACACTTTGAATGATAGCATCTCAAAAATAAAAGGGAGAATAATTATACTAAGAAAATAAAGATGGGTTACACTGTTGATTGATGAAATGAAGATTTTGGACAAGTCCCCAACTATTTATATTTGTCATTAACTGTAAATGTAAAGTAAATGCAAATAGGATCCAAATCAATGGGGGAATAGTTTAAGGTATATACAGAGTTGCTTGTAACTTGCCAAAAGAGATAAAATGATTACATGCCATGGTTCTCTATCCTCCTCCGTTCGTGATTGAGAATGTTGATTACAACCGTTAATTAAAGCCAAAATTTCTCTAAGGAAAGCTCTATGTCACTAAAATTTACAAAACTCATCCAAAGATTCACTCTAGTAGGCTGACTACTTCAGTCATTCTCACATTTTGCTCTAGGTTGAATGAAGATCTCCCTATCAAACTGAAACTCCCTCGAGGTTAAATCTCAATCTTGAATTAAGTGGGATCAGAACTCAGACCAAGATGAAAAACGGGCACTTTGACAAAAAAAATTTGAATTGAAAGGGGGGAGCTTTGAACTCGAATTGGGATCCTCCGTGTGCACGTAGATGCTTTGTTCTCATAGTTGAGTCATTGTGTGAGAAATGGCACATCTTCTCTACATTTAATTTCTCCAAATCACACAACTTCCTTCATCGTGATTGGAAGATAAGAATACTATGTACAAGCTCACTGGAATAAGGCAGTACTCTTATAAGACTGGCGTTAAATAGAGGCATGACAGCTTTTCACATCTAGCCAATGAAGACAGCTAGAGAGGGTCCTTTCTATTCAATGCCTAAAGGGCAAGGGAGGCAGCTTTGTTTAATATGATGCGAAAGCTTTCTCCTTTGTCTTAAGCATTTAATTTGCTCTGTCGTGCCACCAAAGTCATATCACAGGGTCCAAAATTTGTTGAGCTTCAGTCAATGGACTTGAGCAAATGGGCTTCCGAGTGATAAAGATGGGCTTTATCTTGAGCTTGATACTTGACCACGTCTAATCTCTTGGATTGATGAAATGGGTGTGATCCCGTTGTTGGGGGGCGTCTTTGCTTATGGGATGTGGAGTTTAGTGCATGAGATCTTTCATTCTGTTGCCTTCTAACAATATTGTTGTATTTCAGATATTCTGAAAAGAAAAAATTGGTATTGTGCAACAAAGTGGGGGTCTCTAAAATACTTTTAGAAGCATTAGTAAGCAAAGGGAATCGATTCTACACGTCATTGGATCAGAAAATGAAGATAACTTGGTTGATGTTGATCATCTGTAGTATTTGGTGAAGAATGTTGTGGTAAAATGATCTCTCAATCACTGATGATAGTCATGTATATTTATACTATATAAACGTATAAAAAATGTTGAAGTAAAATAATCTCTCAATCAATGATGATAGTCAAGTATATATTTATACTATGTAAACGTATACAAGATAGCCTCTAATGAAGACATAAATGGTAATAACAATACATGGCAACGTAATATATGGAATGACGTAGAATATATATATATCCCTTGGAGTTGAGATTCTCTTAAGATAAGCCCCAACCTGGTATGCAAAAGCTCAAATCGGTCCTGGGCTGTAGCTTAATTAGAATGTCTACAACTCGATATTTGGTGGAGATGAATCGAATGGTGAGTAGCTACTTCGACACTTGATCTTGCAGAAAATGGAAATCGACCTCAATATATTTTGTACGCACGTGAAAGACTATATTGGTAGTTAGGTAGCTGGCTCCCAAGTTATCAGACCATAGGATCGGTGGTCCTGTAATAATAAAACCAAGTTCTCTTAGTCAAGATCTGATCCAGATAATCTCAGTCGTACAATTAGCGAGAGATCATACGCTAATTCAGTGATGATTTGGCAACCGTGCTTTGCTTTTTAGCGGACCACAAAATAAAATTCAAGCCAAGATTATTAGGAGACCAGATTTAAATCATTGATCATCAATTGATCCAGCCCAATCTGCATCACCAATTACATGCAACTGTTGTTTTTTGCTGGTCTTGGAATAAATAATCCCGTTGGAACTGCCCGTCACAAATACCTTAGTACTCGTTTCACCACCATTCAGTGGACCCCCGTAGGATCTTGTAGAACCTGGCATACTTTATTCACAAAAAATGCAAGATCTGGACAGGTGAGCTTGGCATATTGTAGAGCTCCCACAATAGCACAGTACTAATGTGGATCCAGATGAGAAACACCTATGAAGCAAGACAGCCTGGTAGTATTTGGTCATAGGCGTAGAGCACGGCATAGGCCTGTTTATGTGTGCTTACTTCTAGAGAGGCAGCCTAGGTGCACAAAGCTCCAGTGTATGCAGGGTCTGGGAAAGGGACACTACAAGGGTTAATAGTATGCAGCCTTCCCTTGCATTTTACAAGAGGCTGTTTTCACGCCTTGAACCTATGACCTCAAAGTCATGGGACGACAACTCTACTGTTACGCCAAGGCTGCCCTTCCATGTGTGCATACTTCTGTATCCCCAAAGAATAGTTAAGACGACCCGTATCCTTGATGGCCAATTTTGTGGATAACCGTTAGATGATGGAATTGATCACGAGAACATGATCGCCCATCACAGCTATGCCGTCGATGTATACGAGGAAGTAGATGATCACATCTTTGTGCCAAAAGATATACAGGGAAGAATCAGACCCCACAAAGCCAATGTTAATTGGATGAGAACTCAAATTTTGAAACCAGGCATGTATAGCCTACTTTAGTCCATGGAGCGACTTCCTCTACAAGAATACATGATTTGGACGCTCCGGATCAACGTAGCCTTGTGGTTGGGCCATGTGTACGTTTTCTTGTAGATTTCATGTAGAAATGATTTGACACATCTAATTGGCGTAGGGTCCATCCATTCAATTTGCAATAGATAAAATGGTCTAAATTGCGGTTGGTTTGATCACCAAGTTGAATGTATATTCATTTGCAATGATAGAGTTGTTGCTGTGTAATTTGGAGGTCATCGATTTGAGGCTTGAAAACAGATTCTTACAAAAATATAAAAATAGATTACCCATTATAGATCCTTTGTGGTCCGCCTCATCTTGGACTCTTCGTACACCAGAATGCCCCTTTTGCAACTACACGAGCTTTCAACTGTTCAATAGTTCCAATGGCTCCCAAACCCCCATTGCCATTTATTTTCATCTCCAGTTAGTACGGTACAGGTACCCTAGTTCTAGTTTGACCAAAGGGCTAAGATTTCATTACGCCAGGCCCAGTCTTCCAAGCTTTCATAAATGAAATGGGTTCAGTTATGAGATCGGCTTCTATCTTTGGGATCATATTAGCACGTTTGGATCAAGATATATATCTCAATTGCATTGGGTGTTTGGCCAGCATGTGGGACCCTGTCTTGAATATGCGAAGTGGGTTGCTGTCAATTAGAAATATTAGGGTTGTCAGTAATAACTGCAGGATTAAATTCTGCTGGATTAAGCACGCTAAGTGAAAATCCATCGCCTGTATTGAAGAATTTAAATGGGAATTTGAGGCGAAGATAAATGGGAATTCGAGACGAAGATAAGAATCTACCATGCAAATCAGGATAAAATGAAGAGATTTGTTTATGTGGCCGGTTTTCTGACGTCGATAATGATGATGTTGTAACTGAATTAGGTGAGTAAGATGGTAACTTAGAGGAGGATGAGGTCAATGATGGATTTAAATGAGACGGTAAAGAAGGTGGTTGACCTGGAGAGAGCTAACTTGGGAATGTTACTTATAGAGATGAGATTAGATTTGGAATTAATTGTAGTAGATTGAGAATTAGATAAGGTGGTTGAGTTTAAAGTTAACTTGGATGAAGTAATAGAGGCAAGAGAATGATAAGCAGGATTTTGAGGGCGATTACCTGAGTTAGCACCACCTTCCAAGGGAGTACCTATCATGGGCCTAACACAAATTGACAAGGGTGGCTCAAACTTAGGAGAAAACATAGAAGTGAATGGAAATTTATGTTCAATATACTTAATGTGACGAAAAATATATAGCCACACTACTACAGTGAGTGGTTTTTAAGACAGTTTTATATATAAGACAGTTAAAAAGCTATCTTATACCCGGCCATCTTGTATAATGAAAACACATATAAGACGGTTTCTTATTAAAACTATTATAAGATGGTTTTGAAAGACTATATTATAAAGTGGAACTATATAAGATGGTTTTGAAAAACCATAAAAAAAAAAGCTGGAATTATATAAGACAGTTTTTAAAAAATTGTCTCGTAAAGCTATGTAACATAGGACAATTTTTGAAAAAACCATCTTATAAAGTTGTGTAATATAGGATAGTTTTAAAAAAACCATCTTATAAAGCTGTGTAATATGGAATGGTTTTTCAAAAGCCATCTTATAAATCTTGGATAATAAAGGATAGTTTTTGAAAAACCATCTTATAAAGCAATATACTATAGGACTGTTTTTCAAAAAGCATCTTATAAAACTTGGATAATATAAGATGGTTTTTCAAAAATTATCTTATATTGTATATACTTCCTAGACAAGTTGTGTGTTCTTTTGTTGGTTTCTGTTTCTACATTGTTCTTGCAGTTTCTATATTTCAAAATACATTCAACACTTCATTTTTATAGGCTACAATCATTCGACAAAATGCATTCATATGCATTCAACACTTCCAACATTGCACATTGAATTTCTCAATGCACACTTCTCATTGAAATAAAGAAAGCACACATCGACTTCAATAAAAAGAAAGAAAGACATCCATATAAATGAAGTTCTATTTTGTATTTCATTGATAAAAATATTTATATTCAATAACATCATTGATCTACAAATTAGAAGTCAAAATATATTCAGTATATTCCATTCTAATACCATTTAGATTTAATTGGGTGTAAATCCTGGTTCCCAAATTAGCCTATAAGACAATAAATATTAAATCAGTTTGAGACATTCATTCTTAGAGTCATTTAAGAGGTTTAAAGAACTGTAAGAATGATGATCAATCAATTAATTGTCTTGCCTTTCTCAATTGGAAGATCATAAATCTTTCACGAATGAGGGTTCTCATATATCTGAGACCGAAATACCCACACTCCCAATCATGTTGTTATCTAGGGCATTGTATAATAAAGTCAATAGAAAAGGTCAAATATCATGTCTAATTATCAGTTTAGTTTATAAATTATACTAAAGAACTAGCATACCTTATCTTGACCCTTTTCCAAGTCAATTTTGCTGAGTAGCTAATATTTTCCACCTTAGTCTATTTATATTAGGCACTACACATATGTAAGTAAAAAGCACTAAATTGAATTAAGAGAATAGTTATCAGTTATGCAATTATTATAATGAATGAAATAAAAGGCATACTTATTGATAATTTTCATAAGCAGACCTCGAATGTGCACTCCATAAGAATTAAAAAAATATTGCATGACTACCATGGACATCCAAAGCTAACAACATCTAATGGGAACTATAGACACAATTAGTCAATTGAAATTTACAAAACTTATATAAATATTCACGTTTATGGAACGACACAATTTAGCATGATGTGTAATAACTTACACGCTATTGTAGGAAATCCGTAAGGCTTGCCCCTTGTCACAACCTAAGAACCTAGGTATAATAACTTCTATTTTTTTCTCCTTAGTGTCACGGATTGTTATTATGTAGTCTATGACCAAGGCCTACAGGCTTTAAAAGGGGCCCCTTTTAGTTCATGGATTTGGCCTGAGTGACTTATGACCATTATTGAAGGTTTGTGGAGGAAGGCTCGAATTATAAGTGTCTATAAAAATATCTAAGATCTAGAATGTGGTAGACTTTGGATATTTTGAAGGAATGTTGCAAAGGATAATTTGGACCATACGCTAGTGATGATCCTAACCCTCCATTAAGGAGGTGAAAAGAAGGTAAGCACTTATAAATAGAGGGGCTCCCTCATTTGTAAGACATCTCATAATCAACTATCCACACTCCACCAAAGGGGCTGTGCATTTATGGTATAGATCTAAGAGTTGTTAACATCTTCAGAGTAATAAAGTTAAAGTTCTCTTTAAGTCTCCTTTAGTTATTCTTCTCCTTAGAGATTTTAGTCAGGCTTACTTAGTTGGCGCAAAGTGAGAAGCCAAGCTAAGTTTTGCACGGGAGTCTGAGAAGCTAAGCTCATGACAGTTGGTATCAGAGATAAGTTAGGAGCACAAGTTCGCAACCTAGTAAGGAGAAGATGGTGAACGGTTCTCATGTCTCAAATGTGGAGCTTGTTAGTGAAGATGCTCAGAGGAACAAGAGAGCTAAGTCCAAAGACTTGGTCTCATCTTTGGAACTGAGACTTGTCAAGATGGAGACAGCCATAATCGACATCTCCACTTAGCTAGAGGAAGAGCAGCCAAGGTCAGGGTCCCTTAAAGCTGCGACAGAAGAGCTTAAGGGCGAGGGTGAGGATGGACTGAACTCCACAAGGAGGGTCAGCCTTCGTGAAACCCATGAGATTAATATTTCAAAACCAAGGAACTATGCTAATATATGGAAGGTTATCCCATCAAGGCCAAGCTACTTTTGAGACAGATCTCACAGCGTGTGGGTTTGCCCAACAAGAAAAGCCCTACACGATATGGCAATACACAAAGAGGAAGATGAGAAACATGAACTAGAGGATCTATCACAATTAGAAAGCACAAAAGGTGATGTACTACAAGGGGTAGAAGTTATATCAAGTGAGGAAATGGTGCAACTAGGTTCCATGAGTATGTCGACTTCTCAGAAAATCTTAGAGAAACCAGAAGCTAGAGAGTATGTTCCTACACATGAGAACGCGAGGAGACATGAGAATTCTATAGAGAATGTGAAGACTATACAGTTAGGTACAGTGCAATGCTTAACTGTCATAAGGGTGTTAAAAACTAAAGAACCCTAAGGAAATTAATGGTCAGCATGGGTGTTGCCACAACTATTGACACAAAGAAGAGTGTGACACAACACTCCAAGAGGATAACAACCTAACATGAACGCGTAAGAGGCACAAAGCTTAGTAGTAATCATGAAAATGTGCAAGAGGTGCATGAAACAAAATGGGATTCAGTGCAGTGGAAGTTAAACATGACAAATCTAACTTTGAAGTGCAAGGAGAGGACCACAAGACAATGGGAGAGATGCAAGTCAAACAAACACAAAATGTGTGACCCAACAAATTTCCTGACACGAGGAAAGATGTGTTGATGAGGGCATTGGCGTTATTAGGTTGGGGAGAATGTCATGAATTGTTATTACAGAGTCCATGACCAAGGCCCACTGGCTTTAAGAGAGGCCCCTTTTGGTTCGTGGACTTGGCCTGATGGACTTAGGTCCATTATTGAAGGTCAATGAAAGAAGGCCTGCTTTTAGAAGGCCCAAATTCTATAAGTTTCCATAACAATATCTAAGATCTAGAATGTAGTACACTTTGGATATTTTGTAGGAATGTTTCAGAGGATAATATAGACCATACACTTGTAATGATCCTAACCCTCCATTAAGGAGGTGGAAAGGGGGTGAGCACCAATAAATAGACGAGCTCTATCAATCAACCATTCACACTCTACCAAAGGGGTTGTGCATCTAGTGTAGATTTCTAAGAGTCGTAAGCATCTTTAGACTAATAAAGCTATAGCTCTTTCTAAGTTCTCTTCAGTTGTTCTTCTCCTTAGAGATTTTAATCAAGCTTGCTTAGTTGGTGCAGAGTGAGAAGCTAAGCTAAGTGCCGCATCGGAGTCTGAGAAGCTAAGCTTGTGACATTGGGCAAATTCTTCTTTGGTCTAGAGATGACCGCAAGGTCAAGGAATTTGTAAACGTCCTTGACCTCTAATCTTTACAATTTCCTGTACAAAGACTTGTAGAAACTTAATGTCAAATACTTATTGTGTCCTATTAACGAGTAATATTAATTTGATTCTTAATAGAGCAATTACACGACATACCCAATATCAACGACAATGTGCATGTATTCCAGTTGAGCTATATTATATATGGCTAAGCGGTCCTCTTTTATGACTGGAACCTCAACTATGTCATGGCAAGCACACCAATCTCTATCCTTATTGGGCTGATTTTCTTATCTTCATGGATTAGTTTGTATAGCCTTCGTAGGAATGGAAGCATGTTAGGTGGAACTTGCACTGATCTTTACACTGTGAATGTAATTTTTCAAAAATTAGTAATGAATATATATATAAGAAGAGAGATAAAGATATTTAATTTTATCATAAAAATAGACATAAATACATGGGATATGGCAATCGTTATGCCAAAATTTGTTGCTAGGAAGGGGTCACCCTCAATGCCACCTTGTGCTTCTTCTGGTTAACATTAGATATAAATAATATTTCAAAATTTAGCTGAGGCCTTAAAATTGTTGTTGAGCCTAATGCTATGATACCATATACGTACCTTGGATAACATTGCTTTAATATACATCTCTAGCCAAGCTATATGACATTCGATTGTATCCCCAACAGTATGAATATCATCCACTCCTATAGGTAATGATAAGAGGGCATCTGATTGGAGGGGGGAAATAATTCACACACGCTTAGTGTGTGAATCAGTCAACCTACTATGGAACATGACAAAAAAAAGCTTATACAATGTAGCTATAGCGACATAGTTCTCAGCTATATATAGTTGCAACATGCACTAGCCCATCTACAAATAAGAAATAACATATACATAAGAATGAATGAAGATTATTAAATGATTGAACATTGAAAAGGTAAACATGTCAATACATACCTTTTTAATTGGTATAGCTCCTTCAAAGAGATGCTCCTCCACCTCTTCTTCAGATGGAGGACTGTTGCTATTGTGAGATAGGGGTCGAGGGATAACATCTTGACTTGGACCTCTGAAACTTCGAAAGTCCTTATAGAAATTATTCTTTACCTTTACGTATAACTCGATTGAGCATATTCTCCTTCCATTCGTCCATGTCCTTTATTGGAGGTTCTTTGATTTACAAAAGAATTAGGAAGGAACCACACCACGACCTTGGACCCTTACTCGGCTAGGGTGTTCGTCCTTGTTGCCCATAGTCTTATATAGGATTTCACCCTTTATAGTAGTGCTACTCAGAATCCTTGTAGTTCCAGTTTCTTGGCTCAACTCTTCCTACACATGTAATTATCAGAACACAATCAATTCCATATATATAATATAATATAATTCAAGAGATACAAAGATACACATGTAAAATCACTTACAATTCATGAAGTAACTAAGGCAACATTTTCACCAGCAAAGGTTTGAGAGTTATGCACTTGTGAATGCACCATTTTCTAAAGAAGGGCACAATCAATGGGCTCTATGATTCTAGCCTTCTTTTGCTATAAAGAGAGACATTAATTCAGTGTTAATGAAATAAAAGTTAGGTATATAAGACAAAAATGCTTTGTCACATATACTTACCTCTTGTTCTTTTAACCATGCATAACAATCTTGGAGAGGTGATGTTGCATATGATTAGTCTTACACATCAATTTTTCTTTCACATGCTTTTCCTACACATCAAATGAACATGTAATTAAGCATAATTGTATTTTATAATTAAAAGAATCAAACTTTGGGTTAGTTGTAATTATCTTAAAATCAAAAGACAGGTAGGTCTATAGAAATTGATTACATGCATCTTAGTCAATGATGCTGAAATACAACTTGAGGCCAGTGTGGAGCTTCGACAAATCATGAGAATTTGGAAGTATGTACTTTCTTGCAAGCTCACTTTTCCATTTCCTCCATTGTTCAAGGGCCCTATGTAGATCTTGCACTCATAAAAAATGTCAAAGGCAAACTACAAAGTAAAAACAAGCACATTAGTTGATCTAAAATAAGACAAGAAAAGGCACATAGTATGTTATATGTAGAGAGCATTTACATACCTTCACCATCTCCCATATTGCATCTTTGATTAATGGTGACACATATCTCCAATTAGTCATGCTTCTAACAGTGTAGCGAACGAAACTTGTATAAGAATGTGCATTGCCACCTATTGACTGTCCTCTATTGTTAAACTGTACCATCTCTTTTATTCCCTTTGACTTTCTCTCAATGATATGCTCCATTTTTTTTAGCCTACTGCCCTTTACAAGTGAAAATAATACATTTAGAAAAAAATAACCAAAGTTTAATTTAGAAGATTTTTAGAGCTAAGATTATAGGTAAATACTTAAAATTCAGATATAGTCAAACTCACTTTTGCTTCTTTTTTTTTTTTTTTTTTTTCTCTGATTTGTTTTGCTTCTTTATATTCATACTTATAGTTAAATTTGAAACTTAACCGTCATAAATAACATATGAAATAAAGTATAAAATATTCTAGAATAGTCTCTAATAAAACATTAAAAAGCTCAACAATAAAGACCAAAATCTATCTACTTTACAAGAACATATAGATAGGCTTAAAAAAACTTAGGATCTAAGTGCATAGTTAGTGTACATAAATAGGACATATATTAAAACAATTAAGTCTTAGGAAAGTGGCACTAGAATTAGATATGAACTCTTGATTAATAATGCCAAAAAAGGTTCTAAAATTAGTAGTAAAAATTATCACAAAAATAGCATAAGTAGTCATATAATTAGGACGATATTGGAGCTCTACACTTGCTCTAATTAAGTCTACTCTTCAGATTCTCATGGATACCATTATAGCAAGAACTAATAGTTCAAAATCTGTAACAACTGAGATTTTTTAGGCAATTTTTTTATACAGTTCTGTAACAAAAATGCATTTCAAAAACCCAAGTGTTGTCAATCCTAAAAAAAATTCGATAGAGTTTCTCCTATTTTTCAGACTTATGCATTTAATGCATCTAATGTGATTCACCTAATAAACTATTTATTTAAATAACAAAAATATTCAAAGACTCTATCTCATCACACCCTCATAATTTATCACAGTGGAAACAAAGTAAAAACTAATATAAAACTCTTTTTAACACAAATTATAATGTAATCAATGCTTTGGATCAATAAAAAAAACAATAAATTAAAATAAAATTCAAGTATTGAACGTAAGCAAAATATTGTTACTATTGAAGCAAACAATGACAACTAGTAGACTTTAAGCTACTAGTTGGATGCCTTTTTGAATGAAAATTGAAAATCTAAGACTTGGATCTTCTTATTATCAATGTCCCCTATTTAGCACTATCAATTTTAAAGATTTTCATTAATTAATGAAGCAAAAAATTATGCACAAAGTTGTCTAGAACCTAAGCAAAATACTATTACTATTCACTTGAATGACGACAAGTAGTAAACTTTAAGCTAGTAGTTGGATGCATTTTTCAATGCATATTAAAAATTTAAGACTTAAATCTTCTTATTCTCAGTGTCCTCTATTTTGCATGATTAATTTTAAATGTTTCTATTGACTAATGAGGTGAGAAATCATGCACAATGTTTTCTAGAACATAAGCGAAAAACTGTTGCTGTTCATGCCAACAACAATAAGTAGCAGATAATAAGCTAGCAGTTGGATGCCTTTTTTTTAATGAAGTTTAAAATTTTAAGACTTGGGTCTTCCCCAATGTCCCCTATTTAGCATAATCAACGGTCAATTTTAAAGATTTTCATTGATTAATGAAGTACAAAATCATGCAAAAAGTTGTCACCTAAGTAAAATACTATTATTGTTCATGCAACCAACAACAAGTAGTAGACTTTAAGCTAGTAGTTGGATGCCTTTTTGAATGAAACTGAAAAATATAAGACTTGGGTCTTCTTATTCCCATTGTCCACTATTTAGCATAATCAATTTTAAAGATTTTCATTGATTAACGATGTGGGAAATCATACACAAACTTCTCTAGAATGCAAGCAATATATCATTGCTGTTCATGCAACAACTACAAGTAGCAGATCTTGAAAAATAGAGGCATGAATATAAGAAAATCAAAAGAGAGAAAGCCTACTTAAAGGAATAAAAATGGTGGAGAGTGAGGTGGGGGCTTGAGTGCGTTCTATTTCTCTCCCTTCTCCTTCTTCTTCCTTGTGTCAGGTAGTGATGTGGGGTGCACACATTTTCTCTCCCTCGTGCTCTTTGTCTCTCTCTCCTCCTTATTCTCTACGATTTTGATCTGGGTGAGGGAGAGGGTTTTTTTTTTCTTTTTTTTGGTGCAGGTTTTTTGGGTTGGTTTGAATAAGAATCTCAATATAGTCAGTTTTCTCAAAGCCATCTTATATCCAATGAGTATAAGGTGGTTTTTGAAAATTGTCCTCTCTCTCTCTCTCTCTCTCTCTCTCTCTCTCTCTCTCTCTCTCTCTCTCTCTCTCTCTCTCTATGGTTTTGATTTGGATGGTTTTTTTTTTATATTTTCATGGAAGGTTTTGGGGAGAGGGGGAGGGGGGTTGGTTTAAATGAGAATCTTAATATAGGACGATTTTCTCCAAATTGTATAGGATGGTTTTCCCAAACCATTTTATATTTTATGGTAAATAGATGACAGCTTTCTAAAACCGTCTTATATTATATGGTTGTTTTTAAAGGAAAGTTATAAGATGGTTATTAGAAAACCATTCTATTTTCTTGTAAATATAGGATGATTTTCTCCCAACCATCTTATATTCTATATATATATTTTTTAAATACATGTTTTCTAATAACCCTCTTATATTACTTGTAAATCTTTCCCATCAACCTCTCCACATTAATTTTATTTGAACAATATAAGACAATTTATGAATAACCATCTTATATGTATTAATATAATTTTCCCTTGTTCTTTAGATCTTGAAAATCTTAGTAACCTGTGAAGGGTAAAGGGTATCCCCATCTCTTATTTCCTTGATATATAACAAGTGATTGGCATGACATATGACGTGTAACTTAATTGATTAATGCAATTATACATTAGATGTTACAAACATTTTAATTTTCCCCCTCATATACAATCTAATCTAACCTAAGCACCCTCACTAATATCACACACATAATCTATCTCATTCTCCCTAATTAGATAGATTAATGGAATTGTTGTAGTAATTGAAGAGTAATCAATTGTAGTGTCACGTATGTCATCTTCATTGTAAAAGTTCCATGGGGAGGTTGATAAAATAGTTGACCATCTCATATCATGTCTATCTTGTATGTAAAATACTTATTTTACCTAATATGCCAAAATAAACTGGTCATTTTGATAGCCGATCTTATTGAGGTCAACCAATGTCAAACTGAGGTCATTGATTTTGATGTTATCTTTGTTGTGTTCCACCTAATCGCACTTAAACACAACCACAATTCTATAAGTATAATCCAACGCCCATATCTCGCTTATAACTGCATAATAATTATTGTTAGCTAAAATTGGGTTGTTGTCCTTTGAATTGGAAAAGAAAGTAGCTTTAGTAACTAGCCTAACACCACTACCTTGTTGTGCTCTTGACTAATCATGGTCTTTTGTGTAAAAGTAATAACCATTGATAGTATATTCATCATACTTTATTACTTCTAGTCGAGGTCCTATTGCCATCCAACCCAAGAATTCAGAAATATTATGACCTAGAACATCTCATTAATCTAAAACATGTGTACAATATTACTTATTTGAGATGATTAAAGTATACGTGTAGATGTTATTACAAATCAATTAAGTAAATAAAGAATTATTTCATTGTAATTAAATACCTTCTAACAAAGCCAAGTAGTGATGGAATGACAATATATAACTTGTAGTCACTTTTGTTTTTTTGCATCTCTTGGACACCTCTCTTTTAGGAAGTCCATGCGCTTTTTATAATAAAGAGATGAAAATTAAATATAAATTGCATGCATTGATAATGCATTGCCCATCAACATATATATATATATATATATATATATAGGAAAATGTGAAAGAAACAAAAAAAAGAGCATTAGTTACTCAATGTATGGTTGAACTTCATCGACATTAATATTTCCCAAGACATAAATGTGTGCCTGGTTCCATTCCTTACTATAAACAGTCAATACATGACCACTAGAGAGAGGTTCACATTGACTTTTGGATAAATTAATCCACCTAAACGTTTCTTTTTAGAAATTCAATAGCATCGACTCCTCATAAATACTCAGTGCAAAACTCCATTGCTTCTTCTACAATGTAATATTTGGTGATACACCCCTCTGGCATATTGTGATTTCAACATATCCTTTTAGCACCTACATGTACCTTTCAAATGAGTGCATCCATCACAAATAAACAAGGCCACACAACCTAACCTCATTAATGAGTGCACTATTAAGTGTACCATGATATCAAAGAAGGATGGTAAGAAGATTATCTCAAGCTCGCACAAAGTTGTCACTAGATGCTCCTAGATTTCTTATAACTTCGAAGTATCTACCATCTTCTGGCAAAAAGCATTAAAGAAGTAGAAGAATTTAGTAATAGACTCTCTAACATTATCGGGTAACATTGAATGTATTGCTACGTGTAGGAGTTGTTGTATCAATACATGGCAATCGTAAGACTTCATCCCCAACAATTTTAGCTCTTCCATGTAGACAATGTTTCTAAAGCTTGAAGAGTACTCATCTGGGATTTTGATTTTTGATAGAGTTTTAAACACTATCCTTCTCTCCTCTTTGCCAAGTATATAATTTGCTTTAGGTAAGTATGTTCTAATGATGCTCCTACATAAATTCAACTCAATGTTCAAGTTTTTTGTTGAAACAGTTGAGTGTAAAAAATCATGGGTTGAACTTCATGCTGTGTTAAAAAGAAAATTTAAAGGATGGTTCTTCAAAATCGTCTTATAAAAATGACATTATAAGACTGCAACTCTCTTATATTGTCCCATACAATATAAGATGATTCTAAAAAACCATCTTATAAACTATTTCTAACCATCTTATAAAAATAGTTTATATTTAAAACCATCTTATAATTTTACAATATATAAGACAGTTCTGCGAAATCTTCTTTATTTTATATTTAATAAGATGGTTGCCTCTAAATTGTTTTGTTTTTGCCGTTTTATAAAAGCCAAAATTTAAGAGTGTCGGTCACCAGCTAGATCAAGATAGGATACCCTAGCGACCGTGACCATCCAAAAAGGCACATTCAACTGGTTTGGTAATCAAATTTATTTAGGTATAGATGCATGTGCCCTTAGTGAAAGAGTCGGATCAACAGTCTATTGGATCGCTCTCTCTCTCTCTCTCTCTCTCTCTGCTGCCCTGTTTTGATCGTGAGTGTTGGGACAGGCGCAGAGATGAGCAATTCCACACTTGCTTAGCCTGCAAGAAAAATGTTCAAAATTCACCACCATTATCGGTTTGAATAGCTAACAGGAAGGAAAACCAAATTGTTTCTCCACAGCAACATGAAATCAAGTAAAGAAGGCATGAACATTAGATCCTTGAGTAATTGGAAAGACCCTATGTATTTGGTGAAGCCATCACGAAACAACAGATTAATGGTGCTTATTGATTGAATTTAGTGGGGCTGGTCCCCTTCCATCAAAGAAAATAAGCACAAGAAAGTGATTACTAATAGAAGGACTAGAGCGCGATGTTATTCTTGATATTTTTCCCTTGATACAAGATTCATAAGAGTCAAAGCGAAATTTAATTGAAAGACAAAAGATTATTTTGACCCATGACTATGGAAAGAGACTTGAAGTTATATGGCCCACCCGAGCGTGCTATAATTCGAGTGACCCTTTCTCAGTGAGATTCACTATAGGAGTAGCATCATGACTAGTTGGATGAATGGAGTCAAATCAGTAGAGTCCATTTTCAGATCTCCAGCGTAGAAGTGTTTACATCGTAACTTTGTCCCTAACAGGAAGAAAATTGGCATTCAACTCAACGTTATTGTCAAAACAGCAATTTTGAACTGACTATAAGTTTTCAATTACGACAGGTGCATCATTAAATGAAGGAAAAAGAGCAGATCCTACGCGTAAGAAGATCAATTTTGCAAAATATTTTTTAGGCTAAGGGAATCACTAGATGAAGGAAAAAGTGCAGACCCTACGTGTGAGATGGCCAAACCTGGGCCCTCACCAGCCCGAGCGCAATTGAATCTGCAGTCATTACTTTTGAGTCAATAGATTTTCCAAGTCATTAGCGTTGTGATGCGTGGCTCCTGTGTTCAGGAACCATTCCTTATAATCTCTTGAGGTAGTCACGGCCGATGCATAATGAGCACTAGATCCATGATGATTGCAGGCAGCATTGCCACGATAAACATTGGCAGTCTCATGATTTGTTAGCTGACAAAGGGTGCGGCGCTAGCCAGAAATAGGAATAAAAGATGGACTATTTTTCTTATAATAGGTGCCTCTGCCATGCCCCTGATTTTGTGCAAAATTTGGCAAGTTGCCGTAGTTGGATTATTGGGATACGCTAGAATATTTGGATCCTTTACCACACCCCTTTGATCTTTTATATGCATCATTAGCGGAAGGAACTGGTTCAATTTCCACGCTAGTAGTAGTAGTAGTAGTAAGAGTAAGAGTAAGTCTTCCATTATTCTCTTAGTCGACGAAGTAGATCAAAGTTGTGGCTGCTTCAACCAAAAAAAGGTGACCCCCTATTCAAACCAAAAGAAGTACCTCACCTTACTTACCAAATAGTTGAAGCTGGGCTCTGACTTATTTCAATTTGGTTATGGTTTTTCAAAGATCCAAACCTTCTTCTTCGGAGTGGAAATGGCCATGGCCAATACATATAAGAAAAAATCTACAGTCACTTGTTGACTTGACTTCTGAGCCGGTCATTCCTCACTACTCGTACACATAGTATTGAGGGCTTTTTGATACGAAGCATCACTCTATTGTTTGCTTTGATAGCTTTTAAGAGTCTCTTTCATACATCGTTCCCTTTCCTATTTTTGGCAGGCCTTCTTTTCCTAGCCAACCCCACCGCCTCATGTGTCAAAGTTAAACGATTGTTCTTCTGTCCCCGTTTCATCTTTTTCTACATATGGGGTGGCTGGTGGATCACTCTATATGACCAGCAACAGGTTACTAGAGAAGAGGGGACAACTGATTTTTCCATTGCCTTGCTCAATCTTCTTTGCTGAATGAAAGTAGCAAGCTGCGGATTTAATTATAATTTAACTGGATAAGGCATGCACTTAAAGAGAGGGAATTCTAGGTCCCTGTCATACCCGCTTCACTTTTTTTTCTTTAAGAAAGAAGAAAAGAAAACTTGATTCTCGACTCACGAAAAATACGGAAAAGATATCATTGAAATCACAACCAAGATTAGCATATACGATGCAATTAAACTAACCATTTGGAAGTGGACGACCCGCAGCACTTAGTTAACCTGCAAGGAATTTGAGTTTTTTTTGAAGATAAGAGGCTACTGGAAGGGTGCCGTTTTGCATCTGGATTTGGAAAATTTAGAGGTAGATGATCTCGTTGATGCCATGTAGTATACTCTTGATCAGAGACCCCTTTGGAATTTTCATCTTTGATCGTGGGTAGTGTAGGGCGTGAGTTTAATGGGCGAAAGACGAGTGGTGTCTCAATTGAGGGGTAATGTTGACCGAGGGGTGGAAGATGGAGTTCTGAATTCGGACGTCATGCCATGAGTAAATGAACGTGAAGATTAGGGTTTGTTGGTACGGGATGAAAAAATAAAAATAAATAAAATATGAAGATTTGTGACGGAAGGGAAGGATTTTGTAGATGAAGCATGGAGGATCTTATGCTGCTTCTGATTCCAAGTTGAAGTAAAATGACCTCTCAATCAATGATGAGAGTTATGTACAAGATATATCTCTCATAAAAGAACTTTTTAACTATTTCTAAAAGTAATTTTAGGAACTTTTTCACCAATTTCAAGCCTCGTCCCCATTTGAGGAGTCATATTATAGATGTTCAGATGAGATGGGATCTGTTGCTTACGTGGAACCCTATACCACGTAACTGCCAAGTGAGTTGGCAGGGGTTACATCTACCTACCTTGAGGGACACATGTCATGACCTAGTTGAAGGATAGATTTATGAGCATGGTCATATTATGGGTTTAGAAATAAAATAATACCTTTTATTATTTTGGTAGGACTAAGGTGTTTTAAAATTATCTATAAGTGTACATGTCAACTATAGTATAAACAAGACAAATACTGGTCAATTCCACAATGACTCTATTTTTAGATTTTCATGAAATTTCAATTAAAATCTATTTTAACATATCCAACCAATTTAAAAATAAAATAAAATATACTTAAAAACATTAAAGAGATAAGATTAACCAATTAATTAAATCTAGGTTTCAGAATCTACCACATTAAATTTAAATATATCCAAATTCAAGTAACTTAGATTTTATTATTAAAAAGTCCTAATGTCTTTATTTTTTCAACTTTAGGGTTTTGCATAATTAAGTTTATTAATGTAACATCAAATTATCTTCTTAGGGCACAAACTATCTAATATTCTCTAAACTTAGTTAATTAACCTAACATAACTAATATCTTAACCTAAAGAAATCACTAGTTATATAAGTTAATTTGTTTAATTTATAATTAATATGTAAGCACTTTTGAAACTTAAAATTACTTAAATTGAACATACCTAAAGCTAATTGGTTTCATCCTAATCCTAGGATAAAAAAATCATCCTAGCAATGTACTCCTAAAATTATATTAAAATATGAATTCTAAACTACAACTAACAATTATCACATATTAACTAGGACATAAATTAAAGCATTAAACAACTACTAAAGCAAATAACAAGTTGAGAAAAAGAAAATTTCATTGCTTAATATTTAAATAGTTATAAAGGAGATACATGAATGAAAAGAAAGAAAAAATAATAATAAAGAAATCAAACTCCTATGGAAAGGAACAATATCATCTAGTCTTCTTGCTGTGCCACTCAGAAAAATCCATGATTGAAGTCATTCCAACCCGCATTACCACCATGCTTTCTAGTTTCCATCACCAACCAATGTCTTACCCTTTGTTGTGTCATTCAACCAAGAGAGGACATCACCCAACCGGCCACTTGCTTAAGAAAGTACAACTCACCACTCAATAGTCATCCATGAAGTGTTGATGCTAAAGAAGATGGAAGGAGGGTGGTATGCTTTGGGGGCTTAAGAAGAAGAGAAGAGAGTGTAGTGTATTAGATGAAATGAGGTGCGAAGGTGCTACGCATGGGATGTAAGAGATAGAGGTGGAAAGTAAGTGGGAGAAAGATGCGTTGAGTTAAGAGAGTGGCGCATGGAGTTGAAGGGTGAAAGATGGAAAGGATGATGGGGAAGATGGTATGGGGAATGGAAGACTGTTGAAGATGATGATCTCCTACCTTAGATGCTTACTTTTTCATCTTACAATATTACTGATGCCTTGGAGGACGGGAAAAATCCTTCTTCACTTTCCTCTCTTTTATCTTACCTTTTTGTGTTTTCACGTTGATGTACCTTAGAAATTATGGAATGCACTTAATGCTAAAGGAGGAATGGTAGATTGTGTTGAAACTCACCTCTATTTGTAGTTGACATGGGGGCTTAGGGAGGTGGAAGTTTTCTTAACAAAACTCCAGCCCATCTCCTCCTGTCTCTATACTACTTATCCTCTCTCCTTATCTCACCTTCCTTCTCATTCTATCATTGTAAATCATGTTGATTTATAGATGTAAAATGATGTTCCATGTTATCATCCTTGGGTGATGATTGGTTGGTTAAGGAAGCTTCCTTCCTCCCTTCCTTTCATCCATAGCATTAAGAATGGATGGCTTAGGTCTCCTTGAGGTTTTCCTATCCCAGTTTCTTTCTCTCCTTGATTATCTCCTAGCCCACTATTATTTTCTCCATAAATAGGATTCAAGGTGAAAAATATATTTTCTTACAATGAGAACATGTTTTTCTCCTAAAAAAATGGTGGGAAGCCTATTGAGAAAATCTCCATCAATAGTCATTCAAGTTTCACTCCTTACATGGCCTTTCTCATTAGTCTATCCTTGTTTAAGTGAATTCTCATTGGATGCCTTATGATATCCATGATCAAGGGTAGATCTTGGCCATTGAATGCTTTAAAAGTAAGGATGAATGCCGGTCGTAGATTTTTCATAAATTGTCTCTCTCCTCTCCACTTATTATCCACCTTTATTTTCTTATGTGGGGGTATTCCTGCATATGAGAACATAGTAATGGAGAAGGTAATAGGCAAAATAGGATTCGCTTTAGCTAGAGCGCCCAAATTTTTTATATATTTGAAAACATATTTTTACATGTGTTGCATGTCCATTTGCATGGCAAAATCATGGAGTACTTTACATGCTCCCATTTTGGAGTATAATGAGAGAGAAAGTGAGTGGAAGATGCTTCATATGGGCCCCAATTTTTTGACTTATTTCATTTCAATAAAAGATAATGTATTTGCACATCCATTGTATATGAATCTAGCTTCTCTTGAAAGCCCTCCAAGGTAGTGGAATGCTTGCATGCATGCATGGAAAGTTTGGCACCTCACTTTTGATAAAGACATTCACTTTAGTACGGATAAGGATGAGGGTTGTGCATGGGATTTTTTATAGTGCTGAATATGAAAATGACACCTCATAGCATTCTGAATTTTTGGACTTCATAGTTTATAGCATGTGGGCCCATGATATTGCTCGGATAGTGGAATTGCTCTCTTTTAGGGTTTTGAGTGCTAAAAATAGCATTTTTTCAATTGTACCTTAATCCTACAAAATATAAAATAAATTCTAATTAGTGATGTTTAATATAATTTTAGGGTTAAAATTGCTAAATATAGAGATATTATATATGTATATTTCTATACATATAAAGGACTAGTTGGGCCCCATTTTATCTTTCGTGGTATCTTTTTCTATTTTGGAGCTAGAATGGTGCATTGTTTGGCAAGTTATACTTGTGTTTGCAATATATGACACTAAGTCATTTATTCTTCATCTTTTGGGGATTAGCTTGGGAATGATCTAATACATTTCTTGCTAAGAGAAAAAGTTATATGGCTTGAGAAATGATCGCTATCATAGCAAATTGCAATGTAGCATCCCATTTTTGTGAAGGGCCTACTTCGGATGATCCAACATTTGATTGCTTGCACTTTATAGGGTGTTAGTTGTGCTTAAGATGATATGAGATGGGCCATATCATTGTTAGTGGTGCTTGACCCAAGTTTGAATGAAGTAATATATCCTCATTTCTTTGTTAGTGGTGCTTGAGCCAAGTTTGAATGAAGTAATATATCCTCATTCATTGTTAGTGGTGCTTGAGCTAAGTTGATATGAAAACCATCTCCCTTAGCTGACTTCCAGTGCTACTTTAGATGAGTTGCAATGAAAACCATCTCATCTAAGCTTACTATTTGTGGTGCTTGAAATGAAATGATATGAAATACTTATCTCATCCCAGCTAAGTATTAGCTCATCATTAGTGGTTTGCATATCACTTCCATCTCAAGCCTTCTATCTCATCCATCTCATCCCATTTATAGTGTAAAAGTGAACCATTTCTTCTAATCCCAAAATTTAGTCTTAGTTTTGTATTTTGCTTTGTATGGAAATGAGCCATACATGTTATCCCAATCCATTTCCTCCAACTCACCCATTTCAACCATCTACTCCATCTCATCTCAACTGTCTCCCTTCAAGCCATCTCATCCCATCGTAAGACCTACTAAAACCATGTTAGATATCTACCAGTAAACCCCAAAAGGATGTAGATTAGATGATGCTAGGATATGAGAGATTATAGTTTTGATGCTAAGGAGCACTACCTTTATGATTAGCAACAAAAGTTAGTTCTTATGATGCTACAAATATGGTCATGAATTTGAGATGGGTTAGCATGTTGTCTAGAAGTGCTATCCAAAACACATGCCATTTAGGTCCAACATGAAAATGTTTTTATTGACTTGGCAAAGATGGGAACCAAGATGGAATTTTTTTTATTTTTTTTTACTTTAAAAATACCACTTTTAGGGTTGGGTTTTTTTTTTTTTTTTCTAGACTTGAAAATAATTTTTTAAAATAAAAAATGACTTGAAAATTATTTTTAAAGTAAAAAACTGACTCATAAAAATATTTTTGAAAATAAAAAAAGAAAAATCAACTTTAAAAAATATTTCTAAAGTCAAAAATTTCCCTAATTTATAAACAAAATTTCAAGTTAGTTTTTTCTTTTTGAATTTAAAAACCCTACTAAGAATGACACTACTTTTCCATACAATTTAGCATTGAATCACGCATTGTGTACACACACACACACACACACACACACACACACACACACACACACACACACACACACACACACACACACACACACACACACACACAAACACAAGAATAAGAAAATCAATTAATTCTGAGTAATTCCTTATTTATCATCCTTTTGTTACATATATCAAATGTTATATAGTATTCAATCTCGTTAGTACAAGTTAGCACATGATCAAAGAGCTAATTTGGAACTATTTCATGAAATTCTAACCTCTTACTAATTAGGTCACACCACACTCTCACAGGGAGAGAGATGGTAAAGCTTCAATGTCTACAACCTCTGCCAACATGAGGTTTTAAGAGTCACTGTCTCATGATTTGGGATTTGTATACATTTTTATGACCAACTAATCAGTTCTTTCATCAAAAAACATATTTCTCATCACAGAACCCTAATTTTGGATAGGAAATGAAAACCATAAGGTGCTCCCTTCCTCTTATGAGGGTTACATCAAGAAGCAGTTGTTCTTTCTACTAAAATTGTACGATTTTTGTCTAAATCATGAGGAACTAACCAAGATATTAACCCTAACATTTGCAATGACAAAGACCACTTCATCCACATTATGCTACATGAAATTAGTAAAAAAAAACAAAATGCATGGTTCAACAAGAGGGTTTACTATTCTTACCATATTTTTCATGCCATAAACATTCAAAATCTAAGAAACAGACAACAAGTGAGTGCAGGATAGGAGGAAGAGGTTGTCATTCTACCTGTTAGATGAAGAGTGTTGATGGGGAAGATAAGAGAAAATGAGATGATGCTGGGGTTTTATAAAGAATAACAACACTTTTAAAGTCATTTTTTTCAAAGCAACTTTAAAAACATTGTCATACAACATGCATATAATACTCTCGGATAGACTTATTCCCGATGTACCTACAACATATATTATATTTCAAATCTTACATCTTAATTTCCCCCCTCATATATTATTTACAATGTAAGTACCCATCTCACCATTATCATGCATATAATCTCATTCTCACCAAGTACATCGATTGATGAAATTATTTTAATAATAAAAGGGTAATTTGTTGCATTATCTCCTAAGTCATCGACATCTTAAAAATCCTTGAGGAAAGCTAATAAAAAAGTTGATCATTTCTTATCACGTCTTTCTTGCACATGAAATACCTGTTTTGCTTGAGATGCTAAAATAAACTAATCAATTTTATGGTAGAGCTTGTTGAGGTCAACCAATGTCAATCTAAGGGAATTAATTCTAATGTTATCTTTGTTTTGTTCCACCCAATTGCACTTAATGTAATATGAGCAATTATGTAAATTACATATAATGTAAATATAATCTACAAAGAAAATGATGTACTTTTTTTTCTTTTCTATTCTCTCCCCCTCACTTCAACTTGCTACTTCATTTCTTTTTCTTCAATTTTACCAAGGTCTAAGTACAACACAAGAGAGCGATTGAGGATTTGAGAACATGATTTGGATGCCTTAAGTAGAGTAGGAGAGTCATAGGTGGCCAATGGATATAGGTGTTAAATAGACGAAGGCCTACGTGTAGAAGGCTTAGAGGTAGAGGCTAAATAGTATAATGAACTAAGGCTTAATAATAACTACAAGTAGGTTGATGGGTAACATAGAAATGTAATGTTGGTGGGATAAAGGTGCTAGGAGGATGGATTGGACTGCTAGCTTGTGATGCATGCTAGACAAGCCAACAACGTGAAATGGAGTAGGAAGCTCCATTCTCTACTAGCAACTGGCCATAAAGTGTAGCAATATGTTTATAAGATGGGCAGGAATCATACCTTCTTCAACCTTAACATGCCTAGTCCAAAGGAGAGAAAGAACTCCATTAAAAACTTATAAAAACCTAAGAGGAAACCCATGAAAAAACCAAAAGTGAGTGAAGCATTGAAGTTAGGAAGTGAATGGAAGGAAACAGGGAGAAAGGGAAGGAAGAAAGAGACATCTAGAAGGGAGAAGCACAATATGTTTGCCTTCTGGATTGCAACATCTAGAGTAGGAAAACCAATAATCAAGAGCTAGAAATTGGAGGGATTCTTGAGAGGGAGGAGAAGGAGGAAAGAGTTTATACATTCCCATTTTTAGCCTTGAAAAATTAGGAGCTTAAGGATGTTTTAAAGAAAATTTTATTCCTAAAATTATGAACTATACATTAGCTTGAAACATGGTTGGAATAGGATGTGCAAAACTAAATGTTTTTCTTTCAAAATCTTCATGCATGTTAATGGTTATGGTAATACAGTGGAATAGAATTAAGATATGTAAAAATTTCCTATATGTATGATTGTGAAATGCTTACAAATGTGAGTAACTCTTAGCTTATTGTAAGGACTGTTAGTCATGGTAAGATGTACAATAAGTTTATCTAGGAATGCCCCTATATTCCATCATTTTCAGAATGGTTTTGAATCCTATCTTATGGGAACATTGTAATACATTATCTTAGCTTGTCATGGATTAAATTTTGTAAAAAAATAATGGAAACTAGCATGTTGAGAGGCCAAGGTGATTTGAATTTTATTATCAATGCAAGTGCACAGTTCTAACACTGTTTCAGTGAGGCCACAAAAGCGGTACCAAAGGCAAACTCTAAATACTAGATATGACCCCAACATAAAAAGAGTCAAGGTCAACTAGTGAGATATTGGAGTATAGAAACGACAAATACAAGTCGACTCCATAAAAACTCTTTAATTATAAATTTAATTAAAACTTAAGTTAATATACTCTAACCTAGCCAAAGCTTAAGGAAAGTAAGAAATCTAAGCACTAACTAACGCAATCAAACTATTAAGGAAATAAATCAATTAAAGAAAGTAAACTAACTAAGAACAAAAAGAAACTCTTATTAATAGAATTTAGTAACAACAAACTTGAATACAATAAAGAAAAGGAAATAAACAATGCAAATAAAGTAAAGAAACTTACTTTTAAGTGTCAGTTGTAAGAATCCTTAGTTGAACTAGGTTCTTTAGATGTCTACTTCTTCTACCGGGCTTGAATTCCACTTTACAACATTCTTTATTATATCACTGTAACAAGGGCTAATACACTTCTCTTCAACCCATAATAAACTAAATCTATCACCGAGCTTTTCTCATCTTTACCCCAACATGCCGCTTACCCATAGTCTAAATCCCAATCCAATAATCACCAACCATAAAAGAAGGAAAGAAGAAGATGCAATGGAAAAAGAAAACAAATTTGTGATTCTTCTTATTTAGAAACTCTATAAAGAGTTTAGCATTTTAAAGATAAAGCAAGAGGAAGAAAATGTTGGTTAACTTAAGTTAGGGTTATCCATAGAAAGAGGCATCCTTACGTTAAGGAAGACTAGAAAAAGTAAAAGAAAAGTGGAGATAGTGGACCTTGGCTTAGCACTTACCACATTCAAGCATGAGGAGATGATGAAGGAACTAGGTACTTTCTTGGAGTCTTCCTACTCTTCAACATGATGCCTTTAGCTAAGAATCTTGTATGACTTATTGGATGAACTTGGTTCTTGTCAACCATACTTTAGGATTGGAAGGAATCCTTGGCTACCATAGAAGTAGCACAATGCTTGCTTCCTTTCCTTTTTGCTCCCAAATCCCAAAGAAAAGAAAAGGTGGAAGGTGAAAGGGACTATGCATGTAAGAGTGAAAGGACAGAAGGTAGCATGCATGCAAGAGAGTGGAATGAAGATGGAATGGAAATGATGGGGGGGGAGGGGGGGGGGGGGGGGATGTGAGGCATGGAGGCTTAAGGAAGGAAGTGCATATAAATCAAGGAGGGGTGAATGTGTGCACTCTTAGGAAGGAGGGATACTATGTGTGCAATGGAGAAGTTTGCAAGAGGGTTGTGCGTGTAAGATTAAAGAATGGTGCGTGCAATAACTATAAGGTATGCAAGGGGAGAATGTGTGTAAGATCCAAGGACTAAAGGGGTGTTATGTGTGTAACCCTAAGGTTAATGTTATGTGTGTAAAAGTAAAGAGGAAAATGCAAAGGAAAGCTAGTGCATGTAAGGTGCATGGAAACACTAAGCATGTAAAGAATTTGTGTGCTAATCTAAGGTGAATGGATGAGCAAGGGTGCATGTTAATTCATGAAAGAAAGAAGAGAATGGGGACGAAAAAAATTGAAGAAGAAGCAAGGATAGGGGATTGGTTTTTCAGACTCTTAGCTCTTCTCCAAGACTATCTCCAAGGAAGAGTTTGTGAGAGTGATCTCTATCCCTCTTTTTCTCCAAAGATTAGCTATATAGGTTATAGGAAAAATTAAGAGATAGGTTTTTCTTCTCCTTTACCTCTATTTATAGTTTTCTAGGATGGAAGACTTAAGGATTGGATGTCTAGGATTATGAGGATAAAGGAGTAATAAATAATGAGGATTTAAGGAGAGTTGTTGTTGTTTTAAATAAACTTGCAAGCGCGTGAATCATTTGCAATATAGCACCTAATCAAAATTCAAGTGGTTCCTACTTTAAATTATTTAACCTAGAGAAAATTTAAGTGATTTTTTTTCCCTAAAATAAGAATAGAAATTAGAACATGAAACTAGAAACTAAGTGAAAACAAGAAATGGAAACTAAACAAAAACAAGAAACATGCTAAATGGAAACTTTCCTAAAACATGCACTTTCTAAAATTAAAAATTTCCTAAGTTAAAAACTTCTAATTTTATGACTTTCCTAAAATGCAATTTAGAAACTTTCCTAACATGAAATTAACAACTAACCTAATGGAAACATGCATTAACAAGCTACTTTCCTAATTATGCAAAACTAAGAAAAGTAAGCAACCAAATCAACTATTTTAACAAGTATGACAAATTTGATTACTTTCCAACTAATTAAGATATAAAATAATAAAATCTAACTACAACCAACAAGTGAATTAAAGGAATGATTACTATTAACAAACAATGAAAGGAAAACTACCCAAGTATCATGCATGTAATCATGGAATGGTATGCATGATTCATTGGATATAAGTGGATCAAAGTAGCTCTATTGAAAAGCTAATCATGCAATTCTACTTCTAACATTAACTAAGCTACCTTACAATCTAATTGGGTTTTTGAAAAGTCAAGTGAACAAGATTGTATAGTGTTGAAAATGGACATATACCATTCATGCAAGAAATTTTGGAAGTAATGTGATTGAAACATTCAATGACTATAACATGTATGTTAAGTGTTCAATTTTGGTCAAAATACCCCTAATTTAGCGTTCAATTAGATCATCTAACCGTTCAATTTTGCAAAACTTAACTTTATTTTGAATTTAACTCCAATTGACCATCCAAACCTTAATTTGTCAAAATCAACGGTCAGATGATCATTATATCTCATTAGATAATTAATATACGGTTTAGATGATTTTGATTTAGTCTTTTCTTTTGCAGATTAACCAAAAGAGGTGCTGATGGATACGATTAAAAGTTAACAGTGCAGATCATCTTAGAAAAGATTGGATGGACCAGATCACCCATGAAGATGTAGATGGAATAATTTCCTAAACACTAAAGGAGCTCAATTAGAAATTATGGGCAAAAAGGCAACCCCTTCCCCCACTTCTTTCCTCCTTTTTCTTTTTCTTTCTTTCTTTCTTTCCTTTCCTTTTTCTTTCTTTCTTTCTTTCTTTCTTTCTTTCTTTCTTTCCTTCATTTTCCTTTTTCTTCTTTCTTCCCTTTTCTTTTTCCTTCCTCATTTCTTCTCTTTTCTTTCCTTCTCTCTCACGTACCCACCTTCCTCTTCTCCTCCTCCTTTCTATTCTCAAGCCCCTTCTTTAAACCGTAGGATGGCAACTTCTCCTACCATCTCCTCTACTATCTCACAACCCTCTCTCACGTCCCCGGCTCTCTGACCGACTTCTCCTCTTTTCCCATCTCTACACACCACCCTCTTCTTCACCGTACCCAATTCCCTTCTCATCTTTCTCTTCTCCTTCTCCCTTCTCCCTTGTTCTCTCTTCTCTACTGCAACACCCCACCCCACTGCTCTCTCTGCATCTTTCTCTCTCACGTGCCATCTACTCAGTCTGGCCAGCATAACCGATCGCACCACCAGCCAATTCACACCAAGCTAGTCCCTTTCCAAGCCCAGGCGTCATCTCTTCTAGCACCCCAGGTGTACTCCATATTCCTTCGTTCTATCCAGTCCTAGCACAGACATCCATCCTTCTTTGCTCTGGCTTTCCCATCTCCTCTGGCAGTCTCTGCATTGCTGGCCGGCTAGGAGAAGAAAACCCAAAGTCGAGTTTTCTTCCCCCCTCCTCCTTTTCCTTTTCCTCTCCTTTATCCTCTTCCTCCTCTCCTTCTGCTCAGGTGTCTTTTCTCATCTGCCGGCTAAGAGAACGGAAACCCAAGTTGGGTTTCCAATCCTTTTCCTTCCTCCTTCCCTCTTTCTCCTCCTCTCCTCCTCTCCTACTCTCCTGCCTCCTCTCTTCTCCCTTTCTCCCATCTCCTCTGGCTCCCCTTCTTCATCGGGCTCATCTGGTTTTTTCTTAAAAACCAAATTTTTAGTTTAATTCTAGTTCTGCCCTTACCCATTTAACGAAATTACAAATCTATTCTTTCTCATTAATTCCATCTGTGTCCCTAGTTTAATTTCATCTATGTCCTACTTTATTCCGGTTCTATTTTATCTGTATTTTTCTTATCTAAAAACAGATCAATCTAAATAGATCATTTAAGGCTTAACCCAATCAATGGGTTAGCCTTAATCAAACCAAATCTTCAATTTCTCCTTCATTTCTTCTCAGATTTCAAATTAATTTTATAGGTTCATTCTTAAGACATCCCTAGACATAATCAACTCATCCGATCTTCGATATGAAATTTATCAATCAATCTAAACCGTCTAAATATTGAAAAGACAAATTAGCCTAGATCTCTTTAATTTTGATGAATTTGACAAATCTGACCAGTGGATCACTAATCAAGAACGTGTTGAAGATATCTATAAAGGAGGATCAGTTTTTAGAAGATCAGAGTTGAAGATTTTGATAGTGTTTGATCTAGGGAAGTAGTTTTTTCTCATTATTTGATTTTGTTTGTTTTCTTTAGGAACTGAAAATTCTGTATTTTTGAGAAGTTGATTAGATCTGAACATTGATTCTCATTTCAATAATTCCAGTAATTTTGAGTGATTTCTTTTTAATTTTAAATAATTAGATTTTATTGAAATTCCTACTTTTTAAATCAAGTCCTCGTGGGATCAACTCGTACTTGTATAAGCTACACTACAATAGCCCGTGCACTTGCGGTTAAACAATCAACAATGTAAAACATGGAACTAATCACTTCTAATGCATTCAAACATTCAAGAACAAAGTTAACATACTGCTGGACACAAACATGAATTGAAAATTGCACTAATCTCATTGAATCACATCCAAGAAGTCATCAACATAACACTCCACACATGTTGTTCAAATCTAAAAATTAAATGCTATTACAATGATGTTCAGTTAATCTAAATCACTCCTCAATTACAAGCCAAACACTTCTTTAATTGTTCCAACATTCACTCATGAACAAATAAGCTTGAAATCAAGGGAGTGTCCTATGCAAAACTAAGGCAACAATCGATGGAACCTAAGCAACCAAATCTAGAAATTCAAGAGGGCTAAAAGAGAAATTAGATGCAATGGAAGCTAAGGAACAAAACTGGATTCAAGGTAAATTCCCTTGGCTGTCACTTCAAGGGAAAACCAGACTTGAATCTCAGTTTAAAAGCAAGGAAAAAGAAGAAGAAAATAAAGCAAAATATGGTATGAAAAGAAGAAATTCTAGCAAAGGCTAACCAACCTTCAAAGATGAATCAAAACTCCACAAATCCTAGGTTGAACATTTCAATAAGAAGTATGTACCTTGGAATTTTGTAGTAGCACCCAAAAGCATCACAAAATATCAAGAAAAAGGAGTACAAAAGGTTAGAATGAAGTGGACGTCTCCTTCCTAATGGAGGATGCGTCCTTTTACAATGGAGAACAAAAGTCCTTTTGATTGGGTTTTGGGCTGATTTTATAATGGTTGTCCTATTTTTCCTAGGGTAACTAGTATTAAGGTGTGGTGGGTTTTAAATAAGATCAAATTGAAGGCCTAGGATGGGGGTAAGAGGGTAGGCCTCAATTAGGAAACTGGGTGGAGGAGGGCTGACTTAAGGAAGGGTAGTTAGGGGGGAGATGCCACCTTTTTAGAAAGGGGCATCTCCCCCCTTCCAAAAGTCATTGAACTCCTATATTTTAGGAATGTAGATGGGAATGAGATGGGAAAGGGGTGGGAGATGTTAGGTGGAGATACTTGGTTGGTTAGGAAGTTTCCTAAGAGGTGGAAGGAGTGAGAGTTTTGGAAATAAGTAGTGAATCTTAAGGGCGAGGTGAAAATTTAGGAAAAAGTGAGAAAAATTCTAAAAATTATTTTCTCTTATCCCATTGGTCCACATGCCCTCTTATTTTAATATATTTTTCCTTAATTATCTTGAAAATAACTCATGGATAACTCTCTTGAATCTCCCCCAATCCTAGCATTTCATTTAGCTTAACTTGATGGCTTACTTTGAAGGCTTCATTGGCTAAGCTTATGGCTAGCTTAGGAAGCTTCTGTGACTTGTTTTCTTGGCTTTAACCCTTGGCTTTAGTGGCTTGTATCTTGCCACCTTCTTTCATGGCTTATATGGCTAAGGTGGCTTAAGTGGATTCCATGCAAAGGTGGTGGGAATGCATGGCTTACTTCATGGTTCGACTTTGGCCATCTTTAGCTCCTTTAATCACATCTATTACTAGTCCACAAGATGATCTTAACCTTGATCTCATGTTGAATTGATGACTTTAAGGCTTTGACTCTATCTTTTGATTTTGATCTTCAATTTTATTTCTATCAATCTTTGCTATTGGATCAACATCTTGATTTCTACAAAAAGTGAAAAATTCTAATTAAATTCTAGAAAAATATAATAAATCACATAATTACCTTGGATTAGCCTTTGGACCTACAAAATATCAAACTTTTTTCTTTCTTAGGTAAAAAATGCATGTGTTATGAATTTTGGTCTAAAGATCTAAATTTAATGCTATAAGTTGTAACATATAGGTACTAATTAGGTGGTTATTATGAAAAATTAAATAGTTATCAAGAGTCAATGAAGGATTAAAAGGAGGGGGCATGAAACTTAAAAGAAGAAGGTCGATGAGATATGGGTGGATGTGAAGGAAGATAGGCTAGGAAGGAAAGAGATATAAGGGGAAGAGAGAAAATATAGGAAAAGAAGTGAGAAATGGAAATATATGGGGGAGGAGGCAAGGAGTTCTATGGGGGTGTGTAGGAAGTTCAAAAGTCTAAGATGAATGTGGACCTTTGGATGGGAATGGATAGTGAGGATCTTTCCTCTGTAGGGTTTTACTTTGAATTCTCATAGAGTGGATGGTAACTAGAGTTTGTGGCTTTCCTCTATTTCATTCCTAGCCTATGGATCATCTTCATCCTAACTTGAGTGGATAAGATTCTTTTGAAGTTTTCTTATCTAAAAAGATCTTCTTTTGAAGCTCATTTTCTCTCCACCATTGGATTGGAAGGTAGTAGAGTGGACGACATAGATTCCTTTGAGATTTCCTTATCCACTCTATGTTTTTTCATATTTTTCTCCCAACCCACCATTATTTTCACCATTGAAGTAGAACATTTTTCTTCCTAAAAAATAGATGAGTGGCCCACCAAAAAATCTCCACAAATAGGGCTTCAATCTAGTCTTTATTGCAGTCTATATTCTCATTGGTCCATCCTTGTTTGATTAAATTCTCATTAGTTGCTTAGGATATGCATAAACAAGGATAGATCTCAGGCTTTGAATATTTGAAAAGAAAGGATGATTTTTAATCATAAATTTTCAATAAATTGTGTCTCTTCTCTTCTCCTTTATTTTTTTATTTTTCTTATGTAAAAATGCGTGATTGAGTGGGAATACACTTTGTAACATGGAAAATTCATCCAACCTTTATTGTGGTATCCTATTTTGGTTGAATAGGAGAGAGACTGAAAGGAAAGTGTCTCATGTTAGCCCTGATCTTTTGACTTGTTTTGTTTCAAAGAAGTACTAGTTGTATGAGTTTCTAATGCATATGATTTAGGCATCTTTTGGAAGCTCGCCAAGGTGGTAAATAGTTACATGCATGTATGGAAAGCTATGTCACGCCTACTTTTGATATGAACCCCCTATATGGATAAGCTTGGCCATTCACATAGGGTTTCTGACTACTTTGATAATAGCACCCATTTTTCAGTCTAAACTTCTGGATGTCATGATTGGGATGTGTGAGGCCATGATGTAGTTTGGAAAGTAGTCTTTCTCTTTTTTGGGTTAAAATTTTCAAACTTTGTGCATTTTTTCATTTGTACCTTAGACCTACAAAATGTAGAATTGACCCCAATTAGTGATGTTTAAGTTATTTCTTGGGCTAAAACTACTAAATAAGAGGTATGTGTGTAATATTTCTATATCTATCATGAGAAAATAACACATTTTCTCGCATAATTGTGAAGAAAACTGAGCATCATTTCCTCCCCTTTTGTAAGCCAGATCTTCCGCTATTGCTAGAAGCAAATTCTTACATTATTTGTATATTCTTAAGAGTTGATAGTAGGTATGATTCATGAAAAATTTCCCCAATTTTGAAGAGGAATTTGGCTAAACTTCAACACATTTTGTAAACCATACCTTACTGGACCAGTTGGTATACATCTTATAATGAATTGATAGAAGTGGGTCGATTGCCAGCATTTCTAGCATGAATAACTTGATTACATACTTTACTATTAACTACACAAGTAACCTACAAATTCAATCGAAAACTTCTTGAGATAGTATTTGGAAATTTCTTAAGATAGTGTCCAATAAGGAAGTGGTTGGGCCATGTTTTGAGGGCTTTGCTTGTTGTGTTTTTAGATATGTATAACTTCCACTATGTGTGATAAGTTATAGTATTGATTAGCTTGTGACTCTAACCTCTTAAGGTGAACTCAAGTTCAAACATTTGGTAACCATTTCCCTTAAACCTTTATCATTTCTTAGCATCTAGTGCAAGAAGTAGAGTAGAAAAGTTGGGAACTCCAAACCCATACTAGCCAAAGTAAATAACCTGATGAATGGACTTCTCCTCATTGCATAACATGTTGTATGAACAACTAAATGATTGTTGTGACAACCCAAGTTTTTAAAAGACTTTTTAAATATTTTTTCGTAATTTTGGACATCCCTTGTTTAAAATTCTTTTTAAAAATAAAACATCAATTTTTTTATTTTTTTTTGTTTATTTAAAAGCATTTATAAAAATCTTGAGTGTCATTCTTGAACAAACATAAGGATTCTATGATGGAACAAATGTCTCATTTCTTTTGAAAATCCGGCAGAGTTTCCTTTGTTTTTGGGACATACACATTTAATGCATGTGATGCAAAATACCTTATGGACATACAAATCATTTTCATGTTTTAAAAACAAATACCCAAATTCATCACATCCCATAACCTCCATTCACAACCACATCACAACACAATTGCACTATTATAAATGGGTCCACACATCAAAGTTAATATGCATTCACATACTCTAATAAATTCATAAAACAAATCTCAAATGGTAACACTCACCCTTTAGATACTAAAAATCCTAATATCCTAAAATTTCAAACTCCATAGTTTGCTTTCACGTTCACAGCTCAACTTGTACATCCTTTCATTCTAATTCTTTATGTATAAGACATTGTAAAACAAATTACAATGTCTCATTAAGCTTAAGCTTGTGTAGGTGGAATAAGTCGCCATTTTGGCATACAGTTCATGATTTATATAGTCAATGCATTTAGATAATTTATCATATCTAAACAAGTGCTCATGTAGAAATTATAAGTTCTCATATCATACATCCATGAAATTGGTTTACATGTGCAAATCAATGTAGTAGACAAATCATAAGACTTTCATGATTTCTAAAGATACCATTGCCTTATCTTTTCCTGAGGATTCAAGCATTCCATGCCTTTATCATTTCATGAATATTTAGTTATACTAAGATCAATTTCCATGCATAAACACATAATTATTCTAAATTTATTCATAATACGTAGTCCTTCAAGATCGTTCATCATAAATGATCATTCAAATATTATTATCAATGTCTAAATTGTTTGTCATTTAATAGTTGAATTAATTTTTATAAAGATTGAGGTATTTAAATTCTCCTTATCATGTGTAAAGGTAGCCATCTTAGTACTTTCCTTCATGAACACATCGTATTTCAAATGCATGTATGATTTAGTACATGATCATGCAAAATCATTCATAGTGCTCAATTAATGCAACACATTAGTAAGTGAACCATGGTAAAACCATTGATTTGGAAAAATCAATGTATCATAATTCTTATGGTCAAACCATAAGCCGGATGTAAGCATTAAAAGCATGGTATCAATAAAAGATGGAGTCGGTCAATAAAGTCGAATGGCATACCATATGCTCAAAGTCTAATCATTTGTAAACCAACATTCTATAAAATTTTGATCTGGCAAAACCAAAAGCTGTTTGTGGTTTCAAAAGTGAATCACCAATTATGGATGCACATAAATTCTCCTCATCAAATTAAGCTCAAAACCATAACTATGAAAATCAGGTGGCATATAGTCCTACCACCAGGATTACAACATATAGTCCTACCAATTGGATGACAACATATAACCCAACTGTGAAAGGACTAGTCTAGACTCTTGAGAGTGACGGGCATGTCCAACATGCCCCAACAAAATCTAGACTCTTATACTCGTAGGTCCCTTCCATTACCCCCTGACGACTACAGTAGCCTCTACGTGAACTCATGGATATTGCACAACCTTGTCTCACAGGACCTCATGGGGGCTACCCTGCTACCACTCAAAACACTTTCCCATAAGAAGCTACTCCTACTACCTAATGTCTCTATTGCAGGCTATTAGCAATATCATCTCAGAGTATTGTGGCAACTACACCTCCTAGTAGTGGGTCTCTAGGAGCAATAACGGCACATGGCATGCATGCCTCAATCTTACGACCATCCTAGATGTGCATGTCTCCAGGTCTTAATGCAGCCCTAGGCATGCATGCATCTATGTCTTATTACCATCCCTAAGCATGCATACCTTCGGGTCTTATAGCACTCATAGAGTACCAACAAAAAATAGCAACCAAAATCTCATATCTGAGACTTAGGCTAGTTAGAGAGTGCCCGCCTAAAACATTAATGAAATCCATATCCACAAGGCCATAGCTGCTCATAGATCACTAGCCTAAAGCATTGATGAAGCCATGACCATGAGGGCATACAATTGCTCATAGAACGCTTGCTTAAAGCATCGACAAATTTGCATCCATTAGGGCTTATGACTACTTATAGAGTGCTCTCCAAAAATGTCGATGAAAATCCACATCCCCCAGACTTACAATGACTCATAGAGTTCTTTCCTAAAACATTAGTCAAATAACATCTCTAGGACTTATGGCCACTCAAAGAGTGCTTGCCCAAACATCAATCAAATAATATCTCTAGGGCTTATAGCCACTCAAAGAGTGCCTGCCCAAAACATAAATAAAATAACATGTATGGAATCAATCTCCAAAACTTATAGTTGCTCATAGAGCACTTGCCTAAAACATCAACCAAATAACATCTCTACGACTTATTGTTGTAGTCCCAATTCCCAAGGCCATGATTTAACATAATCAAGCATAGTTATTGGGCTGAGCAAGGCCTATGTGGCCTTCATTTTTTTTTTTTTTGTAATATATATCACAATGGAAGTATTGAGAGAGCGAAGTCCTCTTGTCCTATGCACTTATGTATTTAACTAATAAAATCTTCTTCTCTATTAACTAATGAGTTCTACCAAAATTTTGGCAGAGTCTCCCCTGTTTTTCGGACTTATGCATTTAACGCATGCGATGCGGTTTACTTGATAGACAATATAACAATTACAAAGCCCCTAAAGGAGACTCAGTCTCCATACAATTCATCATAAAACATCATTAAAATATTTGCTTGCTAGCTCAGAGTGTAAGTAAATCCCATACAGGCACTATCAACATAAAATATACAGAATGCATAGGGCCAATGGTCAAATAATAAGACATAACTCATACTCCGCGTCAGCATATATATACAATACAAAATTTTACATCTTTAGTTAGGCTTTCTTCATTTCATTCAATAACCTTTCCCTTATCAACTTGACTGGTACCTGCAAAATAATAAGGTGAGCTACGAAGCCCAGTAAGGTGAGCTGCACATTCAAATATAACCATGGGCCATTCATTTCCATTTTAACCAATCATCAACAAAGTAACTAGCAATCATCATCAGACATAACATTTTGGTAGCAGAACAGAATTATTGTTTATTCAAAATTCAACTAAGAAGCACCATCCATAGCACGCAAACCACCCACACAATATCAAATTCTTAATCATGTCCAACCATCAGACTTTCAAAGTAGGCAATTAAGCCCATGCAATAACACTTCCCCATTCATGTCCAATCATAGGACATTCACTTCTATTTCAACAGGCAAGTAATTAAGTTATGAACTTTATTCCAATTTAAAGATGCATAACCATAAGTATAATATTCAACAAAGTTGCATATTCATTTAATGGTTTCCTTGGTAGTAGTAAATAGACATGATGTCATCATCATGATACAGTAGTCATCTCCCTCAAGGTTTGCCATCTTGGGCCGCTATGAGTATCATAAACAAGGCTACTAGACCCTCAGGGTTTACTATCTTGGGCAGCTCCAATGTCACGTTCCCTCAGGGTTTACCGTCTTGGGCAGCTCCAATGTTAGGTTCCCTTAGGATTTACCATCTTGGGTGGCTCCACCATAGTCGAAATCAACTAGGTAGTCCTTTCCCTCAGGGTTTACCATCTTGGGAGACTCAAACTGCCAGCTCATCCCTCAAGGTTTACCATCTTGGATGGCTCCATCGTGATCACAAAAGACCAGGTAGCCCTTTCCCTCAGGGTTTACCATCTTGGGAGGCTCAATACCTAATAGCTCATGCCTCAGGGTTTACCATCTTGGGCGGCTTCACCTTAGTTGCAAGCAACAAGGTAGCCCTTTCCCTCAGGGTTTACCATCTTGGAAGGCATCATCATAGTTTCCCGGGCAGCCTTTAGGTCTTACTATCTTAGGATTGACCTTTTTATCACAGTTTGCATCATCATAACAGTTAAGCACAGTTAATTAAACTATTATATTACAATTTCAATAAGTAATTGCAATTCATATCACCCATTCAACCAATATGATAATCTATTTATTCTACATTCATAATGTTAATTTCAAGTGAACATACCAACAAGAATTTAAGGATAAAAAAGGATTTAGGGTCCTTACTTGCGTCCAAGGTACAAATCACAATCTAACTGCCAATGTTGTTCACATCACACTCAAACCTCTGAGATAAATATAAGTTATAAGTAAATTTCAGAATTCCATGAAATTTGCTATAATCACTTCTAACTCTCTATTCATAATGTCATTGATCTAACCTCATATACCTAGATTGATGATTAGTACACCAATTGGTCACTATCTAATTAGATAAGCACCACTGGTCTTAAATTGAAGATCCAGATTGAGCGTGTACCTCTAAAAGTTTCAATTTCCAACATTTAAGTTAAGTTATTCCACAATTCAATGCTTTTAACCATAATTCATTGTTTGATCTCCTTTCCTGACCTTCAATCATCATTGATTGAGTTTTGGATGATCTGATAAGATCTTCCATCAATTAGTTCATAATTGCTTCGTCATTTTAGTCATAATTCATTACTGATGGGTAATTGGAGTTACATTTTTTTCCAGATCTACCTTTCGATCATATGTTTAACAATCAGATGCTAAGATCTCAATTTTTTCCCTACGCACTATCAAGATTTCAATCAAAATATCAAGGGCTAATTGATTCTTGATCAACAATCCGTCTTCATGGATGAAAAGATCGAGTTGCTTTATCCAAAATGCAAAATTTTTTATTTTTCACATTTTAAGGGGTTCGCCGAAAAATGTCACCGTTGCCTGAGAAGGTGACCAAATTTCGGTCATTGGAAGAGAGGGAAACTAGGGAATGGGAGAACGACAGGGAACGGAGGAGTGAAAGGGGGTTGCCTGGCTTTGGCTTCCTCCTTTCCTGATTATAGACGCGTGGGAGGGGAAGGCTAGAAGAAGTTGAGCACACGTGGCGAGTTTGACTCCCACGTGTCAACTTAGTCCTCACAAGCTATCTTGGAATAGTATGGACAGGGGGTACCATTATCAATTTGGACCCCACCTTTTCATTCGTAAAACTTTAGGACTTAAAGGTCCTAGTCTCTATTTCACATGTTCTTAATGTCATTGGAAACCTCTCATCGAGCACAGTCTAATGAAGGACCTTTCATCATCAATTTTCAATGTTCTTGATTTTTACTTTTTAATTACTTAAATTTTTATAAAATTTCCACTGGTTGTCATGTTTCACCGTATTTGGGAAGATTAACATGCCAATTCACATTTTTATCTACTCTTTAGGACATGGGTGTAACACTTACAGCCAATCATAGAGTGCCTGCCCAAATATTAATCAAATAACATCTTTAAGGATTATAGCCATCATAGAGTGTCTCCCTAAAACATAAATCAAATAACATCTCCATAATCATTGTATGAGGATAAAACTGCTTTTCAAAGTCTTGTAAGAAACCATTCAAATCTATTCATTTCTAAGGTATGAGAACCTTTCAAACCCATATCCTCAATAAGCTATAAAAACATGTTTTCACAAGCTTTTAAAACATGTATTCATTATTCATTAGATAATGCACTTCAAGTCCCAAAAGCATGCATCCAATATCCACATCAAAACAATTAATGTCCAACTAAGCATGTTTAGTTCATAATTCATGACAAGTAGCTACCTTATAAATGGTAATGTAACTTTCTCATGCTTTCAATCATTCAACAATGTGTCCAAAGCAATGATTATAAAGGATGGATCTTTAAACAATTTTAAAAATGTATGTAGCTAAGTGGACCATAGTCAAACTAGTGATAAAGTCTTTATTAATAATGACAAACATGTTACTGCTATAGGCCATAACCTATAAATTTCTATTGCATTTGTCCATAGCATTATGAGATCCTTTCTAAAAATGAATGTGAAGCATTTCATATGAATATGATCATTCAAAGTCATACATATCAATAACTAAGCCATTTCAACAAATAGTAGTAAAATTAGGTTAAAATACACCTAGTTAATGGATACAGATAATGCAATTGTTATTCTATATCTTGGTTATGATGACCTTAGGATTCTTTTCTTCAACTTCTAGTCATGAGTGCAAGTATGAGTTTAGCATATTAAACTTTCTTCTACCTTGAGATTAATAATTAAATCATTCTTAAGATATTAGTTTACAAGTGTGACATCTTCTGGTAAGTTGCTTAGGTGTCCCTATAGTTCATAAACCTTGTCAGCTACACCACAATCTTTACTTTATTACTAGTGTAATCATTAGCATTTCATACTATTTGGGCATTCCAAATATTATAGTATCAAGGCTATAAGTTCTTATGTGTCAGTAGCATATATAAGGTCCAATCGTGTTTAAGGTATTGAAATGTCCACTAGATATAAGTGTATGTTTCAACCAAGGTGAGTAGTCCTATTACTCTTTTGTCCTAATGTTAGAATTAGGCTAAACCAAGTATTTCAAATTCATTTCACATCTATAGCTAGTCCAAAAGTAAATCATGTTTCTAAGTATTTCAACATCAACTAAATGTATATATAGTAAATTTCTGTCAAAGAGTGTAGTCTCCACTTATTTGTTTGGGTGTTACAACTAGAGCAGCATAAGCATTGTTAATTTAAATTTAGTTATTCCATTTCTATTTTGATAAAGTGAAATGTGTCACGAGATAACCACTAAGTTTTTCACATGCTTACGTAATTTTAGTAATTAAAGACAATACTCATGTAAATCATCGTATGCATTAACTCATTCTTATTAACACATGGCAATTATTAAACTTTTCAAGATAACAATCTTAATCCACCTACCTCCTCATATGACACTTATCCTTAGTTCACGAGTGTACCTCCTTAGTTTAAAGTATTAATTCACCAATCTATAGATCTAGTTGTCGATCCATAAATGAACAGGTCCTATCATATCTCTGCCATTGATTGGTGTACTTGGAATAAAAAATATGATGATTTGTTGCTCTAGTTTGGAAACACAATAGATCAAAGAGAGATGTAGTACCTGATCTCATAGATCTAGCATTAGATGGTCGATCAACACTCATATCTTAGGAAAAGGCTATATATGTTGTTGTTCTAAGGGTTTGGTGATAGATCTATCATCATATCAAGATGAATACTTGAATCAATTATGAATTTAGATGCTTGTTTATTAATCTACATCTAGATCGATGTGAGGGCTAGATCTAATCACATACAGATGCTCTGGTGTGAAATCTACACCAAGATCTAATTGGGAGCTCATATTGATCATTGATATATGTACGAAGTGGGTGATTAACTGTTAGATCATCTCAATAGAGTGGATCAGTCACATATTTGATGTTTAGTGATTGATCACTGGTTAGATCGTGTTGAATGGATTAGATCAATCATAGATTAGGGTGTTGGTGATTGATTAAGGATCGAAACATGTGGGGTTTTGCAGATTCAGTTACAGATTTGTCATTTGGGGATAGATAGGTTGTTTGATCGTGTTGGGTGGTTGGATCCATTATTGATCTATCATTTGGGGATAGATCGATGACTAGATCATGATGGATGGTTAGATTGATCAAAGATTTGTTGTTTGATCAATGGTTCGATCGTGATCAATGGTCAGATCTATATGAGTTTGCAAGGATTAGACACACAAAGAGAGTCACCAGCGAATGGTGGCTGTTGGGGAGGAGAAACCAGGTGCACCTACGTAGTTTGCCGGTAAGGCATTCGTGGTGTGAGAGAGGAAGGGAAGAAATATGGGTTTTCCAGTGCCAGGCCTACTGGGCATCGCCGGTGGAGCGAGGAAGAAGGGAGAGAGGAGGAGATGGGGCTGACGCACCGGTGGGGCTTCCCCGACCAGAGGAAAGTGAAGGATAAAGAGCAAGAGGGAGAAAAATAGAGAAAAGAAAAGGGAAAGAGGAGGGTTTCGACGGTGACTGGTAGTGCCTGGCTTGATCACTGCTCGGGTCTTAACGGAGAAACATAGTAGTGGGGAGAAGAAGGGTTTTCTGGGTAGAAGGTGGCACATCTCTGTGTATGTAGTTCTGATGCCGTTTGGCCGAAGCAATTGGACAGCGTCATTGCACAGCGCACATAGCAGTGGTGCCTGCATTGCTCCAGATGGTGGCCGACAAGAAGGTTCCGCACGTGTCTGGCAGGAGGAGAGATGACTGCCAATTTGAGGGAAGAGGGTTTCTGAGTCTATTGTGTTGGTCAAAGATGAGGGTACCGGTGCGGGGATCCAAGCAGGGGGCGCATGTTGGGTTTTCCCCCCTTTTCTCCACTGTGCCCCCTTTTTTTTTTTTTTTCTTATTTTTGATCACCACCCGACACGGGAGAGCCAGGCAACACGTGACAGATTGACTATCGTGTGTCAAGCTCGGTTTCGCTCGTGTCAAGTCGATCTTTCTCGTCAAGGATTTTTTTTGTGAGAGGTGTCTTTATCAATTTTGATTCCTTTAAATTAGTAAAAAATTAAGGTTTTTCCAACCAATCTTTGTTTCCTATGATATTAGTGTTGTTGGAATCATTTCATTTCGTATAATATTAGTATTGTTAGAATCATCTCGATGAGTAGATACCAAATATTCAAGTTTTGAGGGTCAATTATATGTCTTTCAAAAAGTCAATTGAATGGAACTCAAAACTCAGGATTCCAAATTCACATTTTGTTCAAAATAAAGTTGAAAAATTACCTAAATTGGAATTTAAAAATTTGGGTTATTATAACTATAAATGCTAAGCTATGCAGGAAGGTAAGGCAGCTAGAGTAGGTTTCACATATTTTGATACTTTATAAAGGTATGAAGCTATATAAGATAGTAAGTTTAGTGTTAATCCACCTTAAGATACTCATAGAAGAGTAGGAAACCAGTCGGATCATTAAAATAAAACTTAGAAGATGCCTAAAGGTAATTGTGTAACTACACTTATCTTTTGTTGTTCATACTACTACTCATCGAAAGGACTTGACCATGAATGCACATGATTAAATTTAGCTTATATTCATGAGGAATGGTTATACTCATTTTTAACAAAGAAATCCTAAAGTTATACGTAGTCACTAAAGACATTTCTATGAGAAATCAAGCCTAAGTACAAAACTCATAATAAGGAAATTCCTCTAGTAACCACATTAAATGCATTACATCACATGTGTGCACATGGCATACCATTAGATTCATCTCATTGGACTACTGAACTCCAAAACCCTATCTTATAGCATACATGGAGTATTAATTAAAGTTTTCACATCTTGGAAAAGAGTGGGATTCAACATTTCGTGTATTGGTTTTGGGAGGTTGTTTTATCTATGCGATAGTTTGATTGATGTTTAAATAGGGACTCTACTAATGGCTGCAAGTCTTAGAGATGTTATTTGATCTATGTTTAGGCAAGTACTTTATGAGTAGTTGTAAGTCTTAGGAATGCGATTTTGATCGATGTCTTTTGACAGTACTCAATGAGCAAGCATAAGTGTTGAGGCAAGTGCTCTACTAGTAGCTGTAAGTCTTGAGGCAAGCATACTTACATACGGCTGTACAGGAGAAGTAGTTGGCCCCTACCCTCTGATTAGGTGCCAGCTGTATAGGAGCTTACTAAGGAAGTTGTCTTCATAGGGACTGCTCATGGGATAGTCGGTAACCCCATGAGGGCCGGTGAAGAGTCTGCGAGGTATTTGTGCAAATGTAGCAGCGTGGTAATTACATACAGTGACAGTAACGCTCTATGAGTGTAGGCGTCTGGTTAGGAATTATGGGCAATTTGGGCATGCCGGTCAGTCTTATTAGTCTAAACCCATTCTCTCGTGGTAGAACTGTATGTCCCTTTCTAGTTTGTAGGACCATATGCCACTCACTGTTTCATAGTTTTAGATTTTTAGTTTGATTTGATGCCGAGATTTTATGTGGATCTATGAAATGGTTCACTCTTGAAAATAGATATAGCTTTTGGTTTTGCAGCATTCAATGATTTACCCAATGTTTACTGATGATTGGATTTTTGAGTATCTTGGGTAACATGCATGTGCATATTCATAGAGTCTTGAACATTATACTTTTCTCCAGGAATGTGATGTAACTAATTGTATATTAAATGAATCAACAATTTCCATGGAATGAATGTTGTTACTTACATATAGAAGTGTAGATGCAAATCGCGAGTGATTCTTATGAATAGACATATCTCTCCTTGACACTCCATGATAAGCTCATGAATAGTTAGTGCTCATCTTTGACTACTTGTATATATGCATATATGTATAATATTGGTTGGCCGCATATTTTGGGCATGACGATTTGTATTAAGCTTTTTTCCTATTGAGTCTTTTATGCTCACCCCCTACACCAACATTTTTCAGGGGAGACCTTACGCAGATTGAGTGCCATAGAGAAGAGAAAGGTGAAACTAGTGAACATTGGACTCATAAATGTATGTGATAAGTGGATCTAGACTTTTGATAGCTTTTGTTTATGTATTAGACTTTGCTTAAGAGAAGTGATGTATAAGTTTAAGGTTGACACTCTATCATATTGTACGCATTTATGAGACTATTTTCTTGTTAATGATGGTAGTTAATGTTATGACCAGCAGATCCTATGGCATGCAACTATAATTCCCATTTACATACACCTCCCTATTTTAATGGATATTTATAAGAAGTAACACCTAGCTTGTAGAGTGGTATTTACAAGTACCTACATACTATATGATTTCCAAATCTTTTAGAAACCAAAGAAGGAAATTTTACCTACTTTTACAAAGAATTTTTAAAATATTATTCCTAAAAAACCCCACTACTTTGCATGTATAATCTAAGGCTCATATCTCTCTTATACCCTACAATAAATATCATAGCAAGTAAATTAGCCCAAAGAGACTGACCTTATCAATGAAGTGCATTGTTAAATATACCATAATGTCAAAAAAGAATGGTGGAAAGATTGTCTCAAGCTCACATAAAGTTGTCACTAGATATCCTTGGATTTCTTGTAATTTTGAAACATATACCACCCTTTTGCACAAATATTGAAGTAGTAAAATTTTGTAATAGATCCTCTAACTTTGTCTGCTATAGTAGGAATTGTTGAACCAATACATGGTAATCGTGTGATCTCATCCCTAACACTTTTAACTCTTCTATGGAGACAACTTTTTAAAGTTTGAAGAGTAGTTGTTTGGAGCTTTGAGCTCTAATAGGGTTTTTACACACTATTATTCTCTCCACTTTGTTGACTAGGTAATTTTCTTTAGGCAAGTATGTTCCTTGACTGCCCTTTTTATGTGGATTCAACCTTCTATTCAAACCCATCTTCAAAAGATCCATTCAAGCTACATTCTAACATATCAAGTAAGGTATAGATCAAGCTTTCACACACATTATTCTCAATGTCCATGACGTTAAGCACATGTCGGATTTGTGAGGATTTTTAGTATGCAAGTTGAAAGAATATTGACTTATTCTTCCAACAACGTTTAGAGTTGCTTTCACCTACATGCTTAGTTGATTTCTTCTTCTCCCACAAGAAACTAAGGTTTTCAACCTATTCCAATACTTGTCATATTATCAACATCTTTGGAGGTGTCCTTGTTGCTACATGAGTATTAAATTCCCCCTTCTTAAAACTGTATGGGTGGTTTCGACATGACCATCTTATATGGCCAAGAAATGATATTTTCTTGCTATATTTAAGTCATATGACATAGGTTTGGTCAATACAAATAGGACAAGCATTGTGTATCCAAACAAATTATCGTATACAAGGAAGTCGCTTATTGTCCATAATAATATAGCCTTTAGGGAAAGTGACTCTTTCTTATATGTATCATAAGCTTCAATGCCTACATTCATAATATCTTAAGATAATCAATCAAGGGAGCTAGTTCTCCTTTAGTAGCATTTTACACACCACTTTTATGACTTTTGTAAAACCTTGATCTAAAAAATCAAATATCAATTTCACATTGTAAAGTTCTACCACTATATACAACTTGGTATAATCTTTACACACAGGATATAATGACTCATTGGCTTCCTCTAATATGGTATGGAATAGTTCAGTGTCATTCTGAAAGTCATTGTATGCATCTCAAAACATTGGTGCAGTTGTACTGTCTACGACACTTCCTATAACGTCTTCAAAATTTCCCACCATTATCGTAGGCCCATGCAAAAGTTCTTCTCCATGATAAATCTATGGGTGATAGCTTTCGTTAAGTCCATTGAGGCACAAATGTTCTCTCAACTACCCCACATGGGTGATTACGATCACCCCTTGTCTTCTATGAACTTTTTTGTTCCCTCCTCGTGTTCTTTTAATGTTCTTATCATTGTCATCCAAGCATATTTGTCCTTTCCTTCAACAAATTGAAACTCAGACGTGTGTAAATAATTCTTAGATATGAAAAATTAGTGAACTTGCGTAGTTATTTTACCAAACACTAGGTGTACACAAATTACAAAATATTAAATTGCATGCATGCACATGTGAAAAATTTCCAATTAACAATAAAGATCGATGCAAAACATAAAAGATCCATTCACAATAAAAATTAACCTTAAAAAAGGAATTTTTGAACCATAATCATTCAAAATATAAAACTAGCATGGCACAAACAAGATAGATAATGACCAACACTCAAATCTATATTGGCCAAGAATATACATATACATGTATATATATGTAATTCCACTTCAATAGCTATGAGTTAGTTGAAGCTAACCAAAGAAAAAATGCAGCTAAATGAGCTTTAGTTTGTGCATTGATGAAAATAGTCAAAACAAAAAATTGAAGGCAGTTGTAAAAAGTCATATATGTGAGAGAGTTTTAAAGTAGGTTTAAAAAAATGACTTTAAAAATCCAACTTTTAAGGTCAATTTCTTCAAATCGAATTCTAAAGTTATTCTCATGAAAAAAGGTGTTTCTAGCCAACCTAAAGAAGATGACTCGTGATGAATTGTCTTCTTAATTATGATTTTTAAAGATATTTTTTTGAAACCATTTGGTAATATTTTTACGAAGACAATTGACTAAAAACCACCTTCTTTTTGGTGACTTTAAAAGCCCCAATTTTAGTAGTGAGTAGAGGTGTCAATAGCCTATTAATTAAATATAAGGATCCCATTCTTGTTATTGATGAACGACTTTGAGTTAAATGGGTTGTGCCATTTCTCTAAATTTTAAATTTAGGATTAGGATAGATTTTCCTAAAACAACATTTATAACTCATGAAGGATACTGAGTTTCTAGTTATGTTGTTTGGGTTAAAATATGACCAATTTTCTTTTCATACTTAAATGAAAATTATTCTTATCTTTTTGTGATATTTTTCTTTTTAGAAAAACATTGGAAGTCATCTACACACTATTTTAGAGGTACAACAAGCTCACTTGTTCTTTACAAAAAGATCAAAGTATAGATTTGATGAACATGAAGTAGACTACTTGGGTTATATTATTTATTATCATGGTGTTGCTATGGACTTGCACAAAGTTGCTTGCATGCTTGATTAGCCAAGGTCCACAACAGTTAATTCTTTACACTATTTTTAGGCCTGACAAGTTATTACCATAAATTCACCAAAAGAACCTTAGTGGCATTGTAGCTCCTTTGACAACTCTCATAAAAAAGAATGCATTCAAGTTGAAACCAAAAGAAGAGAAAACATTCCATGAATCAACCACTTAAGTTTAGCTATACCCAATTTCTATAAGAATTTGTGGTAGAAAGTGATGGTTCAGGTTAAGGATTAGGTGGTGCATTAGTGCAAGATAGATATTTGCAGATTTTCATATCCAAGCTTTACGTGGTGTCTCGCTCTCTCCACCTACAAAAAGGAGGCCTTATTTCCTTGGGCACAAATTTTCAATTTAGACATATCAAAGAAGCCTCAAATGCTTATTCAATCAAAGAATTGCTACTCCTACCCAACAAAAATGGTTGACAGATTGATGGGATTTGATTATAGAATTGATTATAAGAAAGAAAATTCCAATCGAGTAGCATGTGCTTGGGAAGTTGGTTATGATATCTTTTTTGGTTCCTACTGGACTAGAAGACATTAAGATGGCAAGATGGACAATTGATAGAGGTTTAGATATTTTAGAATTTTTTTCAATAATAGTAATATGTTTATGCAAAAATGCTTGATATTTAACATGCTCAACTAAATCTAAGATTGAAAATTTTTAAAGATTATTTTCTCTAATTTGAAGTAGTTTTTAGAACTTAATTGTCCCTACTTTTGTTCATCTATTAGGTAGATTAATTACATCTAGAATTTGGTTTGTTTTTATCCTAATATTTAGCCTATAATCAATTTATTACAAATTCTTAGAAATTGAGATTATATGTTAAATAGTAGTGTTTTGTTTCACTAGAGTGCCATATGACGTTATTTACAATATCGATGTAAAATATTTGATATATATACATATATATATATGTATACATATACATACATACATACATACATACATACATACATACATACATACATACATACATACATACATACATACATACATATATATATATATATATATATAGAACTATTACATGCATACCTTTATATTTAGTAGGTTTTAGCCATAGAAATCACTTACTTGTCACTAATTAGGGTTTATTCTACAATTTTGTAGGTTCAGAGTACAAATGAAAAAAATGAAAAAATTAACAATTTTATCCTTGAAAGAGCAATTTTACCTTCCAAGATACATTATGGACCCATAGATGCCAAAATGAAGTCTTGGAGGTTCAAAATGATCATTGAGTGTCATTGTCAAATTCAAAGCAATTAGAAATCCCATGCAGAACTACTCAAATAAGGATAAAAAGGTGGCAAACTCCCCATGCATGCCACTACCTTGGGAAGCTTTTGAAAGAGTTTGAATTCGCATATAATGATATCATATACAACAAACAGCTTATGAGAAATTAAAGAAGACCAAGACACACATGAAGACTTTTTGCTCACTTTCTCTTTCCTACTCAACCATATGAAGAAGCTCATCCAATAATTGGATACATGAAGAAAATCTCTAAGGAATCAAGGTCATTCATTCTAGGGTACTTCAATCCAATGATGGATAGAAAATGAAACATAAGGAAGATCTACATGTCCTAAATGGATCTAATCCATTCAAGATAGGGTAAGCTTAATTTAAGAGCTAGGAATAAAGTAAAATAAAGTTACATAGCCTAACAACTTTTCCCATGTTGAAAAGTGAACCAAAAATCCTAAGGAAAGGAATATCTCAACCACCCATCCTTATCCTATGTTTCACATGTATCTTAGGTTCAAACACTACACACACTCGCACACACGCACACATGAAAGCACACACACACACACACACACACACACACACACACACACACACACACACACACACACACACACACACACACACACACACACACACACACACACACACACGCATACATGGATCCCACACAACCTCCTTGCACTTTCCTATTGTGACAACCCTGGTTTTAATTACAGTTTTTAATATAAAAGACATTTACATAGCGAGATTGATCTCTATTGTAAACCATTTTAGAAAATCAAATCACAATGGAAGAATATTTTTCTTTTAAATTCATTTATAAAACCCTGAGTGTTAGTTTTCTTGTATCAAAATAAGAATTTTTAGATAAATAAGCACTACATTTCTACCAAAAATTTGATTGAGTTTACTCTGTTTTTTGGACATATAACATTTAATGCACGTGATGCAAAATACCTTATAGACATTCATTTAACTTCTAAAAATAAAATTGGGAACTCTGTACCCTTTCCAAACACATTTATACATTTACTAGGGCTTATGAGACACAACCCAATTACAATTCAAATCACATATAAGATCAAAATATTACCAAATAATCAACATAATTTAAGTTTCTTAATGAAACTCTAGATTGCTTTACAACTTTTCCTCTTTAATCAACAAATGGTCTTCTTAGAATCTTAATCTCCTTTCTAATTCTTTTCAAGATGACTTGTGATAAAAGTGGTAGGGTGAGTATATGACACACACAGTAGATAATCTAATACTACAAAATTGAAATAAGGGCATACACATATAAGGATTTCAACAAAGGTTTTTTTGATAATAAAATCACATGGCCACAAGCCATCATATGGAATGCAGGTAGACTAACCAATGGTCCCTTTACAATATATACATGTGGACTAACCAATGGTCCCTTTACAATATATACATGTGGACTAACCAATGGTCTCTTATGCACACAACATGGAGGACCAGGCAAATGGGTAATCATCACTAAAAGATCAACATCATACATCTTAAATCGTATAAAATATTATGCATACTTTATGCAAAGCCATGTATCTCGAGTATTCATTTTAAAACATAGCTCAATAGCCAAATCAATTCATATTCATATTCATACATTTCAAGTCATATCATATGATGTGCATACCTTATGCAAACCCATTCCCTTTCAAGCGTTCCTTTCAATGTGTGGAAATCATGAATATATAAATCATAATTCTTCTCATGTCTAACAAGTAAAGTAAACATTTGAATACCTTAAACCAAATGATTCATTATTCTTTCAAAATTAGGTACGCAACATGAATTTAAAACCATGCATCAATTTACATGCATCATTTATAAGAATTTCAAATAAGAAAATATGATAAATCATGAATCTACATGAAAATCATATATGCTCAAATAACATACATTTGCATCAAATCATTGGTATAATAAGACCATTCTAACCCAGAATAGTTCACAAACTATCTTCTCATTTTGAAGTTCATTTGAAACTTTGTAGTATCAGATTACCTACCTCTTGTGACATTTCTTCAACTATGAAGGTGTCTTGTCTTTTGCTCTTATTATTGATTTATTTCTCAATTCAAATTTAACGTCACCTAAAACAATACATCCAAATATCATAACTCAATTTAGTTTTAAACTTCATACTACTATCGTGTTTACTCATAAGATTCTAGAGTTCTTAATCTTATTATTTAATTAGAAACTTGCTTTATAGAGTATCATTGAATAAAATACATTGTTTTCTAATTATTGATTAAATATCCATTAGATGCTAGAATATCAAATATGCACCATTGATTTTCTATTAACGGTCTAGATCAAATACTCATATTTGAAATTACTGATTTGTGTATTATAAACAGCTCAACTTATAAATCCATTGATTGATATGTATCAATTCAAGTTATACATTATTATTTAGACAGTCCACCAATATAGACGTTTCACATCAATTTTCTAATCTTGAAGAAAATCCAATTTACATTTCTAATTCTATTTTTTGCATAAGGTTAATGTCTTTCATGATCACAGATTATTTATCAACATCACATATTAATGGATTAAATTTCTTAAAATCAATTATACTCAAATTTATTTGAGGATCAATACCATTGGTTTTTATTTATTTATGGCCTAATCAACATACAGCTATTTAGAATCTTTGATCCACAAAATGGATGATTAGATTTGCAGATCAATGTTCTTGACCATAGGTCAACCATTTGATCCTATTTGTGAATGGTTAGATTTGTGGTTCATGGATTGCTAACCTTTGGATGTGGTTGAATTAGTGTATACCAAGACACAAATTGATGATTGGAATGCCAATGGAATGACTAAAGCTCCAATTAGTTGCTTATCATCACAAAATGGGGCAATAGGGTCTCATTTGTTGAAAAATTGGGAATCTAACAATTCTAAATAGTCTGATCCAAGTGTAATAGTACACAGATCAATGATTAGACTGTAATCAAATTGCCGGGTTTCTTCAATCAACAACCTAGATGTAACTTCGTAGGCAAAACCACACAAAATCCTTAAATCTAGTATAGATTCCTCACTAAAATTGAAATATAAGAAGACTAGTGAAGATCTCTATCTCAAAGATGTCTTTTCATTCTTTGTCCTTCATTGGATTGATCTGATTGAGTGTTGTTTTCCAGTGATGGTCTTCGATGTGACTGTGCACTCCTGTCCATGTGGATTTTCACTTATTACAATATAACTAAAGGGTTTTTCTCAGAACGTTGGGCGAACAATGTAAATGGCTTGGATCTTTAATTCTCCTCTTCGTCAACATTCCACCCCAAAATCTGACACCAAACTCTCTCGATCAATCTTTAGTAACTATCTAAGAATTTTTCCATGCTCTTCTCATCAGAAAGAATGGTGATAGTCATCAATATTTGTCACTTTCGTTGGTGTGTACTACAAGTTTTGGCCAAAACGAGTGAAATCACTTCCGTATAACTACCAAAGCACTTTGGATCTTGTTTGTTCTCTCAAACTTTTCTAGTTTGAGGAGAGTAAATCCAATTGTGAAGGCTGATTGTCAATTGGTTGTCATTTCATCGTCATCGTCATCAAAGTAGTTGATGGTTTGCAGGTTGCTAAAAAATTAGAACAGGAACTGTCTCTCTCTCTCTCTCTCTCTCTCTCTCTCTCTCTCTCTCTCTCTCTCTCTCTCTCTCTCTCTCTCTCTCTCTCTCTCTATTCTTCTTCTTCTTCTTCTTCTTCTTCTTCTTCTTCTTCCTCTCTTTTTCTTCGTCAGCTTCGAGAACAAACCATTTGGTCTATTCTTCGATTCACTTAAGTGGGAGGGAGTGCCAACATCAAAATGGCCTCCTCCTTTAATTATTTAATTTAATTTCTTTTTAATTTATTTGAGATGTTTAATTGATGATGTTTTCTTTATTCTAAACATCATAAATTTGGTCAAAAATACGTGAATGCTACCCATGTTGGTTTTTCAATGTCTCTTGTCTATCAATCTCATTTTTTCCAAGTGGGGTCCACTTAGTAAAATTACTAAATTCATTAGAACTCTGATTTCAACAAACTTAATGTCAATGAAATCATTTTTCTAAGCAAAATCTAAATATGGATGTTTGAAAACATGATTTGATATCTATTAGATTTTATTTTCTAGAACTCCAAAAATTGAAAGTTCAATATTCTCCTTTTTCCTAATTTAAAATAATCCAAAATTTAATTAATTGTTATTTAAAAATTAGGGATGTTATGCTAATTTTAAGACTCCTCTAAATTCCCTCCACCTACTTTCCTTCTCTTTTCCTTTCCTCCCTTAGCATTTCCTATTTCTTATTCTTTCTTTTTCTCTTTTATTCCTTTCCATCTTTGTAATGACTCAAAATTTTAAGATATTCTTGTCAAATAATAGTAACCCTTTTTCAATCACAATGTTTGTAATTTACAAAATTTTTATATCTTATCTATTTTGGAAAATAATTATATTGGATAGGTGGATAAATGTTCTATTTTATTTAAAATATGTAAAGAGAGAATTTACTGAAAATATCTCATAACTAGATTCTACTCAAGAAATGGAATCCAAAGCCTCAAAGAACAATGAAAAAGGAGTTCTTATGAAAAAGTTATGAGCATTGGAAGATGAAGGGTATTTCGATAATTTAACGTTAAAAAAAACATGAGAGTCGAAAAATGTAGGGGGTCGTTTTGATAACGACACCCCCATCGTTATTCTTGCATCATCACCTATATTAGCCCTCATCACCACTACGTCTGTGCCGAAAATCTGGCAGGCGCCGACCTTCTACAGCCTTCTTCTTCTGCAGCACTGAGAAAATGGCAGCACCACCTCCCTCCTCTATAAAACCCCATCTCCCCTCTCCTCCTCCTCCATCACATCTTTGTCTACACCACCGACCACCTAGGGTTACTGTAGGCACTGATCGAGCGTGTATACACTAGAGAAAGCTTCGTCAAACCCCTTTCGGCAGCTCAGGTAAGACCCTTCTACCCTCTCTTCTTTCCTCTCTCCTTTCTGACATTTTCCCCTCAGATCCAGGCCAAATTTGGTCTCACCGGTAGACAAATCACTGGTGAAACTAGTACCAGTGGATCTGCCTTAGACCCATCTTGCGGATAGCTCAAATGGGAGATCTGAGCTGTTCGATGAGATCAAGGGACCTCAAAAACTTAGAAAAACTAAGACAGCGAAAACACTAAGGCATCTTGGACACTGATCAAGGATTAGGATGATTGGACAGTCCAGATCAGATCGCCTCATCTAGTCGACCTGATCAGGTACCTGGGTCGCATGCGCATAATACACATCTAGAACGCGTGCTCTGGAGCGTCCTTCGAGCACGTGCGGCTGTATAGGTGCGGTCTTGGTTCAACTGGTATGCACACATGTCCTGGGAATCGTGACTTGCAGACTCAGTCTTGACGCATTCTAGATCATTTATCTAACCTACAACACTAAAACCGCAATTAAGAAGGCTATATTGAATAAAATTTAGGAATATAGGACTATTTAATGTGACTATAGCCTAAAACCATAGAAATTGCATAGATCTACAAGATTAAAGATGCTCAGATCTCATAAATTGATCCATTGGATGCATTAGAAGATCAATATTCTAAGATCAACCCTAAATCATATAGATAAACCATTATAAGTGAGATCTAGCTTGGAGACACACAAATTAGAGATCTATAACCTAAAGAATAGATCTTGTCGTTGATCTGTAAATCAAATTAATGATGTATAAAGAATAGGAAATAATACTTGGATTCTTATTTTCAAATAATATCCAGGACCTCACAAAAGTGATCTAGGACTCGAATTGAAGAGAAATGCAATCCAAGAGACATCGAGGTAGGTAGTCTGATACTACTAAGTTTTTCAAATACATTCCAAAATCTAAATGATTTACTTGACTCTATTACCGTGTTTAGTATGCTTTTTGAGATATGATATTCTTATAATGAGCATGAGGATTGTCCTCATGATTTATGATCTTGACTACAATTACTTGCATATTCCATGAATAGTCTTTATATATGCAATGCATACATGTTTTGAAACTAGTTACATAAATTGCATGATTTATGATGATTGAGATTTGGAATATATGTATATTTTTCATGGTTGTTTATGTATGGGTTTGGTCTCCTGGCCTCTAACCACCAAAGGTGGTAGGTATCACTGCCCAAAGCGGCATTGTCCCTTCCTCGACTACTGTGGTAAATAGGGACGACTACTGGAGGTGTTCATAGCACCCTTTTCGAGGACATATCCATAGTCACTGTTGAGGCTATGGTGGGCTGGTCTCTAGATACCAAAGACACGATTATATAATACATTCCAATCGTGAGCATAGCTGACCCTATGATTTCGGTTTTGATATCAATATGCATATAACATTGAGATGGTAGTAGACGAGTACTTGTGACCAATCAGCTTGATGTGTTCGCTGAGATATCCACATTCATGATATCTATCATTGGGTTTGATTTGACCGATTACTACTTAAAAGAATTTTAGTAATTATTATTATTGCTTGAATTATTGATTTTGAGTAATTGGTTTGATGTGTTCACCAAAAATTCTAGTGCATGAATTGATTGAGTGCTACTATTTTCGTAATGTTTATATTGCTAATTAATGGATTCAATAAAAGTTCCATGGTTTGGAAATGTGTAAATAAGTTTTATAATTTATGCATAAATACCCATGGTTACATAAAATGGAATTGTATGATCTTGATTACTTTTCTAGAAAGTACGCCTATTGCATGCCGTGTTTTCAAATTAGTAGTATCAGGTAACCTACTGAGTATGATGAATACTCAACTAAATCCATTATTTTTCATATTGGGCAAAGTACAATTAGAAGGAGCTTCAGAGAGTGTTTGTACTATAGTCAAGTAAGCGAAGGTAAGGCTAAGTGAGGATATAATTGTACCAGATTTCATACTGAGTGATCCTTTTAGTATTTGATGTAAAATTGGTTGTAAGTAATTATTTGTAACTTGGGCTATGATTAATAATCTTGGGAATGGTAATTATTCATTTTATATTTTGTCCAAAAATTTCCATGGAATGATTCATTATCTGTTCATTGAGATTAATTAATGACACTCACTTCATGAAAATGTTTCAAATAAAAGAAATTTTTTGCTGCATTCATTTTGAAAAATTGTTTTTAAAATAGAGATCAATCTCGCAAGTAAAAGCTTGTTATTTTAAAATTGCATTATAAAAACTCGGGTCATCACAATCTTCCACTCCCACACCCCCTTATGGAAATCATGCCTCCTGCATCTAGCCCTCTGTTCCATTCTCTCTTAGCAAGGCTTGATCTCAACCATTCATGCTCAATGAATCCCACTCTAAAACTTTATAAATAGGGGTGCTATGAATGAGTTTAGGATCTTTCAGCTTTCCCTAGAGTTCAAGGATAAAGCTAGGAAAAACAAAGAAAGGACGATCACCTGCACTCAAGCTCCCTTCAAGCATCAGTGTTCAATCTTTAAGAGATGAAGGTAGGGTCTTAACCTATTCTAATTCCTTTATTCCTTATTTTCTTTTTATTTCTCTTACATATTCTATCTCTTCCATGCACTATACTCTAGCATACATTCACCTAGGGAAGCAAATTTTATTTTTGTTTGATTAGATCTCTCGTGCCTAGCACACATCCTCCATTAGAATCAACCACTTTCTATTCTTAAAATCTTTTCATACTTCCCATGCAATTTTCCTATTCTTCTTTACTTTTTAGTCCATGCATAACATATTATCATCTCTCATCTTAGAGTAGCAAGTAGGCATCTTCTTGCTTCCTTATCCATCATTCTAGCTTTGCATGTCCCTTAGGTTTCACATACATTTTGATATCTTTATATGGCATGCATCTTTTTCAATACATAGTTGCACACATGGCATCTTGTAGTCTTCTTAAGTTTTCATGTGTGGTAAATTTTGTATAGTAATTTT